>CM060904.1:1305888071-1308388071 GCA_030737815.1 Allium fistulosum | reverse complement strand
GAGCATGTGGAGGACCCACCACTCTTTCCTTCAAGTGGTTTCTAACTCTTGGAGCTCCCCTGTTTCTGCCTCCCTGTTCGGCTTTTGGGCGCAAGCTATTGCGTCTCAAGGCGTGCCTTAAGGTGTGGAACGTTGAAGTTTTCAGGAACATTTTCGATCGCGTTCGATCTGCCGAAGAGGCTCTAATCGTTGCTGAATCTTTGTTTGACGAACTTCCATCCGCTTCAAACAAGGAGACGTGGGCCCTTGCCCAAGTTTCTTTCTCCTCCGAACTTCGTGTCGAGAATGACTACCTCCGTCAAAAGGCGAGGGTCAAGTGGGCTATCCACGGTGATGCGAATTCCAAATTCTTCCACTCTTCTATTCGTAAGAAGAATAGTCTTTTATCGATCCGTGAAATTTTGCGTCCTGATCTCACTACGGCCTCTGAGCCCGAGGAAGTTAAAGACGTCATCCTTTCCCACTTCCAATCCTTCCTGGGCTCCCCGTCAGCTTCAGTTACTGACCCAGCCCTTTTGGCTTTCATTCCTCCGTTAGTCCTCCCCTCGGAGGGCGCCGTGCTCACGGACATCCCGGCCCCTGAGGAGATTCGTTCTTGTGCATTTGCTTTGAGCAAGGACAGTGCCAGTGGTCCTGACGGCTTTAATCGTGTTTTTTATAGGACTACTTGGTCTATTATCCAGGCCGATTTTTGTCTGGCTGTTCAATCATTCTTCTCGGGGGGGAATCTTCCCACTGGTTGGACCTCCACCAATTTGATTCTCATTCCGAAGTGCGACAACCCTCGGGCTTGTTCGGACTTTCGTCCCATTAGCCTCTGTAACTTCTCTAACAAGGTTATCTCAAAAATTCTGGCCACTCGTTTGGCGCCTTTCCTTGAACGTATCATCTCCACTTCGCAGGCAGGCTTTGTTAGAGGTCGTCTTATCTCTGATAACGTCCTCCTCGCCCAGGAACTGATTTCTCAAATTGATCGGAAAGTTAGGGGTTCCAATGTCGTTTTTAAACTAGACATGGCTAAGGCCTACGATCACATGTCTTGGTTCTTCGTCATCAAGGTCCTTTGGACTTTTGGGTTTCCGGAGGGTTTGATTGACATGGTCTGGCGACTTATTTCCAACGCCTGGTTCTCTGTCCTCATCAATGGCTCCGCCCATGGGTACTTCAAAGCAGGGAGGGGTCTGCGTCAGGGGGATCCTCTCTCGCCTTCATTATTTGTGATTGCGGCTGAGGCGTTTGTTCGGGGTCTTCAGTCCTTAACCATTTATGGTCAAATCCAACGATTCGGTATCCCGAGGGGTTGTCCCCTTATTTCTTCTTTATCGTTCGCTGATGACATTGTTATTTTCTCTAACGGCAGCCGTTCCTCTGTTAGGCGGCTCCTTAGTTTTATCCATCAATACGAGAGATCCTCGGGTCAGCTTGTTAACCCCTCCAAATGCTGCTTCGTTCATTCTAAGGATTTGTCTCCTGCTAGCGCTGCTTGGATCGAGTCTACCTCTGGTTTCAAGGAATCTTCCCTTCCGCTTCCTTACCTTGGTATTGTCCTTTATCGGGGCAGGAAACTAAATGCTATTTTCGATCCCTTGCTTGACAAAGTGAGGGGAAAGATTTTACGCTGGAATGCGTCTCTTCTATCTCAGGCCGGCAGGCTTGTTCTCATCAAATCGGTGTTGGATTCCATGGGAACTCATATCTTCGCAACTATGACCCCTACTGCCTCTTTCTTCCGTTCTTACCGGTCCTTGGCCTCTTCTTTCCTCTGGGGAAACAAGGAAAGCGTTCGTCGGCACCATTGGGTGTCGTGGAACATGGTTTGTCGCCCCAATTCTGAAGGTGGTTTAGGGCTGCGTAACCCGTCCGACCTTTGCAAGGCCTTTGCGTGTAAACTGTGGCAACGGTTTGGGGCTAACAACTCCCTCTGGGCTTCTTTCCTCCGTGCTAAATACCATAGACTTGCGGGAGCTAACTTCTCAGGCTCTCCTTCTTTTGCTAGTGAAACCTGGAAGCATATGCAGTCGGTTAAAGCTCTCTCTGACGCTCACGGCGGCATGACAGGCTGGGATGGCGACTCCTTCTCCATTCTGAAAGCATGGTCTTCTATCAGAGTTCCTTCCCCTATCCGTCCTGAATTCTCTTTCATTTGGGATACTCGGACTCCACCCAAGGTTTCTTTGCTTATGTGGCGTCTCCTTCACGATGGTTTACCACTCGACGAAAATATCCAACATATCGGCATCCCTTTGGTGTCCCGTTGTCATTGCTGCAGCAATGGGGAGAGGGAATCTTCGAGCCATTTGTTTTTCGAAGGCTTCACTGCCAAAGCTTGCTGAAATTACTTCGGTAACCTGGTTGGGGCTCGGAGTAATACTGGCATGTCCACTGATCTTCTTGCTTCCTGGTGGGTCGGGAATTCAGGAAAATCCCTTCGGGCTATCGTGTTCAGACTAATCCCGTGTCTTGTCTGCTGGCACGTCTGGTGCGCAAGGAATAAGGCCATTTTCGACAACGTTCCTATGGATCCGCTTTCCATCATCCATCGCGTGAGGAATGATGTGTTCTTGGCATTTCGGGGTAGACCGTTCAAGGGTTCCATGAGCCAAAGATCCCAGCGGTTAGTTGGACTACTATCGATCACTTGCGTGCAGTCGGCCGCCAGACTCGGAGTTGGTTGAGCCTACACAGTAAGGTGGTGCCTTTCACACACCGCCTTATTCCCTCTCCCCCCTCTTTTTTCTTATTGTGTTTGCTAGCATCTGTTCAGGTTTGTGCGGTTTTTCATTGTCTGGCTATCTCTTGTGCTTGCCTGGTGGGTTTTTGCTGGTTTCTTCATGAAAGGTAGAGCGGGTCGTTTTATCCTCCTCTGGGTCGCTGCTGCTCCTCGCCTGGCCTTCTTGTATTGGTTTCATTGGTTTGGATTAGTCTTGCTTCCACTTCGCAGGGCTCAGTCCGTGGTTCCGTCGCCTTCTTCAACGACCAGGGTTTTCTGTTTTGGTCGATCCTGTTGGCCAGTATTAGTCACCTCTCCTGGAGGTAGTCTGCGTTGGTTTCCCAGTGTTGGTTGTTTGCATTGCAATCGCTTCTGTAGTTCTGAGTGGAGGTCTGGTCTTTCCGTATGGTAAAGACGGGTTGGTGGTTTGCTGGTGGTCTCATTTTCTCTGTTCCTTTCTATGTACAGGACGGAATAGCTGCCGCTGAGTGTTTGTATTTCTGGTTTTTCTTTTACTCTTTTAAATATGGGCCTATGGGTGGTGTCGCTTGATGCTAGCTTTTTCTGTAAGCTCCGGAGAATGGCTTTTATTCTCCTTTTGTTTATATACTTTTCTTTGAAAAAAAAAAAAAAAAAAAAAAAAAAGAGGGTTAGGGTTTGTAATCGGGTGGAGTTATGTTACCTACCCGATAATTTGTTTGGGCTTTAAGCCTATTTTAACTTTATTTCAAAAAAAAGTATTTGCTACGTGTTTTGACATGGATTGTTGCATTTGGTCGAGCAAGCGTGACCCACTTACGTATGACTTGTAAGCTATAAACGATTCTGGATGACTAGTTTTTGTATACTAGACTTTTGTAATTTTGTACCTTGTTCGATTTTTATGTTTTTACATATTGAAATTTGTGATGAAGGCACATGTTGAGAGGATGGAAGTATTTATGATAGACAAGCTTGAAAATAAACGAATTTTTTTATATTACAATATTTCACGTTTTGATTTTAATTTATTACTGGCCATCTTGTGCATTTATATACTTCAACTATTCCTACTTATTACTTGTCAGACCATATTGTCATAATATTTAACAAGTTTTTTTGTACCCATTCTTATTGCTTAGTTTCGCATTAAACAGAGCGTTTTCATGACCGATTCTACTGCTGTTAACCGCAAGGTCGGAGCATGATTTGATAACAATATCAAATACTAATGGTGTTCATAATTGCAATCTCATGTGACGATCCCAATAATTGTTATAAGCATTTAAATATTAATACATGTAGTAGCAATTATAATGAATTCACGCTACTACTTCTTACGCGTGTCACGTAAGAGATATTTTTTAATATAGATATATTATTCCCATTAAGTGATCCAATAAATTATAGCGGCTACCGAATTGACCGATCCCTCTCCAACATCCCAACCTAGAAGTGACTTTACCCCCAGTGCAGCGGTGGTGGTTCCAAAACGTAGTCCTAGTAGGAGGGTTACAGATATTGACTCTTCTAAGTCGGCGTCGGACATGTAGAGCCGTCCATTTTGCGTTTTTTGTTCATTGTGTGAATGCGTGATTTTGACATTTGGGCTTTGTCATGCACCCGGCATAGGCATCCCTGCTATTTGAGGTGTCCTGAGACCGAGGTTGAGTTTAGCATCACCATTTTCATTTCAGAGACCGTCGTTATCATTTATATGCCGCATTGCTAGTGCAATCATTGAACGACGGTGGCGAACCGTGAAACCGTTTTGTTTATTCCCCATTTATTTGGAGTAAACTGGGTTAAATTTAGCATCACCATTTTCATTTTGGAGATTGTCGTTGTCGTTTATATGCTATAGTGCATTTGTTGAACGACGGCGGTGAGCTGTGAAAACCGTTCTTTTCGTGCGCTTGGCACGGTCTGCTCCATTTAACCATTAGAGTTTTGATAAGGCCAGTACACTTTAAAATTTATAGCCATGATTTACTGAAGCAAGTTGTTAGTGTTGTTGCTTGCTTACGATTATACAAAGAGTATAGGATGAAAATAGTATATGGACAGAAGCACGCTCAACGAATGTGTGATGAGTTTTAAAAAGTAACATAGAAGGATTGAAGATAATAGTGTTAAAACTAACTTTATTGTCTATCATTGTACTAAATGCATTTGGTAGTAATGTATTTATTTATTTATTTTTACTGGCAAACATCCGTCCATAAATATTAACTGTTTTATAATACTTTGTTTGCAATGTTCATGCATGCGTGAACATATATGTATCCTCATTATCTCATGCAGGTTTCAGGGTTGTAATATTTTGTTTGCAAATATTTCACTTCTCACCCTGAGCCTTTATGCTCTTTTATCCAAGTTATATTCATACAAACTATTATTCTGGCATATTAGCCTAGCTTAAAAATACGTGGAACATATATTTACGTGTGTAGATCCTTAGTTAGTATGGGAAGAACTAAGTAAACTTGAATAGACCTTAGTTTCTGATGTTAGTTGGCGAGCTTTAAGCAATTTCTAGAATCATACCTGATCTTGCCATATGCCGTGCTTTCTTGCCATGTTTAGGATAAGCTTTTGGTGTAGCTCATGCTGCTGGTCTTGACTAGGGGTGTCAAATGGATTGGGTTGGGTATAAATGGATTGGTTTAAAAATCAACCCAACCCATTTTAAAAAAAATAGACCCAACCCATTAGACCCATTTATTAAATGGGTAAACCCAACCCAAACCCACTAATTTAACGGGTCAACCGGATCCAACCCGTTTAACCCAATTTGAATAAAATTACATAAAAACATGTACAATCATTCTCATCAATTCAGTTTGTATAATTGAAGATCAATGTAAAAACATTCAAAATTAGTACAAGACCATTCCAGATTTAAATTAGTACAAAGATAGCGAGTATCATTCAAGAACAGTTCAGTTTTCAAATATAAAAACATCATATAAAGTGACACTTCAGATCTGCAGCAAGCAAAGTATCTCATACTGCATCATTTTGTAGAATTTAATGCAATATTAATCAACATATAATTCAGAACTACATAGCATAAAAATGCATGAAACATGAAGTAGTTCAATGAAAGCACTAAATCTGTTTTTTTTCCTTCCTTTGCATCCCTGTTGTCCAACCTGCAACTACATGTAGTGTCCAACCTGCATGTATTTTTTGAATTGTTTCAATAAGAATTAGGTTGATCATAGGTTAGGTATTTTGCATATCAAGTGACACAGCAGCTAAGGCTGTTGTATGACATTAATTAATGTTGCAAATTCAATCAGTACATGCAGAATGAGTAGAATGAGGTATATAATTCAGAGTTAAAAATGCAATTGCTGAGACAGTAATAAAAGCAAATCAACCATTCCTATGTACTGCACACACATTCTTCTTGAAAGATGAAAATCATTCATCATGTAAGCAATTTATCTAGAATATCAAACCTGAATTAGTGTAGTTAATTCAATAACCAATTTGAAACATTCTAAGTAAAAATAGAGCTTAAAATCTTCACTGTCATCGGTAAACCAATAGAATCTAAACAGTCGATTGAAAATCCAAACACGGTCTGTTAAATGTAAAGGCCGTGATTATGATTTTTTTGCCAAAGTTGTTTATTTGTGTGTGTGGTGTTGTAATTTATAAGCTCAATTACCAGACAAGAAAGTGACAAGGATTGTTTCAAATGATGTGACGATACAAAAAATTGCAACTAGATCTGAATAGAGTAATTTATGGTTCAGACAGCAACTCTATTTTTTGTTAAATGACAGAATTGCATAGATAGTTACATAGGCTTTTATAACAGATAACACCTTTAATTTTGCTTTTAAAATTTGTAGCAAAAGTTGCTTCTAAATTACTTTCTTAATTTTAATTGATAGACTTAATTTTTTCTAAAACAATAAATACTTGTTTATGTCTTGTTTCAAAGTTTACAATTATTACCGCTTCAACTTATCAATCCAAAGATTTTCACTTTTTACCATTCACTTAAGGCTACAAAAAAACTACAACTCAAACTCAAAACTGCTTTTAAAATAATTCAAGTATATGTCTACGTTAATATTTGGAAAATAAGATATTATAATAAAAATCTATTCAAAAGGTTATCACATGCAACAAACAAAAGCTGTACCAACAAAAGCGAGAAGACAGCTGAACATATCCAATATGTTGTATGTTAAACAAAAACAAGAAATAATAAAAATAAACTGTTCAAAAATGACTAAGGTCCCATATTAGTACCTACTAGCATCCAACAGTTCTAGGAAGAGACACCTCAAAAACCAACAAAAACATTTAAAAAAAAAACTTAGATGTTTAAAAATGTCCAAGAGCCCATCAATACATGAACAGATAGTGTTACTAGTTTAAAATAACATCCATCATTAAGTATACAAAATGAACTGATTATGGTCATACAATAAAACAAATGAGATTAATTATTCCTAATGGAGACAGATAAGCTACTAGTCGATAATAAAACCCCATATTTGACAGAAGAGAAGCACAACTACATCTATAGCACTTTAATGCCGCTATAGACATTTAAATCCCCATATTTCTTCAGGATTAACAAGTTTTTCCCTTTTGTAATTATGTTCTTAACTAAGACTTTTGCATGGTTCATAGTGAAAATTCAGTTTACAGAGCATGGTAAAAATTATTCAACGACATGAAAACACAAAGGTGCTTAAAAGAAGTTGCTAGCAAACAAGTATTATCTATAATTACAAATAAGTTGCTTAAATAAAAACTTCCAATTACCAAAGTCGGCAGGAGGCCAGATGCAGCTAGCAGAAGATCAGCAGCGGCTTTCAGGAGGTCAACAGCAGCTAGCAGGCGTCGATTAGGTAAGAAGCAGAGTCGAAGGTTGAAGATGAGGAAGTGCGCAACGTCGCAGCTCGATTAGAAGAAGTGTATACCCAAGAAATTGAAGACAAGACGGATGATGCAGAAGTAACCCTAGATTTTTTCTTTTTAATGATTCCAAGATATAAATCAACGGGAGAAACCCTAATTTTGTTTCATTTTTGTGGTGCGAATGTGAGAGGAGACTCAGGAGAGAATAAAATGCAGATATGGGTTAAACGGTTAAAACTAAAATAAACGGGCTGCAAGCACATAAACCAATTAATTAAGTGGTTCAAATGGGTTTGCCCAAAAGACCCATTTATTTTGTTGGATTGGACCCAACCTGTTAATTTTATTCGTATTTTGGCTGGGTAAATGGGTTGGGTAGTTTTTTGACAGCCCTAGTCTTGATCTTTAGGCCGTAGACTGTACCTGCACATTTGTTATGATCTGCCCCAATGTTTGGAGTGCAGTACTAATTTTGTGCGCCTGACACGACCTTCCTCGCTATTTGGGGCAGACTATAACTTTAATTTTAGCATCACCGTTCCCTTTTCAGATATTGCCGTTGTCGCTTGTATGCTACAGTATTATTGCAGTCTTTGAGCGACGACGGTGAACCTAAAACTGTTTTCATGTGCTTGGCACGACATTCCCCGCTGTTTGGGGGTATACTATAACTTTAGTTTTAGCATCACCGTTCCCTTTTCAGAGATTATCGTTGTCATTAGTATGCTGCTGCAGTATTATTGCAGTCTTTGAACGACGGCGGTGAGCTATGAAAAGTGGTTTGTTCGTACGCTTGGCATGATCTTCTCCGCTGTTTGAGGGAGGACTAAGAGAAAATTTGACTATGAAGTCAGGACGTGTGGTGACAACCTTAGCATGCGCATGATTTTTTTTTGCTGGTTCTGACTATCTAATATCCGTATGTCCAGCGTGATATGTTAGTATGTGTAACATAGAGGGTTTTTATACTGGTTTGAGCTGTCCAATATCCCTGCGACCAGTTTGGTTGAGAAGCCAAGTTGCGTTATGAGCAACCCCGTTTTGATAACTGGTTCGCACAGTCTGATATCCCTACATCCAGTGCAATAATTTGCTGAAAAGCCGAATTGCATTAATGCAATTCCAAGTGTTTTAAGGCTAGTTTCACCGTTCTCAGTGTTGAGATTGCTGTTTTAGACTACCAACCACAAGAATTGCTTGGCCAGAGACCATTGACGGTGAACCGCGGATATGCATGAGAGATTATTTTGATAGGTTTTAGGGTGTGCCTGGGTATTGGGCTTTGGACATGTGAGCGTTGAGATTTAAACCATTTTTGATTTCTACTGAGGCGTTCCCACTGCTTTAGAAGATTTTGCCCGGTCATAACATTTGGTATTAAGCAAGTAAGCTTTTAAGGGGTGAAGTTGGTGGATCTTAGCTTGGTTGGATCTTAAGATTAGAGATGTGGTGTTTGCGAAAAGTGAGTTGCTATTATATTCAGCTTGAATGCTCCCATAATTGAATATTTGCAAACAGGAATGATATTCAGCTTGCCTTCTTTTCCAGTAGAAATTATATTGTTGAATGCCTATATAATTTGATTGTAGCATTCTTACGTTTGCTAAAATATCCCTTTCAATTTATTCTTTAATTAAGATTAAATTCAGAGAATAGAATAAAAAATGCAGTAAATAAATAGAAAACATCAAGATTTACGTATTTTGGATTTCAAGAAATCCTATGTCCACGGAAAACTCAATCTTTTATTCTTTTATTCATTATTTTACATTTATACATCGCTACTTTGGTATAGAGAATAATATATTTTCTGTTATTTTTCAAAAAGAATCCCTTTTTCTTTGGCTATAGTGCCTTTATCTTTATAGCATATTTTTCCTCTTAGATTGCTAACGTGGCGTTTTGTTTATTTCCCTTCATTAGATTCTGCCACGTGTTCTGCATCAGGTTGATCATTTGAATACGTAAGGATTGCTTATGTGACCTTTGGCAAGAAACTTGAAATTGAGGCGGAAAACTTGAAATTAAGGTGGGAAGTCTGCTTTTGGATAGGTCACTGATATGGTGTAGTAGCTAGCTATGTGGGATTGCTGAGGCAGTGTAGTATTGGCTATTCTTTTTTAGGTTCTGTTTTTAGAAGAAACGGAATGCAGTTCCGGCTTCTGTGCCAAAAAGTTTTGCCTTAAAATTGCAATGCAGTTATATATGTTTGAGCTAGCTATTTGTGTGTAGTAAAATAAATATCTGTGTGATAAAATAAAATATACTTTGCCAGACATATTTAGGCGATGATCTAAAGAAATGAACATTTAAGTGATTTCCAAATATACCAACATAGTCGAACATTTGTACTTCTTATGGGCAGTATTATCATAACGCGGTATTTTATATTCTCTGCACAGGATGATTGGAATCTCAAGTTTAATCTCACTTAAGAACTGATTCATGTCTTAGGACCCAACCCAGTAACTACCTTGAAATATATAAAGCCATAATGCACTAGATGATGACACGTGTTCCTAATATTTAATGCTATAATTTAATGGACGCACTAAAAGGACAACTTTTCCTTATGTGTGCACAAGAACATTCTTAGGAGACAAGACTCGCTTAAAGTCCCATAATTGCTATAGAAATGGAGTGTCAACAAGTCGTACAATCCGCCTTCTTATTGGACCCGTATTTTTTAGCTCGGTTGCACAGTAAAATCTAACGGAGGAAGGACAGTTGCACTAACCTTTAGGGTCTAGCGCAGATCAGTGTGATGTGCGACACAGTTCGCCGTGTATAATTTAGGGCAGTTCGCTATGTATAATTTTTAGCACAGCCTGCTATATGGTTTCTAACGTAGTCTGCAGCGCAGTTTGATATGTATAGTTCAGTGCATAAATATTTAAAACCATCTTGTATACATTTCGTTTGTATGCACGTGTTTAAATATATAATCTTTAGCAAGTTGCATGCCTTCACCTCTCGTGTATTATTCGCATTAAATATTTGCATGCTAGCGTGTTATATGGTTTACTTCCCTGAGCAATATACACGCGCCCTTCCAATAATATGTTTATGGTGTACGTCGTATGGTACGAGCCTTCCTAACGTGCAGTTGTGATTTCATTTAGTTATATGTCTCATTTTATGCACATATTCGTATTTGTGTGAATAATATATTATTCATTTAGTTCCATGAATAATATCTTTACATTGTCTGTGCATCCTTTCGCTACACAATTTAGTGCAGTTCATAGTATTATATTGCGTTGTGGTTTCATGCTTTATAATTTAAGGTCATTGCACATCAGTTACTAGTGTTTAATAATGATCAATTCCACTGAATAAGTGAACATTGTAATAAAATGGAGTCTGCGTAATCTACATAGTTTAGGGTCTTAGTAAACTGCCTAGGCTACATAGTAGTCGAAAAATGGGTATAACAAAGCGTTTCTATTTTCTGATATTATCATGTTATAGGCCTGAATCTACGGATGATGGGAGTGACGTGAGTGGTTCTTCCTCTTCGGAGGGGGACTAGGTTATGTTTTATCCTTAGTAGGTTGGCCCTATTGTCGAACACCGGTTTCTTATTATTATTTTTATATGTGGACAGCCCACAATAATGCCAACTAGCTTTTCTAAAAATATACAGAGAAATAAGGCTGGAATGGTTTCAGTTTGCCCACCGGTACACCACTGTGCTATGCGTACTAGTCCACTGGTCGCTATATTTGAAGCCAAATCTCCTCCTATAAATCAAATTTATACTTCTCCTCTCCGATTCTCTTTCCTTTACCTCTTCTGTTCAATCACAAATACAAGTACAAATAGATGTATTGATCCAACATGTTCAAAGATTTATGATCTTCCAATTTAAACTAAAATTCATAAAAGTGGTAAAGAGGTATAATCACTATAATTGAAATTTGAGAGTTCAATTCATCAATGCATACAAACAAGGCATCATACACACATTCAAACATAGAGATTGACATAACTGTAAGTAGTTGTAAGTAGAATTATTCACAGCTTGGAGAAAATTCAACTTCCACATTTGCTTCATCTTTCTCCACTTTCTCCCTTACTTGAAAATTTACATAGCTCCAACACTTGATCGAACTCTCAACTTCTTCATGTTTATTGGGGTAGTAAGGTGTTGAGATGCACATATTTCAATTTGGGAATTTATAAATTTTATTTTATTTTATTTTGATTTTAGAAGTGGAAGATGGAATTTCAAAATTTTAGTTTCTATGAACTTGAGAGCTACAAAAATGATGAAGCCCACATATGTTAAGTGTTTTAATGAAATAAATGGAGATTTCTATACTTTAGAGAAGTCTAGATATTGGATGATGAGTTTTTGGGCTTGTATTCGAGTTTGGGCTTCATGTAGGCTATCAAAATAACTAGTTCTCTTTTCCTTTCCTTATAAAACTAATTTTTGCTTAACACTAATATCACTATTAAATTCCAAATAAAATCATATTTATATCACTCATGTAATTACGCAACATTATGAAATTTTATAGAATTAATTTTCCACAAATTCTTTTATTTTAATTAATTATCTCAAAACTACTATATTTGTCCCATTTTTAATTAAAATCATTTACTCACCCAAATTATTCCAATTTCCACATAAGAAATATTTCTTACTCAAATTTATATTATTTATTCATTATATAATTTTATAAAATATTATTTTCATATTTTTACTCATTTTACTTTAGTTATTTCTTAATTACATTTTAAACCTATTTATTAAATAAATTCCTAAACTCCTTATTTGAATAAAATAAACTAAACTTCTAATCTTATTAATTATCGATACTAAACTTTATAATAATATTTCAATCACTTTTAATACCATTAAAATCATTTCAAACTTAAATATCAATATTCCTAAAAAAATAATTAAATTCACCATTTATTAATGTTTCAAAATTTCAAAATATTTAACTTCCAAAATAGTTCATTCCATAATCTTTTTACAAGTAATTCCTTTCAAAATAAATAGTTATCACTAACAAATATTTTATCATCAAATTCTCATTTTAATCTTCAAAAACCAATTTTTAATTAAGTAAATCTCTATCATTAATTTTAATTAATTGCTTCTCAACATCGGGTTGTTGCACTCATATAGCCGAAAGGTGAATTCTCGATTGAATAGTGTTTCACTTCCAATGCTTCCACTCGACCCAACTATAGTAGTTCGATGGACGTCGTGCCACGATTTAACTATAATCAAAGCAGAGTTTCCATATTGAAGCTTAATAGTATTCACATATCAAGAGAACTGTGTGATATTTTGACATTGATATTTTCTTTTTTGACCTTAGTTATATTAACCAATAGAAATTTATTGAATGGGTCATTCCATATTTATCAA
The DNA here is from genome assembly GCA_030737815.1 of Allium fistulosum. Lineage (NCBI taxonomy): Eukaryota > Viridiplantae > Streptophyta > Magnoliopsida > Asparagales > Amaryllidaceae > Allium > Allium fistulosum. Next base: position 1,308,375,103 of record CM060904.1, on the reverse strand, counting down.
ATAACTATCAATATGTAACCCCTTGATGCTCCCAACAACCATGAGTAATATACTGCCTTACATTTGAAGATACGTACTCTAGTATCAACGGATGTATCTATATCCAGTCTTGATACATCTTGATAGGAATACTTAAAACAATGTGATTATTATATTATGATAAATTGCTCATGATTGCAACACTTTATAATTACTATCACAAAACACACCATTATGGATGTCTATTAAATATACTTAAATTAAATAATTAATTAATATAACATATTATAATAAGTATATAATAGAAAGAAAAACACATTTTATTTCGAACGAGATTTTATTATAGAGTTAATAATTTATCATCAATTATAGAATTGCCCTTAAGGTATATCCTTAACTCTATCACTTAGGTCATGGTTGACTAGTGGTATGGGTCACATGTGGTTCCATAAATAGGAGGTCAAGTTCTGGGCCTTTGTAAGATCGATGGTGCGTCATGGAGTAGACGTAGGGTTTTGTGAAGTTGGATTTTGGGTAAACATTAGAAAACAGGGAGTCTACTTTGGGCATAACATGGGAAAGTCCTAGGAATTGAGTGGAGCCTTGGACTTAGACAAATCTATGACGCGAATCAATTTGGCTAAGTACTTCATGTGGGAATTGACTATAGCATGGAAGGGATTATCAAACAAGCAAGTGTTGAGTGATCACTTACAAAGTAGATAAGAGGCAGCTCTACTATCAATACTTATGCTGGTTTTAGGTGCTCATACGGGGTAGGGTAGTCTGAGTGTACCCTGGGGTGGTTTGAGTTCACCCATGAGTTAGATCCATGTGTGGACATCTAAGTGGTCCACATCCCTAACCATCTGAGTGGGAATGAGCTTGAGTATTGAGTACCTACGATTCTGAGTGGTAGCTGACTATCTGAGTGAGTCATATGAGCTATCTAGGAGTATCCAAGAGCATACCGGCTGCTTTGATTACATTGAGTGTTATGATTGTCGTGTTTGCATTGATTAATGTTCGATTGTGATGGATGTCTTGTGATATTATTGTGATAGACACCCCGACACCCTATGTTGCACTTTGAATATTAGTACATCCTACGATGATAGCTTAACATATATTTGAGTTTATGTGCTACCTTGTTGGATGTAAGGACAGATCAGGTCCGACTCCTTATTATCTCAGTTATTCTTAAATAAGTACACTAGATAGTAGGTTTGGTATTAGCGCATAGAGATATTCAAAGGACGAACAAGAGGCCTGCTCTATTATATATTTCATTATCCAAATCTATTGCCTATTTTGCTATGCAGCACTGTAGAGATTTATCAGTGCTATATTGTAGCGACCCTGAAATTCGAACACTTCGTCTTTGAATATCGAAACGTTTTGAAATATAGTTAAGTTTATAAACATGGTTTTCAACCTTGTTAGGCATCATTTAAATAATAGATAATGATAATTAACTTTTTTTTGAAAATTGTTTACAAAAATATATTTTTTGGAAAAATATTGATAATGTGATCGAAAATTGGTGTATTGATAAATAGCTTTTTAACCATCAGAAGTTGTTCAGATTTTTTTACATACACTTTTTTGCTTAGGAAATCAATAAAATGAAATAAAAACATTTTTCCATTTATGGAAATAAACTTTATGGATGATGTCATGCATGAGGAAGATATTTAGGAAATGAACATAAATGGAAATGCTTAAGGGTTAAGGGATGATAAAGGAGAAGTGACGGGAGATGCGAATTCCATGGCATAGTGGGGATGAATGAGAGCTTAGAAGCACCATTCCTAAGCCTATATAAGGAGGGTCATACCCCCTTAGTATCATTTACAAAAATTTACAAAGCTTAGAGTTGAAAATCAATGGCTTCTTCACCTTCTGTCTCTCTTATGTTCTAAAATAAAATAGTTGCAAATCAACTCCAAATCACTTCAAACATTGCCATAAGTCTTAGTACAATATTATAACACCTTCCACTAAGCCAAAACTTGAAGAAGCGAAGCCAAACTCTCACCCCTTTGATAGGCCGTGAGCACTTGGAGGGATAAGGAGGAGGAAGCAAGGCTAAAGTAAGAGAAGAAGGGAAGGAAAGGAGGATGCTAGCTTGGGTTTGGACTTGGATTCTTAGATCTTGGTTGTTATAAGGTTAAAGGCGAGTTAACACCTCACTTTGAATGAAAATATAACACATACATATGTTATGTTGATTATATATATGTTGTTTGAATTGTTGTTAACTTATGTTAAAACATTGGTTTTGATTCTTACTTTAAAAGTAAGTGACATATGTGATCCATTTATATGGACTTGAACGAACTTGGAATGAACTTGAATGGACTTGTATGACTTATGACAAGAGACCTTGAACAAAGCACATAGGTTATAGATGGATTTTGGTTTAGATCGGACTTGGATTTGAAAGTGCACTTATAGCGATAGTCGCTATAGATGCAGTTGTGAATTGCCTTATATTTGGCGATTACTATGGAACTTTGTAGAGAGATCCTTTGGGGTTTCTCGCCATATTTATATGTATATTTATTTCTATTAAAAGTTTGAATAGTAAAAAGTTAAGTAACATGTCGAAGTAGCCGAAACTTCACTTGTGCAAAACTGCCATGTTTAGCCTTGATTCTGGATTTAAAAGGTTTGCAAAGATATTTAAATTTAAGTATTTTGTTTCATTTTTTTTACATGTGTTTACTAACTCATATTAGAGTATTTTAAAAATAGTTTGAGATATTTATGAATTTTTATGAATTAGTTGTGAATTTTTAAAGAAGAGATTTTGTTGAAAACATGTCGTTTCAGGTTTTAAGAAAAATTGTAAAGTTGTTGTTTTCAAATAATATTTTGGATAAATATTTTAAAACCTATTATAAGTATTTTCAAGTATTTTAAAAGTATATATACAAATGTTTTTCGAAAAGGGGTTAAGAATTGCTTGGTAGCTAAATGGTTAACTATTTGATTACTTGTTTCAAAAGTAATTGACTATGCTTAACATTAAAAGCCGACGAAGTAAGACTTATCTATTTGTGAGAGTTAAGATTGATGTCGAGTAGGGACAAAGAAATAAAGCTCTAACCTACCGGGCTTTCCTCTTGATCGAGGAATAACAAGTCGAAAAATGTCGGAAACGTATTAATCGTGTTAATTTCTTATTGTTTATGGAAATCATTTATATTATACATAACACTAAAAGCCGATGAGGTAGACTTATCTATTCGTGAGATTCTAAAATGAAGTGTCTAGGCAAAGCTCTGATGCAACTAGTGCTCTAACTTACATGGCTTCACTCTAGAATGAGGAATAGTTGAGTTGGAATGTCGAAAACGAGTTAAGCATATGAATCATGATTTGTATAAGTAATTGTATTGACTAGATAATCGATTAGTCGATTATCGAGTTTGACCTAATGTTGACTTAGAAAGTTATCGAAAGGCTTCACAATTTTACACCAACAAGAACCCCGGGGAGGAGTATTTGTATGAAATGTCTCTATTTTTCGCTTACTTCTGAGAGAACCGAAATTGAGTTAGCCGTAAATTCATCGAATTAGTTTTGAAGAGACCGGAATCGGTAACTGTTTTACTTATCGAATACAATTTCAAAATTGGTATACGAGTCCTATGTTTTGGAAGCGATTGTAAACTGAAATGTTATAGAGTTGAACTGTCAATCCTAAGATTAAGACCAAGGGAGAGGTCAACATCAACATTTCAAACGATGCTATCGTGGGGAACTGTCTATCTTGAGGAGTATTTCAAGAGAGAGAACAACGTTACCATTAGTCGGAGGACTTATGCGGTGAATCTATATGGAGGTTCGAAATTTGTTCGATATGCTCGAATCCATGTAGTGATTTGTGATCTGTTTGAGATATGAGAATTCATTTGGGGATTCAAATTCTATTCGAGTGATGAAGACTCATGTGAAAAATGTCGAATGTAACCTTGACATCAGAAATGGCTAAAAACAGAGTAGGTCTCACAACCTGGGGTTAGTAACCCATGTCAGGGTATTATCAACTCCATATCTAGAGATACTTATCAATTGTTGGCCGTCAGGAGTTGATGATATTTGGTTCACGTTGTTCATGTTTAAGTTTGGATGTTGGGCCACTTGTCTTTACCTAATGGTATATTTTATCTAGAGAAAAACATTGCTCGAATGTATTTTCTGACCCTTGTGCAGGAGATTGGATTCGGCGTCGACTGAAGAGATCTCCACGGGAAAATCCATCACTACTAGAAAAGGCTTTTATTCCGACAGCAAGGAGCGACGGCTTCCGACAGCGTTCGACGGGCCGTCGGCGACCGTCGAAAGCCGTCGGAAATTCGCGAATTACAGGCCTCAGCCGAGCCTTCTTCTTCCTCATTCTCAACACGAAAATTTTTAGCAAAAAACCCCCAATTCACTTCTCCAAGCTTCCAATCTCTAATTTCGAGTTTCCGGATCCTCCACGGCTGCCTAATCAAACTCTATTCCTCTCAATCTCAGGTATAATATCTTATTTTCGCCAAAAATTTAATTTTTACCCTAAATCTAGATTTGTATAAGTTGATAAATTAGGATTAATTAGTAATTGCAATTGTTTTCAATAGCGTAATAACGGTTTATAGCATCCCATGGTATACCTATTTCATATGTTATAGTGAAGTTTTAAAGAGTATGTATAATTTATGATTGTGTGTATATGTAAACCATTGTATATGTGTTGTTTATACCATTTTATTGTGTTAATTGGAATAAGACATGAGTTGCATAACATCTTGACTTGTATAATAATAATGAATGCACGAGTCTAAAAGAATTTGATTGTATTGGAAAATCATAATAATATTAAAGCAGCCTTATTCGATAAAATACGCGGAACAAATGTGGTATATTAATAATTTTTTGAAATGTATTAATAAAATACGCGGGACATTTAATTAACTAATGTCCCTTAGAGAGTTTTTGGCCCCGTCTGACGAGTGTTGTACATGATCGTTATATAAATAGTCGTTTTTTTTTCAAAAAACGACTATTTATATTCATCTGGTACAATGTTTGTTGGATTTATCCCTGTATTGGACAAGTTATGAACACAGTAAGCATTTACATTTTGTATACTACTTCATCTCAAACAGTTCATAAAATTCCGGCCTAACTTTTCTTTTTTGTTTCCTACGTACACGCATTTGTGTACAATGCAGGGAACAAAAGGGAAATGCTGCCGAAATTTTGTTGAATCGTTTGAGACGAAGTAATATACGAAATGTAAATGCTTACTATGTTTGTAATGGGAAGTAGGATGTCTGACCATGGAAAAAAAATCTTTTTGTACAAAATTTTATAATGATACGTTAAAAAATAAAATGTGTCATATTTGAAAATATTTTTTAATTTGTGAAATAGTTCTTTAAATTCAAATATTATACGACCATGAAAATAATCTTTTTCGAATTTGTATTCTTGAAAATAAATATTAAATTTTGAACTTGTGACTCATTTTCTCAAATAGGAAAAATGATTGATTATTTTGTTGATCGGAGGAGATGGATGTACCAAAGAAAAGGACTGAGAGGCTCAATAAAAGAAGATTTTTATAATGGTATAAACGTATTTGTTGAATTCTCTTTAAGTAATAACGGAAACGATCCAAAAATTCGTTGTCCATGTAGTAGGTGTAGACATTTGAAGTATTTGTTACCAGATATTGTGAAAGTTCATTTGTACCAAAACGGTTTCGTACCCGAGTATTATGTTTGGGATCGGCATGGAGAAGTTGTAGCAAATACTTCTATAGAGTCTGAAAGTGTCGTTAACAAAGTAGTTGCGACGACCCGTATAGAAAATATGGTTGAAGATGCAGCACGATCAATGTTTCCTATGGTTGAAGTTGACGACGATGATGGAAATGTTGAAGAACCAAATATTGAAGCAAATTTTTTTTATGATTTACTAGATGCTGCTAAGAAACCTATTTGGGATGGTTGTAAAAGCGGCACTCAGCTGTCAGTAATCGCAGAATACATTGCGATGAAGTCAAAATACAACATCACTGAAGCTGGGTTTACGGCTGTTGTACAAGCTGCAAAAAGACATATGCCGCCCGATAATCTAATGTGTGAAAATCACTATGAAGTTAAAAAACTTATGCCGGCTTTTGGTATACCTTATCAGAAAATAGATACATGTTTAATAGGCTGCATGTTGTTTTGGTAAGAAGACGCAAACCTTAGAAATTATAAAATTTGTAATCAGGAGAGATACAAACCAAGAAAAAAGAAGGGGAAGGAAGTTCCGTACAAGCGTATGCATTACTTACCCATCACTCCAAGGCTTCAAAGATTATATGCATCTTCTGTAACTGCATCTAATATGAGATGACATAGTGTGAGAACGGAGGAAGAGGGTGCGTTGACACATCCGGCCGATAGAGAAGCATGGAAGCATTTCGATAAAACGTATCCAAATTTTGCAGCGGAGAGTCGAAATGTTAGATTAGGATTATGTACGGATGGTTTTTGCCATTTTCTCAATTTGGTTCTAAATATTCATCCTGGCCCATTATCGTCACACCGTATAATTTACCTCCATGGATGTGTATGAAAACACAATATATGTTTCTTACTGTTGTCGTTCCTGGCCTCGACGATCCGACATAAGGAATCGATGTATATTTACAACCGTTGATTGAGGAGTTAAAAATACTGTGGAACGAAGGAGTAGAAACATACGATGTGTCTAAGAAGAAAATTTTTCGTACGTTTGCTTCTTTGTTGTGGACTATAAGTGATTTTCCTGCCCATGCAATGCTTTCAGGATGGAGTACTGCTGGTCGTCTAGCATGTCCATATTGCATGGATGCAACACGAGCGTTTTCTTTACCTCATGGTAAGAAAATTTCATGGTTTGACCGTCATCAATATTTTCTCCATGTAAATCATCCCTTCAGAGGAGACAAGAAAAACTTTTTAGCTAATAGAGTAGAAACCAGACAACCACCGACGATATGGTCAAGCGAAGACATATATGAACTTGTTAGGGACTATCCAAAGATATATGAAACTGGAGTGCAAACAGAAATTGAAAGGCAAATCGATTGTTCATAACTGGAGCAAACAAACTATTTTTTGGGAGTTGCCGTATTGGAAACATCTTCTACTTCATCATAATATAGACGTGACGCACAATGATAAAATTGTATTTGATAATGTTTTTAACACAATTTTGAATGTGAAAGGGAAGACGAAGGATGATTTGAAATCAAGACGCGATATAGAAGAATTATGCAAACGTCCTGAGCTTCATATGAAACCAAATGACAGTAAAAAACCCAAAGCATGTTACAAATTAGATAATAATCAAGTTAAAGTTGTGTTAAAATGGGTGGAAGGGTTAAGATTTCCTAATGGGATATCATCAAATCTTCGTAGATGTGTTGACTTTAAAAATGGTAGATTGAGAGGAATGAAAAGCCACGACTGTCACATAATGATGGAAAATTTATTTCCCGTTATGTTCAAAGAACTACTGCCGTTAAAAGTTTGGAAGGTTGTGTTGGATGTTTCTAGAGCTTCTTACCGGAGTAGGATGAGTGCGTGTTGGCCGAAGTGGGATAACATCCCTCCTCACATAGTAGAGTGTATTTGGCAGGATGTCCTAGTAAGTATATTTTTTTGTTTTCCATTTTTAATTCATTTTTGTCGTTTTTTTTACTGTTTATCATTTACAGTTTAATAATTGTATGTAAAAATCAATTTCAGGAAGCTGAGGCGCATGGTCCCATGGGCTATATGGACGTGTTTACTCGTACGCATGCTGTCGAGCATGTAAATCCAGACGGGACAGTTTCGTATACATGGCACGACGATAAATCCAGCAAGAGCCATGTAAGCATATTTCATTTTATGCAGTATTAGTAATTGTTCTACTTGTTAAAATATAATGAAATAAGATATGATGATATTAATTTGTTAATGTAGGAAAAGTTTATGGAGCAGCGCTAGAAACTCCTTGTTGATACGGGTCGAGATCAGCTGACGATGGATGAGGAGGATGCTATTTTTGAGTCAGTTATGGATCCATCGGAGCATGGCAGACGATACGGATTTGACAATCAAGTGGTAAGTAAATAATATACTGGGTATCATATAAGTTTTCAAATTCAGTACATTGGTTTTGAGTCACTTCGTTATGAAAGCATTATGCATTACCAAAATATATTAATTCGTTACTTGAATGTCATTTCAAAAAAATAATAATGAAAAAGTCATGTTATTTAATTTAGTTTGCCTGATATATGCTGTACACATGCCTAAATTTGTCACATTTACTGTTAAAGAGATCAAAAACAGTGATATCTCGTAATGTAACGTACTATTATTTTTGTTAATAAATGGTTGAATCGCAATTTAAAAACGGCCAAAAGAACATATTTGCAAATGTATACATTATACATGCATAAACTAAATTAAATAACATTATCACACTACTAATCATTCACATACCTGCACATACACTTACATAAACATGCATAAACTAAATTAAATAACATTATCACACTGCTAATCATTCACATACCTGCACATACACTTACAGAGATCATACAGCTCAATTAAATATTTATTACAGGTCAGCAGTCAGAGACGGGTTAGGCAGACTAAAGCTCAGATCGATCTAGCAGAGATCGAAGATTTGCGGGCTAGAGTGACGCAGCTGGAGGAGCATAACCGTCGGCATGCCATAGAGACCACACAGTTGCTAGACCCGTGTATCGCCGAGTACATGCAGCAGTATGGTGGCCGCTTCTCTTCGTCTGCTGGCTCTGGTTCTGGAGGAGATTGATTGATTGCTTTGGTCGGTATGTTTTTTTCTGTTTTGTATGATTTGGTAGATGGTGGAGGTAGTTGTTGATTTATGTACTATGTTATGATACACTTAGTTGTTTTGTTGTATAATTATGTGGATGTTGGGGATGTTGGGTGATGATTATGTGTTTTGACTTAATTTTATGTATTTTTTTTGTTTGGTGAATTGTGTATAGTTTGGTTTTTGATATTTGGTTGGAATATTATATATTGGATTCTGCAGAATAGTGTTTGTATGGGAAATGCGGATGGAAGGCTATATTGCAGCAGAAATATAAAAAAAATGCAGTAGATTTCCGGCGGCTTCCGACAGCTTTCAGGTTATATTTTTCCAACGGCTTCCGACCGCTTTCAGATCAATTTTTCCAACGGCTTTCGACAAGTGTCGGAATTCGTCAAAAGTCGTCAGAAATACGAACGGCGAGATGTGTCGGAAGCCGTCGGAAACACTGCACGCCAACGCCTTATTTTCCTACGGCATTTTTCGACGGCCTTCGACGGCCGCTGACGGTTTTCTGCCGTTGAAAAATGCCTTTTTACTTGTAGTGCATTATGTAGACGAACCTTGGAGGTTTTGGTTGTACCCTAAATATGTTGTGGTATGATCAATGTAAACATCACACTATTTGATATGATTTATATTCTACACTCTAGACATTATCTATCATATCGCTATATTAAACTTAAAGAATGGTTGGTTTCTTCGAGGGAAAAACCATTATGGGAATCCGTATGGTCTCAATGGTTACTATGACTTGATACCCGATACTGATCGTGTCCACCTAGAAGCAGGTCAATGGCTGAGATTTGGAATGATAGTTTAACAAATTTAATGTTACACTCTCTATGTTTTATATATATGGTAAGCCTCCTCTAATGGCAAAGAAATAATAGGACATTCCAGTATCCTAGAATATGTGCATCATATACCTAAACGGTACAATCCGAAGTGAATGACGTGATAGATGTACCACTACAAAAGAAGCACTGTTTAGCGATGGCTAATAGTCGTTGGCGGCCATTGCTAGCCATCGCTAAAAACCGTTGCAAAATATCTTGCTGCAACTAAAGAAAGCGACGGCCTTAGCGACGGCTCCGTTGTTCTTTTTGCAACGGCTTGTAACGGCTAAGTGTCCACGTGGAAGCAACCGTTGGGGTTGTTGGTTTCCCGGGTTGTTGATGCAAACCGTTGCAAAGCGTTGCAATATAGTCATCGCTATATTTGACCAAAGGGTCGTTGCTAGCCGTTGCAAAACGAACAAATTTGCTGCCACATTGCAGCACCTTCAACCCTCAATCCCAATCAATTCAAATAATATAATCCCATCATTCCACACATATAATACCATTCCATCGTACCATATAATCAATATCAACATAACCAAATCATCAAATATTGCATATTCCAACATATATTCACAAAATCATATAAGAAAATAAACATAACCAGATATGAAAATCCACCAAACCAAACCACATCAATCACAACAAAAATACCAAATCCACCAAAACACTAAGTATCAATCACAACATCCAAAGTACCAAATGTCAAACCCATCATAATATGTACATATATATATAAAGCATACCCATCAAAACAAACCAACTAAGCATCATCATCATCATCAACATCTGCACCTCCTTCCCCGGGCATTGACCCATGCTCCTGATAGAAGGCAGCAATACACTCATCTATCTGCGTCACCAACTGACTCTTCCGCCAATCATTGAGCTCATTCAATTGTGTTTGCATCCGAGCAATCTCTTCCTCATCTATGGATCTCCTATATGCCCTTTGGAAATTAAGAGCTTGTGAAATAATTCAAGTGAATAAGAAGTTCATGGCATACAATAACAATAAGAAAACTCAAGTTATTGGTAATAAACTCAAGTGAATAAGAAGTTCATGGCATACAGGTTTCTACCGTGTAAACGTTGAGTACATACCATATTCCCGAAACTGTAACGCCTGTTTCGACTTGCCGGTTCAATGATTGAATCCCATATCCGATTAGACTCATCAACCGTAAGTGACTCCCGTCCACTCGCTTGTATCGCTCGTGCATGCTCTACTTTATATCTCTCCTACAATTACGAATAGATATTTTCATTATTTACTTATTTACTGTGAAATAAACGAATATGAAATATTTTCATTACAGAAATAAACATATTTACCATTACAGAAGCAGCCTTGTCGTCCGACCAATCATATGAAACATTCCCATCCTTATCTGTATGCTCCACTACATGCATGACTCTGAAAACCTCAGCCGCTGTAGGTTCCCTTTCATACTTTGCCCACTGAATATATACAAGAATAGATTATATTGATAATTTGCATTAGTATATACAAGAATATATTATATACAAGAATAGAATATATGGTAAAGAGACACTAGTAAATATATACATCAATAACATAAATATTGGTTAATTTATTTACCAATTCCCTCCTATGTTGTTGGAAGGATTTCGAGCCACCACGATGTAAAGCAGGGTTTTTGTTCCTATTAGCCTTGTTTCTTGCCGATAATTCCTATTAATTTATACACACTATTAAGTAAAATAATTCAACACATTTAAATGTAAAAATATAGTGATAATATAACTTACTTTGAATGCTTCAGATTCCCAATATTGTTGGAATCCAGCCCAAATATCATCCCCCATCCAACTTGGTTTTTTCCCTGAACTCTTAGCCCTTGACAGAGTCTCTCTGTAATTTTTCCGCATCTTTTTATTCCAATGATTTATAAAAACATCCATATCCTGTGGATCCACACGTACAGCTGCCTGCATATTGAATTATCATACGTGTTATGTAAAAGAGATTATATAATTAAAAAACAATCAGCAGAAATGAATACGTAAAACTGATATCATGAGGCATGATGGCATATTGTTTTTGGTTTCATATAAGACATAATTATATATTACAAAGTTATACTTACCATAAGATCAGCCCATATTGCGTTTTTTATATGTGTTGGGAAGTTATCCCACCGAGGCCAACACCCAGACATCCTACTCTTGTATGCTTCCTTCGATACTTGTAAAATGAACTCGGACGGCTCCACCTCGAACCCTCTGTAGAAATGTTGATGTATATATTCAATATATTTCATATAATATAATTCAAATAAGTTTGATACATACCTAGCACTTTTTGGAACTATCTCCGCAACTCGACGGAGATCTGGCTCAGAGCTACTCGGACCTGCTCTAAGTGAAGGTGACTGAGATGTACTACGTCGATTACATCGCCTATCAGACATATCTAGCACAAACATAAATATAATATCATACACAGCTTAGAAAAGAGTATTGATAACATAAGCATCACATAATCATCAATCAATATCACATAATCATTAATCATCGCATAATCATCACATAATTATTAATCAAGTGATAATCATCACATAAGCATACTCTGCACATAATCATCGAAAAAAGCGTACATGAAAAGAATAATGCATAACTCAGAATGATACAGATCATATATAGTCATCATTATTATTACATAGCTCAGAATATTACAGAACATAGTCATTATTGTTAATACATAGCTCAGAATTATACAACAAGCGGTGCCATCTATGATCAGTCTTCGTCATATTCTGATTCAGACTCAGTCTCGTACTCTATATCATTTTCTTCGGTACTTACAAATGCATCTATTAAAACATTCGATTCATCAGTCAACGACCCTACATCAATGTCATCGGTTATCACTATTTCAGTATTTGGCTCGAGATCCGCTTGATACGCTACTTCATCTGGAATATTATTTCCATCAAATGTATATCTTGCCTTCGTTTTAAAAACAGCCCACCAGTCTGCTTTATCTTTTTTTAAGGACGGATATGGAGCAAAATAAACTTGTAAAGCTTGCTTAACTAATACAAAAGGATCATACTTATAGTAATGCGACATATGCCTTATTTCAATTAGCTTATAATCTTTGTGCACGTTAATTCCAGAGCCAGGAACATTGATAAACCAGTTGCATTTGAATAAAACAACTTTCTCTGCAGGTTGTATATAATATGTCAACTCTAAAACTTGTGTTAAGATGCCGTAAAAATCTTTTATGTGCTCCTCTGGATCATCACTTCCTTTGACAAATACACCGCTGTTATATGTTAATTTTTCAGCCCCGTAATCTTTGGTGTTGAATTTAAATCCATTGACGAAGAATATTGGATAATTCTTGAGATTTCATTTTGGTCCGATAGCAAGATGTCGTAATCCTTCGTCAACAACACAGTTTTCTGTATCATGAACGTAGTTTGAAAACCATCCAGCAAATTGTTTACTGAGATCGCCAAATGGATGTTGTGATTCGTATATGCTGCAAATATGTATTATATTCCTTTATAATTAATATATGCATGTATAATTTAATTATATATGAATTCATAATTACCTGACAAATGGTGCAACTTCAGCACAATTTAGAAGAACATATGTGTGTGCCACATGGTAATCTCTATCATCTAACCATATTTTCACACATTTTCTAGCAAGTCTTCCATGTTGTCTAAAAATAGATAACATTGTTTGAGAAGAATCCTGCTCAATAGTTTCTTCATTACGGGGAACGCTTACGAACGATAAGTTCACATTGTTACTAAAGTAACGTGAGAGAGAAAATGAAGCTTCTTCTTCAAGGTACGATTTGCAAATCGAACCATCTACTCGTGCTTTTTGTCTAATTTTTTTTCTTCAAATGATTCAGGTACCTATAACAAAATTAATTAAATTTATATGGTGGTACAAAAACCGAAATTAATTAAATTACCTCTCAAATGGATACATCCACCCATATTGCACAGGACCATGAAGGAGTGCTTCAGATGGAAGATGAACAGGTAAATGCTCCATTACATTAAAAAAACCAGGAGGAAATATTTTCTCCAATTTGCATAGAAGTACAGGGATTTCTGCTTCAAGTTTACGTATACGATCTACCTTTAACGTCGTAGAACAAAGTTGTTTATAAAACATACTTAATTCTTTTATAACACTCCATATTTTTACAAGCAGCAGTTCTTTGAAAATCACGGGAAAAAAATACTCCATCATAATGTGGCAATAGTGACTTTTCATCCCACTCAATTTGCTGTTTTTAAAGTCAACACATCTACGGAGGTTAGAAGAAATCCCATCAGGACATCTAAGTCCTTCCACCCACTTTAGAACGAGTTTTACTTGCTTGTTGTCTAGCTCATAGCATGCTTTGGGTTTCTTATTATCGTCGTATAATTGAAGTTCAGGCCGCTTACAGAAGTGTAATATATCACATCTTGAATTCGCATCGTCCTTGGTTTTCCCCTTCACATTCAAAATTGTATTAAACACGTTGTCAAACACGTTTTTTTCGTTGTGTATGACGCCAATGTTATGTCAGAGTAGGAGATTTTTCCAGTACGGTAACTCCCAGAATATACTTTGCTTGCACCAGTTATGAATGTCCGATTTACCTGGAATTTCAACCTGTACCCCAGTTTCATGTATCTTTGGGTAGTCTTTTACAATTTCATATACCTCTTCACTTGTCCAAACCTTAGGTGGTAGCATACTCTCTACTCTGTTAGCTTTAAAGTTCTTTTTATCCATTCTAAATTTATGATTGATATGTAGAAAACACCGATGACAGTCAAACCAAGAAATTTTCTTTCCATACTTTAGTGAAAATGCTCGTGTTTCATCCATACAATAAAGACAAGCTAGACGTCCAGATGTGCTCCAACCTGAAAGCATGCAATACGCGGGAAAATCACTAATGGTCCATAATAAAGAAGCAAACATACGAAAATTCCTTTTTCGCGAAATGTCGTACGTTTCAACTCCTTCATGCCACAGTGTTTTCAACTCGTCGATTAGTGGTTCTAGATAAACATCAATTCCTTGTGTCGGATCATCGAGACCGGGGACGACAATCGTTAGAAACATATATGGAGTTTTCATACACATCCATGGAGGTAAATTATAAGGAGTAAAAATAATATGCCATGATGAATATTTACTACCAAACTGAGAAAATGGCGAAAATCCATCCGTACATAAGCCAAGCCTAACATTACGGCTCTCTGTCGCAAATTCAGGATAAGTCTTATCGAAATGTTTCCATGCTTCTCCATCAGATGGATGTATCAAAGTTCATTCTTCTGGTGTTCTCATACTGTGCCATCACATATGACATGCTATAGCAGAAGATGCATATAACCGTCGAAGTCTGGGAGTGATGGGTAAATAATGCATCCTCTTATATGGAACTTCTTTTCCTTTCTTTTTTCTTGGTTTGTATCTTTCCTCGTTACATATTCTGCATTTAGTAAGATGAGTGTCTTCTTTCCAATACAGCATGCAACCTTTTACATATGTATCTATCTTCTGGTACGACAATCCAAAAGCAGACATAAGTTTTTTTTACTTTATAATGACTATCACACATCAAATTATTAGGTGGCATGTGTCGTTTTGCAGTTTGTACAACTGCTGTAAATGCAGCTTCTGTAAGATTAAATTTTGATTTCATAGAGATGTATTTGGTGGTTACAGATAATTCGATTTTGCTTGTACATCCATCCCACAATGGCCTCTTAGCAGAATCCAATAAATCATAAAAAAATTTAGCTTCCACGGTCGGCTCTTCGTCAACATTTTCGTTCCCATCTTCACCTTGGTCAAAGGTAGGAAACATTGATCGTGCAACATCTTGCACCATGTTTTCTATAGGATTGGTCATAGTACTATCGTCCTCTAACACTACAGGATTAGGTGTAGGTTGAACAAGTTCTTCATGACGATCCTATAAGTAATAATTCGGCACAAAACCAAATTTGTACAAATGTACTTCTACTACATCTGGTTTCCAATGCTTCAGATGTTTGCACTTACTACACGGACAACGAATGTCTACGTTATTTCGATTATTAGATTGAGAAAATCTAATAAATACGTGTACACCGTTGCAGAAATGTTCTTTTATTGATCTTTTCATACCTTTTCGAGGTTCATACATCCAACTACGATCGAGAAAATAATCGAACATATTTCCTGATTTGTAAAATGTAGGTTAGAAGATTGAATAACACACTTCATATTAAAGTCTTGTAAAAATTCATATATAACCCTTTACTATTTTAACAAATTCAAATAAATACTGCATTCAAATTTTCAATTCTTAAGTTTATTGTTTTTTTACTTTGACGGCCGGTTATCCTACTTTCCATTACAAACACAATAACGTAATCATATTTTATAAATCATTTCAGGTTAAACGATTCTAAAAAAATTCGGCAGCACTTCCCTTTATTTCCTGTATCGTATACAAATGCGTGTACATAGGGAAAAAAGGAAGTGCCATCGAAATTTTCTGAACCGTTTAAACTGAAATGATTTATAAAATATGATTACTTTATTGTGTTTGTAACTTGTCCAAATACTAGGACAAATCCAACAAATGTTGTATCAGATGAATATAGATGTCCGTTATGTGGTAAAATGAATATCCATATAACGATCATATACAACACTTGTCAGACGGGGCCAAAAATTCTCTAAGGGGTTCACATAAATAAAGCAAAAATTTAAAAATATTAATATTGAAGTATTAGTGGTCTGTAGTGAAATAATGATCTTAATTTTTTTTAGTAATGTAGCCAAATAGAATTCGTTTAATTATGATTCAAAATCCATGGGAACTATCAGTAACTCGGAAAATATGCCTTATCTCACAAATGGAAACTATGAGTTACTATTTTAACAACTACAAAAACTATTTTATAATTCATTTAACTATTTAAATATTTATTAATTAAATCTAAAATTTTAAAACGTATTTTAACTTTTGTTTAACTACATAAATTTTAATTAACGATTTTGTGAACTAAATAAGTAGTTAGCACTTACAACAGTATAACAAACATTCTCGTAAACTTATCAATAAACATATTATTCAATAATCATGGACTATTTTTTGGATTTTAAATTAGCCATAATTTTTAACAACATAGTAAACAATAAATTCACTAATTAATACCACCAAATTAACACTAATTATCATCACCTAATACGAAATAATCACCATTTTCAAACACATAATCAACTAATTTTCTAAATTAGGTTTACCATTATATACCCAATTCAAATAATAAATATATATCATAAACTAATAACATATATTCATCAATTCCAAACCCCTAAATCATCCAATTCCAAATCTCTAAATCATCAACTAATTTAATTTAAACTTAAATTAAACAAAGATAATGGAAAATAGAAGATATCGGCAAGTTTGGAGAGGTTGAAATTAGCGACGGAAGGTTGTGACGGCTTCTGGTGGCGGAGGGCGGCGGCTCGTGGCAGGGGGCGGTGGATCTGAGTGGATTTCGGGAGAGGAAAAGTGAAATGTTTCGTCTCGGGTAGCAGGTTTGTATAACGCGATAAGCGAAGGCTAGCAACGGCTAGCGACGACCGCTATTTTTAGCCGTTGCTAGCCATCGTTAGACTATGTCGCTTTCTGAAGCCTTTCTAGTAGTGTACATGTCAACTAGAAACAAAATGCGAGTAATAATATTAAAATACAGGAGCATAAGGTAGAGATATCGTGTAAGGAGTCGAGTGCCCAATCATGCATGTGAGCTTTTTTATATCATAATCATGCTAGCTTTATTGATGTAGGAGAGTATGATTTGGTATGTAATCTATATTGGCATTTGATTATGTTTTATATATGTGATATTGTATATTGTCGATGTGTGAAGTTTGAGGATGACCTTACATTATGATTTAGTTTTGTCTGTCTTTTGTTTGATCGACCCTCACAGATACATTATGGATAGGTCCATGAAAACAACTTATTGTTGGAGTGCAGATTTAGAGACCCTGAGCTAGAATGCAACAGAGGACTTTGATTAATTTGAAAGGGATATGTTACAGGCAATTATGTATATTGCATTTTGAGTTACATTGTAGGCATATGAATTAAACGTAGACTTGTTCAATGTATCTCTTTTAGGTTTATGTCCGACCCTGCTATATACTATGGTTTATGAATATGTATCATGTACTTTGATATGTTGGAGATTTACCATAGTTTTATAACTTTTTCCCTCTTGATCACTATATTTTAGCCATATGAAACGCGCATAAACGACTTATCTAAGATAGGCATGTTACATCATTGCTTTTAAATGTTGTTTCCACTAAATCCAAAACCTACATCACAAACCCTGTACTTTTATTTGAATTCAAACAAATTAGTACGAGCACATGCTCCATGATACATACTCTTCTTGGAAGCAAAACCTTATAAGTGTTTGGACGAGAACCCAAACAAACAATCCACCTACACTTTCTTGATTCCTTTGTCAATACTTAAATTTAAAGGTCACAGTAACTCCCGTCTCTTGTTAGTTAGCATCATCGATATTTTTAGTTAAAGCCTCTCACAAACTACACCAAAACAGGCAAATTCTAATATTTATAAGTGTTACAAATAATTCCAGTAACACTTTTTAAATGTTACTAATGGACTGTGAGAAATGGAGCGGCCAAATTTGTAACACTTATAAGTGTTACAAACATACGTATTACTAACACTTATAAGCGTTGGTACCTAAAGATACGGTAACGCTTATAAGTGTTGGTAACGAAACATACGGTAACACTTATAAGTGTTGGTACAGAAATATACGGTAACGCTTATAAGTGTTGGTAGCAAAATATACGGTAACACTTATAAGTGTTGGTACAGAAATATACGGTAAAGCTTATAAGTGTTGGAAAATGGTTATTTAGTAACACACATATATATATACACCAAAACTTAAACGCAAAGTTTAAATATAAACACTCTGCAAATAATGGTTTCCATATCATAAATAATACATCATACATATTCAATGCAAAGTTTAAACGCTCTGCAAATGTAGTATAATATATCATAAACAATTATTTACATATTTCAAATACCACAATGTCGTATATTCAGATATTATTACAACATAAGCTTCAAAAAAGTATTCAAAATACACTTAAAGTTTAACTTACGGTTAACCTAACCGTTCCTGGATCATCCACTCCAAACTCTAATGGTTTTGAATATTCTTCAACGTCCAATACAATAATCCAAAGCGTCCTTCTTCAAGTTCCTACATTTAATATAAACGCTCGATAAAAACTTATACCTTCAAAATCAAAAGGTTAAAGTCTGAGTTACAACTCAGGTTCTAATTTTAATTAAGTTACTCAGGATCACAATTGATAATTTGAAATAGAAGGTACAAATATGATGGGGTTAGTATCTGCACTGACAATTTGGATAAGGTATAAAAGTGATTTTTATGTAAAAATCATCTGAAGGTATATTTGGGTTAAAATTGATGCAATAGATCCAGATAAGACTATGCCAAGACAAAGTACTCATTTACATAATTCTGGAAACAAGCATACAGCAGTCATCTCCTTTAGAAAAACATCTTTTAACCAAATATCGAAACAATGCCCAAAAAATAAAATAAAAGTAAAATAAAATATAGGGATAATTGAAAATGTCTGAAGAAAAAAATGTCATGACTAGGATACAAACTCCTATCACCAAATTTTCTGATTATAAACAGAAGGCAATTTGAAAAGTTTGCATTGACACAAAGAATGCAGTACCAAAAAATTGGAATAGCTAAGGTATTACGATTATATGTTGAAGAAATAGATGATAGTTTTATACAATTTAAAGTTAAATTAGCTGCCTTTACCTTAAATGAAGCTGGCAGTGGGACAATCTGTTCTTTTGTAATTACAAATTCTTTAGAGTTCGCATTTTCAACTTCAATTTCCTCTGTTATATTATTATATTATGATGAAATAATCTAGTAAAAGGTTGGAGATACAACAATCATTCATAAATTGTGAATTTCAAAAAAAATTAGGCCATAAATTATGAAACTACATACAAGATTTTATAGGAATTCAACAATCATTCATCTTTTTTAGCAAGGATGTGATCATGACAGGAATAGATTAATTGTATCATCATGTTTCATTATCAACAATATTTTATACAAGGATAGAAATTGTGTTTGTAAACATATTTTGTTTCAGATAGCCGATTAGTCACTAAGATGCAAATTGATAAAGAGGATTACCAATACCAGTGCATTTGTATAATAATACTTCAAGGATTTAATTGCAATGGCTGGAGGTAAGTAGATTGATTTTATTGTTGCTTCCGCCTTTAGTTTTACATGTTCAAATTGTAGAGAACATGAGAGATGGGGGTTTAAGAGCATCATTTTAATTTTATTTGATAATGAGAGATACGACCCTACGATGATAACTAATATATTTCCTTAACAGATGCATGCCAGGCTTCTCCCCCATGCATCGGTGTCATCTTTAAAATGCCATAGAGGTCGGCCATAGGACAACTTTACAGTCACTTTAATATATCAATTGTAATTATTTACAGGGGTCAAATACACATTCAGAAATATTAATGAGAAAATTTTGAATAGTGCACGTTTACTGTTAAGCTTGATGGTGATACATACGGTTGTAAGTATAAACAGTAAAAGTCGGTGGCTTAATCGATAATTTTTACAATATGATGTATTATTACCATGCTAGTCAGTAAACTGCACATGGGTATTGATTTAGTGTAGCGTAATTCAGCCTGCACATTTTTTTCAAAACTAGTACATACCTGTTCTAGATCAACTCTGGTCAGGCTTTGCTATGTACTCGCATATCCAATGCACATGTATGATCGTGCTCCACCTTTGCTGCATCTTTCTTCAACTATTTCAAATAGTATTCCAGCTTGCTAAAAAATATATGTTATTAATGATACTTGGATAATGCTAACAAATAATTATCAAATACTAACAATTTTAGATACTGTTAATCAAGTTGGGCACCAATCCGG
This sequence comes from Allium fistulosum, assembly GCA_030737815.1. Classification (NCBI taxonomy): domain Eukaryota; kingdom Viridiplantae; phylum Streptophyta; class Magnoliopsida; order Asparagales; family Amaryllidaceae; genus Allium; species Allium fistulosum. The sequence continues at coordinate 1,308,354,301 of CM060904.1, read as the reverse complement.
GATGCTAAAAAGTTGGAGTGCATATCCTTACTCATATATCCATGGTTCACTCATATATTAATACAGTACAATGTTTATATAACATAACCAAAACTGTTGGATACTCATTGTTTAAAAATCCATTTAACTATATATTCTATAGTTAGATGTATTATCATCTTTTGTATATCACAAATTCATAGTCTATACAATCCAATCAACTCTATGGGTTGCTTAACTTCCTGGAAAATAAATATACATGTAACAAATCATATTACTACATACCTTAAAAATTCGCTTCACTTTCCTTGTCATTGCTTCTGTTTAGGCATCAAATTAAACATTAAGTTCCTCCCAAAAGGAGCATTATTGTAGTCAAAATTGTACCGTAACATAAGCGGAAAAAATCTGGTCAAGCTTTGCAGAAATGTTCTATTACTATCACATTAACAATATCAAACTACCCGTAGGAACACATGTTTAACTATTCACACTCCTAGTAACACTATCACATGTATTAGAGAAAATTCTTGGAGTTAATATAGCACGAATATTCTACCATTGAATGTTCAATTGTTAAATTAAACGGGAGTCTAAGTTTAAAGTGAGCAGAAATGTAACTGCAATTCAAAAGGATAAAATTAAATAAAAGCTTTGTTCAATTAAGCTCGGCTCAAAATTATGTGAATGACCTATTACTTTGGGTTAACTTTTTTACAAACTGTTTCTTGGGTGATATTCTTTTATTAGATGAATTTGATCTACATAAATTAGGTAGAATACTATATTAAAAGAACATTAACAATATATGTTTGTTCGTTCATTATTTCAAAACAGGGAAACTAAAAAAACATATCAAGAAGCTGCTTCAGTATAAATTATTCAAAGTTTGATATTACACAATATTTTTTACTTATATTAACGGTCATAATATTGTTAATTATAAATAATTTACCATTATTGCAAGTAATCATGGATTCATGGTATGGGGTTAATGCACCTCTTTTACATGCTAAGTGAGTGAACTGTCAAATGAACCACACGTTAACTTACTAACCTTGATTACAGAACACAGAATAAAGTTGATTTGAAGAAAAAAAGGATGTTGTCATATTTTTGGTCTTAAAATTGTAACTGTTTAAAAATACATATTCTGTGTGAGATTAAAAATGTTGTTTTCTGTTCTTGAAAAACATGAACTGAGCAGCTGAGATTATCAAGGACATAAAGGAGAACAATTAGTGAACCACTACGGCAGGTGATAAATGACTATTAACATAGTAACACGACTGACAGTTAAAGTAATGCTAACCTAGAATGCTTGGATTTGAAGACTATCGCCAATGCAATGCAATGAAATGCAAAAGAAAAGGTAAATGCACGGTCCAAATGTAATTCATAAATTTTAAAACTATCACAAATGCAATGTATATTTTCTTTAGAACTAAATGCAAATGTAAGAACACAATGAGACACTCAGAAGCACAAAGAATGTAATGAAACAGCGAGAATGCAAACTATGAACAAATGCCTGCAAATTTTGTTTGTAAAAAACAGAGAGAATGTTTGCAAAAATAGAGAGAATGAATTATGACAAATGCATGTAAACTGTGAACAAAATCAGAGGTGAAATTATATAACAAGGAACAATGAACAACAAAAACTTGATGAGTTTGGTAAAGAAAAATGAAATGGCTTATTTGTAAAACAGAAATATGAAATGCAGACTCGGGAAATGCATATTTTTTCTTTTCTTTTAAAAAGGAAACAAAATGATGCACAGATGAACAAAAGATACACAAAGCGAGAAAAATCAGAAGAAGATGCAAACTTGCTTCCTTATAATGCATAACCAGTGTATAAATCTAGTCATGTATACCTTTCTTCTTTTACAGCTATGATGCCTGCCAAGACATCACTGTGTCCAGATATAAACTTTGTGGCCGACTCCATAACAATATATGTGCATCAATAAAATAAAATGTAATAGAAAGTAGTAACAAGAGTAAGACATTCAAGAACTTACTGTAAGAATCACAAACCTGCTCCAAATTCTAATGGCTTACATAACACTGGGTCTATGTAGACAATAGAGTGATACATAATCAATTCGTATTAATAGCAAATAGCAAATGCTTGAATGCATGTAAGAATCGACCACCAAACTTTAAACTTTGAGAAATGCCTTTAACAGATCTATGATCATTTTACAATGTCACAGAAACATCATTTAAAAGTAAGAACATATATTCTTTTGTGATAGTTGAACTGATACCATTGAAACATTTGAAAAATCTATCAGCAACAAGATTAAGACCGAAAACTAGAAAATGTGACAGATCATTGAATAAAAACATGAAGATTCAAAAGAGCATACACCACTCTAACACTGAGGCAAATACACAGTTAACATTAAACTGAAATGGGTAAATTTCATCATCGTTGGCAAAACAAAACTGTCAGAAAAGCAATTGAAACAGAATGTTTATTTTAACTATTTAAATTTATCGTATATCATTTGAGCCACATTTTTATGCATATGTAACAAAATATACGTATCAAAATTTATCGGTGAATTTACACTGATTCCAGCTCATAATATCTCCAACAAATGCTAATTCTTCACCACAAAAGAAAAACCAGTAGCCTCATTCTCATTTGATTTGGTTGTTGAATATAATTGTCCAGGGATTAATATAATGTAGTTTTGCATTGTTAAACACCACCAAGTTAAATTGCGAATAACAGCCACACAAAAACAAATTAGCTTAGCTAGAAACACACAGCAAAATATCCAAGAAGCCAACATTCAAATTCTTTTCCAAAACAAATAGCGTAAAAATAAAAATACCTGAAAGGCGAGAATCTCTCTACTCGTTTCCCTGGCTGCGAAGCCTAACAGTCTTGTTTGTCACAGCAATCAGCAATGTCAAGCTACGCTTCACGCTCCACAATATCTTTCCTCTTCCAAGTGAACGCGATTAGAAAATTCAGAGTTCGGTGTATAGTCGATAGCTCCCGATTTCATTTAGGTTTCATGAAATCAGGATGAAAAACGAAATATTTAATTACTTAAAATCCAGCGGATTGACGAACCTACAGCAAAGCGAAGAGATGAAAAAAAAATAGAGAGGAAGAAGAACCTACGCAAAGCAAATTGAAGTCGGCATCGTTGAAGTAGTTGTAGTCGGCATTCGATAATGGGAAGTGGATGAAGTGCCGTTGATTTTAAGAAGTGGTTGAATCGACATTGATTTTGGAAGGAAGAGAAAACCCTAAATTAAATTTTATGCGACCGAAATATGTCTGGAAATGGAAGGGTAAGCGTGTGAGAAGAGAATGCACGTCTAAATTACAGAAGACTCCTCTTATTAATAAACTATTTACAATTTTACCAACTACGGTAACACTTATTTGTGTTGCAAATTTTATTCAGAAAAGTATTTATTTTCACCAACACTTTTTCGATATCCTAACACTTTTTTACCGTTAGGAGTTTGCAGCATTTATAAGTGTTAGCAATTAACAAATATAAACTGTTGCAAAATCACTGATTTGGTGTAGTGCAAATTGTTAAAGTTTTAGATATAAATGCAACGTTTCAATTTCAAATAAATTATCATTTATCTCTATAATTCTATTACAAATCAACTATCAAATTCTAAAATGATAATAATTAGTAAACTTGTTTAGATTGGTTGAGAAATAATAATTGATCAGTGCTATATTTTTTACTCTTAACACAAAAAAATAAGTCCGTGGATGCTAGAAATGTTAATTGGACGGGTTGGGGTGAACTTTTTTATGCTCCAACCAATCCTGGATTTTTTAAATTCTGCCACAAACCCGCATCGTAGGCCCTGCATGGATTTGGATTTTCGACTCCGTATCCCAAACCTATACGGGTTAGGGTAGACCCATTTCAAGGCCCGGTGATGTTTTACATATTTATTCAAAATTATGTATTAATTTACATATATTTATTTATTTTTATAAGATGGATTATCACTAAATGATACAATAAATATATATAGATATCAATGTGTTTACAATGATAAGTAATGTAATAAAAATGAGGTGTATGATAACAGTTCAAGAAAAACATGCATATGTTATTATAAAATTATCAGTGATGCAACTTAATACTACAAAAATCATACACCGTATTGAATGGAACATTAGAACATCCATGTTATAACCACTTTTGTACAAAAGGATGAATATATCATCGTTATAGTAATAAAGTGATTTTATGAGATCTTAGTAGTGCAGGTCGGGTTGGAGCTTGTCAACCAAGCTTCGACCCGATCCTAAACCCGGAGCTCTTAAGTACAGGTCATGGATCTACCCGTTCTGATAACCCAATGAGATGGGTCCTGATAGGTAAAAACAAGGTCGCGTCTACAAGTTTAGACCCCAGACTCGCTCCATTGCCATCCCTGGTGGATACCGCATTTAGCTTTATAGAAATTTGCAAAATAAATTAGCTGTAACTAAAAAAAGGTATCAATAAGAGCATCTCCAGCGGGAGGGATTTTAGGGTGAGGAGCAAAAATAAAAATGGTGGTTCCTCCCACTTCTCCAGCATTCGAGTGAGACGAAACATTATTATTATTACTAGTGAGTAGCCCGTGCTACGCACACGAGCATTGTTATACTCCGTAAAGTTTAATCGCAACAAATGAAAGACGATGTTAGGGCAGAAGAGTGACCATATCGTTTGTATGCATATTCATGCACAATGTACAACGGATACATATGTTACCACGGACATGGTATGCAGTTAAAGCTTTAGTGCAACTGAGCATGACAAACAAAAATGGTAGTTCAAAGCTGGAGTTGCAATTTAAAAAAATTGCACATATGTAATGTAGGCGAAAGCAAACTAATTCAATCATCATACGTCCTTACGTACAATCTTGTAAAAAAAAGTGCAAAATGAGGTAGCAGGAAAAAAAGAGAAGATGTGAAAAATGTACAAAAAATTAGTAGCTACAAACATAAAAACATAAATGTACCACAAACATGAAATCATAAAATGCTAGGAATTAATTTCTTTGCTTCTTCTCCTGAATCTTGATACCAAAAGCTACTGCAGCCTGTTGATTTGTATCGCCATCCTGGGGATAAGGGAAATAAGATATGGTTTAAGTTCATTAGCAGGAAACATGTTGAAGTAACAATAGTTTTTAATATCAAGTTAAGACACGTAGTTATAGGATATGGTTGAAAGGTATAACAATTCAAAGTATAAGTATCCATAAGTACAACAATTGGGTAGGATGCGGTAGGGGCAAAGTTAGGTACCGTTATTCAGTAGAACAACGTGGCATAGGATGTACAATGCAACGTTGAACGTGACATATAATAGGTGTTAGTAGACATAAGTCATGTGTGTATAGAAAATGCGCATGATGTTAACTAATTAATGGCAGTAGTACATGGATAATAAAAAGGTGAAAAAATATGCACCTAAATCGCATTTCCTCGTCTTAGTGTCTTTCTAGGGAGTGGTGGATCAGAAGCCCGTACTACCGGATGGTTCACAGTACCGTCATCCTACCAAACATAACAACTTGTCATTGCTATGCCACCAATTGAATATAGACAGAAGAGCGACCAAGACTATAGATCAAACCTGGGCAAGATAGTTAGAGATGTACTAAGTTCAATTTTGACGAAAAATGCGCCTCTAGTCCATTACTCAGCCTGCATAGGCTATCGGCCCTATTGCTATAGTTCATACCCGTAGCATAGTTAATAGACATATTAAGGCACACAAAACAGTTTGGTTGTAATATATGCATGACCGGTAATTTTTTAAACTATAACTACAATCAAAACACAAACCAAGTTCATTTTCGTAGTTACATCAACATTGATTTACTTTTCAATCTCATTCAGAAGTACTTCTGTTTACAATAAACATTTTATTTCATTTTGAATATCGCCTGTACTTCTAAGCATAAAATGGTTAAAAAATACAACATTATTCTAAATATAATGAAGGGGTGAAATTTAGCATGTGCTACCTTGTACTTATTTTACGTTCAAGCTGTCACCTAAGCAAGTCTTATATTCTTTTAGTATTTTAGTAAAGTAAGTAGTTGAAAATGAATTAAGCGCGTAATATATTATAGTAAATTTAGCATTAAAGCTTGTACAAACACCTACTGCCTTAAGTTTATGCATCATGTGCGATGTGGTCTGGTTGATGAACAAAAAAAATTATACTACGAAACTGATGCGCTTCAAACGTTAACCATACAATTTTCATGTTTTAATTGAAAAAACTCCCATAAATATATAGGCTGAGAAGAGGAATTCTAACTGCTTCCTCAATATTTGTGTCAAAAAATGATAAATAAGATTACAGATAGCCGAAATTGTTATAGCCTAAATATAGCAATATGAACTGTAATACTGATTGTAGTGGACATTCAGAAAACTCAGATCCATAGTGACAACATTAAATATATACTGGATTCAGCAACGTATAGTAATTAAGGTATGTTGTGTAAATTGCAAAATATACATACGAAGTGGTTACAGAAAAGACGTAAGTAGTATTCCATGCAAAAGAGAAGATGGTAGTTACACGTTGTGGACATGATCAGCACAACAACAGAGAATGTGTGACTTAAAAATTAAATACATATGGAACAGTTTCACTGAGTATAGTACTAAACAGTATACTATACACAGTTCAGGAAATGACAGTCAGAAAACGTAGTTCAGCTGAAAAAATAAATGTTCAAAACTAAGTTGACCGAGGTGTAGGACGGGTGAGTAGGTGTAGGTGAAATGCGACATGAGATATATATAGCAAGTGTGAATTTGGAACATCGTAGGCACTACAATTTCGCTGTGATACATACGTAGAAGGCCAAAAACATGCAAAAACAAACTGTTAACCGACACATTGAACGTGTACAAGTAATAGAGAACCAATAACAAACTTATACATAATTATCCTACATACAATTCGCATATAGATATATAACTTCTTCCACCAGCATAATAGAGTTAAAATGATCATATCCGAGTAATTCGTAATGCGATGTGACCGCAGCGTGTTGACAATCCATGCATTGCCCACCGTTGTTTTGGTGCAATCCTAAGACGTCTAGCGTAATTCCTGAAAGTAGAGATAAATAATTTACGTTAGAGTATGTGAACCGTTGGAATGTTGAAACACACAGTACAACAACAGTATGTAGCGAACAGTTTTTTTTATATTGGCCTGTACAATAAAATTAAGTTTCACTATATCATCAGCAGCTGTAACAACAGGTCATCCATATTCGGATTATGATAAGATGCAAAAACGGCATATATCAACAGAAAATCAACAAATGGAGTAAGTAAGTGAGCTGCAAATGGCACGTGTGCAGAAAAGATCCACTTTTTATTTTTCTCCTTGTGATTATATTTTGTCCACATTTAGCACAATAATGGTTAACATCTTATTCTTAAAATTGATTGCTAACCATTTTCTTCTTTGTTTATATCCTAAACCAGTTCACCTTGTCCTATATAGAAGTCCTGAACTGGGCTGTTTTTCATCGTGCATATGCCACATGAGTTGAACAGAGAAAGGTTGTATGTACTGTTAGTTTCCTAGCTTCAGCAATATGAACAAATTAACAATTCATTCATTGCATGAATGTACTGTTATTTTTTCCACAACCGACACGCAAACTGTTCTGAAAAATTTGGAGTAATATAATATAAAAAAAATTGAATACTTCATGAGAATGAAATTAAAAAACAAAGCCAGTATATAAACATTATATTTTTAAGAAATGATGGAAATAACATATACCATCAGCTTTGTTGCCTTAAACACTCACGCAGAGACGTTGCACATTTGTATAACTGCATCACCAAACTTAGTCATAGTTATTTTCCTCACTTGTTATTCCTGCAAAGCATTTCACAAAACATATAAATAAACAAAACTAAGAACAGAAATAAAAATATAAAACATTATCTGCAGCTGGAATGCAATACAGGTTTCAAATAAAAGCTGCTTTAATTCTTTTTTATTCATGTCATGCTTCCATTGGACAGCAGTTTGATAATATTGACATTGAAAAACCATGGTAGTCATAGTTGTTCAATATGGTTTCCCTTGTATGATACCGTCAGTGTACCATTTTTAAACCCAGAATTAATACAGTATGCTTATGTCTGAAAACAGAAGGTGATAGTCTTCTTCCCAGACATAACAACCATTATTTACAAAGTGATTACTGAATGAATATGGAAATAAGTGGCAATTCATTGTAATATTACATGCACCTACTAATCTTGCATTTTCAGTAATAAACCGCGGAAATAGGATAAATGTTCAAGTTTCAAACTTGAGTGTAATACCCGGTATACAAACAGTACTAACGCATAATCAATTGTTTAATTACTCATTTGCTAATATACATATAAACCCAATTTTCTTATACGTGAACGGTGACAAAGAATGACTTTAAGTAAAATATTATAATTCATACTTGGTAAAGGGACTTTAATATCATGTGCACAAATAACAACAGGTAATATAGCTGACATACGTGGAACAATATATCGATGAGGAATTTGTTAATGGTAATATCAAAAGCTAATATTGAAAATCATAGGCATATGACTACAAAGGGAGACATCATGTACTACAATTTCTGAAATGAGATATGGTTCACCTATTACCTAAATGACTCAACTGAACATCATTCAGCAAGTATGCTGCTTAATTGGGTAGACAAAGGTATGGTGCCATTAACTCAAAGCATAAATCAAATTAACAACTGAAAATTTGTAACGGACAACAAAGACACAACAGAAAGAGCAGACTCAGATTCTAAAAAATTCCAAATAGGAATAAAGTATGAAGCATTTACACTTGGCTTCCAAATATATCCTTCAGGTTTAAGGAGTAGTCAAGCTCACAAGAGCAAACTGTACAGTTGTAACCGTGAGTGCTAATTGCAAGAATGATGAAAAGTCAATGTTTCTACCTTGTGCTGGAAAAGGTAATGATAAGGAAGTTCTTGATATTTAGATCATAATTTAATACTGAGAATTAGCGACGTGGACACACATGGGTTGCTGATTTTCGTTAACATATAGGTAGACCCATAAGCGTATTTGTATATATGATCACAAACTCCAGTGTGAAGCATCCAAAAATAACTATGTTACTAAGTTGAAAAAAGTATTTCAGTGAGAAAAAAATCAAGAAATAGGATGTTGAATAGGAATGTAAAATATCAGGACAACATAGACTACCAAAATACAATTTATTTTTGGCAAATATAAACATATATGTATAGTTAAATAAGGAATATGCATCAAAATTCTTCATAACACGTGAAATACAAAAAATTTCAACGTATACAACAGTTAACAAATAGAAATCTATGAACAGCATAACAAAGAAAAGTTCAATTTTACTCTATAAACATATAATGGTGTATGACCTGACATAGGAAAAAAGTCTCACGCACAACTTTAGTTCTTAATTTGCGAAAGAAAGTTTTAAATATATACTACAAAGTAGACAATAATCACCGTAAAATAGGCACGGTACATAAGTAGGTTGATTGAAAATTTCAACACATTTTCAACAAACTTAAATTGTCAATCTAATTTAAAAGGAAAAAAATTGATGATGTATTTGTAAATGAAGTTAAGGAACTTCAAACTTGATATTTGATAAAGTAATACTGAAAATCAAATGGACAGAACCACAAACAGAGAGAGAGAGAGTGTTCAAAAAAATTTAAGACCGAATATGTTAATATATTTATTTACAAAACTCGCATATAGATACCAATATGATCAAGAATTTGTTACCTATTACATTGACAAACCAACGGATCGGCTTTCATAAATCCCGGTGTCTAGATGAGCAGACAGAGGTTCTGTGCCAACAACTGCTACCAAAAGAACACAATCCAAGTTAAGTCATTGAAAGACTACAACGAACAACATAGGAATAAGGAAAAGACTGAACTCAGATTTCGGTTAAAAGCATGGGATTAAAAATATGATGCATTTAAACAAAAATTCCAATGTTTTCCTTTAGACCGTGGAAACAGTGAGTTCACATCAGCAAACTATTTGAGTGAAAATGTCGCTGCGAAGGCCAAGTCCAATGATAACTGGATGATACGTATATATGCAAAAAGACATGGTAGTGCGGAGCTTCTTGATTAATACATCAAAATACAATACCGAGATTAATTGTACATGGCAGTAAAGGAGCTAACGCATATTATTGCACCATGTAGTATCGTACATGGATATGCACATGCGAAAACATTCCGTCCAAAAGCATATGATATCCGGTATAATGAACAGAAATAAAATAATCTATCATAAGTCGACTGTAAAAACCATACTTCATTCCATGCTTCTCAATACAAACATTCTAGGATGCTTTGTAGAATATAGGTTAATGTTGAAAAATAGCAGAGGACATGTTGTAAAGGTATTTGAACCAGCAAATTATGTAAAACAGTTACATGTAATACATGTAACAATTGAAGATTCAAAATATAAGAGGTTTGAAATGCATGAATGCTCGACTTGGTAAACAAACTTGTGTGAGAAAATCACAAATTTTAGCCTAGATTATATTCTAAAACGCAAATTAACGAAAGATAAGAAGACGAAATCCTAATTCAAAAAGCGAAACATCGATTTACCTTATTATGAGAAATAGGGATATGAAATCACCTTACCTTTAGTAAACCAAGGATGCTTTTGTAGGTAGAAAGTATAAAGTTGAGCGGTGAGGAAGATTTTATGCGGAGAATAAGGCGGCGCCATGGGAAAGTCAACTGCTTAAATCTGACAATGATTGGGAAATAGGATGTACAGTGGGGAGTATTTGGTAGAGATGAGATACGGTAAGAGAGGGGAAGAAGCGATGGAGCGGGAGAGGGAGGAGGAACAGAGTGATGGAATTGCAGTAGCAGTTGTGGACAGGGTGGTAATTGGGGGCAACTGCTGAACGAGAAAGAGAAAAGTAGGGTGGGCAACAACATCGGTTAAGAAAAGGAAGTTGAGGTAGTGGTCACGTGCTGTAGCAGTTTGAGGTAAGTAAAAAAAGCGCGGAAGTGCACAAGAAAGCGTTATTTTGAAATGAGAAAGGCGGAGTAGTCCACGTCAGCTTGGGCAAGTTCCTGCTTTAATATAAAGTAATAGATTTAAATTGATAAACAGCTTTCTGAAAACTGTTTATAGATATAAACGGTAATCAATAAACCATTTATGTTATAAACAGTTTTATGATTATCGAAAACCGTTTATGACATAAATGGTTTTCTGATTACCGAGAAACCCACGTTGAAAAAAATGAAACAGCGAAAATCATCGATTCTTTTCGTTCCTCACGTTTAAATCGACACTGCTGCAACGTGGGGAAGGAAAAAGAAACGTCGATTTTCTCCAATTTTTTTTGTTTTGCTCCTGCTGGAAATGCTTTAAAAAAAGAAAAACTAAGATCCGTTTGGTTTGTCATTTTTAATTTTACGTTTTCATTCAAAAAACGAGCACACGACACGTGTATTTTTGAAAAACAACCAATTTGGTAAATGACGTTAACACACAAAATAAAAAAAAAATTGTATTGTTTTCCATGTTTTGAAAAATAACAAAAGATTGAAAAACAATCAATCATCTACACCGTCCCTCTATCGTCGTCGTAATGGCCTACAATTTTAAATTTGTCTTTCGTTATTCTCATATTTTATTATGAATGTTGAAAACAAAAAACAAAAAACACAAAATGAAACCAAGCAGGTTGTGGAAAATAAATCTAAAATCTCAACATCCTTTGAAACATTATGCGCACGATTCATACCATGATTTTAACGGATTAAATGAGCTTTTATAAAAATCAGAATAAAAATATGAAAGTTTAGCGGGGGATATTAAAGTAAGCCCAACCATAAAGCCCACAAAATAGTCGGGTTGGATTTTACAGATCTATTTTTTGATTTCGGATTTTCCTTCTTGTAAAACCCTAAATTTAATTTTAACTCATTAATCTTTTTCATCCCATTCCTACGTTCCAAAAATTAGTCACTTAAATTGAGGTTATGTCATTTTCAAATTCACGCGATTTTTTGTTCTGCGGCTTGTGCGGAACTTTGTTGTCTTTTAGTTCCACTAAGGCCGCCAAATGCCCGCTGTGTAAATTTGAGCGAGATGTTTCAGGTATTATATTTGATTATGCAGTAGTTCTTTCATATTGGTGTTAGATTGATCTCTTTGCAAATTTACAGTAACTTAGATCTTTAACCGGATTAAAAAGAAAAAAGATTTTTTTTTGGAATGTTTGTATGGTTTTAAGTTTTAACCTCCTCAATCGGGTTTCTGACCAATAGATGATAACTACGAGAATTACTGATAAAATGCCCATTTTTAGGTACATAAATAAAAACTGTGCTTGTATATACATCTGAACCTTTGAATTTATTGCAATGTGCAATCTGTGCACATGCACACTCAACTCTTGATATTTTTGTTCATTCTCCTTTTCTCTTATGATTTCTTCTCCCTTATTTGAGCTGTCTTCTCAGCTTTGAAGGTTGATACAAGACCTTAAATAGCATCAACTAATTGAACTTTGAATGTCTTTGAAATCTATGTTAATAGGTGGGCAAGGGCCGCTTTCCATAGACTATTTCAGAGGGATTTGTTTGTGTTGAAGATTTCCGTGCTATGTTAAAGCAATATGGCTAACAATAATATTTAACCCACTTGTGTGATTTATGTGAATAAACACATCAAAAATCTCATTCAAGTTTTGTTTTTCATAATCTCGGTTTGACCATTTGGTTTCAAATGATACGCAAACTTAAGAATGAAGTGCGGTCTTAAAGTTTTTATTAATTGGTCCAAAAAGCTAGCGAAGAATGTCTGTCGCTGAAAAGGTTTTAGGTAGACCATGGAGTTTGAGAAGCCCTTTCAAAAAATACTCTAGCCACTTTAGGTGTTGTTAAGGGTATTTAACTTAGCAAGAAAAAAAATGAGCATATTTATTTAACCTATCAATTACTGCACAAAGGGTAACTCTATAGCTATATCATACCTGTGTCTTATTTTCATCTCATATTATTTTAAGGGCAGGGAACGATTGTAGTCATCTTCGACTCTAGCACATTTTCATATTGCATTCCTTGGCATACATCATAACTTTTCACTGAATTTTGCGCATTGAAACTTTGCCAATAAATAAATTCTCTAATTTTATGGAGCTCTATGAATGCATGTATGTATAGAAGGAAAGATGCTATGATGTTCAAAAGCTTAAAACTTCTGTAATTGGGCTCATTCAGTTGTATATTGTGTCTTAATTCTTCATGGAAGTTGTCAGTTTGATGTAGTGTTTGATGTTTTCACATTGTAAAGATTGAACAGAGAAGACGAAGTACGTGTGAATCAGATTTCATCTCTTTTGAATTCTAGCTGTTCGAAATAAGGAATCCACCACTATACTTTCATTACATTTGGGATATTCATTAGTTAATTTAGCAAGCTATCGGTCTGAATGTCAGTGTGTAGGGTCTGTCTAATAGGTGTTATAAGCTATATGCTATTAGGGGCGCCGTTGAGGTGCCGTCGAGCGTCAGTTTGGTGTTACTTTGTAATTTCAACGTCCATCTTTTTATTATAACGCTTTATTATGCCTTTTGTCCGAGACGTCATCTGAGCGTTGAGCTTTTCTTGGTACATCAGAAAATATGTGTTTTTAATATAACTTTATTTTTTATTTGACTAAATTAAATACATTTACTATAAAATCACCTGGTCGCTTTGTTTGTTTATTATAGATTGTTGTATTTTAAGAATTTCAATGCTTGAACCATTTTTCTATATTTTTTTAAAATATACAAACAATCAGTTAATAAATAATAACAATTATTCTTTATATTTAAGAATAAAAGTTACTCTTTAATTTCCCACTTATTTGAAATTCGGCTTTACTGATTTCTTAATTTTTTTAATCTTAATTGTGTTAGCCTTTTAAAAGTTATTTTAAAATAATTTCTTATTAAATACAAAATTACTAACTATAAGTTGAAATTTATGTATTTACTAATATTTTACTTGAGTTTTTAAAGATTATTTGGTATACACGTATTCAATACCTGTCATAAAACCATAGTTATCAAGGCGCGCGCCTAGACTCAAAAAGGCTCAGGCGCACGTTGTGTGCCTTTTTGCAGTTTGAGTGCGCCTTTTTGCAATTTGAGACACCTTTTTGCAAAATTCAAATTTTAATTTACAACATAGTTAAATCAAAAAAATTAATAGTTAAATAAATTATAAAATATGGTTTAAAATTTAAAATATAGATAATAAAATATTTAAATAGTTGAGTGAATTATAAAATACGCTTTAAAATTTACTTTGTAATTAGTAAAGTTGTAGATCAAACTTGTATAAAAGGCACGTAAAAAGGCCTAAGGCTCAAAAAAGCCCAAGGCTCAAGGCCTGCGCCTTTTTGTGCCTTAGCGCCTTAACTACTATGCATAAAACAAACTTTACTAATATAAATTTTGTTTCTTCTATAAATTATAAAAGTACATGACTCAATTTAAATTTATCGCCATAATATTTACACGTGTATACACACACACTTGTACACACACATGTGTATGCACACACATGGATATATATATATATATATATATATATATATATATATATATCACTTATAATAAACTAATAAGTGGTGATCATCTAATCAACATCAATATAGTTTGATAAATAGTTAGTTGGTTTTTATAATTATTTAGTGCGAATATTATTTATGAAAAATGTATGTGATGAATGTCAATCTTCATCCAGGCTTTGCTTGAACTTCACCTGGACTCTAAAACCAATCTTAGCACCCAACGGTCTGCTCTGTCTAAGGTCTAACGATCTGTTTAACACTAAGTTTATTATCCACTAAATATTGGCTTCATTTTTTTTGCCAAGCTAAGTGCCAATAGCTCTTTTTCAGAATTGGGTAATGAAAATTTTTCATATTAAGGTTTGGCCATAGTTATGAAAGGCGCGCTACGGCACGTGCCATGGCTCAAGGCAAGGTGCAGCGTGACGTTTGAGCCTTTCTTTCGTATGACGCGACGCACATGAAAAGGCGCGATGAGTGGGGCAAATGACGTTTACGGCGCAAATGGCGTACGATGCAAAAATTGCTTGCCTTTTTGTTATTTTATTTTTTTTATTTTTCACAATCCAAACGAATCTACAATAACGATTGAATGTATTATATATTTTTTATATGATGATATGATTACAGTTTGAACTAATATCCAATAAACTTTGAACTATTTATATCATTGCCGCACCAAACTACGGTGGACAATTGGAACCGAGATCCGCAAATTCAAATCAAATCGATCCGAATTCGACTTGAACTCTATGAGTTCTGGGTCGGGTCTAGATGATAAAAATTAACATGAAGAACCGAGCTGACCCGAAAGATTAGACAAAAAACGAGAAAATATATGCATTTTAAGTGTACCCATTCAGAACCAAATCGACCGATCTGAATCGAAGCCCGGGTCAGGTCAAGGCTTTAAACATACAAATTAGACTTGACAAAACTCAGCCCGATTAGAATCGAGACCCACCGGGTTGGGTTCAGTTGCGACTCGATGGGTCTAATTATCACTTTTGCATTGAACAAATAATCTCGAATGATCGCATCTTTCAAATTAGCGTCGAACACACTTCGAACTATCCGTTCTAATTACTGTTGCACTGAACAAATAAATCTCAAATGTATTTTTTATTCAAATTAATCTTCAACGAACTTCGAACTGTTTGTTCCTATTGTTGTCACACCAAATAAATTATCAATCGATATGAGACTGATAAGGAAGATGCCGAAGCCTATGAATCTGATGATGCAGATATTGATTTAGAAAATATGATTGTTCAATTAGAGTCAAATTTCCGGTTTATCGTTAATATGTACTATTATTTTTTATTTTGGCTTTTGAAGACTATTATGCTTGAATTCTATACTTGTGATATTATATTTGATGATGTTTTCTGTAAAATGTCAAAAAAGTCTTTATTGCATGTGTCTGGTAAAAAAATATAAATTATATTGAACTTTTTAAATTAACTGTTTATATATTAAATTTATTAAAAAAAAGTCTAAATATGGGTGGTAAATTAAAAAGTGTACGTCATTTGCCGCACCGTGCATCAAAGCTCTGGGAGGTTTTGTGTCTTTTTGCGCCATGAGCCATTAATAACTATGGACTTGACTAATAGAAGCCAAGGGTTTGCGATTTTGCTGATGAATATGCTTCTATACCAACTTCTGATGCGTTGCACTCACTAATGAAAGGTTGGTTAAATTTGACATAGCCAAGATAGGTGGTGATAAGACATTGTTTTAAGTGTTTGAATGCCCTTTGAGCACTTCCTTCAATTTGAAATTGTTTCTTCTTTAATAATTCAGTCAAGGATTTGACTATTGATTGATAATACTATTAATAAATTGTTCCTATGGCACTGTCATAAATTAGGAACTAGCCGCTACCATTTTGAATGTACCATTACAAAACCGAACACTACCATTTTGAATGTGTACCATTACAAAACCTTTTGTTTGGTAAGTCAAAAACCGTTGCATTTACTAATACTATTAGTATACTGACGGGCGGTATACCCGTAAATTGGTAACTATTACATTTATTATAAATTACTGTATGTTTGAAAAGTTAAGAAGTTTGATATTTTTGTTTTGTATTAGTGTTTTATCATACATTTATTTGTGTCATTTGATAAAATGCACTGTGAAAGGGAAAAAAAATGCAATCACCACAATTTGAAAAGAATTTGTAGACTTAATTTAGTCAGTAACTTGCTTCTAAATACTAGTAGTAGAACTAATTTTATCAATATTGTAACTCAATTAATAATTTTCTCACGGATTTGCTTATGTAGGTTAGGAATCAATAAAACTGTACATTAAAATAATAGAGAAGTTCAACAGTTACTCTTTTTCTATATATAATTAAAGTGTGAAGTATGTACATGAACATGGAAATCGTAGTGTGAGATGTTATAACTAATAACAAAGTTAAACCTGATACAACAACAACAACAAAGCCATTATTCCCAAACAAGTTGGGGTCGGCTAGAGATGGAACCCAAAAACTACATGAAAAAATTAATTTAAAAGTTATAATAATTATAATAACAATAAAATAAAGTCAAATAAAATAACAATAACAAAGTTAAACCTGATATATTAAGAAATCCAACAATCAAATGACGAGATATAATTTTAAAGGTTGTAATTTCTTGAAAATATATATTGATAAAATAAGGAAGTACATAAATAAGTCGGTAAATTATCGTTACGGTACCGTGGAATATGGTAAAATATCAATATCGTATTGATTGTATTGGTATATCAATTTAGCTCAAAAATGATGATCAATTGATCAGTAACTGTATGATAGTGGAAAATAATCTTTATCATAATACCCTTAGTTAAATCCAAAAGTCCTCACGATCCTTTAATATTTTGAGGTGCAATTCTTGCATTGTTTGAACTTAATTGGACTTACTATCTTTAGAGACGATGTGTCCTAGATATTCTACTTTCTTTTAAGAAAACTGACGCCGAGTTTAATTATTGAGTATTTTTTTAGAACTTGGAAGGTTTTGTCCGTGTCGGCTAAAAGTTCTTCTCACATTTAATATATCCTCAGAATAATATTAGAGTAAGTTTCGTAAGATAAACTATGAAATATCATTGATAAGAGATTGAAAAGTTATATGTTTTGGATAACCCAACTGACATTTTATAATGTTCAGTGTCTTTTTCCGTTCAAATTTTATGATAACTTGATTTTAGTTCGATTTTTGTGTAATTTGACATCATTTAGTTCATCAAAAAATATCTTAAATGAAAGAATTGGAAAATTTGTCCTTAATCAGGGTTTTTCTTAGTTCCAACAGTCAATACACTCTTTTGGTGCCATATGATATATTTTACGATTACGACTGGTGATCAGTATGATGTATGACTAGGTTTAATAACTCCTTGTAATAACAATTTTCAATAAATTTATTAATTTTAACTTCACTGTTGTTGATGAATCTTAAACCATGATTATTCGACTGCCTGTAGAATTTGGACTGAAATAGATCAAGTGAAAATAGATTTTGGATTAGTATTAGAATTTTAGGAGTTATAACAAATAAAGAATGTGATCAAGCATGTTATTATAACTGTATTTAATCAGTCAAAAAAAAAAATTGTACATGCACACACATTAAACTTTGATTTTCTTAACGTCTTAGGAAAAAAACATAGTGCATCAATGCTGCTTTGTATGTGGGATGGAATGAAGCGCCTAACTCAGGAAATGGGTAGTTAAAATTGTGAAGTGATGCGCCTACGCAGCTTTCTGTGGTGCATGTTTAACTTCAACATATTGAGTATGATACCTGATACTGCGAGGTCAATAAGTTTGTTTACCGTAAATGTTCTATATTGAACTTTATTTCATGAGACAAAACATATTTGAAGACTTAGCAACAATAGTATAGTTGCATGTGCCTTGCAACAAAACAAAAAAGTTGCAGTCTTTTAAGTGTTTGATCAGTTGAAATGAGCATTTGAATGTGATAGGGTTTTAGACGTAAATTTGCTCTTTTTTTTTTACAGAGAATTCATGGACTCATGGCCATTCTAATTATTCCTTTCATCATACTGCAAAATTCACTCTTTTCCATGTCATCACATGAAGTCACTTTTATGTTTCATCTGTATTCCCTCTTTCATTTATTATTTTGTCATTCCCAAACTCAAATGAAATCTATTGCTAACTTCCTTTCAAATTAAGTTTCTCTAACCAAAGCCTGTTAGAATACATTTACATATAACAACTATCTATTCTTAGTATAAAGAATAGTGGATGCAAGTCTGCCACTTCAACATTTAGTATTATCTTTTATCTTGTGTTATGTAAAAATACCATGTATATAGTAGCATATTACCTTAGTATCTTATATTAATATCTTGATTTCGTTAAGCACAACGTAGTAGTTTTGCAAAAATATCTTAATTACCTCTTTTACCATGAAATAGTTATGGTTAATTGTTAATGGTTAATTGTTATTCAAAACACCACAAGTATATATTGGTTTTGTCATTCTGTTGCTATTCTAAACTTCAACTTCTGGTTGAACCGTTTATAGTGTAACAAAAAGTAAGTTGAAGAAATAAAGTAAAAGGAAATAAGTGTGCTCTTGACACATTAATCTTTAACTAACTTTGTATTTGTGCATTTGTCGACCATTTTACCTGTAGAGATTCTAACTGTTTTCTTATACAGAATTTGTAGGAAAAGAAACACATTATTCAATCACGGCGGAGGTATGAATGACATTGTACTTTACAAATATCTTAGTTTCCCAACATATTATGTCAAAATAACCAAGGAACATTTTTCTTAGTTGTTCAACTTAGAATAAAGGTGCCACTTCTTTTAAAAAAAAAGTTTAAAACTATGAAAAGTGTTTTATATCTGTAGAATATCCCCTTTATCAGTTGAAAAGCAAGTTTCACCAAATTATTTGGTTTGTGTAGTTTCGCCCGTGCATATCATTAATGTGAATTGATTCAAAACTCAAACTATGCTCGACCAAAAGTTTAAAACGTTGTTCAAGCATATTCATTTTCTTATTCAAGCCTATATAAATGATTTATTCAACGCGCTTGATAGGAAATGAGAAGAGAGCTGAAGCTTGAGCCCTTCGTAATTCTTGAAACAGTCGTCGATGAAGATGTGCAAAGAGCAGTGGTAAGTACTTTAGTTTATAAAATATTCCAGTAAAGAAATAAATTTACAACATGCTCATTTGTTTCTTATTGTTTTAAATACCTTAAACAGGTGAATGAAGCCTGTCCAAAGTGTAATAATCCCGAGCTTCAATACTACACTAAGCAGGTGAGTTTTTTCTTTCTTTCTTTTTTTCAACGTTTATTCGTTACGGACATTTTAACAGTGCAAACAATTACTCTTTGATGTTAATTATCCAGCTTCGATCAGCGGATGAAGGGCAGACAGTGTTCTATGAATGTGCAAAATGTGGACACAAATATTCACTTAATACATAAGAAAAAGCATACCAAAGTTTTGTTTATGCCAAGTCTGAGTGCTTTGAACTTGCAACTAATTGCATTGTTTATGCTAATCCTGGATAGGACAAACTATGTAAATTTTAGCCTGCTTGCTTTGATGCTAATCATATTTTTGTAAGTTAGCAACCTTTCCTGCTTTTTTGTAATATGCTAAAGATACAATGTTCCAATTCTTTAGTAAGTCGTGTGAATCGGTGTTGGTGATCTTTCTGAGATGCTCATTATTAATGCTTTTAAGTCAATAGCAACGTGACTAATTAAGTTTAGCTTTTGTAAATCATAACTTCATTTACAAGTTTGAAGTATTTTTTTATTGGGCTCATTCATAATTTTTAGCAAATAATAATAATAATAATTATTAGAAGCAAGTCTGACATAGTTTCGAAATATATCCAAATCAGTTGGAAAAAATGCATGGAGTTAAGAAATGCATCTTGATCAAAATTGTGTCTCAATTTGGGCTATTCATCTTATTGAGTTATATCCACTTTGTAGAGTTACCAGCTTCATTATCCAAATGGAACATCCAAGGACACTGAAGCATTCTATTTAACGATTCGAAGCCATCGATCCAAGTTTTACTTAATTCCGACTTAAAATGAAGAAGTTATGATGCAAAGATAATTAGTCTAACCTTGACGATTTTGTCAAGTATCGACCAGAACTGTACTGACCATGATATACTAATAAAAAAAATCGGAACGTGAAAATGGTTTCAGATGTCCGAGTCTATTCGAACTTGAACATGCTGTTTCGTTAGGTGTCGAACAAAGTTTGCTTTATAGAATTATCTAACAGAATTTGTGGAACAAAATATACCAAACCATCAAGGTCCTCTAGCTCAAATGGTCGGAGATATGATGCTTTAGACAAAGATTTTAGAGTTCATGTGTTCGAGCTTCTGAGACATCATAATGAGTGCTCTGTTTGAATAAAATACCACTCTTGTCACTAAAAAATAATATACCAAACAGAATCAGCCGAGTATAATGTGCCAAACAAAATATACCGATCAGAATTTTTTACACACCTTAGCATCACCTTTACATAGGTTGATTTTATGGGAACTTATATATTGTAATTAGGCCTATCAATGGTACGGGTTTCGACCCGAGCCGGTCCGAACCTGCCCTGTTAATAAGGGTATGGGTTTGCCAAACTACCCAGGCCTGACCTGGTTACTATTAGGGTATGGTATGGTTTTTTTATCAAAACTCGATCCGGTTTAGGTCCGATCCGATTATATGTTTTTGTAGTATCAATACATGAGTGTTTATGTTATTTGTTACCATTTTTTTGTTTTGCATATAGATATATTTGCTTACTTTTGTTGTGAACTTGGCTACATCACCATCCAATTTGTATATTAAGATTGTTTGTGTATTAATTTAACATAAATTACAAGTTTAAAGTATGGCTTTAACATAAGTATTATGAGTTCGGTATACGGGTATTACTCAATGGGCTTGTAAAGCCCGACAGGTCAGGCTCTGGTATTGATATTGAAACACTCTGTGGTTTCAGATTGGGCTTTGATTAACTTAATCGGGCTCGTGTCCGGGTTGTAAGATACCCAGACCGAAACCGATCCATTGACAGGCCTAATTGTAATATCCTATAATTTGATCATTAAATTTAATAAGAGTATTTTAGTAATTTCGACTTTAGTGATAAAACGATAATTTTACAAATGAATGAATCTTGCAGTGAGAGTTGCGACATTGCGTAAAACTAATTTTTCTAATCTATTTCGACTATAGACTTATCTAGATCAAAGTTGCGATGGAGGATATACAAATGTTTTTTGTAAATGGACTTTTAAAATTTTCTAAATGGGCTTGGTCCAAATTTAATGAATGGACATTTGTGATTTTCTTAAATATAGCGGTTTTTGAAATTTAAAAAATAAAAAGTTGTGTTCTTCCCATTTTATTCTATCAATGTTTGAGAAACAAACTCATTTCTCAAATCAATCGAATTGCCTTTCTTTTGAAATACTCAATGAATTTTAACAAATAAAATATTGAATCGAAGAGCGCAAGGAGAGCTACGTGCTAGTACTAATCTCGATTGGACTAGCGGACTTTTGGAGCGCGTCTAATTTTGGACATCGGAGGATTTTAGAGCTTTTTGTTTAGGGCTTGAATTGATTTATCTGTGAGTGGAACGATCTAATTTGCTCTGTACTTGATTATACTTATTTAATATTATGGTTACTATGATTTTAGGATGGTAATTTAGAGTTTAATGTGTTAATTATTGATATGAAATAATAAGCATCATGAAATATAATTTAGATAAATTAAATTGGGATATTATAAACCTTGGTTTGATAAATGAGATAGTTACTTAAACATAGAAAAAGAGAACAAAAGATTGATTTTACATTGATTAAATATATACTAATATATGATTAAATTAAATAATGATGATTTCTGATGTTTATGTAAATTAAATAATAAATAAAACAAAAATTAATAAAATATTTAATGTATATATATATTAAACGAATTAAATTATAGAAATAATTGTATTTATGTATAAAAAAAACCTTGTATAACCTATGTATATGTGATAATATGCTTATTGAATATATGAAATAATGGTAAATGATGAAATATCATGATTTCAGAGAATGGTGTTATTTTGTTTCAAAATTAATAGTACTTTTAACTATTTAAAATGTATTTTTGAAGTTAAGGGATAATGAAATGGTATATAGTTTGGTTTATACTTGAGTATAAATCATGAGACATATGCATATGAATTGTGCATGGGAATTGTGTTAAATGGAAGTATTGTGGTCTGGAAACAATGTACAAAAGTTTGAAAATGAATCGATAAACAAAAGAATCAAAATCAAAAGAAGAAGAGGAGGAAGAAAGGAAAAATAATAATAAATACACAACAGGTTCGACCTACATGCTACCATCGATCGATCGGTGGTAACCAACATGTCGACCGGTTGCCGTTGCTATGCACCAGGTTAAACCTGACCTAACATGGCCTATATAGGAAGTTGTGTACTTTGGTTCTGGGTTCCGATATGTTCTGTGGTTTGAATCAGATCTTTTGTGATGTTTTTTGTTAGTGTTTGATGGTTGTTGTTACGTTGATTGGATATATTAGTTGTATGCAATATTTATCTACTTATCGAAGTATGAATTTATGTGAATTTGTTGATGGTTGATATTGCTTGATGGATGCATTGTTATTACGACATTGCAATGTCTAAATGCGGGTGTCTGGTCACATTGTCCATATGATGTTATGTCGGTTGTATGTAGGCGTACACGGGACCAACCGTCTCATGGTCCATACAACATTGTGGTGTGACAATGTCTGAACCCGGGTATCCATGTCACTATCCATGAGATATTGTTGTTGGTATGTAGGCATACACGGGGTTGATCGTGTCATGGTCTATACAACGTTCTGGCATGGCGATGGTGTTTGAATGCGGGAATCCATGCACTATCCATGCAATGTTTAATGTTGTTGTTGAATTATGACCTTGTTTGATTACAACCATGTATATAGTATTGTTGGACTAACTTAGTGTCCGTAGACGAAACATGTTAAATTATGATTTTATATATCATAGATAGTCATGATGTTTTATGGGTGTAATTATAGTACGAAAGTAGATTTGTTACACTCACTCTAGCTGTTGTCTGATCCCTCTTCATATTCTCATTTTCTATGTATATCACTTTCAGGTTGATAGAGCATGGACGTGCTTGTCAAGTGGCGTTTGAAGGTGCAGATGACAAAGACGTTGCTTGTGTATGTTGTATATATTTTATATAAATAATCATCTGACATTATAATGTAGATTTGGATTGATTGTATAGACATGATTATGTAGTTGGGTATGGTTTGGATATTTTTTTTGAAAATGGGTTAATATATTGCAAAACTGGGCTATGCGGCCCAAAGCAGAACAAAAGAACCATTTGTATCCCCAACTGAGAACAAAACACAACTTTTAATACAACAACACATTCCTCCACTTTACACTGCAGTATACCTAAAATATTCCTACTTTAGGGTTAAATCATGGCGGCTCCCAATTCGTTAATTGAGCTAGTTCACTCAATTCCGTCAACTTCAACGTCGCCTAGTCATCCTTCTTGTGTCGTTACCTTGGTAAGCAGCTTCTTCACTATCCTTCCAATTAGCAAGTTTCTGTCTCGTGATAACTAATACGTCTTGGTGTTTGTTGTTGAAAGCCCGATTGTTCCTCTCCCTCCAGAGGTGCCACAGGGTGGTTGTGAGACCAATTTTGCCTGTTCCTGCATCAACTTCGTGAGGTTGCTCCCACCGTTCAGGTAAGCTACTTCATCTTTGAGATTCTGAGCATGGTTAGTTTGTAAACATCTAAGTTTTTGTATGCACCACACTCGTTTGCTGTAAGAACACTCAAAGAACAAGTGATCATGTGTTTCCTTACCTGAGTTGCAAAGAGTACATAGTGTATCATCTAGGATGCCCCATTTGTGAAGTTTGTCCTTAGTTGGTAGTCGATTATTGAGTAGGGCTTTATATAAACTGTGTGCCATTTTTGGATTAGTAGACCTGCTCCAGACCACTTCGTCCAATTAGCCGAAGGAAATTTGACTCTCGAGTCCTCCCACGCATCTCTGAAATTGAACTGTCCATTTGAACTGCTTTTCCATATCCAGAAATCCTCCATTCTATCAGCTTTGATGTCTTTGCACTGAACACCTCTTTGTAATTTGTGCTAAGCAGATTACTGTCACAATGCCACTCAACATTCTCCACAATTTCAGCCACTTTACAGGTAGGGGTTCTATAGGTTGAAAAGGAGTCCTAGCCCAGTCTATCAATAAAGCTTTGAGATTGCAACCAAGGGTCTTTCCATAATTCCATGTTAATCCCGTTGGCAATTTCTCTGTCTATATAAGTTGCAGTTTATTCCTGGTTTTTAGGATATTTTTACAGGTAACAAAGGAATTATTATCAATTTTTAAGGTCCAAAAGTTATCTTTAAGGTACCTCGATCTCATCCAACTAGCCTATAGGTTTTTAGATGACAGAACATTCCATGCTAGCTTCAATCCATAGACTTTCTTCAGGTCATATAAGTTTTTCAGCCCAACTCCTCCTTCCTCTTTCTTTTTACAAAGATCCAGGTAACTAACTTTGTGCATTCCCCCCTTCCAAATAAAATCTTCACATACAAAATTTATTTTGGTAATAGAGTAGTCAAGGATTTGGAAGGATTGCAACCAAAACCTGACTTTGGATGTGATAACAGTATGGACCAGTTCAACTTTGCCCACAAAAGACAACAATTTGGATCTCTACCCTTGTAATTTGTCTCTAATGTCGTCAAGAAGATGACCACATTCCGAATCAGTGATTGTGTTATTAGAAAGCAGCACCCTCAAATATTTGACTGGAAGATGACCCTCTGAGACCTCCGGTTTCTCTAGCAGAGCCTGCTTGTGAGAGCAGAATTTATTAAAGTAGAATTTGGTTTTTAGTTCATTCAATTTAAGCCCAGCCAGCAGCTCCAAGTCAGTGAAAATGGACTTGACCTTATCAATGGCCTTTGTATTGCCTTTAATCACCACTAATAAGTCATCAACATATATTAAATGAGTTAAATTGGGGGTGAATATTGTATATAGGTTGAATAAACTTGTGAAAGCTCGCCAACTCCATCTATAGGGTGAACCATTCCATAGCAACATCAAATAGGTATGGGGAGAGAGGGTCACCTTGTCTAATCCCACGATTACTCTGGATATACCCTTTAGGTACTCCATTTATCATGATAGAGAAGGTAGGTGTGTCTAGGCAGTGCTTGATCAGGTTAAGTAACTTCGTCGAAACCCCTATAGAATCAAGAATGTGAGTGATAAAGCCTTTGTTAACCTTATTATATGCTTTTTGTAGGTCAACTTTAATACACATTTTATCAGCACCTTGTTTGTTAAAATCTCTAATTAATTCATGCGCCATCGGGGAGTTTTCAGATATTAGTCTACCATTTATAAAAGCACTCTGACATTGTGAAATTAGATCAGGAAGAACTCTATTTAGCCTCATGCGTATAATTTTGCTTAGGATCTTATACGTGACATTGCAGCAGGCAATAGGTCTGTAGTCTTCAATTCTCTCCGGTTTCTTAGATTTTGGAATGAGGGATATGAAAGTGTGATTGATTTCTTGGATGAATTCTCCAGTCTCCAAAGCTTCATTATAAGCCTTTAGCATGTAATTGTTCAGGTTTACCTAGTTCATTTTGAAGAAGGCTGCCCCCATTCCATCAGGGCCGGGGGAGGAGTCACAATGAATCGAGCAGACAACTTTCTTCAGTTCCCCTTCCAAAATCCAAGTTGTCAACATGTCAGCACCAGCTGGGGAGATCCTTTTCTTGTAGTTGATGTGAGGTAAGTGATTGAAATTGTCCCCATTATACAGGTTGGTGAAGTAAGTAATAGCTTGCTCTTCAATGTCTTTAATATGTTTAGGGCATTGCCCTGTTCATTTAAATAGTTAGTGAGATTATTGTGATGTTGTCTTTATGACATTTTAGTATAGAAAAATTTATTTCGTTCATCTCCCTATTGAAGCCACTTCTCTTTAGCTTTCTGCTTCAACCCCACTGCTTGTTTTTTAAGCTCCATTTTGAGTTGTTTTTGAAGTGCATAGAAGACAGCATTTAGACCCTCATGTAGGGGATCATTATCCAGTTGATTTTGAATGTTTTCTAACTGCTGTTGAATTACCATGATGGTGTCAGTGGTCTTTGGTTTGCACATGTTCCAGTCTTTGAGTCTGTTTTTCATGATTTTGATGAGCATAACAAGTCGGTATATGTGATTGCCTAGAGGAATTCTCATTGTATTAAAGTTCACCACTTCATCGAAACCTTCAATCAGAGGCCAATGATTTGCATATCGGAAAGGTTTTCCTTTATGCAAATCATCATCAACATTGAATTGAATCAAGAGGGGATAATGATCACTTGTAGAACAAGGTAGAACAATGACTTTTAAATTTGGGATCTTGTTGAACAGTTCAGCATTGCTAAGCGCTCTATCTAGTTGTGATGTAATTTTCTTAGCCTCACCACTCTTCCATGTAAATTTCAGGCCTGAATGGTATGCTTCAGTGAGTCCACTGGCCAGTACACAGTTGTTGAATTCGGCAATCTAGGCTAATTTCAACGTAAGTCCTCCCTTCTTTTCACTAGTTCTTAAGACTGCATTAAAATCACCTATGACAACCCAAGGAATATTGATGTTTTTAGAATTAGCAGCAATTTGTCACCATAGATCGGTTCTTTTCGAGGCCAGGTTCCTTGCATAAACAAAAGTGGTGACAATCTCTAATCCCCCAATATTATGAAACTTAATCGTAATTTGGTGATCATCTACATTCATGATATTACCATTCCAGTAATTGCTTTCCCAACCAACAAGAATTCCCAACCAACAAAAGTGGTTATCATTTAAAATAACTCTTATTTTTTAATCTCATTTTCAAAAACTTTCAATTCCAATTACAAAACTATTTTTTTTGACTCAAAAATTCAATCTTTAGAATTGTTAAAAATCTGTGACTTAACCGATTTCCACGTGAAATCCACATTTGTATGTGTATTGTGTAGTCCAAGGGTTTAACACAATAGTGCAACAACATTCAACCATCACAGATCAGATATAACAATATAATTGATAAGCGGTATAAACTATAATGCTTATCTTTCATTCACAGATCACATATATATATATATATATCACAGATAAACAAATTACAGATCACAACACAAATCAGGATATATCACAAAGCATCACATATCAGAGATATCAAACAATTCAACATCCAATATAATCCAAACATCCATAAGTAGGATTAGTTTAATTATCTGATTAATTTAAAGTCAGATAAATTTCCAAAGTTATTTCCTTTTTAAAATAAATTTCTTTATCTCTTCAAATCTATTTAAAAATCCAAATTTTAAATAAATTCTTCAACTTATAAATAATTATTCTTAAAAATCCCTTTACTAAGCCCTTTTTCCCAAAATTTGAGATTTTATTCAATATGGTTCAAAAATACTTTATCTTTTAAAACTCCTTTTTAATTTATCCAATTCTCAAAAATAAAATTTTCGATAAATTTTCAACTTGAATTTTAAAAATCCAATTTTATTTATTTATGGTATCCAACGACACCAAAAATATATCCGGCTAAATTATAGCCTTCAACAATTCCAATTCACAAATATAATCACACGGAGATTATAAATAATCAACACACAACATTGAAATAAATTCAAATGTTTGAGGACTCAGTTGGATCCCTCCAACCTGTTTCCCCGCATCCACAGATGTTAGCACAATACCAATTCCACTTCGAGATGGAATATCGCGGTATATGGGATTTATAAATATACTATCCACTATTATGCGGCGCAATAGGGTCTCATCCGCTATATAATGTGGGAAATCAACTCCAAATACATATATAATACCAATTCCACTTCAAGGTGGAATATCGCGGTATTTGTTTTTAATATAATAACCTCCGCTTAATATGCGGCGTATAGGGTCTATTTCAATTCAACCAATCATCAATCATTATCCAAACACACAATCAACACTATCAACAATTTTAAATCTAACTATTTAAAATTTAAATCGAAACAAATTCGATTGAGTGAGGAGTTCTCACCTTGCTTCCAATAACAGTTGTAGTGTTTTATTTCGAATAAAATTAAACACGCATTTAATTTTACTCAAAATTATCACTAGCTCCAAACGACTCCAAACTAGCTCCATTGCGTAGTGCTCGACAAAATGAACCCAATGCAAGTCGTTTCGTCAACTTTCGACCTCGTATCAAAAAGTTAGAGCATTTTAAAGTTTGTACAATTTTATAATATAATAATTTTCAATTTTCTTTTTATATTTTATACCCTAGATCATCATAGCCGTCCAATTTCTTTGCCCTAGATCTAGGCCGCGTGTTGTATCTTCTTCCCCTCCCCAGTATTTTCATACGCAAGAAAACCCACTCGGCCGCTGTTTGTCCTTGAATTTTCGCGACTTCTACGACGAACTACACGATGATCCAGGACCACCATTTCGAAGCGCGTCACCGGCTCTACCCTCGGCCATGAGCACGCCGAGCTCGGTCATGGCAATGCGTGGGAAAATGCGTGTGAACGTGTGACGTTCAACCATGATTTGTCGTCTATCCACGCCTCTATTCCACATCTCCACCGTTGGATAGCTAGTACTCACTACGCTCTACAGTTTTCGTGTGGGAGATTTCTCGAATTGATTTGTGGATTGGAAGAAAAATGAAGAGGAAGGGCGGAGATTTTTGGCCATTGAAAAGCTTAGTGGCGGCTGAAGCTTGTTTGCTAGGGTTTGAGAAAAATGAAGATAATAGGGTCCTTCTATAGAAAATGGCAAAACACTATTCATCTCAAAAAATTTCGAACTCGAAATCAAACGTGCCGGCTGGGTTTTCTATGGTTTAACCCGCGTTCCAAACACAATGGAACGTGTTTCGGGAGCTAATTTGATCATATGTGCGAGTTACAGAATTAAACGATCAAATTTAAATGAAATCGGTTAAACAAATTTCTATGCGTTTTGGCTTGCCTCGGACAAACCGTAAATCCGATTGACACGAAATTTGAAATCTTACAATAATTTCACATTACGGATCCGATGAAACTAATTTCGTCGAAATCCGAGACTGTTTGAAAAATGACTATTTTTACTAGTCAATTAAATATTAAAATAATCAATTTCTACAAATTAACTTTTAATTCAATTTTAAAAGTTCTACAACATCATTATAACTCCAATATGGTTTAATATAACTTTATAAATCATTTTTATACACATTTAATTTAGTTTCCAATTATTTACGCAATTTCAAATATTAAATTATCGATTTAATTATCTAATTAAATCTCTATATTAGAAATATAATTTATTGGACTTACAAATCTTACTTGTTAATATTTAAAATCAATTAACTATACGAATTTCAAATGACAGAAATTCTGGGTCGTTACAGGATGATTAGACTTGAGTTGTCTTATCCAGTTTGCGATGTTTATTTGGCATTGTACTGAGGATAAACGGAGTTGAGTTGCTTTGCTCCGACCTATGGTGTTAGCTCAATATCTATACGAACTTATTCTGAGATGCTCTTGATGTTGACATGTGCTAGCTGCTTGATAAGGGCCGCTTGTGCCCTTGCTATGTCCTAACAAGTGAAGGACTGCGATGGAGCGATGCTTGGGTAACCCTATGTGCAGCCCTTGGAATGCTTTTGATTCCTTGTGGTAATGCTTAGGGAGCCCTTAGTAAGTGCATCGTAGGTTTGAACCTTGTTGCCCTTGTGTGGGATTCGGTTGGTGGGAAAATGTGCAAGTCGAGGGGCAGTCCACTGTGCTTCAAGCTTGTTAATGTGTTGATGTCTATTCAGCATAGTATGTCTTGCTTAGGTTTGGAGTTGCCGGAAGGATAAAGCATGTCTAGTGCAGTCCATTGATCGGGGCGATTAGGCTCCATAATATAGGTGCAATCTTATTTGCTATGTTATGCAGTTTTTGCATAGATTATTCTTGACATTATGCTTTTCGTTGTTTTGGGTGGAGCAACGCAATTTAGCTTTCAGTGTGCTAATGTAGTTTTACTTTACCACTTTGTCCCTTTGGTCCTTATGCTTGTAGTAAGCATCATTTAAGATTGGTAGTGCATCTTTATCACTTTGGCATCATATCAGGATTGTGGAGGCATCCTTATGGCTTTGTTATGATGATGCAAGATTACGGCGCAAACCTGCCACATCTCATGTTAGTTAAGATTATGGCGCATTCCCATCCGTGCATAGTGGCTAGAGGGGATGTGCCGCAGTTTTCACATTGTTTGAACTGTTTCTTTGGCCATAGTATAGCCTCCGCATCTTGTTGTTATTTAAATCTTGCGCTGCAATTTTTGTTTTATTGGGGTAAGTATTAAGTGAAACAGGGGCAAAGTAAAAGATCATTGTGGTACTGCAGTTCATACTGGATTTTGTATGTTGTGATCTAACTTCCTTATTGCGTGGTTTATCTGGTTAGCTTGCCTTGGCTAGTTTGACATGGTATTGATGCTACACTGACAACCATACTAAGGTCGCCTGCTTATGCACTTAGTATTTGATTAAATAAATGGACCGTGAAATGTAAATGTGGTGATATGGTGCAGCTTAGTTGACTGGCACATTTTTACTTCATCATTCAACACCATTTTGCAGCTTATGCAGTATGTTTAGCATACGCATGATTTTGAACAGCTATTCAATGTTGTAAGCTATATAAGGATAGAGTTGTTTTTATGGGAACGTGGTTTGTGCTCATTAATTGCGCAAGCATGATCGCATAAGACATAAAATGTGCGAAGCTTCCCTTATGACACAGCCTATCTGTTTCATATTTAATACTGCACTACACGTTCTTTGGCGACCTTTTAGCTAGTCTTCAGTAGGTAACCTCGTAGTAATTTATTTAGCTGAACCAACCCATTGTTTAGTGATTGGAGACTATACAATCCAGGTTTTAATATATTTCGTAATCTATATATTAATCGAAAATGGATATAACACTTGCATCCCAAGTGCGCGCTCATGCATATGAGTGCGGGCTTGTCACTCTTCATGCCCATTTTTTGACCCATCTCATCATTCACTTTGTATTTTATGCTCTGTACACGTGTCCTATTATGGTTGGTTGCTTTTTGACCGTTTTGATGTGAATTACTTTGTATCCCTCGGAGTATTTTTAGTTTTTTTGTAAATGGCAGCTGTCACTTTATTGTTTAACGATCATGATTTTTCATATTCTTTTTTTAAAGGCCTAGATTTAATTTGGTGACATAAATATTTCTCTTCTTCTCCATTTCATCTTTTACCAGTTCAAAGAGAAGAAAACTCATACGAGAAACTATGATTTCATCTGTTTCCTAAGATCAAATTTGTATGTAAATCAGATTTCTTTACTCATTTTCTAACGTCGTCTTTCTTACTAAGTTGAATTTTTTGTGGTTTATTTGCTCTTTCTTTAAGTTCGAATAGCTATTTCATCGTCTTGTTTTCAAATTTATTGATGAAATACTTGGTCAGGATTCCTTTGTTAGTTTGCAATGAATTCCCTATTTTTCTATTGTCTTAAGGTTGATCTGCGTTATTTTATTGCGAGTAATATGTTTATTCTACTTAGTTTAACAATTAATGGCTTCTAATGGCTGTCCTTGCTCTTCCAATCGTAATTCTTCCTTTATTGAATTACCTTTAGTGTAACGACCCTGAATTTACGACCCAATTTAAAAATTTTAAATCCATTATTTTAATATAAAATGTGAAATTTACATACGATCTCAATTAACGTCCAAACCTTGTTTATTAAATGCGCCTAGTTAGTTATAAATATGGGTAAAGTTTCGTCGTAAAATATCACAGTAAATTTCGTTCGCGTTTTATTGTATATCGGTTCATATAAAGCGTGAAATTTTTTATCTTCCGAACCTGAATATTTTTACATAGAAAAATTCTAAATCATCTTCTGAGCAAGGCGTCATTTTTCGTTTTTCCAAATTCGGACATCTTTAGCTCCGTCGATCTTATTTTTCTGCATTTTTCCTGCATTTTCCCGCTAGTATAAATTCGAATTTTTATAATTCAAGCGTACCACAATTATCTGTGTACCGTTGTAAGCGCCTCGTCGTGCCGATTAGAATGGTATATTCATTTGTATAAATCGGAGTTTGATGTAAAACGTCACGCTGATTTAACCGTTCCAAGCGGACCGATTAAATTAATATTCAGCCAAGATAATAGGTATCCATTCAAAAATTGAAATTAAAAATTTTGAGCTGAAGGAAATTAATGAAGGTGGTTGGCAGATGGGGGTTAACTTGGGAAATAGGAGTGACGTTTCGTAACTTACAATGGAGCATTTACTGTGCAATCCAACTTCACAACCGAATATAAAATACAAAACAAAGAAACACTGTGTGATTTCAACAAACTTCTTCAGGTACGAATCTCCTTCTCTCCTCTCTCAAATTCTTTTCTTCTTTCACATTTTGTCCTGTGCTCTGACAAACTTGGTGAGCAAATGCAAAAAAATAAAATAAAATACATAAATACAGCTCCACCATTTTCCCACTAATGCACACGTCTCCTCCTCCAGACCCATACCCACGCCTTCACCATTTCAACGTCCAGTTTTTGCTTCCTTCCAGCCGACTGCACACTCAACCACCCACAACCGGCCACGCCACCACCCGTCTCCAGCTGCTGGAATCGTCGCCACTCCCAGCTCCACCGCCCCTGACCGGACCCGCACCACCTCCCAGCTCTGCCGCCCTGACTTCGCCCCGCCTTCCGCCTGCACGAGCCCCACCACCCCACGCTAGTAACACCGACCCCCTGACTTCAGCCTGCACGAGTCCACCACCTCACCCAGTCACGCCACCCCCTGACTTCCGCCTGCACGAGCCCACCACCTCACCCAGTCACGTCATCCGCCACTGACCCATGCTAACAACCCACCAGGCCGACAACCCAACCACTTCCTCCGCCTTCGCCTACTTTCCAGCCACCGCTTCCTCCAGTCACACTCCGCCCCTGACCCCCGCCTGCACAAGTCACGCACCGCCACTCCAGTCACAACAGCAGTTCGCCTGCACCGCCTCCCTCCGACCACGCCACCAGCCCCACTGCTCGACCTTCCCAGCCTCCGTTCGCCTTCCCCGGCCTCCGAATTCAAAACGCAACCATCGCCGTTAGTTCTCTCCTCTCTCCACTGCTGTGCCAAGCTCCACAACCCCGCGTCCATCCCCTTCCAGTTGCATCCGCGCCACCACTGCCTTGCTGTCACCGCACGAACCACTGCTGCGTCGCCTTGCCTCGCCTGTGCATGATTGCGTGTGTTCATTCGAAAGAAAAGAGAAGCAGTCTGGGTTCTGTTTATAAAAAAAAATTTCAGAATGTTACTTTTAGAAGCACACTATTGCTTTTAGATATAATATCCATTTTGGTCGCTGAAAATAGTAACCGTCCTTTTTCTCTGTTGTTGCAGCAACCGACTGAGTTTCTTTTGCAGCGGCATCGATTTCTCAGCTTTCGTTTTCTTCGTCATCGGTAAGCGCATCTATAAAATCTTATAAATTATTTATGAACGTTCACTTAAATTTATATCATTTTCTTTTAACGATAATTGCAGTGTTCTGTTCGTTCGTGGTGTACCGACTTCTTTCGTGCTTCTTTGAGCTTCACCGTCAATTTTTTTATCCACGAAAGGTGAATTTATTTTCACGACTATATTCTTATACAAGTTTGGTTGATGAATGATTGCTATGTGATGATAAAATTTGAAGTTAATTGTTATTGTTAAATGATAGATAATATGCAAGTGAAGTTGATATAGGATAATCAACAACTTAAAATGGATTATATATATCGAATTTTGTTTACTAAACTTGACCCCTTTATATGATGAATATTGAGTAGTTAAATACGACCCCTTTTAATTGTTCGGTTAATTGGCACGTAGAATTTGATAAACTACACTTTGAACCTTTGAACATATATCGGATTAATTGTTGTAGTATAGAAATTGAAATTGAACGACAAGTGAAAAACCGTAATATAATAATCTTTAATCTACATGAAATGATAGTGTAGTTTCTAGGAATAATTATATTAATTTGCATAAATAACAAATGCAAATTAATATGATTATTTCGGTATTATTTAAATAAATTGTTGAATTGTTATGTATGGTTGTTATTGCTTGTTTATTTACTTTGACACCATCCCAGTTATCACACTGCAAGTTCCCTTTGCTATGCTTTGATTTTTGAATTGAAATGGAATCGGGTTGAAATGATAAATGCCCAAATAAACCTGACTTTGGATAGAAATTCAATAAAACCCGATTGGTCAATAATTTGATTTGAAATAAAATAAGGATTTATTTGTATGAAGATAAAGTTTTGAAATAAAAACTGGAATTTAAATTTTTATAAAAGAACGTTGTGGAAAATTTTATTAATTAATAATTAAATTGGAATTAAAAATAATTAAATTCGGAATTGTTAATAATTAACTTTTGAAATTATTAATAATTAAGTTTTGAAATTACTTGATAATTGAATAAGATTGAATTCTTTAATAAATTAAACTAAATTGAATTCTTTAATAAGTGAAATTGAACTTCTTGAATAAGTGGAATTAAGTTCCTGCATTAATTGAGTTTTGGAATTTGTAATTAAGTAGATGAATAAGTGGAATTGAATTTCTTTAACAAGAAATAAAAATGCGTCTTATTGAAACAAATGTAAGACTTGTAACTTAAAAGAATTTGATTTGACAAATTTAACTTAATTAAATTTGTAAGCTTTGATAAAATAGGTTGAACGTAAGTAATTGATTTAATGAATTAGAGGTTAAATGGAAATTGTTTTAGAAGATAAATTAACTTAACGAGCATTGAACGTAAATGATAAATGAGTTTAAATTTAAACTTGTATTCAAATTCAAATGAATATTTGAACTGTTTTAAAACAAATTTTGAAATTGAATTATTGAGTTTTGAAATGGAAATTTTGAAGTTATGAAACGTAAAATTTTGAAAATTGTTTGGAAAGACAAATGAAATATTGATCTACAAATTCTTATTGAAATTGAATTTGATTTGGTTTTGAAATTTATTAAACGACCAATCGGTATAATAATTACGAAAGTTATTAAAGAGACCGGAATCGGTTAGGGACATACTCACTGTCTAAACCGAATACCACTTTAATAACTATACACGGAGAGTGATCCAGAATGAAGTGGTTGGATTGACGTACGTTGATGATTGAAGAAAGTGAACGATAATGGATAGCCTGACACTTGTGTCAAATTGGAAATGACTTAAACAGGAGCCGTGTCGGGCCAAATGGGGTCAGCTACCTCGAGCGAACACACATCTTCGTAAACTACTCATTACTTTGTGATTGATTGGTGCGCACCCTTGATTTGGGAGTGTTGTTTCGCGGTGTTGCGATCATTGAGATGATGCGTTCTCACCGGTCCGGGTCAGGCAAACGGTAGTTTCACTACCTTGGGTATTGCCTCATGTGCCTTGTCATACTTGTATTCCCATATACGCGACCACTACGAATTTGTTTTGTATTATACCTATGCAGTACTCCCTGATAGCCCACTAGTTTACGGTTGAGTTTACAGTGTTGTATAGACTATGATGCTTATATAAAATGTGTTAAGGGGAATAATGGTGACGCCTTAACACTACCTTGATATTTTACTTTACTGTTAGACATTATATACTTATCGTACACTACTATGTATAAATAGTTTAACGGATCCTGAAAGATGTTTATTCCATTCATCTTTGAGTTATTGTTATTTCAAATTCTGAATCATATTATCTGTATAAGAATATATGTCCTGATTCGAGTGTTTGTTTGTGCTTATGCTCGGATCAGACTGAGGATTGCTGTTGCTATTCTATTTGGAGCTGAAGACCGAAGACTATCATCACATTTATCTTATCAGTACCGTTCTTTCTATTTGGACACTA
This sequence comes from Allium fistulosum, assembly GCA_030737815.1. Lineage (NCBI taxonomy): Eukaryota > Viridiplantae > Streptophyta > Magnoliopsida > Asparagales > Amaryllidaceae > Allium > Allium fistulosum. The sequence continues at coordinate 1,308,317,492 of CM060904.1, read as the reverse complement.
TTGGACATCTATGTTGTTCTATTTCATTTTATTTGAGACATTGTTGTATTTATGGGTAGCTTCACGAACTACTCTATGACTATGTTGTAATTCCGCTGCACTATTCTATTATGTTATATTTTCTGTGATTCTGTGATGATTCTCATTTATATTCATATACTCCATTAATGATTCGTGTTTTGTACTATTTAAGTTGACAGGTATGGATTATTGTCAATTTAAATGGTCCAAATATACGGGTTGTTACAGTTGGTATCAGAGCTTTGGTTTCCGAAAACCTTAGCCTGTGGAGTTTAAGCTCATTAGAGATAGGGTAACCAAACCCTAGAATGAGGAGAATCATTGTAGAATCCATATCCTTTGATTCCATCCTTCTCATTGAATTCGTTTGATTTGAATTTCCTTAAAGTTCTATAAAATTTCTATCTTTGATTCTAAATCACTTTTGGTATTCCAGGATGAGTACCAGAAGGAACGCTAGAGGTGGGGGTAGAGGAAATGCTCCCGAACCACGTGCCCCAGCTTCTGCAGTCAGGTTTTCTACTCTTAGCAAGGAATACACCCAGCTTGGAGGCATTAAATTATCTAGTTCCGAGAGCATCATAGGAGCGCAACAGTGGTTGAAGAGCCTGGAAAGGATCTTCACTGGTCTTAAGATTACTGATGCGCAGAAGCGTCAATTGGCCGCTTGGCAGCTTCAGGATGCGGCACAGGATTGGTGGGAGTCAGTCATCTCCCGTACTGATGAGGAAACTATCACCTGGGCTCAGTTTAGGTAGAAATCTATCTGAATTACATCCAAATTTATTCCTTCTATCTCGTCAAATTTTGACTCATCTTATATCGCTTGTAAATAGGGATTCCTTTATGGCTTAGTGGATGCCAGCTGCCGGAAAGGCCCAGCTTTATCGATCATTTATGGACCTCAAGCAGGGCAACATGACTTTCTCCGAGTATGAAAGAAAGTTTAGCAAACTCTCCAAGTTCGGACCTGGCTTGATTGATACACCACTGCTGAAGAATGAGACATTCATCCATAGAGCACGTCCAAAGTATTACGATCTCCTCATAGCTCATGTCCATGGCACTTTCACCGAGTTGATGGATTTTGCTCTTAGGTATGAAGGAAAGCCGAAGGGAACATCAGCCACCAAGGCCCCAGTTACTCAGCCATCTTTTAGTCAGACTGGGAAGAGGAAGCCAAACATTGAGCAACAGAAGAAGAACTAGCAGAAGACAACCGGGCTTGGCTATTCTCAGAAAAAGCCCATTGACTTATCCTCTATCACTTGTTTCAAGTGCGACCAGAAGGGTCACTATGCCAATAGTTGTCCAACACCTACCAGTGCCGCCATCCCTCCACCGCAGGATACCAGGAACGACCTCTGTCACGTCTGTCTGCAGCCGGGCCATTTCAAGAAGGATCGTCCCTTGTATAAAAAGGGAAAGATGGCTGGAGTATTTGCTATGACTTCTTCCACCCGTGATCCTCCTACCCCACCTGCTCCGAGTGATAACCAAGGTACATTACAGAGTACTTTTATGTTGCATACTTTACCTGTTATTGTTCTATTTGATACCGGAGCAACACATAGTTTCATATCTATTGATTTGTGCAATAAACTTGGATTGGAACCCATCCTTGCGTCTACTTTCTTATGTGTATCAAATCCCATTGGAGGACCCACTAACCTCAAAAGGGTATGCAAATATGTCACGCTTATGTATGGCATGCACCGTTTCACTTGGGATTTCTATGTCCTTGGATTCGAGGCATTCGATATCCAATTAGGAGTTGATTGGCTACAAAATTTCGAAGCCGTTATCTCTTGCAAAGCTCGAACCGTCTCTCTAATTGACGACAAGAGTATACCTTTAGTTATTAAAGGTAAATCACCTCAAGAATGTGCTGGGAGTTTTATATTCTCTCTTGACTCTCATCCAAATGAACTAAGCTCTACTCCAGTTGTCCAATTCTTTTCTGATGTGTTTGGAGAAGTAAATTCTCTACCACCTCCATGGGAAATCGAATTCCGCATTGATCTTATTCTTGGTGCCCGACCAGTAGTTCTCCCTCCCAGGAGAATGGGTTCTAAAGAAAAGGCAGAACTTAACGCTCAGATTTAAGATTTATTTGCTAAAGGCTTGATTCGGCGAAGTCATTCAGAATGGGGAGCTGCGGTTGTATTTGTCACAATGTCGGACGGCTCTCTTAGAATGTGTGTGGACTATAGGGAAATAAACAAGCTCACACACAAGAACATATATCCAATGCCCCGCATCAACGATCTATTTGACCAGCTCCATGGAGCTAAAGTTTTCTCTCAACTCGATCTGGCTACCGGCTTTCACCAACTTAGAATTGCTGAGGAGAGTATTCCTAAAACAGCATTCCACACTGAAAATGGTTTCTTTGAATGGCTGGTTATGCCGTTCGGTCTTACTAATGCTCCAGCTTATTTCGTCGACTTAATGAATAGAGTTTTCCGGGATGTTCTTAACAAGTTCGTTCTTGTTTTCATCGATGATATTCTCGTCTTCTCTAAGGATGAGAAAGAGCATATGTCACATTTGGCTTTTGTTCTTGGAACCCTTCGCAGTCATCAGCTTAAAGCCAAGTTTTCAAAATGCCACTTTTGGAAAGATGAAGTTCGGTTTCTTGGCCATATTGTCTCGGAGAATGGGATTTCGGTTGATCCCGCTAAGATCGTCGTAATCAATGTAAGTCTATCCTTACTCGCCAATTCTATCTAAACATCTCATCACTATCTAATTTCAAATCATTTGTATTTGCAGGATTGGGAGACCCCCAAAACTCCTACAGATATTCGTAGCTTCTTGGGCTTGGCCGGCTATTATCGCAGATTTATAGAAAACTTTTCCCGAATTGCCGCACCACTTACCGCACTGACCAGGAAGAATGTAAAATTTACTTGGAGTGAAAAGTGTGAAGTAGCTTTCAATGAGATGAAGCGGAAGTTGACCTCTGCCCCAGTTCTCACAGTTATTGACGGTAGCGAAGGATTGACCGTCTATACTGATGCCTGTCAGGATGGGTTAGGAGCAGTTTTAATGCAGAATGGAAATGTCATTGCTTATGCTGGTCGCCAATTAAAGACCCATGAAGCAAATTATGCAACACACGATTTAGAGCTTCTTGCAGTTGTATTTACTCTTCAGCTATGGAGGCACTATCTATTGGGAACAAAATTCGAGTTATTCACTGACCATAAGTCATTGAGATATATCTTCTCGCAAAAGGATTTGAACCAGAGACAAGTCCGATGGCTCGAATTTCTAGCTGCATATGATCTTGATATTAACTACACTCCGGGGAAAGAAAATACCTTAGCCGATGCTTTGAGCAGAAACCAAGCAATGGCATGTTGTAATCTTGTTGAAGGAATGTTATTCTAGCTTTCCGTCTCCCCAGTTCTTATGGATCGTATTATAGCCAAGCAATATGAGGACACTTTACTTTATCACAACAAAGAAATAGTTCTCGGAAGAGTTGGAAATGCTGATAATAAATTGGGTGCACAAATCGATAGTAATGGAGTGTTGAGGATTGATAATCGTATTTGTGTTCCTATTATTGAAGGTCTAAGACAGGAAGTGCTGAGAGAAAACCATAAATCTTCGCTTTCATTTCATCCCGGTGTTACAAAGATGTATCAAAATATGAAGAAGCTATATTGGTGGAGTGGGATGAAGCGCGATATTTCTACCTATATTAGCAGGTGCACAACTTGCCAACAAGTTAAAGCTGATCATAGAAAGACAGTAGGTTTGCTCCAACCACTAGAGATTCTAGGTTGGAAGTAGGAGCAGATTTCTATGGATTTATTGATGGGCTACCAAGGACTAGAAAGGGTAACGAAAGCATTTGGGTGATTGTCGATAGACTGGCGAAATCCGCCCATTTTATTCCAGTCAAGACCACTCGCACTGCTTCGAGTTTGGTTGAGATATACATGAGAGAAGTAGTTAAACTCATGGGGTACCATCTAGTATTGTATGCGATAGAGATCCTATTTTCACTAGTAAATTCTGGAAAGCATTTCAGGATACTTTGGGCACCAAACTGAATCTGAGCACAACTTATCATCCTTAGACAGATGGCCAAACTGAGAGGGTGAATCAGATTTTGGAAGACCTTCTCCGAGCATGTATTATAGACTTTGGTGGATCTTGGGCAGACCATCTTCATTTGGTTAAATTCACTTATAATAATAGTTACCAGGTAAAGAAATTGAATTTCTAATTTTAATAAGTATATTGGAATTTGAATTAATCATCTTTAATAAATCAGACAAGCATTGGCATGGCACCGTTCGAAGCCTTATATGGACGGCCGTGCAAATCGCCAGCTTGTTGGATTGAGTCTGGTGATCGATTAGTGCTTGGTCCGGAAATGATTATGGAAGCTTCCGAGAAAGTTGAGGAAATCAGGAAGAAGATTAAGACGACACAAGATAGACAGAAGTGCTACGCTAACAGGAGGAGGTGGGATCTCGAATTCAGTGTAGGAGACGAAGTATTTCTGAAAGTGTCGCCTTTGAAGAATGTTATTCGATTTGGAAGGAAGGGAAAGCTTGCTCCCAGATTTGTTGGCCCGTTTGAGATTACGGAAAGGGTTGGAACTTTGGCCTATAGAATTGCATTGCCAGAAAAGTTTGCCGGTGTGCACAATGTGTTCCACGTCTCACATCTCCGAAAGGTTGTGCGCGATCCATCCATGACCATTCCCACCACACAGCTGGAAGAGATAGTTATTGAGCCTGACTTGACTATTGAGAGAAAGCCACTTCGAATAATCGATCGAGAGACAAAGCAACTTAGAAGGAAGTCAGTCAATCTGGTCAAAGTCCAGTGGAGTGCAGATGACCGAGATTGCACATGGGAAACTGAGGATAGTATTCGGGATTCAAACCCCGAATTACTGATTTCAGGTATAATTCAATTTTCTTAAAATCTATCTTGACTTTTCTGCTTACTTCGTTCTTACTTCACCCGTCTCGTTCCTTTTCGAGGATGAAAAATTTTGAGTGGGGGAGAGTATAACGACCCAGAATTTACGACCCAATTTAAAAATTTTAAATCCATTATTTTAATATAAAATGTGAAATTTACATACGATCTCAATTAACGTCCACACCTTGTTTATTAAATGCGCCTAGTTAGTTATAGATATGGGTAAAGTTTTGTCGTAAAATATCACAGTAAATTTCGTTCGCGTTTTATTGTATATTAGTTCATATAAAGCGTGAAATTTTTTATCTTCCGAACCTGAATATTTTTACATAGAAAAATTCTAAACCATCTTCTGAGCAAGGCGTTATTTTTCATTTTTCCAAATTCGGACATCTTTAGCTTATCGATCTTATTTTTCTGCGTTTTTTCTGCATTTTCCCGCTAGTATAAATTCGAATTTTTATAATTCAAGCGTACCACAATTGTCTGTGTACCGTTGTAAGCGCCTCGTCGTGCCGATCAGAATAGTATATTCATTTGTATAAATCGGAGTTCGATGTAAAACGTCACGCTGATTTAACCGTTCCAAGCGGACCGGTTAAATTAATATTCAGCCAAGATAATAGCCGTATCCATTCAAAAATTGAAATTAAAAATTTTGAGCTGAAGGAAATTAATGAAGGTGGTTGGCAGATGGGGGTTAACTTGGGAAATAGGAGTGACGTTTCGTAACTTACAATGGAGCATTTACTGTGCAATCCAACTTCACAACCGAATATAAAATATAAAACAAAGAAACACTGTGTGATTTCACCAAACTTCTTCAGGTACGAATCTCCTTCTCTCCTCTTCCAAATTCTTTTCTTCTTTCACATTTTGTCCTGTGCTCTGACAAACTTGGTGAGCAAATGCAAAAAAATAAAATAAAATACATAAATACAGCTCCACCATTTTCCCACTAATGCACACGTCTCCTCCTCCAGACCCATACCCACGCCTTCACCATTTCAACGTCCAGTTTTTGCTTCCTTCCAACCGACTGCACACTCCACCACCCGCAACTGGCCACGCCACCACCCTTCTCTAGCTGCCGGAATCGTCGCCACTCCCAACTCCACCGCCCCTGCCTGGACCCGCACCACCTCCCATCTCTGCCGCCCTGACTTCGCCCCGCCTTCCGCCTGCACGAGCCCCACCACCCCACGCCAGTAACACCGACACCCTGACTTCCGCCTGCACGAGTCCACCACCTCACCCAGTCACGCCACCCCCTGACTTCCGCCTGCACGAGCCCACCACCTCACCCAGTCACGTCAACCGCCACTGACCCATGCTAACAACCCACCAAGCCAACAACCCACCCACTTCCTCCGCCTTCGCCCACTTTCCAGCCACCGCTTCCTCCAGTCACACGCAGCCCCTGACCCCCGCCTGCACAAGTCAAGCACCGCCACTCCAGTCACAACACCAGCTCGCCTGCACCGCCTCCCTCCGACCATGCCACCAGCCCCACTGCTCGACCTTCCCAGCCTCCGTTCGCCTTCCTCGGCCTCTGAATTCAAAACGCAACCACCGCCGTTAGTTCTCTCCTCACTCCACTGCTGTGCCAAGCTCCACAACCCCGCGTCCATCCCCTTCCAGTTGCATCCGTGCCACCACTGCCTTGCTGTCACCGCACGAACCACTGCTGCGTCGCCTTGCCTCGCCTGTGCATGATTGCGTGTGTTCATTCGAAAGAAAAGAGAAGCAGTCTGGGTTCTGTTTATAAAAAAAAAATTGCAGACTGTTACTTTTAGAAGCACACTGTTGCTTTTAGATATAATATCCATTTTGGTCGCTGAAAATAGTAACCGTCCTTTTTCTCTGTTGTTGCAGCAACCGACTGATTTTCTTTTGCAGCGGCATCGATTTCTCAGCTTTCGTTTTCATCGTCATCGGTAAGCACATCTATAAAATCTTATAAATTATTTATGAACGTTCACTTAAATATATATCATTTTCTTTTGACGATAATTGCAGTGTTCTGTTCGTTCGTGTTGTACCAACTTCTTTCGTGCTTCTTTGTGCTTCACTGTCAATTTCTTTATCCACGAAAGGTGAATTTATTTTCACGAATATATTCTTATACAAGTTTGGTTGATGAATGATTGTTATGTGATGATAAAATTTGATGTTAATTGTTATTGTTAAATGATAGATAATATGCAAGTGAAGTTGATATAGGATAATCAACAACTTAAAATGGATTATATATGTCCAATTTTGTTTACTAAACTTGACCCCTTTATATGATGAATATTGAGTAGTTAAATATGACCCCTTTTAATTGTTCGGTTAATTGGATGTAGAATTTGATAAACTACACTTTGAACCTTTGAACGTATATCGGATTAATTGTTGTAGTATAGAAATTGAAATTGAACGACAAGTGAAAAACCGTAATATAATAATCTTTAATCTACATGAAATGATAGTGTAGATTCTAGGAATAATTATATTAATTTGCATAAATAACAAATGTAAATTAATACGATTATTTCGGTATTATTTAAATAAATTGTTGAATTGTTATGTATGGTTGCTATTGCTTGTTTATTTACTTTGACACCATCCCAGTTATCACACTGCAAGTTCCCTTTGCTATGCTTTGATTTTTGAATTAAAATGGAATCGGGTTGAAATGATAAATGCCCAAATAAACCTGACTTTGGATAGAAATTCAATAAAACCCGATTGGTCAATAATTTAATTTGAAATAAAATAAGGATTTATTTGTATGAAGATAAAGTTTTGAAATAAAAACTGGAATTTAAATTTTTATGAAAGAACGTTGTAGAAAATTTTATTAATTAATAATTAAATTGGAATTAAAAATAATTAAATTCGGAATTGTTAATAATTAACTTTTGAAATTATTAATAATTAAGTTTTGAAATTACTAGATAATTGAATAAGATTGAATTCTTTAATAAATTAAACTAAATTGAATTCTTTAATAAGTGAAATTGAACTTCTTGAATAAGTGGAATTAAGTTCCTGCATTAATTGAGTTTTGGAATTTGTAATTAAGTAAATGAATAAGTGGAATTGAATTTCTTTGACAAGAAATAAAAATGCGTCTTATTGAAACAAATGTAAGACTTGTAACTTAAAAGAATTTGATTTGACAATTTTAACTTAATTAAATTTGTAAGCTTTGATAAAATAGGTTGAACGTAAGTAATTGATTTAATGAATTAGAGGTTAAATGGAAATTGTTTTAGAAGATAAATTAACTTAACGAGCATTGAACGTAAATGATAAATGAGTTTAAATTTAAACTTGTATTCAAATTCAAATGAATATTTGAACTGTTTTAAAACAAATTTTGAAATTGAATTATAGAGTTTTGAAATGGAAATTTTGAAGTTATGAAACGTAAAATTTTGGAAATTGTTTGGAAAGACAAATGAAATGTTGATTTACAAATTCTTATTGAAATTGAATTTAATTTGGTTTTGAAATTTATTACACGACCAATCGGTATAATAATTGCGAAAGTTATTAAAGAGACCGGAATCGGTTAGGGACATACTCACTGTCTAAACCGAATACCACTTCAATAACTATACGCGGAGAGTGATCCAGAATGAAGTGGTTGGATTGACGTACGTTGATGATTGAAGAAAGTGAATGATAATGGATAGCCTTGACACTTGTGTCAAATTGGAAATGACTTAAACAGGATCCGTGCCAGGCCAAATGGGGTCAGCTACCTCGAGCTAACACACTTCTTCGTAAACTACTCATTAATTTGTGATTGATTGGTGCGCACCCTTGATTTGGGAGTGTTGTTTCGCGGTGTTGCAATCGTTGCGACGATGCGTTCTCACCAGTCCGGATCAGGCAAACGGTAGTTTCACTACCTTGGGTATTGCCTCACGTGCCTTGTCATACTTGTACTCCCATATACGTGACCACTACGAATTTGTTTTGTATTATACCTATGGAGTACTCCCTGATAGCCCACTAGTTTACGGTGGAGTTTACAGTACTGTATAGACTATGATGCTTATATAAAATGTGTTAAGGGGAATAATGGTGATGCCTTAACACTACCTTGATATTTTACTTTACTGTTAGACATTATATACTTATCGTACACTACTATGTATAAATAGTTTAACGAATCCTGAAAGATGTTTATTCCATTCATCTTTGAGTTATTGTTATTTCAAATTCTGAATCATATTATCTGTATAAGAATAAATGTCCTGATTCGAGTGTATGTTTGTGCTTATACTCGGATCAGACTGAGGATTGCTGTTGCTGTTCTATTTGGAGCTGAAGACCGTAGACTATCATCACATTTATCTTATCAGTATTGTTCTTTCTATTTGGATAATATTGGACATCTATGTTTTTCTATTTCATTTTATTTGAGACATTGTTGTATTTATGGGTAGCTTCATGAACTACTCTATGACTATGTTGTAATTCCGCTGCACTATTTTGTTATGTTATATTTTCTGTGATTCTGTGATGATTCTCATTTATATTCATATACTCCATTAATGATTCGTGTTTTGTACTATTTAAGTTGACATGTGTGGATTATTGTCAATTTAATGGTCCAAATATACGGGTTGTTACATTTAGCCATTTGTGGGAGAAGTCAGGTGGAAGAGGTTCTGGCTAGCTTTGGAATTAGCGGCTACGAACTTAGAGTCCTCTTACCCTCTGATCGCATCCATTTGCCCCTCCAAGGGTATATCTCAGTATCATCTGAGCACATTAGATGTGGCTTTTATTTGCCTCTTCACCCCCTTCTCAAGGAATGGCTTGCCACGTTTGGCCTATCTCCAATTCAGTTGACCCCAATTTCCTATTACCTTCTGACTTATGCATATATTTTGTATGTCAAAAATTTAATCCCTCCCTCTTGTAGGGAATTGGCCTCTTGTATTCTTTAAAGGAGAATGGTTCTTCAAGATGCACACCATTCTACTTTATCACGCCATAAAATCACCTTTTTCCTCATCTCCTCATAAAATTTATCACTGATGGACTAGTTCTTTTTGCTTCTATTTGGATGGTTTTGTCTTTTCCTTCCAAAAACCTAGTACTGCGCCCTCTCCTTTTCATTTTCCTTTTCCTTTTAACTTTCCTTCCTGCGCTGATTTATATCTTCTTCTATTTGAGTGGATCATCCTTATTTCACTAAAGAGGAAAAGAATTGTCTTTAAAGTGCAGGGAAGATGCATTGAAGTTAATCATTGATCCCCACAAAGGGTCACATCTTTTACTGAGGAACTCCTGCTCAGAAATAATTTCCTACGTAGGCCTCATCGATTTTGTAGATCCATTTTTACATATGACTTTGACATTTCTGCTCCACGTGGTATACACATATCCATTTTGATATTTTAGTTGCATTTTATCTGTTTAAACTTGTTTAAATTTTTTAAAAGTATGCATATATTTACTTTGTCTATTGTACTGCACAGATTCGATGCCATCGTTTGTTGCTGCCTTTACTAAGAAAAGGAAAAGTGAGAAGAAGAGACAAGGAGGATATCTTACTGTGCTCGAGGATGCACATAAGCAAATAAGGATGGATGATCCTTTATCCCTTCCTCCTGGCTCATCCGAAGCTCTTGTGAGTACTACACCACATATAGTATGCTTCCGCCTTCCTCATGGTTCCTAGTTATTTCGGGGGAGGGTGGAGTATCTGATTTGGTGGAGAGGATGGATCATTTGCTTATTGATGATTATACTACAGCGACCTCTCCTTTGATACTTGTCCCCAGCTTGCCTTTTGGGGAGGTATTATTGGGTTTGCACAGTTACGACTTTCAGGTCAATATATTATAATGTTGTTTACATCTAGCTATAATTTCAAGTGTATAGTTATTTATTACGATCCTCATGCTTTTAGGCCATTGGCTTTGGAATGGAGTTGTTTTATAGGCTCAACACTTTGGAGCCAACCTTACTACTGCCCAGGATGAAATTTTGAAGTTGAGACGAGATCTAGATGCTGCCTCCTTTGACATTGACGTAGGAAAAAAGAGGGAAGCTGCTTACAAAGCACAACTGGAAGTATCTTCCAAGAAGGTCACTGATATGGAACAAGTGGTCGTGCGACAGAAAAGGAAAATGAGCAGATTGGAATGGAAGCTTACCAAAGAGGAAATAGAAGTAGATAAAATCGCTCACCGTGTTCTTTACAATGCTTATTCTCAAGTGAAGAGTCGGTTCTTCGTAGATAATCCTGAAGAAGAGGGCACAGTGATTGATTTTAGTTTTATGAGAGAGTCGCATCTGATTAAAGAGGCCCAGGATTACTGCAAATGCAAATGGATTCAGGAGCATGATGATCTTCCCGTTTCCTCCTCTAAGGGGACGTAGGTTGAGAATATATCTGATGACTCCGATGGGAACAAGGACCCGACTACTTTATAAACACACTCTAAGGCGATTCCTCTAGGATCTATAGACGTTGAAGAAGTAAATACCTAACCCTTCTAGTTGTTTAGGTATTAAATTTCTCCCCTTTTTTGGAAAATATTTTTTGTTGTGGTGATACTGCGTATGTCTTAATTCGGATGACATTTTGTAAGCATTGAAGTTTGTTAAGGAAAATACCATTATGTGCATTTGTTACTCAATGTTTTAATTTCTATTTCGCTCTTTTAGTTAAAAGCATTAACTATTGGTTACTCAGGTTTACCAAAGTCATGTGAAGAAAGTATTTTAGTTCAATAATTTATGGTTTTAGAAGGATAGGCTACAGAGAGATTATTGATGAAAATGGCCTTGGCACATAGGAGGGAAGATGAATTAGAGCAGATCATTACTCTATTAAGAAAAGATAATCAGGGGCTTTTATTCAAAATTACATAAGTTATTCATGAAAGGGATGCTATATGATTTAGTACTGCGCATATGAGGCTCTAATTTAGAAAGCGAACCTTTTTCCTTGGGACATCCCCACCTACTGTGGTTTAAAGGTAGACTTAGGCACATAAAAAATTAGGGTGCTATCTTTTTTTTTGGTAATTTGTCTTTTTTGTTGCTTAAATTAATCAATTGGCATATCATACACGTGCTCCCCTGTAACTTTACTATTAGTTTTTTGTTTGTCTGCTTATTGACCCTTACCTGGTCATTTTTTTCTTCGAAGACTGCACCTATTTCACTCATCGACGCTACCCATCGTGCTTATTGTTTGCAAGATCCTGCTTCTTCCACCACCATTTGGGACTATGAAATTTTAATCAAAGATCCTGAAGTCGCATGCACATCTTAGTTTAATGATTAGGAGCGGGAGTTGAAAGAGTCTAAGAAGTTCGAGTATGTGTTTACAGCAGTTTGATGATTCAACATTTGGAGAAAGCATGGGTCTGCAGGTAGATGTGATGAAGTAGTGATGAGTTAAATGGTTGTGGTGAAGTAGTATGTATGTAGGCAGGAAGATTTGAGCAAGGCAAGTTGGTGGTGCACTGTGAATGTGATTGAGGCAAGTATGGATGAATGGTGATTGTAGTGACTATCAGGGGATGAAGGAAGTTTGATTGTAGTTGGAGGAGATGGGTATGTAGTTGTGGTTGAGGGCAGAGACATGTAGAACAGCTATGAAGGCAGTTCTATTGGGGTCGAGGAGATTTTTTAGTCAGGTGTGATGGAAATTGTTGTGTGCACAGAAGCACAAAGGCATAGAGGCACAGAGAAGGTTGTAATGCAATGAAGCAATGGGTGTTGATGAAAGTGAATGATGCACGGTGCAAGTGCATAGAGATGCACAGTTTGTATAAGGAAATATGTAGTTGTAGATGTAAATGTAAATTCAAATGCAAATAATAAAATATTTTTTGTTTTTGAAATTGTGTGTGTGTATATATATATATATATTTTAAATATGGAAATGTAAACAAACAAAACAACTAGAAAACAAAAAAAACACACAAACAAATACATGCAGAAATCAAACAACAAACACACAACACAACAATTTTTTTTAAATGCAATCAACACAGAAAATATGAAAACAACAATAATTCGAAGAATAGAAAATAAAATCAAATCAAATTCCCCGACAACGGCGCCAAAAACTTATTTGACGACTAATTTTCCATTGAATTAGAAAATTGCCGAAAAATTTAAATTAAAAATAATCGCAAGCGCACTGCGTACAATTCTAATACGTGGCGAGTACGGGTCGATCTGCAGGGAATTGTATTGGTTTTAAAATTTTCTACTCAATCAAATTAACTAAGAGTTTTAAAAGTTTTTAAGCTAAAAAAATGTAAATAAACTAGCAAAAGAAAGTGGATAAAATATGAGAGTAGAAGGCATTTATAGGCAATGTCCTTCTCAAGATCACATAAATCAACATATATGAAATTATGATCTCTCTTTTGGTCATTAGTGAATTTAGTTAATGTGTTTATCATAAGTATGGCATATTTGTGCTATTAATTAGCCCAACATAAGCCATCAAATTATAACACAACCACTAAACCACTTTTTAACTCTCATAAAAATGACAATGAACTTGAAAATAAAATCTATTCTAAGCATGATCTATTAACTATTGATTAGAAATATAGACCATCAAATTTTTATTTTAACATTCACTTCATTACCATAATCATATGTAGATGAAGAGGTAATTTGTGTTTTTGTTTGTTTAAGCATAGCCTATTTGGTGTCAATAACATAGGCTATCAAATTCAAAGCTAAAACAACAAAGTTTAACCACATCAAACACTTCTATTAAGCACAAAAAGAGATCAAAAATTATTAAAATGTTGAATCTACATGATTAAGAGAGCTTCATTACCCCTAAATCGAAGGGGTTTAGCCTCATTTCAACAAATGTAGCATTCTACATGAAACAAAAACAAAAGGAAGATGCAAGATAAGTAAAAGGAGAGCTAATTAAAATAAAATAAAAACTAATCTACTTGCATAAATGAAAAGATCTACACTACTAGCATGAAATGAAATAAACAAGAAAGGAAATAAACAAGAAAGGAACTTGAATTAAAATTGCATTAAGTAAATTACATAAAAGAAAAATGACTAAGTAGCCATCAAAAAAGAGAAAGAGAGCTTGTAATTTATTTTTGAGCCTAAAACTAAACTAACTAAAGAGGAGGCTCAAAGGAGACTAAGCTAATTACATGAACATATAGGATATTTATACAAGCCTAAAACCCTAATTCATATTTTGGAGACTACCCAAAATACCCTTGAGGATGTGTGGCCTCCAAGTTGTCATTAGCATGAGCATAATCCACCATTACATGTGCTTGTAACTTTAATCTTCATTAGCATGTGCATTGGCTCCTAATAAGGGATCATGTTAAGTGGGTAGGTGGGGTCCTCCATGTTGCATGAAATGAATTATTTCCATCTTCATTTGCTTGTATTCTCTTGTGCATGCATATTCTCCATGAAGCCTTCATCAAATTTCCAATCAAATTCCTATAAAATAACATAAAAATGTCCACGTAAATTTTCTCAAATTAATATATGCACAAAAATGACCATTTTACCCCAATATGAAGATGAATAAATGATGATTTGAAAATAATTTGAATTTTGGTTTAAACAAGTTAAAACATCCTATATGCTCATTTATTTAATTAAATTCGATAAAATATGGAAGTAAAAATCTGCACATTTACGTACACATCATTGTTTCGGTTGATAATATAGTGCAACTATGAAATGAATCCTTTAGTAGATCATCAAAGTTTTGCAAAGTGGATTCTTATTTCTTTTGAATAGCAAGTCAAATCTATTAACTGAAGATAGTGCTTGGGTTTCAATTGCTTGCTCTCTCTATTTTGCAAAATATTAATATTATTATTGTTCACACACCTAACTCAAGATATACTGAGGTCAAATATACCGATCATGCACTGCCTTTCGGGCTTATGTGAGAAGAGTAAAGAGCGTGGTGAGTGTACACACTTGAGTATGGACACATGACTCTAGGTGTTTATTATTATAATTTTAATTTTATTTACATACACCTAACTCATATATACAGAGGTCGGATATACCGATCATGCACTGCCTTTCGCGCTTATGTGTGAAAGGTACAGAGCGTGGCGAGTGTATACACTTATGTGTGAACACATGACTCTGGGTGTTTGTTATTATTATGATTTTTTTCTTTTTCTTTTTTTTGAAAAGAGAGAGTTATGCAAAATCATCTTAGCACCACTTAACTTAGAAGATCAAAAATGTTATCGCTTTTACTTGAGATCAACTTTTCTTTTAAACAAAGATTACAATTAGAATATATTTCATAATTATCACTTATGTACCTTCATATATACTAGTTACACCATAGTTGCTTGTAATCAAACTTTTATTTCTATTTTTATTGAGACAAGTAATTTTTCAAAAATTTCAATTTAATAACCAAAAACATATACTTATTTTATCGTGTTTCTTCAAAAGTAAATCAATATGCGAAAAAAATGTTTTATTTTTTCTTCCTTTTTGTTTTTGGAAAGAAAATGCAAAAATAAACCATGCAAAATCAAAATAAACATGAGACTCCCTCCCATACTTGATTTTGACTATGTCCCCACAGTCAATGCGTGATATAATGAGTGTAACGGAGAAAAATATGTACATATTTAAAAGAGAGTGTTAAAATTTCTTACTAGACGTAGTGTGGTTCATGAAAATAATCATGAACTCCTCTTCTCAATCACTTTCCAACTCCAAGTAAAGTTTTAAATGATGACCATTGACATTAAAAATCGATCCATCCCTAAATTTTTCTATTTCTACGAGTATATACGCACGTCCAGGTGGACCTGCATTTGACCGCTGAGCCACATCAACAAATTCAAGTATGTCAACTGCCTTTGAATAGCCTCATGAATTAGTTCGGTGTACATGAACAATAAGATCCGACCTACAACAAACAAACAATAATGTTCTATATAACCGCTTTTAGTTTGAACCAATTATTTTTCAAACTATTTTGTAATGAGCTTGTATCAATCTATTTTATCAATGATTTCTTTATGTATTTTTTTTATGTTAATTTTTCATATATATAATTTTATTTTGTAGTTAAACATTAAACTTCACGCACAAACTGAGATGCATATGTTGGCTAACAAATTATAAAATACCTTATGAAGAACTATCATAACCGACTTTCATAGAAATAGTACAATACAAAGGGAAATAAAACAATTACCGGTTTTCTTATATGCTCTAAAGAAATCGAGAATTCAAAAGCAAGAAAATATGTTGGAAAAAATAAAATGGTAAAATAGTTTGGAGAAAAAATAGGTTTTCTCATGTGCTCTAATGGAACATTATGGGTGTGTGGTGGACACGTTAAGTAGAACAGGGCAGGTGAGAAGAGCATGGTAGTTTGGGGGAAAAAGCATGTAAAACCTGATGAGTCAGGTTTTTGGAGCGATTTTGGGAGCATGTAAAGTGTACGAAGACGATGAACTGGAACATGCCATGGGAAGAAAGATCTTGATAATGCAGCTATGGGATTGTGGTAAATATGGGAATGCAGCCATGGCACTGAACTGAATGAACCAATGCTTGTAAGTGCACTTCTACCATGTGCCTATTTAGATAGTGCACATCAAGGCAAGGAGATGGGATGTACATCATGTACCTTTGCAACCTTTTTGGGACCATTCTGATGGTATATATGTGAACGAAAATAAGTGTGCACGTCAAAAGCATTGATACTGGGATTGGCACGCAATGAGAGAGGCAAGTCGTTGCTGTGAAAAATTGGCATGCAATGTGTCTACAGCCCAATCACACATCATTTGTTGCCTTAGTGACTGCTTGTTCTAAAGGAACTTTGACTGAAGCCTTTTGCTGTGAACAGGACACAACTCAGATAAATATATGAGCTTGCATTTAATTTGTCTGTACTAAAAAGAAAGCCTAATATTTTATTAAGGAGTTAACTCAGCAAAGCATATGGTATAATGATTGTCATTTTCTAAAGGACTATTCAACATTTATAGGAATTTAAAAGGAAATTCATATTGTTAAAGCATGCGTAATATGTGGTGAACCTACTCTCATTTTCTTGGATAGGGTGATGCATTTCCCTTCTTAATATTTAAAACCAAGACAGTTCATGAATTAGAACTGAAACAAACTACATCAACCAAAAAAGTATTAAAACTGATTTTCCCGTATCTGAGTCGATCATAGGACCATACAAAATATATGACATATAGTTCATGGTATATAATATGTAGCTGACCTACACATAAACTCAAACTAAAGACGAAATACATGTAAGCTTCTCTGCAGGTCGGTTCTTATCAATTTCCACATATCCCTGTAAGCAAGGAAAAGATAACAAAAAAGAAATACAATATATTAGCATCAAAAGATACTCAAATTCAATCAATAAATGAAAAGACTAAACAAAGGCCTGAAATCTGTTAGTTAATCACAATTAACTTGTAATAAACAGAAATATTAGCTAACTAATGCTAAGACATCTGCCTAACTATGATTCACAGTAAAGGATCTTGCTCCCCCTCCAAATCCCCTTGATAATTACAGGCAATTAGATCCTTTGCAGTGAAAAATAGGTTCATCGTACATACATACATGCATGTACCAAAAAATGGCATAAAAATACTCATGGTAGCTTTATAACCTAGGATCATTGTTGAATGATCAGGCATACTGGTTGTAAATTGAATTCTGAGAACTTATGCAAAAACAGTCATGTGTTTTATTCAAGAAATCACAAACTTACCTCTTTATGTTTAGTTCAAAAACCCAAAATTCATCAAAATTTCCATTATTTATATTTTTTATGGAAAACCTGCATAATAATCAAAGTGTTCATGCAAATTGAACTATCGAGAATTAAATTTTTAGCAAACTACAATTTCAACATTGAAAATAGGAAAGTAAACCTGTAATCAATTTTTCTGAGCATACAAAGAAGAAAAAATGATTTGAAAGCATTGAAAATACCTATGTGATACTCAAAATGAAGTTGAAAATTAGGGAACTATTTACCTAAAATTCCAAAATTGATTCAATAACAAAAATCAAATTAAACGTGTTTCTAGTAAAAATACAACATCAAAGAAGAATATGGCTATATACACTAAGTATTAACTATGCACCGAGACTCTATAATCTACAAATATTTGAAAATCAAATATCTCAGAATAAAAAGGAATAGCTAAATCTAGGGATTTTTGTACTGACTTTTCAAATAAGTTGCAAGCCTTGGTTTAAAAAATAAGGGGAGACTGGAGTATTAACTATTTAACTGCGTGCTAATAAGATAAAAAAACTGTAAAATTGATAAACTAACATGCTATTTGGAGGAATCAATTAGCTTACATCTCCTCACCTCTTAAACTCTGCTGATTGGAGGAACCATTATCATTGAGACCAACTGCTCCAAGTTTATAATGATTAGTAAGTAGGATCAAACACCATCAAAATCAAACATAATAATAAGTTTCAAGCATAATTACAACAATGATAATGATGATGATAGAAATTACAATAATTACAACATAAAACAAAAGCTTTAAAGGAAGATAGAAATTACACAAATTAAATGAAAGGTGAATCCTAACCTGAGATTGCAATGATCGATCGAGCTGCCTAATCTAAGTTAATTGAACAATTAAATGAACACCGAGTCGGACCAATGATCGATTGAGCTGCCTAATCGAAGTAAACTGAACAAATTAAATGAAGAGCAAGTCAGACTAATAAGCTAACCCACTATCCATTTTATTAGGGAAAGAGAAAAAAATCACTACCTGACTCAAGAAACATTTTAAGAGGGAAAATGTATCATCCACAAACCATTCACCATAACTAAGTATTTAGTAGAGTTTTCACTACAATTTATTGTTAGTTATCAAGATCATAGTCTTAAGTACATGATGCAAAGCTCACCTTTTATAAATTCAGATATGCATGATAACAATTTCAACACTTAAGTAAAAGCTGTAGCTTGAACAAACAGTACTTACAGATGGTACTTGATGAGCTTTTTATGCTGGATGGATGGCTGCAAATACATAAGAGCTATTTGAGTGCGCATACAACATACTAATCCATGACTTGAAATCAAACAATCTTGTGCTGGAAATGCACAAATTATACCATAAGTGACATTATTTTTATCTGTTGAAAAATAGTTATGTAGACTGTGAAAAGAGCAAAATACACCATTCCTAATTATATTCTAAATGCTTTCTTACATGGTTGTTCAAAATGAACGACAAAATATGGATTTGCAGTAGCTAGATGCGTAGGGCATTTTCAAGATTTCAAATGGACACGTTGGAAAACCATGGATTGAATTTATTTTATTAGTAGTCTCTCTTAGCCCGGCTTATGTATGATATGAAGCTTGATAATTGCATTTAAAAATAAAAATTTCATATATAAGGCGCTTGATTATATAATATGAGACTTCATCACTGTCATATAACAAATAAGCAACATTAGCATGAAATTTAACAACTATAAAATGTATAAACCAACTAAACATCAAATTTGAATAATGTAATAATAAATTAATAGATCATATTTAAACCCAACATGTTTCCCGTTAAAAAGTTTATACTACAACCCGATATATTTCTTAGAAGAGTCAATCACTCTGACATGTTGATAATGCTAACATGTCCACCATTTCTTCTAATGGTGTTAGTTTACTATCTACATCATCTATGTTCAGATATTCTTGATGAACATGATACCTATGAAATATATATATATCAAAGTTCTTTTTTATTTTAGATATAAAATATCTTTACCACACAACCTTTTCTTACACTAAATGAATTGGAATGGCTTAGGAGACGAATACATTAAATATACCTTTATTTCATTATAGTGAACATACTCACAAATAGTTTATGCTGCCATCTTATAAGATTATTTTACTTCCTATTTTTCCAATACTATTATATTACAACCTAGAGAACAAAATGGAAATCATGGACACTGATAAGTATTATAGTATTGTACAACATACATTAAAATGTGATGAATTGTAGAAAAATGACAGTTGATGGAGCTTTATTACAGACGATGGAGTTTTGGTAGTCAATTGTTATTGGTTATGTCTACAATTGATATTGGCAATTAACACCATACATGACAGAATGAGAGCAACAAAAAGTAACAACCAAACAAATCAGTTAATCATTGAAACTTACAGAACACCTATTCAGGATCAAACTTTGGTCTAATTAGATTCTTAAATTAGTTACCATTAGGTTAAGATGATTCAAGTTTATAGGAAGGTTTAAGCTGAAGGAATCTAGGTAAGTATTGCATTCTTAATGAGTTTATAAGCTATGTTATTTGTAGCTTAGCTTTAATGACTTTATGAAGTAGTTATTCACACCTTTGCTGTTAATATATTAGTTACTATACTATTTAAAACTAATTTCAATAGTATTTCAAAATATTTTGAAATACATGAGTTGAGAAAAATCTATAAGTTTATTAGTAAATTAGAATACATTTGCAGCTAATTATTTTCATAGTTTATTAGCAAATCAATTTAATAACTGTCAGAGAAGAAACTATATGCAAATTAATAAGAAGCATATGAAGGATATACTAAGTGTTTAAACAGTGTCCCATTTTGGCTATCAGTTATTGGTCAAGGAGTGGACACACCAAATAAGAGACAT
Organism: Allium fistulosum; assembly: GCA_030737815.1. Lineage (NCBI taxonomy): Eukaryota > Viridiplantae > Streptophyta > Magnoliopsida > Asparagales > Amaryllidaceae > Allium > Allium fistulosum. Next base: position 1,308,296,817 of record CM060904.1, on the reverse strand, counting down.
GCTAGAAGAGAGGAAATGTGAAGACTTTGCATTCAAAGATAAATGTGTTAAGATAGCCATTGACTGTTATACTCAGGTATATATTAATAATTTTCAGCACTGTCATCGGTATATGACACCATAGTATACTCAAGTTTATAAGCTATGTTGATACGGGAAATTTTCAGTTGACTTATGTATAAAGGAAAACACATGTATTTCAAAATATCTTGAAAGCAATTTACATAGTTATGGCTACTTTTCTGCATTTTCTATGACATGGAAAATTGTAAGGGATTGGACGGGCTTATAATTAATCATGTACACTTAAATTAAATATTTATACTCGTATATGTAGCATGACTCTTATGTCGATTTATGGTTGTAAAGCATTAGGGTGTCAGTTGTTCCCATTTATTTATATATTTACTTCATTTACATTATCATGATATCAATATATCATACACACTCGGGGACCACTGTTTGCTTAAAACCTGTCTATTGGCTTACTTCAATGGTAAATTGGTTATTATCTAATTGTAGTTGCCAGAGGGTTAAGAACTCATGTCCTGCTAAGAACACATTTGGCTTTCGATTGTAAATTAAGGGTTCAAGGTCCTCCCTTATCATAATAAATACATAAATGAATACTCAAGTAATTAATAACTACTGGTATGTTGATGACAAAATATACCATATATTTCATAAATAGTCGCACAATAAAATTCTAATCATCTCATAGAGGACATGATGCACTAAAGCTATGAAATGCAAACAGAAGGTAATATCAAGGCACATTCTCAAAGCTAAGAGAGAACAACTTGAATATATTATAATGTACGGTATACAACAGGAAGATTGGTCTTTAAGCATTCTAATATGTTTCTATTGTGGGGTGAAAATAAACTGATAGCTGATAAGTCAACATCAACACATAATAATCAAACAGAATAGCATTATCAGAATCAAATTAAGGAATAGAGAATTGGACATCGTAGACCTATTTAAAAGTAACAGTTTTATCCCAATTTAAATGTGAAAAATGTGTAATTCAAATTGACAATCTACATCTCAGGTAGAATTCAATATTTATTTTAAAGATCTAAGAATACGGTGTACCTAATATTATCTCAGGTCCTCTTTATTGCCTTATTGATACAATTGACCCACGATCATGATTCTCAAATGCAGTACCACTGAAATTAGCATAGCATATAACATAGACACATATTATGTTGTGAATTGAATGATGAAGGTACTTGCATATTTTAGTGTTACCAAGTAATTGAATATTACATATATACGACCTAATGCAATGTTTTCGAATCAACTGGGTAACAATCATATTGATGTAGAAACATTATATTATGACATGAGAGGCAAATTGAACTTGAAAACCATGTGAAGTTTTAGGTACTAATTTATGAGTATTAACATGTTAGTTTAAAAGTGAAATGCATATGCATATGAATTATTACCTGAAACATCATATGTCAACATAACTATGTCATTTCGCGTCTAAAACTGTTCCTTTAATTTACAGTCTAAAGGAACTTTCATGTTTCACTTCTAACTAATATAACCTAAAATAGACGTGTTAGTTGAAACTGTCCTGAAACCGACATGTTAGTTTAAAACTGTTCTTTTAAGTTGCAATTTGCAGTCGAAAAGCGACATGTTAATGTGAACTAACATATTAATTATGGCTGACATGTTAGTTTAAAAGTGTCGACATAACTTAGTACCTAAAATTTGTCAACATGTCATTTAAAATTGTTCCTTTATTTTGTTGTTGGAAATACATATAATGGATTAAGGTTACATAAAAATTCATTGACTATAACAAAGCAGTAAATTATATGAGTATAGTAATTTAGAAAAAAATCCAAGGTACACTTTTCTCACTACAGTAAAGATGTATGTTAAATTTTCACTATCATTTGACTGCAAACTTTTTATGGTACAACTATCAAATTTCGATGGCTTGTTAATTTATCACTAAAGTTTTCATGTCTTGTAATAATTTTTTTTTATTAGCATTCAAATATTTCTATATGTCACATAATGCAGGAGTTGAAGCTACTCTTGGAAACCACCACATCTATTTAAGTTGCTTCTTTCTACCTGACAACATCATAGTGTTGCATATTTTGTTCTACGTTGTTTTATTGAGCTAGTTTGCACTTTTTTTAAAGTTACAACCATGTACTGAATCACCCTGATGTTAAATACCATTTGAGTTGGAATCATATGATGTTTTCTGCTAATGAACTATATAACTGGTTCAATGGAATGTATTTTGTATCATGTACATGTATCTTCTGGAAATCAATAAATTAATTTATATTCACACACACAGCTTACTTCCAAATTCTAATCTAATGCAAGGTGTAACAGAGTTTTGAATTCCATATCTAAGTCTTACTTCCGAATTCCAACTTCTAATCTAATTCAAATTCCAAATTCTAATCTAGTTCAAAATTCATCTATAGTGTATATTTATCAAATAAAACACTTGTCATGTAAATAACATTCAGTTTTAGTACAGAGTTTTGAAATATACAGTAGAGTTGAATGTAACAACATAAACAATGAGAACGATGTGTAAATAACTTTCAATAAAAAGTAACATCAATCAATATATACATTAGAGTTGGAAACAACATAAAAGATAGCATTAATGTACCCTGATTTTCAGTTCCTACTTTGGTAGAGTGGGTGCAGTCAACACTGTCACAATTATCGGCTGAAATAAAAGTAAGTAAACCAAATTAAATTCGAGTACAGTTAATAAAGGTAGTAAATCAAATTGAACTCGAGTATAATGGGATCAAAATAGTGACTCAAAAAGACCACCTCATAAATAGACTCGTTGGTAACCTCCTCCTACCAAGATCCAGATCATCTTTGACGACAATTCTAGAGAAGCTGGAACAATCGAACGTCAACATTAGAGAAGCTGGAAATTCCATCAGGAGTATTTTATTTTATTAGGCTAACAAACATTGTTATATAAGGGTACTAAGAAGCTATTGTGTTGAAAGAATAATGTATAAAGGTAATCATATTAGGTTAAATACTGGAACTATTGCCTACTATTATCCAATTCAGGAAGTAGAAGTAGATTATCCTTCATTCTTCCGAGTGGCAACTTTTGGTTGTAATAGGTTGATTTAACAACTCATATGATCTATGTACATGATTCTATCTCCATTATACAAATTAATAGTCTATTGTACTTGATTCTATGTAGACGGAACTCTTATTAGTAGTAAAGATAAAGATAACAATTTATAAAGAGTGACAAAACAATTGATCAAATAAATAAGATATTAGCTTAGAAATAGGAAAACTCACTAAAGCTTTAAACATAATTCAATAGAAATCAAAATTAAATAATAATTAAACTGGAGTATTACTAAAAAACCATTTAAGTGTAGCTATTTAACGAAAATTAATATATACTTTTTGTGTGCAAGTATAATAACTAATGCAGAAATATGTCCATTTAGTTATAACTGCCTCAAAAAAGATATATAAAATCATGAATTATTTTATTTCACAGACGATAAGGATCAGCTTGCCTATAGGCTTGAACAATTTTGTCAAATAACATAGTAGCAACACACTTTGAGTTTGATAAGCTCTAGTTGTTTTCGTTATCATATCAGACGTTTATTTCTTACCTTAATACATATCATAAACTACATGACCAAAACTTTTAAGACTTAACACTATCTCTATTTTTTCCTTTCATCTTCTCTTATACATGATAAGGATACAAAAAAAATAATAAAAAAATACGTAAGTTGAAATTGATAGAATACCTAAAAATGCAGAAGACTTGAACAAATCTGAGCGGCTCCAGTCAACTTCAAAGGAAGCTAACGTTATGTGGCGATGAGCTCCATTTGATGATACTGAAGCACCGATTGATGCGATGGGCGAAGGTGAGGAATCTCCGCGATGTAGTAAGCTAACCCTAGTCAACAAAATCATTCGATTGCAAACTGAAACTCGACGGAATGAGCATGAGCATTAGGTCCGGTATCACTTTGGTTATCGTTCGCGATGGTGGATGATTGGCATGGATCGTTTGATTTGGTGTGATAAGGGTTTTTCAGCATCGTATGAAATGAAGTGAAACGAAAGACGTAGATTAGGCGAAAAGGGTATTTTAGGAATTTCAAAAAGACACGGTTGATTGTAGTTCAATGAATTCTCATTATTAATAGTAGAGATGGCACCGTGTGGAAAAACAACACGTACCACGTATGGTCCTGTCCACCTTAATTTTAAGTTCCCGAGGAACAATGAAGTCGAGAGTCATACAAAAGAACTCTTTGATTTGGTAAAAATGTTTTTCTTAGGATTGACTTGTCATGAAAAACTTTTGTTTTTTCTTTGTAAATTTTCTCATTTTCATACGTGTTGTTCCTAATTTTCTCTAACTTGTTGATTTGTAATTTCCTGTTTTCACGAGCTTTTTCAAGATCAAAGTTTATGTTCTTAATCGCCCACAACACTTTATGTTCAAATTTGACAGGTAAATGTCATGCTTTACCATACACTAACTTAAAAGGAGACATCCCTAAATTAGTTTTGTACACGGTTCTATAAGTCCATAGCGCATTTGTCAATTTTTGTGGCCAATCTTTTCGATTTTTATTTACAATTTTCTCCAAAATTTGCTTGATTTGGTGATTTGAAACTTCAACTTAACCACAAGTTTGAGAATGATAAGGAGTGGATAACTTGTGGGTTATCGAGTATTTCTTCATTAGAGTTTCAAATGATTGATTACAGAAATGGATTCCATTATCACTTATTATTGTGCGAGGTGTTCCAAACCTTGAAAAGATGTTTTCTTTTATGAATTTCACAACAGCTTTGTGGTCATTTGTTTTACATGAAATGGCTTCAACCCATTTAGAGACGTAATCAACAACAAGAAGGATGTACAGATTTCCGAAAGAGATGGGAAATGGTCCCATAAAGTCAATACCCCAAACGTCAAAGATTTCGATCGTAAGAATGGGGTTCAAAGGCATCATGTTTCATTGAGAGGTTTTTCCAAACATTTGGCAGCGATTACAAGTTTTACAGAATTCAAATGCATCTTTGAAAAATGTAGGCCAGTAAAAACCATATTTTAGCACCTTTTCCACTGTTTTCTTAGGACCAAAATGACAACCACAAGCTTGGTCATGACAAAATGAAAGGACACTCTTAATTTGGCAATTTGGGATGTAACATTGAATGATTTGGTTGGAATAGTATTTATATAAGTATGGATCGTCCCAATAGAAATATTTCACTTGCTAAAGAAATTTGTATTTATCTTGTTTCGATCAAAATGAAGGAGTTTCCTTAGTGACTAAATAGTTCACTATATCAGCATACCATGGATCAATGGAAATGGAAAAGAGTTGTTTATCAGGAAAGTTCTCATTGATCGGTAAAGAAGATGGTGTGTTTGGAAGGCGTGGTAGATGATCAACAATGACATTGTCGGATCCTTTTATTCTTTGATCATAAGGTCAAATTCTTGGGGTAAAAGGATCCAACGGATCAAATGAGACTTAGAATCCTTTTTAGCGAAAAGGTACCTAAGAGCGGAGTGGTCAGTGTAAACCGTAATGTGTGAGCCAATCAAATAAGGTCGGAGATTTTCGAGCACAAAGACTATCGCTAGAAGCTCTTTTTCAATGGTTATGTAATTGAGTTAGCATCGTTTAAAGTCATACTAGCGTAGTAGATGACATGAAGAATTTTGTTAATGCATTGTCCTAAGACAGCACCAACTACGAAGTTAGAGGTGTCACATATTAATTCAAAAGGAAGATCCTAGTTGGGTGACCAAATGATGGGAGCGGAAATGAGTTCATTTAAGACATTCAAAAGCAGAAACACGGTCGGAATTAAATTCAAATGGAACGTCTTTTCCAAGAAGAGTAGTTAGAGGTCGAGCAATTTTACTGAAATCCTTTATAAAATATCAATAGAAGTCTGCGTGCCCAAGAAATGAACGAATGTCCTTGACAGATTTGGGAATGGGTAGATTCGTTACGTTAACTTTTGCTTTATCTATCGCAATGCCTTTGTTTGAAATGAAATTTCCAAGGACAATGCCATGTTTGACCATGAAATGACATTTTTCCCAATTTAACGTTAAGTGTTTTTCTTTGCATCGATTAGAACCATCTCGAGATGGTGTAAGCACTCGAAAAAAGAGTTTCCAAAGATGGAAAAATCATACATAAACACTTCTAGAAAGCATTTGATCATGTCGGAAAAGATGTTGACCACGCATCTTTAGAAAGTAGCAGGAGCGTTGCAATGGCCAAATGGCATACGTTGATACGCAAAGGTGCCAAAGGGATACATGAAAGTCGTTTTCTCTTGATTTTCGGGAGCGATCGAAAATTTGGTTATAACCGGAATAACCATCAAGAAAGCAATAGAATTCAGGCTGGTTATATGTTTGAGCATTTGGTTAGTGAAAGGAAGAGGAAAGTAATCTTTACGTGTATCAACATTTAATTTTCGATAATCAATGCAAACACGCCAACCTATTTGAGTACGAGTTGGAATAAATTCGTTAGCATCGTTCGTGATAATGGTAAGTCCAGACTTTCTAGGCACGACATCTATTGGGCTAACCCATGAACTATCAGAGATGGCATATATGATTTCATTATCGAGGAACTTAAGAATTTCGTCTCGAACTGCATCCTTCATTTTTGGGTTAAGCCTTCGTTGCGCGTCAAGAACAAGCTTGGCTTCGTCAACTATGTGGATGCAATGTTGAACAAGAGTGGGACTTATTTTCTTAATATCGGTAATTGACCATCCAATTGCCTCTTTGTTTTTCAACAAAATTGAAAGAAGGGAGGCTTCTTGATCAAGAGAAAGATTTGAAGAGATTATGATAGGAAACATTTCATTGTCACCTAAGTATGCGTACTTAAGGTGATCAGGAAGAGGTTTGAGTTCCAACCTAGGAGGTTGCTCAATCAAAGAATTTGGTTGAAGTTCTGACTCAACCATGAGGGGTTCATATGGAAGCACATTTTCGATCTCGTTAGGATCATCTTGAAACAGTTGTTCGTATTTGGTCTCGTGTTCGTTGTTAAGGTCAACTATTTCGTTGTCAAATTTTTTTTGAATCAAGCTAACTTCCAACGTCTAGTCAAGTGGTTCATTCCATTGATTTTCAAGATTGAAGATGTTAAGATCCAAAGTCATGTTACCAAAAGAAAATTTCATCTAACCATTTCGACAATTGATTAGGGCATTCATAGTGGCTAAGGAAGGTCATCCAGAATAAGTGGAATTTGACTCATTAGATTATCCACGGGTTGTGTCTCTAGGACGATGAAACCGACGGGGAATATGAACTGATTGATTTTTATGAGTACATCCTCGACTTCTCCCACAGATTTCTTTATCGGACGATCGACAAATTGAAGAATTACTTCCATCAGTTTTATTTCACCCAAGCCAAGTTGCTAGTAAATTGAATAAGGAATCAAATTGACACTCGCACCCAAGTCTAATAAGAAATTTATTAATCGTTTTATCCCCTATCGTTCTCGAGATTTTCGGACATCTTGGATTTTTGTATTTTGCTGGAATTAATTAAGACAAGACTTCGCTAAAACCGAAAGCTAAGAAAACTTTCTTGGGTACATGAGTGTGTCGTTTTTGAGTACATAAGTCCTTTAGAAACTTAGTGTAAGTTGGGACTTGTTGAACGATATCAAGGAGAGGGATGTTCACTTTGACTTGTTTGAAAATTTCCAACATCTTTTCCATTTGATCGAAATGTTTCTTAGGTCGAAGTCGATGTGAAAATGGAATTCGATACTTAGTAGGTCAGTCTACTTGAGTAGAAGAAGAATTTGGATTGGAATTTGATTCGATATTTGACTCGATGTTTGTTCAGATTCGCTTGTCATTTTCGAAGTGTCAAGAGGAGCTTTCGGTACATCATTTGGATTGACAACTTGGTTCTCGATTAGTTTACTGGATAGCAAAGTCGTGATAACATTCATTTGGTTCACATTTCTATCTTGAACGACAAGAGCTTGATTCGAGTTCGTGTTTTGATTTCTAGGGTTCAGAACTGGCTGACTTGGGAACGTACCTCGTTCACATTCACTTACAGAAGTGGTTAATTGACTCATTTGCATTTCGAATTTAGCAATTGATTGACTCATATTTTGCATGTACGAGGTTAACAGATTTTGCAAATTTCTATTTGATTGGAGGTTGTGAGTGGTCGCTTTAGCCAAAGTTTCAAGACTTTTCTCAAGTGAAATCATTCATTTATCGTCTTGGGGAGCGAAAGATTATTGCGGTTGATTTTGAGACGGAGGCGCAAATTTTTGTTGAAAGTGGTTGAGCTGAAAAGGAGGATTCAAAGCATTGTTCAGAAATGTTTGAAAATTGGGTCAAACCAAATTCGTGTTAGAATTATTTTGGTTCCATGCAAAATTAGGATTATTTCTCCAATCTGTATTGTACGTTGGAGAAAATGGGTCATTCTTAACTTTGTTAAAAGCGTTGAGTTGTTCTAACGATTGAGAACATTGATCGGCGACGTGATTCAGATCATTACATTTATAACGCAATGGTTGGGATGCTTGGTTCATTTGATTGGATGAGAAAATATTGTCGAATTTATTGATCATCGCATCGATTTTCGCTTCCAAAGCCAACGATGATCCTATCGAGTGTGCGTTTGATCGTGAATAGATGGATTTCTCGTTAAAACATTCCTATTAGGATGATTTTTCGGCCAAGTTTTCAAGGAATTGCCAAGCATTGTCATGATGTTGGACGAGAAAATTACCTTGGCACGTCGATTCAAGCAAGGTTCGTGAGCTATTTTCAAGTCCATCATATAAGATTTAGCAAAGAGTCCATTTTTCAAAATTATGGTGCGAACATTTTTCCAAAAGCTCATTAAATCATTCAAAGTATTTTTCGAAAGGTTCATCCCTGAATTGACGAAAGTTTACAATTTCGTTTTGTATTTTGGTCTTTTTTTCCATGGGGTAGAACTTTTTAATAAAACTTTAACGAATTCATCCCAAGTTCTGATTGAATTCGAAGGAAAGCTATACACCCATTTTTCTGCATAATCGGTAAGGGTGAATGGAATTAACCTAAGTTTGATTCCATCATCGCATAATTGTTGAAGTTTAATAGTTGCACAGACTTGTTCGAATTTTGTTAAGAAGATGTAAGGGTCATCATGTTCAAAATTGCCAAATTTTGGAAGCGCGACAATATGATTTGAATGGATTTTGAAGTGATTACCCGTTGGGGCGGGTAAGGTGATAAAAGAAGGAATAGAAACCATGTCGGGAAAGATTCAATCAATGAGAGTTCAGAGAGGGTTTTCATTAGCCATCGTTGGAGGTTCATTCATACGGGTTAAACGATTCGTCGTTGTGTCATGAGTCCAGGCACTTATGCACAAGTGGAAAGATCATGGAAAGAAAGACGTGAAAATCAAGGTTAAGTGAATGAAACAAGGTTTAGAGAATGAAAAATAGCGAAAAATTCTTTTCTTTCGTTTTTTAAAAGAAAAATATTTACCAAAAAGAAATTATTTTCAAAAGGAGGATTTATTTTTGATTTGTTTTTTGGATTTTAATTTTTTTTCTTTTTTAAAATGTTTTTGTTTTTTTAACTTTTGTTTTTCAAAAGATTTTTCTTTGGACTTTTGTTTAAAAACTAAGTTAAGGAAAATGTGATTTTTTTACTTTTGGATTTTTTTGTTTTTGTTTTTTTATATATGCATGAACTAATGCAACTAAACGAAAGCAAGGACTGAACTATAAATTTTCTGTCCTTAGTAGCTCCTAACCCAAAACTGTATAATCACACATTGACTTAATTCAACAAAATAGTTCTTAGCCAGGTAACAGACATGAGTTATCGGTGCACCACGAATCACCGTAGCAATGCAGCTGAAGGTTTAAGTACCTTCATAGGAACAATCACTATAATATTTAGGAATCACCGTAATAATTATAAATGATTATTGCTCTATCGTAATCTAGACACCAAGAAATAAATTGTTAAAAGAAATCAACTTGTCAAGGTACAATTTTGCCTTAGCTGAGCTCGTGACTCCTTTAAGTACAACATCTTACCGTTATTATTAGTCAAATTATAAGATGATATGCAATTTGTGGACCATGGAAGATATGATGAAATCTCCCACTTTATGTGAAGTTGGGTATTGCCTTTAGAAAAGAAAATAAGATGAAATGAACGCAAAACAGAAATTAAACGTGCATTAACAATGTGACTACAAATGAAATTTTATTCAGTTTTTTTAATAAATGCAAGCAACCAACAATGCAATTAAAATAAAAACAGGAGATTAGAACACGATACCAGAGTGTGTAGAATTATTAGCAAATTATTTTAAGCAGCGATTTTTTTAAGCAAGTAAGCAGTGCAACTCAATTATTTGGCAAGCAGTTCCTTTTGCAACATGTAATTCGCAACCTGAAAATTTGAACAAGATTTTTGTTTATAAGGATAAAACAAAAACAAACGATTTTTTTTTAAAAAAAGAAGAAAATTTAAGCAAAAGAAGACTTACAAATAAAAAAATTCTTTTTTTTTTAAATTTTTTTTCTAAAATAAAATAAAATAAATCTCTTTAATAAAAAATTAAAAGCAGCCTAACAATACCAAAAAGCCCGATTAATAAAACAACAACCAGGTCACTAAAATTCCAACAAAACAAATAAAAGAATGCAATTTCTGATTCAACAAATACCAAATCACAATCCCAATCACAAATCCAAAATTCCAAATTCAATAAATACCACAACCAATTCCTAAATAAAAATTCCAAAAACAAATTCAAATCAAAAGAGTGGCAACTAATTGTGCTTGAATTGTGGTCGTGGTTGATTTAGGCGCGGTTAAGGGAGGATTGGCAGTTTGCTGATATCAAGTCGCGATTTGGGTATTGGATTGGATGTGGGTGATGGAGGTAGGGCAATGGTGGAGGCATGGTTTCAGGCGTTCGGGAGGTTGCGTGGCAGTTTTTTGCAATGTCACGTGGGTGTCATTGTAGTATAGCGGTGAGTATTCTCGTTTGTCACGCGGGTGACCCGGGTACGATCCCCGGCAACGGTGCCAAAAACTTGTTTGGGATGGAAAATTCTATGGTGATTAGAATACCGTCGAAAATGTAATAATAAAAACCACAAGCGCACTACGTACAATCGTAGTACGTATGCGAGTATGAGAATAAGGAGATATGAGATTAAGGAGCAATTTAGGAGTATGAGATTAAGGAGATATGAGATCAAGGAGCAATTTAGGAGTATGAGATTAAGGAGATAGTTAACTAAAAATTAAACTATGAGACTACTCAATTAAATTAGTCCAAAGTTGAAAGGAGATTGTTAATTAAAAAATTGTCTAAAAAATGAAACTAAAACTATAGTGAATATGGGAATAAAACTATGAGATTAAGGAGCAATTTAGAGGTAAATCCACTTCCAATCATCCATATAAATTAACACAAAATTAATCTATAATCTCTCATTTTAATTTAAGTAGAAATGATTGATTTGTTTATTATAAGTATGGTTTATTTGTGCTATTAATTAGCACAACTTAAACCATCAAAGTCTAACACACCATTCAAACTCACTTTTAAAATCTCATGAAAATGAACATGTAGTTAAAAATAAAATCTAATTTAAAATGATCTATTTACTATTTTGAGATTAGTAACATAGAACATCAAATATTGATTCTAATTTTAATTTCATGATCAAAATCACTTAGGCAAGTAATCAAATAGTTTATGTTTATATTGGATTAAGCATAGCCTATTTAAGATGTCAACATAGGCTATCAAATTCACTAAAAAAAACATAAACTACCATCATTATTAATTTATATCAAGCACCAAATAAGAGACTACAAATGAAACCATTCTATGTTGATTTAGTATGATTCATGAAAGCTTTATTACCCCTAAATTGAAGGGGTTTAGCTTCTCATAATTGAAATCATCTCAACACAAAATGATTTAAACATAAAATGCAAGGAAAATGAGAGCTAATCAAAATAAAAGAGAGTTAATTACTTGCATGAATAAAACTAAACTAATTGCATAAATTAAAACTAACTACTAACGTAAAATAAAGAAGCATAAACTAAATAAAAGAGCACGAAATATAATAGCATATAAGGAAGAAAAGCATGTGGACAATAAATGGAAATAAGAAGAGGTATAAGAAGACATTTTATTTATAATTGATTTTGTGACTACAACTTGCATAAGAAGAAGAAGATTACATGAAATGTAAAGAGGCATTTATATATGCCTAAACCCTAATTCCATTTTTAGGGAGCTACCCAAAGTACCCTTTAGTTTGTGTAGCCTCCAAGTAATCATTAAGGAATTAATTAATCCCACTAACATGTGCTTTTTTCTTTAATCTCCACTAACATGTGCATTTTCTTTTAATTGTGATCCATAAGTAAGTGGGCATGTAGCTCCTCCATGTTGCATTATTTCCATCATCTTCTCATTCTTTTGATTTCCCATGTATATGCATGCGTAAGCCTCTTCTATTTTGAGTCCAAAATTCCTATAAAACAAAATAAAAATGTGCAAGTAAATTTTCTTCAAATTAATTTACATAAAATTACCATTTTGCGCACATGTTAATGTACAAATGATGATTTGAAAATCCCTTTGTATTTTTGGTTTAGACATGTAAAATCACCCTAATATGCCTTTTATTTTAACAAAAGAAGATTAAATATGAGAGTATAAATATACATTTTTAATATGAGGGGGCAAATTCCTTATAGAAAACCCACAGACTGTGAAAGAAAGTTTGGAAAGAAATACCTATTCCATGAGCTAGATAGGCACACGACCAATGATGCAGATTGCATGACTTGATAGAGGAGTACGTTCGAAGCAACTGGCTATAATAGTCTATAGAGTATCAAACCGAAGTGGTGCTGCAAAAGCAACCGCCATTTATGGTGGATGTACCCAATTGCGGTCGAGAATCAAGGTCAGGTATCATAATACCATGATCGAGATGGAACTGAATAAGGTTCATTTTTTCACTTTACTTTTGCTTTGAATAAATGATGCAGGATTACTACTGGGCTACTTACACTTGTACAAAATCCCGAAAAGTCCCATAGGCATGCTCTGAATTCTAGTCAAATAGTAATCTTTGATTAGACTAGATGTTTTGGCTTTAATGCGGTTTGATTCGAACTCTATGAATAAATGATGGATACTTAGATATGAAAACCATTCAAACATGATAAATGATATTGATTTTATTATGGGATATCAACGAAACTTGGTTATTCCTTAAACCTAATAAATAAACTGATAGGACGTGGTTCCCCTGACTTGTATAGGATAGCAAGTCCCCTCATCGGAGTGTGAGTGGATGGACGTGCTTGGATATTGGGTCCTCTCACTGAAGAGCGGGTGGATTAGGATCAATCTAGATTTATAATTATGCGATCTAGAGAAATCAAATTTTAAACTTTCGGATTTTAAAGCCTTTTTATTTTAAAATGGTTTGATTGCGACTATTGGATTATGTCATTACCTCAATCCGGTTGGACTTACTTATGAGGGGATGCTTGGCAATACTAGATGATTTGTAAGTAATTTTGTATTAGGGGGCAATGCACCACTATGATTAATGATACATGATAGAATGAAATATGATACATGATAAAATGACATATGATACATGATACGATAATCCCGAGGGAATGCAGGATGGATAGAATTTATGACTAACATTTAGGCAAGGACTCGAGTTCTTAGCCATGATAGGTCAAGAATGACCTTTGATTTCTAGGTGAATCCAAAAGGACCGAACGATTCACCAAAATGTGAACTAATGAATAGTTAGAGATTGCAATACTGATAATTTACCAGTTTCAATACGTGTTCCTAAGCAAAGCACGCTTTGTTTCCATAAAAGAATGCTTTAGAGGCAAATGTTTAAAGTAAATTTTCAATAGTCTTAGAACATACTCAAACAGATATAATGGACCATAAAATGATAAAAGAATGGATCCAGAGATTTGGATGGCATCAAGAATGGCAAAGTGAATAAATTTAGATTAATTAGCATTGATTAGATTAAGTAAAATAACTTGGTACCTATCCTTCATAACTTGGTACCAACCCTTATTGCGACTTGTGATATGCCAATATGACTTGGCCAAAATTTGAAAGATAAAGCTAGAACAAAGCTTAAGGTGACAATGCTGGATTAATTGGTACTGATCCTTCATGACTCGGTATCGATCCATCCAAGTTCGTATTTTTAGCAACGATCCCTTGTTGGAATTTTGGGCATGTAGTAGGGAACATGGTTGAGCAACTTTCGATGATTTTGGTGATGAATTTCGTCTATAAATTGGGGAGGAGGTGCATTAGAAAGGGGGATGTCTCTTTTCTTAAATATTTGTTATTTGATTCTCTGCCTAAACATGGTCAAATCCTTATCCAAGTTATTTAATAGCAAGTTGTAAGGATTACTTTATAAGAGCAAGGTATAATTAATAAAAAAATAAAGTGGACGTAAGCCGGAGAATTTGTCGAATCACTATAAAAATAGTGTGATCTTCTATCATTTAATAACTATGCTTTATAGTTTTGGTTTGTTTCTTGATTAGATGTTTATCTCATTTTTGGAGCAAACATTTTGGTGCTTTTGTCGAGAATGAATTAGATTAGAATTTGGAGAAGATGAAGAGGCCTTCTATAAGGAAAGCCGTTGTTGGAGGAAGTCAACCAGAGTATAGAGATGGCCAGGAGGTGGCCAAGAGGTGTCCATAAATTCGAATCCCCCTATAATATACATAACTAGAGAGTAGATGGAAGGGATGATGACAAAGATGCAAGAGAGAATGATGGCTCGGGAAGAGGGAGTGCTTAATGGATTTTTCGTAAGAATGGAACAAAAAAGGACAACTGTAGTTGTAATTCCACGAAAATTTAACAAAAATTTAATAAGGAAATTTAATTAAAATAAAACAAGGTCTTAAAATCAAATTTTCATAGACTTTCTAATTTGGCTACTAAACTTGCAACATTGCGTTCGTAGAGATTTCTGGACGATTTTCATATATAATATGTTGTAATCCGAATTAATATGGAGAAGTTAAAGGCATTGGATTGAATTAAAAATAAAGAAACTTAAATTTAGAAATCTATAAGGCCACCGGTCGACCCATTGGGGTTCAAGGACGGTTGGTCGTCGGCCAAGGCATAGGTGCGGTCGAACTGAACGCGTGTAAAATCGAGTGCATCAATTTACAGTGACACGGGATGAACAAACATGATGGGTTGCTTGGGAATGAAGTGTATTATGTGCGAACCAGATGCTCTAAGAATATTTCCTAAGCTAATCTAATGGCCCAAAACTAAATCCTACACCTATAAATATCATACTAATGAAGCCCTAATTCTCAACTAAAAGTTTACTGTAACTAAACTCTACTAAAATTTTCCCTAAATCAATGCCCAAAAATTTCTAAAAATCAAACCAATTCAACCTCGAAGACTAGAAGCAACTAAATCAAGACGGATCAAGGTGGAGCTATCTATTTATGGGATGATTCTCAAGCAAAAGCGTAAGGAAGAGCTTAGGCTTGAGGTGAGTGAGCACAAATTTGATAAGTTGATTATTGTAGTTAAATTTAACTAGTTAGGATATTAGAAACCCAGAATTGAATATGTTAAATTAAAATTTAATAAGCTAAACCATACATTTGAATCAAAAACCCTAGAATTTGAATTACAGTATGTTCCTAATCTAATTATTTGTCCAAACACTTATTCTATCCTCAAATTTGGAAACCCTAAATTCATGAACCATAAATAGAATTGTAATTTGATAAATAAACTGGTCACTTAGTAAATTAGGATTAATTAAACATTGCAAATGACATGAATCTACATAAGAAAAATGGCAGAAACCCTAATTTTACTTCACGACCGGGCGACTTGGCAACCCTAGCGGTCAACGGCAGTGGTCGATTGGAGGGGACGAGCGATCGATCGTTCAGAACGAAAACTGCACAATTCAAACCTCGGCCTAAGGCTTAAGTTAATTAATAAAGATTGTATAATTTAGTAATGAAGTATATAAATGATGAATTGTTTGTTTGAGCCTAATTTAGGCTATGTACCCATGTATGAGAGAATAGGAAAGTTAGCTCCCTATCAGTGTTGACTAGGGCGATGTATTTCGAAAACATGGATACTGATCAAGGCGATGTTTTTTGCAAACACAGAGTTGATTAGGGCGATGTATTTTGCATAGGCTTAGGGGCATTCCGTACGGGTAGGCGCACAACACTGATGGAGACACTACCTGAGTGAACTCGATGCGGATGGGAGATCCATGTAGGAATGATTTCTGGCCCATCATGGTACAGCTGGATGCCAATGTAGCAAAATAAGAAGCTATAGAGTAAATTGGGCACGATAATAATGGGAGTTCCTAGAGGGACACCAGTGCTGCATGATAAGAGGCATATTGCCACTACGATCGAGAGATGAACATGGATGCATACGATGTATCACTAAGTGAGTTTGCATTATGGTGTTCTCCCTCTCTAGGCGTAGTGTTAGTGGTAGGTATGATAGGAGAGTAGAGCCTGCATCAGCCGATCGTTAGCATGCAGATCGATTAGTAGTTCTACCTACCATGTTAGATAAAAATTCTTAGGTATTGAACCTTAGGAATTCACGGATACTTGTTATACACCTTGTATCACTTAGAGTAGTTTTAAAGTTAGATGCACATGATCATCATATTAAACTTGTACTCATTCACTGAAAGTTATATTTGACCCATTCGTTTTCCATCTTTCCCCTACCATATATGGACATGGCAATGGGTGACTGGCCCATTCTTGATACTTGGAGAGTCGAGGTTATATTTGGAGTCTGCTTTTATCTTATTTTACTCTCCATGTATTATTATAGTTATCAATAAATTATGATTCATGTATCATACTTTGAGGGATATTTTGTTATGTACTCTAGATTTGATCACGAGCTAATATTTTTTTGAGACCATGACTTGAAGTTTTCAACGATTTATATTTTTCTATTATATATACATGTTTTTATTCCTTATGTTATGAGTTTTGAACGTGTAGTATATATTAGATAATATCTGCTTGTATTAGTCTTTGAAACGTTAAAGTTTAAAACCCCAACGACCTACATCTCTCGGCACAACGTGAGGCGGAAGACACATTGAGCTTTGGATCAGTATGTTGGGCGGTGCAGCTTGTCATAGTTGGTATCAGAGTATAGGTTCAAGGTTCCTTAGGAATTAGGATCATATTGAGAGAATGTTTTTGTTTTTTTTTTTGAAAAAAAGATTTTCTAACGGTTTTCCAAAAATGTTTATCAAAGAATTTCAAAACAGACTTTTAAAATATATAAATATAAGTAAAATATTATAAAAAGCTTTCCAAATATTTTTGTATATTAGAAATCTCTTCTATTCATGCCTATGTTATCTCTTATCTTTAATTGTGTTTATGCTATACGTGGAAGTTACTAATAAAATTCTTAACATTCACAAATAGAAGATGACTAATCCCATAGGTTCAGGCTCTGACAATGCAGCCGAGATTCTGAGCGTGCACATCTCCGCATGGTTTTTCTAGTATCTTCAGGTTAGGAGACAGGCTGAGCTCAATCCCGGTAAGAGCCCGTGGAGGGAGTGATAGGTGCAGCTTCTGTCTGTCCACCTATCGCTACAGACTTTGCTAAGCTATGCAAGGATTTTTCTAGTCTTGGAGGCGAGCGATATATGGGGATGGAGTCTTACGTGGATTCGGGGACATGGATCCATGCTTGTTGATGTGCACATAAATGTGCATATATTTACATCCATATTTTATCTATTTTTATTTAAATAAATGTCATATTTGGGCATTTTGACATGTTTAAAACCAAAATTCAATTATTTTCAAATCATCATATATTCATCTTCATTCAGAGACAAAATATTCATTTTTGTGCATGTGTCAATTTGATAATTTTTACTTGGACATTTTTTTTATGATTTCTATAGGAATTTGGATGCATATGGAAGAGGCTTTCATGAAGATATATGCATGCACAAGGGAATACAAAGGAATGAAGAGGAAATAATTCAAGCTCATGATCTTAGAGGACCCCACCCACTTACCTAAATCTACAATAGAAGCTAATGGACAACTAAGTGGAGGTTAAAGCTTCATGCATATTTAATGATGGATTAATTAGTGGCTAATGGTTACTTGGTGGCCACACTTCCTAAAGGGCATTTTGGTAAGCACCCTAAAAATTGAATTAGGGTTTTATGCATGTATAAATAGCCCTCTTATGTACATGTAAAGGATCTTCTACTCTCTTATTTTACTTAGGAAAATTAGCAAGCAAATTGTAAACAAAATGTTTCATGAAATAAAAATGGCTTCCTAGCCTCTTTCTCTCCTCTTTTCTACTTGTTTTTCTTTACTTTATGTTGATGTTTATTTCTATGCTTTCTCTTATTTCATGTTTATAGCTTAGATTTACATTCATGCAAGTAGTGTAGCTTTAATTTTTATGCAAGTAGCTAGTAGCTAATCTCTTTTTCTTTCTTTGCTTAGTTTCATTTCTTTGTTTTTTAATGTTGAAATTTACAAGTGTTGATTTGATAACACAAATGAGTAGCTAAACCCCTTCAATTTAGGGGTAATGAAGCTCTCCGACTTTATGTAATTTCAACAATTCTATGGTTTATGATCTCTTTTATTTGTGCTTCAAGAGAGTAGATTTTGATGTAAGTTTATACAAGTGGGTTTGATAGCTTATGTTGCATTTGCAAATGAGCTATTCTTATTCAACATAAACACAATTTACATCATCATTGCTAATTGATTTTTGATTTTGAAATGGAAGTAAAAACAAAATTTGATGATCTATATTATTAATTACAATAGTAAATAGATCATACTTGAAATAACTTTTGCTTTGGCTTCATTTTCATGAGAATTTATAAGTGGTTTATTTGTTGTATTGTAGTTTGATGGTTTAACTTATGTTAATTAATAACATAAATAAACCATACTTATAATAAATGCAACAATTATTTCACTTAATATCAAAACTAGAGATCATAAATTATTAGTTTGTTGATTTACAAAAATATGAGAGTGGATTTGCCTCTAAATTGTTCTCTAATCTCATAGTTTTTAATCTCATTTTAATTTTAGTTTTAGCTTTATTTTGCTTGTAGTTAACAATTTCCGCTCCATTTGGTATAATTTGATTGAACTAATTTTTAAAATCTAACAATTCCCTGCGGATCGACCCGTACTCGCCACGTACTAACTTTTGTACGCCGTGTGCTTGCGGTTAAATTTAATTTGAAATTTATCAGCAATTTTCTAATTCGATAGAAAACTCGTCGTTAAACAAGTTTTTGGCGCTGTTGCCGGAGAATTTGATTCGATTTTAATTTTCTATTCTTCGAATTATTTTTCGTTTGATTTTTGTTGTGTTTTAATTTGTGTGTGTGTTGGCATTTAAAAAAAAATTGTTGTGTGTTTGTGTGATAGTTGCTTGCATTTGTTTGTGTGATTGTTTTTTCTATTTGTTTTGCATTTGCATTTCATATTTAAAAAAAAAGACAACATGCACAATTTCAAATAAAACTAGTTTGTTGCATTGCCACTTTTATATTTACATTTCAATTTTTTCCCCTTGTTTACATTTTCTAAAATATTAAAAAAAAAGGGAGACACTGTTACTGTTCTGTGCACTGTGCACAAACTTCCCCTGTTCACTGCCTCTTCCCCTGTTCACTGCCCATCACCTTCACAACAACCCACATCGTCCAAACAACTTGCCATCACCATATCAGGAGCCACATTTTCACCGTCCAAACCATCCCCAACCTCTTCTGTCGATCACCATATCTGCTTCACAAATCTCACAATACTAGCTCCTTATATATCAACATTGTTCCTCAACCACAATTCAACAAACTTGCAACTGCCACCACAATCACGTACAAGCAGCCATCCCCAAGTCCCATTTTCAAAACTGCATTCCAAAACAACTTCAATCATCTCATATTCACTCCACACAACTTCCATTCTTCCTTTAACATTACCCCAAAACCACATAATCTACCCTAAACATCACCAGCCTGCACACCACTTTCACAACCCTTCATAACAACCACAAACTGCTGCTTTCAACTGGCCATATCATCTAACTACCACACCATATCACTTCAAACCATCCACTGCTGAAACAACTGCCACACCCCCATAGACAGCATACAACTTCACATTCACCATCCACCAACACTTCTTCCTGAACACCAAAAACCACAAAACTTCACTGTTGTAGTCACCACCTACTGCTCCTCCACACAAAGCATCTATCACAAACTATTTCTGTCAACAACTTGCATTGCCCCTTCATTTCCATACAAACACCCCAAATTGCCTGAAACTGCCGTGCAATACCACTTAATCCCACAAACCACATTCGCAAGCCAAATAACCAGCATACTATCACCTCTGATCATCTCAAAACCCAGAAATTCCTACCGACTTACCATTTCCAGCCTTCATACAGCGACCATCCTCAACAAAAAAAAGAAAAGAGAAACTACTGCAACTTTTCTTACTGACTCATCGACCATCCACCAAACCAGTCACCTGAAAACACGCACATCCCCAAAATCGCCTGCGACCATCCTCGTCCAATCACCGACATCGCGATTTCGCTCACTTCGACGCCTCGCACCCTCAAACCTGAAGTCGAAACACGCTCCAGATCTCTTCAACTCGAGTCGCGAACACCACCGACCATCTCCAGTTCCATCTCCAGTTCACAACCAAACATCGAAACCACTGACTTCCAACTCCGCCCACTATTGCATACCAATAAATGAACAATCTATGACAAACTCCCCCATATCAATTCCTCCACCAGAAAACATCGACTCGACAATCGCCTGAATCACGACTCCACGACTTCGGCAGCGACTGCCTTCCAATTGCCCACACAACTTTCGATTTGAAAATACCAAGCACACATCTTTCGATTCCACTTTCGATTGCTTTTAACTTTTTTTTTATTATTTCATTTTCACTGAAGAACAAGTTTTTTCTTTTTTCTCATTTCGATTTCAATTCTCTTTTTTTTACAGAAGAGAACGGGTATATTTACATTTTGAAGTTGTGTAGTAGGCTTTTGGGCCTCCTTTTAATTTTTTTAAGTTCGGCTATTTTCTTTCTTTAGTTGAAAATTTTAAATAACAAAAACCATTCTCTTTTGTTTACCTTTTAAAAAAAGGGTTTGCTTACTTTGTTGTATTTAATTTGGTTTTAGTTAATTTTTTTTAATTCTTTGAATTTGTTTAGTTTTTAGTGCCACCCTTATATATTTTAAAAAAAACAAAAATTTGTATATATCTTTTTCGAAATTTCAAGTTGCCAAAGCAGAAAATCGCAAGGAGGAGATTAGCTTGCTAAATAAATTACTTGCTTGCTTATAAAAATATTGTCGCTTAAAAAAATGCTAATAATTTGCACGCTCTAGTATCGTGCTTTCATCCTTTGTTTTTATTTAAATTACATTGTTGGTTGCTTGCATTTGCATTTATATAAAAAAAATTCAAAATCCAAAAACAAACTTCATTTTAGTTGCATTGTAAATTCACGTTTAATTTTTGTTTTGCATTCATCTCATCTTGTTTTATTTTCTAAGGGCAATACCCCAATTCACATAAAGTGAGAGATTTCATTACTCTTTCCTTAGCCCACAAATTGCATTTCATCGTAGAAATTGACTAATAATGAAGGTCAGACATTCGACTTAAGGGTGTCGCGAGCTCATCTAGGGCTTAATTGTATCTTCACAATTGTTTTCTTTGAACAATTTTATTTCTTGGTGTCTAGGTTACGGTAGAGTAATAACCATTTATAAATATTAGGGTGATTCGTAAATGTTATAGTGGTTGTTCCTCTGAAGGTACTTAAACCTTCGGTTGCATTGCAACGGTGATTCGTGGTGCACCGATAACCCCTGTCCGTTACTTGGCTGAGAAATTTTTTTTTTAATTAAGCAAAGTATGATTATACAATTTTGGGTTAGGAGCTACTAAGGACAGAAAATTGTAATTAAGTCATTTGCATTCATTTAGTTGCATTAGTTCGTGCATATTTAAAAAACAAAAAAAAAATCAAAAAAATCCAAAATTCAAAAAAAAAATTAAAGTTTACTTAACTTGGTTTTTAATCCAAAAAAAATCCTTTTTTTCTTTCCTTTGAAAATTTTCAATCAAAAACAAAAGTCCAAAAAAAAATTTAAAATATTTTCAAAAAGAATTTTTTTTTTAAAATTCAAAAATAAAATAAAATCAAATTCCCATTTTGTAAGAACAAAAACAATTTTTTTTCCTTTTGGTAAATATTTGAAAACCTGAAAATTAAAAAAAATTACAAAAACAAAAACATATAAAAAAATTTGAAAAGCCAAAAATCAAACTTCACTTTTGAAAATAAATTTCACTTGGTAAATAGTTTTCTTCATTGTAAAAAAAACAAATTTTTCACTTCATTTTTCAAATCTTCTTTCATTCTCTAAACTCGATTCTAACTTCCTTCTCTTCTCAACTTTCACTTGTGTATGAGTATTTGGACTCGTGACACAACAACAAATCATTGGACTCACGACTCAATAACAAATCTTTTAACTCGAACAGACGATCCTCCCGAAATGGCGAACGAGAACGCCCCTCGAACTCTTATGGATAGAATCTTTCCCGATAGAGTTCTATTCCATCTTGCATCTTGTTACCCGCCCCTACGGGTAACCATTTCGAAATTCACTCGAACCATATTGCCACACTTTCGAAATTTGGCAATTTCGAGCACGATGACCCCTACATTTTCTTGACTAAACTCGAACAAGTTTGCGCAACCATTAAACTCCAACAACTTTTCGATGATGAAATCAAACTTTGATTAATCCCATTCGCTCTTACGGATTACGTTGAAAATTGGTTATACAGCTTACCATCGAACTCAATTAAAACATGGGAAGAATTCGTAAAAGCTTTCTTAAAAAAGCTCTACCCCTTGGAAAAAACGAGTAGAATCCGGAATGAAATTGTAAATTTTCATCAATTCAAGGGAGAACCATTCGGAAAATATTTTGAAAGATTTAAAGAGCTTTTGATAAAATGTCCACACCATAACTTCGAAAAATGGACGATTTGCCAAATCTTATACGATGGACTCGAAAACAGCTCATGAACCATGCTCGAATCAATGTGCCAAGGCCACTTTCTTGCCCAACATCACGACGATGCTTGGAAATTTCTTGAAAACCTCGTTGAAAAATCATCCCAATAGGAACGTTCGAACGAAAAATCAATTTACTCACGATCGAGTGCACACTCGATAGGATCTTCTTTTGCTTTGGAACCTAAGATCGACGCAATGATTAAAAAATTCGATAACATTTTCTCATCGAATCAAATGAACCAAGCTTCCCAACCGATGTGTTATAAATGCAACGATCCTAATCATATAGCCGATCAGTGTCCCAACTCTGTCGAACAAATCAATGCTTTCAATAAAGCCAAATATGACCCGTTTTCTCCAACGTACAACCCTGGTTGGAGAAATCATCCAAATTTTGCTTGGAATCAAAACAATTCCAACACGAATACGGTTCTTCCAAATTTTCAAACATTCCCGAATAATGCTTCGAATCCTCCCTTTCAGCCCAACCATTTTCAACCAAACTTTGCGGGTCCGTCTCATAATCAACCGCAACAATCAAATTTTCAACCAAATTCTGCTCATCCTCCCCAAGATGATAAACGTTTAAGTTCACTTGAGAAAACTCTTGAAACATTGGCTAAAGCAACTACTCAAAGCCTTCAATCAAATAGAAATTTGCAAAATTTATTGACCTCATATATGTAAAACACAAACCAATCGATTGCAAAACTTGAAATGCGAATGAGTCAATTAGCCACGTCTGTAAGTGAACGCGAACGAGGAACTCTCCCAAGCCAGCCCCTTCCAAATCCCAGAAATCAAAATGCAAATTCAAATCAAGCCCATGTTGTTCAAGATAGCAGCGTCACCCAATTGAATGCTATCACAACTCTACGTTTCGGTAAACAAATCGATAATCAAGTCGTTAATCCAAACGATTTACCGGAAACCTCTCTCGACACTTCTAAAAAGACGAACGAATCTGAACAGAACGGGGAGCCAATCGTCGAATCGAATGCCAATCGAAATTTTTCTTCTTTTACTCGAGTAGACCTGCCTATCGAGTATCGTGTTCCATTTCTACATCGTTTTCGACCAAAGAAATACTCGGACCAAATGGAAAAGATGTTGGAAATTTTTAAACATGTCAAAGTTAACATTCCACTTCTTGACATCGTTCAGCAAGTCCCCACCTACGTGAAATTTCTTAAGGACTTGTGCACCCAAAAGCGACACACTCAAGTGCCCAAAAAAGTCTTCTTAGCCGCCAGTTTGAGTGAAGTCTTGTCCCAATCCATGCCCGTTAAATATGAAGATCCTGGCTGCCCTACAATTTTGTGTACAATTAGAGACAAGACGATTAACAAATGTTTGATAGACTTAGGCATGAGTGTCAACTTGATTCCATACTCCGTGTACGAACAATTATGCTTAGGTAAGCTCAAACCCACAAAAGTTAAGCTTCAATTCGCCGATCGTTCCATTAAGAAGCCCATGGGAGAAATCGAGGACGTGCTCATTCGAGTAGGTCAATTCATATTCCCCATTGATTTTATCGTTCTCGAAACACAACCCGTGACAAATCCCGCGAGTCAAATTCCATTGATTTTAGGCCGACCATTCTTAGCCACCTCAAATGCCTTAATCAATTGTCATAACGGTTCAATGAAAATCTCTTTTGGAAACATGACTTTAGATCTCAACATTTTCAATCTTGAAAGCCAATCAAATGAACCTCGCGACCAAACATTGGAAGTTAGTGCCATTCACAAAAATTTTGAAAACGAGACACTTGACCTTAACGACGAACGCGAAGCTGAATACGAAAAATTGTTTCACGAAATCCCCAACGAGATTGAATATACTCTTCCCATTGAATCACTTCAAATTGAGTCCGAATCTCAAACCAATTCTTTGATCGAGCAACTCCTTAAGTTGGACCTCAAACCACTTCCCGATCACCTTAAGTACGCATACTTAGGTGAAAACGAAACTTGTCCTGTCATAATTTCTAACGATCATTCTCTTGACCAAGAAGCTTCTCTTCTCTCTATTCTTTCGAAAAACAAGGAAGCGATTGGATGGTCGATTACCGATATTAAGGGAATTAGTCCCGCTCTTATTCAACATCGCATCCATTTAATCGACGATGCCAAGCCTGTTCGTGACGCGCAACGAAGGCTTAATCCAAAAATGAAAGATGCGGTGCGTGATGAAATTCTCGACAACGGAATCATTTACCCAATCTCTGATAGTTCATGGATTAGCCCAATTCACGTTGTACCAAAAAGTCTAGGCTTACCGTTGTCAAGAACGATTCAAACGAACTTATTCCGACTCGGACTCAAACTGGTTGGCGTGTTTGCATTAATTATCAAAAATTAAATGCTGCAACACGAAAAGATCACTTCCCTCTTCCTTTCATTAATCAAATGCTCGAACGTTTAGCCGGCCATGAATATTACTGCTTCCTTGATGGTTATTCCGGTTGTAACCAAATTCCAATCGCTCTCAAAGATCAAGAGAAAACGACTTTCACATGTCCATTCGATACCTTTGCTTATCGACGTATGCCATTCGGACTTTGTAACGCTCCAACTACCTTCCAACGATGCATGGTTGGCATCTTTTATGACATGATTGAGTGCTTTCTAGAAGTTTTTATGGACGATTTCTCTATCTTTGGTGATTCTTTTTCCGATTGTTTACATCATCTTGAGTTGGTTCTAAATCGATGTAAAGAAAAATATTTGACTTTGAATTAGGAAAAATGCCACTTTATGGTCAAACAAGGCATAGTCCTTGGACATATCATCTCAAATAAAGGAATTGAGGTAGATAAAGCGAAAATCAATGTCATTTCAAACCTACCCATTCCCAAATCTGTTAAGGACATTCGATCATTTCTAGGACATGCTGGCTTTTATCGACGCTTTGTGAAAGACTTTAGCAAAATCGCTCATCCTTTGACAACTCTCCTCGGAAAAGACGTTCCATTCGATTTCAACTCTGAGTGTATCTCTTCTTTTGAACGTCTTAAGAACGAATTCATTTCTACTCCAATCATTTGCGCACCCAATTGGAATCTCCCATTTGAAATAATATGTAATGCCTCGAACTTTGCGGTTGGTGCCGTCTTAGGTCAACGCATCAAAAAAATCCTTCATGTTGTTTACTACGCAGGTATGACTTTGAACGACGCTCAACTCAACTACACAACAACCAAGAAAGAGCTTCTAGCTGTCGTTTTTGCGCTCGAAAAGTTCCGACCGTACTTGATAGGTTCACACATCACGGTCTACACTGACCATACCGCTCTTCGATACCTTTTTGCCAAAAAGGATGCTAAATCCCATTTGATTCGTTGGATCCTTTTACTTCAAGAATTTGACCTTACAATCAAAGATAAAAAAGGATCTGATAATGTCACAGCCGATCACTTATTTTGTCTTCCGAACGCACCATCTTCTTTACCTATCAATGAAAACTTCCCCGATGAACAACTTCTTTCAATTTCTATCGATCCATGGTACGCTGATATAGTGAACTACTTAGTCACTAAAGAAACTCCCTCATCTTGGTCCAAACAGGACAAATGCAAATTCATGTCCCAAGTGAAATATTTCTATTGGGACGATCCATACTTGTTCAAATATTGTCCCAACCAAATAATCCGATGTTGCATTTCGGATAATGAGTTCAGGAGTGTTCTTTTGTTTTTCCACGATCAAGCGTGCGGTTTTTATTGGCCTTCTCTCTTTAAAGACTCATTCGAATTTTGCAAAACTTGCGATCGATTTCAAATGCTTGGGCGAATTTCTCGATGAGATATGATGCCTCTAAACCCCATTCTTACGATCGAAATCTTTGATGTTTGGGATATCGACTTTGTGGGACCTTTTCCCAACTCTTTTGGAAACTTGTATATCCTTCTCACTGTCGATTACGTCTCAAAATGGGTCGAAGCTGTTTCTTGCAAAACCAATGACCATAGAATTGTTGTGAAATTTCTCAAAGAAAACATCTTTTCGAGGTTCGACACACCTCGCACAATAATCAGTGATAACGGAACCCATTTTTGCAATCGTTCTTTTGAATCTTTAATGAAGAAATACTCGATAACTCACAAGTTATCCACTCCATATCATCCTCAAACTTGTGGGCAAGTTGAAGTTTCAAATCGTAAAATAAAACAAATCTTGGAGAAAACTGTCAACGAAAATCGAAAAGATCAGAAATTGACCGACGTACTTTGAGCTTACCGTACTGCTTTTAAAACTAACCTTGGGATGTCCCCATTTCACTTAATTTACGGGAAAGCTTGCCATTTACCTATTGAAATCGAACACAAAGCGTTGTGGGCAATAAAGAACTTTAACTTTGATCTTTAGAAAGCTGACGAAAACCGAAAACTACAACTCAACGAACTAGAAGAACTTAGGAACAACGCGTATGAAAACGAGAAAATTTACAAAGAAAGAACAAAAGTTTTTCATGACAAGTCAATCATAAGGAAAACGTTTTCGCCTAACCAGAAAGTTCTTTTATATGACTCAAGACTTCATTTATTCCCTGGGAAAATTAAATCGAGATGGACCGGACCATTTGTGGTACGAACTGTTTTTCCACATGGTGCCGTAGAAATAGAAAACCCCAGGGATGGATCGATTTTCAAAGTCAACGGTCATCGTTTGAAACCTTTCTTGGAATTGCCTAGTAACCAAGTGGAAGAGCTCATGATTCTTCATGAGCCAAGCTACGTCTAGTAAGAATGTTAACCCTCTTTTGGAAATATGTACATATGTTTCCCCGTTACACTCATTATATCGTGCATTGACTGTGGGGACACAGTCAAAATTAAGTGTGGGAGGGAGTCTCATTTTCATTTTTTTAAGTTTCATGGTATTTTTGAACTTTCATTTTCTTTTAACTTAAAAAAAATCTCAAAATTTCTAAATCTCAAAAACATTTTCTTTTTAGCATTTTGATTTATTTTTGAAGAAACATTATAGGATAAGTATAAGTTTTGGTTAATAAATTGAAATTTTTGAAAATTTATTTGTCTTAACAAAAATTAAAATGAAGTTTGATTACAAATAACAATGGTTTAACTAGTATATAGGAAGGTTCATATGTGTTAATTATGAAGTATATTCTAATTGAAAATCTTTGTTTAAAAAAAGTGGTAAATTTGAAGTAAAGGATATAACATTTTTATCTTCTAAGTAAATGGTGCTAAGATGATTTTTCAAAACTCTCTCTTTTAAAAAAAATAGAAAAAAAACACAAAAAAACATATACATAAAAAAACATTTGTATATATGTATATATTTCTAACACCTAGAGTCATGTGTTCACACTCGTGTGTTCACTCGCCATGCTCTGTACCCTTCTTACGTAAGCCCGAAAGGCAGTGTACGATCAGTATATCTGGCCTTAGTTTATCTGAGTTAGGTGTATGTATATAAAAATTCTTTTTAATAACGCCTTCAGTCGATAAGTGTTCACAATTGTGTGTTCACTCGCCACGCTCTGTATTCCCCTCACATCAGCCACAAGGCAGTGCACGGGTAAAATATCTAGCCTCAGTTTATCTGAGTTAGGCATATGTAAATATTGTAAATATCAATAAAATTTTCAAAAAAATAGAGAGAGTAAGAAATTGAAATCTAAGCACTATTTTTACTTATTTGATTTAACTTGTTATTGAAAAGAATGAGAATACCACTTTGACAAACTTTGATAATCAACTAAGGATCCATTTCATAATTATATTGTGTTATCAACCGAAACAACTAGCCAAACTATAATCTATCTGTTATGACAACTTAATTTTTATTGAAAATTTTGACAAGTAAAAGGACTTAAATTTCTTGATAATGACTAGAACTTATATTTAACTTATTAGTGTCGATTTGAAAGTGAATCCTTCATTTGTAAATACTTCCAAAAACTTGCATTCATCCCATTTTAAATAAATCTTGCATTTTGTAAATATTTTCACTTTGCATTTGGATTTTGTGGGTAGTATCCGTTGAAAACCCTCACGAGACAACACTCATCCTACTAGGGACACCCAGAGGTTTAACGGCTTGTTGCATACGCTCAATGCAATCGTGTTCCCTACACAAACGGATTTATCTTAGTTTTCCTTTATTCGAGGACGAATAAAAAGATAAGTGTGGGGGTATTTGATGTGCACGTAAATGTGCATATATTTACATCCATATTTTATCTATTTTATTTAAATAATGTCATATTTGGGCATTTTGACATGTTTAAAACCAAATTCAATTATTTTCAAATCATCATATATTCATTTTCATTCAGGGGCAAAATGGTCATTTTTGTGCATGTGTCAATTTGAGAATTTTTACTTGGACATTTTTTTTATGATTTCTATAGGAATTTGGTGCATATGGAAGAGGCTTTCATGAAGATATATGCATGCACATGGGCATAAAAAGGAATGAAGAGGAAATAATTCAAGCTCATGATCATGGAGGACCCCACTACCTTACCTAAATCTACAATTAGAAGCTAATGGACAACTAAGTGGAAGTTAAAGATTCATGCACATTTAATGATGGATTAATCAGTGGCTAATGGTTACTTGGTGGACACACTTTCTAAATGGCATTTTGGGAAGCACCCTAAAAATTGAATTAGGGTTTTATGCATGTATAAATAGCCCTCTTATGTACATGTAAAGGATCTTCTACTCTCTTATTTTACTTAGGAAAATTAGCAAGCAAATTGTAAACAAAATGTTTCATGAAATAAAAATGGCTTCCTAGCCTCTTTCTCTTCTCTTTTCTACTTGTTTTTCTTTACTTTATGTTGATGTTTATTTCTATGCTTTCTCTTATTTCATGTTTATAGCTTAGATTTACATTCATGCAAGTAGTGTAACTTTAATTTTTATGCAAGTAGCTAGTAGCTAATCTCTTTTTCTTTCTTTGCTTAGTTTCATTTCTTTACTTTTTTATGTTGAAATTTACAAGTGTTGATTTGATAAGACAAATGAGTAGCTAAACCCCTTCAATTTAGGGGTAATGAAGCTCTCTAAATTTATGTAATTTCAACATTTCTATGGTTTATGATCTCTTTTATTTGTTCTTTATAAGAGTAGATTTTGATGTAAGTTTATACAATTGGGTTTGATAGCTTATGTTGCATTTGCAAATGAGCTATTCTTATTCAACATAAACACAATTTACATCATCATTTGCTAATTGATTTTTGATTTTGAAATGGAAGTAAAAACAAAATTTGATGATCTATATTACTAATTACAATAGTAAATATATCATACTTAAAATAACTTTTGCTTTGGCTTCATTTTCATGAGAATTTATAAGTGGTTTATTTGTTGTATTATAGTTTGATGGTTTAACTTATGTTAATTAATAACATAAATAAACCATACTTATGATAAATGCAACAATTATTTCACTTAATATCAAAACTAGAGATCATAAATTATTTGTTTGTTGATTTACAAAAATATGAGAGTGGATTTGCCTCTAAATTGTTCTCTAATCTCATAGTTTTTAATCTCATTTTAATTCTAGTTTTAGCTTCATTTTGCTTGTAGTTAACAATTTCCTCTCCATTTGGTATAATTTGATTGAACTGATTTTTAAAATCTAACAATTCCCTACGGATCGACCCGTACTCGCCACGTACTAATTTTTGTACGTCGTGCGCTTGCGGTTAAATCTAATTTGAAATTTATCGGCAATTTTCTAATCCGATAGAAAACTCGTTGTTAAACACTTGTGATAGGATCTTTGGTTTAATGGGATTAACTGATGTTGTGAGGAGGCAGTTAGCTACCTAGCAGTTGTAGGAGGTGGCATTGAGCTGGTGGGAGGTTATTGAGTCTAAGACCGATGGAGGTGATGTTTCTTAGGATGAGTTCCATAGAAGATTTAAGGTGAAGTTTCTTTCTAGGGCGGAGGAAGGTTTTCAACTAGAGAAGTTTATCCATCTTAAGAAAGGAGACACGACAGTCAAGGAGTATGTCAATCAGTTTAATGTGCTAGCAAGGTTTGGTATGGGGTTGATTGGTACACCACACAAGAAGGCTCTTAAATTTGCTAAGGGGTTGAACCAACCTCTCCAAGGTTTGGCTTTGAGTCACATTCCTATGGGTGCTACCTATGAGGGGCTAGTGGAGACGGCTTTAGTCAATATCATCTCCAAGGAGGGGGTGAAGGAGGAGGCTCTGAAGGTTTGGGGGAAAGACTATAGAAGAATAAGAAGATGGAAGGATTTGGGCAAAGGAGAAGATTTAGAAGATGGACTTGAGGTGTAATAAGTATAGTAGGACATGGCATTTTGCTAAGGATTGTAAGACGGATCTCTCAAAGATGAAGTGTTATAACTGAGATCAGTATGGTCATGTGAAGCGAGCTTACAAAGGACCACCAAAAGCTTCTACTCGGACTTCCACTCAAGTGGTTCTGACTTATGCACTAGAGGCAATCCCCAGCTTGAGTGCACAACCAGTGGCAGGCAATGGTAAGA
This sequence comes from Allium fistulosum, assembly GCA_030737815.1. Classification (NCBI taxonomy): domain Eukaryota; kingdom Viridiplantae; phylum Streptophyta; class Magnoliopsida; order Asparagales; family Amaryllidaceae; genus Allium; species Allium fistulosum. The sequence continues at coordinate 1,308,264,954 of CM060904.1, read as the reverse complement.
AAGTGGTGATCAAAGGTGTGTTAACTCTTTTTGATTTATCTATTCGCACATTATTTGACACTAGGGCTTCACATTCTTTCATTTTCAGTAGACTTGTTGATGACTTGCACTTACATGCTAGTATAGTTACGAACCTTGTAGTTGTGCCAAACCGCGTAGGAGGATCGATCTATTTGTCTATAGTATATAGGTTTGAAGTTTTTTATCTTAAGGGTCGGGCTTGATTGTGATGCCTTTGTATTGGTATTTTTTAGGTTTGGATTAATATTAGGCATAGATTGGATGACCATATATGGGGCTATTTTAGACTATGATAGAAAGGTAGTTAGATTGAGCATGTGTAGTGGACATAGTTTAGAGGTTTATTGCGACCCTTGAGGATTGGTTATGTTGAGCTACCTATATTCAAAGGTCTTATCACATGATGAGCTTAGTACAATACCTATAGTTAGAGATTTCCTAGATGTTTTTGTTGAGGTTACCAGTCTTCCGCCCCAGAGTGAGATTGATTTAGAATCTATCTTGTAGAGTGTGCTAGACCAATTGCTTTACTGCTAAGGCATATGATTCCAAAGGAAAGATGCGAGTTGAACAAGCAAGTTAATGAGTTGTTGGAGAAGGGTTTTATCAAAAGGAGCATTTTCAAGTGGGGAGCACCAGCCGTCTATGCCACCAAGGCAGATGGTTCTCTTTGACTCTATGTCGATTACATGGAATAAATAAACACAAAGAAGAATCGTTATCCACTGCCCGCATAGACGATCTCTTTGATTAGTTGGTTGGAGCTAAAGTATTCTCACAACTTGACTTGGCTACTGGATTCCATCAGTTGCATGGAGCCGAGGACAGTATTCAAAAGACGACATTTTGTACACCCGACGGATTATATGAGTAGTTCATTATGCCCTTCGAACTAACCGATGCACCTATCTACTTTGTTGATTTGATGAGCCGAGTGTTTAGGGGGTTGCTTAACAAATTCGTCGTGGTATTTGTGGATGATATTCTTGTATTCTCGTGGAGTAGAAAGGAGCATGCATTGCATTTAGAGGAAGTGCACATAATCTTAAGGCGAAGTATTCAAAGTGCCACTTCTGGAGAGAGAAGGTACACTTTTTGGGACACATCATCTAAGAAAGTGGCCTGGCAGTCAATCCCAGTAAGGTGGCGGTAGTTCAAGATTGACATGTTTTGAAGAATGCCATGGAAGTGAGAAGTTTCCTTAGTTTAGCGGGCTATTATCGATGTTCATTAAGGAATTCACGAAGATCTTTGCCCCATTGACCCGTCTTACCAAGGAAAATCTAGTCTTTTCGTGAAATGCTAAGTGTGAAGATGCTTTTATCAAGTTGAAGGAGCCATTTACTAATGCACTAGTTTTGGTGTTGCAGGATTGGACGAAGCTGTTTACAGTCTATATAGACACTTGTGGAACGGGGTTAGGCGCAATTTTGATGCAAGAAAGAAGGTTGGTGAGTTATGTGAGTAGGCAGCTGAAGTCCCACGAGAAGAACTACCCTACACATGATCTTGAGTTAGCGACCATTGTATTACGCTAAAGTCATGAAGGCATTATCTTTAAGGGGAGCGGTTTGAGCTGTATACAGATCACAAGTCCTTAAAGTATTTTTTCTTCCAAAAGGACTTGAACTTGAGGCAGTAAAGGTGGATGGAGTTTTTGGCGTCGAATGACTTTGATATCTCTTATACCCTAGGTAAGGGTAATGTAGTAGCAAACGCTTTGAGTAGATAGCATGCAGTTGAGTCCCTTGTTCTTGGAGTGCAGACATTTGGAGTGCATTTCTACCTTTGATTTCTAACCATTATTAGATATTACCCTAGGATTACTAGCAGCGTTAGACTTTCAGCCTATATTGGTGGAGCATATTGGATCTAGGCAGAAGGAGGATAAGGAGCTAGTAGACATTATGGAGCGGATTGGTAGAGGATAGTCATCGAGTCATTTGAGGCGTTATGCCATTGACTCGAGAGTATGGTTATGGAGGGATGATTAACGTTGTGTTCCTCGTAGTACAGATTTGATTGATGCAGTGTTAGCTGAGTCTCACCATTCTAGGATGACCATTCAGTCTAGTGGTGACAAGATGTATAGTGACATGAAGTGAGTTTTATATTGTTCTGGTATGAAGAAGCATATGGCATAGTATGTAGCTAGATGTATGACTTGCCAAAGAGTAAAAGTGGAGCAGAAGAAGCCGGGAGAATTATTACAGCCATTGGATATCTCCAATGGAAGTGGGAGAGTACTTCTATGGATTTTGTCGATGGTCTACCTAGGAGTAGGAGAGGGAATGAGTGTTAGTACCTTAGGTATTGGTTTTGATGATAACAACTATAGAACATTATATAAAATATAGATACTAATGTTTTATCAAGATATATGTAGTATATAGTGCAGTATATTAGACATGTATTGATTAATAAGACTGTACAGTATCAAGATGCTAATATCAAGAGTAGATTCCAGATGTTGATATAGAGTTTTAAGAGTCCAAGAATGAAGACTCATGAGTAATGAAGAGATCAAGATTTCAGGATATTCTAGATAAGTTATAGAGTCATAGAATTTATGTTAAAACCTTGATAGCACTTTCCTGATTTCTCTCACAATTTTATTTTAAATTGTTTTTCAAATATTCGGTTTTAAAAATAATCTTTTCAAAATATTTCCCAAAATGATTTTCAATCTCTTACTTATAAAGATACCAATTTAGTGTTTTTAAGTTTATATATATACACATATTGAACTTTCGTTTATATTTTAATAAGTTATAGTTATATTGATTTATATATATATTATTGAATATTCTTATTAAACCTTTCAAATTTATTTTATAAAGTTTTATTAAGTTATATTTTGATTAAAATGTGTATAAGCTATATTCAAATGATTCTAGAAAGCATCAAATTATTTTACGAAGCAACAGATTTTCAAAATAATATTTTTAAACAGCTCTTCAAAATACAAAGCGACATGTCGACATATCTTATCCATGTATATCGACATAGTGGTCGTAAAATTCAAAATTTGAATTTGAATGGAAGTGTGTTTTCATCGTATCTCTTCACGAACGGACATGACCGTTGTTTTCCTATAGATACCAAAATCCCAAATGAATTATTCATTAACTACCTTCTTATTTTTTTCTCTTCTCTTTTCACTTTCTTGATTTCTAAATCAATTTCTATCGAAACTCTACCGAAATTCAACCAGAATCAAATTCAATCATTACTAGTTTGATTCTTTTTCATATACTCTCTGATTTCTCTCATTTCTCTCAAGATCAAAGTGTTATTCAAGAGTAATAGGGTCAATTGTAATTGAGATCGAAGGTCTGTGTCAGTAAACTCTATCAAATCATACTTTTATACTCTTTGGTGTGCTTGGTATCCTTGAAATCCAAGTAGGTGTGATTGTAGCCTGTTAAAATCAATTTTGTGTGCTTAGTAGTCCATAAGTCCAGTGGGTATGTTTGTGGCCCGAAAATCAAGTGGCTCTACCCAAAGGTCGGGATTCTGGAGGGTGTGTCTCGTAGCCTTGAAATCAAGATTGTATTTGCATTTACTGGTTGAAAAGAAATCCGTACAAAGAATTGTGCAAAACTAGATGTAGGGTAACTCCGAACTAGTATAAAATCCTGGTGTGTTCTTTCCATTTTACTTTTACTGCATTTACCTTTATCTACACTTTGATTCTGTGATTGTTAATTACATCATTCCAGGTAGAATTTTAAAGAGTTTGAAAAATATTCATATAATCAATTAAACACTATTCACCTCCCTCTAGTTTTAACTTAGCCTTAAGATCCCTATTCCGCCGACTCACATTTGGTATCAGAGCATTGGTATTCAAACTATTCATCATCTGATTTTTGAAAAAGTTTAAATGGCTACCAACACTGATAATAGTACTGTTAGTAACACTATTAATACACTTGTTAGTAACTCATTTATCGAAGGACAATCTACGGATAGACCTCCACTTTTTAATGGCAGTAATTACACATATTGGTCATGTAGAATGAAAATTTATTTATAGTAAATTAGTTTAGACACTTGGAATATCACATAAACTGGGTGTACTGAACCCGAGATTAATTTGCACAGTGGACTACTGACCAAAAAGCAGTTGCACAAAGTAACTCTAAGGATATGAATATATTATTTTGTTCACTAGATAGAAATGAATTTAATAGAGTATCTATATGTAAGTCTGTATTTGAAATTTGGAGAACTTTGCAAGTTACAGATGAAGGCACAAGTAAGGTTAAACAGACCAAAATTTCCATGTTAACAAACCAGTTTCAATTATTCAAAATGAGTCCAGATGAGTCCATATCTTATATGTATAGTAGATTCCAAGATATAGTACACTCACTTATCGCACTAGGTAAACATTTTTTTGTAAAGAAGATCAAGTTAGAAAAATCCTCGATTCACTTACTCCTGAATGAGATCAAAAGACTCTTGCAATCAAGACATAAGAACTCTAAAAATTGAAGAGTTAATTGGAAATTTAATGTCTTTTGAAGCACACATGTAGGGCAGGAGAGAAAGCAAAGCAATATAGAAGCAATCTATAGCTTTTAATGCAATGATGGATAATCTGGATCCAGACAGCGATGACGATAAAGAAATTGCTTTCATGTCAATGAAATACAGAAAATTTCTAAAATATAGGAAGATGAACAATTTCAAAAGAAATGACAACAAAAATCCGGGAAGTGGAAGTGGAAACGGAAATGGCATTAGATGTTATAACTGCGATGACCCTAGTCATTTAAAACGAGACTATCCACATCCCGATAAACTAAAAACTACACTAAACACCGATTCATCCAAAAAATGGAGAAGAGCCTATGCTACAACATTAGACGATTCAAATACATCCTCAAGTGATAATGAATCAGGTACAAAAATTGCTCACATGTACTTTATAGCAATACATAATTCAAAACAAAATAGTAAAATGGATCGGAAAAAGTTACCCTTTTAATATATCAGAAATTTTTTTAAATTTCTTGAATGAATTTTTGTTTTCTTTTGGTTGCTTTATTGGTTGTTAGGAATATCCTATATATTAATAATAATATTGGTTACATATTGTGTAATTATATTTTAAATATAAATATTTCATATATTTCAATAATAAAATAATAATATAAAATATATATTTTCAAAAAAATAAATAACTATAAATAGATCTATATAATAATATAGGATATAGTTAAACAAAAATCATTTTTGAAAATTTCGACCTATATGTCGGCATACCCCACGAGCATATGTCGACATATGTAGATAGATTTTGAATTTCAAATTCAAATTAAAAATTTGAATTTACCTCCACCTCTTCACCAACTCCTATATTCTAAAAAGTTGTCTTTTGACCAGAGAATATGTCCTTTGATTCTGTATACTTACTCTATCTTCATCCATTCGTTTCTCACTTTCATTTCAAAATTCAAAATTTCATTATCTCTTTTATCTCTCCAAAACTCTTCATCAATGGCTTCCTCAAGTACTCCTACATCTTTGAGACTTTCCAAAAGTATCAAGAATTTTCTCTTACATGATCAAGAGGCTATGAAAGCATATATTAGTTATATGAATTATAGAAAGGTTTATACGGGAAAGTTTGCTATTTTCAATGATTTTTCTACTTACGAACTTGATTCTCTTGGTTTACAAAATGGAATTCTCGGTTTGATTGATGCTTCTCAAAATGATTTTGTTTGCTATCCACACTAGGTCAAAATGTTTTATGCAAACTTGAAAGGAAAATTTCATGATGGAAGAGAAGGAGAAGTATGGACTAGTGTAAAGCGAACTTTATTTGTTTTAAATTATTAGATTTTGGGTACCATTCTTGGAAGTAAATCTACAAGAATGGACCTTACATCTATCAAAATTGATGATCAAAATCGTGAAGTATTTCAAAACATTTTTGAGGGTAATGATAATTTTGAGTTTAAAAAGCGAAATTTTCATCCAAAAGCAAGAATTCTAAATCTTCTTTTACAACATACTACCATTCTTGATCAGGAAATTTTAATAGTCCAACTCTAAAAGTTTGTAAAGCCCTTTTTTCCATTTATGGTCAATATGATATAAACTGGGCTTAAGTTATTTTGGATGAATTTTATTCTAAAAATCTTTCCAATCATGAAAACACACTATTTGATGGTGTGTATCTTACCCGAATCTTCAATTACTTCGGTGTTGACTTTAAAGGAGAAGAATTTTTCTCTCGTAAAGTCTTTAATTATGTCAACATTGCTCTTATGAGAATTCCACCCTTTTTCGAGCCATATGAAACTTTTACGGAGAAAGAGGAAAGGTTAGCTTATGAAGAGGAGGAATAAATTCAAGAAGAGGAGGAAGAGGAAGAAGGAGAAGATATGGATATTGAAGAAGAAGAGGAGGAGGAGGAAACCTCCATAGAAAGCATTGAATTTCCACTCCGACCAACCAATCAAGACCTTCACAACAATCAAAAGAATATTGTTGAAAACCAAAAGATTCTCAAGCGTTCGATTAGTAAGAAATTAAACACTATTTCCAACAAAATGGACAAGCTCTTTGGAAAAGTGAAATGCAAGCTTGGGATATCTTCATCATCTTCCTCATCTACATCTTTTTAGCTTATTATCTAGTTGTTTATGAGTGTGTTGCAGTTTAAATTAGATTCAAACTTATGTATCTTTTCATTTCTGTGTTCTATGTAATCTCTATCTAAGTATTAGTGAAAAATCTATTTCCTTGATATTATACATTGTTTATCATCTCTAAAAACATAACAAGTATAATAAGTATAAGCTAAATACATTAGAATATCAAAATAAAGTTGTTTTGAAAATTTCTGCATATATGTAGACATACCCTAGGTATGTAAGTCGACATACAATGGTAATTTTTCAAACATATTTAATTTTGAAAATTGAATCGACAACAAATGTTTATTCATTTCCAATGAATTTCCAGCCCTTGAAAAACCTGTTAAGACTAGAGAATCATTATTTTCTACTCTCTTTCTTCTTCCTTTGCATCCTTAAACGCTAAAACCAAAATAATGGCTTCTCCTATCCAAAAACTAACTGAAAACCTCTAACAAACTCTTGAATCATTCAAGAACGTTCTTACTTTCATCCTAAGAAACCATAGGCACTTAGATTTGAGTCATATGCAGATGATTAAGGAGAAAGAAAGGCATTTCGATGCAGTTCGGTGGATGATTTTTGCCTTGAACAAAGAAGAATCAACCACCAATCCAGAGTGTAACATCAACAAAGATGATGAAGCTTAGGATGCTAGCAAAGCGGATCTAATCTTTAGCGGTGATGGATGGGTTGAAGTTCCTCGAAATGTCTAGTTTAAATAGGTTTGATTGTATATAAGTAATAATACTTGATTTGGTTTGGAATTGATTGGTTTCCTTTGTGTAGATTTGTTTGGATGTTGTGTGACATAAACTTTGTTTGATTGGATGAATATTTGGATTGATTATTTCATGATATCACTTATTGTTTTTATATAATCTTTCTCATCATCATTATATATAATTCTAATACATATTGATTAGTATTTTATTTAGGGGGAGTTAGAGTTAGAATTAGAGCAAGAGTTAGTGTTAGAGTTATAGTTTTAGTTGGTTATTTTTGTTGATGACGAAGGGGGAGAAATATATAAAATCTAGGCATGGATTAAAGGGGAGTTTTGTAACTCAGGGGGAATATATTATATTTTATATACAAAGTTGTCATCATCAAGAAGGGGGAGATCGTTAGTACCTTAGGTATTGATTTTGATGATAACAACTATAGGACATTATATAAAATATATATACTAATGTTTTATCAAGATATATATAGTATATAGTGCAGTATATTAGACAGTTATTGATTAAGAAGATTGTACGGTATCAAAATGCTGATATCAAGAGTAGATTCAAGATGCTAATATAGAGTTTCAAGAGTTAAAGAATGAAGACTCATGAGTAATGAAGAGTTCATGATTTCAAGATATTCCAGATAAGTTATAGAGTCATATAATTTATGTTAAAACCTTGATAGCACTTTCCTAAATTCCTCACTTTCTCTAATTTTGTTTTAATTTTTTTTCCAAATATTCTTCTTTTAAAATAATCTTTTCAAAATATTTTCCAAAATGATTTTCAATCTCTTACTTATAAAGATATCATTTTAGTGTTTTTAAGTTTACATATATGATGAATTTCGTTTATATTTTAATAAGTTATAATAATATTGATTTATATATATTATTGAATATTCTTATTAATTTTTCAAAATTATTTTATATAGTTTTATTAATTTATATTTTGATTAAAATGTGTATAAACTATATTCAAATGATTCTAGAAAGTATCAAATTATTTTACGAAGCAACAGATTTTCAAAATAATATTTTTAAACTATTTTTCAAAATACAAAGGATATGTCGACATATCCTATCCATGTATGTCAACACAGTAGCCATAAAATTCAAAATTCGAATTTGAATAGAAGTGTCTTTTCATCATATCTCTTTGCGAAGGGACATGACCATTGTTTTCCTATATATACTAGACTTCCAAATAAATTTTCATTAACTACTTTGTTATTTCTGTTTGTACCAAAATTGGGCACAACACTCTTCGGATGTGTTTGAAGAGATCAAAGGGAAGAAAGTAAATGTAAAAAGAGGCTAATCTAACAATCACACCAATAAAAGCATGCAGAAATAGGAAAAAGACAAGAAATTATAGTGGTTCGGCATTGTAGCCTACGTCCACTTTGAATGTTTTGTTGTTTATTGACGATTCATAATCGATTACAATAGTACAACACTCTAACACTCAAGTTACAATGGAGTTATGACAGAGTAACGGCGTAGCAAAGTCCAAAGTTCCTTTTCTACAGGCGTAGGGGTGCTATTTATAGGTGTAGGTCTAGAAATATCTCCCTCAAAGCTCGAAATACCCCTTCTCTCACATGGGTGGGCCCACCAAATCGATCTGGGGTCATTTGGGGTCGATCTGGATCGATCCTAACCATTCAAGATTTCGTCCATTTTGGCTGCGATCGATCAGAGACATTCCTGAGGTAGTAAGCAAGCTCCTGTGAAAATTTCATAGCAATTGGACTTGTAGATTTCAAGTTATGATCGATCCAAAATTCATTTTGCAAGTGGGTTAAAGCGTGCGTATCGATCCCTGTTCGTATCGATAGGCTACATATCGATCAGTGGTTCCTCGATGACATGGAGCGATAGTTCAGGGGAGATCCACATTTCATGCCGAGTGACCGTTTCTTTTGGTTGACTTTGCTTTCTTCGTATCGATCGTGTGTGGTTCCTTTCGTATTGATGTATATATGCTGCTTCGTATCGATGGTTGGAAGACATCTTCGTATCAATGCCCAGTTGCTAACTTCGTATCGATGCCTGGAACGATCGATAAGAAACGAAGGGAAAGGGTTGATCGATACGAACTGAACATATGGATTGAGGATGCGCGATCGATACGAACAAGATGGAAGTGGAGTTTATGGATACGAGGTTGGATGGATACGAAGAGGGATGGACTCTGATGGATACGAACTGACATCTTCTTCATGAATTTTGGTTGATCCATAACTTGGGCACATGAACTCCGATTGACCTAAAATTTGGAATGTTGCCTTTCATAGCATTGTTTGTCGTACCATGTTAATTGTAGTTCAATTCGGACTCGGACCAAATTTGCCAGTATCCATAGCGGACTTGTGTATAACTGATCTTCAGGAGGATTGTCTTTAGTTTCTAGTCAAGTCCTTGGTATCACGGTCTTGCCAAAAGGCGGTATAACATTTGCCCCCCCCCCCCCAAATTACGTCTTGTGTGAACATGACATGCTTTGAAAAGCTGCAACCTTTATTCTGAAAAAGTTCTATCTGATTCGTTAAATTGTTGTCTTTTCGTCAAGAGATGTAACCTTTGATTGATTTCCAGTAATATAAATGTTGAATTATCAACTACCGATGATCATGCAGCGTTTTGTTGTAACTGAAGATTGAGTGCTAGCGATTTGTTGTTTGTTGTTTTGGTTGTCACCAGGTAAGCATTCAATTCTTATTAATTGAAAATCGAACGTTAGTTTGTCACACATGCACGTATGTTAACCTGACTCCTGTTCACGTTTACACATGCACGGGTCGTTGTAAAGTTCTTTGGTTCTTGTTTGGATCGAGTTTCGTATCAATCCTCTCCAAGATCGATGTGAAATTCAAATTGTAACAACGATTGATGGTTGTTTTAGGTCACTCCTTCATCGATCCTCTCTTGGATCGATTTGAGATGTTAGAATGCATGCTTCATATCGATGGCTATCGATACGAAATGGATAGTCCTTGGAGATGCTTCGTATCGATGGATACAAGGCCTTGGGTCTTCGAGCTGATGGATACGAAATAGGCGTTTCGTATCGAAGGAGTTGAGTGGCTCTGACATAATCTTGTAGTGACTTTCGTATCGATGGTCATCGATACGTGATGGTATGATCTTGGATTACTTGTTTTGTATCGATGGATATGAAGTAAAGGGTTGCCCATCGATGGTTCCGAAGTGTTAGACTATGGATCACTCTGGGCTGATGGATACGAATCAGTGTCTTCGTATCGACAAAATTTTGACCGCTTCAATCGGTTTTGGCTATTGGGATACGAAGCGTTTTCTACCTTGGTTACGAAGTCATATATATACCATTTGTACTTAGCCAGATTTTCTTACTTGCTCTTGCTTTTTACCTTTGCTTTGTATCGATTGAAAACTCAAGAAAAAAAGAATTGCAAAGCCCTTCATCTCCAAAAAAATAACCTGCTAATCCTTCAAACAAACTCTGTTAACTAGGTAATTAACTAAATGAATCCATCTTAAAATGACGAGACTTGAGGCTCGATGCCAGTTCATCCAAAGTTGCAGCTGATTCCAGTGTCGTTGATGTCGGAATTAGGCTGGAGGGAGGTCGAGGAGGTAGCAATGGAGCCTTGGAGGATTGAGGAAGAAGAAGAGCTATCGATCGAGGCAGTGGAGCCATTTGTATCGATACGAGGCATGGATGATAGATCTGGGATGATGGAGTTACTCGTATGGATCATGAATGGATGGAGCAGCTTCGTATCGATCTGGAATTGTGGGAGTTTATATCGATCCAGAGCGATCGATATGAAGCCATGGTCGTGTGATCGATACGAAGCCATGGTTGGTGATCGATACAAAGCGTTGGCTGGTGATCGATACGAAGCCGAGCTCTTGTGGAACGATCCAAGTTTGAACTTCAATGGATACGAACTTTTGCATATTTGAACACTCGACTCTGACGACCTTTAGCCTTGCATATCTGGACTTGAAAATTAAACTGCATATCTAACTATCCTTCAAAGCTCGTCGACGGAACTGTAATTTTGACAAATTTAACGATCTCTAACACGGGTCGCTTTCCGAAGTCGGGATAGTATGGTTGGGACGGTCAGTGATGACGGTCACTCCGGTTGAGTCTCGATGTCTTGTCGTTTTAACATCCTTTAAACTTGTAGAAATTTAAAGTATTATATAGTACTGCACTACACAACACGATCGTTCACTTCACACCGGGGGGAACACGGGTTTATTGCCATCTAATGATGATTTTTACTGAGTTCGATATCTATGGATCCCAGAAGCTCCAAGCTGCAGGATATTCAGAGTCCTCCACTCCATGGAATCAAAGTGCCAGACATTGCGACAGATGTAGCTAATCCCACCCCGGATGAACTATCGGGTGCAGTTTAAGATCTAAACCCGGAGGATTCTGTTCGTTCTAAAATTTCCAAAGACATGTTAGGCAGGATATGCCTTAGGCACGGTCTGTCTCTAGAAGATGTTTTATTACCGGGGCCAGAAGATAGAGCCCACAATCCCCCAAAAGGGTATACCACCTGCAATAGGTTTATGTGCACAGCCGGAACGCTGCCTCCATTTAACCAGTTTGTTCAGGAAGTGTTCTTCTTCTTGAGGATTGCTCCGTCTCAATTGCATCCAAACAGATACGCTCTTCTCAACAGCTTATACATTATCTTCATGGAGCATCTTCTCCGACCCCCAACTGTCGAGGAAATCAGATATCTATTCAACGTCGAAAGTTGCGGGGACAACCCTTTATTCACCTTCTTAGAAACTGTCTGAAACTACCAAGTATTGGCAGGAACTTGGAGCAAATTAAGCTACGTCAAATCGAATGGTTCTTTGTTCGGTGTCCACTCGGATTTGCTAGGCGATGGTTAGTTAGACATAAGTGCTCTAACTCCTTTATCGATTAACTGGATAATACAAGTTGATGCTGAATCAAATACTTTGCTTCTTTTGCAGCTTCGATTCTGCGGCCTGAAGGAGCATAATTTAAGGAGATAGTAAGGATTCTCCAATCGGTGCCTGCTAAGCTCAGAGAAATCGAGAAGTCCTTATTGATGAAAAATTATTCACCATGGGGCTTATAGAGAGATCAAAGCATCGGGTTAATAGGAGTCCCCAGGTTGGCTCCGGTAAGGCAAGGAGGACGAAGAGCTCCTAGAGTCGTAATACTGTACATGATGATGACGAGAGTTTGCCAACTGGGGATGAGCCCACAGTTGCACCTTCGCATAGTGTTCGATTGTCGAAAAGAAAAGGCAAGGCTCTCGCTCATAAATCTCAAAGGTGTAAAACTATTGTGGTATATCTACCTACTACGGCTTTTATAAGTCAAGTGACTTCTTTTTCGCAAATGGAGAGTTTGCTAAAAGGATTGGTGGATATCCCTATTCCTGATGACTTGACTTCATTCCAAGTTTTTGGATTAGAGGGACATCATTCCCCATCATTAACTGGTGCAGGCTTAAGCGCTTTAGATATAGGGGATCCAACTCTTGCGAGCACGGTCACCACAATCAGTTAGTTGGGGGTTTGCACATGCGTACACACATTTCACGACACCACACAACTTCTAATCACGTATTTTCTAATCTCAGGAGATAACCAATTCTACTTCTCTTCTCATTTTACAGACACAATGGTTAGGCAGGGTTCGATGCTTAGCAGTCTTCGTCCTAAACGCCATGCATCCAGCTCTCACTTTGAACCTTGTAGGTGCAAATCTGAAAGAGATTATGACCGTGGCCATCACTCCAACTAGGAGCGTGAGCGTTATGAAAAGGAGAGGGAGAGGCCACATCAATATAGGCGTCGCTCCTGGTCGTGATCGCCACTTCGTTTAGCTGGTTTGCGAGCTCCGTGTTGGCACGGATCTGCTGCGTGAGCTCTTGACGGCTCTGAGTAAGATCTTGTATGAGGGTCTAGAACTCCTCTCTAGTCATAGGACCTTGCGGATATGAAGCTCCATTTGATGTCTGGCATGTGGTAGTCAGCTGCGTGGGATTTTGCCTATCCCTTGCATCTGGTTCTGCAACATTTGAAGCAGTTCTGGTAGTATGCACCATGGTTGATGTAGCTCTTTTCAAGATCTAGAGTAATCTGAATAGAATGGAAGGAACTACAGGAAGACAGATCTGAATCTCCTCCTTAGATTTTAGCAATCTAACAACGGCAGTTGATCCACTGAATCAGAGAAAAACAGAGTTTTCTCAGTGAAAGCACCAAAGTGTTTGTATCAAAATTAGGCACAACACTCTTCGGATGTGATTGAAGAGATCAAAGTGAAGAAAGTAAATGTAAAAGGAGGCTAATCTAACAATCACACCAATAAAAGCATGCAGAAATAGAAAAAGTCAAGAAATTATAGTGGTTCGGCGTTGTATCCTACGTCCACTTTGAATGTTTTGATTATTATCGATGATTCATAACTAATTACAACAACACAACACTCTAACACTTAAGTTATAATGGAGTTGTGGCAGAGTAACGGCATAACAGAGTCCACGGTCCCTTTTCTATAGTGCTATTTATAGGTGTAGGTCTGGAAATATCTCCCTCAAAGCTCAGAATACCCCTTCTCTCATGTGGGTGGGCCCACCAGATCGATCTGGAGTCATTTGGGATCGATCTGGATCAATCCCAACCATTTTCGTATCGATCAAGATTTCGTCCATTTGGGCTGCGATCAATCAGAGACATTCCTGAGGTAGTAAGCAAGCTCCTGTGAAAATTTCATAGCAATTGGACTTGTAGATTTCAAGTTATGATTGATCCAAAATTCATTTTGCAAGTGGGTTGAAGCGTGCGTATCGATCCCTGTTCGTATCTACACTTCTTCGTATCGATAGGCTACGTATCGATCAGTGGTTCCTCGATGACACAGAGCGATAGTTCAGGGGAGATCCACATTTCATGCCGAGTGACCGTTTCTCTTGGTTGACTTTGCTTTCTTCGTATTGATCGTGTGTGGTTACTTTCGTATCGATGTTTATATGCTGCTTCGTATCGATGGTTGGATGACGTCTTCATATCAATGCCCAGTTGCTAACTTCGTATCGATGCCTGGAACGATCGATATGAAACGGAGGGAAAGGGTTGATCGATACGAACAGAACATATGGATTGAAGATGCGCTATCGATACGAATAGGATCGAAGTGGAGTTTATGGATACGAGGTTGGATGGATACGAAGAGGGATGGACTCTGATGGATACGAACTGACATCTTCTTCATGAATTTTGGTTGATCCATAACCTGAGCATACAAACTCCGATTGACCTGAAATTCGGAATGTTGCCTTTCATAGCTTTATTTGTTGTACCATGTTAATTGTAGCTCGATCTAGACTCGGACCAAATTTGCCAGTATCCATGGTGGACCTATGTATAACCGATATTCAGAACGGATTATCTTTGGTTTCTAGTCAAGTCCTTGGTGTCACGGCCTTGCCAAAAGGCAGAATAATAATTTCCCTCTCCACTTTTCACTTTCTTGATCTCTAAATCAATTTCTACCAAAATTCAAACAGAATCAAATTCAATCATTACTAGTTTGATTCTATTTCATACACTCTCTAATTTTTCTCATCTCTCTCAAGGTCCAAGTGATATTCAAGAGTTATAGGGTCAACTGTAATCAAGATTGAAGATTTGAGTCAGTAAAATCTATCAAATCATACTCTTATACTCTGTAGTGTGCTTGGTATCTGTGAAATCCAAGTAGGTGTGATTGTAGCCTGTTAAAATCAATTGGGTGTGCTTAGTAGCCCGTAAACCTTGTGGGTGTGCTTGTGGCCTGAGAATCAAGTGACTCTACCTAGAGGTCGGGATTTTGGAGGGTGTGTCTCGTAGCCTTGAAGTCGAGATTGTATTTGCATTTACTGGTGGAAATGAAATCCGTACAGGGAATTGTGTGGGACCAGATGTAGGGTAACTCCGGACCAGTATAAAATCCTGATGTGTTCTTTCCTTTTTACTTTTACTGCATTTTACTTTTATCCGTACTTTGATTCTTGATTCTTTCTATGATTGTTAATTACATCATTCCAAGTAGAATCTTAAAGAATGTGAAAAATATTCATATAATCAATTAAACACTATTCACCCCTTTCTATTGTTGATTTAGCCTTAAGATCCCTATTCTTATGACTCACAATGAGAGCATTTGGGTTATAGTAATTCAGTTGACCAAGTGCGCACATTTTATACAAGTGAGGAGTAATAGGATGATGGCATCATTCTTGGTTCTATAAGTGAGAGAGGCCATTATGTTACATGGAGTCCTTACCGGTATAGTTAGCGATCGAGATCCGCTTTTCACAAGCGAGTTCTAAAGGAGTCTACATAAGTTGAGCTTGGGTACTGCATATCATCCACAGACAAATGGACAATACGAGAGAGTAAATTGGGTTTTGGAGGATTTGCTACATATGTGAATTATAGACTTTGGAGGTTCTTGAGAGGATTGCTTACCATCAGTGGACACTATGCCACAAAGTAAATCAGACAACAGTAATCACACAGTGTAAGGTAGATTTTCTGTTATCCCATTTTTTGACACAACACATGAAAAAAACCATCTGTTCTCTGAAGAGCCCTTGAAATATTTCATATATTGTCTGAATAGCCTGTGAAATCTCTACGAACATGCTTATTATTAAAACAACGTTTTATTTGTTGTCTGCTTTAAGTTATCAAAATTTTTAGTTTTGGCTCCAACTTTTCCCTCTCAATTATTTTGTGGTCGCCTTTTATTTTGTTTCCCCCTTATTTTAGTTCTCCCCTTTTTATTTTTGTTCAGTCCATATCTCGATATAATGCAAATGGTCGTCTCCTTCTCATCTTCAACTTAAGGTTTTATGAAATTGAAGCCGTCTCCTTCTCATCTTCTCATCTTCGTGCAAAACTGATACTCTTTAACTCTCTCACTCTCAACTTTGGGTTTTCTGAAATTGAAGCCGACTCCTTATCGAGTGTTCTTCGATTGATATTGGTACGATTTTATCCCCTTTTTATTTATATTGTTCTTGACTTCAATTATCCTGCCAACTACGAATTAGGTTCTATATAGAGGAATTAATTTCCTATATTTTCGTATATACGCTGAGATTTAAATTTCAAAGTGTTTGCTCGGCTGTCTGATTCCCTTTTGATTTCTGCCCCCTTTTGATTTTGTATTGATCTAGACTTGATTTGCTTGTGATGATTTGGGTGTTTATTTGACAATGAAACAAACTTGACTGAAGTGCACTAACCAACATGTTTTGGTCATGTTCATATTATTTTTTTAGCCGTTCGATTTTTTGTTTGCTAATTTGATTGCTGTGTTGTCTTGAATAGTTACACTTATATGTCCTTATGTTTTATGTATTGCATTCATTATTGTTGTTCATCTACTTGCACCCATGTATCATTCTCCTGTTTGCTATAGCTTCCTAACTGTTGTGGTTTGCTCTTCTGCATATGCACTAATGTATTTCTAGTTGTCTGAGTACATTTTCCTTTGGTTCACTTTATGCATTGGTGCCGTGTTGCCTTATTGCCATTGTCTGAGTTAGTTGTCTTACCTGAACCAGGAGCTTGTAATGGTGATACTTACCAATGTTCTTTGTTGCATTGTTTCAGTTTGTGAAATATCTTCCATGTATATAAATACATACATATGTATGTATATATGTGTGAAATATTACCATGTTTTTCACTATGTTGCATTGTTGCCTGAAACTGAAACTATATCCATCTTGTTGCATTGTTGCCTGAAACTAAGCTTGTTTATGTATGGCTTGATATTTCATGGCTGAAGTGCACTGACAATACTGGATGTGTTGCTTGATATTTCATGCATATACATACATACATGTGTATGTATACATGTGTGAATAGCTGCTTGTATGTTTAGGCTTGTCGTTGCTGGACTTGCACTTAAACTTACACTTGAATTTGTACTTCAATTGGGAACTGGAGTTGAACACTTGTGAAGATGGTGATGTTGCACTAGCACAGAATCAAGGGCATTTGAACTTGAACTTGTTTCAGGCATTTGTTCATTATATGTACTTGTTGTTTCAGGCATCTTTAAATGTACATTTATGTTTGGTTCATGACCTTGCTTTGCACTATATGCTAACTGGCACTAACTTGTCAAGGCAGTGTCAGTGCACTGCCTTGTTCAAGGCAGTGCACTGCCTTGAACAAGGCAGTGCACTGCCTTGAACAAGGCAGTGTGCACTGCCCTAAACTCCATGTACTCCCTGGCTCATTTGATTCATGTGTGAATGTTCTTTTGATTCATTTTTATTTGTTTGTACTTCCTGCCTTGAACTTATGTACTTACCGGCTGCATTTGTTTGCAGCACTACCTGTTGTTCATTTATTTACGGCACTTCCTGGCTTAATTTTACATGTGTTGCATATATACATGTATATACATATATATGCATTGCTCACTATAGAAGATGCAAGTGGCAGTATTTTCGTAAATTTGTACCTACTATTCTTTGTTTGTGCTATTTGTGCACTTAATTCTGTATCATTATGTACCATGCTTGATATTGCCATGAATCTGGTTTGCTGGTGCTCGACTTTGAGCATCTCCTTGTGCATTGAACTTGTTTGTGCACTTTGGCTTTTCTAAGTTGCATGATCTGATTTGAGCTGAATTAAAATACTTGTGTTGAGCCCGAGCTTGCTTGGGCTTGAACTTATGTGTTTGCACTGAGTTGAGCCTTCGGCTTGACCTTTGCAACTGTCTGTGTGATTGAATCAAGGATCTGCCTTGTGATATTCACAATGATACACCGTGCATATCATTAGTTTTTCATACACATATATGTTTATCCCTGTCTAAAAAGAAAAAGGAAAAAACAAAGCCATAAACTGAGGCAATATTTAATATTCAAATTTATTTTTGCAATTTAGTTGTTTCTTTGTTAAGTTTACTACGATGTTGTTTATTTAACAGGTATAGGAGATGGCTGAACACAAGCTGGAGCAAACAAATCAAGATCAACATAAAAAACAAACTCGAGTGAGTGCGAGTGAATTTAAGTTGTATTGTATTTGAAAATGTAAGTAGAGTGATAGTTAAAGTTGTGTTGTATTTGAATTTGATTTGAAATACAATATTTGTTTAAATAAAATTGCAATTCATTTTTTCATTCTATGAACAATTATTTATATCAGTCAATATTTATATGTTGTCTAATAGAAAATCCTAGAAATGATACTATAACATCGGACAACATAGGGTTTTTTTGTTGCGTTAGTGCATATCAGACGAAGGGGCATATCTGTTGTCTGATGTGCAATGAGATGGCAATGGATTTAACGACAGATAGGTATGCAATCAGACAATGGAGCATACCTATCGTCTGATGCGTTTTTTCCCATAGTGGGAGTTTTCCTACAATAATAATTGTCAGGCTAGCAATGGGATGGCATCGTTCGAGGCATTGTATGGTAGACCCTATAGATCACCATCGTGTTGGTGGGATATGATGGATAAGATAATTCTTGGGCCAGACATAGTAAGGGAGATATCAGAGAAGGTGGATCTAATCGTAGGAGAATGAAGGGTGCTCAAGATAGGCAGAAATGTTATGCTAAAAAGATACGTATGAAGCTAGAATTCACAGTGGGAGACGTGGTATTTGTGAAGGTTTCACCCCCTAGGCATGAGATGAGATTTGGTAGTTCGAGAAAGCCAGCACCAAAGTTTGTAGGGCCCTTCCCAATAGTGACTAGGATATGGATGCTAGCATATAGAGTAGAGCTTCCAGAAAAGTTAGCATGATAAATAATATTTTCCATGTGTCAAGTTGCGGAAGTGCTTGCATGATACAGCTACTGTGGTTGAGCTAAGTCAGTTGGAAGAGGCGGATATAGAGCGAGGTTCACTTATTTTTCATGCACCCACTTGTATTTTTGAGCATGGTATAAAACGACTCTCAACAAGGAGATTAGACTTGTTAAAGTCTAATGGGGAGACGATCCAGCGAAGAGTACATGGCAGCCCGAGAAGAAAATATGCGCTACCTACCCACAACTCTTTTTTTGGTACATTTCCAATTTAATTCTTATAAGTGTAAATTACTTATATAGGACTCAGGTGGTATACCCTTTAGGTAGAGACCATTGGATGGTAGGAATGGTTGTAAATATGTCGATAGGACTTGTTATGGATGATGGATGCTAATGGATGTATATCAATGTATTGTTTGCATTGTACTCTTTTAAACGTTAGGACAGTATATCCCTTAGGTACACACACTCACACTTATATCTAATTTCATGTTACTGCTTGATTTTTGTATGCTAGTGGATGTTGTGCATATGGATGTTGCATATGTTTGGATGGTTGTACATGCATATAGAATTACAAGTATTCATTTAGGATGTTTCATACATTTGGATGTATAGAAAGAGCATTTTGCATAACATGAGGTCGACTGAATCAGTAAACTGACTACTCTTTTGCATTAGAATAGGCTCATGGAAATTTCACGTTGCATATATAAATACATATTGCATTAGAAAGTTTTTAAGGACAATGATTTCTCGTGGATAATGGTTGAGTAGATGGGAGTAGTTATTGACTGTTGTTTATGAGTTACATTTTTCCGTCCATTGAGATTTTCGAGATGAAATCCTCTTAAGGGGGAAGAATGTAACACCCCGAAATTTAACAAAAATTTAATTAGGAATTAAATTAAAATAAAACAAGGACTTAAATATAAATTTTTGTAGACATCCTAATTTGGCTAGGAAACATGAATCAATGCATTTATAGCGATTTTCTAGACGATTTTCATAGATAACACGTTGTAAATCGAGTTACCATGGAGAAGTTACGGGCATTAGATTGAATTAAAAATCAATAAAACCTAAATTTAATATTTATAAATCCACCGGTCAACCTATTGGGGTTCAAGGTCGACCGGCAACGATCGACCAAGGCATGTAGGCGGTTGACCTAAACGCATGTAAAATCGAGCGTATAGATTTATAGTGATGCGAGATGAACAAATAGGATGGGTTGCTTAGGAACGAAGTGTATGATATGTGAGCCAGATGCTATGAGAATATTTCCTGAGCATATCTAATGGCCCAAGACTAAACCCTACCTTTATAAATACCATACCAATGAAATCCTAATTCTTAGCTAAAAGTTTACTATAACTAAACTCTGCCAAAATTTTCCCTAACCTAAACCCTAAAAATTTCTAAAAATCAAACCAATTCAACCTAGAAGCAATCAAATCAAGGTGGATCAAGGCAGAGCTATCGATTTAGGGGGACGATTCTCAAGCAAAACTAAAAGGAAGAGCTCAGGCTGGAGGTAAGGGGGCACAAATTTGATAAGTTGATTATAATAGTTAAATTTAACTGTTTTAATAAGTTAGGATGTTAGAAACCCTAAATTGAATAATCTAAATTTAAATCTGATATGCTAAACCCTGATTTGAATCTAAAACCCTAGAATTTGAATTACAGTAAGTATGCTAATCTAATTATTTGTTTAAACACTTATCCTATCATCAATTTTGCAAACCCTAAATTCATGAACCCTAAATTGAATTGTAATTTGATAAGTAAATCGGTCACATAGTAAATTATGGATAATTAAACATTGCAAATAGCACGAATCAACCGTATAAATAAGCGACAGAAGAAAAATTGCAGAAACCCTAACTTTACTTCACGACCGGTCGACCGGAGAACCCTAACGGTCGACCGGTAGGGATGAGAGATTGACCATTCGAAACTGCATAATTTGAAACTCGATCTAAGGTCCAAGTTAAATAATAAAAATTATATAACTCAGTAATAAATTATATAAATGATGAATTGTTTGTTTTAGTTTATTTTAGGCTATGTACACATGCATGTATATGAGAGAATAAGGTAGGAGGGATCGGCATAGCGTTGAGAAGAAGCACGGATTGGCATAACTGGGTAGCGTCAGAGGGATCGACATGACTGGTTACACGAGGGATCGGCAAAAACGAGGCAAAGCGGGGATCGACATGGTTGGTTCTAGAGGGATCGATATACTTCATTAGCTTGGCAAGATGGAGGGTCGGCATGGTTGGATGCATTGGATCAGCGGACTTAATTGATAGGGGTCAGTGCTTATCAATGCAACAAGTACATTCTTACATTCAATAAACAATAACCCGAGCTCCCTTATTCCAAATGACGTGAAACTTAGAGATTAAGCATATTTCGTCATGAAGAATCCACCATAGGAGTCACTGCCCAGGAATCAGCTAAGGAAGGGATAGGTACCGATCTCTCCTCATGAAGATTTGGGCCTAGCAACCCCTATGGTGGGCCCATATGGGCAAGAAGGTCCTATAGCCGAAGTTTCACCTATAAATACAGTAGGCATGGCTTCAGAAAATGAGATCTTCATTCTGCTTCTCTTCATCTTCTACCTAGGCCATACTCTGCCATTTTTAATCTTGAATTTCACGGATTTGTAACTGTAATCAGCAGTATAAGCTAATGAAAGGAAAATCTTTGGAGTGGACATATGCCGGAGTTAGCCGAACCACTATAAATCTGTATTTCTATTTACTTGCTTTCTGATTGTTTTAATTTTGTTCTTCATTTATTTCTCTTCATATTTCTATTACTGGATTGGATATTGGTGCTTTCACATAATTGGATGTTGATAGCCAATTTTGACGCCAACGATTACCTTAAATGGGAAATAAACAGTTTTTATGTTAATAGCGAGTTTTCCATGACGTCGATAATCAATGCTGAAGTCCATCCATGCCGTAGCTATCAATGCGTCTTCAACCATAAGGGAAGCATACGATATCAACTGTGTCGGTATGGAATTATTCCAATCAGGTTGAAGCCTAGTTTTAGGGAGTCTCGGTAATAAACTAACTGTGACATGAGTAATCTTGTGACTTATCAATGTCGACATAAACCTAAAGCATGCAGTATTGACCCCGCAACTACATACTTTCAATATTAGGGACAGGTGGCGTTGATGCCTCTTACCTTTACTGCTTACAAATATTGCATCTATCCATGCCGACATTAGTATATAATGGCAATGAGCAATGATGTTGCATATTTTATTTCGACTTTCACTATATTATGGAAGAAATGTCGCTAGTATTACTTTCGAGATAAAAGTATTATGATAATGACGCCATATAACTTAACTTCGACGTTATTCCTTTATGGCAGCAATGTCGCATATGTTATTTTTGGCGTTAATGGTATAAAGCAGATATGGTGCCACTGATTTTCTTATGGCAATAATGCTGCAAGTAAACGGTTTCGATATTCCTTGTATAGCGGCATAGTTGCCCAGCTTTATGAAATCAATATCAACTATTTTAAGGTATTGATGTCGGAGGTCATCAATGCTGACGTTCCCCTACTTACAAGTTTAAAAGCTTTATACTATGCAAACCTTATAACTTATATTTTATACTATGCAACATATATGATATTGGCCTTATGGTTTTGTGATTTATAAATCAAAATAATTAATATAGTTTCGGTATAAAGAGGTGCGACATTCTATATTAGCCATAGTGATGCTGCAAGTTATTGATTTAATATTTTTATTTTAAGAGGCTTGATTGCCTAAAATATTAAGGTGCGATAACCTCCAATTGATTTTGACGTAAAGGGCTATAATATTTTGGATAAAGTAAAGGGCTATAATTTCCTTGTTTTAAGTATGATTTCAAGGCTTAATTTGATTATAAAGAATTACATTTTCAAGGAAATAAAAATGGTATTTAGCCCAGAATTTTACTAGAGAGATTATTGTTCTTATCACCTTTAGATAAATTATGATAGGATAAATTGACTCAATGAATAAAGAATAGAAAACCAAATAATAGGACCGGTGTAGTAGCGCTCTATACTTCAACTGTTAGCCCTTAGTTGATATTAGTCCAAGATTCCAGTGCATAGTGATTTATTAAGTATAAAACTAAAAGTAGGTTTACGCACAGAATGGAGTATATAATTTTGGTAGGTTATTGGTTGGCCTGCAAAACCATTAGGTTTATAGTGAGCCTAATAAAACTATGAGGTAGACAGATAGTCGGGATAAAAATGAGATGATAGTATTTGGACGGACAGTCCAGTTTCTTCCTAATAGTAAGTTGGAGAATTTTGGTATATCTGGTAGGATTGAGTCAGCCATATAGGTTTGTAGTGACATTGGAAAAACTATGAAGTGGAGACAGACAATCAATTAATTGAGTTAGATTAGTCAGTTTACCCATGTAACATGCATGCATATAATTTTTTATGTCTGCTTTAACCATTGTGAATGCAGGAGCATGATTGTGATTGACATATTTTCAGAAGATACTAGTAAGGGGAAACCCGTTTCGCTCAATGGCGTGGTTCACTAGATATCGATTACCGAGATGACATATTATTATTCACACCAAAATTTTTGTCTGACCCGAAGTTTTTTTCCCCTTTAACTCTCAAGTGCTTATTTGAGTAGTTCGAGAGTAAGGTCTCTAGTTTTCAGGTTTGACGAAAAAAGATTCTGAAGATGTGCAGGAGGCAGAGCTAGCTATATAGGAGCCTATTTATGTTCGCTGTGTTGTTATCATTTTGTTTGAGTGCATGTAATGGCAGAAATTGAATCTGTCTTGTAGTAAACTCTGATCAAACAATGGGGCATTTTCATTTGTTGCTCTTGGAGTATTTTGTAATAATTATATTTTAAATGAATATGGAAATTATTAATGAAATGTGTTTTAATTTTTTTTTCATATTCCTACGCTTCTAATGTTAACGATCCTATTAATTGATCTCATTTTGTCACCGAAGAATAATACTATTGATGACTGTAGCATCAGTAACACTTATTTTTGGGCCTTAGAATGAGGGATGTTACATCTACTGATGGATCTTGTAGATTTTTAAAATTAAGCTGGGAGATATTTGTGCTAAGAGGATGTTGAAGCTGAGAGTGCTAAGGTTAACGCTCTAAAGGATGAAGGACATTCAAGGCCAAATATGGAAAGGACAAAGGGAAAAGAACAGTTGATGGTGGTTTTAGAGGATCAAAGTGAGTAAAGAGGGAACCCAAATTTTCCACTTACATTGAACTAACAAAGACCCCAAAGAGGATCTTGTTAGTCCTTGAGATGATGGTTTGATGACAACAACCTTATAATAAGATTATAAAATATAAATACTAACATTATAGTTTATATATATATGTATATGCAGGATTTAACCATGCAGGTATCAAGAATGAAGACTGTACAGTATAGAGATTCAAGATATCAAGAATATCAAGAATAGCAAGATTATCAAATAGTACAAGATAAGTATTGAGTCTAGAATTATGTTAAAACTTCATAATAGCACTGAAATCTTCACTCCATATTTCATTTGGGATGGAACTCATTTCTACCTTTTTAGTGGCTTACAAACCCACGACAAGTAGCTTACAAACCTACGACAAGTGGCTTACAAACCCACGAACATCCTAGTTTTGTACAAGTTCTCGAGTCCTGATGTGATGAGATATTCTGCAGGAAGAAGCTTGCAAAACTACTTCAAAATGATTTTCAAAACTGCTTTTCAAAATGTTTTAGCCTTAAAAATTATCTTTTCAAATGATTTTCAAAAAGATGTTTTAGCCTTAAAATATTCTTTGATTTTGTTTTTAAATAAGCTCTTGTTTTAAACTTCATTTGTTTTAAACTATCTTTAATAATAAATTTAATATTTATACTTAGATTTAAATATAAAATTATAGTAAAATTATATATATATTATTCTCTATATTTACTTATGTATTTTAACTATAGTTAAGTATATTTATAAAGTTTAAAATAGTTTTAATATAAGATAGAAGTAATTTTCAAAGAAAAACAAATCACCAAAATTTCCTTTGGGATGTCGACATACCCAAGATACCCATGTCGACATAGTGGCAGTTGGTTTCAGAAATGTAAATTTCAAAAGAAGTGTCTATTCGTCATAACCTTTCACGAATAGACATGGCTATTGTTCTTCTATAAATAGGGGATGTTTTCAACTAATTTTCAATAATTTTTTTCTGGTTTTCACTCCTCTTCTTCTTCCACATTTCTTTATATATATTCTTACCATTACTCTGCCGAAATCACCATTGAATTTAACTAGACCTTTTCTGGTTTGATTCTCTATCACTATCTCAACAAGATCCAAGTGCTATTCAGAGTTATAGGCTTCTTTGTAATCAATCAAGTGAGAAAAGGTGTGATTGTAGCCTTGGAAATCAATCAAGTGAGAAAAGGTGTGATTGTAGCCTAGGAAATCAATTGGGTGAACTTGTTGCCCGGGAAATCAAGTATCTCTACCTAGAGGATTGTGAATCTGGAGTGGTGTACCTCGTGGCCTTGAAATCGAGGGTTGTAATTGTAAAGATTGTTTTTGAAAGGAAATCCGTACTTGTGTGCGGGACTGGATGTAGGGTAACTCCGAACCAGTATAAAATCTGGTGTGTTCTTTCCTTTACTGCTTTTACTTTATATTTGCATCTGTGTTTGAATCTGTGATCATATCTGTGTCTGAATATTGCATACATTTGTGTTCAAATTAATATAAACTCGAAAAGAATTAGTAATTCCTTAAAACACTATTCACCCCCCTCTAGTGTTTATACTAGCCTTAAGATCCGTAATCCGCATTTCTCACATTTGGTATCAGAGCCAGGTTTTCAACGTTTCATAATATGAATTTTGAAAAGTTTTCAAAATGGCTACCTACACTGGTACTGTTACTACCACTAGTTCTATTACTACTGGTACTAGTTCATTTGTAGAAGGTCAGTCTACTGCCAGACCATCACTTTTTAATGGCAGTAACTATGCATACTGGGCATGTAGGATAAAAATATATTTACAATCTGTAAGTCTAGACACTTGGAATATCACATAGAATGAATATTCTGAACCCATAACTACTTTTGCACAATGGACCACTGAGCAAAAGACTGTTGCATAGAATAATTATAAAGCAATGAATATTCTATTTTGTTCACTTGATAGGAATGACTTTAATAGAGTGTCAGTTTGTAAGTCTGCATATGAAATCTGGAAAACTTTGCAAGTTACTCACGAAGGAACAAGCAAAGTTAAACAGATCAAAATTTCCATGCTCACAAATCAGTTTCAATTATTTAAAATGAATTCTAATGGGTCTATTTCAGATATGTATAGTAGATTTCAGGATATTGTGCATTCTCTAATATCCTTGGGAAAGGAATTTTCCGAAGAAGATCAAGTCGGAAAAATCTTAAATTCTCTAACTCCGGAATGGGATCAAAAGACATATGCAATCAAAGAAGAAAATGACATCAGTACCTTAAAGATAGAAGAATTAATTGGAAATCTAATGTCGTTTGAAGTCCAAATGATCGGGAGAAGAGAAAGCAAAGCATCTGAAAAGAAATCAATGGCATTCAATGCATTAACCAATGGATCGGACTCAAACAGTGATAATTATGAAGAGATAGCCTTTATGACCAAGAATTTTCGGAAATTTCTGAAATATAGAAAGATGAATAATCTTAAGAGAAACAACTATAAGAATGCAGGAAATTAGAATGTAGTGCCAAACAATATCAAATGCTTCAACTGTGACGAATCAGGCCATATCAAAAGAGACTGTCCGTATCCAGATAAGCAAAACCTTCCTATAAACAATGATTTCGTAAAGAAACGAAAACGTGCTTTTACTGCTACTCTAGATGACTCAGACTCGTCTTCAAGCGATGATGATCAAAAGACAGATAATTCAAATATGTGCTTCACGGCAGTTCACAACTCCAACGAATTCAGAGAAACGGAATCAGAAAAAGGTACACATTTACAATACAATTGATTGAAATTGCATGCTTAGAATTGATTGATTGATTTTGAATTGGTGTGTTGTTTGAAATTTAAAATTTTATTATTATATTATTATTTTTATTTTTATTTTTATTAGTATCATAATATCTTATGGAATATACTAATAATATTCCAGATATATATAGACATTAAAAATAATAAGAATATATATATATATATATATTAGAATTCTTATGAAAAATAAATTATAGAATTTCAAAGACACATGTCAACATGTCCCTACCATGATGTCGACATGGGTACAGAATTTGAAATTCAAAATTTGAATTCAAATGGTTGAATTTCCCTCCACCTTTTCACTTCATTCAATTCTCTGAAAAGGCATCTTTTGACCAGAGAATATGTCCTTTGAGAATCTATTTATTCACTATCTTTTATCACATCTTTTCACTTTCATTTTCAAATTCAAACTCTCTCTTCAAAACTTCAAGCTCTCTACTCTTTACTCTAATGGCTTCTTCAAGCAACCCTTCTACCATGAGAATTTCCAGAAATATAATAGAGCAACTCTTCAATGATCCGGAGGCCATAAAAGCATACATCAATTATGCTAACTATGGAAAAGTCCATCCTGGAAAGTTTTCTTTATTTCAAGATTTTTCTACTTATGAAATTGATTCTCTTTTTGCAAATAATCATGTTCTCAGTCTTATTGATGCTTCTCAAAATGATTTTATTTGCTATCCAAATCTTGTTAAAAAATTTTATGCAAATCTTAATCGAGGATTTTATAATGGAAACGATGATGAAATTTGGAGTAGTGTCAAAGGCACTAGAATCGTTTTAAATTGTGATCTTTTGGGTACCATTCTCAATTGCAAGAATACGGGAATGGATCTTTCTAGTTTTAATATTGATGAAAATGATCGTGAGACGTTTCATCATATTTTTGAAGGAAATGATAATTTTGAATTCAAAAATCGAAACTTTCGACCAAAAGCTAGAATTGTCAATCTTCTTTTACAACATACTTGGAGCCCAAGATCAGGGAATTTTAACAATCCTACTTCAAAAGTTTGCAAAGCACTTTTTGCTATTTTGGAAATTATAATGTTAATTGGGCGCAAGTTATTTTGGATGAACTTCGTCCCAAAAATCTTGAAATGGGTGAGAATACTTTGTATCATGGAATCTATCTCACTCGGATTTTTAACTATTTTGGAGTACATTTCAAAGGAGAAGAATTTGTTTCAAGAAAGGTTTTCAATCACTTAAATATTTCTCTTATGAAAATTCCATTTGTTTTTCAACCGTATGAGACTCTTGCCGAAAAGGAAGAGCGTTTGGCTCATGAAGAGATGGAAGAGGAGGAAGAGGAAGAAGAAGAAAGGGATGAAATGGAAATAGAAGAAGAAGAAGAAGAAGGTGAAACATCCTTGGAAAGTATTGACTATCCTCCTAATCCAACCAACAAAACTCTTCTCAATAACCAAAAGACCATTGTTAAGAATCAACGGATTCTTGAACGATCCGTTAGTAAGAAGTTGGATAAAATTTCATCCAAGATGAACAAGTTTATTTCCAAAGTAAGCAAGAAGCTTGGATTATCTTCATCGTCATCATCCTCTAACTAGTTCTATCTTTTCATTTCATGTTGTATTTGTTTAGTTCAATGTTCATGTAATTCTTTATGATTAATCATTGTATCACTCTATTAAGCAATGAAATTGAATTCCTTTTTCTGTTATCTAGCTTATCTTATCTCCAGAATAAATGTTAGTATATTATATATATACACACACAATTATTCACAAAATCAAAATAAGCCATCAAAATTCACTGCGCCATGTCGACATCCCCCCTATGACCATGTCGACATGTACTGGTCAGAAATGACATTTCATTTTAAATTTGAAATTTGAATAACTACCTTATGTCTATTCATTTCAAACGAATTTCTACACCTATAAATACCTATTTCTTCTAGAATTCATCACTCAATATTATTTCTTATCTACTTTGTCTATCATTCTTCTCTCAAACTAAAAAAATGGCCAATCCAATTCATAATTTAACCGAAAATCTTGAAGAAACTCTTAATTCTTTCAAGAATATTCTTTCGTTCATTCTTCGTAACCAGCGACACTTAGAGTTGAGTCAAATGCATATGATCAAGGAGCAAGAAAGGCATGTCGATGCAATACGATGGATGATTTCCTCCCTGCACAAGGATGATAACGAAGCACATCCTCCAGTCTCTCTCACCAATGACAATGAAAATTGGGATGCCATTAAAGCAGACCCTATTTTTGGAGAAGAAGGATAGGTGGAAGTTCCTCGTAATGTTTGATTTGATTGCTTTGTTTGATTTGAATTGTTTACTTTGATTGATTTGATTTCATTTGTTTTGATTTGATATGGATTGATATTTGGTGTGGATTGATATTTGTTGTACAAAACATGTATACATATGCATTGATATTTATATGATCTTTGATTAATTATCATGTTTATCAATATAATTATCTCTTAATCTATATATTATATACTCCATTGTATAGTTTATTAATGCCGGTACTTTAGTACAAGAATGAGGGGGAGTTATATAGTTTGGAGTTAGTTTTTGTTGATGACAAAGGGGGAGAAGTATAAAATATAGGATAGTTAGGCATAGATTAAGGGGGAGTTATTAGTTTTAGGGGGAGTGAATAGGATAGAAATAATATTTTATACACAAAGGTTGTCATCATAAAAAAGGGGGAGATTGTTAGTCCTTGAGATGATGGTTTTGATGACAACAACCTTAGAATAAGATTATAATATATAAATACTAACATTATAGTTTAGATATATATGTATATGTAGGATTTAATCATGCAGGTATCAAGAATGAAGACTGTACAGTATAGATATTCAAGATATAAAGATTGAAGACTCATGAGTATCAAGAATATCAGGAATAACAAGATTATTTAATAGTACAAGATAAGTATTGAGTCTAGAATTATGTTAAAACTTCATAATAGCACTGAAATCTTCACTCCATATTTCATTTGGGATGGAACCCATTTCTACCTTTTTAGTGGCTTACGAACCCACGACAAGTAGCTTACAAACCTACGACAAGTGGCTTACAAACCCACGAACATCCTGGTTTTGTACAAGTTCTCGAGTCCTGATGTGATGAGATATTTTGCAGGAAGAAGCTTGCAAAACTACTTCAAAATGATTTTCAAAACTGCTTTTCAAAATGTTTTAACCTTAAAAATTATCATTTCAAATGATTTTCAAAAATATGTTTTAGCCTTAAATTATTCTTTGATTTTGTTTTTAAATAAGCTCTTGTTTTAAACTTCGTTTGTTTTAAACCATCTTAAATAATAAATTTAATATTTATAATTAGATTTAAATATAAAATTATAGTAAAATTTTATATATATTATTCTCTATATTTACTTATGTATTTTAACTATAGTTAAGTATATTTATAAAGTTTAAAATAGTTTTAATATAAGATAGAAGTAATTTTCAAAGAAAAACAAATCACCAAAATTTCCTTTGGGATGTCGACATACCCAAGATACCTATGTCGACATAGTGGCAGTTGGTTTCAAAAATTTAAATTTCAAAAGAAGTGTCTATTCGTCATAACCTTTCACGAATAGACATGGCTGTTGTTCTTCTATAAATAGGGGATGTTTTCAACTAATTTTCATTAATTTTTTTCTGGTTTTCACTCCTCTTCTTCTTCCACATTTCTTTATATATATTCTTACCATTACTCTGTCGAAATCACCATTGAATTTAACTAGATCATTTTTGGTTTGATTCTCTATCACTATCTCAACAAGATCCAAGTGCTATTCAGAGTTATAGGCTTCTTTGTAATCAATCAAGTGAGAAAAGGTGTGATTGTAGCCTTGGAAATCAATCAAGTGAGAAAAGGTGTGATTGTAGCCTAGGAAATCAATTGGGTGAACTTGTTGCCCGGGAAATCAAGTATCTCTACCCAGCGGATTGTGAATCTGGAGTGGTGTACCTCGTGGCCTTGAAATCGAGGGTTGTAATTGTAAAGATTGTTTTTGAAAGGAAATCCATACTTGTGTGCGAGACTGGATGTAGGGTAACTCCGAACCAGTATAAAATCCGGCGTGTTCTTTCCTTTACCGCTTTTACTTTATATTTGCATCTGTGTTTGAATCTGTGATCATATCTGTGTCTGAATATTGCATACATTTGTGTTCAAATTAATATAAACTCGAAAAGAATTAGTAATTCCTTAAAACACTATTCACCCCCCTCTAGTGTTTATACTAGCCTTAAGATCCGTAATCCGCATTTCTCAAAGATCTACCTTAATACTAGGGGCAAATTCTTTATAGAAAACCCACAAAGATAGAACCTATTGATTGGGAAAGAAAGTCTAGAAAGTACTACATATTACATAAGCTGGATGGATGCAAGAGCAGTGAGTGTAGAAATCTGTGTGACATGATAGAGGAGCAGGTTCAAAGCAACCGGTTATAGTAGTATGTAAGGAAATAAAATGCAGTGGTACTGCAGGAGCGACCACCATCTATGGCGGATATAACAAATCACAGTCGAGGATCTAGTTCGGGTATCGTAATCCCATGATCGCAATGGAACATAATAAGGTTTATTTTTCCACTTTACTTTTGCTTTAAATAAACGATGAAGGATTACGACTGAGCTACTTACACGTGTACGGAACCCAAAACAGTCCTATAGGTATGCTCTGAGTTCAAGTCTGAGAGTAATCTTTGATTAGACTAGATGTTTTGGTTTTGATGTTGTTAATTCAAACTCTATGAATAAATGATGGATATTTGGATATGAAAATCATTCAAACATGATAAATGATATCGAGATTATTACCGTTCACTAACAAAAATTGGTTATTTCTTAAACCTGATATATAAACAGATAAGAACTGATAGGACATAGTTCCCCGACTGGAGAGATGGGGAGATAAACCATGAAATGCAAGTCCCCTCATCGAAGAGCAAGCAGATGAACTTGTACATGATAGCAAGTCTCCTCATCGAAGTGTGAGTGGATGAACGCGCTGAGATATTGGGTCCCCTCATTTGAGAGTGAGCTGATTGAGGTCAATCTAGATTTATGATTATGCGATCTAAAGGAAAAAAATCTAAACTTTTGGATTGGAATGCCTTTTGATTTTAAAACGGTTTGATAGTGACCATTGGATAATGTCGTTGCCTTGATTCGGTTGGACTTACTTATAAGGGGATGTTAGGCAATACTAAACGATTTGTAAGTAATGTTCCAATTGAGGGCAATGCACCACTATGATCAATGATACATGATAGAATGATATATGATGTATGATATGATAATCCCAAAGAAATGCGAGATGAATAGGATTTATGACTAACATTTAGGCAAGGACTTGAGTTCTTAGCCATAATAGATCTAGAATGACCTTTGATTTGCATGTGAATTCAAAGGAATGAGATGATTTGCCATGATTTGAACCAATGAATAGCCCAAAAGCGCAATTAATGATAATTTGCTAGTTTCAATATGTGTTCCTAAGCAAATCATGCTTTGTTTTTACAAAAAAATGATTAAGGGGACAAGTGTTTCCAGTAAATTTTCCACAGTCTCGCAACAAACTCGGACAGATTGAATGGACTGCAAAATGATAAAAGGATGGATTAGAGATTCGGATGCCATCAAGAATGGAAAAGTAAAGGAACTTAGCAAAATTGGCATTGATTAGATTAAGTAAAATAACTTGGTACTTATCTTTCATAACTCGGTACCGACTCTTATATGACCAGTGATAAGCTAGCATGTCGTGGCCAAAAGGTGAAAGATAAAGCCAAAACATAGATAAAGAAATAAAGCTGGATAACTCGATACCAATCTATCCAAGTTGGTATTTTCAGCCATGATCTCTTGCTGGAACTTCGGGACTATAATGGAGAATGTGATTGAGAAATTTCTAGCGATTTTGGTGATGATTTGTTCTATAAATAGAGAAGAGCTACATTGGAAGGGGCCTTCTTTTCTCTTCGATCTTTGTTGTTTGATTCTGCACCCAAACACAGTCAGATACTTATCCGAGTTATTTGAAACCGAGTTGTAAGAACTACTTTGTAAGAGCAAGGTATTATCAATAAAAACGGAATAAGTGGACGTAGGCCGGAGAATTTGATAAACCACTATAACAATTGTGCGTCCTTCTCTCTTTTAACCTCTTTGCTTTTATGGTTTTGATTTGCTGCTTGATTAGATGCTTGTCTCAATTTTGGAGCAAACACGTATACATAATAAATACATAGAAGGTTCGGCCTAAACCCCACCACCGGTCCACTGATTGGCTGGTAGTAACCAACTGGTCGATTAGTTGGTACTGTTGAACAATAGGTTGAACCTAGACCCAGCAGGCCTACATAGGAAGTCGTGTGCCTCGGGTCTGGTTGTGACATGTTCCTGTATTTGAATCAGGTCCTTTATGATATTATTTACAGTGTTTGATGGTTGTTGTTGCATTGATTGGATATATTAGTTGTAGGCAGCATTTATTTAGTTGTTAAAGTATGAATTGTATGTGATATTGTTAATGGTTGATATTACTTAATGGATGCTTTGTTATTACGGCATGGAAGTGTCTGAACGTGGGTGTCCGTGTTATTATCCATGTGATGTCTTGTCGTTGCTATGTATGCATACATGGGATTGACTGGGTTACGGTCCTTACAACGTTGAACTTAGGTATGTGTCACTGTCTATGTGATGTTCCATAGTTGGTATGTAGGCATATGGGATTGTTCGTGTCACGGTCCATATAACTTTGTGGTATGGTGGTGTCTGTACATGGGAATCTATGTCACTGCCCATGCAATATTTTTATTTTTGAGTAAAACGGATGTGTAGCGCGAGACTACACAGCCGGTTAGATATCATAGCTAAATATAAATAGTGCGATCAACAAGCCTGACCGCTGGCCAAGATGAAATAGTTTAACATAGCGGTTATACAACATTAAGTATGGAAACGGCCCGGATAATGGGCTACAAAATATGATGGAAGGTACGATCACCGTCTATGCTGACGATTTCCAGGGACAACTGAGGAGCTTCCAGTTGATTCAACAGAAGAAGACCTAGTGCGAGGCAGCCTAAGTCTGAAGGGCGCCGAGAAGCAGTGACCTGTTGAGGATGAATAATAGTAAATAATCCGCCTGCAGATACCCTCAAATAGTAACTTGGGTTTGTTAAACACGTAAGCATTTCGTTCGATCCAGATGCACCAACTAAAGATAGCTATAAAATGATCCAATCGTTTGTTCGGAGTGTTGAATTGCCAAAAGTCATAAAATGACGTTATTGTTGGGATGAAACCAAGCAGGTGTGCAGCAGTTGCAGCCCAAACCTTAACCGAGAAGTCACAGTCGAAGAAGAGGTGATGTATGCTTTCAGTTGCTTTAGAACAAAGGGCACAGTCGGAAACCAGCGTGATATTTAGTCGGAATAGTCTATCTCTGGTGTTGATACGACCATGTATAAGACACCATTGGAAGAACGCGATTCGAGGCTGGAGCTTGCAGTTCCAAAGTCTGGGAAAGTTGAAAAGACGACCCGGGTTATTCAGGTAGGAATAACAGGAAGCGACAGAAAAGCCGGTTGCAGGGTTTAAGGCCCAAAGGATTTTGTCTGGGGACTGTGAGGGATGGATGGATTGGAGAGAGGAGGCAGCATGCAGCAGCTCCGAAAATGTAGTGAGGTCGAAATATGAAGGTGGGAGAAGATGGTCGGGGATGAGAAGGAGTGAATCAGAGATTGTGATGCGTTGGGAGGCTGCAGTGGAGAAGAGGTTGGGAAGGGTGGAGGAAAGTGGAAGTTGACCGAACCAAGTATCTAACCAGAAGAGACAGTTCGACCCATTGCCCACTATGACATGAAAAAGGGATTTAACTCGGGGTATGCTGGAGAGGACACCGGACCAGAAAGGGGAAGGCCTGGGGTTGGGGATGGCATGGAGGACAAGATGAGGGTTTGAGTGGTAATATAGAGAGGCAATCCATGATTTCCAAAGGAGGTTTTCAGGGGATAAAAATCTCCATAGCCATTTGGCTAGAAGAGCAAGATTGAAGTGATGAAGATTGACGATACCAAGACCTCCATTAGAAGTGTGTGTGCAAACGGTTCGCCAGTTGACGAGTTTCCTTATTCTGTCACCATTCCAAAGGAAAGAACTCCTAATCTTATCTATTCTGTTGATTACCCAACATGGAAATTTGTAGAATGCCATCCAGTAGGATGGGATGGCCGAAAGGACAGATTTGACAAGGACAAGACGACCAGCAGAGGAGAGGGAATGTGCCTTCTAGGAAAGGAGTCTATTTTCTATTTTTGAAATGAGGGGGAGCCAGTCAGTTTTGAGGAGCTTGGTTGGTCTGAGAGGGATACCGAGGTAAGAGATAGGGAATTGGGCGATAGAGCAATTGAGCAAGTTGGAATATGTGGGTCCGGGATGATCAGAATTCCCTAGCATGATGATTGAGCTTTTATTGAAATTGATAGATAGACCAGATATAAGTTCAAAGGAATACAAAGCAACTTTGAGACATCGAAGGTGGTTGACGTTGGGGGACGCAAACAGAATTGTGTCATCGGCGAAGTGTAGGTTGGATATGGACAGGTTGGAATTGGGGAGTTTAATGCCCTCGAAGATGTTGTTAGATATAGCTAATTTGATCATACGATTGAAGACGTCGGCCACGAGGATGAAAAGCAGGGGAGAGAGTGGGTCACCTTGACGTAAACCCCTAGCGGATTTAATTAGACCACCAGTGGAGCCATTAGTGCTAAGGATATGTCGGATCCAACTGCACCATTTTGGTGGGAAGCCTCTGTGTTCCAGGAGATCAAGGATGAATTGCCAATTGACAGTATCAAAGGCCTTAGAGAAGTCTAACTTGAGGAGAATGCCTGGAGTTGAAGTTTGGTGGCAGAACGAAATAACCTCTTGGGTGGTTGCAACACAGTCCATAATGTTACGACCAAGAATAAATGCAGATTGCTCAATCCCAATGAGAGGGTCTATGACTGATTGAAGGCGATTGGCCAGAACTTTGGTGATAATTTTGAGAGTGGTGTTCAGTAGACTGATGGGGCGAAAAGAGGAAAGAGAAGTGGCTCCAGAGAACTTGGGAAGGAGGATGATATTGGCATAATTTAGACGAGCCACTGATGATGGGTCCTCGTAAAATTCAACACACATCTCCATAATATCGTGTTTGACGGTTTCCCAGAAATGTTTAAAGAAGAGGGGGCCGAAACCATCGGGACCCGGGGCTTTGTCATCAGACATCTCCTTCAATGCAGACCAGATTTCGTCCTCCGAGAATGGTTGATCAATAGGAATGAGGGAACTATCAGGGTAGAGGAGGTTCCAGTCAATGTGTGGGATTGGGGGGGAATGTTTGCCTAGGATATTCCGGTAGTAGGTGGAGAATAGTTCGAGGATAGCAGAATGGTCAGTGATAGATACATCGTTGTGGATGATTTCAGGGATAAAAGTGGATCTACGCCTACCATTGGCACAGCGATGGAAATA
This sequence comes from Allium fistulosum, assembly GCA_030737815.1. Taxonomy (NCBI): domain Eukaryota; kingdom Viridiplantae; phylum Streptophyta; class Magnoliopsida; order Asparagales; family Amaryllidaceae; genus Allium; species Allium fistulosum. The sequence continues at coordinate 1,308,228,055 of CM060904.1, read as the reverse complement.
AGCTGTGTTTTTGTCACCCTCCTCAATCCATTTCGCTTTTGAACGTTGCTTCCAACCAATCTCCTCTTGTAGGGACAGTCTATCAAGTTCCACTTCCAAGTTTCTCAAACGAGCTCGGTCAGATTCGGTAAGGGGGTGAGATTCTTCAAGAATGTTAAGATCTAAAATTTCATCCTGTATTGCTGAGATGCGTGAGCAAATTGAATCCCAGACCGACTTGGCCCAGGGTTTGATAAGTTTCCGAAGGGCTCTAAGTTTGGTGACGATTCTGGCGGAGGAAGAGGCGATTGGGAAAGGCTGGGACCAGATATTTTTGATGAAAGGGTCGAATGAAGGTTCAAGGAGCCAAAGTCGCTCGAAGCGGAAGGGATTGGGAGGACGGATGGATGAACCAGAGTCAAGGAGGATTGGACAGTGATCAGAGATGATGGAGACGAGGCCAGAGACCAGCGTGAGTGGGTATAAATCATCCCAGGTAGGATTGAATAGGAAGCGGTCCAGTTTGGCCAAGGAGGGATCTGATCTGCGGTTGGACCAAGTGAACGTTTGATTACTGATGGGAGGGTCAATCAAGGAACATTGGTTGATAAAAGAGTTGAAAGATTCGGAATCTTGAGAAAGTTTGCCAGAATTTCTTTCGGTGGAGAAGCGGGTGGTGTTGAAGTCTCCACCGATAACCCAAGGCCCATTGATATGAGAGGCGAATGTACAGCAGTTTGACCATAACTCACTGCAGTCAAGGGTATTTAGGGGGTCGTATATATTGGAGAAGAAAAAGATCGTTCCAGTTTGTAAATGCCAAAGTGCTACATGTAAGGCTGAAGAGTGATAAAAAGTGTGGCAGTGGGACCATACGGATTCGTTCTAGACTGTCACGATACCCCCACTAGAGCCATTTGCGTTAAGGTGGGCCCACCCGGTTAGGAATGTCCCACCGATTTGTTTAAGGAGATTGGGATTAGGGTCCGAAAGTTTAGATTCTTGCAGAAATAGAATATCCAAGTTGTAGGGGCAATTATGAGTTTGATGGAATGTCTCTTGCTAGGGTCCCCCAGACCCCTTACGTTCCAAGAAATTAACTTCATTGAGATAAAGACAGATGCTTCGATTCTAGCGCTTGCATGGAGGTGTAGTGTTCGTCACACAAACTCACACCCATGCAACGTGCCATTTTTTTGTTCAGACTTTTATTATTAGAGGAGAAAACAACATGTTTAAAGAAACTACCAGGATGCGATGCCGCTTTATCCAACCTGGAGCTCCTGCGTACGGTCGTCGGAGTGAGGAACTGGGACAGCTGGCCTGCCTCTTGCTGGGGTATCTGGCTTAGATCATCAGGGTGAGGAGCCGGGAATAAAGGGGTGGGTGATTGGCCAATAGGGTGCGGGGTTGCCAAGTGGGGACGGTGGGGTGAGGCTGAAGGCGGGACCGGATTTAGATGGTTGAGGTGGTATGTTTTGGTGTTGAGGAGTTGATAGGTCTAAGTCAGCATATGGGTTCCATCCCTGATCTGGGACAGCAGGCCAAGGGTCCTATCCCCTCGGACCGACAACCTCAATCGACTGATCGTTAAAGTGATCCAGGGCCTGTAAGGGGTCAGAGAAGAGGGGCTCATAGTTCATCACATCAAATCTGTCCTCAAAGCACAGATTGTCAGGAGCAATGTGTCGTTCAAATTGTTGAAAGTCGTTCTCATAATCAATACCGAGCAGATGATTCTCAGGCCTTCTATTAGGATGTTCATGCTCCCATTTCTCGATGGTAAGGAGGTAAGCTACGTCATTTATTACAGCGGCAAAGGATGAAGGGGAGTGGAATCCGCTATAAAATTGCATTTTGATATATGGAAAGCGGTGGTCAAAATTTGCCCAATCACAATCGTCTTGCATCAAGAATCTACCGGCTGGGCTAACTGCATCTGATATGGCGTCCGTGTTATGTCTGAAGAGTTCAGGAAAACCCGAAACTCTTGCCCATGTTGGCTGGTCAAGAGGTGGTGTGGGGTTGTCTGGTTCTTCCCATTGTCGAAACTGGATGGCAGCACCTGCTCTTACAATGGTTGAGCGAAGGAGGATTTGGTCCCGAACAGCATATGAGGGGCAGAAAAGGATAAAGCTATTGTTTGTCAGGAGCCATATCGACCAGTCCTGATGGTGAAAATTGGTAGTGAGGGCGTGATGGAGAGAATCGATCGACCACACGCCACTGGTGATCTCGGCAGTAAGAAGGAGAGGAGGTTCCATTCGACGAAAAGTTTTAGGTTTACTTTTTGGTTTGAATGAGTTATCAGGGGGTTTAGGAAGTGTGACGGGGGATGGTAAAGTGCTTTGGGGAGCGGGAGTGTCGAAAAGGGAGTGTGTTGGGAAGCGGGAGGTTTTTTGTTGAGCTGGTGATGGATTTGATTTTGGGACCCACTGACTTTGAGCAGTTTTGTTTTTAGTGCGGGGAGAGAGGGGGGCGGCTGGGTTATTATTACTAGCACGTGTGGGTTTACGAGGCTTCTCGGGACAATGAGATTGTGGGTGACCAAAAAATCCGCATTTATAGCAAATCTTTGCATCCCGATAGTTTTTCGCCACGTGTCTATGACCCGCGCAACGAAGGCAACAACTTTTTGAATTCAAAAAATCAATAGTGGGACGCACGCTCTGGAAGGTCGGTAGGAGGAGACGCCGCCTGGTAGGAGGATAGGCAAGAGCGGAGGTTTGGGCGTCGAGGCAACCACCTGAGCATAGGATCTGGTTGAGGGGACTTCTAAGGTTACGGGTTTGACGGGGATGGTGTTGAGCTTAGGTGGAGGAAGGAGCGCGACAGCCTTATCAGCTAGGGGGTTTTCGATGATGTTGGTGTACTTAGGGGGGACGAAAGAGATGGGTGGAATGGATGTTGGAGGTAGTTTGGGAGATGTGTAAGGAGGAGGAGAAGTGGTAGAGGAGGGCGCCATGGATAGCTGTGGTATGCACCCGCCTACTTTGTTGATCTGCCCATGCAATATTTATTGTTGTTATTGAATTATGACCTTATTTGATTGTCAACCATATATGTAGGATTGCTGGACTAACTCGGTAGTTGCAGATGAAACATGTTAAAGTATGATGTTAGATATTATAGACAGTCATAATGTTTTATGGGTATAATTATAGTATGTGACAAGGTAGATTTGTCACACTCACTCTGCGTCTAATCCCTTCCGTATTCTCATGTTTCGTGTATATTTTCTTCTGGTTGATGGAACATGGACTTGCTTGGCAAATGACGTTTGAAGGTGCAGATGACAATGGCATTGCTTATTTGTGTTATAAATAATGTATATAAATAATTATTTGGCATTATAGTGTGGATTTGGATTGATTGTATAGGTTTGACTATTTAGTTGGGTTTGGTCTGGATATATTATCTCTTAAATATTTGTTTCCTTCCACTATGCACTTAGAAAGATTTAGTAAGTATTGTATCTTGTTGTCATAACCTAATGGTCCAATATCTTTGGCTTTCGGTGTTTATACAGCTTTGTTCCATTAAATCGGAGACTCAAAAATATCGAGTTGTTACATATATCACACCAGTGAGATCCTAAAAGCACTTAGGGCATAATCCGATAGCGAGGGACCATTTACAAACGCTACTGCGAATTCAGAACTAAGTCTACCATATTTAAATCTTTAACCAAAATTCAGATTGTAAGCCACCAGAATTTTGACGGTAAGCAACAAAAAATTTTGACTATAAGCAATACAATATTTCTGAAAGTAAAATCTTAGAATTTCCAACCTAGTGATTTGGCTATTTGTAGTTGTTGTTATCCATCCAAAGAGGTCTAATAGGCATTGTAGAAATTGTAAATTGGAGAGTCATAATAAAACGTATAAATTAGATGTAGGTCAGAGGTTTTCGAACCACTATAAATTTTGTCTATCATTTAAGTTGGTGCACTTAGTTCTTGCTAATATATATGTTTTTGATTTGTGATCTAAATTAGAGTAAAAATGTAACATATTTGATAAATAAAGATCTCATTTCCTAAAAAGCAGCACTAAGATCATACTTAGGATCCTAAGCTTTACCAGATCTTTGTTCTGAGGTGCATGGTTATTTTTGATATAAACATTTTTGGTTCCTTCACTGAAAGCTCAGTTCAGATCATTAAGTTGTCGATTGGAAAGTAAGGATCCAAAATGACATTATTTGAAGGTGAGTAGTCTTCTCATCAAAACATTCAATCTAAGTCAACTTTTTGACTAAGAAGAAGCGCAAACAATGATGGCGACAATGGATGCATCTTTTTTAGCTAAGCAACATGAGATGATGGAGACATTCCTTGAGCATATGGGGAAAGCTTACCCAGCACAAGTCCATAGAGACTGAATTGTGTATTTAGTTGGAAAAATACCATAAATCAATGCTATAGAGTAAGGTAGGAAGGAGCTGCGAAAACATGAACTTACACACATCCAAACCAACTAGGGCCCGAATCGATTTATTTCGATACCGTTCTAGTAGATACCATACCAACCAGTGTAGTTCCCATTAGTCCAATAAAGACCTTCCCCATGATGTCAATGTCGATGTTGGAACTACAGGCTCGGCTGTTAAAATGGGACCACATTGGTTTAGGCCAATTGGTTCGCAGGTGGTTTTTCTATTATGCAAAGGGCATGGCATGGTCCACCAAGCTCCCTAAGGAAGCACTTCAATAACGAAGATGCAAGTAGTTGGGATACTGCATTGATTATTAGGCAAGAAGAAAAAATACCAAATGTTGACAAGATAAACCAGACTCCGTTCACTCTGAATATTCGACATGTAATAAACTCCCAAGTTTAAGATGTTGATTACACAACCATACTTGGAAAAATCGACCCTACAACACGCTCAAGGCGCCAGATTCAGCATATGGAGGCAGTTGGAGCTACGAAGGATGTAATATGTCTTTACTTTCCTTCATTCTTGTTTGATTTAGCAATAATGTAGTTTAGTCGCTTAAAACATGGATCCGTTAGCGCTTGGGTCATATTGAAGAAAATGTTCATTAGTCCGTTTATAGTCTACATCATCCAACCTAAAGATGAAAAGTGCTCGACAGATATGAAGCAAAAAATTTAGTGAGACTTTGCAGATCAATTTTGCATGGTTCAATTCTATAAGAATTGGATATGCCATTTAGTAGACTGGATTGTCCATGTGGCTATTGTCTAAGGAATCAAAAGAATAAAAAAGTTCTATAGAGAACTTAAGAAAAACCTAACCACCAACTTAGAAGATTTTTATTATCAGGCTGACAAATACATGCGCTTGGAGGATTCTTGTGTCGAGGAAGGACTAATCATTGTCAACCAGGTTGGAGATGAAAAGTCTTAGGATAAGGGTAAGATGAAGATGGATGAGAATACAGAAGAAAGAAATGCTTTAGTGGAGTCTAGAGCAAGTTTCCCCATATAGAGCTTACAAAAACTCTAAAGAGTATCTGTCTTACAACTAAAGGGACCATGGATTATGGTGAACCTATGACCAAATAATCAATCACTAAATGATATGACATGTGATAGTAATTACTTATTTAATTGAGCTTACAGCACATAAACATAACCTATGTCTTACAACTCATCTTCAAATGACATTTTTAGTAGAAAGTAATACTCTTGATATTCAAACGACACATTTTTTCGACTAGAAATTATAGGCTGTCGATTAGAAAGTAAGATCCAAAATGACTTTTTTTTAAATTTACCCTTGATATCAATAATTTTTCAAAATAAAAAGTGTTTTTCTTTCTATTATTTACTTGTCATAATGTGTTATGTAAATTACTTATTTAATTTAAGTATATTTAATAGAAAATCACTAAATGATATGACATGTGATAGTAATTACAATGTTTCATAATCATGAGAAATTTATCATAATAAAAATAGCACATCATTTAAAATATTCCTAATCAAGATGTTTTGGGACAAGATATAAATTCAACCTTTGAGGCTATAGTATGTAATGCTCTCCAAATATTGGGCATGAATTTACTCATGGTTATAGGAGGCACCAAGGGGTTACGTATTGATAGTTATCAGATAACTATGGAATGACCCGTTCGATAGTTTTCTATTCATTAATATAACTAAGGTTAAACAGAGAATATTGAAGTAACAATATTATACAGTTCCATTGACTTGAGAATACCGTTGAACTTCAATGTGGACACTCCACTTTGATTATAGTTAAATTGTGGCACGACATCTATCGAATGACTATAGTTGGGTCTAATTTGAGGCATTGGAAGCAAAACACTATTCAATAGAGAATTCGTCTCCATGTTTATATGAGGTTAGTATAATGGTCAATTGTAGTTAACTCAAAGTCAAAGTCTCTGGTCTAAGTAGTTAAATTAATAATAATTGTTATTATTGAACCAAGGAATTTATGTTTTGATTATGCAAGTTGAATGTGGATGACAATGGATTTTAATCAAAACCAAATTCCATTAGTCCAAATGTGATATAGTTTTGACGAAGAGAATTGGTGTAAATAATCATCACTACCAGTGACTGCTTAAAATAGTAAATTTGGATTTTACTAAACTTGTGTAAGCAGTAGATTCGTCCAGTCACACCACTAGCTAAGGTGATATGTGAACGTTAATATTTGAATTTTTCGATATTATTCACCGATTGAATTTAAACCTATGAGTCACACAACCGAAATGTTGAATACTCTAACATACCACACGCTTAATGTGACGACCCGGAATTTTTGAGCATTTGAAATAGGAATATTTAATTAATTTTAAATATTCAAAAGATAATTATTAACTTTAATTTCAAATATCACTGTTTATGGGATAATTTAATTATTGAATTTAACTATTGAAAATAGGATAAAATAGAGAATCCTGAGTTTTTAGCCTGTTAAAAATAGTTTAAAGGTTCAGAAAATTTATATTGTTAATATTGAAGGTGATAGAACTTTTAAAATTGAATTTGGAAGTGTTTTGTTCAGTTTTAAAATTGTACTGTTTAAAATGATATTTAAAAATATCCTTCCGAGGCACAGTCTCGGAATTCGACGAAACCAGTTCCATTGGATCCGTAATATTGTATTATTACCGGATTTCAAATTTCGTAGCATTCGGATTTATCGTTTGATCATACAATAAATAAACGCGTTGAAAAATTATCTTGAAATTTAAAATAACGCTGGTTCAAGAAGCTTCCTTTTATATTATTGTTGAATCTTGCCTTGGAAGCCAAAAGAAGAATAATAATAAACCTAACAGCTGAAAGAAAAACAAATCTCGAAACCATTTTCTCGTTCACTCAAAATTCGAAATGGCCGAAGCTTCGTTTTTCTTCTTTTCGATTCGCGATCGGAGGGGAGTAGCCGGCGTCTCGACTTCGCTGGCATTTCCGGTTCAATCTCGCGTGTTCGTATTCGAGGGTTCAACGTTCGATTCGAGATGGGGTAGGGATTCTCGCGGTGGTGTGGAGGGTTCGACAATGTCGACGCTAGGGTTTCAGCTTGGTTCCCGTTGGCGTCTGCATTGGTAGGGGAGGTCAGGGCGATCAGGCTAGGGTTTAGGCTTCTCGAGTATGCGAGCAAATTGTCTGGAGATTTGGGGCACTGGGAACTCGCGAGTGGATCGCGCTGCCATCTTGGTCGATCGAAGGATGGGCGGCCAGGGGATTAATAGAAGAGGAGGCTCTAGCGAAGGGAGCGACGTAGAGGTGTTAGGTGTCTCGCTTGGGCTTGAGGCGGTGATTCGTGAGGTACTTCTGCTTGGGTTTTAAATTAAATTTAAATATATCTAGTTTAAATAAATTATATATATAACAGTTCTTGATTTAGCAGTAAGCTATATTTGATATAAAATTTTCAGTTAAAGAGATTTGTAAATGTTGAAGAGTTTACATAAAATTTGATTAAAGATCTATATAGATATTTTTATAAGTACATATGTAGTTTCAAAGGGAAATTAGCTTAATTAAATTATTGGTTAAGTAAATATATAAAAAGGGAAATTTATTTGTTCGACTTGTTCACATATAAATAAATTGTTCGATAGTTCAAATATTAATAATCAAATGTTTGTTCAAGGTCGACATCTGAAAGGAAACAAACGAGGATGAAAATAAATGGTAATGGATGGCAAAATAAAATAAAGGTGAGTTAATCTCACTTAGTTAAATTTAAATTTAAATGGTTAAATTTAAATAATTTATTGAATGGTTTTTGATTGATGTGATATATATAGTAGTATATACCAATATATATATATATTGGCATATGTATATATTGGAGTTGTTGATATTCCCACATTATATAGTGGATGAGACCCTATGCGCCGCATAATAGCGGATGATTTTATATAAAATCCATATACCGCGATATTCCACTTTGAGGTGAAATTGGTATTGTGCTAACATCTGTGGATGCAGGGAAACAGGTTGGAGGGATCCAACTGGATTCCTCAAAATTATTAGATTATTTAATATTCTGTGTTCTGAATATTTGATATCATGTGATGATTTTATATTGGATGATGTGGTTGATTTGGATTGTCCAGTATAATAAATTATAAAATCTATGGAATTGAATTTTTGAAAAGAAATAAAGGAATAAAAGTTTAAGTAAAATAATTCGAGGAATTGGGATAAAATTTATAACGAATTGAAATAAAAATAAGGTGATTTGGAATTTTAACAAATATGAAATAAGGGGATTTTGAATCTACAAGGGATAATAAATTTTATACTTAAGTGATATTATTTGAAGAATAAAAGAAGTTATTTTTGAAATTAAGGATTAAAGTTAATTAAAGAATAAATAAGGAGTTTTGGAAATCTGTAATTGATATTGGTAAAAAGGGGTTTAACTCGTAATAAGGAATAAAAATCTAAAGGTTAATGTATTTTGGAATAAATGAAGTAGCAAAGGAAATTTATTTCAAAGTAAGTAGAGTAAATTGGGAAATCAATTGGAAATTGATTTAGTTGTTTAAAATTGGAATTTTAGAAGAGAAATGAGATTTTGGAATTTATAAACTGGGTTTATAAAGTAAAATAAAATATCAGTGGATATTAGAAAATATAAATTCAAGGTGGGAATTTATAAAGGGATGTGAATTGGTTTAAAATAAATGTTGATTTATTTTTAAAGGATGGAAATGAGAAGTGTATTTCTCTGGATAGCCAAGTACGTTTTCAAGGTAGTTTTAAATATAAGTTAAAAGTTTTAATATGTTTTAAAAAGCATGTTTTAGAAAATTGATTATTTTTAAATGTTAACTTTCTAAAGTAAGTAGTTTCAAAAATCTATTATTGTAGTAATTATATAAAAGTAATTTGGTATTATGTTTTAAAGAGGAAGTCAGCTTATATTTATAAAGTGGTTTTATTTTAAATATTCTTAAAATATATATTTTGATAAAGTATTAAAGTAGTTTTAAAATTTCAATGTTATAAAATATATTTGGTGTTTTTAAATTATTTTAAAATTAAAAGTATTTTGTACTTGGTGATTCAGTGGAAATAATTATTTGGGAAATGTTTTCCGTAAGCGGAAACTGTTTTGAAATTGTTTTCAAATGAGCTTTGAAAATTTGGAAATATATCTTGGAAAGATATTTGGGCAAATAAATAATGTGGGAAATTATTTATTGTGTGATGGTTGCTTGTGGATGTTAATTGATAGTTAAATAACCGACTATCAATATTGGCCAAATGCGCTGATCGTTTTGAAGAGACCGGGATCGGGTTTCCGTATACCGGGATTCTAGGTCTGGAGACTCAAAAACCACTTCGATCCGGTTTGTACGTTTCGCGAAAACGATTTCGGAGTCGAAGATGGAGCAGTGAAGTGCAAGGGCTAGTCGCTACTAATCCTGAGGATATTTCCAAAATGGATGTAGTAGGAATAGTGCCTTCGGTTCCGTTCGAACCCGGGACGGACTTGTATGGACGAATGCTTTCGTGACATCGTCAGGTGGGCGATGGGCATTCTAAGGGATATGTTCTATAAGGTATCGTTTAGCCTCAAGCCTCATCAACCGGGAATGACTGAAAATCAGGGGTTATGCAGCAAGGCTTCGTGGGTAGCGCCCACTGGAGAGTGTGGTCATCCCTGTCTAGATGTCCCTTATATTTCGGCTTAGTGGTGCGGTTGCTGATCCCAACCGTGGGGTGATCATATTCGGAATTGCCCATAGGTGATTCCGGCCTTGTGTTGCAGGGGAGCGGGCGTACTCCTCGGTACTGTGATCTAGGCCACGTACTGTGACAGGTGGTACCCCAGTGCCTAGTCATTCGTTGGAAATCCATTCTCCCTACGCGCCTTGTACGGTATTTGTTTGTATACCTAGTATGCTGGAATTTAATCATGTAACAATTTCAGCTATTTTAATAAGTATTTGTGAATAGACACTATTATAATATCAGAGGATTTTTATAAAAAGTGTTTTAGCTATCGTAAGGTAAAAACCCGACATGTTTATTTGTGGCGTGGTCTTACGAGACGCTTTTATTTTCAAAAGGATTTTTGAAACTTTAAAAATCAATTGAGTGTGATTTCTCACGCTGGTATTCCAGACTGACTCGGGTATTGTTTTATATGATGCTCGGGTCAGACCGAGTATTATAGGTTATAGGATATGATGTTGTGGAGCTCAGGAGATGAGCTGGATGGCGAGACGTATCTCCCGTACTTGTTTATATATATATATATTCCGCTTTGTTGATTGTTGTACTCTGTTGTATTGAGGACATGATATGGTTATTGTCCAGTTGTATGTTATGTGTTCTCTGATGTATACTCTGATGATGTATTATATAAAACTGATATAGTTTTGATTTGTGTAAAGATCTGTTAATATATATTATATTTTATTCCGCTGCGATGGTTAGATTCTGATTTTGTTTTCTATTTTTTTCTTCTTCTACCTCTTCTTCTTAACTCAAATGGTTCGATTTTCCGGGTCTGGAAAGTCGGGTCGTTACAGTGGTATCAGAGCTTAGGCTGGCGACAACCTTGGCTCTGGTGGGAAATTTTGAGTGTATTAATAGATATGAGCGCGTATTTGTTAGTGAATATAAAATGGTTTTATATTGTGTTGACTTATCGGTTGAGTGTTTATAGATTCTGGTCGATGTGTGGGACGCCACAATATCGATAGGGATTTCTAAACCCTTAAACTAGGTAAATCGACACAGTATTGTTTTAAAATAGGGTAAATGATATAATTTTACCCAAATTATTTTTGTATATAAAGAAAAGTTTTGTAAACTATTCTAGTTGTTATATATGGATGTTTGATTATTAGGGAGTGATAATATTAAATTAGCATCATTTAGATATCAAATTGGATAAGAATTGGAATCATAACTAAAAGCTAAGAAATAAATTTATATACAAATAAAATTTGTAAATGTAGATTATAAATGTAATTTATAAATTGGAATAAACTCCATATCCAAATGAGATAGTAATTTGAAATAGAATTCCAGAGAAATGATGGATATAAAACTGGATGGGTTTTAAATTTGGAATTTTGTGAAGTTTAAAATTCCTTTGAGTTGGAAATGGTTTCAAAACGGTTTTGGAGGGATTTTAAAGAGATAAAAGCATTTAACTCTCTTTCGGTCGCTGGAAAATAACTTCGGTGATGACTGCAGCATCATCGATGTTCATTTTCGAGTTTCTAGGAGAGAAATTGCTACCGAGTTGTTTGAAATGGGATTTGTTTGCAAACTGGATTTGGTTTTGAAAATTCAAAGGAATAGTTGAATTGCCAAAGGATTTTGGGATATAGTTGATTTCAAAGGGAATTTTGAAATTTTGAAAATTTGTAAAGCTCTGAAACTTTATTTAAAATGTTTATGGGATAATAAATAAAGTTTGGACACTTACAAAATTTGAAGTAAGTAAGGAAATGAAAATAAGTTAGAATATAAGCCAATTAATTGTAGTAAATTAAAAGAAGTAAACAAATAGAGGGTAAGTAAATTGGGGAACTTATAGAAACTTACAAATTTGAATTGTAATAAATAGATTTCGATGGCTTATTAAATAATTGAAACTAATGGAGAAAAGGTATACATGGCTAAATTAGATGTATAATTCCGAGTTAAAAAGTAAAATGTGAATGGGATTGATTGAAAATAGATGAATGGGAATGTGTTTAATTATAAATGAATGAAAGTATGAAAATATAAGTATGTGGCTTATAAGAAATTGGAAAGTGAAACAAAAACCAAAATAAGATTTGTTTAGTATATGGGAAAATCCAAACTTGAGAAATAAAATAAAATTGAAATGGTTGCAAATGAATTAAAATGACATTGTTATTGATAAAACAAATTCAATAATAGATTGTGAATTAAAATAGAATTTGAATGTAATGGAAAGAGAATATGTTAAATTGGAGTGGAATTAATATAATTTGAATTGAAATCAATTCGAATAGTTATAAAATGAAGTGATTGTTTAATTGAATGAAATAAAATTCTATTCAGACAAATAAATGAAAAATCCAAACTTGGGATTTGATTAAAAGAAAATGAAATCAAGGATTTGAATGGAAGTTGTTGAATAAAATAAACTTAAGTTATTGGGTGGAATTGTTTGAAGGAAATAAATAACTTAAGTAAGTTGTGCGACGGTTATTTGGTGTATTGGATGCTGAGTTTAATAAAATGGTTTGGAATCAAACTCTTTGGATATGGAAGAAATACAATGAAAGTTGTGAATAAATTTAAAATGGAATAGGTTAAATGTAAATTTAGTTGAATTTAACCTAAATGGTTCTAAAGCTGAAGTAATCATTTATTCACATTGATATTATCGAATTGTATTAGAAAATGGATCGTTTGAGATAAAACGAGGTTAAATAAAATTCTATGAATTGATAGAAAGGAAATAAAATTGATTTTGGAATCAATTGTGGTAAATGTGAGTTAATATAAGCAATATAATTGATTTTTAAATCAATCGTAATAAATACGTATTCATTTGGATTAAAATGAATAGAATGTAAGTAGTGTAGTGTAAACCATTTAAATGGAAGCATTTAATTTGTGTTGGGCCTAATAAATTCACTTATGGAAGTGTTTAGTGAATATTGCTTATGTTGTTTGTGTTAGCTAATGAAATTAATTGAAATGATAACAAACTTTGGATATTCGTCACTAACCTGTTTAAGTTGAGTTAGTACAGGTTCGGGAAAACCGTTTGGCTGGATTTGACTGCGCTAATTGCTTAAATAAATAACCGCTTGCTTAAAAAAAATGCTAAATAAGGTATGTTTATGCAAAAATTCAAAATAGGAAATATGAACTGCATATATTGATATATATTGTGATTTCCGGCCTGAGGCAATATATTTGTGCATCCTGCGATATCGCAGAAGTCCCTTCATACAAAGGAGACTCTGCCAAAATTTTCCGTAAATTTTGGGAGTTAGAAAATTTTTGAAAATTTTTGAAAATTTTCACTAACAACAAATGAATTAAAATTTGTTAAACAAATAAGGTTGAAACTGAGTATTGAAATCTAATTCAAATGTGAATGTAAGGTGAAGCGAATTTGAAGGAACTAAAGAAGTGAAGTTTGCGAATAAACTGTTAATCGAAATTTAAATTAATTAGTAAGTGCAACTAATTAAATATTCGAGTGGAAGCCAAATTGAAATCAAATGGAATTGTAAAGGCAAAAGTGAATAGAAAAGGATATGAACTTCAATAATGAAGTGAAAATAAGTATAAGCAGTATGTAAAATATTTATATTGAACTTAAGAAGTATGGTGAGATTCTTAAGTAATTTGATATTGAGGAAGATTATTCTGGATGAATAATTGAATGACGATTAAAATTTGAAGTTGTGAATAAGTGGATAACAATCAAAAAGGAATGTGAATAAAAGAAAATTGATATAACTGATAATCAATTGGAATTTATACGTAAGATGTACATATATTATTTTATTCGCATAGCTATTTGGTCCAGATGTCGAACACAGAATTTCGAGATAGATATATCGATCCGAGTTGGAATTTTTCACTCGATTTTCAACGGCGAACCTGGATATGGATTGTTGATTGATTCTGGATATTCTCTATCATAGTTTGTGGCTATGCAAGGAGAATGACGGTTTCTGATCAAGAAACCAGATCTGAGTCCGCACTAGGAAGTCGGGTGGACGATACTAGTTCGGAAGTGAAATTGTGTGATCGAGTGAGCGATCGAATGTGATATTGCGTACGGATGATATATGTGCATCGTACGGGCTTAAGTAAAACAAATATTGTAAATTTGTAAAGAAAAGTATAAAATGACTTTGGAATTGTGATGGAATATTATTGCTTAGTAGGATATACAGGTGTATAAAAGCAATGGATAAATTGGGATTTTGATTTTAGAAGATAAATTTAATGGCCCGACAAAAGGTATGTATTTGAATTTCTATATGAAATTTGATTGGGTTTTGGATCCAGCCACTTGGCTTTTTGTTTTCTTTTTGAGATTGGGAGGCCGTAGAGCCATTTTGTAGTAGTACCGTGCTAGCCGCGCAAAGGAGACGCTGGCAAAATTTTTCGGGAATTTAGGGAGTTAGAAAAATTTTGGAAAATTTTGATAATTCAAAATTTCAATTCAAATTTAAATTTGAATTGATAAGTAGGTGATATGGGTTGAACTTATGAATAAGTTTGGAAAGTTAAAAGATGATTAGTGTATCATTAATAAAAGATTGTTTGGGTATTGTTAAACTGTTTGAATTTGGAAAATATTTAACGGGGATTGAATCATTCTTCCTAACTAGTAATTTCGGGGACGAAATTCTTTTAAGGGGGGAGGAATGTGACGACCCGGAATTTTTGAGCATTTGAAATAGGAATATTTAATTAATTTTAAATATTCAAAAGATAATTATTAACTTTAATTTCAAATATCACTGTTTATGGGATAATTTAATTATTGAATTTAACTATTGAAAATAGGATAAAATAGAGAATCCTGAGTTTTTAGCCTGTTAAAAATAGTTTAAAGGTTCAGAAAATTTATATTGTTAATATTGAAGGTGATAGAACTTTTAAAATTGAATTTGGAAGTGTTTTGTTCAGTTTTAAAATTGTACTGTTTAAAATGATATTTAAAAATATCCTTCCGAGGCACAGTCTCGGAATTCGACGAAACCAGTTCCATTGGATCCGTAATATTGTATTATTACCGGATTTCAAATTTCGTAGCATTCGGATTTATCGTTTGATCATACAATAAATAAACGCGTTGAAAAATTATCTTGAAATTTAAAATAACGCTGGTTCAAGAAGCTTCCTTTTATATTATTGTCGAATCTTACCTTGGAAGCCAAAAGAAGAATAATAATAAACCTAACAGCTGAAAGAAAAACAAATCTCGAAACCATTTTCTCGTTCACTCAAAATTCGAAATGGCCGAAGCTTCGTTTTTCTTCTTTTCGATTCGCGATCGGAGGGGAGTAGCCGGCGTCTCGACTTCGCTGGCATTTCCGGTTCAATCTCGCGTGTTCGTATTCGAGGGTTCAGCGTTCGATTCGAGATGGGGTAGGGATTCTCGCGGTGGTGTGGAGGGTTCGACAATGTCGAGCTAGGGTTTCAGCTTGGTTCCCGTTGGCGTCTGCATTGGTAGGGGAGGTCAGGGCGATCAGGCTAGGGTTTAGGCTTCTCGAGTATGCGAGCAAATTGTCTGGAGATTTGGGGCACTGGGAACTCGCGAGTGGATCGCGCTGCCATCTTGGTCGATCGAAGGATGGGCGGCCAGGGGATTAATAGAAGAGGAGGCTCTAGCGAAGGGAGCGACGTAGAGGTGTTGGGTGTCTCGCCTGGGCTTGAGGCGGTGATTCGTGAGGTACTTCTGCTTGGGTTTTAAATTAAATTTAAATATATCTAGTTTAAATAAATTATATATATAACAGTTCTTGATTTAGCAGTAAGCTATATTTGATATAAAATTTTCAGTTAAAGAGATTTGTAAATGTTGAAGAGTTTACATAAAATTTGATTAAAGATCTATATAGATATTTTTATAAGTACATATGTAGTTTCAAAGGGAAATTAGCTTAATTAAATTATTGGTTAAGTAAATATATAAAAAGGGAAATTTATTTGTTCGACTTGTTCACATATAAATAAATTGTTCGATAGTTCAAATATTAATAATCAAATGTTTGTTCAAGGTCGACATCTGAAAGGAAACAAACGAGGATGAAAATAAATGGTAATGGATGGCAAAATAAAATAAAGGTGAGTTAATCTCACTCAGTTAAATTTAAATTTAAATGGTTAAATTTAAATAATTTATTGAATGGTTGATTTGATTGATGTGATATGTATAGTAGTATATACCAATATATATATATTGGCATATGTATATATTGGAGTTGTTGATATTCCCACATTATATAGCGGATGAGACCCTATGCGCCGCATAATAGCGGATGATTTTATATAAAACCCATATACCGCGATATTCCACTTTGAGGTGAAATTGGTATTGTGCTAACATCTGTGGATGCAGGGAAACAGGTTGGAGGGATCCAACTGGATTCCTCAAAATTATTATATTATTTAATATTCTGTGTTCTGAATATTTGATATCATGTGATGATTTTATATTGGATGATGTGGTTGATTTGGATTGTCCAGTATAATAAATTATAAAATCTATGGAATTGAATTTTTGAAAAGAAATAAAGGAATAAAAGTTTAAGTAAAATAATTCGAGGAATTGGGGTAAAATTTATAACGAATTGAAATAAAAATAAGGTGATTTGGAATTTTAACAAATATGAAATAAGGGGATTTTGAATCTACAAGGGATAATAAATTTTATACTTAAGTGATATTATTTGAAGAATAAAAGAAGTTATTTTTGAAATTAAGGATTAAAGTTAATTAAAGAATAAATAAGGAGTTTTGGAAATCTGTAATTGATATTGGTAAAAAGGGGTTTAACTCGTAATAAGGAATAAAAATCTAAAGGTTAATGTATTTTGGAATAAATGAAGTAGCAAAGGAAATTTATTTCAAAGTAAGTAGAGTAAATTGGGAAATCAATTGGAAATTGATTTAGTTGTTTAAAATTGGAATTTTAGAAGAGAAATGAGATTTTGGAATTTATAAACTGGGTTTATAAAGTAAAATAAAATATCAGTGGATATTAGAAAATATAAATTCAAGGTGGGAATTTATAAAGGGATGTGAATTGGTTTAAAATAAATGTTGATTTATTTTTAAAGGATGGAAATGAGAAGTGTATTTCTCTGGATAGCCAAGTACGTTTTCAAGGTAGTTTTAAATATAAGTTAAAAGTTTTAATATGTTTTAAAAAGCATGTTTTAGAAAATTGATTATTTTTAAATGTTAACTTTCTAAAGTAAGTAGTTTCAAAAATCTATTATTGTAGTAATTATATAAAAGTAATTTGGTATTATGTTTTAAAGAGGAGTCAGCTTATATTTATAAAGTGGTTTTATTTTAAATATTCTTAAAATATATATTTTGATAAAGTATTAAAGTAGTTTTAAAATTTCAATGTTATAAAATATATTTGGTGTTTTTAAATTATTTTAAAATTAAAAGTATTTTGTACTTGGTGATTCAGTGGAAATAATTATTTGGGAAATGTTTTCCGTAAGCGGAAACTGTTTTGAAATTGTTTTCAAATGAGCTTTGAAAATTTGGAAATATATCTTGGAAAGATATTTGGGCAAATAAATAATGTGGGAAATTATTTATTGTGTGATGGTTGCTTGTGGATGTTAATTGATAGTTAAATAACCGACTATCAATATTGGCCAAATGCGCTGATCGTTTCGAAGAGACCGGGATCGGGTTTCCGTATACCGGGATTCTAGGTCTGGAGACTCGAAAACCACTTCGATCCGGTTTGTACGTTTCGCGAAAACGATTTCGGAGTCGAAGATGGAGCAGTGAAGTGCAAGGGCTAGTCGCTACTAATCCTGAGGATATTTCCAAAATGGATGTAGTAGGAATAGTGCCTTCGGTTCCGTTCGAACCCGGGACGGACTTGTATGGACGAATGCTTTCGTGACATCGTCAGGTGGGCGATGGGCATTCTAAGGGATATGTTCTATAAGGTATCGTTTAGCCTCAAGCCTCATCAACCGGGAATGACTGAAAATCAG
This sequence comes from Allium fistulosum, assembly GCA_030737815.1. Lineage (NCBI taxonomy): Eukaryota > Viridiplantae > Streptophyta > Magnoliopsida > Asparagales > Amaryllidaceae > Allium > Allium fistulosum. Next base: position 1,308,209,889 of record CM060904.1, on the reverse strand, counting down.
GGGTTATGCAGCAAGGCTTCGTGGGTAGCGCCCACTGGAGAGTGTGGTCATCCCTGTCTAGATGTCCCTTATATTTCGGCTTAGTGGTGCGGTTGCTGATCCCAACCGTGGGGTGATCATATTCGGAATTGCCCATAGGTGATTCCGGCCTTGTGTTGCAGGGGAGCGGGCGTACTCCTCGGTACTGTGATCTAGGCCACGTACTGTGACAGGTGGTACCCCAGTGCCTAGTCATTCGTTGGAAATCCATTCTCCCTACGCGCCTTGTACGGTATTTGTTTGTATACCTAGTATGCTGGAATTTAATCATGTAACAATTTCAGCTATTTTAATAAGTATTTGTGAATAGACACTATTATAATATCAGAGGATTTTTATAAAAAGTGTTTTAGCTATCGTAAGGTAAAAACCCGACATGTTTATTTGTGGCGTGGTCTTACGAGACGCTTTTATTTTCAAAAGGATTTTTGAAACTTTAAAAATCAATTGAGTGTGATTTCTCACGCTGGTATTCCAGACTGACTCGGGTATTGTTTTATATGATGCTCGGGTCAGACCGAGTATTATAGGTTACAGGATATGATGCTGTGGAGCTCAGGAGATGAGCTGGATGGCGAGACGTATCTCCCGTACTTGTTTATATATATATATTCCGCTTTGTTGATTGTTGTACTCTGTTGTATTGAGGACATGATATGGTTATTGTCCAGTTGTATGTTATGTGTTCTCTGATGTATACTCTGATGATGTATTATATAAAACTGATATAGTTTTGATTTGTGTAAAGATCTGTTAATATATATTATATTTTATTCCGCTGCGATGGTTAGATTCTGATTTTGTTTTCTATTTTTTTCTTCTTCTACCTCTTCTTCTTAACTCAAATGGTTCGATTTTCCGGGTCTGGAAAGTCGGGTCGTTACACTTAAATTAAACTATAATCATTATAAATAAATTAAATTAATATATATTTGTTAAATATTAATTATAAAAATTATTTGAGTTAATATTCAGTAAAATGCATCAATAAAAGTTATATACGTATGCATCGATATACGATATCGATAAACATGTAAATTGGATTTAAAATGTGTAGATATTGATTGGGTTTGAAAATGTATATGGGCCATTTTCCCATAAGGATGGCCAACCATGCTTGGATGGGAAGGGGTTGTGATATTTATTTGAAATATGTGTTTTGAATTGGTAAGGAGAACAGGAAAATAGGAGGATCTAGATCACTCTTTTTACTCCATTCTTTTGCCTATTTAAACCAACCATCCCCATTCTTTTGCTCTTTAGTTTTTGCCTCATCCTCCTTTTAGTTTTGGTAGGAAGAAATAGACCCCCCTCCATTTCCAAATAAAATTAAATTAATTTAAATCAATACCAAAAGGTGTGGTGATCTTTGCAGTTGGCTGCTTTTCCGGAAGAGTACGAATTCGATCTAAGGAGTTTGGATTCAACATTCAAGATGCACATTCAAGGCCACGGGATTGGTAACATTTAATTTATATTCTGTTATATACATATTTATTTAGGTCAATACATGTGTGTATATTAGAACCTTGCTATACCACGAATTTAAATGTTTATTTATTGTTGGATCAATATACACATACAAACATATTAAAATTAAATTTGAAAAAAACATATACACACGTATAAATTCTTTTTGGCCTATTAAATAATAAAAAAATCAAGTTAAAAATGTTATAAAACAGTATTAAATTAAAATTTTATTTTTCAATCTATATATACATATTTTATAAATAAAAATTTCACATGGATTTTACATTAAAAAACCAATTATATGTATATATATGATAATAAAATCCAAAAGGAAAAGTAATAATTTATAAATATATTTTAAACATTTTAAAACCATTGTGTATTAAATAAAATTATATAAGTATATATGTATTGTTACCCGACACCTTGGCCTGGCTACAAAGCGACAGTTGTAGAGGTTATAGTTAGCACTAAACAAGATTCTGGCCAAGAAGAGACTTGGGATATAAGGGTTTGATGCAATCGATGTGGTTCGACATGTATGTGTGGTTCGGTATGTATGGCTCGGTAAAAAGAGGGAAGACCATGTCGTTCGGTCATGGCGTGAAGAATAAGGTGGGTCAGAATACATGGCTCGGTCAAAGACGAAGGTCACACATGGCTCGGTCTACGTGGATCGGTAGATGCCGCTCGGTCAAGGAAGAAAGGTCGTGCATGGTTCGGCCTTGGCGGATCGGTCAAGGTGAATGAAGTAGAAGTGGATTGGCCATGTTGGTTCGGCCTTGGCGGATCAGTCAAGGTGAATGAAGTAGAAGTGGTTCGGCCATGTTGGTTCGGCCTTGGCGGATCGGCCAAGGTGAATGAAGAAGAAGTGGTTCGACCATTGTTTTTAGATCAGGAAGATATGACCGGCATCCTTTCACTTCAGCCCAAATCACCACTTACTTCGAGTTACTCACAAGAAAACCCGAGCTCGACCAAAGTGGGTCGGCGACCACCGTTCGGCATTGGAGGCTCGGTATGCTCAGTTCGGTGCACAGGAGTTGTCAGTAGTGGGCCGGAGTGTTTTGGTCATGGGCCTACGCAGGAGAACCAGCCTATCTTCGTTTATAAATAGAGGGGCAGGGGTACAGTGAAAGGGGCTTTTTTTGGAGAACTCCAGCGAAACTCTGCCATTTTTTATACTCTCCTCCTTTTGTTTCAAACTTGTATTCAAGTGGTTTGTTTACGGATCGTATCTGTATTCAAGTGATTAAAAAAGTAATAAAGATTCTATTCAAAGTGGATGTAGACAATTCCGCCGAACCACTATAAATCTGGTGTTCTCATTTTTGTTGTTCTTTTTGCATTCAATTGTGTGATTTCTCTGTTTTAATTTACTTTCTTTATTAATCTCTCTACACAACTCTATTCAAGGGTGTTAGTGACCAATTTTGGTGCTAACATGTATATATTTTGTTAATAAAATCCATATAGATTCTAACGTGTTAAAAAAAATTATACAAAATTTGTACATATTTTGTATTAATAAAAAATAACATTATACAAATCCACATGGATTTGTAAAATAAATTAAAATATAACTAAATGGATTCGGCCAAAATAAAAATATTAAATTGTAAACATATTTTATTCATATTTACAAATTAATACTTTATAAATAAATTTTAAATTGTTTGTGTGTGTGCGTATGTGCATATATATAATTAAAATAGAAAATTTTGTGTTTTGAATTTTGAATTTAAAATTTGAAATAGATTTTTATTCTAGATCTTGTTATCTAGCCTTGTGACCAAGCTATTTACAAACAAATCAAATCAGTCAAACAGAAGAATCAGAAATCCAGAGCGATAACTATTGAGCTCAGATGTCAAGCGAGACGAAGTGGGGAAGTCATAAACTTGCCAAGAATCTTCAAGAATAGCCTACACTCCACTTACCATTGGTGCCAAGCTCAAAAATTCAAAATTCAAGTAAAGCTATGGATCGGTATCGAACCATGGCCAGGATTTGTTACTGATCCCTAACTTGCCCAAATTCGTCCCATCGCTCACGCCACACCAAGTTAGAGTAATTGCTAGTTAGTTCATGTCATGTGGTATGTTTCGCTCACTGTTCTTGACCCAAACAATTGATAGATAAGTCAAGTGCCTTTACCCAACCTCCGAACCAAGGAATTCACTCAAGTTCGAGCTCATGTTGACATAACCAAATGTCAAAGACAAGGGTATAAGTCAACCAAACATCCAAAAGAAATTGAAGAAGGTTCGGAGAATAATCTTATGGATCAGTACCGATTCATGGAGTATCGTTCAATACTGATCCATTGCTCTTGCTGAGTTGGCTATGATCCTTTCGGTTCAACTTCTCTTGGACATGGGGATTGGGCAAGAACATAGTGGAAAAAATTCCATCAACCTCCAGCTATAAATTGAGAAGGAGGAGAATTGTTTAAAGGAATTTTGGCTTGTTTAACAAATTTATGTACTTTCTCTACAATCTCACGGATCATTACCGATCCATGGCTACCGATCCGTAAGGTTAACTTTGTAAAACTCAATAGAAACATAAACAAAGTTCAAGTGGACATAGGACTTTGATTAGCCAAACTATTATAATTGTTGTGTGCTATCTTTTTTTGTGTTTTCAATTTATTTTCTTCATTTTGTTGGCCTCTATTAATCTTTGGGTATTTGTGCCAATTTTTAGTGTAAACAATTTGGTGCTTTCACTGAGAATCGAACTCGGGCTAATTGGATCTATTTCCACTTTTGGATTACTTTAGTCCATGAGGTAGATCCATCAGTTTCATTCTTGTATTTCATAACTGTTCAGATTTATTTTAAATCTATCATAGGATTAACCAAATCAATGGCTCCATAAAACACTAAAGAAAGATCTGCCGCCTCCAGGTTTGCCAACGATGTTGAGAACACCAATTCTCAACATATTGAAGAAGTCGCTCAACCCAATGTTGTTGAAATTTAGAGCCTTTGGACATGATAACACGGGTTGAGATGGATAGGATGATGAAGGAGTTGAACAACAAACTATATGAAAGCCAGGAAGAAATGCAGAAAAAGATGAAGAAAAGTTTGGATTTTCTAAACCAATTATCTCGTAGTTGCAAAAGGAACATAAGAGAGCCATCACCTTTCGATTCCGAAGATACAAATAGCTCCTTATCATTCGGTGAGAAACAAAGAGAAGGGAAGCAAAAAATGAAGAGAAAGGAAATCAGAACCTCGAAAAGAAAATTGGACAACGCTCAAAATACAAGGGCATGGATTGGTACCGAACCATCCCTAGGGATCGATACCAAAGCATGTCGAACGTGATGTATATGCGGGGGGTGTTATTGGCTTAGATGATGATGTTGGTGGTGGAGATCGTTATTTTATTAATGGCCAGAATGTAGAAATTCAAACGGATGATGTTGGTCAATCGCGTAAAAATCATAGAAATAGATCAACTGGAGAACGATTCTTCTAAAGACAATGGAACTTAGGTACAATGGAACTAACTGAGATCGTTTGCAGAGCCAAACACTCGGGGCAAGCCATGATTATCACCGTCCAATAGATCAAATTAAGCCAGAATCCAAAGGCCAGTATACTATATTAATAAGCGATTGGCAGATGCTGAGAGAAATTAACCAAAAGTTGAAAAAGTTGGCCTATTTCTTATTGATCGCATCGAGAAAATTCCATCCCTACTTCCAAGCTTATTCAATTTAGGTGCCGATTGATCAGCCCTCAAGATAGGTCCTATAGTGACTCAAGACTTTTGGGAGATTATTAAAATGGAACATCAAACTAAGTAAGTATGGCATGTCATAGGACAACGACCCAAGGCCAAGCACTAGCCGATTTCATTATTGAGTTCACTGTTAGTCCATGAGTTGATGGTTTTGATGACAACAACCTTAGAATAAGATTATAAAATATAAATACTAACAGTATAGTTTAGAGATGTATATGTATATGCAGAATTTAACCATGCAGGTACCAAGAATGAAGACTGTACAGTATAGAGATTCAAGATATCAAGATTGAAGACTCATAAGTATCAAGATTATCAAGAGTTCAAGATAAGTTTTGAGTCTAGAATTATGTTAAAACTTCACAATAGCACTGAAATCTTCACTCCATTTTTCTTTTGGGATGGAACCCATTTCTACCTTTTTAGTGGCTTACAAACCCACGACAAGTAGCTTACAAACCTACGACAAGTGGCTTACAAACCCACGAACATCCTGATTTTGTACAAGTTCTCGAGTCATGTCATGATGAGATATTCTACAGGAAGAAGCTTGCAAAACTAGTTCAAAATGATTTTCAAAACTACTTCAGAATGATTTTCAAAATTATTTTTCAAAATGTTTTAGCCTTAAAAATTATCTTTTCAAATGATTTTCAAAAAGATGTTTTAGCCTTAAATATTCTTGTTTTTAAACCTCGGTTGTTTTAAACTATCTTTTAATTATAATATATTTACTTAGATAAAATTATAGTAAAATTTTATATATATTATTCTCTATATTTACTTATGTATTTTAACTATAGTTAAGTATATTTATAAAGTTTAAAATAGTTTTAATATGAGATAAAGGTTATTTTCAAAGAAAATCAAATCATCAAAAATTGCTTTGGGATGTAGACATACCCATGGTGACCATGTCGACATAGTGTTAGTTAAAATTCAAAATTCAAATTTCAAAAGAAGTGTTTATTCGTCATAACTCTTCACGAATGGACATGGCTGTTGTTCCTCTATAAATAGGGGTTAGTTTCAACGAATTTAACATCAGTTTTTCTGGTTTTTCACTTCTCTTCTTCTTCCACATTTTCTTAATCAAAATCCTATCCTTACTCTGCCGAAATCAACATTGAATCTAACTAGATAATCTCTGGTTTGATTCTCTATCACTATCTCAACAAGATCCAAGTGTTATTTAGAGTTATAGGCTTCTTTGTAATCTATCTAGCGAGAAAAGGTGTGATTGTAGCCTTGGAAATCAATTAAGCGAGAAAAGGTGTGATTGTAACCTTGGAAATTAATTGGGTGAACTTGTTGCCCCAGAAATCAAGTATCTCTACCCAAAGGATTGTGATTCTGGAGGGTGTACCTCGTAGCCTTGAAACCGAGGGATGTTGTGACGCCCCACCTCTATGCTCACAATAACAAAGAGTATTAAAAAGAAATACTGTCTGTTATTATCGAGAATAAGGCTGGATAGTAGCGGCCATCCGTAGTTAGGCATTACGCTAGTATTGATTATCTCGATAGGAGTGGTATATATTTTATTTTCATCTCATTATTTATTTACTCCCATCAACATATTCAATTTCAGTATAAAACGAACTACGATGATTCTTAATTGTTTAGGACAACATATATAGTAATAACACAGAACACAGATAATACAAAATCTCTTATATAACTGAAGTCAGTTACAATACATGTGACCCAACTATAACTGTTGACGTTGGAAGTTACATATACAATTACATTATTATAAATAATATACATGAATACATATCATCCTATAAAATAACACTGACTACTCCAAACGATATGAAGAGACTTCATAGCTCAAGCAGCATCCCAAAGTGAGATATCAACAGCCTGTAATAACTCGGTCTGACCCGAGTATTAATTCAAAAGAAAATAATACACGGATCAGTCTAATTCAAACTCAGTAATTAACAGCAAAATCAGCAAAGCCAAATCATCAACAAAGATAAATAAAAGGATTATCAATGAAGATAATTTAGAAAGCAACAGAATTGCCTAAACAGCAATTAACAGCAAGTGGCCAAAGCAAAACCCAAGCCAGTGAACAACATAAACAACAAAATCTAATTATCGATACGATAATTAGAAAACACATAATCTAATTATCTAGTAGATAATTAGATTGCAACAAAATAATCAAATTAAACCAAATCAAAATGCAATTTCAAAATATATTGAATTGGCCACAAAAAACAATTCAAGCAATTGAAATTATCAATTAAAACATCAATTCCGATTTGGCTGCAGTACACGCTCACGTGCACTGCCTCGCCACTGCAGAATATGACGTCATCACTACTCCAATTATTTAAACTGAACTCAATTGCACAAAAGGCAATGTCGAAGAAGGCCAGAACATCAAGTGATGCAACATCATGAATCAATGGTCAGATTCAAACAAACCCAGCAAAGTGACAATACATATTCAAGTGCACTGAATCAGGTACAACATGATAACAGGAACACAATCAAGGCCAGAAGTGACTTCAACAAGTTGATATGCAGACAATAACACAAATACTTTCAGAATTCCTATATGCATATGTTTGCACATATGTACACGCAGTCATACAAACCAATACAACTCAAGTGAAGCCTCAACACTCATGGACCAATGTATGCAACAGAGTGAAATGCAACAGACTCAAGTGAAACAACCATCAAGTAGAACTGCACATGAATTAAATGCACGAACTAATATTCACATATATACATACAGAAATATATGTATACATCTGATACAATGCACAACTACAAGGAGTAACTGCACAAGACCAGTGAACAACCAGATGACATGTAGACATCAAGATGAACTAGCAAAGGCCGAAGTTCAAGGCAAGGCAATGCACAATGTAGACTACAAATAAACAAGGACAAAACATATATGGTGGACAGCAACTACAACTCAAATGCAAGCCAACATAGAGTATCACTAATACATGGACAATGGAGTACATATGAACATGAAAGCCAATGCTAACATGAATATGCAACAGAGCAACTGACCGGAGTTAATAATCTCAAATTAAATAGCAACAGTGAAACAGAACAATCGATTACCATAAACACAGGAGCTACACATCAAGTATACAGGAACCAAACCACACGAAATCATGGAACAGTTCAAACAATAGAGAATTCAAAGCATTGTTAAATGCCAGAAGTTCAAAGCCGAGGTTAAAGCAATGTCGAAATCATCAGTAATTCAATTGAACAAAGTCAACTTTCTTCTCAAAGTCAAGAATCGTGATGACCAGTTAACAGTTCGAACAAAGCCAAAGTCATTCAGTTCAAAATCAATGTCGAAGCTACAAAGACAAGAGTCAATTTCAAGCATCAAAGCAATGTCGAGCCAACAGCAAAAAGAACGCAACCAAGTTAGAAATATCGCAAGTTCAAAATTGAAGCCGCGAGCAAGTCACCGAAGTCAAAATAACAGTTTCAAAATCAACACCGTGGTGACCACGAAATCAATCAAAACCGTGGAAATCAAAAATCACGAATATACGAAAGCTTGAATTAGAGGTGTGAGTGAAAATCACTCACCTTATTTCAAAAAGCGCAAATCCAAAGATTGAACAGATCGGAATCGAAGCCGTGGCATCCAGAAAATCCGAGAATACATCGCCAAACCAAATCAAGTCGTGGCGGCCACGAAATCGTTCAAACCCTAGCAGCCCTTGTTACATGTGTTTTGTTTTGGTCTTGCGATGAAAAGAATGAAGGAGGAACCGGGCATTTACTCGATAATTATCACGGCACCCAAAACAAAAGAAACGTGGGCCAAAATTCAAGCCCACATAATCCCTTCACAAACTTATAAAAGAAATTCAACCCGATTTAAAACTCCCATTATAGCTAGCCAATTTAATCGTCTAACGACGATAATTACTGGTGCAAAACCCCGGGTCATTACCCCTCCTTATAAAAATTGCATCCCCGCAATTTTCATAATTAAAGTCGTCAATAACAATTATTTTTCTAACTTAAACTGGTTAAGCTAGAAAAATAAAGGTTAAGAATACAAACGCCAAAGAAATCTTTTAATTTCATAAAAGAAATTCACAAATTCACAACCAAATCTATTTATCAAATAAATAATCAAAAACAACAAATCTGAATAAATACAATTATCATCAATACTTAATTATCAATTAGATAATTAGAATACAGAAATCACAAAACAACAATATCTAATTATCGATATGATAATTAGAAAACAGCAAAATCTAATTATCAACAAAGATAATTAGAAAACGACAAATATCTAATTATCAAAAACGATAATCAGAAAACAACAAATATCTAATTATCAGAAACGATAATCAGAAAACAACAAATATCTAATTATCAAAAACGATAATCAGAAAACAACAAATATCTAATTATCAAAAACGATAATCAGAACAACAAATATCTAATTATCAAAAACGATAATCAGAAAACAACAAATATCTAATTACAGAAAACAACAAATATCTAATTATCAACAACGATAATCAGAAAACAACAAATATCTAATTATAAAAAACGATAATCAGAAAACAACAAATATCTAATTATCAAAAACGATAATTAGAAAACAGCAAATATCTAATTATCAAAAACGATAATCAGGAAACAGCAAATATCTAATTATCAAAAACGATAATCAGGAAACAACAAATATCTAATTATCAACAACGATAATCAGAAAACAACAAATATCTAATTATCAAAAACGATAATAAAAAAACAGCAAATATCTAATTATCAAAAATGATAATTAGAAAACAGCATAATCTAATTATCAACAAAGATAATTAGAACTCAAATCAACAAATATCTAATTACCTGTAGATAATTAGAAACAACGAATTAGCATTATCTAATTACCAATTAGATAATTAGAGACAGCTATTAGTGGATCGATCCCAGCAAATGGCGAGTTTTAGCTACGCCGCACGTGCATCTCATATGGCCGAAGCCTACCAAGTACTGTCATCATAATTTTGGCTCCCAACAAATGATCCAAAGGTCCGCAGAGTGACCCGAAGGTCTAGTACTGGTAATTGACCCGAAGGTCCATCAGATGACCCGAAGGTCCAGCAGAGTGGCTCAAAAGCCCAACATAAGTGTCACTAACTTTTGGTTAGTAATCCGAATAATGTTAACAGTGCGTCCCATACCACACGTTCGCACTGAACGGTTTACTAATCACTAGCTACTTTCCACTGTGTATGATTCAATCAGCGAGTCCGGAATTAACCGTACAAGTAAAAGTGAGGGTCCATAGTCCGCACTTTTGCTACGACGTTTAATCTCTCTTTCTCGTTGACTGAAAGTGCAAAAACGGGTATTTTATAAAAGTTGTTCGATGTAATCAAATGAACAATTCCAGAATTAATCGAATTAATAAAAGTGAGGGTTCATAGTCCGCACTTTTGTTAAAACATTTAATTCGATTCCTCGTTCCTTTGAAAACACAAAACAATCCGAAAACCATTTATTTTAAACGAATGGAATCACGTGGAAAATCATCAAAACAGCGAAAACAGTCATAACGGCAATGGCTAATTATCGACAGAGATAAATAGAAGAATTATCACTGAAGATAATTAGAAAACAACAACATCTTATGACAATATAAACAAAGAAATCACTCGACTATATCTTCGATGAAGATAATTTAAAACAGCAAAAATCTAATCAAATATGCAATTAGCATAAAAGAAAACCAACAAATATCTCAACAAAATTACATAACTGCAATCGCTGCAGATCCTCAAATCGGATTCGAAATTTTCAAAGAAAACAAAAATAACACATCTAAGTAACAGCATAATCACAATATCAGCAAAATCTAACTATCAATTAGATAATTAGAAAACACAAAAATCACTAACAGCGATTTCTAATTATCAACTGAGATGGATAGAAAAATTATCATCGAAGATAATTAGAAAACAATATAATTCACAACAGCAAATTCTAATTATCGACAGAGATGAATAGAAGAATTATCACTGAAGATAATTAGAAAACAACAAAATTCACAACAGCAAATTCTAATTATCGACAGAGATGAATAGAAGAATTATCACTGAAGGTAATTAGAAAACAACAAAATTCACGAATGAATTAAAAACAAAAAATACAAAATTAACATTCATACCAAAATACGTATCACATTGTCTCTCAAGTGTTTAGGAACTCCTATCGATGACGCTGATTAGACGCATCGAACGGAATTCTTAATTACTCATCAAGCGATTGATACACTAAAGTACAAATCACTTCATAAATTCTTTTTTTTAGAATTTTTTTTAAACTTGATTGCAGAAATGTCCATTTTCAAAACATGAACATTCTTTAAATATATAACCAAGCAACAACCCATAAACAATCTTATTATATTTACAAGAATTTTCAATTCCAATAAATACTCTTATTTCTAATCCATCTAGAAATTTTTATTTTATTTTATTTAACTATTGGTTAAACAAAACAATGAAATTAATTTCATTTTCATACTTTGATTTTTAAATCAAAGGGTTATCAACTGTACTCAGCGAAGGCAGTCTCACTGTTTCCGCTGCGCACTCTGATAAACAGAACAAAAATTAATCAAATCATCAAAACACAATTTCACTTTTATTTTTAAATAAATATATTTAAAAACTTCATCATAAATTCAAAACTTTAGTTTTGACTCAAAGCACAACTAATAACATCAACAAATAGTTGTAACACATGTTTCATTTAAGTTATGTTCTATATTATGTCCATAAACCCCTCGCTCTGATACCAATTGTGACGCCCCACCTCTATGCTCACAATAACAAAGAGTATTAAAAAGAAATAATGTCTGTTATTACGAAGAATAAGGCTGGATAGGAGCGGCCATCCATAGTTAGGCCTTACGCTAGTATTGATTATCTCGATAGGAGTGGTATATATTTTATTTTCATCTCATTATTTATTTACTCCCATCGACATATTCAATTCCAGTATAAAACGAACTATGATGGTTCTTAATAGTTTAGGACAACATATATAGTAATAACACAGAACACAGATAATATAAAATCTCTTATATAACTGAAATCAGTTACAATACATGTGACCCAACTATAACTGTTGACGCTGGAAGTTACATATACAAGTACATTATTATAAATAATATACATGAATACATATCATCCTATAAAATAACACTGACTACTCCAAACGATATGAAGAGACTTCATAGCTCAAGCAGCATCCCAAAGCGAGATATCAACAGCCTGTAATAACTCGGTCTGACCCGAGTATTAATTCAAAAGAAAATAATACATGGATCGGTCTAATTCAAACTCAGTAATTAACAGCTAATCAGCAAAGCCAAATCATCAACAAAGATAAATAAAAGGATTATCAATGAAGATAATTTAGAAAGTACCAGAATTGCCTAAACAGCAATTAACAGCAAGTGGCCAAAGCAAAACCCAAGCCAGTGAACAACATAAACAACAAAATCTAATTATCGATACGATAATTAGAAAACACATAATCTAATTATCTAGTAGATAATTAGATTGCAACAAAATAATCAAATTAAACCAAATCAAAATGCAATTTCAAAATATATTGAATTGGCCACACAAAACAATTCAAGCAATTGAAATTATCAATTAAAACGTCAATTCCGATTTGGATGCAGTACACGCTCACGTGCACTGCCTCGCCACTGCAGAATATGACGTCATCACTACTCCAATTATTTAAACTGAACTCAATCGCACAAAAGGCAATGTCGAAGAAGGCCAGAACATCAAGTGATGCAACATCATGAATCAATGGTCAGATTCAAACAAACCTAGCAAAGTGACAGTACATATTCAAGTGCACTGAATCAGGTACAACATGATAACAGGGACACAATCAAGGCCAGAAGTGACTTCAACAAGTTGATATGCAGACAATAACACAAATACTTTAAGACTTCATATATGCATATGTTTGCACATATGTACACGCAGTCATACAAACCAATACAACTCAAGTGAAGCCTCAACACTCATGGACCAATGTATGCAACAGAGTGAAATGCAACAGACTCAAGTGAAACAACCATCAAGTAGAACTGCACATGAATTAAATGCACGAACTAATATTCACATATATACATACAGGAATATATGTATACATCTGATACAATGCACAACTACAAGGAGTAACTGCACAAGACCAGTGAACAACCAGATGACATGTAGACATCAAGATGAACCGGCAAAGGCCGAAGTTCAAGGCAAGGCAATGCACAATGTAGACTACAAATAAACAAGGACAAAACATATATGGTGGACAACAACTACAAATCAAATGCAAGCCAGCATAGAGTATCACTAATACATGGACAATGGAGTACATATGAACATGAAAGCCAATGCAAACATGAATATGCAACAGAGCAACTGACCAGAGTTAATAATCTCAAATTAAATAGCAACAGTGAAACAGAACAACTCGATTATCATAAACACAGGAGCTACACATCAAGTATACAGGAACCAGACCACACGAAATCATGGAACAGTTCAAACAACAGAGAATTCAAAGCAATTGTTAAATGCCAGAAGTTCAAAGCCGAGGTTAAAGCAATGTCGAAATCATCAGTAATTCAATTGAACAAAGTCAACTTTCTTCTCAAAGTCATGAATCGTGATGACCAGTTAACAGTTCGAACAAAGCCAAAGTCATTCAGTTCAAAATCAATGTCGAAGCTACAAAGACAAGAGTCAATTTCCAGCATCAAAGCAATGTCGAGCCAACATCAAAAAGAACGCAACCAAGTTAGAAATATCGCAAGTTCAAAATCGAAGCCGCGAGCAAGTCACCGAAGTTAAAACAACAGTTTCAAAACCAACACCGCGGTGACCACGAAATCAATCAAAACCGTGGAAATCAAAAATCATGAATATACGAAAGCTTGAATTAGAGGTGTGAGTGAAAATCACTCACCTTATTTTAAAAAGCGCAAATCCAAATATCAAATAGATCGGAATCGAAGCCGTGGCATCCAGAAAATCCGAGAATACATCGCCAAACCAAATCAAGTCGTGGCGGCCACGAATCGTTCAAACCCTAGCAGCCCTTGTTACGTGTGTTTTGTTTTGGTCTTGCGATGAAAAGAATGAAGGAGGAACCGAGCATTTACTCGATAATTATCACAGCACCCAAAACAAAAGAAACGTGGGCCAAAATTCAAGCCCACATAATCCCTTCACAAACTTATAAAAGAAATTCAACCCGATTTAAAACTCCCATTTGCAAATAGCTAGCCAATTTAATCGTCTAACGACGATAATTACTGGTGCAAAACCCCGGGTCGTTACAGTTGTAATTTTTGAATTGATTTTGAAAGGAAATCCGTACTTAGTTGTGCGGGACTGGATGTAGGGTAACCTCGAACCAGTATAAAATCTGGTGTATTCTTTCCTTTACTGCATTTACTTTATTTCTGCATCTGTGATTATATTTGTGTCTGAATATTGCATACATTTGTATACAAATCAACAATAACCCAAAAAGATTTAGTAATTTCTTAAAAACACTATTCACCCCCCTCTAGTGTTATTCCTAGCCTTAAGATCTGTAATCCGCATTCCTCACATTTGGTATCAAAGCAAGGTTTTCAAAAGTTTCATAATCTGATTTTTGAAAAAGTTTTTTTAATGGCTATGTTTAAGAAATCTGTTAATGCATGTTTAGAAATATTCAGATCATCATTGTCTCTTGAGTCTGCATATAATCAACATTCAAATACAAGTTGTCTACTAAGATTATTTGATGTGCAGGAATCATGCTTTATGGGAATTGAGGAATCAATCCAGAACAAACAATCTGCGCAGATCAAAAAGAACAAATGGATACTCGATAATGGATGTTCTAGACACATGACTGGAAATTCAAATATGCTGAATGATATAATATACAAAGACGGAGGACTGGTTAACTTTGGAGACAATTCAAAAGGTTATGTGATCGGCATCGGCAAAGTCGGTAACTCTGAAACTCCTATTATTACTAATGTTTTGCTAGTTAAGAATCTGAAACACAATCTACTAAGTATAAGTCAACTATGCGATAAAGGATATAAAATTAAATTTGAAAAAGATAAGTGTCACATTGAAGATAATAATTCAACCATAATATTTGAGGGAATTAGGAAAAATAATATTTATATTCTTAGTATGAAAATTTCAAATGATAACTTATGTCTTTTGGCAAATGCAAGTGACCCTTGGATTTGGCATAAGAGATTTGGGCATTTGAATTTCAAACTCTTATCTAGACTGTCAAAACATGATCTAGTAAGAGGCCTCCCTAAAATGAATTTTAAAGTAGATAGTCTATGTGATGCATGTCAACTAGGAAAACTTAGAAAAGTACCTTTAAATTAAAAGATTTGATTTCAACTTCAAAACCTCTTGAATTACTTCATCTTGATTTATTTGGTCCATCTCAAATTCAGTCATTAAATCACAGTAAATATGTTTTTGTAATTGTAGATGATTATTCTAGATTTACATGGACAATATTTTTGAAACATAAAAGTGATACTTTTGAATGTTTTAAGAATTTTTCAAAAAGGGTTCAAAATCAATTTTCTCAAAAAATTATAACCATCCGTAGTGATCACGGTGGTGAATTTGAAAATGAAAAGTTTGAAGAATTCTGCAATAAAAAGGGAATAAGTCGCAATTTTTCATTTCCAAGAACTCCACAACAAAACGGAGTAGTAGAACGTAAAAATAAGACGATTCAAGAGTGTGTGAGAACTATGCTTTCTTATAGTAATTTACCAAAGTATTTTTGGGCAGAAGCAGTTGCTACCGCCTGTTATATTTTAAATAGAATTTTAATTAGACCTTTAACTGATAAGACATCTTATGAACTTATTTTCTCAAAAAAAACCTAAGGTATCTTATTTTAGAATTTTTGGAAGTAAATGTTTTATTTTAAATACAAAAGATAACTTAGATAAATTTGATCCTAAATCCGACAAAGGTATCTTTATCGGATACTCTAATAGAAGTAAAAGCATACAGAGTATTTAATTTAAGAACTAATACCATCGAAGAAACAATGCATGTTTCATTTGATGAAAATTTCAAAAATTTTGAAGAAATAAATGATGAAGAGGATTTAATCACTCAAAACCAAGAGTCAACTGAAACTAATAATGAATTAAATCATCCTAATAAAAGGATTAAACTTCTAAAAGATCATCCTATAGAAAATATACTTGGAGATATGCAATCTGTTGTTAAAACTAGAAACAAACTAAGTCAAATGAGTAATGTAGCTTTTATATCAACTATTGAACCCAAAAATCCAAAAGAAGCATCAACTGATGATTCATGGATTTTGGCTATGCAAGAAGAATTAAATCAATTCACTAGAAATGATGTTTGGGAACTTGTTCCTAAACCTGAAAATAAAACAATAATTGGAACTAAATGGGTTTATAAAAATAAAATTAATAAACAAGGAGAGGTCGTTAGAAATAAAGCTCGGTTAGTCACTCAAGGTTATTGTCAAGAAGAAGGAATAGATTTTGATGAAATCTTTGCCCCCGTAGCAAGATTAGAAGCCATTAGGATTCTACTTGCTTTCGCAAATCATAATAATTTCAAATTATTTCAAATGGATGTTAAAAGTGCATTTTAAAATGGTTTTGTAAAAGAAGAAGTATTTGTTAAACAACCACCACTTTTTGAAAATGATAAATTTCCAAATCATGTTTACAAACTTAAGAAAGCTCTATATGGTCTAAAGCAAGCTCCTAGAGCCTGGTATGATAGACTAAGATCTTACTTGTTACAATCAAATTTTGAAATAGGTAAAGTAGATAATACTCTTTTTATTAAAAGAAATAAAAATGATATTCAACTAGTACAAGTCTACGTAGATGATATCATTTTTGGATCAACTAATTTTGAAATGAATAAAGAATTTTCTGAAATAATGACAAAAGAGTTTGAGATGAGTCATATGGGTGAATTAAACTTCTTTTTAGGATTACAAATAAAACAATTAGATAATGGTATCTTTATTAGTCAAGAAAAATATGCTAAAGACCTAGTTAGTAAATTTGGTTTGACTACTGCGAGTGGAAAACCCACTCCCATGGCAAGCAATGGTACCTTAGTAAAGAAGATCTCTCGAAAGATGTAGATCAAAAATTATATAGAGGAATGATTGGATCACTACTCTATATCACTGTGAGTAGACCTGATATCATGCATAGTGTCTGTCTCTGTGCAAGGTATCAATCCCAACCTAAAGAAACTCACTTAAAAGCTGTCAAACGTATTATAAGATATGTTAAACACATCTTTGATTATGGTTTATTTTATCCTGAAAATGATTCGTTTGACTTAATATCTTACTGTGATGCTGATTATGCTGGTTGTAAATCAGACCGAAAAAGTACAAGTGGAACCTGTCACTTTTTAGGGCATTCTCTGATTTCCTGGTTTAGTAAAAAGCAAAACATAGTTTCTCTATCAACAACTGAAGCAGAGTATATTTCTGCTACTTTGGCTTGTTCTCAAGTAATATATATGCAACAAACTTTAAAAGATTTTGGTTTAAATATCTCAAAATCACCAATTTATTGTGATAATACTAGTGCAATAAATTTATCTAAAAATACTACTCAACATGCTCGAACTAAACATATTGATATCAAACACCATTTTATCAGAGATAATATAAGTAGAGAAGTAATTACTCTCGACTATATCAATTCTGAAAATCAAATTGCTGATATCTTAACAAAACTCTTAAATGAATCTACATTTACTAAATTAAGAAGAGAAATAGGTATTTGTTCATTAACTGAAATATAAAATATAAATAACAAGTATAATTAAAAAATAAATTCAAAATAAATTAAAAAAGGAAAAAATTCAAGAATGATGTCGACATCCCCCCTACACCCATGTCGACATATAACGTTTTTAATTTTTTAAAATTTTTTCCCACCAAAATTCAAATAAGTGGTTATAAATTTCTCCTATTTCGAAATTTTCTTCATTCTCTCTGTTCTCTTTCTGTTCTATTTTCTGAGATCAGTTTATCAATGGCCTCCTCTTCCAAATCAAACTTAAAATCAACCTTTTTGTTCCCATCGCCTACTTTTGGTCCGTGTCAACAATCAACGCTCGCTCGTGTAACGAAAATAGAGGATTCTCTGAAAGATACCCTTCAGTTAATGGCTGAAATCCAAGTGATGCAACTTCGAATGACCAAAGAACAAGAGAGGCAAGGCAAAATCCTTAGGAATTTGCAAAAATGTCTTATGGATAATCATGCTAACCCAATCATGATTTACGACGACTCTTCAGAAGAACATGATCAAGAGGAAAGTGAAGAAGAAGAACCCATGGAAAAAGAGATTGCGGAAGATAACGACAAAGTCATTTGCGTTGGCGAAGTGTGCTTTGACAAAGATGGAAATCTTGTCGAACAACGTGGAAATTTCTGTTTCCACTATCCAAATTGTTCGGTTCATAGATCTCCTATATTCAAAGACTCACATTAGTTTTTCTCTTTCTTTTCTATTTGTTGTTTGTTTTTACGTTCTCTACGAAAATGTAAATATAAACAAATATATAATAAATAATGTGTGTTCTTATATATATGTTCTATTAAAAGTATTATTATATATATAGATTCTTAGTTAGGAGAGTTTGTAATTTAGGACTAAGTTTTAGGTTTACAAGTAAGTATTGATGAACTATCATCATATAGGATATTAGAGTAAGAACTATATAGTTTGGAGTTATATAGTTTAGAGTTTGTTTTTGTTGATGAAAAAGGGGGAGAAATATAAAATAGAAGAGTTAGGCATAGATTAAGGGGGAGTTATTAGATTTAGGGGGAGTTATTAGGATAGAAGTAATATTTTATAAACAAAGGTTGTCATCATCAAAAGGGGGGAGATTGTTAGTCCATGAGTTGATGGTTTTGATGACAACCTTAGAATAAGATTATAAAATATAAATACTAACAGTATAGTTTAGATATATATGTATATGTAGGATTTAACCATGCAGGTACCAAGAATGAAGACTGTACAGTATAGAGATTCAAGATATCAAGATTGAAGACTCATGAGTATCAAGATTATCAAGAGTTCAAGATTTCAAGATAAGTATTGAGTCTAGAATTATGTTAAAACTTCACAATAGCACTGAAATCTTCACTCCATTTTTCTTTTGGGATGGAATTAATTTCTACCTTTTTAGTGGCTTACAAACCCACGACAAGTAGCTTACAAACCTACGACAAGTGGCTTACAAACCCACGAACATCCTGGTTTTGTACAAGTTCTCGAGTCCTGTCATGATGAGATATTCTGCAAGAAGAAGCTTGCAAAACTACTTCAAAATGATTTTCAAAACTACTTCAGAATGATTTTCAAAATTGTTTTTCAAAATGTTTTAGCCTTAAAAATTATCTTTTCAAATGATTTTCAAAAAGATGTTTTAGCCTTAAATATTCTTGTTTTTAAACCTCGGTTGTTTTAAACTATCTTTTAATTATAATATATTTACTTAGATAAAATTATAGTAAATTATATATATATTATTCTCTATATTTACTTGTGTATTTTAACTATAGTCAAGTATATTTATAAAGTTTAAAATAGTTTTAATATAAGATAAAGGTTATTTTCAAAGAAAATCAAATCATCAAAAATTGCTTTGGGATGTCGACATACCCATGGTGACCATGTCGACATAGTGTCAGTTAAAATTCAAAATTAAAATTCAAAATTAAAATTTCAAAAGAAGTGTATATTCGCATAACTCTTCATGAATGGATAGCTGTTGTTCCTCTATAAATAGGGGTTAGTTTCAACGAATTTAACATCAGTTTTTCTGGTTTTTCACTTCTCTTCTTCTTCCACATTTTCTTAATCAAAATCCTATCCTTACTCTGCCGAAATCAACATTGAATCTAACTAGATAATCTCTGGTTTGATTCTCTATCACTATCTCAACAAGATCCAAGTGCTATTTAGAGTTATAGGCTTCTTTGTAATCTATCTAGCGAGAAAAGGTGTGATTGTAGCCATGGAAATCAATCAAGCCAGAAAAGGTGTGATTGTAGCCTTGGAAATCAATTGGGTGAACTTGTTGCCCCGGAAATCAAGTATCTCTACCTAGAGGATTGTGATTCTGGAGGGTGTACCTCGTAGCCTTGAAACCGAGGGTTGTAATTGTTGAATTGCTTTTGAAAGGAAATCCGTACTTAGTTGTGCGGGACTTGATGTAGGGTAACCCCGAACCAGTATAAAATCCGGTGTGTTCTTTCCTTTACTGCATTTACTTTATTTCTGCATCTGTGATTATATTTGTGTCTGAATATTGCATACATTTGTGTACACATCAACAATAACCCAAAAAGATTTAGTAATTTCTTAAAAACACTATTCACCTCCCTCTAGTTTTATTCCTAGCCTTAAGATCCATAATCCGCATTCCTCACATTCACCATCCATGATGATGAGAGAGAAAAGGTTGCAGAGCAAAGTGCTCGATGGATGTTGTGCATCGACGTAGCATCCAACGAATGTTTCTCGGGGCTAAGAGTGATTTTGGTAACGACCGAGGAGCAATCGGTTTGCTATGTTCTAAAGCTTTAGTTTCCCACAACAAACAATGAAGCTGAGTATGAAGATCGGACTCGGGATAGTGAAATAATTGAAAGTCAAGGCCATGCACATATAAAGTGAATGACAATTGGTGGTCTGCTATGTGAGGAAGGAACTCCGAGTAAAGGGAGCAAAGCTAGCCCCCTATTTGACAAAAGTTCTGGAGCCGCTCAACGATTTTAAGTATTACACGATAATGCATATCCCTTGGGAAGAAAACACGAAAGCCAATTCTCTAGCCAAGCTACCTAGCTCCATGGTTGCGCAACTCATGAGTTTAGTTCCAGTGGAGGTACTATTGAGCATCGACCAGATGGATGTCGATTGGATCTTGGAGGTTGAATCTGAGAGAGACTTATGGATGACTCCAATTAGGGAATATCCATTGAACAGAACCCCTACGGATGGAAGGAGCGAACGAAGAAAATTCTGGCACCAGGTTCCATGATTTATTGTTCAGGATGGGTTATTATATAAAAGAGGGTTCTCCGTTCCCCTACCGTGGTGTGTCGCCAACGAAGAAGCCAAAAAGATCCTTGTGGATGTTCACGAAGGAGCCTATGGCGCTCACATTGGGGGGCAAACATTGGCGAAGAAAATTCTTCGTTATAGATATTTTTGGCCGACTGTCAATAGAGTGCAGCCGATTACACCGAGAGGTGTGATTAATGTTAGAGATTTGCAAGAATTCCTAGAGCTCCCCAATAACACAAATGGTCAGCCCGTGGCCATTTACAGTTTGGTGAATCGACTTTATTGGTGTGTTACCGATGTCGAAGGGTGGAGAAAAATACGCTATCGTTGCAGTTGACTATTTCTCAAAGTGGGCTGATGTGGAATCGCTCGCCACGATTACCACGAAGAAGGTGATTAACTTCATTATCGGGAAACATCATATGTCAATTTAAGATCCCACAAATGGTCAATTCCGACAACGGGACCTAATTTGACGGTGCGGAATTCAAGAACTTCTACAACAAATATCAGATAGAGAAAAGATTTTCCACGGTAGCACATCTATAGGCGAATGGACAAGTGGAAGCAGTTAACAAAATCATCAAGTCCATTATGAAAAAAAGATCGATAAAGGCCAAAGGAAAATGGGTTGATGAATTACCTTTGGCAATTAAGGCCAATCGAACGACCCACAAACCCACAACTAGTCACACTCCATTCACTTTAGGCTATGGATCAGAGGCCATGATTCCAATTGAGTTGGAAGTGCAATCTCATTGAAAGATCAATTATGGTCCCAAAAGTAATGAGGAACTCCTGCTTGAGTCCCTCAATATGATCAATGAGAAGGACGACGAAGCTGATTTGAGAGCCACCGCTCATCGAAAATGAGTAGCTTGGCATTACAACACAAAGGACAGGAATCAGACCTTTGAGATCTGCAATCCATTCTTAAATGAATCTTTCCTGGTCTAATGAACATGGGCTCGACTTGGGAAGGTCCGTAGGTATCGAACATAAGCTTGGGGATGGAACATTCAAGATAGCAATTGTTGATGGAATTTCACTTTCGAAGGCATGGAATAATAAGCATTTACGATGTTATTTTGCTTAATAACCATCTTTGTACATACTTCATTGGTTTTAATGTAATAAGGCATGATATGCTATAATTGTGGATATAAAACGAATTGGCTTTGAGGATCAATGAATTTATATTCTCATTAGTTAAACCTTGCGCTGTGAATAATAACATGATTGAATAACTTAAACCTATATAATGCATGAAAACAGGTACTCAGAGACAAGGTTTTAAATCTTGGATTTCGGTCACGTCTCGTCTCGAAGAATTTAGATAGCTTATCACGTATCGGGTGAGATCTCGAACGAGATGAGTGCATCTCGGTCGTCCATCTCGGATTTACATCTCGGTTTCTAAAATTCATTTCGGAGTTATCTCGGAGTATATGTCATGTCGGAAATTAGTTTTCATACACCTAAATTTATAATACTAGTCACTACCTTAAGGAAAACACTATGCACTTACCTTGAATATATCACACGCTTATCATTAGTAATTTAGTATGGAAAAATATCACTTGTATCATGTAAAATAAACA
The DNA here is from genome assembly GCA_030737815.1 of Allium fistulosum. Taxonomy (NCBI): domain Eukaryota; kingdom Viridiplantae; phylum Streptophyta; class Magnoliopsida; order Asparagales; family Amaryllidaceae; genus Allium; species Allium fistulosum. The sequence goes on along the minus strand of CM060904.1, from coordinate 1,308,186,813 downwards.
AATAACTAGATTTCATGAATAATGTTCAATATAATATCATATGAGATAAAGTAGACAAGAAACAAACCATAACATATGCACCTTTACTTTGTTTGATCATTCACTTAACTTTCCTACACAATATAATGTCTCATTTCTACCTTTTATGATTTATAGTGCTCCAAGGGAAATCTTAATTTTATAACTTCAAATACAAAAGTCTACAAGTAGAATTAAGATATTCTATGTCTGATTATGGTATTTAATTATTAGCAAACAAAATCTCATTAAGCAACTAATAGCATAGATATTTCAAACAAACGTAGAAAATAGCATACATAGTACAAACAATTTTCAAACATTTAGTAATATTATAAGAAAAGCAAAAAAGTGATGTACGAATGAACATGTAATCATCAAATGAAATTAATAGATGAAAGAGAATTCCTTTATTGCTTAAAAATAAGCCTTGAGGGAAAAAATTATAGCAGCAAAGACTAAATGAAATCAAATTGGGAATCCATTTGGAACATAAAGTTAAATAAGTGAAGCCTAAAATTTATATCCGCAAAAAATAGGGTTAGGAAAAAAACTCAAGAAAGTGTCGAAAAAAGAAAAATAAAATCGGATGTAAATTAATTTGGATCAGAAACCTAAATGAAAATCATAAAGTGAAATACTTACCATAATCGATGTAGATTTTATTATCTTCTTACACTCGTCACTGCCGTAAAATAAGAGACGAAGATTAAATGAGATTTATATAAGAAATAAGGGTTAAAAAAAGTACAATTAAGAAGGCTTAAATTAAGGTAAAGGGTAAGCCAGCCCAATACGGAAAAAGAGTTGATTTTTTCCAAAATTCAAAAATTCGGCCGAAATCTCGCTGTTAAATCACGTCCGATATACCGGACGAGATATTGAAATATCGTCCGAGATTTGGGTCAGACGAGATTCAAACGAAATAGCATGTTTCGAATCGCCCAGGCTTGAAAACGAGATCTCGGCCGAGATCTCGGCCGAGATGAGCGAGATTTAAAACCTTGCTCAGAGATAGGTACCAATCGAATTCTATGGTCCGTAACTTGACCTAAGGGACATGATTATTCTGAGGCATTCAAAGTTAGATATTGATTAATCCTCTAACCCATGACTTGGGCTTTGGAATGTAAACACATAGGAATCGAACGAGATAGTCCACCTCAAGAAATTTTGCCTAAAGATTGGAAAATCATCAAACCATTGATTAGAGTTTGGCAAAAACAATGATCAATGCCTAGAGTTAGGCAAGATTTGACACAAACGTCTAGAGATAGACGTTGCGACGTCAAGAGATAGGCGCACACTAATTTGGCCCTACGAATAGGGCATAAATGGTCGATGCCCAGAGTTAGGCAGGATTAGACAAAAAACATTAAAAAAATAGACAATTGAAACACCGCTTAAGGTGATCAATCTCGGTCGATGCCCAAAGATTGGCAAGACCAAACACGGGTGCCTAGAGTTAGTTGTAACTCTATTAGTGTGTTAGTTATATAAACTCTATAGCTTTCACCAGTCAAATCGGCTAAAAATGGGTGAAATAAGCTATCAAGCTAGCCAAATGAAAATATTTCTCGATACATGAAAAAATCGACACATGATTTGAAAGAAAACAAATATATTCTTTATTAACAAACTTTCCTAAAAAAGCAAGGGCCACACTAGCACAACATCGGCCTATTCACATGAGATTCTGAATAAAATAAAAGATGAAAAAAATAAAGAGAATACAACTAAGTCTTCATTTTCCTCTTTTCTCCTTCTGCTTTCTCCAGAAGAGTGAGCACTAGACAAGCGTGGTTTCTTCCTATTCGTCTCTTTGCCAAACCATATGGGCCTCCCTTGCCGAAATAACCTTTTGGATCTTTCTCCTAATCGTAGCCACTTCCTAGAGACCTGGAAGTCATTCCTTGAACACCCTCTAAAGTGAGAATGGTAACTGGAGCAAAGATAAATTCCATGGGCAATGAAAAGGACAAGTGAGGAGGAGCATCATCAAAATTTTCTATCTTGATCTCCTTAGTTAGCATGGCTTAGGATCATTGCATCCCTTGCATAGTAGGCCCCGATAAATACTCAGCGACTACAGTAATGATGATATCTTCATCTCCCTAGCCCCCATGAAGTTCACATGTAACCTCCTCCTCCAAAGCATGAATCATTTCCGCATCGGGGCCAGGGCGATGCCTGTTAGAGGAGTCGAAGTCGAATGAAAGGCAAATACAATGATAGATTCTGTTAGAGTGACATGTGTCACCATTAACAAACTTACTTCTGGCAAAGGGACAATATCAGGCTGACTTGAAATTTGAAAAAAGAGAGAGTTGAGATTAGTAACATCGATCGGTGCCATATGAGTCATCTCTAATACGGGCGAGGTTAATGATATACCTCCGGGAGATACAAACTCAATATGAGCTGGAGTGCAACTAGAGCCTCTCTCTAGAATGGGAGATAAGATGGGAAACTTTAAAAACAAGGGCTCATTAGGGTCATATTGAGCACCCAACAAGGGTGCCAAAATAGTTGAAACATTAGAAGCTGCCCCAATAGCAGTAGATCCAGGAAGTGAAGTGATATTTTCAATAATTCTTGGCTCTAAAGTCAAGGGAGCAGTAATGTTTGCTTATGAGTCATGAAGAGCAGACCTGGAACTCTCACCCTAGTCTTTCTAATCCTCGATAACCAATTCATTGTTTAGGATGCGCTTACCATGCTTGAGCGCTTCTAGGTCTTCGACATCCAAAAGGTGAGTTTTAGCTCCTCTTCGTTCACCTCGACTCCACCAGAGTGCTCTCGCTCATGTCTCATTATCTCCTCCCAGGCCATGGCTAAGGCATAGGGGTATCCCTCATCTAACCATTTTAGGTTGGCAAACTTGATGACATTTGCATTGTACCATACAAGAATAGGCTCAAGCTTAGATTTAACACTATTCCCCATGGCCTTTACCTGCTCCTCAACGCTCTTCACTCAGGATTCTACGTTGTCTTTCACATGAGGAGCATCTAGTAGCTCCTTATAATAACTTTGAGCTTAGGTGAGGGCATCATCTTTTTCCTTCTTTTCATCTTCTTGCAACTTTTTCAATGGAACTATTTCTAAGGCTTGCTGCTCCATAATTTTTGAATTGTTTGTTCTCCAATGATAGGGTGGGGCTCCTGTGGTGAGCTGCCTCAAGTTGCCTTAGTTGGTTCTGATGCTCCTCCGCAATTGACTTAGTCAAATCCTCTACCTGCTTCTTGGCACTGGCCAACGATGCATTAATCTTTTCAACCTCTTTATTATAACGATTTGATTTTTCGACTTCCGAAAGTCGACATCAATACGCCCACTGTATCAAATGCCGAACCATCGAATGCCGGAAAACCGAACCATTAGGGTTAAAGAAGAAGAAGATAGAAGAAGAAATAGAAACAATAACATAATCTCACATTCGCAGCGGAACAATATATAATAGATAAATGAATAATCTTTAAACAAAAGAACTATATCAGTTCATACCATACATCATCAGAGTTTACAACAACAACACACAACACTGGCAGTTATAATAACCTGCCCATATGATTGAATACACAGTGGAATGATAATAATATACGGAAGTACGTCTCGCCATCCAGGTCGTCACTTGAGCTCCACAGCAATCCATCCAGATCCTGCTGATAACTTGACTCTAGGCTGCCCGTGTGGAAAATTATGGGCACCCAGAGTTTAGAAAGGGAACAATAAACTCCAGGTCAGTCATGGGACTGGTGTGAGATCTTAAAACAATTATTTGCAAAAAGGAATAAAAAGAAATCCGCTATGCTTTTGGAAAATGAAACTACCATAAGTAAATGGCAGGTTATACAACTAAAACCGTACAAGGCGCGTATTGTTTCTTTGGATTTCCAACAAATGGTCAGGCTAAGGAACTTCCTACACCACATGGGTACGCCTCTGAAGGGACGCCCCGAGAACCTAACCGGATCTCTACCAACACAAGGCCGAGTTACCTCACGCTTCTAGTGCAATGAAGCTGTAACTAGATAACTCCATACACGAGTATGCCATCCCCGGTCGTTATCGACCTTTATCTGAGGATCCTCAACACCAACAACCACAAAGTAATAAATTTACAACAACCACATAAGTTAAGTATCTGGGCTCCATACCATGATACCACCTTTTTCCAAAAGGAAATGGGCATACCTTGAGGGCGCTACCCCCAAACAACCTTGGAGCATCCTTCATGTTTCGACCATTTTGGGTTGTGAGGTCCAACGAAGTCTCATCCACAAAGCTACGCTTTTCACAAAAGCCATGCTTCGATCAACAAATGATCAGCAACACTTAGCATGCCACATTACCCAATTGGGAATGTATCACTAGTAACCATCAACTACATAACCTCTGAGCTCATACGTCTCAGAGAAGGGTGTTAAGCTAAGAGAATAAATTCTTCGCCACTAAACAGAAATGTATTTGATAAAAACCAGTTTTATATCTCAAAGTGTAACGTCAGACATACGTCCATACAAATCCATTATGGGTCTGAATGGAACCGAAGGCACTTCAAAGAAGTCCTTGCAAATCCGGATATCCACAATCCCGACCAGACTCCCCATCACATATGGAGATCTCTATACCGGAGCAACTCAGTTCAGAGACAATCGACAGGTAATCCTTTTGTTCTCGAAATTACCCAGTCTTCACCACTGTCTTCAAATGCACTCCCATTTCGTCGTATCATTTTTCGGAATAGGTTTTATGACATAAAGTCCTCTCCCGGCTTAACCGAATAATGAGCGCTTGTTTTGAAAACAAATTCAAGTGCTGTTTCAAAGGCCAATATTGATAGTAGGTTATTTAACTATCAAACAACATTCACAACAATCACCAAGCATCAATAATTTCCCAAATTGTTTATACTGGTAGTTGGTTATTTAACCATCAAACAATATTCACAACAATCATCAGATTTTAAATAATTTTTCCCTAATTATTTATTTTTAAAACAAATAACTCATTCCTTTATAAATTCCCATTATGAATTTACATTTCCAAATATCCATTGATATAAAATTTTCAAATCGATTTCCAAATATTCACTTTCAACCACCAAATCAAATTCCAAATTGATTTCCAAATTTATTTCAAACATCAAATCAAATTCCAAATTGATTTCCAAAAATTTATTACCTTTTTAAAATAAATTTCTTTATTTCTCCCAAACTATTTAAATTCTGGATTTTAAATAAATTCTCCAACTTTTAGACAATATCACTCGAAATCCATTTATAAAAATCTTTTTCCCATATTTTGGAATTGATTTGATAAGATTACAAAAATCAACTTTTATACTTTTAAATTCCTTCCTTTAAATTTATCCAATTTTCTAAAATTAATTTTACTCAATTTTCTACTTTAATTTCCAAAAATCCAATTTTATTTATTTCTAGTATCCTACGATACCAAAATATATTCGGTTAAACTATAGCCTTCAAATAAATTCCATTTATCAATATAATCATTCACACCAATATAATCATCCACAGATTATCATATCACAACATATACAAATAAATTCAACAATGTGAGGAATCCAGTTGGATCCCTCCAATCTGTTTCCCTGCATCCACAGATGTTATCACAACAATTAAATACCAATTCCACTTCGAGGTGGAATATCGCGGTATATGGGATTATATAATATCATCCGCTATTATGCGGTGCATAGGGTCTCATCCGCTATATAATGCGGGAAATCAATCACTCCACATATATATACACACACACACACACTATCATATATACTATCACAACCAAACAATCAATCAATAATTTAATTTCTATCAATTTCAATTGAGTGAGAAGATCTCACCTTAACTATGCATGCAAACCATTTTCCATTCCGGCTTGTTTCTCGATTTTAGACCATACTGCTCGATCGAGCATCTGCCCAGATTTCGTCACCACTTAAACGAACCCGCCTCGGCCCTACTAGCATCGCACTCGCCTTCGACCTAAAGTGTCGCCGCCTTGACTCGAAGTGCCGCACGCGACTATGAGCGTCGTCACGACTTCGAGCTCTCTCCCAAATTCGCCGCTCGACAACGCCTTTTCTGCCTCGACTTCGGCCGCGCTCGAGTCGCCGCGCTCTGATCATCTTCGCTCTCTCTCGAATACGTTCGATTTGATTTGAACGAAAAGTGTCGATCCCATTTGATTTTGGATGAGGGATTTTTCTAAATGATTTTGAAAGAGGATGAGGGTTCGGCCATTTTAATTCTTGAAGTTACTGCGTTGATTTTGAACGAAAAGGAGGGTTTTCGTTTCTTTTTGATTTTTTGTTTCTCTTATTATTTTTTAAAACGAACGCGTGTTGAATTGGAAGGACACGTGCTTTAAGTCCCTATACGTGTTGCAAAGGCTTGCCACATTATCAAATGCAATAATATTATATTTTAAATTTAAATTTAAATTTAAATTTAAATTTAAATTTAAATTTAAATTTAAATCGTATCAATTTTGCAACTCACAATCTCGATCTCCAATCGAGGCGTGCCACTAGGCGTTTATAATGTTAAACTCCTATTCCGAATGAAATGGAAAAGGTTTCGAGTCCAAATTCGATCGTATGGAGAAGATAGCTTTTTGGACCCAGCTATTATATTAAATTTCAATATAAATTTCAATGCGTTTACTTATCGTATGGCCAAACGATCTCTTCACATGCCACGAAAATTGAAATTCGATAATAATACAATATAATGGATTTATTGGAACTGGTTTCTTCGAATTCCGAGACTGTGCCTCGGAAGGCTATTTTTAAATATCGATTTAAACGATATAATTTCCAAACTGTACAAAACACTTTCAAATTCAATTCTGAAACTTTTATTATCTTCAGTATTATCAATATAGAATTTACAAGACTTCAAATTATTTTTAACAAGCTCAAAACTGAAGATTAAATATTTTACCCAACTTCAAAAATTGAAATTTAATAATTTAAATTGCCAAATAAATCTTGATATTTGAATTTCAAGTTAAACTAACTTCCAAATATTTAAAATCAATTAAATATTTCAATTTCAAATAACCAAAAAATTCCGGGTCGTCACATTTATCAAGAGTGAAGATGATGATTTTCCTTGTTCTTGCATTTGTTTTACCCCATCAAGCTCCACTTTTCTCTTGTAGAAGGTCATAGAATTAGCCTAAGCTATTCTTTTCCAATTACAATATTGATCATATATGTCATCCACGTAGGCCACAACATCATAGCTGACCTGCAGAGGAATATCCTTTAGCTGAGGAACAAAAAGGACATCGTCAAAGAAAATCTTTAAAAAACACACTTTATGGCAGCTATATGAGGATTGGAAACAACTTCCATCTCTGCAGTAGTGTTGGGAGTTTCAATTGGCCTCTTACTAAGTCTCAAGTAAAGAGAATCAGATTGAACCATCCTAGACAACTGCTCAGAGTGTCGTGGCAAGTGAGAGGATGTCATTGCTTGTATTAATGGAGGAACTGAAATTGGAGCGATCGGTATCTCAATGGATGAGGTAGGATCAGGTCTTGTCGAGTTCTTATCCATGCCGTGCGGCAAGGGTGAATGAGACCTGCATCGTAGAGATGACTTATAAGACCTATCTATCCTGACTCTTATAATCTCGGCTTAAGTGCCTTCCTAGATCAGGGTCATGACACAAACCGTTAGAACGGTCGGTCGATCCATGTTTTTTGTTCTTGTACCCCTGGCTGTGGACGATATCATATAAATTCCCGCTCTCCATTGGCTTTGTAAATAAAACATAAACAAGTTAACACCAATGAAATATAAACCTAGTGTAAACAGAGCAAAAGTGTAGTGTCATGTAAGTGTGAATGTGTCCTAGTGTACCCCCATGGACCGTGGACTTGGAGCTTGCTAACAGGGGTTATTCCCCTTGCACGATTAGCAAGTACTTCATCAAGAACATGAATAGGAGATCCAATATCGCCAATGCTGATATTGCCGAGACCAAAGGACCCAAATTCATCCGAGATACTCCCAAAGGATCTGGATATTCCCAAAAGGAAGGATGGGGGTTTCCACTACCATAGTAGTTGGTGGAGGTTGCACAAATATCCGAGATGAAATGATATTTATTTTGGGTCGTTGGGTTATAAGGAATGCATTATCATTGTTGCTCCCACTATTTGAGGACTTTGGCCAATGTTGGCATCATCATTGCCTCCACCATCACATTCTCTTCCCTTAATATGCTCGCTCTTATTTCTGCTATCTTTTCCCCTTTGATTTGCTTCTGGATCGATAATCGAGGTCGGAGCAGGGGCACCTCATGACCTTTATCGATATCTACGGCAGCATCTTGTTCTTGCGAAGAATCTTTGCCATTATTATCATCGTCCTCCCTAACTTTGGAATATGGCCAACACTACGACCTTCCTTTAACAAGTTGTGCGCATGCGGATTCTCATCTGTGAGAAATGTTCTCATTTTCCTTTCTTTGAGCGAGACTTGATGGAGATCTGCCATGCCTTCTTGAATTATCTGTAATTACAAGATATGACGATGTGAATAGCTGAAGCTGTGACATTCGCATCAGAAAAAAGAAAAAGTGAAAGTGAACTCACTTTTAGACAGCCACCTTTGTGCAAAGCCAGGTTGACAACGTACGAAAAATAATTCATCTTTGAAGTGACTTAAATTGTTTTGGAGGCCTAGCACTATTCAGCAGCCCCTAGAAGATTCAAGGAAGATAAGCAAGGGAGATCCTTTTCAATGGTTGAAGCTATATAGATAACGTATCTCCTAAGTAGTAGGCTTGCGATACAGATGGGCGAATGAAAATTATATACATACTATTTAGGAAAACATAGTTGTTTAATGTAGTTGGGCCGGTGCTAGTTTCATAAACTGCAGAATTATGCAAATAAAATGGTTAAAAGGTAGAACACAACCAGCCATGCATACTTACCGAGGCTATATACCCCACTAAGGGAAGACGTGCCCATTGATAGTGTGTTGGACCTAACACATCTTTAGACGGAATACCATGCTTTTCGGATATCCTCTTGAGGGATGGTTCTCAACTTTCAACGTCAGGGAATCCTGGGGATCGTCTAAAATAATGGCATCACTTATATCAATGTCAGGGGCAGCCTCAACTGCAGGCTCTTCGACCAGCAAAAAATGGATTATTTCTACGGGCTATGTTGTTTGATGATCGATGGACAGAGATCTCGATGGTGTGGGAGTATGTCTGGCTGCATGTAATGTAGTAGAACAGGATTCTACATTGGATACTAAGGTCGAAGGACCTACAACCGTAGTGGAGAGGCGTGAGGAGCGTCTGCGATCTATAACTAACAAAGCTTCACACATAAAAAGTGATATCAGGCATATTAAAAGTTGTAGTCTTCATGCTAGAAAATGAGCCATGTATAGTCGATGTACCAAACTCGACATATACAAACGTGTGTCGATTGATCGGATCTCATAATCGACGGGGGTTAATTATGTGTAGTTAAAATTATATACATGTGTGCAGTATGTGCATCTAGCACCATGCAATTCAAATCTATCATTTGGAAAAAAGATGGGCTGACAGTCCACCCAAACGCGAATTTATATTCGAAGTGACCGTTACCAGGAATCGTCCTAACGAATCATCAATCATCAATCATAGCTCGACAAAGTCGATGATGGAACTTCATTTGAATATTTTGAGATTGTTTGGTCGATCTTGCACTTGATGTGAGGATGCTTTGAAAAACTCGGGTACTCCGTGGGTAAAACTCGAAGCTGACTCGAGTCAAAGCTTTGGAAATTCAAACTCGATTCATTTTCGAGAAAAACACTTTTCTTCTTCGAGCAATACCATGAGTTTTCCAAGCTTCCATTTCCATAGTCCAATCTCCATCCTAAAATCCCAAGTACATGGTTAGTCATGATCCCAAAAGGTAAAAAATGGGTTTCTGTCGACCTTCAAGTGTGGTCGGGATTCCAATCGGTGATGAACACCGTCAATCAATGCCACCCACCTAAGGCTTTTCGATTTAGTTGAGTTTGGGTAGATAAAGATCTAAATCTCAAGTTGTTTTAAAAGTTCGATGCTCAAGACTTTGATAATGGAACCTCAGCTAGCGATGACGAGTAGGGAAGATGGCAGCAATAGCTCGAGGCGAAAGGTCAGCAAGGTGAGATTCAATAAGGGCGTGCTCAAAGAGGGAAGACTCAAAACAAAAGATAAATGCCAAGTGAAAGTGAAAGTGAGGCTAGCGTGGGTTCATCTTTATATATGGGTTGGCCCATACGAATAGGCAAAGGAATCACCTATGTTTCAGGCACCATGGGTCGGTACTGATCCATGGCTCATGGATCGGTAACAGACCATAAAACTACAAAAAATAATAAAAAAGTAAATGTATATATGTGTGTGTATGTGTGTACACATGTAGGACAATAGACAGCTGGAATTTAAAGAGATCAAAGTCTTACCCGATTAATTCGAAGAAGGGAATCGTTCAAAACTTTCTGGAGTTAAAATGGTGAACTCGAAGAATGTATCCTAGTTCTTGTACACCACGAGAGTTAAAATTCCAAAAATGTTCAAAGCAACAACACGATTTGTTAAGAAACAACGCTTTGTGAAAATAGTTAGATAAGAAGCAGCACCTATTTGAAATAGAACTTGAAACCGATAGTATGAAATCTACAACTTGTTTCAATCCAAAGCATACCTTGTTAAAAGAAGATATACTTTGGGGGCAAATTTTATCTAGCCATGTGACCAAGCCATATACGGACGAATTAGATCGGTCAAATAGAAGAATCACCCAGCAAGAATCTAGAACGATAACTACTAAGCTCAGATGTCAAGCAAGACCAACAGGTGAAGTCATAAACTTGCCAAGAATCTTCAAAAATAGCCTACACTCTACTCACCACAGATGCCAAGCTCAAAATCCTAAAATTCAAGTAAAGTCATGGATTGGTACAAAAACATGGCCAGGGTTCGATAATGATCCCCAACTTTTACCCAAATTCGTCCCATGGCTCACGCCACACCAAGTTAGAGTATGCTAGTTAGTTCGTGTTATGTAGGATGTTTCGTTCACTATTCTTGTCCTAAACAATGGATGGATAAGTCAAGTGTCTTTGTCCAACCTCCGAACCTAGGAATTCACTTAAGTTCGAGCTCATATTGATGTAACCAAATGTTAAAGACAAGAGTACATGTCAATCAAACATCCATGAGAGATTGAAGAAGGTCTAGAAAACAATCTTATGGATCAGTACCGATCCATGGAGTACCATTCGATACTAGTTCATAGCTCTTGCTAAATTGGCCATAATTTTTTTAGTTCAACTTCTCCTGGACGTGAGGGACGTAGGCAAGAACGTGGTAGAGAAAATTCCATTGGCCTGCAACTATAGGAGGAGTGACATTGTTTAAAGGACTTTTGGCATGTTTAACAAATTTCTATGCTTTCTATGTAATCTCACGGATCATCACCGATACATAGCTACCGAGCCATAAGATCAACTTTGTAAAATACAACAGAAACATAAACAAAGTTCAAGTAAACATAGGCCTTTGATTAGTTGAACCATTATAATTGTTGTGTATTCTCTTTTTCCTCATTTTCAATTTATTTTCTTCATTTTATTTGCCTCTATTAATCTTTGGGTGTTTGCGCCAACTTTTGGCGTAAATAGATCTACATTTATTTTAAATTTAAATCTAACTTTAGATATTAATTAAATTATATTGAATTGGTCAATAATTTTTAAATAAACACTATTATATATATATATATTATATGTATATAAGTATGTATGTGTGTCTGTATATGGTGTGTGTCTATATATATACACCGTATATATATATATCTATAAATATACATATATATACATATATATATACGCGTATGTATGTATATATATATATATATCTATGTATGTATGTATATAATAAAAGTTAAATGTGTGTGTGTATATAGAAATTCATATAATAAAAGATTAATTATAGACAACAAATATGTATATAAAGGGGCAATGCGGTGCAAATTCCAATACTTATATATACGCACATTAGACTATGTACACATCTATATATTGCACATACACTTTACACTATATGTATATTTGATACACACATACATTATATACTATATATATTTAATAAAACAAAATCTTTACCTAACTAATTAAATAAAATAAAGATTTATTTAAAATTATTTAGATTGGATCTTTATTAATTTAGACTTCATAGGCCTAATAAGATCTAAAAATGGAATTTTTTGAAATTCGCTCATTTAACCCACTATGTGCTAGTCCATTCCATCATTGATATCAAAATCCAATAGTCTATGCAGTCTAAATTAGCAATATTAGGGCTAACTTGTTAAGGATACCCATTTAGTAGGGTATCTAAAAAATTAGCATTGAAAGTTGACTTTGGGTATTCAGGTACTCTACCTTACCTAACTACCGGGTCTGTCATGAAAGGTGAAGTATACTCAAAGGTTATCCCTAGTATATAGGCCTAAATTGATTTGGCATTAGGCTAATTTCCTAAATCTATTTTGAAAGTATAAATAATATTTTAAATTTAAAAGGTTAAATTATATAAGAAATTTCTACAAATATTATATAATAATTTCAAAATTGTTTAGAAAATCAAATAATTATTTTTGAAAATTTAATAATAATTAATTGGATTAATTAATTAAAAGTTAACTAATTAATTTAAATAACATATTTATTAATATATATAAATTATCTTAAAATATTTAAGGTAACTAATTTATATAATTTTCAAAATTAATTATAAATTAATTAATTAAATCTTAATAAATAAATAAATAAATAATATAATATACATGTATTAAGGTATATATGTGTAATGTATAGTATACATATTCAATTTGAAATGTTTAAAATAAAATAAATTAAATTAATTAAAATGTTAATTAATTAATTAATTGAATTAATTAAATAAGTTTTAATTAACAGAATTAATATAAGATCATACATAAGATAATTTTATAAGTTGGCTGAAATTTTAAACTGATATAGAAGAATTAAACTTATATAATATGAATGTATAATAAAACATGGGATAGTAATAAACCCAAAATAGGTTTAAGGAATAAATACATACGTATAGTACGTATATCGTGATTTCAAATGTGTTTGATACTTGAATCATGAGGGTATTTCATAAGAAGTGCTTTATTCCATAAGTCGATATCACTCAATTAAATATACTAAAGATTATGAATCTTTAATATTAGTATTGTTCTCTACCAATTATATATTAATAAATTACTTGCATACTCTCTAGTTGTTGAGCAAACTCAAGCTAGAGACGTTATGTGCAGTATTATTATACTAATAGACATGGTAATACATATGTATGTATTCGTTGAACAGTCAAGGTACATACATTTATACTTAGACCATTACGAAATGATAAGTACGGATGAATAATCTCTTTCGATTTGTTGAGCAAACTCAAGGTCGAATGAGATTAGAACAAAGTCCACGAATTATGAGTTGTATATGATTCAATCAATAAATTGTTATCCAGTGATCATAGGTCTATGATTTATTGAGCAAACTCAAGGTCAGAATCCCAAGGCAAGAAAGTCCTAACACCCACAAGAGAAGTTGAAATATTTTTATATTTCTCTTAGGGTTTTGAGAAATATAAAAGTCTAGTGAGAGCTTATTAGTAAAATGAAATATAATGTTTACCCTTACTAATAATATAAGAAAATCTAATGTGATATTATGGTCATAATCTACTAAATTAAATTAAAAACAATTTATGGACCAAAGTTGTTTTCTGAAAACGACAAATTCACCAAACCAAACTACATAGACTGGCTAAGAGTGCTTAAGATAGCACTCACATACGGATGCTTATGGTCGCTAATAACTGAACCTCCATGGGTTAGACGTGCTAAAGATGCAGACCCCAACTAATAACTTCTTATAACAAATGGGCTGCAAAGCTAGAAATCGCCTAAGTTTATGTGTTGTCTACATTAGACAAACTATTGTAAAATGGCACAAAAACATGTATGTCCATCAATTCTTTGAAACCATAAAAGCATTATTTGGGGAGCAATCTCATTACATGAGGTACAATATTACAAAGAAGTTGGTCAACATGAAAATATCGAAGGGTATGGAAGTAAACGAGTATGGCTTGATGATGAAAGGCTATATTAACAGACTTGCTCAATTAGATGCGACGACAAGCAATGAGCCGCAAGTGGACTTAATCTTAGGGTCTCTCATTCCACAGTTTGAGCCATTTATATTAAACTATAGTATGAATCAGTTAAATGTTAGCCTCATAGAGCTTCTCAATATGTTGAGATCATGTGAGTATTCATCTAAGGATCAAGGCGCAATGCTCGCAGTAAAAAGTAAAGCATCATCTTCTAATAGTTCGAAGAAGAGGAAACTTGTTATAAGAAGAATAAGAAGACTTCTCCAAATGACAAAGGTGAGCGTCATCATTGTCATAAGAAGGGCATTAGAAACAAAATTGTTTGGATTACTTAAAGCTTGTCAAAGAGAAGAAATAGAATAGTTTTGTTGCTTCTAAAGATTTATTTATGATTCAAAATTATTGTCCAATCAATAAATTATCTCGGGATTTAGATATTGAAACTCGTATCTATAAAATGTTATAGGAAAATAGGAACAATCATCATGCGACAAAGGGTGAGATGAGACTTCAAGTTCTTAATGAGTCTTTAGTAGATGCAAATGCAGTTGGAGACTTTCTCTTCGCTTTGCTTAATGGATTAGTTTAAATTTTTAGTAATCACTACTATGTCAAAAACTTTATTATTGGAATAAATTCAGTTTCTAGATTGTCAAAGACTGGATATATTTTTCATTATGTTGATAATGTTATGAACATTAAATTGAATGGAAATAAAATCTATAATGGTATTTTGGATAATTGCATTTATGTTATTAATATTATTTATGTTTGTAAATAATTCATATAATTTTGACGTCAATAACAATTATCTATGGCATTGTATGCTAGGTTATATACGTTAGAAACGACTACACAAACTGAAAGTAAATGGTCCGGTATCATCAGTTGCTTCTGAATCATTTGATACTTGTGAGTCATGTCTTAAAGGAAAAATGACCTAACACCCTTTAGTGGAAGCAATAAAAGAGTTAATGAACTCTTGGGTCTCGCGCATACTAACGTATTTGGCCCCATAGCTATGGTTACCAAAGATTATACTTCTTATTTTTAACTTTTACTAGTGATTTCTCGAGATTAAGACATGTGTACCTTTTGAAGAACAAATCTAATGGCTGTGAGAAATTTAACGAGTATAAGAATGAGGCCGAAAATAAAACAAACCATAAGATTAATATTCTTCGATCAGACGAGGAGGTGAGAATGTTGGACAAGAGCTCTAACAGCAGTAAAAGATAAAGGGATTGTCCTTGCGTTACTCTACCCTATACTCCACAACACAATGGTATTTCAGAAAGAAGGAATCGAACCATATTGGATATGATTCGTTTCATGATAAATACAGCTAAGTTACCTCTTTTCAATTGGAGATATGTTGTGGAAACCTCATCGCATATGTTCAATGTGATGCCTAGTAAAGCTACACCTAAGACACCATATGAGATATGGTGTGGGAAGAAATCTTAATTCAAATATTTGTTGATATGGGGTTTTCTAGCCTATGTTAAAAACATCGGCCCCAATAAACTTGAGTAAGATCGACATTACGTAAATTTATAAGATATCCCAAGAATTAATTGAGATATATTTTCTACAATACCGAGGAAAAAAATGTTATTATTTCTCAGCATGCCATCATTTTAGAAAAGGGATTAATATCAAAAGAAATTAATAGTGAAGTTGTAGACTTGGATGAGATCCAAGAAATTAACATAGAGGTTGAACCGGTAGATGAACCGAATTCATAAGTATATGAAAACACACAACGTATTAAAAGGTCTAATGGAGAATCTTGTGCACCAGAGAGATACTGTGGTTTTCTCATGGATGGCGAGAAGAAGGACCGTGTCTTAAAAGACGACACTCCTATCTTATTCCAACAAGCACTATAGAGTAAAGACTCTGCACTTTGGCATATAGCTATGAAATCCAAAATGGGCTCCATGTATGAAAACAAAGTATAGAATTTGGCTGATATACCTAAACAGATAAAACCCATAGTTGCAAATGGATTTTTAGGAAAAATCTAAATGCAGATGGATAAATGGAGAATTATAAAGCAAGGCAAGTTGCGAAAGGATTTCATCAAGTTCAAGGTATTGCTTATGACAAAACATTATTACATGTAGCAGTGCTTATGTCCATTTGGATAACTCTAGCTATTGTTGAATTCTACGACTATGAAATATGGCAAATGGACGTGAATGGTGTTTTTAAATAGCGATTTAGAAGAGACAGTCTATATGTCGCAGCTCGAGGATTTCGAGATTAGAGGGCGTGAGGGCAAGGCTTGCAAGTTGTTAAGATCCATCTATAGTCTTAAACAAGCTTTAAGAAGTTGGAATAAGTGTTTTGATAAAGTAATCAAATAGTTTGGTTTTTATCAAAACATCGAGGAAGCATGCATATATTGATAAGAACAAGGAAATGCTATATTGTTCTTATTTTTATGCATTAATGATTTGTTACTGATTGGCAACGACATTGCGTTATTACAACCAGTAAAAGCTTCGTTATCCAAGAACTTCTCCATGAAGAATTTGGGAGAGGCGCCCTATATACTAGGCATAAAAACCTATAGAGTTAGATCAAAGAGGCTGCTGGGTATGTCCCAATCCTTTACATGATACCATAGTTAAGGTTTAGTATAAAGAATACATAGGGTGGAAATGTTTCAATGCAATCTGGGATCATCCTTTCTTAGAAGGATGCTCCTTATACCGATGAGGAGAAAAAGCATATGAGGAGGATATCGTATACATGGGCAATCAGTTCCATAACGTACACCATGCTATGTACTACACTAGACGTGGCTTATGCACTAGAATGCATAAGCCAATACCAATTTAATCCCGTAGAAAAACATTAGATGGCTGTAAAATGTATTCTGTAACACCCTATAATTTTAACAATAATTAGCTAAAAAGAAATTAATTAATAAATAGTAACATCGAAAATAGAAATTTTGTAAACAGTATAATTTGGCTACGAAACTTTCACCATTGGGTTCGTGATGATTTTTTGATCAATTTTCATATATAAAGTTTTTCGATCGGAGTTCAAACAAAGAAGTTATTGGCGTTAAGGTTTTTGAATCAGAGATAATTATATATATATATATATATATATATATATATCAAGGAAATAAAATGTAACTAACAAAGTAGACTAACGTTAACGATTGCTTTAATAGTTGCTTAGCTTCTAAGTAAGTTAATGTTAATGAAAAGCATAAACAAATTGTCTCAGATGGACGTATAAAGAATAAAATTAACAAACGTTAACGACATATATTAATTAAAAAATAATAATGATCGGTCGACCCCTAACTTGGGCCGGTCGACCATTAGCGGTCGACCGGTAGGGGGACAGTTGTCGACTGGTTGGAGATGTCAGCTGTGAATTTGACCTAAGCCGAACGGACCAGATTTAAAATAATTTAATCTGATGGCTATTATTCACTAAAACCCCTATAAATACGGGCCTGACCCCTTACTTTTTTCTCATATTTTCTGATACGGCGAAGCTCTGCCTTTTCTTTTCTCCATAATTCTTAAATCTAAATAAATCTATAGTTCATATACATATATATAAGTGGAGAGTAGCAAAGAATAATAGAGAAGAAGAATAGGGTTGAATCGAATTGTCAAAACCAAGGTAAATTATAATTATAAATCTGATCCCTTCTCAGATCAAAATTTCTAATATATATATATACACACACACACATGCTTGCGGTATATGTATTCCAATAGGAGGAAAAATGGGAGTCAAACTGGAATAACAGATTAGATCTAGAGATTCAGAAAGCTAAAAAGGAAAGTGGCAATTATATACTTTTACATAATATTAGATTATATCATTGTAAATTTATTCGTCTATGCCTAAAGGTAGTTTTGAAGTTCTAGGCTTAAATATAAATATATCTAATAAATTAATAAATCCTGCCAACATATTCTGTGAATGATGAACTATGATTTAATATTACATATATTTATATTTGAATCTGGAAAGTAAGGATAAAAATAGTCCCTAAATTAATGAAATTGTGTAGTAGTTCCAGGTTTGTTGGTTGGAAATTATATGTGGATAAATGTAAATTGAAAGTTATTATACATGGGATTGGGATATAAATGTAGTTTATGTCATTAGAACGAAGTGTTTGCAATGTAAATTTCCATAAATTTTCTAGTCTTATAATTAAGAGTGCATCTTTTGAAATAATAAGGAATGTGCCTAAAATAAAGAGATATATAAAATAGGGATATTTACCGTATTTTGTATTATATATTTCAATAACTACAAAACTATAGTTCTTTGTAATTTCAAATGCAACACAAATTCCCTTCTTTGATAAGCTATAGAGATTTACAGGGCTAACCTTTTTCTTATGGAGAAGATTGTAATTCCAACGCACTAAAATACAGAAATCCCTAAGTATAAGCTAAGGCATTGTAAGTAGTGATAATAAATACAGTCTAAATGTTAAACTAATATACGCAGTAAAAGACAAGTTAGAAATTAAACAATAATTGACAAATGAAGGCGAAGTAATGAAATGAGTAAACAATAAGGTTTGTATCCAAAAGAAGATGACAAGGGTTGAAAAGGAATAGTAAAATTGACTTAACAATACAAAAGGCAAATAAATAATAAAAGGTATTAAAGTCTTCTAAATTAAAAACAAGCAGTAAATGACACTAAATTGACATTAATGAAATAAGAAGTAAATGCACAAAAAAGTAAAGAACTAATAGTTGAACATTGAAGGCATAATAAATGTTTGCGCCAAAATTGGTCACAAACCCCGAATGTTGTGAAAGCACCAGTGTATGAATATAAATCAGCAAATATTCAAACACAAATCTCAGATCTAAGCAAACAGAATATCACAATTCAGAAATAACAGACAGGACACGAGATTTATAGTGGTTCGGCTATCTCCGGCCTACGTCCACTTCAAAGATTTATCTTTTTATTGATTATCCCTACTGATTACAGTTGATTATAACGATTACAATGAAGAAATCCGAGTTTAACAACGATGATGAAGTGTAGAATTGAATCCGGTAGAGTCTGGGCGCTTCTGAATCCCGATCCCCTTTTCTGAATGACCTAGGGGTCTATTTATAGGTGTAGGAGGCTGATATTTCGCCTAAATTCCGGGAGACTACTTCTGGCACGTGAGGGGGACCCACAGCCTGACCTCAGGAAATTGGGGCCCGCTCCGGGATCGATTTGAGCTCCATTCAAATCAATCAAGAAATCATCCAATGGGGCTGAAATTTGGTGAGAACCTTCTTCAATATGTATGCAAGCTCCTGTAAAAATTTCGTAGCATTTGGACTTATAGATCTCGAGATATGATCGATTCAAGATTGTATTTCCGGTTGATATGCTCGATTCGAATCGATCCTCTTCGAATCGATAGGGTCGAATCGATGGCCTAGTGAGCGAAGGTGTTGACGTGGCGCGCGCTTCCCGGGTTGATCCAGTTTTTGCTTCGAGTTTTACTGAGTCGACCCCGTGTGTTTCGCCGCTTTGACTTGGGGGGTTCGAGGGAATGGATTCGAACAGACGTTCGTTCGTATCGATCACGATATACGATAGTCGGTCGATACGAAGTCGTTACAACAGGATGGATTCGAAGCAGGGTCGCTGGATGGATTCGAAGGACTTCAACCCGAGGGATACGAAGTGGAGTAACTTCATGGATTCGAAGGAACTCAATTTGATGGATACGAACAAGATGGGTGTGAGGTCTCTGCCATTCTGATCGATGCGGAGGCGATGGATTTGAACATAGCTCCTGCCGATGGATACGAAGATGTTGGTGCGAAGTCCATGGATTCGAACCGAGGCGTGATGATGGGTTCGAAGTTGAGGCCACTTCCTCCAATTTGCATCGATCATAACTTGATCATACGAACTCGGATTAACCTGAAATTTGAAATGTAGCCTTCTCTAGCATTGATCATCATCTCTAATCGATTCCGTCCCGATCGGAGCCCGGTCAAATTTTGACGTCATCCATTGCAGCCTTGTTTCCAATTGAACTCCAATCCTGATATCCATCATTCCTCGCCAATTTGTTGATATTCCAGCCTTGACCAAAAGGTGGGATAACAATAAATCAATAAGAATAAATATATGTGTAGCCTCAAGTATGTGTTTACGACGAATGTAAATTATTAAAGTTAGCTAATAGATTAGATTAAATAAGTATGACATAGTCATTAAAATGAGTTGGAATTAGAGACCAGTGGTGTTACACAACAGAAGTATGCCCACTGCAAAGAGCTACCAGCAGTTATGTATACATTATATTGATGTGAGACATATCCAACTGTATCACCCATGGAATTATTCGTTTGCATATAAGTGAAGGGAGTACCAAGTAGAATGTTCATCTCGAGTTAAAGTGTCAAAGGACAAGTAGAGTTTGCTTCAACCATTTAGGGGGTATTATGTAACAAGGGGTACTTCCTAGATTGTGTTAGGAAATATAAATGGGACGGTGAGCAAGGCTCGACGCTATGACAGCGTGATTGGTACCAAATAGGTAGTAGGAGCTGCTTCATAGTCGAGAACATCATAGGTCCTGAGCGGTCAGCGGAAAAGTGAGGGATTATGCCTAAACGGACTATGCCTCCTACTAGTGTAGATGATGATTAGGATATGCACTGCTTCACAGTTGTTTGCTAGTTTTTCTGTGATAGGAGGCAATGCTAGATAACCCTTCGATGGTGTTTTTCAAATATATATAGAATATGGCTAAACTATTATGACGCCATCATTAGGCACTAAGGGAGTTCCTTGGTATGCATGGGCGATGAGGACATTATATTGCGTTGATGAAGGATACCGACGACATGCCAGGTGGATACTAACGGGAATAGTATCTTGGCCAAAAGGGGGACTGTGGTACTTATATATACATGTATGTAGTTATTATCTACTTCGAGTAGATGAAGCGTATCGTACGTGGAGTCGA
Source organism: Allium fistulosum (assembly GCA_030737815.1). Classification (NCBI taxonomy): domain Eukaryota; kingdom Viridiplantae; phylum Streptophyta; class Magnoliopsida; order Asparagales; family Amaryllidaceae; genus Allium; species Allium fistulosum. The sequence continues at coordinate 1,308,165,552 of CM060904.1, read as the reverse complement.
GACGACTAAGTAAAATAAAAGACATAAAATGTAATGGAAGACAATCATCATAAATTTGTGTTATGTATAAAGTGTGTAATTTACCAGTCACCAGAATATTGTTCTGACCCTCTCCTCATTACAACCCACAGGATAGCTTTAGAGGGACATGTACTGGTGCAAGTTGGGAATGGTGGAAGGACAGATTTCCTTATGCATGCTCTACACTGACAAGCACACTAGATATCAAGCGTGTCAACCTTGGTCGGTAACTATATATTTTTAGTATTTCGCTATGAATTTATATCTATGGAGCTCTGATATGCATTAGTGTATTTGCAGGATACCAAAACTAATGATCCGTACTTTGGTTGTAACGTTCGGCCTTTCTTACACAAAAAGACAACACTTAATACATCCTCAGTATTCATGTGCCGATCAGTTAAGTATTCGAAAGACAGGTCATTTGGGTTGAAGAAAGAAAAAAAACAGAACAAAATCTCAAATCACTACGAGAAATATATAATATACACAAGATCTTTACAAAAAGAGAATAACTTTATTATATACACAACATCAGAATACACTAACCTATTATCAGTCTAGACAGTTATAACAGCCTATCCTTACAATTTCTGATAAATACAGATAGATAACAAAACAACGAAAGAATATAAGATACGTGAATACGCCTTGGAGAATCCATCTCATCTCCTAAAAGCTCCAAAGGATCCAGCTAAATCTGGAAAATATGCTCGGGCTGACCCGAGCATTATAGAAAAAAAACATCCGGGTCGGTCTGGTAAAACAAGCATGAGAAAAGCTCGAAACAAATTATATGGATTACTATATTTGAAAAACCTTTCAAAATAAAAAAGTATCTCGTAAGTCCACACTTCACATAAACATGGACGGGTTTTTACCTTACGATAACTAAAACATTGTATTATAAAATCCAGTGATATTATGATAATGTCTAGGTTTAAAATAAATATAGAATATAACTGAAATGTTGCATCTCACATTTCAACATAGTTGGGCACATCTAAATCTGTAAATGCTCATTTTAGAGAATGGACTCCAACGATGGCAAGGTAAGGGACTACCTTTTGATGATACACCTCTAGAAAATGTACCTGAAGGCTAAAGATGCATCTGCCCCTCTTCTACATAGAACTAGCATGCCCCTTTAACATGACAAGACAGATTACCTCACCCCTTTGACACCAAGGCTGCTTTACTCTGCCCCTCGATGCCTACACTTAAAAAAACTCTAAAGGACAACCTAGAATGGGATGATGGCTCCTAATGGTAGCTAACCACATGGCTCTACTGCATACCCTGTTTTAGCCATTCTTCTGGGTTGTGAGGCTTGAGGCTACGCTTTTACCTCTTCTATTAACATACCATCTTAGAATGTTAACACTGCCCTCTAGACAAAGATGCAATGCCAACATTCATCCATACAAGTTGCTGCGAGATCGAACAAGCATTCAAAATTTTACTATCTTCTATTTTGAAATCACCCTCAGGAAGAATAGTATAGCTCCATATCATACTTCATCTCGAATGTTATTAGTTTGGAGTGGTTCGGATAAATCCAAAAACCGTTCTCTCCAAACTAAGCGAACATTTAGGGCTAACTCAATTCTGGTTCTTTGGAAGTATGCAACAAGTATTCGAGTCCTCGCTAGGGAACTCGAATATACAATCATACTTCCTTAGTCAAAACAGGTCAAGATTTGATAGTCGGTTATTTAGCTATCAAATAAACAAAAAATAACAATTTAGAGATTTAATTATCCATAGCAACCACTAAGCCTCAAAACAATTATTTCATTTATTAAAAATCTCTTTTCAAAAGTGTTTATAAAAAATCCATATACTTATCTCATAGACATAAGTATATTCAAAAAAATTATGAAAGATTTATCATTTACAAATCATATTAAAGGATCAAAACAAAATGCTATTCAAATTGGAGGTAAAGATAACCTCAAACAATATTCCTTCGGTGTTAAGTATGGAACGAATGTCCATACCACTAGAATTAAGAAAGTCAGTTAAAGAAAATCAAATCTCAAATTCCTTTATAAATTTCCTTCAATAAATCCCTTCAAAAGTGTTCTGCCTAATAGATGTCAATATAATCTACTTAGTGAATTATGACAAAATTGTGATTTATTCTACCGAACAGATGTCATTGGGTTTTATATTCAATTGGGGTTACTTGAGGATGATCGAAAAATAAAATCCCTTGGATAAAAATATTCTTTAAAAGAAAATTTCTTTAAAACAAAACCCATCTTCATAAATCAAGTAGTTTAAAACTTTCAACTTAATTTTAATAATTAAATAACATTTAAACCTTTATTTAATTAATAACTAACCCTTTAACTATTAATTAAACAATGATTAACTTTTAAAATAATAACCAAATAATAATTATCCTTTAAATAAATAATTAAATAATAGTTAACCTTTAAATAAATAATTAAACCATAATTAATCCTTAGTTATTAAATAATAATTTAAGCTTTTAAATAATAATTAAATGTTATTTAATCTAAATCAATTAATTAAATAATCCTTAATTAAAACTTAATAATAGATTAAACCTTTATTTAAAATAATTAAATCATAATTAAGTTTTAATTAGTTCTTAAATTGAATTTAACTTGATTAGTAATTAATTAATAATTAAATCCATTCTTAATTATAAAAATAATAATTCACTTTTAAAATAATAGTTGATTCTAAATTAATTAAATAATAATTAACCTTTTATTAGTTAAATAATTAATAATTAACTTACTTAAAAATAACTAAGTAGCAATCACCTTAACTTAATTAATGATTAAGTACTAATTATCTTACTTACTTCCCAGCGCCAAACCATTAGTGGAAGTTTCAACGTTAAGCATCTGTGTGCGACGACTAAATAAAAGCGGGGTAGACACACGGCGTGGGGTTTACTTAAGTGAGTATCAATGAATACCATGATCTTAAGGTTCCACATGATCTCAAAAAAAATTATCTTACTTACTTAATTAATTAATTAAATAATCATTAAATAAATAAATAAATAATAATTGCTTTTAAATATTTAAAATATGTTTGAAAACACTTTTCAAAAAGATACTTAAGTTAAAACATTCAAAATTCAAAAAGAGTTCGTTTTTCACAAACTGCATTTATAGCGACTATCGCAATACAACCCGAAATTTCAAAACTTAACTTATTTTCTAAATCACTTTCAAAATTCTTGTTTTATACTCTAAATAGCTTTCGAAACCCTATCTTTAATTTTTAAATTTGTGTTTATAACTTTTGAATAAATATTGAAAACTAAAAGTGAGGTTTAAACTTTTATAAAACTTCCTAGCAATTCAAAGTAATAAAAGAAACCACTTATACAAGGAATTTCGAAGTCGCCATACAAACAATTTGAATGCTAACCTCTTTAACTTACAACATCTAGCATAGCACAAACAATTATGACATGCCATATATAAAACATAAGGTCAAATTACTACCTTTAAATCCTAGCTTCACTTATTTACTTTAATTCCAAGTCCATAACAGACATTATATCCAAGCATACATATATACACATACAAATCCAAATCAATGCTACATTTATTCATACAAGCAATGATTAATCAACAAGGTATACTTAAAACTTCAAGTTAAAAACTTCAAATAAAGGTGGAAGCTTTCTCACCTAAAAGCTAACCAAAACAACACGACCTTCACTAACACTCGAATACGACCTTAGATCTTTGCTTTGACTTTGGAAAAATGTTATTTTGGAGACATTAAGGCCTATGGTGGTTTGGCCTTGAGGGATTTATGGCTCAGCCAAGGCTTGAAATAGACGGAGAGACTTGCCTTGGTTAAGTGAAGTTGTAGACGTGGAGGGAAATGTTTTAAGGAAGGTCTTGGAATTTAAAAAGAGAATAAAACTAAGAATTTTTAACTTTAGAAATTTTTCTTAGCATGAAATGTTCATGGAAACTTATAGGAATTTTAGAAAGATGGAAATGAAATGATCAAAATGAGGAAAAAAATGAAAAATGGGTTTTTATATAACTTGAGATAGCTAAATTACCTAAATACCCTTGTACTATACCCTCCTCTCACTTGATACCACATCACCATGCCACCTCATCCTTGTCCCCCTTCCAATTTTCAAAAATTCATGGTCCCCTCTCCTTATCCAAGCTCCAACATGCATTAATTTCTTGTGTACTAGGTTCAGACGTGTTTTTCACCTTAGTTCTTTTCATGTTTCCATAAGCATCTTTATATTATATACTTAAACATATATGTATATGCACAAATGTTATATAATTCTAACTTAAAAATAAATGTATGTATATATTATATCATAGTGTACACACTAATGTTACAATAATTCCGACAATTTTTAGTTGATGAAAGTCAGAAATTCGGAAAATGAATTCTGCTTACATTTTTTTATTTTTCTTCGAACTAAATATTTTTATAAAAATATTTTAAAAACTATTTCACCATCATTATTTATTATTAAAGAGGAGTTTATTTTAGTTATGAAAACCAATATTTTAACATTTAAAATTAATTAAATATTCACAAATTAAAGCGGTGAAATTCCGGGTCGTTACATTGGTGGATTGGGTTTTCAATTTAGCAAAAATTCAGACATATTATGGTGCTGGTTATCACATATCTTAAGTATTTAAGAAATACAAAGGACTTATTCCTCATATATGGGAATGGAGAACTCCTTTTGAAGGGGTATACCGACTCTAGCTTTCAATGTGATATCGACGACGGTAATTTTATATCGGGTTATGTTTTTACTTTAAATGATGGGGCCGTTAGTTGGAAAAAGTTCTAAACAAGAAATAGTAGGTGATTCCACGATGGAGTTAAGTACATCACCCTCAATGAGGCTGTTTGGATGCGTAATTTTATGAGTGAGGTAGGGGTTATTCCCAACATGGAAGATACAATGACATTGTTTTATGACAACAATGTTACAATGTAGATCGCAAAGAAATCCAGACATAATCTTCGAAAGTTCCACCTCATTAGTGAATTTGTCGAGAAGGAGGAGGTCGTGATTCTAAGAGTAGATAGAGAGGACAACATAATAGATCCATTCCCATAAGGCCTGGCTTGGTCCGTTTTCAGCTATTTGATCGAAGAGATAAGATTGAGATTCCATAAACAACCCCAAGTGCAAGTGGGAGATTGCTAGAGTTAGGGGTATACCCTATGGAAAATTCTGTAATTTATTGTAAATTATTAACTCTATAATAAAATATCGTTAAAAATAAAAGATGTATTTCGTTCTATTATATGTTTGTCATAATATGTTATGTTAATTATTTATTTAATTTAAATATATTTAATAGAAAATCCATATTTTATGTGGTAGTAAGAAGTCTTGAGAGGGAAATCGGTTCATCCGTTGAGACTAGAGTACGTTACGCTCTCCAAACGTGGACGGTGATTTACTCATACCTACTGGGGGGATTAAGGGGTTACATACTGATAGTTATTGGATAATTATGGAATGACTCACTCGATAACTTTCTATTGGTTAATATAACTAAAGCCAAACATAGAATATCGAAGTGATAATACACAGTTCTCTCAATATGAGAATACTATTGAACTTGAATGTGGACACTCCACTTTGATTATAATTAAATTATGGCAAGGCGTCCATCAGACGACTATGGTTTGGTCCAAGTTGAAGCATTTGAAGTGTACGACTTCAATAGAGTATTCGTCTCCGCAGTTATATGAGATTAGTACTACAGTCAACTGTAGTCAACTTAATGGCAAAGTTTTTAGCTAGAGCAGCTTGATTAATAATAATAATTATTATTGAACCAAATACTTTGAGTTTCGATTATACAAGTTGAAAGCATACGATATTGGAATTTTGATTAAAACCAAATTTCATAAATTCTAATGTGATATAGTTTTTACGAAGTGAATCGGTGTAAATAATCGTCACTACCAGGGATCACTTAAATTAGTAAAATTGGTTTTTACTAAAATTGCGTAAGCGATAAATTTGGCTAAACTGCCACAGCAAGGTGACATATGAACACTAATATTTGAATTGTTCGTATTAACCGCTGATTGAATTTACACCTATGATTCACACAACTAAAACGTTGAATACTCCAAAGTACCACATAATTTAATTTAATTATAATTGTTATAAATTAATTAAATTAATTAATATTTGTGAAATATTGATTATAAAATTTAATTTGATTTATTTGAATCAATACTTAATTAAGTGCATATATAAAAGTTATATATTTTTGCATCGATATACGATATCGATAAACATTTAAATTAAATTTGAAATGTGTAAATATTGATTGGGTTTGGAAATGTATACGGGCCTATTTTCCCATGAGGACAGCTGATCTTGCATTGAGGGGAAGTGATGGTGATATTTATTTGAAATATGTGTTTTGAAATGGCAAGGAGAAGAGGTAAACAAGAAGATCTAGACCCTTCTTTTTTCTTTATTCTCTTGCCTATTTAAACCAACCATCCCCATTCTTTTACTCTTTGCTTTTTTCCTTCTCCTCCTCCTTTTAGTTTTGGCTAAAAGGGACTAGACCTCCTCCCTCTCCATTTCCAAATAAAATTAAATCAAATTAAATCAATATCAAAAGATGTGGTGATATCTTTAGTTATTTGCTTTTCTAGAAGAGTAAAGGTTCGATATAAGGAGTTTTGGATTCAGCATTCAAGGTGCATATCCAAGGCCATAAGAATGGTAACACCTAGTTTATTTTCTATTATATACGTATTTATTTATGTCAATACATGTGCGTAGATTAGAATCTTATTATATCATGAATTTATATATTTATTTGTTGTCAGCTCAATGTACTCATATACACATATTTAAATTGAATTAAAAAACATATACAATTTCTTTTTGGCCTTTTTAATATAAAAAATTTCGAATGTAAAAATTTTATAAAATAATTTTAAAATTAAAATTTGAATTTTATAATTTGTAGATCCATATATACGCATATTTTATAAATATACGAATTCATATTTTAAAAAACCAATTATATATAATATATATATATATTATAATTAAAGCCAAAAAGAAAAAAATAATTTTAAATTATATTTTAAACATTTTAAAATCATTATGTATTGAATAAAATTATATATATTATAAATAAAATCTTTATGGATTTTAAAGTTTTATTTATTTTAATATAAAATCCATATGGATTTTATTTAAATAAATAAATAAAATATTTTACATATTCGCATGGATTTATAAAAATAAAAAATATATTTAAATGGCTTTGGCTGAAATAAAAAAATTAATTTCAAAATATTTTGTTTATATTTACAAATTAATATTTTATAAATAATTTTAAAATTATATACACACACAACATATATTCAAATATAATTATATATAGTGTGTGTGTGTGTGTGTGTTTGTGTGTGTTTATATATACATGTATATATATATATAATATAATTAAAATATCAACATTTGAAACTTGAACTTTAAATCTAAAATAGATTTTATTCTAGATTTAGATATGTTCTAAATCTAAATCTAACTTCAGATATTAATTTGAATTATATTAAATTGGTCAATAATTTTTAAATAAACATTATTATATGTACAGATGCTTGTATGTATATATATCTATGTATTTATGTATGTGTGTGTATGTGTGTGTATAATAACAAATTGATTATAGACAACGAATATGTATATAAAAGGGCAAATTTGTCTGTTGTAGTGTAATTCCCAACACTTATATTCAAATACACTAAACTATGTGCACATCTATATATTGCATGTACACTTTATGGTACATTATATACTATATATATTTAAAAAAAATCAAATCTTTATATAATTAATTAAATAAAATAAAGATTTTATTTAAAATTATTTAGACTAGATCTAAATTAATTTAGACTACATAGGCCCAATAAGGTCTAAAAATGGATTTGTTTTTGAAATGCACCCATTTAACCCGCTACGTATTGGCCCAGTTCCATCGCTCTTTAATGTCATTCTTCCCGCAATTTCCTCTTTGAGGGTTGACGTGCCTCATATTCTGATTCCGCCCACGTTGGCTGTAATCAATGTAAACAGCCCCAAAGTCCCTTTGGGTGGACAATTTGATAACCTAACCGCATATCGTGGAACTCTGGTGAGCAAGTGTGGCAGCAAGTCAATACTGAGATTAAACTCGATCCAAATTATGAAAGATTCTATAACTATGTTGGTTGATAGGGTGAAAGAGATGTCTTTACTATTATGTTATTGGAGAGAGACTAATTTTAACAAACATACGTGACCAAGGAGATTGGAACAGAAGCATTTTCACCGATAACACATGGCACAAGCGATTCATTTTCTGCAATGACGTGATGGCTTTAGACCGTTGTATTTTCTCTAGGTACCTCAATGTTTTAGGCCCTGATTCATCCATAGATGGTGGTGGATCTTCCTCCTTGAAGGAGGACTAGCGTTTCTTGTATTTCTAGTCAAGATATCCATAGTCTCGCTCCAGTGCTATAACTATGTTTTCTTTATTGTTAGTGTCAGGCACTTATGCCTAACACTTGTATTGATCGATTTATAAAAATGGACTGGCCACTCAAAAATCAGGCTTACCTTGGCAGAAAATACAATGTTTATAACTAATACAATATCTTCTAAATATATTTTGCATGTTTAATAGGACATGCATGCATGCATACATACAGACATATATGCATGTGTATGTGTGCGTACAAACATACATACATACATATATGTATGTATGTATGTATGTATTTGTGTGTGTGTATAGACACACGCACACACATGTACATCCACATAAATACATACATACACAAATATAGATATATATATATACAATATACTTTAGCCATATATATATAGTAATAGTAATAGTTTTTTGGCTAACACACTTTTATTCAAGAAATTAACCACACTTTTATTTCTCTTATTCCAAAAATCAAAAAACCAAACAGAATTGAAGACTACAGGCCGATATCTTGTTGCAATGTATCTTACAAAATTTTGAGTAAAATCATATGCTCTAGATTGAATAAAGTTCTTCCAAATTTGATTGCTCAATACCAAAATGCATTCATAAAAGGGAGACTAATTTCAGAAAATTCCTTGTTAGCCCATGAACTTTTCAGAGACTTTAACAAACCAGGTTCAGATAAAATATGCATTAAAATAGACCTACATAAAGCTTATGATAAAGTGAATAGACATTTTGTCATTCACATGCTCACTGAAATGGGGGTACCAGAGAGTCTATTAAAGCTGATAAAATGTTGTATTTTTACCCCAACTTTCTCAATTCTGATTAATGGAATTCCTAGAGGGCATATTTCTAGTAACAGAGGTCTAAGACAAGGGGATCCCTTATCCCCCTACCTATTTGCGGTGGCAATGGAGTGGTTCTCTCTTCAAATGGAAATAGCATGTCATAATAACAAGATCATCCCTGTTCATAGATGTTCACCTAAGGTAAACCACCTTATATATGCGGATGATTTATTAGTTGTCATGAAAGCTAATACATATGCAATTGATGAGCTTAAAGAAATATTCCACAAATTAGAAAAGGTTGCAGGGCTGAAACTTAATGAAGGCAAAACAAAATGTTATTTTAATAAAAATTGCAAAAACAAGCAGCCTTTGTTACATAGAATTGGAGTAGCTGAAGGGACTCTCCCAGTTAAATATTTGGGCATACTATTATCTAATAATTCAATTACAGACAAAGAATGTGTGAAGCTGATAGACAAAATAAGAGAACAATTACAGGGATGGAAATCCAAACTGTTATCATTTGCTGGAAGGGTTGAGTTAGTTCACACAGTGATCACTTCAAAAGTCAGATATTGGCTACAAACTTTTCAGATTCCAGACTGTTCTCTAGGTAAAATAAATTCAGTCTGTGCGGACTTCATTTGGAGGGGGAAATTTCACAAAATCAGATACAAAGACTTGTGCAGACCAAAAAAGGAAGGTGGGGTAGGTCTTAAAAACTTATTTGAACTCAAAAAAGTTTATGGCATCAAATTGGATTGGAATATTATTTCTTCAGATAATTTATGGCCAAAATGGATGAGATCTAGATACATTAAAACAAACTTTTGGACAGACACAATAGATAATAATGCATCTGTAATATGGAAGAATATCATGAAATACAGAGAATTCCTGAAACCTTTGATTGAAAGGAGAATCGCGAATGGTAACACAACTGATCTTTGGAGAGATCCATGGCTCAATGGGAAAAGCCTGATTGATAGGTTGGGAATGGAAAGCTTCTCAGACTATGGTCTACCAAACTGTGATGTATCTAGTATAATGGAAGGAGGTGGTTGGAAATGTGAAAATCAAATTGTTACAAGGAATTATGCACAGGAAATTCAAAACATTCCCATATATACAGGAAAAGGGCATGATGAATGGAGCATGAAACATTCAAAAACAGGCAAATTTCAATTCAGTAAAATAATGGAGGAGGTCAGATCTAAGCACCAAAAAGTGGAGTGGTATAGCTTTATCTGGAGTAAATCAATTACACCAAAAATGACCCATACAACATACAAAGCCATACTTGGTAGACTTCCCACAAAAGATCGATTAAAAAACTAGGGGATTATAGAAGAAAACACATGCGGATTATGTAATGAACAGATGGAAAGTCATGAACACTTATTTTTTGAGTGTGCTTTCACTAAGGTAGTCTGGGGACATCAGAAAGAGAAGTGTACAGGATCGACTGATATCAAAACAATAAAAGAGGAAATTTGCTACTTGAACAATTGGAGAAACTGTGCGAACCTTCTGCAAGAAATATTCAAAATTTGCTTCGCATCAACCATTTGGAACATTTGGCGTGAGAGGAACAACAGGGCTTTTAACAGGAAAGAGACAAACTTTCAATCAGTGAATGCACAAATTGATCGTGATGTTAAAATGATGATTCTTAGAATCAACAGGAAATTACTTACCAGCCTAACGGGACAAGAAAGATCACTACTGGAGAAGTGGAAGTGGAAGGTAGACGATGAAGGAGTTCTATCAGAGTTTCGGGAGCCGCCATGATTTTCACCTGCTGAAAGAGGAGGAGTTTAGAATTGGGAAAGTTGTTGAGCTATGTACTTTACTTTATTGTTTGTATACAGTTGGAGTAATTAACTTTGTAAAACAGTCGGGCTTTGTCCTGTATTTGCTGAAATAAAGTTTAACCAATTTTCAAAAAAAAAAGTTTTTTGGCTAACACACACACACGTAGATATATATATATATATATATATATATATATATATATATTTGTGTGTGTGTGCTGTATATTTTACTTGATAAAATATATAATTTTAAAATTTAAAAGTTAAGTCTAACCTTATACAAATCAATGTCTATTTATTTATTTATTTATTTATATACATATTAAATATATTTTTACAAGGTCGAAAGGAATGTATTTTACTTCAAATCTAGGATATATATATATATATATCCTATTAGATTTATGTTGTTTTAAAAATATACATATATGTTTTTAAAGTTATGTTTATTTAAGGAATAATCATTATTTTTCGAACTAAAACTAAAACAAACGGCGGACACTTTGAAATTTTGAATAGTAATTCAAGATATGTTCCGCCAATCTTATTTTCCTCTCATCGCTCTTTCATGCCTGGCGCCTCCATTCTCTTCACCCTTCGCACCTTCCTGCTTGTTCCAATTCTGGTGCTCATTATGAATCGCACTGCCAATTGGTGATTTGATTTTAGTGAGTTGGTGATTTTAGATGGCAACATTTGATATTTCAAGCTTTTCTCCTCTAGTCACCTCCTCATCTAGGGCCGCTCGCGTTCAGGAGTTCGGCTCTGACCATATTGATGTTTCTCTCAAAGCTGGATCGTCTGACCTGGGTGCTGGCGTTGTTCCCTATGCTTCTGGCACTACAGCTCCAGTGGAGATTGCTGGGCCGGCCACTATGGAGTGTGTTCCTATCTTGGCTAATGCTTCCAGTTCAAGCTATGTTATAGCTTTTGTGGATGATTCCAATTTAATTTATCCACATCAGCCCTCGGCCTCGGCTCTGCCAACAAAGGTAATCCCCGACCCCTTTCTTGCCTCATCCCCCTTGGTTATTGATGTGAATAATTCCCGTCCTATCAGTGTTGTTGAGTTTCCCAAGCCAGTAGTGGTTGGTTGTTGTTGTTTAAAAAGGAGCTAGGAAATGCATGTTATTTTATTTCCAAGTAATACTGTTGAATTTTTGGACACTCCTGTTGACCCTCCTAAGGAAATTCTTGATGCCGGTATCACTTTTTGAAAGGACTATTTAGTCGGTTTCTTTTAGATGAGGCTCCTTATTATTCTATTGTGAAAAAGCAGGTCCTTAGATTTTGGAGGCTGCATGGTTTGCTTACTGTTAGGTGTGATAATTCGATGTATTTTTTAAATATTCTAACCCTCAAGAGAGATCCCATGTTTTAGAAATGGACCCAATTATTATTAAAGGTAAAGTGTTTATCATCACCCAGTGGAATCCATCTATTGACCTCTCCCATGAGCAAGTTTTATCTATACCCATCTGGGCTCATATCTCCAACATTGCCTTAATTTTCCAATCACTTGTGGGGATTAATTGGATTACCAATCACATTGGCCAGCTTATCTTCTTTGACATCTCCACTGATCGTTGGCAGCTTCTCCATTTCACCAAGGCTAATTACCCCCTCTAGACAATTACCTTTGCATATTCCACCTGTCTGGTGATAGGGTTGCCTTTATAGACATATCTTACCGATGGAGCCCACATATTTGTGATCATTATCATTCTTTTGACCACATTATTGCTTCTTGTCCTCTAGCCAGTGCTATGCCTGATGAGCCCCCCTAAGATTCCTCTCCCGAAGGCTCCATCTAGGCGTTGGCAAATCAAGGCTCCAGTCATCCCTAGCTCTGACCCTGCTTCTCAGTCTCACCCATCTTTGCCTGACCCTCCTTATATCCCCCTAGTTGTTCCCCCTCTCCCCCTACCCGATATTCTCTATGCCTCCTTCGATCGATGTGTTAATCCCTCCATCCAACCGCCCGACTTCTCCTTTGCCAGATCCTCTTTTTTGCCCCCCTCGCCAGCCTTGATCTTCCTTCATGCGATTCTCCTATCACTACTCTTAAGAAATTTTTTTCAGTGCCATTATCTCTAATCTTCCTAGTTTGAAAGGCGATGCTGCAGCTGGCTGAAAAATTGGCTGAATGTACGCATCTGATATGGAACAATAGGTTTGGGACTTGGACCCACAAGGATACCATATTGTGCTTCCATTTAAATTGGAAGATCTTCTCTATATGGATGTCAGACCATGAGAAGGATGAGCGAGAACTCTACTATTGGTTGGTGGATGACGAGCTTGTCCTTTGCAATGATGGTGAATTCGATACCAACAACGAAAAGATTATGGTTGCTTCGTACTGGGACCGAAAATATTTCTTCACACCACGCTATCCTGGTTATTTCCCATTGGTTGGTTCTGCCGGTGTGGGGGAATTTAGTTGTGTTGTCGCTTTTGTATTTTTTTTGTAGTTTTGGTATACTATTGTTGGTATTTGCCATTCTGTTTTACTGTTGTGGTGCTTGGTCATTTTATTGTGTTTTTTTGTTGATTTTGCTATCTGGCTAGGCATGATGGCAATATTTATTGGGTGTGGGTTCCTTGCCCTATACTTCTGTTCCTTTTTCTTCCGTGTGTGTGTGTATGTATATGAGACTGCTACGACTATATGATCCTTGGATCATACATCCTTTATATCAAAAAAATTATGTTTATTTAATATATATATATATATATATTAAGTTATGGCCGAACTATATATATTTGAAAATTGGTACACTTTATTGCGAAAACCAACATATACTTTCTTTATATGTCTCATCAAAATCTCGTAATCCCCCTAACCTAAATGGGTGCCTTGCAAGGAAAAGAGCACATATAAAGTCCATATAAAATAGTACATAGTGGGGCAAGAAAATCAAAATTAAATTTTCATAGCCCGCATACCCAAAAACAAATCCACACGGCCCAAACACTCTTCTCCTTCGTTTGTCTTCTACATTCAAATTCCTTTATCCCGCATCTTTCATCTCAATCCCCCATCTCTGAGGTAACTCTAAATTTCTAGCAGTCCTCTCCGTGGAGCTTCCATTGTCATTTATTAGATACACTATCTCCCATGTTATTTGTTTGGATTTGGTTAAACTATCCATCTTCTGATTGTGAAAAATACCCATGTTTCTCTCTTGCCAGGTGAAATAAATATTGATAGCAAAGACCGCGCAAGCTAGATCTCGAATTTGGTCCTCCTGCTTAAATTTGGTGAGTATCTAAATTGCTTCTTCCTCCTTTGTTGGTAGAATATCTGGCATGAGGTCAAGTTACAATTTCATCCAGGACCATATAAAACTTTAATATGCACAATAGAAATAAAGATGGTGAACTATCTCCTCTTTCTCACATAAAATGCATAAACTATCACTGGTAACCTCGAATCTCCGAAGTCCATCTTGTGTGTTTAATCTGTTCATCATAGAAGGATAGGATATAAAAGAGATCTTCCTACTATTTTTAGAATGCCAAATTAGGCCATACCAATCTCTCCTTGTTCTACGTTCTCGTAGCTTATCCCATTCTTTATGAAAAGAGAACTTGCCAACCTCACACCATTCATACTGATCTATATTATTGCTTCTTTGGCTGTGTACGTCTCGAATAACAGTTTCTACCTCTCTAGTAGCTACAAGCATTTGTGATCTTAATTCACCATCTTGTATTAAGGCTGCTACCTTTGTATGTTCATCACTAATCAACTGATATCTGTGCATACCCAACATATCAATTAAGCATTTACAGTTTATCCAAGGTTCTAACCAAAGCAAAATGCCATCACCGTCAGATATAGCTTTACTAAAATATTGTCTTCCATTTGTTCTCAATCGTAAGATAGATTTCCAAGTACTTGAAGAATTATTGTCTATATGCATTGACCAAAAATGCTTTCCCTTACAATATCTATTCTTCATCCAGTTACTCCAAAGGTTTGTCTTTTGTCAACAGATTCCATAGGCATGTTGCCTAGCCATGCACCTCCCTTTGATTTGGTTTTCATAGGACATTTAAAGCAACTTTATGCTTCTTACCTCCCTAAAAAAATCCGCACATAAAGCATTAAGTTTATCTAAGGTAAATTTTGGTATTTGATAAACAAATATCTAGTAAAGCACAATAGGGGTTATAACTGAGTTGATCAATTCAGCTCTGACTGCAAAGCTCAGAAATTTTGTGTCCCATCCTTGCATCTATGATTGAAGCTTATGTAATAAGCTTTGACATTCCGAATAGTGTAAGTATGTAGAAGATAGGGGCATACCCAAATATGTTATAGGTAAAGACTCTACCTAAGTTGTAATATATTTCCAATGATTGACTTTTGAATTGCTGTTTGACTAAAATACAGTCTGCTCTTCATTATATTTACATTTAGACCTAAATGGTACTGACTTTTAAAAAAAATTCTTCGATGTAGCTGCACCAATCACACTTGTCTTTCCAAAGACCATAAGGCCATCAACATAAAGTAGGTGAGTTACATGTGGTTTAAATTTATACACGGGTAGAAAAGTTTAGATTCAGTAGTTTCATTCATTAAATAAGTACAAAATTCCATTGCAATAGTAAACAAATAAGGAGAGAGTGGGTCTCCTTGATGTAGTCCCCTATTGTTGGAAATAAAGCCGTTTGGAATACCTTAAAGTAAGAGAGAAAACGTTGGTGTATTGATGCATTCAAAAATAATATTTATGAAGTGTGTAGGGAAGCCCATCCTCTCCATAATGTAGCATATAAAGCCTATGTTAATCATATCATATGCTTTCTGAATATCTACTTAACACAAAATCTATCAATCCCTTTCTTGTTAAAGTCTCGAATTGTTCATGTGCTAGTAACATATTGTCACCAATATACCACCCAGTGATAAATGCACACTGATTTTCAGATATCAAAAAGTGAAGAAAATGCTTCAGTCTATTATTGATCACCTTACTGAAGATCTTATGGTATATAGTACAACATGATATAGGCCTGTAGTGTGTGGTGTTAGTAGGTCTTTCTATCTTAGGTATTAGAGTAATAAATGTTTGATTTATACCCTTGGGTAATTTTGCTGCATGGAACATGTCATTAAGTTCTGCCAATAGATTTTCCTTTATGTCCTCCCAGTGTAACTTCATAAATTTTCATCCCATCTGGGCCGGGGCTCTTATCATTATGTACTAAAAATACTACTTTCCTAACTTCTAGCATACTAATGTTCTGTAGTAGAAACTAATGGCCTTCTTGATTTATAGTTGCAATTGGTTGAAAGTCAGGAGATGCACTAACTCGAGTACCATTAAATAAGTTAGTGTAATATGCAATAGCTTCCTGTTCAATTTCCTCAGGTTTATATAGGAAATCAACTTGATCATTAATGAATGCCCGGATATTATTAATATGTCTTCTGTAGGATGAATGCCTTGATATTATTAATATGTCTTCTATAGGACATTTTTGAATAGAAAAATTTGGAGTTAGTATCCTCTTATTGTAGCCAGAGCACCTTTGCTTTTTGTCATAGGCTACAAATTTTAATATTTTTTTGTATATGGAGTTTGTGTTTTGCAAATAGCATGTCTTCATATAACTGCAAATTGCATGGGTCATTGTCTACTGCTAATTCTAGAGCTGTAAATTCTCTTTCATCTTCCTTTAAGTAAGTATCCTCCCTTACTCTTGTCTCATTCCACTTCTTAAGCTCATCTTTGCGTGCATGTAATATCTGTTGGAATACATAGCTTGGGAAACTCCATGTTGAGTATGTAGTCCCCTCGTTATACATGTTGAATAACCTTCTTTGTTGATTGTCATATCTAAAAGGGAAGCCCTTTTGCTGTATAACCGGAATTAATTGTAGCAATAAAGGATTATGATCACTTGATGGTTGGGATAGAACTAGGGCCTTCATAAATGAAAATGTCTGCAAGCAAGTAGAGTTAACAAGAATTTTGTCTATATTAGTAGCAATACCTTTCTTCCTCCATGTGTAATTGTAGCCAAGTGGTTTAATCTCTATTAACCAGGATTAGAAAACACAGTTGTGAAAGCTCGCAGCTGAAAAAAAGGGATGAGTAAACCACCCTATTTGTCTAAGGAAGAAGAAGAATTATTGTAATCACCCATTAAGACCCATGAATCGTGGATAGTTTTTGATTCTTGGATTATATGTTGCCATAAGATCTGTCTTTCAGTGAAGCTATTACTTGCATATATAACAGTATACATAAGTAGAAATCCTCCAGAATTTAAAGCGGTCATAGTGATGTGTTGTGAGATGATGATACAACTGATATGCTCCAAACAAAGGTATCCTATATCACTAAAATTTTGCCTATACACTAGGAACAATTGTTAGTGATTAAACCCCAATTTCTTGGGATTTTTCTCTCCAGTATGGATAGGTTAGTTAAGTTTAATTTATTTTCCACCAAGCCAACAATTTTCGGCTTAAATTTTGTTAGGATTTTGAGAACATTACAAACACATTGTGGTGTATTCATACCCCTAACATTCCATGTGATCAAATTCATTTAACAGAGGAGTTGCTCCTCAAATTTCTTTTAGGTGGAGCATGAGAAGCTTCAATCTTTTTACCTTTTCCTTTATGCAGATAAGTTGGATTCTTTGATATGTAGTTTGAGACATCCAATATCTCCTTCATTTGTATTTCTTCCTTTATATAATCTGCTATATGTTGCAGTTCATCCTTATCAATGGTGGAAGGGAGATCTCGGTCCAAGAAATCCAAGTGGTCAATGGAATCATTATCCTTTTGTTGTTCATTTGCACACTGTACTTGTTCACCTGGTGGAACCGGATCTACCTCTGTTTCGGGTTGGTTATATTCAGCAGTTAGTGCAGTGGATGTAGATGTATCATGCATATCTTTCTTCTCCTTAGGAATCCACTTTGGCAGGGAAGTTGTAGCATAAACAGAGGTTTTATGGCCAAAAGTGTGACAGTTATCACACTTAAATGGAATGTACTCATATTCAACCACGGTCTCTTTCTTTTTTCCAGTATGTAGTAATATAGGGATTGTGTTTACCAAGTTAGATTTTGTGTTAATCAATACTTGAAGATGTGCAAATTTTGTATATTTTTTAAGTGCGGTATTCTCATCAATTTGCATAGGATTCCTTATGTTAACTGCCTATCAATAACTGGGCAGTAAATGTACACATTTCCATGTCTAGCTTAAATAATATAATCCATATCTGAACCTCTCTAACATCATGATTTGTGAAATCATACCCGAATGCCATATATCAATAGTTAAAAGTTTACCGAAATATGACTGTGTTGGTGAAGCAATCACTTTATCATAATCCTAATTAATTTCAAATTGAACTGTGTAGTGCATGTTTGGAGCATTATGTATATGAAAATCACCAACAAGCTTCCAAACCTTTTGAATATATTCTCTTAATTTGGCATATGCGATCTTGAAATAAACAGGGCATAAAACAATGGTGTTGATACAAGAGTCCTTTGGTTCTTTAAAATTTTATGCAGGGATATATATGTAGCCTTCAGGTTTTTTTACATACTTGAGCTTCTGTTCTTCTTTGCATCATGATTCTATTGGTTTTCCTCGTATAACGACCCACCTTTTTGGATGGTTTAAATCGACAATAAACCACACATGTCAAACTCAAACCATTCAAAAGGAAGAAATGTTAATGGGGTAATAAGAAAATAAGAGAAAGGAAAGAAAAACAAAACACAGAATCTCACAACAGAATGACAAAATATAATAATCAAATAAACAGTTCATGAAGCTATTTTACAAATAGCATTTGATTACACTTTTACAATACAATCAGAGTTATACATACAGCTGGTACAATAGGATAATGCAATGGAACAACATGATGTAGTGGAATAATACTAATAATATAATACTAAACTCCATCTTCGTCCTCTAGAAATTGAGTCTTCAACACTGAAAAGCTCAGACTGACCCGAGCGTTATGAAAAGACAAATCACTCGAGTCAGAACTAAAAGATCTTATGTAAGTTAAATCAATAGTAAATAAATATGAGTGAAATGGCTTCAGAGATGTTCATGGGATTTTACATCTCCTATCCAGTGTGAACGTGCGTGCAATAACTTAAGAGATGTTCGGGATTTCCATCTCCTAAGGATCCGTTAAACTATTTATATGTAGTAATATATGCTATATATGTAGTGTCTATCAGTAAAGTAAAGTATTAAAATAGCGTTAAGGCGTTACCCATATCCCCCTTAAAACATTTTTATAAATGCCATAGTCTATACAATACTGTAAACTCCACCAAACCGGTGGGCTATCAGGGAGCACTCCATAGGTTTGACACAAACCAAAATCGTAGTGGGATCGATAAGGCATATGACAAGGCATACAAGGCAATGCCCAAGGTAGTATTCTACCATTTTGCACTCCCAGACTGGTGGTAACGCGTAGCAGCTACTACCGCCCACCTCAAAACACACTCCCATAATCAAATCGAGGGTGGCCACCAAATCAATCACAAAGTAAAAGATATGGTATCGAAGAAATGTGCCCGATCGGAGGAGCGACCTCACTTGACCCAGTATAGCTCATGTTTTAGTCATATCAAGCTGACCCGAGGGGGTTAGGGCTACGTTCTTACCTCATACTAGTAGCATTCGCCAAACCATCCTACTTCGTTCTGGATTCTCCACCACGTGCACAGTTGTTAAAGTGGTTTCGGAATTGGCAGAGAGTATGAAAATATCCAACCCTGGTCTCTTTAACAACGAACGCTTATTTCACATCGCGGTCATTTTATAAAACATTTTTAATAATAAATTCAGAAAACAGTTATACCTTCATATCAAGATATCCATATACTTATTCCAAAAGTATAAATATATTCATAAATGCCGAGGAAGATTTCTTTTAATAAATTTTGAAAATAATTTATAAATCTCTCTTAAACAATTTATAAACTATTTATATGTTTTAAAACCATTTAAAAAGCTATTTATAAATTCCAAAACTATTTACAACTCATCCCCTTTCATAAATTTCTATGCAAATTCCTTTAAATGCTTCCAAATCCCTTTATACAAGTTCTTTATAAAACCCCTTTATAAAATCCTTTAAACCTATATAAACTTCTTTATAAAACCATTATAAAAATCCTTTATAAAAATCTTTTATAAATTCTTTAATCAGCTTTAATTCCAAATTATTCTCTACTTAGCTTCTTAAATTTTATTTATTAAAGTAATTATATAAAAATCTATATTTATTATATTAAATTAAAACTATATTTATTATATTAAATAAATCTCTTAAAACTATATTAAATATTTTACTAAATTAAATTTTAAACTATTTAAATTATATATTTAAAAACTAAACAAAATTATAAGTCAAAATCTTAAATTTACATTTAAAACCATATATTAACTTATAATTTGAAACTTTTAAAACGTATAAAATAAACTAATTTCCAAATATAAATTTTAAATAAAATCACTAAATTAAATTTAAAAATAAAATTTAATAATCAAACATACTTTACTATTTAGAAATTAATTTAAGACCGACCAACAGTGTCCGTATATAATTTTCTACCCTATGGTCAAGTGATAGGGTATGTATCTTTTCAACCCCAAAATAGTTAAATTTTCCGGGTATATATCATTTCAACTTGTATCCCGAATCAACAAATTTCAAATCAATAAAATCGCTCGGGTTTATCATTTCAACCCATAATGATTTTCCATAATCTATAAGATCGTTCGGTATGTATCATTTCAACCCATAGTGAATAGGGATATAAAATAAATAAACATCCAATCTTCCAAAATGTCAACAAATAACATTCATCACAATCAACATCCAAATCAGCCAATAAGTCACAACAATTAACTGGTTATCATTATCAGGTATTTAACTAACAGTTTAAGTTCAATATTAATTTAAATGGCAACTTAATTCGATATAAATTCAATTTCAATTAAAATGTCAAATTAAACTACTGAACAACAACCAATAATATTTTTGTCACATCTTGAATTTAATTTAACCAACATAAGTTGGTTTAGTATTTGTGAGTGGATTAAATCACTTACCTTTGATTTTTCGTCGATCCCAACGAAAGAAACCGTGTCCAAATCCGAGCTCGTATGCAAAAGTTATTAGCGTTAGAAGGTTTGAAATTTTATATTAAATTAAATTAAAATAAAGGGTATAATTGTAAATACGTTACCAATGTGTCATCCACTAAACCTTACAGATCGACTCAGGCCTTCCACGATGCTACAACCGCCACTACCACCCCCAAATCTCAGCCACCTCCCTCACCTTCGACCAGATCACCATACGCCACTTCCCTCACCGTCCAAGGCTGCACCCCCCAGGCCTCACGCGCATGCTTCCAGCCTCCTCCCTCTGCTCCACTCCCGCCGGTGGCCATCTCCATTTTATAGCGAATTCGAGGCCTCTTAGACCAAACCAATCATATAGATCGCCTCTACTAATCACCCTCTACGTGCCAATACCTCCTGATCGTCGTAAGGATGAAGATCCACCGTTGAACGTGAAGCCCTAATATGGACGGCTAAAACTAATTCTGGCCAAACCATGATTTGATTTCAAAAACGAATTGCAAATGTAGATTGCATTCATCGAGAACTTTCCAACGATATATAATTTGATATGGCTTGAAGAGTTTAAATTTTCAATTTGATTTTGAATTTGGGAATTAGGGTTTGGGTTGACAACCATTGGGAAGGAGGAAGGAGCAGATGAGAAGTACGTACAGAAATTTGAATAGACAACTAGGGTTTCAGAAAATATCCATTTATATAGACAGAGATGGATGAGAACGAATGGACATATCGAATTGGGTCGAAACGATAACAACGGCCCAAAACGCCCATTTCGTCCCCGAAACGAAAATAGGTCATCTCATATATCAAAATATAGGTTTTCGATATTTTTAAACTCAATGGAACTAGTTTCAAACCCTGATTCCATCGTATATAGAGTTAGCTTTTAAAATCAAATTATTTTCATTTAAATTCTTTTAATTAATTTCTACGCGTTTCGAGCTCGCACGATCAAACGATAAGTATGACCGCTACGAAACTTGAAATCCTATAATAATTCACTGTTATCGATCCGATGAAACTGGGTTCGTCAAAATCCGAGACAGTGGGCAAAATGGCAAATTTTCACGTTAATTAAATAAATTATTGTTAAATTGATTTAATCACTCTTAAATTCTAAATTATAAGTTAAAAAATTTCCATCATTCCTGATTACATAGAATTTGTAATAATTTAAAATAAAATTTCCATATTAAGTCCAACATTTAAATATTATATAAGTTTCAGCGTTCAATTACAACTGTAATAAATCTATTCATTATAATTTAAATTTCAAACAAAATCTTTTATTTTGATTTACATTCTTATTATTAAATCAACCAAAAACCTTATGAATATAATTAACATTAGTTTACATTTTATTACATTCATATTCTATAGTTATCATCTTAACTCGTATTAACGATAATATTTAATTATATTAAATTCACATTGATTTCCCAATTATTTCAACGAATTAAATAATAAAATAATAATTAAAACAATCATTACACATTAATAATTCAAAAAAATTTCCAAGTCTATTGTTTACAAACAGAAGCCAATAAATTTATATACTAATTAAATTATTTCATATTCTACAATAAAACTATTTCAATTAATAATATATAATTTCAACATTAAATCCAACATTCAATTTATTCCCTATTTACAGTTATAACCAAATTAACTTTACAATTATTTCAATTGATTGAAATTACTTAAAAAAATAGTTTTCATTAACATTCAAACAACATTATTAAATTATATTCTAATTACTTTCACGTTAATAAATCATAAATTTTAATTTCTCATGATATTAAATAAAAACAATCTTATTTAATTTGATAGTTTTAATTATCAAAAAATACGGGTCGTTACAAACTTCCGCATAGGTTCTGGTACCGTCCCCTGGTGTGTCTCAGGTAAAAGGTGTAGTATTTGAGGCGGTTGTAGGTGGTGGATCTGGCAGTTTGTTTGGAGATGATGGTGGGTAGTTACTTGCACGTTCCGCCATTTTTTCCTTTATATATATATATATACATATATATTATATGTTTTAATATTCACAAATATACATATATAATGATTTAATTTTGAACATTTATTTATAAGCATGAATATTTTATTAAATTAAAATATAGAAATTAGATATAGTTTTTATTAATTTTAAGGCCCTAAATAAATAGCTAAAAGCCATAAAAATTTAATATAACATTTGTATTAATTTTTACTATTAACATTTATAGATAATTTTAAGCAAGTTGAATTTAGAAAATTGTTAATCGGGCCATTATGTTGACTCCCTAATGTGAACTCATTCCTCGGTGAGATATAAATAATTTAAATAAAACCTATACTGAATTTGTTTAAGTATGGTATCAGCATGGGTTTAAATGCTTATAGATCATTTCAACGAAATCCATTTTCTAATGTTCATTAAGCTACACCTTTATAATGATTTTTTGTGAAGTTTTCTTTTCGTCAACACCATATCATTAAGATATCTAGAGTTTGGTCAATCGTTAAAAAATCAAATACCATATATAGTTAGTAGCGTATTGCCACTTTAAATCCCTTGGTTTAATCTAAATTTTTTTACCAATTAACCAATTAAATCCACCAAATAAATCCACTTTAAGTTGAGTAATAACAAATCCTCTCTTGAGTAATGTTCCACTTCAAGTACTTCAACTTGTACCCAACTATGTTTGTAAATTAATCGTGATGTCATGCGATTAACTATAATCAAATTATAGTTTTAATTCTTAATATAAATAATACTTTTATGTATGAAGACAACTGCACAACATTACATGAGATCTTCTATTTTGATTTAGTTTTTTTAACCTACAAAAGACTCTCATTGAGTTATTCTATGGTTTTTCCATACAACCACGAGTATGTAATTCCTTAATATTCCATAGGTCACGAGTAATTCGTTATCCATCATATGGAGAGCATTATCGTAACACCCTACCTTTATACCCATACTACCAAAGAGTTTTATATGATAATATTGTCAGGTAATACAGAGAATACAATTTGTAAGGAGTGACAATAGATGAATATTCCCTTGGGCTAACATTGATGCTTATTCTTACCTTATAAAATCCAAATATACATACTCAGTATCAGCACAAAGCAGTAAACACACAGGCTTAGCAAGACAAAACAATATGCAACATAAATCATAAGGTCATAGTCACAAATCACGATGGAAAATATATATCACATAACATATCAAAGTGAGTCTACAAAAGAGTTTCTGCCTCACAACCCAAAATGACACGCATAGACACATAGGAGACATGACCAAAAAGATACATCATCGGTATCATATTATAATACATACATGGAGACATACCAAAATGAATGTATATACATAGGCTGCCAAAAATAGGTACTAAGTTGGCTCCTAAAATATGCCCATTATCCAAAATTCAAAGTGTACATATACCTAAAAGGTCTCAAACTGACCTAAGTATTATATAAAATATAAACGGGTCAGACTATATCTAAATCCAAAGGTGAGTATATAATAGTAAAACATGGTAATATAAAGGTATCACATGTATGAGTCATAACATGATATCTAAAATAACACCAAAATAATATAACTTGCAATCTCATAAGAATAATCACCCATAAAACACATATAAGTGAATTAGAATCACGACATATATAAATTGGGTAAAATCAATCAAACATATCAAAATATCAAAAAACCATGGACAAGCACACAGCATGTCCACAAAAGTCACAATTAAAAGTATGAACCATAATTCATATAAAATAAAAGAATCAATAACAAAAATATCTATCTCGACTTATAGTCCAATTGGAAGTAGAGACTTCCAACTGAAAGCCCTATGAGATATATCAAGAAATAGAAAATCTGAAATAAATAACCAAAAGCATCAGTAATAAAATTGACTATCTCGACTTACACTCCAATTGGAAGTAAAGACTTTTGACTGTCTAGCTCTTGGAGATATTAAGAAATGTTGAATGCAATACATACAAAATACCAAAATATCCAAGTCTATTATCTCAACTTGCAATCATAAGAGAAGCAAAGACTTCTAACTGTTAAGTCCTTGGAGATATATCAAGAAATACAAACTCAAATAAGTGATTAAAGTCAATAGATTATTCAATGTATAAAACCATTTATCTCAACTGACGGTCCTTAAAGAGGCGAAACTCTTGATTGAATGGTCCTAAGAGATTGAAACAACAAATTAGATTAAAATATATCTCAACCACAGGCTCTTATGATAAAATGACGTACAAGAACATAACAAGTTCTAATGTTAAATAATAGACGAGCTTCTCAACTAGTCTTCGCATTAGGCTATCTAAAATGATAGATGGGCGCATCGCAAGTCTCTAATGTCATAAATACATACTCAAATAATAGTAACTATAATCATAGTTGTCTCTCCGACAAGGTTACAAACCAAAAAGGCAATCAAAAGAACACTCTTTACGTACTAAAAGGGTGAATAAAGAACATCGAGTAATGCTCCAGGAAACGCTAATGGCCGCAAACCCATTTCCTATAGTCCCTTAATTACTCCCAAAATCATGACTCTTAATTATCCATCTACATGTGATAAACATGTCACAAGCCTACACTATGTAATGGTCTTTTCTCCTACTCGCTCTTAATAATGGACTGATGCCTTAAGTGACATCGGGGTAGTTTCTCTTATGAGAGTAATAACTCTCAACCTACAATACTCTAAAAACTGACATCAAAGATCAGGGTGTGACCTCACAATCAGGTTACTAAGATGGATGCTAGCCAATCTGGTGGCCCTAGTCATGCACTCTCCATAATGGCGTGGATCCAATGACGTAGGCTATTAACTCGAAATAATTCTTTTGAGTCGATGAGCCCTAATAAGAGTAGAAACTATTGACTCATAAGTCCTAGGAGAGACCAAAACTCACTGCAAAGTGTGTGTATATCTTATCGACTTCTAGTCTAAGGGAACAATAATGCCCACTAGTAAGTCCTTATGAGAAAACTCTATAAATCACAAATAACTCAATATGTAGTCATTGGAGAGACGAAACTCTCGACTATTACTAAAACAAAAAAACCTCTAGACGATTTTCACTCGTAATGCCTAACTTAGCTCAAAATATACGTGACATTTACTCACCCATAGTAATTGAACAAGCATTACTTGAGTCTCCCATACCACTCAGTATTAATTGAATGTTTATTGAAAGCAAGTAAACTACACTCACCAAAACAACATATATTCTATAATATGGGTCGATGGAATAATCGAGAAAATATTATCGAGCATCTCATACCACTCGGTATTACTAATTCATTTATTCAATATCCTCATTACATAGAAATAAAAAAAATACGAATCAAATATTATGTATAAGAAGTCAAGAGAGTAATCAGAAAAGTTTCACTAATGTCTTATACCATTTGGTATTGCTTGACCATTTACTCAATATTTTCATATAGGATTTCACATAGACATCCATAAAAAACAATTCCAAATAAACTATAAATAAAAAGAGGGGTTTATATTTCCAAACTCTTAAAAATCCATTTATGTATTTAACAATTTGGCTTACCTTCAGAATATATTTTTATACTCAAAATCCCCTTTGTAAAAGTTTGATACTTTCTAATACTCTTGAAAATTCACTTATTTCCATATATAACAAGCTTCCATTTCCAACCAACCTTCAACACATAGACTTGCTTTCCAAATACTTCTATAAACCACACTTCTTTTCAGTGGTTGTTAGGTAAGTCTTTTATTTTTAAATAAAATTCCATTTCTAGAAACTTTTATAAAATATAAACTTGAAATCTATTTTAATAAAACAATCAGATTTATAATAAATTTTATAAAAATTTATGGATAATTCATTCAAAAAAATAGCTTTGAATAGTTGTTTGAGTCTTATATATAATAAAATAAGATTTCATCAAATAATCATTAAATATTTAAAGTTACCTCAATAAGAATTTACAGGGTGCAGGAATTAGTAATACTAAATTTTAGAACAGTCAAAATATTTAAAAACATTAGGTTAAGGAATAAAAATAAATATACAACATTCTTATATACTTAGAACTGAATAGCTCCAGAATAGTGCCACCGGTCGACCGTTCATTCCGACCGATGGACTAGTGATCACGAAATCTAGAGCTATTTCAGTTCCAGATTTGACCACTTCATGAGTTTCAGCAATATTTTGGCGACTTCGGTCATTCTCCGACGATCTCAGACCATTCAAGACCCTTGCATGCACCAATACATAAACACGTAGCATTTTAATTTTGAACTGATAGCATTTCGTTTGCAATTACATATTTTCAGCATATAGAACAACTGGAATACATCCAAGCTAGAACCCAAACTAGAATACAAACAACATTATAACAGTGCATACATTTGATTGATATAACTGTGAGTAATTAAACTCACCTTAGACCCCATAAGCTAGCTACAAACCCTTCATTACTCCAAAATCCACTACTCTCTTAAAATACCTCACTGTCCTAAAATTAAGATACTTCAAAATGGCTCCAAAATATGAAATTGAGAGCTCCTAAGGATGTAGAATTTGCTGATTGACACTCATTGCTTTTATGGGAATTTCTAGGGTTTTATTATATTTTATTTAGATGAGTTTTTGATCTATGGTTTTTTTGAATAAGAAGAGGAAAAGGAGTTTGGTTTCACCTAACAACGTACTGAAGCTGTGAAAGAGAGGAAACCTTATTTCTCTAATTTCGATCCTAGATGGGTTACCGGTTAAACCCATATACCCTATATTCAAATAAATAAACCCACAGAACACAATACACAGTCTTGTACAAATAAACAATTAAGCGATTGAGAGACGAAGGTCTTAGTGTTGAACAAATTTTCTCTTGCATGGGTCTTGAAGCGATAACATGTCAAAGGATTTAAACGTAAGTATGTCTTATATTTCTTTGTCAATCTTTAATTTAGTTCATTCGTATATCTCAACTAATAAATGTTTTATCGATTTTATTAGTTGCACAAATTTACCGGTGTAGAATATTGTAACATTATACAGCAGACGTTCTTATGGTATTAGAAATGTTAAGTGTTACCATTTCATTTTTCTAATAAGGCCCCTACTATACTTTTATATTTCTCAAAAACCTAAGAAGAGCCATGGAATTCTTTCGACTTCTCTACTAGGTGTTAAGACTCACTTGCCTTGGGATTTTGACCTTAAGGAATATCAACAAATCATAGGTCTGCAAGTGATGGACAACACGTTATCGATTGTATCATATACAGCTCCTAAACCATGGTCTTTGTCCTAATCTCATTTCAACTTAAGAAATATCAATAAATCTAAAGAGATTGTTTACTTTTACCTACCATTTCGCAATAGCTTAAGTATAAATGTACATACTTTAAGGAATATCAACAAATACATACATATATTTTACCTCATCTATTCAATATATTAATAGTACTGCACATAACATCCTTAGCTTGAGGAATATCAACAACTAAGGAGTATATAAGTGATTTATTAATATATAAATGGTAAATAACAAATTTATATTAAAGACTCATAATCTTTAATATATTTAATTGAGTAATATCGACTTATGGGATAATGTATTTCTTTTGAAGTACCCTCATGATTCAAGTGTCAACCAAATCAGAAATCGCAGTATACACACAATACTTATGTATTTATTCCTTAAATCTAATTTGGCATTCTTTCCAGTTCCACTCAATTTTATACATATATAGTTATATAAGTATTAATTTGTTTATAACTTTTATGATTTAGTTTACTTATACTGTATATACATGTATCTCGTTAATTAAACTTATAAAATCAATTCTAATTTAATTCTTTTTTATTAAATCATACTTAATCAACTCAATTAATGATATAATTAACATTTAATTGAATTAATTTAAAATTTAACCATTGAATTTTACTTTATTCATCCTTAACAATTTAAAGATAAACATGGACTATAACATTTATAGTAGTTATGTACACATATCATTATACATGTACTTAATTTATCAATTATCTTTTAATTAAACAAATTAAAAAAATTAATTAAAATAACATTATTTAAATTCAAAATATTATCTTCATATACCTTAATCGTTTTAAGTAAATATACATATATCATTATATATTTTTTAGTTTAATTAATTGACTTTTAATCAATAGGATATGTAGCGGCAAGAGGTAATGTTTTGTAATGGATCACAATGTGAGAACCTCCTAGCATGCTAGTTGCAGACACCAAACATGGGACATCCAATGTATTAGGTAAACCCTCAATCAACCTCGCTCTGATGTCATTACTGGAACCGGGCCAGTCGGAAGTGGGTTAAATAGGTGAATTTAAAAAAAAATCATTTTGATCTTAGTTCAGCCTATAAAGCCTAAATTGGATTATAGACCTAATCCAGAATTTTAAAATAAAATCTTCATTTTATTTCATTAGGTTAAATAAATTTTTTTTAAATTTAAGTTGTATGTATGTTGTAATGAGTGCATCAAATGCACCCACGTGTGAAAGTGCAAGTGCAACATATACGAGTTGTATATAGTTAAATATAAACAGGTTTGGGTACTGTGATTTACACTGCAACAGACACATTTTCCCTTTATATATGCCTTTGTTGTCCAAAATAATATATTTTTACAAAATAAAATTTATATACATGTACATGTATACATGTATGTACACACACACACACACACACACACATATATATATATATATATATATGCATACTTGTTTACATTAAGATGGACTTTGATTGTCTGACACTGTTAAAAATTAAAACAAACAATTTAAAGTTATTTTTAAATAAGATAATTTAAAATCAAAATTATAATATTTTACAAAAAAGTCTATTTTGTAAATCTTGAATTAAGAACATATACATACAAACATACATATACATACATACACATACACATATACATACATACATACATATATATATATTGTATATGTATATATACATATAATAATTAAACCGATGTTTTAAAATCAAAACAACATATAACAAATGTGTTCAATTAGTTTGATTCAAAGGACATACCTTCAAGTAATAAAATTAATCCAACTTGATCAAGTTGTTAACTTAAGTATTAGCGCCAAAATTGGTCACTAACATCCAAATCCAGATGAAAGCACCAACCAACAATCACAGATCACAGATAGAATGTATGTAGAGAGTAATAATGTGAAGAACAATAGAAATAAAAAAGAAAGCAGTAAAAACAGAGGATTTATAGTGGTTCGGCTGACTCCAGCCTACGTCCACTCCAGAAGTTTCTTTTTTATTGATATCAAAACCAATTACAGTTACAATCCAGAGTTCTTAAAACAATAATGGCAGAACAGCTTTAGTGTAGAAGAAGAAGGGAAACATAATGAAGATCCCCTTTTTTGAAGCCCTACATGATGTATTTATAGGCAAAACCTGAGTTGTTGGGCTTACTGAGTAATCCGGGCCCATCAAGGCCATAGTCGAACCATACTCAACACTCCGACCAACCCAGCCAAGCCGATCCACATCCCTCGGGCACGACTCGAAGCAGTTCTATCCAAGGCTCGGAGTAAAATTGCCTACGACTCGAAGCAACCAAGTGCCGAACCTCCTTCCTTAAAACACCAACCTCCTACTATGTCGACCTACCATTACGGCTGAACCACTCAAATACCAAACCATACATGCCGAACCACCTCCGACCGAATGACATTAGCTTCCTTCCTTTGTCCGATCCACTTCATCCAGACCAACCTAAAGCATGCTGAACCACACGTGCCGAACCATCCTAGCCGACCCACCTTGACCACACCATATCTTCCAAGACCGATCCACACTCCCACACCGGTCCATACCTTCCTGCCGGTCCATACCTCCCTGACCGAATGACCCATCCTGACCGAAAGACACCTCCCAGACCAGACCACATCATTCTGACCGAACGACATCCACCGATCCACTTCAATCACCGAGCTGCTTCCTTGCCCGTGTAGCTTCCTTAACCGACCCGGAGCAGATAGCTCACCGACCCGCAGCCTGTATCCAATGCCGATCCCATTGAGGCCGAACCACCAAAGCCGAACCGATCCAATTCCAAACCATGCTTGACCACCTCTCCTCGACCGAGCCATACCTCCCAGGCCGAACGACCATCCTGACCGAACCATGCCACCAAGGCCGAACCACATCACCAAGGCCGAACCACACCATTATGCCGATCCATGCATGACTACCTCTCCTTGGTCGAACCACATACGACCGAGCCACCTCCGAGCCACCTTGGCCGAACGACCCTATCTTGACCGAACCATCCATGACTGATCGTCTATCCATCCAACCAGCTCAAACCTATCGTATTCCAATCTTGACAAACGAGTAGTCGATTTAGTTAAATCTGCCTGCTCACGGCCTTGCCAAAAAGGCGGGTTAACATTAAGAAAGAAATCAAAAGTTTCGAGTTTATTATTTTTGAAGTCCACTTATAAATTTTAAATTGACTTAATTATTACTCTCATGTATACAACAAAAAATTGTTTTAAACCAACTTTAAGCACATGCATTCAATTCTTTACCTTATAATATAAAACTTAAATCAATTAATAAATACGTTTTCATTAAAAATTTGTTCAAACTATAGTTTCTATAACAAAAGGAATTTGACTTAGGCACATATAAATTCGTTATAGTTGGATTCAAAACTAAATTAAACAAAAATAAATAAATAAAAGCAGTGATGGATCTAAAAATATTGACATAAATAATAGAAGAGAAGGAGAAGGAGGTATTAAAAAATATTAATAAGATGAGTACACAAATGATTCAAGGTAAGAAAATAGAGATCCAAATCATATTGCTAATTCATATAGATAAAAGAGAATCAAAAGGTGGGGGATTCAAAGCATATAAACATCATGAATTTTTATATAAATAAAATAGAAGGTTGCCTTGAGATGTAGCCAAAAGTAACACCTTGAATGATAAAAGGATTCCTAGATTCAATGGATAATCTATGGATCTCGCAACAATCAAGTGATAACCACCTTTTATTTTATTTTTGTTTGATTTTGGTTTGGAATTTTGAAACCCTAGATGACCAAAAAAATTTGGCTAGAAAAGATTTGGGAAGAGAGAGAAAACGATAAAGGCAAAAGATTCATAAAGGAGGAAATAAAGATATCATTAAAGATATGGTGATTCCACTTCCCTTAATTTTGATTTGCCATTTCATTTCCAAAGCTAAAAAAACCTCCACTCCCATAAACTATGCCGGACCATAACATGGGGGTTTTGGGCCTTAATAAATTCTGAAACCCAATTAGTATTAATACCATTTGAATCCAATTTAAATTTTCGATCAATATCATTTATCGATAAGCTCCTTTATTACTTTTATATACACATTTTATTAAATACTAATGGTATTCTCCTTTTCAAAAAAATTATTAATGGTGTTCAAAAAATAAAAAAAATTACTAATTAAAATTTCATAAATATTAATTTAATTTGTTGAAAAACACACTTAGTATTATTCTACTTAAATCTAATTTAAATATTCCACTGACACGCTTGTTTATAAAATTTATACACGCACTTTATCAAATACTAGTTGTATTCAAACAAATCAAATAGAACATAATAATTAATATTTCATAAATATAATTAATTTCATTAATTTTCAATGATTAAAAATTACTTAGATCATGTGCTTCATTGGAGTATTCATCATGTCGGTTGTGTGACTCAAAGGTGTAAATTCAGTCTGCGATTAATATTAAACAATTCAAATATTAACGTTCACACATCACCTTAGCTAGTGGTGTGATATTTTGGCTAAATTTATCGCTTACATATCATTTGGTAAAACCCATTTTTACTTATTATAAGCGGAATCTATTAGTGACAATTATTTATACCAATTATCTTCGTCAAAACCATATCACACTAGGACTATGGAATTTGTTTTGGTCAAAATTCTGACATCGTCCACATTCAACTTTTTACGTCCAAACACAAAATTATTAATTTAATGATAACAATTATCTATACTATATTATTATTAGTGAGTTAAATTTCAAATTTACACGGACCCTCTTGAAATTTGGCAACTGAACGGTCTCCGAAAACGAACAGACACCCTCATATTTTTTGAAACCCAACAGTCGCGTTTTTTTTCTATTCGTGCCCATCCGTCTACTTCGTTTCGTCTCTAATCCCCAAATACTTGCGTCCTTCCTCTTTTCTGCTCCTTCTCTAAAAGCTCTCCTACAATTCCACCTTTCTAAATCTGCTTCTACAATTCCTCTCAGATAGCATAAACTTTGAAGAGGCATACGATGTCTTCAAACGTTGATTCTTCCTAAACTCAACCGATCCCAAATCAATTTCTTCCCGAAACTCAAATCTTAAACCCCTTTAATTCTGTCAGCGGCTTCCCTTCCCTCTTTGCAGGCCGTGCCTTCCTCCAACCATCCATCATCTTGCCGATTTCAACCCCTTCAGCGATTTCGTCTAACCCAAACGTTGCGCTATTTACATTCTCTTAGATCTATTCTGGCATGAAAATTTTGAAGATATTCTATACAGCTGATCTTCTATGGTACCATACCTTCAAAAATTTCAATTTATGTTTCCATTTATAAAGCACGATTTGGGAAAAAAATTTGTTATTAGACAGGGTATGTTTTGCTATTTCAGTGGTTATTCAATAAGAAGCCTTTAATTTTAACAAAATTCTTTATATGTGTTGTGAATGGAAATGATAAACTTACTCATTTTGAATCAGCGTTTTATTCGATTAACTTATTGATTAAGGTAAGTTTGTCAATTATTTTCTCTTTTTCATTACAGGTCACTTTCCATTTACAGTCTACCTCTCTACTCCGTTAATTACTTCATCGCAAGCGTAAATAATTCAGAAACGGTTTTCAATGAAAAAGCAAGTTATTGAATACCTATTCTATGGATGAATGGAGGCAAATTTAATCGCGATGATGAAAATATGGAGGCATGTTATTTATATGGAAGAATATCAGACTCTTGCTTTAAAATCTTAAAGCTAAAAGTAGTGTAGGAATTTTTTAACTTTGTATTTTTGATGGGTTCTTGAATTAGTTAAGTACTAGAAAACTGAATCTTTAGTATTACCCTTTTTTGGTTGCATATGTTGCACTACATTTAATTTAATAAAATTTTGTTTATTGTTAGACATGGCCTTTCCAATTTCAAGATCAAAGCCTCTTGATTCTCAGGATTGGGTCTTTGCGTCTATGATCATTAGGACTTGCTCTTTGTTCTTTGCATCCATTGGTTTTAGAATCCATGTTTTGGATTTAAAGAGCATTCACTGAATAAAGAGAAAGGGGACCACAAGAATGTTAGTTCCAAATGGTATTATAGTTTCAATGCAAAATTTCATAGCATTGTTATCTAAATTTCAAGCTTTATATTTAGAAAACTAAGAATTTTGTCTCATCGATTGTTTCACTGCTTTATCTTTGTCACTGCTTCTATTTGTTATCTTAGAAGTTGCTTCTTGGTGTTGTACATTTTAATTAATCTGTAAGACCAACCGTAATTAACTAAAATTGTACAAGAATGGTACTGCAATATCAGGAATGAAGTGCGCCAACAATAACATTAATATTACATGACAGCTGGAGGTAGGAACAAAATTGGTACATGAAACATTGATGGCATTTATATGAAACCATGTTATTTGTTTGTTGATTCATTTGTATTTGAGGGCTAAGATGCTTAACTCCCTAAAAAATATTTTGTTAATATTTGAGATGAGACTGTAGTAAATATACAAGATTAATTGTGTATTAATATTTTTTGTATAGGTTCTCCAGAAGACAATGTTAACATGTAGACCACTAAAGATATTGATTGACTATGGTTGCATCTTTTCATGGTAAGGATATGACAATAGTAAGTTGAATTAACTTCAAGAAAATAATTTCCAATTGAAAATGGCAAGTCTATGTTTCATAGTCTAATAATAATAAATGATTTTCCTTTTCTTTTTTCGTTAAGTATGATATTTTATAATTTCATGAATGAATGATCACTCTATATCATATAAATATTTATTTTCCATGTATTTAAGAAAATTATATCATATTAAGAGATATTTTATTCATGTAGTAATATTTGGCCTTTTTCATTAATAATTGCATCAAATTTTTGTTCATATGCAATTGGATGTATTCCTGACAAAGTTTATTACTTAAGCCTGTGAACATACATTATCTTCTACTTTCTTTTCTTATGCTCAAATTTATTTTTATATATTTCAATAAATTACAAAGTAAATAATTTAATTATATGTCATCCTATGAAATTTTCAATTAAAAATCTTTACAAGGCTATAATAATATGCACTAATTTAAATTGTACTATTAAGTATTAACTTATGATGCTTATGACACACATGGCAAGGTGTTGTAATCAATGTTACAGTGCAAATGATTTACTACCATGTAAATTTGTGCAAATTACTTTATTTACAACAAAATTTAATTACAAATATTGAAAAGGTTTGAGCATATTTCAGCAATATCATTACAACAATGCCTTTATAACTATTTGCAACTATGGTTACAATTTAATTCAAACGGTACAATACTCAATAGCATAGATAAAATCAGTACAACTATGACATTCTAATTTTTAGAGAAAATTGAAAATACAAATACGCAATAGGTTTAATTGATATTATAACTGTCCGAGAATCTTTTGACTATTACATGATAGTCATTATGACGATGATATGAAATATTATATGCAATAGCTGATGATTGAGAGAATGAATCCAGAAGTAATCTCTGATGCCATTTAAGATTTTCATTTAAGAAGGTCCATCATTTAGAAATATCCTGAAGAAATTCTTCGATGCCACTTAATATGTAATTTGTACATATGATGATTTCTCATTGATATTATTTCTTCTTAGAAAAGAATAATACGATTAATAATATGACTATTTTCTTAACTGGAAAGAAAAAGTCTACCAATATGATTGATAATATAGCAATTAAACGTAAGATTTTAATATGTAAATCTTTGATTTGTATGCTTTCTTCTCATTAATTTGTGAATAAAATACAACGAGCTCCCAATAGATTTTATTTCCTTTTGTATTTTAGTAAAAAATCTGTAGAGAATCATTGTTAATTTATGTTGTAGAGCAGAATATTGGGTCAATGGAGAAACCAAAAACCTTCCGGATTTGAGGTATTATTTGTGTACTACCTTTATGCATTATAGTATATGAATGGCTATACCAACTTTCGATTTATTTTCTTTTATCGATTAACAGAAATTAGTTGATTGATTTATTCATAGAGGAAGTAACTACATAAATTAATTACATCTGTGTTTTAAATTAAAAGTTCATTTCTATATAGATACGGTCTTCTTTTATTTTAGTTGGATGTTTGTAGCAATATAATATGTTGCCACTTATGGTCATACAGAAACATAACAGAAATATCAGGATAGTTAATGAAAATTTTTGATATAAATATGAAATTGAGACTTAAATAAATTTGTATATGATACATAAAACATGGTAACTGAAGAGTTTTAGTTTCCTCCTTATCCCCACTATCATCAATGCATTGCATTGATAATTAGGTTATGTAATTGTTTATCTTTTTTCCATCTAACGTTGCTAGATTCCTTTTATTATTCTGGAAATTAGGAAATTATTCTTTGCTAAACAGATATATTGTGATATTAACCAAAAAGTTAGCACTACAAATATAAATGTTAGGTAAGTTTTGGAGACTTCTTTGCATTATTTTATATGGAAAATGTTTGTTTATTTAATAATTCAAAAATTGCATAAGAAGTTACATTTTTTTATTACTCAAAAATAACAGTTTACTATTTTCAGTAATTTAGAAAATAATCTTGAAGTATATGCAAATTGGATATACTTCTAGATTATTCGATTATATAGTGCTCAAGAAATATAAAGGTTTTGTATATTGTATCCTAATTATATGAGTTGTGATTTCTATTTCATTTGTCCGAACTTCAAAAGTATAAGCTAATAGGAAGCCTAGGTTTAGTTGACCTTGGTTTCTACAGACCATCATTAGTAAATCCGTTGCTTTTTGCTAACCTTTTTTAGCAGTTAAGAACCATGTGTGCCTCATTTTGAAAGTAGTTGCAAACTTTCATGGTACTTTCCATACTTCACCTTCAGTAATAATAATTCAAAGTACATAAATTTTTCCATGTTCATGTATGTTTTAGGATTCAATATATTTCCAAAATAATTATGACATTATTGCACACACTTAATCAACTTGATAATGGCCATCACTTATGGATTTTAGGTATTGTACATTTACTAATCAAGAAAAGAGTCACATGTCCATGTTTTTTATGTTGTTATACAAAAAGTCATGTAGAAATGAATATGTAAATTTGGATTCTGTTTTTCAAAAATAAAAAAAACGCAAAGTGTCTTGCACTTTTCTGACAGAAAATGCAAGATAACTTGCACTTTTTTAATTTTGAAATATTTTTCAAAATTTTCAAAAATTTTGAAAAGCGCAAGCTAACTTTTGCTTTCCTAATAGAAAGCGCAATATTTAATGTCGTTTTTATTTCTTTATTTGTGGTTTGATACTATATTTTACTGCAATATGACAGGTGCTATATTTTTTGATTTTACGTGCAGGAAAAATAATTAGGTTTTTATTTCCTACCAAAAAAATCAAACATGGATACTTTGATATATATGGCATGGTTGAATTATAATAATATATTGAATTACTAGCACATTTGAATAGTTTCAAACTTTGAGCAATCTATAATTATATCAAAACCTATATATGGATGTCTTATTCCTGGTATATGTGTATTTGTATTATTCCCAGTATTTTATTGTATATTATGATATTTATTTGCTGTGTTAATTTTCATTTGTGTGGTTCATCATTTTAGATTTGAAAATAGATGTAGGTGCTGGAGTTTCACAAAGTCATATTTTGCATTCACCTTAATTCAGGGAATAATTTTGCTTTTTCGCTTATATTTATATCTCAATCTATCATTTCTTCTCTTTTGTTAAACAAAAAATTGAACATGAAAATGTTTGTATTCTCACTTCTCACTTAATACGAATTAATATACTGTATAAAATGATATTTTTACATTTTTAAAATCAATACTTACCAAGCTTTCCCTCAATAGTTAAATCAAACCCTTCGTTCACTAATTCTCACTCCTTTCTTTATTACCTTCTCATAATTATTTAATGTTTACATAAACTTTCCGTTATTTGACTTTACTACAAATTACCCACTTTTTCATTACTATGCATCTTTTATTCTGTTATATAAGATAAATTCTCAATTCTCATAATTTGTAACACAACTTGTGCAATAAAGTTTGTCTGTCCCTTTCATATTTTATTGAACGTTTAAATTAACACCACACTCATTTGTAAAATATGTATCGATATAATATGGGGACACTTTTGTACTCCTATCCCCCATTTAAAACAAACCCACATCTTTCCCCTTGAATCTTCACCTTCCTGTAATGCTTCCTGTAATATTATGATATTTTTGATGCAAATTATCAATTTAAAATGCCAAAAACAAATCGAACATAAACTCCCCATTTTTCTAATTTAAATCCTTGCAAATAAAACAAAACAAACAAATTGGTCTATTTACTCGCTCCTTGCAAATCAAACAAATCAATCTATTTAAAATGTCATAAACTCTTCCTTTTCCTAATTTAAATCCTTTCCATTTATTCTGTTTACTATTATATCTCTATATTCTAGAAATTTGTTATCTAATTAATCCATCTATCTGTTTTATTAAATTATCACATATGGAATTCCGTACCTAACCGTGTATCTTATCTATTCTAATTCACTATAGTACCTAACCGTATATCTTATCTCTTCTAATTCACTATTAGACAATATCATGCACTCTCCTTAATTCAAGAAATAATTTTGCTCTTTTTTTGATTGTATTTATATCTCAATCTATTTTATATTTTTCTATAGTGCTATTTAATAGACTAGGAAATATTCATAGGCAATAACATTCATGATTATCATCAAAATGTTAACGATATTATGTCACAATGATGATGTAATTATCCATGATTTTTACAGTTTGTTTTATGTTATGTTTCAAACTTTTTACAGTTCGAAAATGGTTATCTATATAGTTATTCATGATTTCTATAATAATATCAAATATTGTTACTATGCAGTAGATAAAAAAATTAATAACTTTTAATTTTGAGTAACTTGAATTTAAAAAAATAAATTGAAATTAAATTTATGCGAGAAATAATTACATACCGAGTAAGTTTTTTACTAATTATGTGATCAATTATGTATTTAGTTATTTCCTCTTCTTTTTTCATATTGTCCTACTATAACATGCGTCTCTTCTTATTCTCATACCGTCTCCTTAACCAGCTAAAACCAAACCATTTGTGCCACACCATCTCCATCAAAATTTCAATTCACACCCAATCCCCTATCTTCTATTTTATAGATTTCTAGAAAACTTCGCTGCTCTTCCTAGCATTTCACCCTGCTACCTGCAGCTACAAACCTTTGCTATTTGTATTACAATTCCAATCAATCCTCACTTAAACTTATATTGTTTCTTTCTAGGGGGCAATCGCTTCCTTCAGAATTCAAAACGCTACAGTGTCGTCCACAACCATTCATCGATCATGGTAAATATTTACGCCCCTCCTTTTCCTTGCATATTTTCCTCTCCATTTTAATGTTTACAGGTGGCTTAATTTGCTTTTGCCTATGTTGTACTAATAGATGTTATCTTTCAAATATTGTTTGGCTCTGATAGTTGATGAAACAATGTCTGATGTGTGCGTAGTTCTTAATTTGTGACCCAGGATTTATACTAGATTTTCAAGTTTGAAAGAGAATACTGGTAATATAGATACATATCTTCTTATAGGAGGATTGCATCAAATGATCAGTGGCTTCACATATTTGTATAAGGTTTGTACATAATTGTTTGTTATGGCATGCATATCTTATGAGATAACTTTGGATTTTATTAAATGAGGTACATTATTACTATGCCTTTCCGTTTTTGATGTGGAAGTTTTGAACTGTATTTTGTGGTACCCAACATCCTTTAACAATTATAAGAGAAAGGTCAACATGCATTTACATTGGTACTTTGTCGTTTTACTTATTTATTAAGGTATATGATTATTCATGTTTGTGCTACAATTAATTTTAAGATATGCTTATTTTCAGAGCTGAAGGGAAGAGTTCTTCTAAAAGGCTGGCTACATGGAATTTTATCGATTCGCTCTAGATTCATGGGATGGGCGTGGTACTTTATTCAGTGAAGTTTCTAAATGATATTTTGATTGATGAGTGTGTTTATGTTACTCCCTCCTAAGCATATTACATTTGTGTTACTTTTATTAGTATCATGGTTTCTGTGGTCAGTTGGAACTTAGCAGGTTAAATTTAAACGATGTGACTCTATAATTGCATGTTGCATTAGTGAGCATCTCTTTGATAATATTAAAGGTATATTTCATTCTACTTAAATATGTTATTTCATTCACATGTTGTGTGATGAAATATATATAGTTTATGATAATCCCAATTCAACAATTTTAGAGAAACTTTATGAAAGCAATGGGGTTTCATATCATGTGATACGTATGCATACATAAGAAAAAGAGGAGTAAATTTATTTCATCTAAATAGACTGTGGATGATCTCTAATGTTCTAACATGATTTTCTTATAGATATTCGATTTTTCCATTATTAAATTGAATCAAAATAAGAGTAAAGTAACCAGTTAATGGATGAAATAAAATAAAAGTATAGTAACATGTTGATAGTTAAATCAAGGAATAACAAATTTAGGCCTTTCATTTTATTTTATTATTTGGTGGTTCCTATATCGACCATTCATGGCCTCCAAATTAAACGACATGACACATTAAATTATAAAATCGTGTCAATTCAATGCCTCTGGACGTGGATATCATTTTAATCCAAGATCAATATTACATGATTTATTCTTCATGCTAGACAAATTGAGAATACTCATGGAAGGCAGCTCACACAGTTACTATATTAAACTATTCAAGGACAATTTTGTATATAGAATTCAAGTACTTTATGTTATTTATGATATATGCATTTTTTAAGGCTAAATTTGACAAAAAACATGTAAAAACATTTTCCATACACGCAAGCTGATTTTCCTACCAAATTTAGTCTATTTTTTTGTTTGTTCTAAAGAAAAGATAAAAGACAGAATTTTTTTAAATAAATAAGATAAAAGTAATACATTGTACGATTTAGCGGTCATAGTAATAATAACTATGATTTGTTTCAACGATTGAGGAACAGAGAATCATTTTCTAACTGTAACTGTTATGTAATTTATTATTCATTACATACATCATAATTATTTACTGATTATTTATCGTGTTTAAATATACAAGCTATACAAGAACATTATATATAAGAAGTGTAAATAAGGCTTACGTTTTCACTCAAGATATTATTGCAGTTTGGCTATTCAAAAAATAAGTTTGGATTACAACTTATCAGGCATGTTTACCAAAGAAAGCCTTTATTTTTTAATTATGGTGAAGAAAAATGGAAAAATTAAAGAAATTGTTTTCATTTTATAATCAACAATGAATCTTTCAATACAGTATGTGGATTGACCTTAGCTTCTTATGATTCATATGAAAGATTTACATAGAATTTGTTATCGCACAGACTGAAGATTGTAGACTTCTGCATAAGGGTTCGCCAACCAATAACGATACTAATGTTTACACGGTTTCCATAAAAAAACCTAGAATTCAAACTGCACCGTATGAAAATGAAAATCGTATCTATATTAATCTTTGCAAGCCCCGCAAAACACGTAGCATGTCATCTACACACACACTCTTTCTCAACCTACTTTCCTACGGTTCAGTATGTTACATTTGGGTTTTTTTACAGTTGGCAAAAGTTGATTCTTCTATCACTAAAAAAGGGTCTCAACTTTATGCTTATACCGTGTACATGCAAGGGGAAGTCAGGCGTTTCTTGAGTTAGTTGCATCAATTTCCTTTTCCACCATATTTTTTTCCAAATTTAATCTACTGCAAATTAAATGTCATAAAAATGGACTTTAATTTTTAAGACCACCACAAAGAAGAAAAAACACATTCAATGCTCACTGTATAAAAAAAAAAGAATATTGTTTATTATTTACACGCGAATCCTAAACAGGGTTCAACTTTATCTTAATGTACAATGCGCATATGTTCTTCAATTGAAATGTATTTAAAAAAATGCTACTAAATATTTTTGGTACATCTGAAATAAGAAAATAATTGCATTTTGTTTCAGTTATGAGAAAGTACTATTTTGTCAAGACGGTTTTATGACCATCAAAACGAATAGAAAGTAACATTTAGTGAATTAAGCTTTTGTTTAGGAAGCTCCATGATATTTATAGGCTTTACATATACCTTTTATTCTTATAGATTTATGGTGGGATGAGGAATAAAATATATTGTGTATATGCATACATATATGTATGTATGTTTGTACGTGTATGTATGTGTGCGCGCTTGCGTGCGCGCATGCTTTCGTGCATGCTTGCATGCATATGTATAAATTATATTAAACTAGGAATAATTAAAATTAATACATGTAGTTTAACTAAAATAATATATTATAATAAAGTTAATCATTTAAAATAGATATTGCTACGATGAAAATTTTCATATCTAATACCGTGCCTTCAATGAAATCATGTCTTGATAAAGTTTATGATGTTGTTATAATTAGATGCTATTATAAAATTTATCTAAAGTAATATTAGGTAAGTTCATGTTTTTTTGTAGGCTCTTTATTAATAATTGGTTGAATGTTCGGTGCAATGTTTATCATAGTTAGAATTGGATTGTATTAGAGCATAACGATACCGACTTTATTGTGCCCTAATTTTTTGCAAAAACTCAATGCATATAATTAAGTTCAAAGATAAAATTTGTAGCAAAATCTAACTTTGTATGGTATATTCAGTGACTTATCCATATGGGAATTGATGATTTAAAAACATAATGCGAACAGGTGTTCTATCTTATGACCATCTCGATATATTATAAACAGTAATGTAAAATTGATGTAAAACCTCAATTTTGTCATGTGATGTGATTTTCAGTTATTGTTTACTTTTTAAAGTAGTAAACTTTGGCATAAATATATTATGGGCTTTTTTATGTTGTCTTATATCTAATCTCAACAGAAGAGCTAGAAAAAGTCCAATAAACCACCGATCATTTCTAGCTAGGTTGAATACGTTACAGAAATTCATCAGAACTCATCTCATATGTATGGATCGATCTTCATGTTCATATTCTTTGGGATGTATTTTGGTCAAAACTGGCTTTTTTGTTGGTGATAGAATTTAGAATATGGT
The DNA here is from genome assembly GCA_030737815.1 of Allium fistulosum. Lineage (NCBI taxonomy): Eukaryota > Viridiplantae > Streptophyta > Magnoliopsida > Asparagales > Amaryllidaceae > Allium > Allium fistulosum. The sequence goes on along the minus strand of CM060904.1, from coordinate 1,308,121,695 downwards.
AATTCAAAATTGAACTTATTCATTTACTGAAACATATGGCCAGTTGGATTTTCTTTCATAGTGGGAATCAGTTGGCGTGCTTTATTCTTTTAATCGGCTTCAACTTTATCACAAGCATGAATTTTGAATTGGACATAACTAAAATCAATTCAATGGATTTCTCCTCAACTATCAGGTTTATATATAAAACTAGGCAGAACTATTGCTACATCATGAAATAGAAGTTCATATAGATGGGGAATTAGTTTCAAGTTAATTTTCGTATGCAGCATGCTTTTAATTTATTATTCTGTATACAACACTTTATTTTTATGCATTACAAACCATATGAAGTTTTGAAGAATAAACGAGGAACTTAATACACAACATTATAACACAAAAATATCAAATAGCCGACATATCACCCTATCTTCATGCAAGATAAACACAAAAAGGTAAACCGGATGTGTTGAGCGCTGATTTATTGCATATTTTATTGACTTCCAATGCACCAAATTGTATTTACAACAAGTTTTCATGAGCTACAAACACATAAATACCTGTTGCGGGATGCAAGTTTTTCGCCAGATATACAAAATAACTTAGATGTTGCTCTAAATGTCTACAACTATACGTAATATGTTTCAATTTTTTGCAAAAACCATGTGCGAAGCACAGGTTCATGCTATACTATTAAGGATTTCAGATCATGTTATAATGCTCAAAGATTAGTTAAGAACAGATAGAATTAAAGGAGGCATTTGGTAGTTAACTGCATTGATTGTTTGAGCTGGGAATACTGTAAGGCAACGGTTAAGGGTGCCTTAGAATTGAAGGCATTTAATTTCATGGTAATTACAGTACTATAGCTGAGAGTGAATGTATTAAAACAAGATATGTACTTAAGGATCTATTTTGTTCTATCCTAATATTTTTTTTGTTTCTCTATAATCTATTATGTATGTATGTTTGCTCATGACACATCATAGATATTAACAAGTATTTTTGTCGTAGCTCTACATGAGATCTCATTGTTAGATATTTTCCAAAGATAGGTTTGATATACTTATAAATATTTCAATGAGCTATGCGTACTTGCACCGCCACCAATTAGAAGTTGAACAATGTTTTGATAAATGGGTCAGTTGAGACAAAGATAGTGACTTTGGTCTTTCTATACTATTACCAATGATAGATGGATAATCACTAAGCAATAAGATACAAAGAACATTGGGTTAAATGGTTTTTGAATTTGCATGTGGGGATGTGAAATAACTGAGAATTGCTATGCTTATGAATTTGGTGTCTTGGTATTGGAATTGTAACAGGTAGAATATGTGGAAGATGAGATGGCGTTGTTGTTTCTATATAAAGCTAAGACATGGATGTTCAAGTGAAGAAATGATACCGATGTGCAATTAATTTGGACATCTCAAGTTCTTTTGAACACACCCTTCTTTAGAGAATTGGAAAAAAGACAGCAGTATATTCAGAGAATTGACTTCAGGTTGATATTACCTCATTGAACTAAATTATGATATGGTATGATATATTTTTTTTGTTTCAAAAATAACTGAAAAATATTATGTGGTGTTTGAGTAGTTAATTCTTCATAACTCTCCTTACTTTAGTTTAGTGGCGAATCTGTAGTAAATGGGAAACAGTTTTGTATGTCTTTTATTTCTTCTTTTATCATTACTGATCATAAAGTGCCATTGCGAGCTATTCATACTAATTCGCAGTTTAAACAATAAATATGCTTATCATAACAGGTCAAGCTCAACCGCGCCGTTGCACTAAATTACCTGCATGGTATGAAGTGATTAGTCAACCAAAAATTGCTATAGTAGTTGCATAGTGGAGTCCACCTTAGGTAAAGAAAGGATGGCATAATGTTGGAATAAGTTGTGGGTGCTTCTATTAACGTCGAACAAGATGTTACAGAGTTAGTTTGTTCCGTTGTCACTTAAAAAGTAGGAACTCCACTAAAATGGTAAAGTTTTTTGGTTAGATACTTTTCATTCAACATCAGTTATTTGATTTACATTTCTTTTTTGCTACATCCTTAACAAAGTTATATGCATGACTTTACTTTAGACAGTATCCACACTCACATTTTTGTCAACAATATTAGCCCATCAGTTATGTTTAACAAAGACAACTCTAATTATTGACCAGCTAAACGACCACCTTAGGCTTGATTCAACAGATCTCATGTATACCATAATCTCAATATAAAATACATAACCAATCCCAACTTATAAAAGTTAGTTTTATACATGTTTTATAGGATTACGTCACCTGAACAAGTAGCATGAGTTTTCCTGATATTCTTAATTATTTTGTACTTACTGAAAATTTACACCTCTCTCTATCGAACACAATATGTTTGAATACAAAAATTACACACAAATAGAGAGAGCTACATATTCTACCTGCCCTACAATGATCATCTTTCATTATCAATTTATAGAAATAGAACCTTTAAAAATAGAACTACATAGACATGGTACATTATATACAACTTCAGTATTAGAAACCGGAATATATATAAGAATAACATTTGAAATTAAGGTTCCACTATATATGTTAAATAGTTTCACTGTTCTTTTGTGGTATATGTATACACTTATTAACTGTTAGCAGTCCAAGTTATTTAAGTATTTCAGAAATACCATGTTTGGTTGTTTGAGAACCTGTTAGTAGTAGAAAAGGGAGAAGGGAACATTCTGTTCGAACCCATGTGAAGAAACCTTAAACTTTTATATACCATTGACTTTTTAACCAATTAAATACCCACTAGGTGGGAAATTATATCACATGCAATAATCCATGCATTTACTACTTACCTAAACTTATGAGCAAACGTTTCAGCACTTAACAATAGTTGAATCGTTATTCCTTATTGCACATTTTAATAATTATAAAAAACTACATATCTTAATTGTATAAGTTGAAGCATCATACACAGTTCCAGTAATACCCATAGTTACTAATTAGCCTACAGTAATGTTTTGCTGGCTGTGCATATTATAACCGGTTTTGCTGACTCTACATAATCCTGAATTGCACAATAAATAAATATAATTATGCCGTTATATTTAATACCCTAAAACCAGTGTCATATCGGTGACTATATGTTAGCAGCATAATGAATATAAGTTGCTCACATTTCTTCTTACCAGTATATTAAAAAAGTTTAAGTGCTAAACATAGAAGCGGAAAAGTTTGTGGTTGGTTGAACGTGCATTGAATTAAGTTTCATACAAACTTGATCTTACAGAGACTGATTAGATGCATTACGCATATATAAATTTGTGTGCCATTGTTCTTCGAAGAAATGGATACTGCATAAAACAGATGGTCTATATTTATATCTTCAAGGTTTAGAGTATATTGTTAACTATTTGGTAATTATTTATGGTGACAATGATATGCATTATCAATTTTTAAATGATTTGAGATGGATTGTTTTTCGGCATGTTATAAATTTAAATTATTAATATTGAACTAATAATAAAAAGAAATAGTAGGTGTGCATAAAGGAATTTATCATCTTTCTTAGTGTTTGATTACATTAACACGCAATGGGTCCATGTTTCCAGATTTATGCTTTTTTATACTAATTCAACTAAGTTAAGTCTAGGGTTGTGTTCGTTTTTAGGGATTTATAGTACGCTTGATTGTCCACCCTTCTCACCTTCTGTTTATATTAATTATGTGAAGTTTCTTGATGCTTTTTCCTTATTATATAGCTAAGTTAGTTCTAGGGTTTTGTAACATTTTAAGAATATGCATTACAACTGATTTGTTTATTTTTTTTTGTTCTCACCGTAATGATAATGATTTAGTTTACTATAACCTGAAGTTTTCGTATCAGCATATTTAATTAACTATGCATTAAGTACATGTTTTTGTTTAGCCAGTAAACATGCTTTATGGCAAAAGAAATAAGAATATGTGTACACCTTACTAAACAAACATATTCTTATTAATTAACCATGCATTAATTGCATCATACTTTATATAAAGCAACATATTTTTATTAAAGTAACTATGCTTATGCAATACATTGATTATAGTTTCGTACAAAAACTATAGATGGTTTATCTTCATATTTGATCGTCAATGCACTAACTATATGCATTACAGCTAAGTGAAATAGGAATATGTTTATGTTTTCATAGCTTATTAATTATGCATTACAACATATCTTCTTATGGTGTATAAATGCGTTTTACTTGGATAATGATTCATCTTTCGTTTACATTAACTACATAAAATTTTAGTTCTCTAAATGTATGATTGAATTGGTTTGTATTATAATTATATGTGTGTGTTCTTCCCTCCCTGTTTTTTGTTAACTATTAACAAACTCTTTAGGCAGTCCATTCACAACTATTATACTTACTTTCCCCTCTTCAATACTATTTTTCTTAATAATAATAACACATATCTTTACTAATATCTATACATAAACTATGCAGCCATGGTTGAACAAGTGCAACATGACAGCAGTATGGTAGCATCAGCTGGTATGTAAGAGAATGGCAGCACATAAGATCTGTTACAACTGCAGCTGTTTTGATCTGATAGTGTTGTTTTTTTCCTCCCTTCCTTTGTGAACAATATTTTGAACACATTGCTTTTTAACCATAGAAACTTTTTACAACTTGGTCTATAAAGTAATCAAATGATTATTGTTTCGTCCATTTCTGGTGACTTACTCAGATTTTATTCACTACAAAACATGGTCCATGGCCTAGAATAAGCTTATTCTTTTTTTACACACTATATTGTAAAATATAGTTTTCTATGATAAATTGCGTTGGTTGAAGTGATTTGAACTTTTTCCTCCATCTTGGAGAACAACCAAGATTTATTTCCCTCAAAAGTTAGTTGTCCAATATGTGAACCGCAATGATCGATGCTTCTTCACTTCAATCTCCATGTGTCCACAATTGAATAAATTGAATTGTTAACTTATTTTCCTTTTAAAGTAATCTACAGCAACATTATCAACAAATTTTCCAACTAATATTTTCATCAGTTTCTACCATATATTACAAACGGAGCATCACCAAAATTCTTATTTTCTATACAATTTTCATTCATTTCTACAGTAATTTATATGGACTGCAACCATCTTCCGCAATGGAATAAAATTTAAATTTTCATTATTATAGCCCAATTCAGCATTATGAAACGATCAAGAAGATAAATAGGATAAATTCCGTGTGCGTAGCACGGGTTCGCACTAGTTATTAATCATATTACTTTGGCTAGAGACTTTGACTGTGAGTTGACTATAGTTGACTGTGATACTAATCTCACATAACCGACGAGATGAATTCTATATTGAATAGTGGTTCACTTCAAGTGCTTCAATTTAGACCCAACTATAGTTGTTCGATGGATGTCATGCCATGATTTAACTATATCCAAGGGAGAATGTACACATTGAAGTTCCATGGTATTCTAAAATCGAGGGAATTGTTAAACGTTGTCACTTCGAGATTGTCTGTTTGACCTTAGTTATATTAACTAACAGAGACCTCTCAAGTTAATCTTCCCGTGGTTATCCAATAACTATCAATACGTAACCCATTGGTTCCCCTCCAACAACCATGTGTAATATACTACCTAATATTCGGAGAGTGTTATGCACTCTAGTTTCAATGGATATATCAATATCTCGTTGTGGCGACCACCCTACATCTCCGACATCCAATAATGTAATGGTGCACTATAATGAATTAAGTTAAAAATCATTTTTATTACCCACAGACGTCTGAATAAAACCACAGACGTTTGTGACAATTCTCATGTTTAAATTTTCTGAAGTCACAGATGTCTGAGGATTTTCCATAGACGTCTGTCATACATAAAACTATCAATTTTGAAAAGACACTTCTGTTTGAAACCAAGAGATATCACCCTTCATCGAAAGGTTGAAGCCATTAAAATGAATAGATCTACTCATATGGTAACAACTCTTCATCTACACCCATTTGAATCTATAAAAATTACTTTGATTAAGATGTGGAAATCAACTAACTTGAATTAATTTATTCTTTCCTCTCTTGATTTCTAAACACTTTCTTGCATATACATTGTTCACATACTCTCAATCTATTATAACCAAAATATAATTTTGGTTAAATCACTTCCTACAACTCAAAGCATTCATATTCATGTACTCGAACGAGACCATAGGAAGATTTGTACTATAAGTCAAAAACTGTGTTATTTGGAACACAAGATTGTCAAATATACTTTTGTATTAGCCTATTCCTCCGGACGAAGTGAGGGTAATTTATTTAAAGGAAATACCAAAGGGAAGCTTTGGGACTGGACGTAGGATGAGAGGTCCGAGCCAGTATAAAAAATCTGGTTTGCACGCTTTTTTATACTTTACTATTTATTGTCTACTATAGTATTAACTTATACACTTGCATATTATACACAAGTTAGATAATATATGATCCATAAGATTTTCATTTGGTATCGGAGCAAGGATATTTCAATCTACGGTAACACATAATTGAAATCATCAAAGTGGCAAGTACATTTCAAGAAGGTCAATCAACTGCTTGTCCTCCACTATTTACTGGTACTAATTATGCTTATTAGTCAACACTCATGCAAATTCTTATGGAAACAAATAGATTAGAAATATGGCTAGAAACTCAAAATAAATATGAAGCACCTAACACCGATATTGGCACATGGACTGATGCATAAAAAGCAGAGGCATCTAACAATGCCAAAGCTACGAATGATTTATTTTGCTCACTCGATAAAAATGAATTTTTACGAGTCATGCTTTGCACTACTGCTTATGGTATATGGCGTACATTACAAATTACCCATGAAGGCACAAACAGAGTTAAGAAAACAAAAATTCCTGTTCTAAAAAATCAATTTTCATCTTTTAAAATGAAATCAAATGAATCAATTATTGACATGTATGCTAGATTTGAAACTATACAACACGATCTTATGGCACTAGGAGTTAAATTCACTGATTTTGATTTAGTCACACGAATTTTGAACTCTCTGACAAACAAATGGGAAAGAAAGGTTTTAGTCATCGAAGAAGCTAACGATCTTTCCCAACTCAAAGTCGAAGAGTTAATAGGAAATCTGATGTCGTATGAAGCTAATTTATAGCCAAGAAAAGAAAAACATCGCATTCAGGTAAATAATGAAAACTTCGACTTGGAAGAAGATGAGATTGTTTTCATCGCCAAAAATTATAACAAGTTCAAGAAGTTCAAAAGGATGACGAAATTTCAAAACAACATCAACACAAATTCCTCAAATCAAACATCAATGAAATGCTTTGGGTGTGATAAATTTGGCCATATGGAGAGGGATTGTCCACTACTCAACAATGATAAAAAGAAAAACAAATTCGAAAATTTCAAGAAAAAGAGAAGAGCTTTTCAGGTAACCTGGGATGACACCGACTCTTCCTCTTCATCTAATAGCGACAATGACTCAAAACAAGCAAATGTTTGCTTCATGGCTAGAACAGATGAGATACATCCTGAATTAACATATGATGAAATTCTTGAAATTTGTATAGAATTGGATGACAAGTATAGTGAATTAAAAATTTAAATAAAGAAAACGTGGGAAAATTAAATAGAGCCGAATTAGAAATTAGATTGTTAAAAGATGAGAAAACTATTTTAGAAGTAGAATTAGAATTAGCATAAAAAGAACGTAAAAATTATCATCTCAAAATGCTACTCTAAGACATGATATAGAGAATAAGAGAATTCTAAACTTGAAAAAGTAAAGTATGAATCGAAACAAAATTTAGAATTAGCAAATATAGAAATTTTTGATCTCAGAACTAAATTAGATAAAATTACTAACATTTCAAAATTTAATAAAGGAAAGAAGAAATCTGGATAATTTAATAAAGATTTCAAAACCATCAGGAAATAGGAAGGGATTAGGATTTAACGAAAAAATCATAAACGTTCAAGAAATAATTTGGTTTCTAATAATAATCAAGGATTTAAGAAGTATAGTACATTATATACAAATTTTAGAAAAACAAAATCTGAATATGAAAATAAGGAAACAAAAATGATTAAAATATGGATTCCTAAAACAAATAACAAATTGATTAGACAAAAACACATAGATGTATATCTAAAAGATATAGTTCATAATGAAAATTACATCTCTAAAGGTTCCAAACCCTTACGGGTATGACAACCTTCTCCTACTAACACATAGGACCCTAACAGAGTAAGTGGGTACCAATTAAAACTTTTTATTATTTTGCAGATAGCCAAAAACAAAATTAATAATAAGGAGAAATGGATACTCGATAGCGAATGCTCCAAACATATGATGGGAAATGCATACATGCTATCAAACATCACTTACATGGACGGTGGCACGGTCACTTTTGGGGATAATTCCAAAGGATATGTTATCGGGATTGGAAACGTCATCAATGTTGGTATATCTACTTCTCCTATTATTTCAAATCTATTATTAGTTAAAAACTTAAAACATAATTTACTTAGTATAAGTCAATTATGCGATAAGGGATTTAGAATTGATTTTGAAAAAGATAAATGCAATATCTTTGATCAAAATAAAACTTTAATTTTTGAAGGAACAAGAAATCGAAATATTTATATTCTAAACATGAATAGTAATCATAATAATGATTTATGCTTAACCACAAATCACGATGATCCATGGATATGGCATAAATGATTTTGTCACATAAATTTCAAATATATAAACAAATTAGCTAAAAACAATTTGGTAAGAGGATTACCCAAAATAAATTTCAAAGTTAAAAATCTATGCGATGCATGTCAACTTGGAAAATTAAAGAAAAGCTCGTTTAAGTCGAAAAAGGATATCTCTGCTAAACAACCTCTTGAATTACTCATTTGGACTTATTTGGTCCAACTCAAGTACGTTCGATAAATCACAATAAATATGTTATTGTAATTGTAGACGATTTTTCAAGATATACTTGGATACTATTTTTGAAACATTAAAGTGATGCATTCGAAGTTAGCTAAAAACGATTTGTAATATGTTAGCTAAAAACAATTTGGTAAGAGGATTACCCAAAATAAATTTCAAAGTTAAAAATCTATGCGATGCATGTCAACTTGGAAAATTAAAGAAAAGCTCGTTTAAGTCGAAAAAGGATATCTCTGCTAAACAACCTCTTGAATTACTCATTTGGACTTATTTGGTCCAACTCAAGTACGTTCGATAAATCACAATAAATATGTTATTGTAATTGTAGACGATTTTTCAAGATATACTTGGATACTATTTTTGAAACATTAAAGTGATGCATTCGAAATGTTTAAAAATTTTGCTAAACGAATTAAGACTCTAATGGATTTAAAAATCAAAAGTATAAGAAGTGATCACGGTGGAGAATTTGAATATGAATTATTTACAAATTTTTGTAATAAAAAAGGACTTAGCCATAATTGTTCATTTTCACGAACACCGAAACAAAACAGAGCAGCTGAAAGAAAAAATTGCACCTTGCAAGAATGTGCTCAAACTCTCCTAAATGGCAGTGGTTTACCAAAAAAATTTGGGTGGAAGTAGTTGCTGCTGCATGTTATGTATCAAATCGTGTAATTCTTAGACCTATGACTAAAATACATGTTATGAAATGCTCTACAAAAAGAAACCAAAAGTATCATATTTTCTAATATTTGGATCAAAATGTTTTATTCTAAATACAAAAGATAATCTTGGTAAATTCGATCCAAAATCCGATGAAGGAATTTTTGTTGGATGTTCCGATCAAAGTAAAGCATATAGAATTTTAAACAAACGAACAAATGTTATGGAGGAAAGTCTTCATGTCTCGTTTGATGAAGACTTTAAAAATATAAGACGACGAAGAAATTTTTGACACTAATCAAAATAAATCCATTGAAATTATAATTGAAAGTAAAAATGATAATCAAAATAACAGTGGTTTGAAATCACCACCCCATATTTTAAAAGATCATCCTATTGATAACATAATTGGAAATCTAGATAACAAAGTTTCGACTAGAAGAGAAATAAATCAAATGATTAATGTAGCATTTATATCTAATTTTGAAACAAAAAATTACAAGGAAGCATCAAATTATGATTTCTGGATTTTAGCAATGTAAGAAGAACTTAATCAATTTGAACGAAATAATGTTTGGGAACTAGTACCGAGGCCAAATGATCAATCGGTAATTGGAACAAAATGGGTATTTAAAACAAAAGCATACGAAAATGAAAGTATTATATGTAATAAAGCAAGATTAGTGGCACAGGGATACAATCAAGAAGAAGGAATTGATTATGAAGAAACATTTGCTCCTGTGGCACATCTTGAAGCCATAAGAATATTACTTGCTTTTGCATGTCATCGTAATTTTAAGCTATTTCAAATGGATGTTAAAAGTGCTTTCTTGAACGGTTTTATAAAAGAAAATGTTTATGTTGAACAACCACCACTATTTGTTCATGAAAAATATCCAGATCATGTTTTTAAACTTAAAAAGGCGTTATATGGTTTAAAACAAGCACCTCACGCTTGGTATGATCGATTAAAATCACATTTAATAAATTCCAGTTTTCAAATTAGTAAAATAGATAGAACATTGTTTATAAAAGAGAATAGAAGGATATATTAATTGTTCAAATTTATGTTGATGACATTTTATTTGGATCTACTAACGAAAATTTATGCAATGAATTTTCTACAATAATGACAAACGAATTTGAAATGTCTCATATAGGTGAATTGAATTTCTTTGTAGGGTTACAAATAAAACAATTAAATAATGGAATCTTTATAAATCAAGAAAAATACTATAAAGAATTACTGAAATGTTTTGGAATGGATAATACATCAAGTAAACCCACTCTAGTGAGTACTACTAATCATCTAGACAAAAGATGAACATGGAAAAGAGTTCGATCAAAAACTATATTGAAGCATGATAAGATCTTTACTATACTTAACAGCTAGTAGACCAGATATTATGATGAGTGTTTGTTTATGTGCAAGGTTTCAAGCACAACCTAAGGAATCACATCATTGGGCAGTCAAGTGGATTTTATGATATTTAACCAACACTAAAGATTATGGTCTGTTTTATCCAAAAGGAAGTTTATTTGAACTCATATCTTACAGTGATGTGGATTTTAATAGATGCAAATCAGATAGAAAAAGTACAAGTAACACATGTCACTTTATTAGTCAATCGTTAGTTTCATGGTTTAGTAAAAAACAAAATTGTGTTTCTCTTTCAACATGTGAAGCCGGATATATTTCTGCTGCCTTGGCTTGCGCTCAAGTAATATACATGCGACAAACACTTAAAGACTATGGAAAAATAATAAACAAATCTCCAATATATTACGATAATACTAGTTCTATAAATTTATCTAAATATCCAATTAATCATTCACGAACAAAACATATCGATATTCGTCACCATTTTCTAATAACGTTGGAAAAGAAATAATAACTCTTGAATTTGTTAATACCGAAAATCAAGTAACTGATATTTTTACAAAATCGTTAAGTGGACTAACTTTTATTAAGTTAACACGGGATCTAGGAAGTGGAAATTTGCGAGGAGGGCCTAGAAATCAAGCCCAATAATTTTGTAGGACACAGGTCAGAAATTATTTCTTTCTAGGACAAAATTATTTCATCCCGTTTATACTTAAATTGATTCGCTATTTCCCCAAATCGATCATGCTTTTTTCTTAAATTATGGATGGATTCTCAGATCGGGTGTACATTTAAAATTTCATCTCAAGTCAGAAGAAAGCGTCGATTGCTGTTGAGGATTTTGTTCGAGATTGCAGTTTATGTTCTTCGATTTCTTATTCTTGTTTTTATGAATTCGATTGCTATTGAGGATTTTTTTTGAGATTGCAGTTTATGTTGTTCGATTTCTTATTCTTGTTTTTATGAATTCTTCAGTTGTGTTAATGGAAACTCAAACTCAGAGTTCAAACAATCAATTTATGCATCCTGGTAATCAAAGATATTATTTGTTATTTTTGTTGATTTTATGCATTTGTTTATGTTTAGTTGTGATAAATGAATTTATCTTTTGGGCAGTAAAATCTTTTATTCAGTAATACAGTATAATGAGTTGACAAGAACCTTTTATTGACACAGGCCCTCCTTGCTAATTTCCAGTTTGAATAATTGATTGACTGCTTTGCTATCATAATAGAAGAGAAAATGTTCATTGCTACAATTCACCTTCTTCTTTGCTATCATAATCTAGCCATGACTAATCCTGATTCATATATTGCTCCTGTTTTCAATAGATTCTTGGACAAGGCAGAACGTCATATAAAATATATAGTTTCTACCTCCAGTTACGTGGGGAATCTCCAAAAGAAAAAAGAGGTATTAAATGCTAGAAAAAATGATATCAATGGAAGAATTGATGAAGGTGAAAGAAGATCACAGAGGCCTACTGATGAAGTCCTTGTTTGGCGAAATCAAGCAGTTGATATGTTGGATAGAATAGATACTGAATTAAATATAGCTCAGGAGGCCCTATCTTGTGTCTGTTCGATTTGATTAAAATTGCAATATATTTGATTGACTGTTTTACAATAAATTTTAGAGTTGAGCAAATGAGTTCACTAAATTGTTGCTTATGTGTTTGTGATGTCTGTTGATTTTAAGCAATTGTTTATGTTTGATGATTAAAATTCTCTAAATTCTGTTTTTATTATATGTTGTTTATAGTTTCGAAAAATGATAAATGAATTTATCTTTTTGACAGTAGACACTTATTTTAGTATTACAATATAATGAGTTGACAAGAACCTTTTGATGTTTAGTTTTCTATTTTCTAATCATTTGGTTGATTACTGTCCTTTATCATATATGGTTTTCTTATGTTGCTAATTTGTTCATTATTGGATCATAATTTGATTAATTAAGAACGTGTCCAAGTTTTATTTTACTTGAAATGAACCACCATGTTTAAACATGTGGAAAGCGCTTGTGTGATTGGTTTTTGACAAAGAAAAGATTTTACGTGGATTTGTAAAAAAATAATGAAATTCAAAATTAAACAGCGTAAGAAATAAATCCTGACCTTAAGCAGAAAAAGTTGCATAAAAGATTAGCAACTTTTTAAGAGCAGCAAATTCACTTTGGAAAAAGTAACATTCAGAAGGTCATTTTGAAGCATAAAGAATAGCCAACATGGAGAAAAAATCACAAAAACGTTTAGGTACAACAAATGTACTAGGAAACAAATCCAGATAAGCGACATATGTATTATATAACATAAGGCAAACATGAGTAAGCGGAATTTGTATACTGCACTAACAAACCACACAAACATGAATAAATCTAAAGTTAAAAGATAAATGCTTTTATCTTTTTTAACAGTGCATTAAAAACACATCAGTTGCATAATATTTTATGCAATTACTTGCTAATTAACATTAGTCATATTAAATCTTTCCATCCAAAGTCAGTCATTACAAATTCATCACAAAATTCATTAGCATATCCAAAAACACTACTTTAAATCCATTATAAACAACATAATTTCGGGTATCATAACAAGTTTTAGCAAATTTATCATACACCATCATTTATTACAAGTTTAAAATAAATTCTACTCATCATCCTCATTTTAATCAAAATCTTAATTTTACAGGGACTTATGATGATGACTGCTGGCTTCTTTAGATTGCTTCCAGATCTTCCAAAGCCTGTTTGGCGTTATCCAGTATCGTACATCAGTTACGGGTCTTGGGATTGCAGGTTAATTTCTTGCACTTCAGAAAGAATATTGTTATTATAAGGTCACCATTAAGTTGAAAGAATACGGTTGCACAATCATAGACTTTCAAGGTCAACTTTATAATGGCATTTGCCTTACTAGTCTGCATGTTTGTTAACTCTAATTGTCATCACAAAATTAACTTCTATGAGTCTTCAATAAATATTAGTAGTAAATATCAACTTTCACACACGTACATAGCTAACTGGTTCCATATTGGTGCTTAGTTATTCTCAAATGATAACTTACACTTGCAAGCCTTTACTTTATTCCCAAAAAGTTGTAACATCTGAAGTCAGCATTCAAGTGGAGACCTTTTTTTATTTTTGGCAGGGCAACTATAAGAACGATTTTCTTGGTACAGAATTTGATTCAATGATGCCTGGTGGCCCAAAATTGACTGGACAATACATAATAACAAACATGGAGTAAGCTTAAAGAGATCCAAGTGGTTTGATCTGTCCTGCTTATTTATATTACTCGTTTCCTATAGAATTCTCTTCTTTTTTATACTGAAATTTAAAGAGAGAGCCACACCTCTTTTTCGAAAGATATATGCAAAGGTAACTGTAAAGGAGCTTATGCAAAGGCCTTCTATCAAAAAGAGAGTGCCATCCTTCTCTCGACGCCCCCCGCTTCATCCATTGGCTCTGCAAGAGGGGCTAGGATCACCACTGCCATAGAGTTTATTCTTTTATTTGATTATTATTTTATTGCAAGGCTTGTATTAAACACTTGTAAAATCAAACTATCATAGCGTTTGTGGATGCCCATATTAAGTACATGGATAAAAATAGACTTTTACTGATGATATATATTCATGATTGTTATGTTGCTGTTCAAACTAAGGGAAATTTTAGACTACAATGATTTCATGTTCAAATTGCATATACTACAGATCCAAGCATCATATGCTACTACATGCAGTGTGTGTCTGGGCAAATGAACATAAATTAATGAACAAGAATCATGTTCATGTGCATGATACACAACACGCACCACTTTTGTAAGATACACCATGCAAGCCTGTGTATGGTGCAGAACAGTGAAGTGATGGAAGGAAGATAAAGGAACGACGGAGGGTCCTCTTTCTAGTCTCGTTTTACCACGCTCTGAAAAAGGAAAAAGGACAAGAGAGAAAAAGTAATGAAAAGAAGGAATAAAGTGATAGACGCAACGTGTATTAAGCACCATGCGATAATGTGTAAACTTTTTAAGTTATGGTTCAATCAGAGTTATGGTTCAATCAGAGTTAATAATCAATTTGTCACTTGTGCCATTCAATAAACAACCTTGTATTGTTGGTGTACTACGCAGCGACTTGATGGATTGACTCAGTTTAACTTAAAAATTGCCAAATTGAGTCATTCTATCAAGTAGTTGGGTTGTATCGTCGACAATCCAAGGTTGTTGAAATTTATTAAAATCCAAAGGAAAAAAAAGAAATTTTTGGTGATGAATAGTTTGTTGGTTGATGTTCATAAAGATAAAAACAGTTATTTAAGCACCTATTATTGTCAGCACCAAGTATTTTCATTTGCAACCTTACTTTTTTTAATGCACTGTACTTTAGTTAATAATCCAAGTGACAACTAAAAAAAGATAAAACAAATTATCTTTTTAATGTACTGTCAGCTGTTTTATGTACAATTCATAAAATTCCTGTACAGTACGACAACATATTTTCTTAAACCTGTTATTAATATTTGATTAACTTATTGTCATCAAAAAATATGGGCAGAAAGTCAGCCTAATGAAGAGAATACTCAAATTATTGAAAAACAAGTCTTACCTTCTCAAAGTTTGGAAGATAACAGCGATAAAATTTCTAAAACCAATAACTCTTTTGATGATGAGAAAACAGTTTCAGAACAGTTGTCTGAGGAAAGTACTGATGACTCGGAAAATGTTGAAAATTATGAAATCAAAAAAAGAAACAAGAAAATGAAAAGCTTCCCACTTTGTTGATAAAGATAAAAATAGCTTCTTGTATCACCACTATTGATTTCGAACTTTTTCTTGTTTTCATTCTTTTACGCTACAAGTAAGTTTTCACATGTAGTTAGTAATGATGACAAATTATGTAAGCAATTGTTATCAAACCATCATGTATTATGCAATAAGTTAATAAATATGTTCATTTCACAAAAACAGCAGATGACTTGAATCCATTATATATTCTGGCATATTTAATTAGATATTAACATGTAGTAGCATGAAAAGATAAATGCAGGTATCTTTTTTAGCAGTTGAATAAATTAACATAACAGTAACATACTAGGTGTTGATAGTTTGAGGCAATTCAGTAAAGGGTTGTTCAGGTTATTGGAGAAGGTAGGTTGTTTAAAGTGATAGCAACTATGTGGCAAATAACTATTTGTATATACCCAAATAACTATTTGAGGCAATTCAGTAAAGGGTTCTCCAATAACCTGAACAACCCTTTACTACTATTTGTATATACCCAAATAAATATTAAAATGATAAAACAATCGGCATAAGAATTAATCATGTTGTATAAATTGCTAGATCTACGAATTTGTTGAAATTGACATACTTCGGTTTGCTGTAGATCTACGAATTCGAAAAATTATTTGAAATCGATTGTGCTTTGAGAAATATATTATGCTTTGAGAAATCGCTTGTGATTTGAGAAATTTCGAACCGCTTGTGATTTGAGAAAATCGTTTTATCTTTTAGAATTTCGAACCCTAGTTTTTGTTTTGGGAAATGGTAACGGAAAGAAAAAGAGTAGAAAAGATAAGAGAAACGCTAACGGTCCAGTTTTGTCCTTAAAAATAAATAGTTTCAACTTGTGTCCTAGAAACTTATTGTTTGATGGGAAGAGGTCCTTATAGTAAAATTCCCCATCTAGGAATTTGTTCGTACAATGAATTGGTTAACTAAATTTGTAGAAATAATATTTTGTTCACCTAAATTTGTAGAAATAGCTAATATAAACTTTCAACTGTACATTAGTTTTATACACTTAGAATTTGTAATAACCACATAAAAAATTAAATAACAACCATTTAAAAACTAACTATTCTCTGTTAAATTTGTATGGCTTAACTACTTTTCCTCAACCTATTTTCTAAGTATAGCAAAACCTTATCTTATAAGTTCAGCTTATATTCTACTTAAAAACAAATAAACACAAATAAATTATTAAAATGTCTTCCAATCACGACTCCACCTATTTAACTATCGACTATAAATCCCTCTCATCAGATTGCACTTACTTATCACCTACTAAATCCACACCTACATCAATTCGTTCAACCTCTCTAAACATTGTTTCATCACCTACATGCCATACTGGCTTTTCTCCTAAAGAAAAGAAAGCCAAACGTTCAATTGATCTGCAATCAACATCTCTCACCAATAAAGTTGATGAAATATATCACTAGCAACAAGAAATGATAGGCATTCAACGTGAAATATATTACGAGCAACGACGTCAAGGATCTCATCTAAATTTTATCGAAAAATGTATTCTAGCAATTTGTGGTCATTCACCAACAAAAAATTGCATACATCAAAAATCTCCTCGATTACAAGAAACTCCTAGAAAATCGCATAACATTACTCCGAGAAATCTGTGCAAACCGGGACTATCAAACCAAGCTTGGATTAACAGTCCAGCCCATCCGAGTTGGTCTCCATTGAAACCGTTAATTAACGATACAAAAGTTGAACCAAATTCATAGGATATAATTTCATTGTTCTTTAAACTTTTCCAATATTACAGAACATAGATGTCACAGACGTCCGTGCATTTACAACAGACGTCTGTATAAAGTTATGGGAAATATTCTTTTTCTAGCCATAGACGTCAATGGGATTTCACATACGTTTGTCAAAACTCTCTGTTTAGTTTTTCTGCAACCACAGACATTTGTGGAACCATCACAAACGTCTATCGAATCTCTCTATTTCATTTTTACTAAAGTCACAAATGTCTGCGACTCCCTCACAGACGTATGTCGCTGCTCTAGCCACAAATTTTCAACAGCCACATATAAACAACTTTACCCCATTCTTCACTTTTACCTCCATTTCAATTCCCAATTTCCGAACCCTTAGCTTCCAAAACCTTCAAATTCATCAATCAATGGTTCCCAAGAAAATGACTATCTCTAAAAAGCAAAAACAAGGTCATTCTTCCTCCTCCTCTCAAACTCCGGTTACACAAGCTCATATAAAGCAATGGCTTTGCAACAATCCCACCGCCCTCAATTGATTTGAGGTACTTTCCCAAAAGAAAATCCATTACAGTCCCTTTTATCTCCTTGGAAATGTGATAGAATATGAAATTCTAGGAATAACTGCAGATGTCGGTTGCTGCAACCTAATTAGTTATGATTTTAATAAATTTAATCATCGATCCTCTAGCTATTTACCTTTTCTACTCGAATTTATGTAGTACGGAAATTTGGAATCCAGAAAATGAGGATGGGTGGTTATGGTCAAGTATTTATGGAAAAGTAATCAAAATTGATGTATATGCTGTTGGCCGTATACTAGGATGTTCTTATGAGGGAATTGACTTAACGAATATACCAAATCATAGTCTTTTACCCAAAGATGAAGTTACCCATCAAATATGGGAAGATAGGATGCCCCAATGGAAATCCATTTACCTACGCACACGTGCTAGACTACTAAATAGAATGATAATCAACACAATCATTCCCCGTCTAGGTAGTCACGAGCAAATTTATCCCAATGACCATCGAGCTTTGTATGCAATATTTGGTCGCCTGTAGGTAAATTGAGCAAAATTTATTCATGACCAAATTAAAGGTTTTTGGACTCAACATCGTCGCTCAATTGTATATGCTCCGTACATAATGCGCATCTTGCAAGATCTTGGAGTTCCTTCATACTTATCACAATACAAAAAAATTATGACAAAAGATAGTGTTCCAAGACATCTATTCTTGATGCATCTTCCCAAAACTCCACCTCGTATCATCCTTTCGACCAATGGTCTCTACAACAACATCAACAAGAACATCATGTTCTCCTCCAACTAGCGGTCCTTAGTAGACTTTCTCTCCTCATCCTTCACAACAACCACCTTCCTCTAGTCATGCTATCGAATATTATTCGGACTCTGAAATACAAGAAGCTCGCATTAAACCAACGCAAAACGAATTTCTTCATGATTTGGCACTTAAAAACGAAAAGATAATCACGGCTAACTAGCAAGCTTTAAATAGAAAGATGACTGGATTGGAATGTTCTTTCTCCACAAGGATGACAAAAATGGAGAAAACTTTGGACAAAGTGGTCTCCACTTTAGGAAAAGTTATGCGCAAAGTACGTGGTCGATCATCTTCTCGTTCATCATCCTCACCTTCACCAATACCTCCACCTTGGTCTCAAACACCAGTTTATCGCTCTCAAGCCTTGCCCAAAGGTACGTCTCATGATAGAAGTGACCGAGGGTAGACTCATATTCATGCACAACCTGAGGAGGAGGAAGAAGATAGTGATGACATGTACGTGTCTGATACTCTGCATTTTCAACAACAATCGTACATAGCATTTCAAGGCCTTTCAATTCACAAAGGTGAGGAGTACAATGACTAAACACAATGGCCGGGTACATATGAGCATGATCCATCTTCTTATTGGGAATATTACGAGAACTATGGGGGCTTATATTACTCAAAAAATCAGTACAATTAGAGTTTTTCTTTTATTTTGCAATTCTTATGCTTGTTTGTTTCACTATTTACAACATTTTCTACAATGTCTCTAATTTTATTTGAACTTCCATATTTGATTTTCCATGATCTTAATGGATAACATGCTATGCCTATTTAATATCTCTGTATCTTATATCGTTTCCCTCCATTTTGATGATGACAAAGGGGGAGAAATTTATGCATATACATAAGGGGAGACAAACATAACATAGGGGGAGACAAACATAATAATACTTCCATTATTTGATTGTATATCTGATTTTTGATTGTATAGTTGTCCTCATCATAAAGGAAGAGATTGTTAGAACCTCCAGTTGATGTTTCAATGATAACAATTATACAATCATATATATATATATAGACCTTATCAAGATTGTAGGTATATGCTACAAGAAGACACCATGCTCGAAGATATTGAGACTCAAAGAGAAACGAAGATTCATTGACCATACTACTATTAGTAAGGTTATTCTACTATAAAAGAGTCTTAGATAAATTATAGTTAAGGTCACCTTGAGTATATATGCATACACAATCATACTCTATTCATACTCTATTTCATATGCTTCAAAATTAAGTTAGAAAACTATTTTTACTACCCACATACGTCTGAAATAAAACAACAGACGTCTGTGACAATCCTTGGGTTAAAACTTTTTGAAGTCATAGATGTTCGAGGATTTTATCACAGACGTCTGCCATATATAAAATTGTCAAATTTGAAAGGACACTTCCGTTTGAAACCAAGAGATATCACCCTTCATCGAAAGGTTGCATCCATTAAAATGAATAGATCTTCTCAGATAGTAACAATTCTTCATCTGCACTCTTTTGGATCTATAAATATTACTTTGATTAAGATGTAGAAATCAACTAACTTGAACTAATTTATTCTTTCCTCTCTTGATTTCTAAACACTTTCTTGCATATACATTGTTCACATACACTCAATCTATTATAACCAAAATATAATTTTGGTTAAATCACTTCCTACAACTCAAAGCATTCATATTCATATACTCAAAGGAGATCATAGGAAGATTTGTACTATAAGTAAAAAACTGTGTTATTTGGAACACAAGATTGTCAGAGATAATTTTGTATTAGCCTATTCCTCCAGGTGAAGTGAGGGTAATTTGTTTAAAGAAAATACCGAAAGGGAGCTTCGGGACTGGACGTAGGACAGGAGGTCCGAACCAGTATAAAAACTCTGGTTTGCACACTTTTTTATACTTTGTTATTTATTGTCTGCTATAGTATTAACTTATACACTTGCATATTATACACAAGTTAGATAATATACGATCCACAAGATTTTCAAATCATAGTAGGCTTAATAGTCAAGCTCGCTAATATCTTTGGCTCTAGCTCGCATCTTGGTCGAAAATCATAACCAATAATATATTATAACCGTGTCCACTCTAGGAATATAGATCTCAAGCTACTGTATCCTGTACTTAATGCATTTGAAACTGCATTCCCTTTCTTTGGTGTATATGCAATATCAAAGTCGTAGGAGGCTAGGAACTCTAACCATTACTGCCAACGAAGGTTGAGATCCTTTTGCAAAAAGAGGTACTTCAATGATTTATAGTCGGTGAACATGCAACATCCCTTACTAGGAGCCCAAAAATAACCGCCAATGATGCTGAAGTCATCATTAGAATTATTTTCAAGCAACCAAGAGTGAATTCTGTATTTCAAAATAGTCTAAGTAACATAACAACAAAATGTTTCATTTCATCAAATTTGTCGTAATATTTATTACATAAATTTCAATGTTAACCCCTATTTTTACCCAAGCAGGGGTCAAAATATAATCATAAAACTACATTATAGAGTGTTGGGTCAACAAACATAGATGCCACCCAAACACTCATAACAACGGAAATTAGCATACATTTACAAATAACTAGGCTTTCGACACCATCTTCGACCTTCGACCTGCGTCCAGAATAACCCGCCTACTCATAAACTCAGCATATCCAAATGAGTACCCATGAGTTTATGAAGAAAACAATGATAAAAATATGGGTTAGACATAAAGTCTCATGTGAATAATACTTACATAAAAATACAACATAAATATAGAGTTAAGACCATGTCGTATAACACAGAACGGGTTTCCCCGTCACTGCTTACAAAACAGCATACATAATACTGCACATAATTACTAAACTTGGAAACTCCTTAAGTTTTAATTAACATATCTTACTGTTGTGCACCTACGCAGATTCTACCCGGTTCCCAACTGACCATATTTAAGATCTGATGCTGCATAGAACCACTCCCTAGCAATACCCCTTTAATTCTTTCTTTGTTTTACTCATACTATGCAGAACCCAATCCCCGAAGTATTCTTTTTATTTATTCATTTAATATGTGCGGAATTACTCCTCCACAATATTGACTTATTGAACCCTAGACTACTACGCTACATCTCCAGCAGTCCACATCCTTGTAAATTCATTAAATTCAACATGCTAAGAAACATCTACCCGCAGATTCTCTTTTGTTTCCTCTTTTTATTTATTTAGACCTAGGACCACTATGAAACAGCCACCCGCAGTCCCCTCTCTATTATTTATCCAGTTATTTCTGACCTACTGTGAATCAACCACCCATGGGTCCTTTTTAATTATTATTTAATTCTGGACTAAAATGAATCAACCATATGTAGTCCTTAACTAGAATCAGCCCCATGCAGGAATATTTAATTTGAGTTCTCAATGAATTAGCCATCTGTATACCTCTGGAAGTTGAATGCCTCTTCTCACCTGAAGTTGCTTTAGGTGTGCATTCGAGCAAGCGTCCTTACTCGACGTTAATAGCCCCTACACTCTCCACTTCCGGTTACATCACTTTAGCACAGTACACCCTGCCCCGACTCATGTGCATAGTACACTCTTTACTTATTGAGCGTGTTCTTTTCAAAATTGCGGCGCAGTATGGTAGTACAATTTGTCTTACTCTCTTCATAATTGCGACGCTTTATCTTAAATAAAGATAGCGGTGAAGAACTACTTTCCCCATAAAGTCCCTAGATTCCTTTGGCACATCACTACCCCACTACCCAATGCTGTATTATATAGCGCCATTCTCCTTTGAGATGTTTGGCCACCACCTCCTTAGCTCTGTACCTGACAATATCTAACACTTTTAACAAAGCACATTACCGCCTTTACACATATCACCATTAGATATGTTATCGTACTATTTTCTAACATTTACATAGTGCTTTGTTTATCTTTTCGGCTATTTTTATGGATCTTGTCCCCTTACATTATTATTTTAATACATATATCATTCCCAATAATTCTCAGCGCAGATCCCCTTTCCACATGCGTAATTCTCCATTAGTTCCGGCTTATTTTACGTATAGAAAGTCTTATAAAATTCCAAAAGATTCGTGAATCGTTTCTTTAGCCTACTTTGTCTTTCATTTGAATTACAAGTTATTTTCTTTATATATTTTCTAAGTGTTTACTTTAGAAATTCATAACAATTTATTCCTAAGTCATAAGCTCTTCAAACTACTAACTTATTTTTAGAACAATGGTTAGGACGTCATATCTGGTTTTCATTTTGACATAAATTTATAGGAATACCTACAAAATAACATGATCTGAGCCAACCAAAATGAACTGAATAAAATGTTAAGTATTACTCACCTAAATCTTTAAGAAATCTAGTTCAGATCTTCTTCTCTTTCCCTTAGCTTGTAATTGCTTTATTTTCTCTTTATTCCTATTTCTCTAAGCCGCCGCCATTAATGTATCTTTTAAGATTTTATTTTACTTTTAGTAGAATGTAATGAATGAATAGAAAAGAGTCATGTTTATTGTCCCATAATCATTTTGGCTTTGGCCTATATACTTGTTTTTATTAATTCATTGTCCTATTTTCTATCTTATTTAGCCCCTCTTAGCCCTTTAATTAATTAATTAAATTATTCATAATTTATGGGTTGTAACAGTCTCCCATCCTTAAATGAATTTCGCCCTCGAAATTTAATTAAGGCTCGGTAATGATTTGTCGACTATCCCATGCTTACTTTAAGCATAACCATGAATTCCCAATCCATAATTAAAATATACTAGGGATTTCTACTAATACAATAATCAACCATAATATTTCATATGTACATCCATGGTTCACAATCAATGCAATATAATACATAACTCATGCGCTAATCTGAACAAACAATTCTAGATAGGTCCTCCTGACCTTGTCCTCTATTTCCCATGTCCAATCCTCTCGATCTGCGCTCCGTTTGACACTAACTAGCTTCACCACCTTGTTCTGAAGCCGTTTCTCATCCCAGTCCATTATCTGAATCGAACTTCACACATAGGTCATATTTGGCTCTATGAGCGGATCTTCTACTGCCCTTGAATTTACTACTGCTTCTGGATCTTTAAGCATTTCTACAGATGTGATATGTGAAACACATTATGGATCCCTACGAAAACACTAGGAAGTTCCACCTTATATGCTACCTTCTCAATCCTTTATGTGATCGAAAACAGCCATACATATCCGGGTGTTAGCTTTCTAGCCTTCCCAAAGCGCATCGCGTCTCTCACCAAAGAAATCTTCACGAACATCTGATCGCCAACTGTGAACTCCAATTCTCTTCTCTTAACATCGGCATAACTTTTATGTCTTGATCGTGCTGCTTTCATCCTAGCTCAGATTAGTTCTACCTTCTGAGTAGCTTCTTTGACTACATCTGGACCCAACATAATCCTATCCCGCACCTCCAACCAACATGCGGGAGAATTACATGGTCTTCCGTACAATGCTTCAAATGAAGCCATCCCAATACTGCTCTAGTAGCTATTGTTGTATGAAAACTCTACCAAGTGTATATAATCTTCCGAAGATCCACCGAAGTCTAAAGTGCAAGCTCTAAGTAAATCTTCTAGGACCTTGTTAACTCTCTTGGACCGCCTATCTGTTTGCGGATGGTATGTAGTTCTCACGCGCAGTTTTGACCTTATAATATTATGCAAGCTACGCCAAAACTCACTAGTGAATAATGGATCACGGTCACTATAATAATGCTAGGCACCCCGTGCAATCTCACTACGATGCTCATATATATATCTCTGCTAACTTCAGCGTAGTTCTTGTGGCCTTTACTGGAATAAAATGGGCACACTTAGTTAGGCTGTCCACTATGACCCATATGCCCTCATTCCCTGCCCTCAATCTTGACAACCCATCTACAAAATCCATAGATACTGAATCTCATTTCCAAACTGGAACATCCAAAGGCTGCAGAAGCCCACTTGGCTTCTAATGTTCTGCCTTCACTTACTGGCATGCAAGAAACTTCCTTGCATATTCCCCGATATCTCTCTTCATTCCTTCCTAGAAAAAGCTCTTCTTCATATCTCGATACATCTTAGTACCTCATGGGTGAATGTTAAACGATGACATTCATCCAATACTTCCTTCCGCGGTCCTTTTGCACTTGGAACATACAACATTCCATTCTTCTGCAGTCTGCCTTCTCTATCAGCACTCCCAAGTCCAATTTCCTTACTATGTCTACACAAAAATTGTCTTCCTTCTACAGTTTAACTATTCTTTATACTAGCATAGGCCCAGCTTCTAAGCATGCTAGCATTCTAAATGCACTGCTCGAACCTGTACAAGGCCGAAACTATACATCACACACAGATAATGTTTCTAAAATGGCTCATTCCTCTACCGTAGCAAAACACAACTTTGTTGTTTTTGGCTCAAGCCATTAGCTACTTTGTTGCCTTTTTCTGAGGTATACATTATTCCAAAATTATACAATGCTAGAAACTCTAACTAGCTCTACTGACTCATATTCAACTCCTTCCGAGAGAGAAAATATCTCAATGACATGTGGTTAGTATATGACTCAAACCTCTCCCCTAAGAGATAAGGCCTCTAAATCTTTAATGCAAAGACAACTGCTGCCAACTCCAAATAATGAGTTGGATATAGAAATTCATGCGGTCGCAACCGCCTAGATGCATAGGCCATCACGCTGCCCTTCTACATCAATACTATACCCAATCCTGCTCCTGAAGCATAGTATACACAGTCATATCATCATTTCCTTCAGGTATCACTAACACGGGCTCATCTGCCAATCGATACTTCAATTCCTAAAATGCCTTCTCATACTCCCTCACCTAGATAAATTGCTCACTCTTCCTATACAGCCTCATCAGTAGCGAAGCTATATGAGAGAAATCATTAATGAATCTCCAATAGTAGCCGGTCAATCCTAAGAAAATTCACACCATAGTAACAGTTTCAGGCCTCTTCTACCCATTTACTACATCAACTTTCAAAGGATCCACGGCCAACCTTTTTTTCAAAATTACATGGCCTAGGAACTTAACTTTCCTTCTCCAAAAATGATACTTCAGAAATTTTGCCCTTAACTTACGATGTCTTAACGTCTCCAACACAAGCCTTAGGTGAATTGCATGCTCCTCCTCATTCTTAGAGTACACTACGATTTCATATATGAATACCAACACAAACTTATCTAAAAGATCTCAAAAAACTCCATTCATCAAATCAACAAAGAATGCTAGCGCATTCGTCAGTCCAAATGGCATCACTAGACACTCATATGAACAGTATTGACCTGAACGCAGTCAAAGGAACACTGTCCCCTACAACCCTCAACTGATGGAACCCCGTAGCTAAATCTAGCTATGAAAATATCTTATCTCCATTCAATTGATCAAAAAGGATATCATTTTCGGTAAAAGATATCTATTCTTCACCATCCTTTCATTCAACTTTTGATAGTCAATACACAACCTTAATGAACCATCAGACTTCTTCATAAATACTACCAATGCTCCCCATGGAGAGCTACTTGGTCTAACGAAGCTCTTACCTTCTAACTTGACCAACTCCTTCCTCAACTCCTCCATCTCATCTAGAGGCATTCACTAGGAGGTCAACTAAACAGTTTAGTCTTTGGTAGCAAATCTAGACGAAACTCTATAGTTCTCGGGGGTGGCAACCCCGAAATTGGTTTAAATACATCTTGGAACTCTTTCACTACCCGAACTTCTCCTAGCTCTTCCTTTGTTTCTGAAGCTAAAGCAAACAAATTGCTTCCGCGCTTAGCTGTGCATTGCTCTAAGACCACGTACAATCTATCTTTAACATCTGGATGGCTAAGAGTAATAATTCCCTTAACACAATGCATATTTTCATAGTACCTTTCTAACCAATTCATCTCTAAAATAACTCCGAAGCCTATAAAGTCCATTACGTAGGGATTACAAGAAAACTTGCACTCACCCAACTCAATATCTATGTTAGTGCATCTCAATTCGAGAGTGACATATCTCCTATCGGATTAGCTACACGTATGGGTCACTAAATAGATAACTTCTAACCCAAGTCTATCAACCAAATCTCTTACAATAAATGAATGTGCAACACCACTACCAAACAATACCCTAACTAAAATACAAAATTAGAGCCATACCACCCAAGACCTTCCCTTTGCCTCTCTCTCTCTCTTTAGTAGATGGTCCTTCCCTTGGCCTATTTAAAGCACAAAACTACGCCTTAAGCTCTAGGCGGTCCTTCTTCGAATGCCCAACTTTATCACACTTTAAGCATTTAGCCCTCCCAAAACTCTTCAGTGCTGGACACTTGATAGCATAGCATCACTTTTGTCCACAATTGAAATAGACAACATTCGCAGTAGCAGCTTCTCTGCTCCTCCCCTTCGGCACTCCCTTCTTGCTTTTGGTATAAGGAACAAACTTCTTCTTTTGTCTCGGCTTCGGGCTTTGTCTCTACTCTCCTCTTCCCCCGATACATCCTATCATACCTCCTGGACATGTCAACCACGAATTTAAATGGAGATGCCAGGTGAGCCATCACCTTATAATCCAACCCTTGTTTAAAGTCCATGATGAACTTCTCATTCTTCTTCACTGGAGTTTTGATGATTTCCCTACCATACTTGACAAAAGAATTAAACTTATGAACGTATCCTTCCACAGTAAGGTCTCCCTGCTTCAAGTCTATGAACTCACGCAGTAACACGCTCTACTGTGACTCGGATATAAACGAGCCTCAAATCTTTCTCTGAATTGCACCTAGGTAATCTCTTCCTCAGGTATTCCAACAATAACTATCACCCACCAATCCAGCACAGCATCCTCCAATTGTCTCGATGCCAGCCTCCTCTTCTACGCATCATTCAACCCTAGGTCTCCAAATATCCATTCATAGTTTCTTAGCCAATTCAGTATTTCAACCATGGGCTCTCTCTCGTAAACACTTTCCCTCCTAAACTCATAGTTTTTACACATCTTTGGGAAATCCTCTCTTACAACAACAGGCTCTGGCTCAACTACTCCAAGCATCTTCTGCCTCATCATCTAAGCCATGAATTCTTTACACAAGACATTCACATACATGCCCACCATATTTACTGGCTGTGCAGCTTCCACCCTTACTGCTTTATGGACTTCTTCCCTCCTTCCTTCAATGGTATGTGCACTTTCTATATCTCTCCTTACACTTATCCCTCTTAACGCAACCCGCCTATTCTTCAAATCCATCTTTCCTTTTCTGTTCAACACGTCTTCATTAGAAAGGAAAAGAAAGAGCATAACAAAAATAGGAGGTAGATATATCTTCCTATATATCTATACATCGGCTTACAAATACGTTATGTGTGTGTAATAGCCCATCTCATCCCCATGTTGTTCTTATTTTAAGTTCTTATTCCTAATTCTAACTTTGTTTTACTTAGATTACCCCAACCCTAAGCTCTGATACCAACTATAACATCCCTCACTAGGAGACCCGAAAATGAATGCTAATGATGTTATAGCCATCATCAGAATTATTTTCAAGTGACCAAGAGCGAGTTCCATATATTCAAAACAGTCTAAGTAAACATAACAAATGTTACATTCCATCAAATTTGTCCTAATATTCAGTACATACAATTTCAATGTTAACCCCAAGTCATACCCATGCAAGGGTCCAAAATATAATCATAGAAATACATAGTAGAGTATCAGGTCAACATATGGAGATGCCACCCGAACACTCATAACAGTGGAAATCAGCATACATTAACAAATAACTAGGCTTTTAACACTGTCTTTGACCTTCGATCTGCGCCCAGAATAACCTGTCTATCCCATAAACTCAGCATACTCAAATGAGTAACCATGAGTTTATATGGGAAATGATGATAAAAACACGGGTCAGACATAAAGTCTAGTGTGAATAATACTTACCTTAAAATACAACATAAATACATAGTGACACCATGTCGTATTGACTTATTGAACCATGGACTACTATGCTACATCTCCAGCATTCCCATCCTTGTAAATTCATTAAATCCTAACCTGCTACGAAACAGCCACCCACAAATTCTCCTTTATTTCCTCTTTTTATTTATTTATACCTGGGACCACTATTAAACAGCCACCCATAGTCCCATGTCTATTATTTATCGATTCATTTCTGACCCACTATGAATCAGCCACCCATAGTCCCATGTCCTATTTAATTATTATTTAATTCTAGACTACAAAGAATCAGCCACATGTAGTCTCTTACTACATAGAATCACCCCCCTACGGTAATATTTAATTTGAGCTTGGAATGAATCAGCCACCTACAAACCTCTGGAAGTTGAATGCCTCTCCTCACCTAAAGTTGCCTCGGGTGTGCATTCGAGCAAGTGTCCTTACTCAGCGTCAATAGCCCTTCCACTCTCTACTTCCACTCACATCACTTTGGCTCATACACCCTGCCCTGACCCATGTGCGCAATACACTCTTAACTTATTGAGCGTGCTCTTTTCCAAATTATGGGGCAGTATGGCGGAGCAATTTGTCCTACTCTCTTTATAATTGTGGCGCTCTATCTTTTATAAAGATAGCGACGTAGAACTACTTTCCCCAGAATGGCCCGTAGAGTCTATAAGATCGAATTAACCCTAAAGAGGGGTGAGTAGGGTTTATAATAAATTCACAGAATAATAAAAATTTCAGCATAGATAATAACAGAGCAAATGTGGAAATAAAAGCGACACACAAGTTTTCCTAGCTTTGGCAAAACCTGCCTACTTCTACCTTAAGGTTTCTACTAGGAATTAAACAATCGATGCTTACAAACCCTGTAAACTCGTGACCCTTGCTAACCTGATTGTTCTAACCCACGCTCAAGACCTTGCCATAACTCAAACCCGAGTTGCAAAGTCTCGAACTAAGCCACGTTTGAACCTATTTAAACTAGAGTTTTTAAAAAGGAAAATACAATAAAATAAGAAAATGAAACCGCAAACAAATTTACGCAAATTAAATCATTTACAAGAAATTACGGCCCAACTAAAATATGTTCTCCCCTATCATTTGTCAACCGTATTCATTCCCGCTCGAATTCCTTTTGCTTCTTACAATCTGATTTAGAGTTTCCTGAATTGAAAGCCATCACTTGAAATTATTGTTCGAATAACACTTCTTCTTCTATGATACTTGCATTCTTTGAGTAGCAGCGGTTGATTGTTGGGGTTGCTTTACTGTCGAGATATTTTGATGATAATTGCTAGGTACGATTTCTGCCCTTTTATTTTTGTATCGTTCTCGACTTCGATTTTTTTGTCGATGATGATATTGGGTTTATATACGGATCGAATCCCTATATTTCAGTTTGAGAATTTTGGTTTGAAATTTTCAATTGCTTTCTTTTTATGTTCAATTTCCGATTGAACAATTATACGATGCTTGACTTGTTCAAATCTTTGATATATATATATATATATATATATATATATATATTCGAATTCTCTGATATATATATATGTGTGTGTGTGTGTTCGCGTGCGTGCGTGTGCGTGTGTTCGAATATATTTTGACTCTTGTTGAATTTCCAATTTCTGCCTTGACTTGTTCAATTTTGATATATATATATACGAATTCTCTTATATGTATATTCGAATATACTTTGACCCTTAGTTGAATTTCTGATTTCGTACTTAAACTTGACTTTACCTTGATTTGAAAATTGCTTCGATTCTTTTGTCATTTTATTTCCTTGATGCCTTGAGTTGACCTGTATGTGTGTATGCACTAATATGCTTTGCTGGTTGATGTTTGAGTGTGCATGTGCTTCATTTTGTACTTGTGCACTTCACTTACTCGTGTAGCACTGATACACTGCCTTGCCTGGTATGAGTCGATCAATTCATGTTTGTGCACATTTGCTGCATCTTGTTGTTCTGCCTTAAGTCCTTGCTATCTATTTTCAATGTGATGTGCATGTACATTCCTATACATGTAAACTACATGTTCTTGTTTTGCTGTCTTGTTTTACCACTAGGATGATGTATCATGTTTAGTTCACATTCCTGTTTTTCATAAGTTTAAGTTGTATTCTCCAGGTCTTGTGTGAATGTGCCCAGTCTCGACATTTGATGTTGCAATACATACTTGTGTGAACATGTCTGAATTCCATGTATGTGTTGCACTATTTCACTCTACTTGTATGCATGAATCTTGATAGCCCGGTGTATACAATTTGTTCTTATGTGCATTTCCTCTGATTGTTGTCTGAACCTATATACACTGCTTGATGGTATGGCATCAATGTGCATTACTTTGGTGCACCTATGTGTATGCTTGTCTGATCTGAAACCATGTGTATGTTGCACCAGTATGCAGCTAGTCTGAACTGAAATGGTACAGTTGCGTTGAGCCCGAGCTTGATTGGGCTTGACCTCGTGTATGCGCTTGTGTCGAGTCCGAGCATGGTTGGGATTAACCTTGTGTACACTTCTACTTGCATCCTGTTAAGCCTTCAGGCTTAACCTTTGCATTTGTCCTTGAAATTGAATTTGTGCAAATGGATTTGGTGTATGTGCACGGCCTTATGGCATGTACAGTAAGACATTGTGCATGTCATATGTTGCTCGTGCACATTTATTTTTGGTACTTGTTTAAAATATGAAAATAAACAACCCAATTAACTGAGGCAATATCATATTTAATTATATTCTAATTTTTGTAATATCAATTTGTTTCTTTTTGCTTGTTACTGCGTTGTTTATTTGACAAGCAAAGTAGAAGACTTGACACAAGCTGGAGCAAGAAGACAGCGAAACAAATTCAAGTTAATGAGTAAGTAAAGTGAGTGTGTGTTGTAGAGAGTGAAAATATTGTTGTATATGGAAGTACATAAATTGTGTTGTATATAAATGTGTAAAATTATGTTGAAGCTATGTTGTGTACTATTTGAAAATTGTATTGAAATAGAATATTCATTAAATGAAATTATGATTTGTTTAGTTCAATCTGTGATATTGCAATAGTACTATATCAAACACATTTAATATATATATATATATATATATGTATGTATGTATGTATGTATGTATGTATGTATGTTTATTATCATCAAACAAAAATCATAAACCATTATATTCTACAATCTCCCATTTTGATAATAACAAACATATATTAAGATTTTGTGCCTTGTAAATGTGTTTGATGTGTTGATGTGTTGTGATCAAGCTCCCCTTATTTGTATACTCCCCCTACGACTAGTCTCCCCCTACACAAATGCATGCAATTTAAAAATAAAAAATTGATTTGTCAAATAATTGCAAAAATAATTGTAAAAACAACTCTTGGATAATAAGAACACCTCTCGAATATTAGTAAGGTTATTACTCGACCACTAAAATCTTAACCTCTCTCCCACTTTTGTTATCATCAAAAATAATAATAATTGAAATAGTGATGAATTTTGATTAGAACCATAAAATCATATCGAGAGATTAATATATATTACAAATTCCAATTAATCAAACAAAAATCATAAGATTTTATTTACTAGAGACATAATTCCACTTTAGAGTGATGATAGGATTATGTTTAAGGGGAAATTTATACAGTGACAGTAGTGTGGTATTTTAATAAAGGATTTTTTTATAAATTACCCTTTTAAATATAATACAAAAGAAGTATTAAACACTTTCTAACCATACATAAACATTAGGACTTTGAAATGAGGTTAGCAGTTACTTAAAAAGAATGTCAAGTATTTTCTAATCATGCATAACTGTGAGACTTTTCACTAAGATTAGAAATTGCTTGAATAATTATCCCTCTTGTATATGAGTCTCATCCATGCATAACCGTGAGGACTTTTAAATGAGAATGGAAGCACATCTATAGAGATTAAGGTTATTCATCCATGCATAACCACGATGACTTTTATATGAGAGTTACTACCTTGGGATAGAATCATATATTACAGAAATAAATGAATATATTTCCTTGTTTTGAAATATCAACTTTTGCACATTATATTAAATTTTTGGTGTATGGATTGGAAGAATGATAGTGATAGAAATAATCATGGAATATATACTAATTAAAGAATATTATAAAATTTATTTAATTTTTATGAAATTTTAACATATACTTCCTCTAGCTATGACATATAATTTAATCACTACTAATCACTTTCTCAAATACTATTAATATTTTGATAAGATTCAAAAGGTTCAATCAGTCAACAACCATTTTTTCTAGAGTAAATCTTTTACCAAATAAACAAAAGTGTTTCCAATCAAAGTAAAATCATGAGTTATCTCAAACATTTCTACATCCAAAAATGAAAATCTATTTTTTACAAGAGGATTTGTAAAAACAATGTCTGCTAATTTTAAAGTCGGATGAAAATGCAAATATGATTTCAAATGATGTGATGTCTAATGCCACTTGTACTCTAGTTGCCCGAAATTAATATTATTAACTAAGCAGACCGTGTACTGTTCAACATCACTCGAATTGATTTCCAAAAATTTTAGCAAGGTGATGTAATATCAGACAGAGGCAAAAACATTTCTATCAAATAAAAGCACAAACATTTCTTCAACCATTAATTTGTTAGTCATGAAAAAGACATCGAAAGTTAATCGTTCTACCAAAGCAATTGAATAAAACTAGTTTTGTAAAATAAGTCCATTTGAAACCACTGTTTGGAAGCTTTAAGTCAATAATTTGATTTAGCACAAAACTTGAAAGTTTTATATACTTAAAAAACCCACTCAACAAAACTAGTTTCAAATCAAAATGATAAATGAATCAAAAGTTAAGACTAAAATACTATAGCCTGTTTGCGTAAATCAGAAATACTTTTCAATCAATGTACTAAAATGATTACTATTTTTCAATATTTTACAAAATGAAACAGAAAAAACTAAAAGTAGAAAAGTTGTAGTGCTATCAATTAGCTTTTTAGAACTTCAAAATTTTCGAAATTTGGAGTAAAGATGTTTAAGTTATGATTTAATTACTATAGCTGTGTTAAGAAGTTCTGAAACTATTTAAAAAATAATATTCCGAATGATTTGCAGTTTTTCACCGATTTAAGTTCAAACCCTAAAAATAAACATAAAAATAAAATTTATATAATTTTCTATGTATTTTTCAAAACATCTTTAATTTTGCAAATCGGAGTTAAAGCTTGAGATATGGCAAATATACTACATCAGTGTTAATAAAAAACAGAATTAACAAACTGAGTTTAGATATCCTGCCTTTACTTACCTTCGATGTCATGATATATAAAATATGTAGATATCCACCTCATTTTTCTAGGCTAAGGAATAATATAATTTTTTCTCTTTAACCGTATAGAACAACTTGAAATTTGTCTCTATCGAACTTGTTCCTTAACCCGCTTTTGTATGTAAATTTTAGACGAGGCGAGTGGCCTAACGAAGGATGTAAGACCACTTTCATTTTTGATCGAAATCTTTAGTAACCAAATTTGTTTATATGGAAAACCATTAATTTTAACAATCATACCCTTAGAAACCCAGACTTGTTTAAATTTAGGAAAATTTATATTTGTACCTTTTTGAATCCATATTTGTTTGACGATTTTGTATTTGTTTTTATTTCGACAACTATTATTGCTATGTCCTATATTTCCACACTTTACACATTCGGGTATCACACTTCTCCCTCTAGCAGTGTTATTAGTCATTTGTTTATATACTGACACTTTTTCAAATCCAAGTCCTTTTATGTTATTCGTGAAGAGTTGATTTCCTAACCGCATATTAAATAATATTTTCCCAATGGAAAATTTTCGAATAATCAACCTGAGTTCATTAACTTTGGATTTTAAAAGATTATTCTCGTTTAGTAGCTTATAAAAAATGGTTATTGGCATTCTTTCCTATTTCAAAATCATTTCTTTTTAAGATCAAAATTTCATTTTTGAGCTCTTTTATTTTGGCCTTAAAATCAAGCCTTTCGGTTTCAAGAGTAGGCGTTTTTCAAATTCAAGTTTTTCAAAATCCTTGATTTTTTCAACCTCTTTTTCTAATTCGTGATTTATCCGAAGAAGTTAGGTTTTACTATTTTCCAAAGTCACGTTTTTATTTTCAAGAATTTTGAAATTTTCTTTGACCTCATTTAATTCTATTTCAAAATTTGCACTTTGGGATTTTCGGACATCTTAAAACTTTCCTACTCCTTTTGTAAAATGTTGTTTTGCAAATCAGCTTAGTTTCATTTTTTGCCAGAAATCAGAATTTCCTTTTATATCTTTTGAAAATTTTCATGAAAACGAACAAAATCTTTTTCATAATTCATACAATTTTGCAATTAGAATTTTTGATTTTCTTAATAATTTTAAGCTCATTTTCCAAATCATCATTTTTTTTCCGATGCAATTTAGATTTTTCACTTTTTAACTTGTTATTTTTCATCTCAAGGTCGTCAATATTTTTAGTTGATTTTTGACACAAGAGAACTATATTTTTGAATGAAAATCACTTATCTTTTCAATTGTTGCGTCTTTGTCACTACCTTCTTTACTATCATTGTCCAAGCTATCTTTTATAAATCTTGTCAAGCATAATCCTTTAACTAAGTCGATTTTGGGGAATTTCTCGTTGTTGTTGTCTTTTCTATCATATATTGCATTGAGTGTGCTCCAGATTTACTATGCAGTTAAACAATGAGAGATGCGGTTAAATTCATCTCATTAATTAGAGAATAGAGTATATGCATAACAAGAGTATTAATCGAAGTATTTTACTTGTCTACCATATCACACCCATTTTCAATAATATCCCAATATTTAAAATTAATAGATTTTAAATAAAATTCCATTTTTTATTTCTAATTTAGAAAACTTGTTCCATTAAAAATAGGAGGACTAACACTGGACTGACTACAACTAAGGTTAGACATTTATGTAAGTAACCTTGCTTTGATACCACTTGTAAAATCGAATTAACCCTAGAATGGGGTGAGTAGGGTTTTAATAAATTCACAGAATAATAAAAATTGCAGCATAGATAATAACAGAGTAAATGCGGAAATAAAAGCGACACACAAGTTTACCCAGTTTTGGGAAAACCTACCTACTGTTGCCCCTAAGATTTCTACTAGGAATTAAATAATCGATGCTTACAGACCCTGCAAACTTGTGACCTTTGCTAATCCAATTGTTCTAACCCTACGCTTAAAACTCTACCACAACTCAAATCTGAGTTGCGAATTCTCGAACTATGCCTCGTAGTTCGTATCTTGTTAAACTAGAATTTTTAAAAAAGAAAATACAATAAAATAAGAAGATGAAACCTTGAACAAATTTGCCCAAATTAAATTCGTTTACAAGAAAATACGGCCCAACTAAAATTATGTTCTCCCCTTTTAATATTCAGCTGTTTTCATTCCAACCTGAATTCCTTTTGCTCCTTGAGGTCTGATTTAGGGTTTCCTGAATTAAAAGTCGCCACTTGAAATTGTTGTTCGAATCGCACTTTTTCTTCTCTGATGCTTGCATTCTTCGAGTAGTAGCGATTGATTGTTGCGGTTGCTTTACTGCGAGAGGTTTTGATGATAATTGTTTGCTACGATTTCTGCCCATTTATTTCTGTATCTCCCGACTTTGATTTTTGTGCCGATGATGGTATTGGGTTTATATAGGGATCGTATTCCTATATTCGGTTCGAGAATTTTAGTTTGAAATTTTCAATTGCTTTCTTTTTTACGTTCGATTTCTGATCGAACGATTATACAATGCTTGACTTGTTCAAGTCTTTGTATATATTCAAATTCTCTGATATACACACACACATATATTGACCCTTATTGAATTACTAATTTCTGTATTGACGTGTTCAATTTTGATATATATACAAACTCTTTGATATGCATATTCGAATATGCTTTGACCCTTGGTTGAATTTCTTATTTCGTATTTAAACTCGACTTCACCTTGATTTGAAAATTGCTTCGATTCTCTTGTCAATTGAGTTCCTTGATGCCATGAGTTGACATGTATGTGTGTGTGCACTGCTTTGCTAGTCGATATTTGAGTGTGCATGTGCTTCATTTTGTACTTATGCACTTCACTTACTTGTGGAGCACTGATACATTGCCTTGCCTGGTGTGAGTTAGTCAGTTCATGTTTATGCATATTTGCTACATCTTATTGTTTTTCCTGAAGTCCTTGCTGTCTATTTTCAACATGTTTTGTGCATATACATTCCTGAACATGTCTGCTCCATGTTCTTGTTTTGCCACCGAGATGATGTCTCATTTCTGGTGCACATTCCTGTTTTGCATAAGTTTAAGTTGTATTCTCCTGTCTTGTGTGAATGTGCATGGTCTCGACATTTGATGTTGCAATGCATACTTGTGTGCACATGTCTGAATTGCATGTATGTGTTGCACCATTCCACTCCACTTGTGTGCATGAATCTTGATAGTCTGGTGTATACAGTTTGTTCTTGTGTGCATTTCCTCTAATATTTGCCTGAACCATAATACATTACTTGATGTTATGGCATCAGTGTGCATTACTTTGCTGCAACTATGTGCATGCTTGTCTGATCTGAAACCATGCGATGTTGCATTAGTGTGCATGCTGGTCTGAACTAAAATGATACATTTGCGTCGAGCCCGAGCTTGCTTGGGCATGACCTCGTTTATGCACTTATGTTGAGTCTGAGCTTGCTTAGGCTTGACCTCGTGTACACTTCTACTTGCACTTCCCTAAAATTGAATTTGTACAAATGGATTTTGTGTATGTGCACGGCCTTATGGCATGTAC
Organism: Allium fistulosum; assembly: GCA_030737815.1. Lineage (NCBI taxonomy): Eukaryota > Viridiplantae > Streptophyta > Magnoliopsida > Asparagales > Amaryllidaceae > Allium > Allium fistulosum. The sequence goes on along the minus strand of CM060904.1, from coordinate 1,308,084,026 downwards.
AGTGATACGCAGTGCATGTCATATGTTTCTCGTGCACATTTATTTTTGGTTCCATTTTAAAATATGAAAACAAACAATCTAATTAACTGTTGTAATATCATTAATATGCCCAAAAAATGCATCAGACAACAGATATGCTCCATTGTCTGAAAGCATATCTATCTGTTGTTAAATCCGGCGCTGTCTCGCTGCATATCATACCACAAATATGCCCTGTCGTCTGATATGTACTAACACGATAGAGAAAAAAAATCGTTTGTTGTCTGATGTTATAATACCATTCCTAGAATTACCTATTAGAGAACATATAAATATTGAATAATGTGAATACCAATTACACATATATGTTGTTCATAGAATGAAATAAATATTTGCACAATGAAATAAATGAATTGCAATTTTATTTAAACATATATTTTATTTCAATTCAAATTCATATAGTACACATTTGGCTTCCACTATATTTACATTTTCAAATACAATATAACTTTCATCATCCACTATTTCACACTCTCATATACAACATTTTTAGCTCACTCGAATTTGTTTTTGATATCTTCTTGCTCTAGCTTGTGTCCAGTCGTCGGCTATATCTATCAAATAAACAATGCAGTAAAATGGAAAAAGAAACAAATAGAAATGATAGAAATAAAATTATAATTGTGATTTGATATTGCCTTTGTTATTTGGGTTGTTTGTTTTCATATTTTAAACAGGGACAAAAATTAAGTGTGCACGAATAGCTTATCATATGCACAGTGTATCACTGTGAATATCGCAAGGCAAAACATCGATTGTCTCTCAGGGACAAATGCAAAGATCAAGCCCGAAGGCTAAACACAATGCAAGTGTGCAAAAGGTCAAGCCAAAGTGGGCTCAGGCTCAACTCAGATGAAACACATATTAGTTTTAAAAAGCATGAACAAGGCTGAAGAGCACGGGTTCGAGCACATGGTCAGGATTCAACAATTCAACTAGGGTGGTCAAGTATCACAACCAAATCGAAACTAAAGTCAAGAGCAGATGGTTTGAAAACAACAATTCAACAAAGGTGCACATGTTCGAGAAAAAGCAAGTTTCAACAATTCAACAACATGGACCAACAAGCTCAAAGAGATTAGGAAACATAGTGAAAAACATGGTAACACAAATGCAACTCGAGTGTACATATGTACATTGCATCTACATACTCAAGTTCAGGCGCAATAAGTCCATCACAACACACTTAGGCACAAGTGCAACAAGGCAAGGATGTGTGCATGGGTTCGACAAGTGCAATACTCAAATTCAGACTCGCGCATGGGAGTAGCTCAAGACAACAAGCACAAGTACAAACAACACAACACAATGGAGACAACAAGGACACATGTTCAGGCAACAATCACAGAAACTACATGCACACTAAGATGAAGTGGCAGCATCAACAAGTGTACATAAGAAATAGGCTAAGCATGCACACAGCAACATGATACAAGAGAGGTCAGGTACATGCACACACAAGTACACAACAATCAGTACACATACCACTCATGATCAACTGTTAAGGCAAATGCTATTCTACAATTGAAACAACTCAAGGCATCTGTATACACACATTCAAACACACTGCAACAATTTCGAACTTCGGACAAGAAGCAAATACAATGCAAAAGCTACCAGAGGTTCTTCCACCAAAATAGTACAGATGACTCCAGGCATCAACAATATAAAAGTACTACAACCAGCAAAGTAACAAAATCAACATGGTCAGAACACAAAATTACTTTTAGTCATGAGCATCTCAAGTCTCAACCATCAACGAGTATACTCATCAATAGAAGAATCAGAAAAACTAGCCAAAGTAAAGTCAAGGCAAAATGACTTTGTTTTCAAATCAGCATCATTGCAAATCAATATCGAAAACTTAGATAAGCATGGGGCAATTAGAAACCAGATAGCAAGCCTCAAGTGCAGAAATAAGAAGTCAAAAATCAAAGCCATTCAATCAAAAATCAGAAAATCAAAGTTCGAATATATATCAAAGCATTGAACAAGTCTGTAACGACCCGTTATTTTCAACCATTCGCATCTGCACATGTCGGACTTGAATTGCTCAAAATATCATATTGTTAATTTAAATTTGGCAAAAACTCAGCATTTACAGTAAATAAATCAATCACAGCATCACAGACACAGATTAATATAATAATAACGCAGCGGAATAGATAAATAGTAGTTCATGAAGCTACTATATAAACATCAGAGTTAGAAATAAAATACAACAAAATATCTCAAATACAGTGAAGTCTCCAGTATAAACAGATGACCTCTCTGAACAAATCAACTGGAAAGCTGAAAGCTGAATCGATAGATGGATCTCCAACCGAAGCTCCAAACTCCAAAGGTGAGTCTCAAATGCTGTATCACTCAGTCTGACCCGAGCGTAAAGCAAAACACAAAACACTCGAGTCAGGATTAACATACTTATATAAATAAATCCAACTCAAGTGAAATATGAACTAAAATACAAGTAACTTAAAGGATGTTTGGGATAACCATCCTCTTAGGATCCGTGGAACTATCTACAATGTAGAAATATACACTATAACACCGTGGTCATTCCAAATTAATTTATACTTCAAACCAAAATATCATTTCATTTCAAATATATCTATTTTCCAAAATAGTATATATATGTTAAATATTTTAAAAAGTAAAGTATTTATAATTTCCTCAAGTCTCACAAATCGATTCAAATCAACTTCAAATTCCAAATTCAAATTTATTCAAAGCTCAATTCATCAATTCAATTCAGTTCTAAATTTATCATTTAAATTTTCAATATATTTCAAAGCTTTGATATTCAACATTTTCAAAGTTAAATTTTATAGTTTCATATAGCTCTTGATTTAACTTCATTATTATTTAATCAGGAAATATTCACTTAATAAATTCAATATCATTTAAATAGCCTTAAATTACATTTTTACTAAATATTTCCTTAAATTTATTTAAACAATAAATATTCATTAAATTACTTAAATCAAACCCAAGTTATAAATAATATCTTAAATCTCAATTTTAATAAGTTTCAAATCGGTTTAACTAAATAAAATTCTTTATTGATTACAATTTCAACTAAATTCAAATTATTACTGAGATCTATTTTGGAATATAAATTTAAATACTTAACCATATTATATGGATTAAATCAATCTTAATTAAATTAAATATTATCATTAAATCTATATATATCATTATCATTTATATATAATAATTTAAGAATCAACATTTATTAAAACCATATATTCCTTTCCAAAACCATAGAATTTATTTTCAAAATACTTATATATGGACCAACGGTGTCTGTGTAAAATTTCATATCCTATGGTCAATTGATATGGATATTTATCATTTCAATCCGTAATTTAAGTATATACGGGTAGATATCATTTCAACCTGCACTCCCAGATTCAATTCAATGAAAATCACTTGGGTTTATCATTTCAACCCATAACGATTTCCTCCTATTCTAAAGTCCGTTCGGGTATGTATCATTTCAACCCATAGTGAATTCTATACTTACAGGGAACTTGCAGAGTGATAACATATATGAAAATAATAACAACAGGCATATATCATCAATAACAATATAATATATAAACAACAGGATATGGTGTCATATCCCACAGGTGAACAATTACAGATAATAGCATATATAGCAATTTAAATAACTATAGCAGCATATTTCAATTGTCGTTTCAATTGAAATCAAATTTAACAAATATAAGAACGTTAAATCGTGAGTGATTACTCACCTTCCGAGGCTAGAGAGATTTGACACTGAAATGAGTTACGAATCCAAGCACGAATTTCAAAGCAAAGCAAGATTGACACGAATTCAATGAACAGAGCTGATAAATAGGAATGGACAAAATCAATCAAAACTGGATTAATGAAGATAAAGGGTATAATTGAATAAATATATATAACTAAATATGACTCGTTGTCTGAATTAAGACATATATATATATAGGAAATCAAAAAAAAATTATATAACTTTGAAATAAATACATAACTTTGAAAAAAAATTATATAACTTTAAAAATTATATATAGGTTATTACTAAATCATATACAGCTTATAAATTTAAAATAAACAAATAGCTTTCAACCTATATAGATACACATAACATAACAGCAATTGCAACTTCAGACTTATCCAAACATATGAACTAACATAATATGTATACTTAACTAATATAAATCACATAACTTTATACAAATAGCCAGACTTATGTATGCAAGTTAATAGTACATATATGCAGACTCACTATACAACCATAATTAAATATATTATGCAACCTATATATATACACTCTTTACTATATAATCTCATAACCAATTATATAAAATCTAAAATGAACAGTTAAGTACAACTATGTATCTACGTATAATTTTATGTAAACTTTTCAAAATCATAAAATACCCAACCTATAATATATAGAAACACACTGTGTATAACTTTGTATTGTACTATCAAATCAATTATAATAATGGATATGCCGACACTATTATAAATAAAACATAGCTATGTATGCATATAAACTTTCAAGTCAAATATATACTTAAAACATCTTTAGATATATATTCACGTAAACTAACAGTAAATGGAAGCTTATAAATTCCAAGATGAGTTTCATATTCGAAAGTCTATGCACCTATATAACTTATAAGCTGCTGAAATTATATATATATAAATACTCATCATTATAGTATTATTTATATAGCAAACAACTTTATATACATACAGAATATATATACATATATAACTATATATATAAACTTATATATATAAACATATATTATCATACATTTACACCTCAATAATTTAAAATAGATACCAACTGTATAGCTTCATGTAATATAACTAAATCTAAAATAAATAAACAAACGAATTGTTACATGAATATATACTTATAGCTTTTGTGACTTTAAAACTTATATACTTTTATAATGGAAAATGTATGCAGTCTCTGTTCCTTTTAAATATATATACACTGTCAAACTAGCTATAACTTATACAAACATACATATACGTAAAATGTTACATATACACATTAACTTTAATATATATATACAAATGAAAGTTGAGTAGCTGAAACTTGCCTACACGAGCGGACAAGCGAACGGAACAGGGAGGCTTTGTGTTTGGCGGAGTGGTGGTCACGGTTGCGTGAAGGTGGCGAGTGATGGTGAGGGTCGAATGCTTCATGGGATGGGAGGACGAGACTTTGGGTACTTCAGCTCTGGAATGATGGAAAAGTGGAGGAGATGCCGTTGTGGTGTTATCGTGGTGAATGGAAGGGAGGTGGACGGTGCTACGGCTAAGGAAGAGGAAGGTCGCGCGAGTTTTTGGGAAGAAGGGGTTTGAGAAGAGAGAAAGTGGTCGGTAGAGAAAGGAATGGAGGAGGATGGGGAGTTGGGTTCAGGGAAGATGGGTTCGAAAGTAAAAAAGAAGAAAAAGAAAAGGAAAAAGCTGCATCAGGGAAGAAAATGCAAAGGCAGTGAAATGTATACTTTAGTAAATAGAAGGAATAGGAAAGGAAACAGCCGTCCACAATAAATGAAAAAAAATATCACGTATATTATATCATACGTTTCATCAAGTGGAACGTGTAGAACCAGATCTGCAGTGTTTCAAACAATGAACGGTTATAATAAAAGAAAAGAAAACAGTGAATGGTAGGAAAGGAAAGGTCAGAAATAGTAATTGTCACCCTTAAATTCTGGAGAATATAAAAGTAACGGCTACCTATTGATTCAGAAAACAATTGGAGCATTAATTGTACAGCACGTTTCAGATTTGAAACGTAAAGGAAAGTTAACGGTCACAATTAAAGGTGCCGTTACAACGAACAGATTATTGTCTCCGTCGTATACCGGATTTCAAAACATAGAAATAAATATACCGTTGAGATCAGCACGACGAGACGATCAAAACGGTACACAGATATTGGTGGTACGATGATCCGATCAAAAGTCGATAATCGGTACCGAAAATGCTGCTATTTTGCCAGAATTAAGATAAACGAAGCAATAGAAGTCCGAATTTTGAAAAATGAAATATGACGTTTCATTTAGAAGATTATTTACAAATTTCCTATATAAAAATATTCAGGTTTGGAAATTAATTTATTATCACCAATTATTAACTGATTTGAATTGAAAAAGAATTACACAATAAAATAAACTTCCATAAAATAAATTGAAAATTTACCATCTGCTATATTTAATTATACGTGATCCAAATATAAAAATTTTATTTCAAAATATTATTATTTAAAATTTCTCAAAAATTCAGTTAAATAGTTAATAAAACTAATCAAAATTTATGGGTCGTTATAAAGTCCAAGATAATACTAACATCAATCAGAAAATCGAATGGCCGAGTAAAGAATTTAAAAAATCCAAATTGAAATTCTCCAACCAAAAAAACAGGGAATCAAACCCTATAAATAGTACCCAATTGATCATCGGCATATAATCGAAGTCGAGAAAAATTAAAAGTTAAAAGAGGCATAAATTATACCAATTAATTAACTAGTAAATCTATACAGCGATAGAAAGTGCAAATTCAATCGCTGCAAATTGAGGAACGTAACCATCAGTAAAAGGAGGCAGACGATTCGAACAAATTTCAAGCGGCGGCTGTCAAAATTTGTAACCTAAATATTGATAGGGAGCCAAAACTAAATTTTTTGATAACTTCAATCAAATAATAGATAAATAATGTTTGAAAAAAAAATATCTGATTACTGTTGTGTCACACAACAGATGATTTTTTCATATGTTGTGTGAAAAAGTGGGGTAATAGAAAATTTATCATATGTTGTATGATCACTATTGTCTGATTTACTTTGTGGCATAGTGCATATTTAATTATATTCTTATTTTTACAATATCAATTTGTTTCTTTTTGTTTTTTTATTTGATAGGATAAGTAGAACGCTAGACACAAGCTAGAGCAAGAAGACAATAAATCAATTCCAGTGAATGAGTGAGTTAAGTGAGCGAGTCTTGTAGAGAGTGAAAATATTATTTTATATGCAAGTGTATAAATTGTGTTGTATACAAATGTATTAAATTGTGTTGAAGCTATGTTGTGTACTATTTGAAAATTATATTGAAATAAAATACTTGTTTTAAATGAAATTGTAATTTGTATATTTCAATATGTGATATTGCAATAGTATTATAACAAACACATTTAATATATATATATATATATATATCTGTATGTGTGTGTGTATTATCAAAAAAAAATCATAGACCATAATATTCTACAAATTTCTTTGGAAAATCACTACCCCACTACCTAATGCAGTATTATTTAGCGCCATTCCCCATTGAGACGATTGGCTGCCGCCTCCTTTGCTCCGTGCCTGACAATACCTGACACTTTTGACAAAGCACATTACCGCCTTTACACGTATCACCATTAGATACATTATTGTACTGTTTTATGACATTTACAGAGTCCTTTGTTTATATTTTCAACTATTTTTATAGATCTTGTCCCTTTACATTATTATTTTAATATATCTATCATTTCCATCAGCTCTCAACGTAGATCCCTTCCACCAGCATAGTTTTTCATTAGGCTTATTTGACGTATAGAAAGTCTTATAAAATTCCAAAAAACTTATGAATAATTCATTTATCCATACCTTGTCATTCATTTGAATTACAAGTTATTTTCCTTGTATATTTTCTAAGTGTTTACTTTAGAAACTCATAACGATTTATTCCTAAGTCATTAGCTCTTCAAATTACTAACCCGTCTTTAGAACGATGGTTAGGACATCATATTTGGTTTTCATTTTAACATAATTTATAGGAATACCTATAAATAACATGATTCGAATCAACCAAAACGAATTGAATAAAAAGTTAAGTATTACTCACCTAAATCTTTATGAAATTTAGTTCAATTCTTCTTCTCTTTCCCTTAGCTTGTATTTGCTTTATTTTCTCTTTATTCGTGTTTCTCTAGGCCACCACCATTAACATATCTTTTGAGCTTTTATTTTAGTTTTAGTAGAATGGAATGAACGAATGGAAAAAGGTTATGTTTATTGTCCCATAATTGCTTGGGCTTTGCCCACATACTCATTTTCATTAATTCATTGTCCCATTTTCTGTCTTACTTGGCCCTTCTTGGCCATTTAATTAATTAATTAAATTATTTGCAATTTATGGGTTGTTATAGAACAACTCGAACCTCTTTCCTAAAAGATATTTCCTTCAAATATTCAATGCAAACACGATCGTTGCAAACTCTAAATCGTGGGTCGGGTATTTCTTCTCATGTGGCTTTAATAGTCGATTAGAATATGCAACAACCTTGCCCCTCTACATCAATATCGCACCTAATCTGGTACCATAAGCATCGATGAATACCATCATCTCTTCATTCCTACTCGAAATGGTCAATACTGGTATGCTCTTCAACTTTTCTTTTAGACTCACGAATACATGTTCACATCTCGCATACCAAGTAAAGGCTTGATTCTTTTCCATTAACTGATTTAACGATGCAGGTACTTTGAAGAAGTCCCGGATGAATCATCTATAATATCCAGCTAACACCAAGAAACTCCTCACCTCCATAGCATTTTTGGGTTTAGTCTTATGTTTTCTAAAATTTTTGCAGGATCAACAGCAATGTCCTATTCAGAAACAACATAACCCAAAAATCGCACTTCTTTTCTTCAAAAGTTACATTTTGAGAACTTCGCTTTCAATTGGTGCTCTCTCAATGCCTTAAGCACAATCCTCAAATGAGTCTTGGTTCTTCCTTCATTCATGAGTAGACGAATATATCATTGACGAACCTAAGCACAAATTTATTTAGCAAACCCTTGAAGATAAGGTTCATGAGATCAACAAAGTATGTTAAGGTATTGGTCAGCCCAAATGACATAACCAACCACTCATTAAATCCAGATGGCGTAACAGTGTTGTAATCGCACACACTTTTTCGCTACCCTCAATTGGTGAAATCTCGTTGTATGATCCAACTGAGAAAATATTCTAGAACCATGGAGTTGATCTAACAAGTCATCAATACGTGAGAGTGGGTACTTGTTCTTCCTCATCACTTTATTCAGCTCGTAGTAATCGACACACAGTCTTCAAAACCGTCCACCTTCGTGGCGAATACTACATGTGCTCCTCACTTAGAAATACTCATGCGAATGAACCTTCATCACAATAGGTCAACCACTTGCACGTTAAGCCCTCTCTTCTCTCTAGGTGACATCCTACTCAAAGGCAATACTATTAGTCTAACATATTTTACTAAATCAATAAGGCCTCAATCTCTCTTTATGGTGGAAGTCTGGTCACCTCCTCAAATATGTTCGGATACTCCCAAGCAATAGGCACTAATGGTAGCTCATTGTATAGGATATCAAGGGAGTATAGAAAGCTAACCATCACCTCATCATCTAATAGGCAGCCTAACACTACTGTACGTCCATCATCTGCCCCTATCTTCACCAATGATTTCTCATATTCCACCATCACCCTGTATCTATGAAGCTAGCACATATTTAGAATAATATCAAACCCAAAAAACCCAAAATAAAGCAAACAGAATCAAAAGAACATTCATGAATCGATAAGATCAACCACGACAAACCAGACACAGGATAGTGGAACCTTCTACATGGTTCGTCACAATTGAAGGTCGATCAACAATTTCAGGTTCTACTCCTAACATATATACCAAGTCCCTAGGTATGAGGTAATGTGAATCCCCAATATCAAACAAAACACATATGGGAGCATCATAAATGGAAAGCATATCTTGAATAATGATGCTTTTCCTCTTCTCTTTCGCTACGTGGAGCACTCGACGAAGTCGGGATAGCAACAAGAACATATTATTTCACCATTTGCTTCCGCTTAGGCTGCTCTGGACAATCCTTCTTGATATGCCAAAGCTTATTGCAGTTGTAGCAATTTTTCCCCTCAGCCTTGTAGTCTCTACTAAAGTTACCCTTCTCTCCACAGTTATAGCAGATTGGTCCATGTTTGACTTTCTTCTTCTGACCATCTTTATTCTAAAACTTCTTCCTCTTGTTGTTGTTATTTCATTTCTTCTTGCCTCTCTCGCCAGATTGCAGCTTTGGCTCTTCTTTAGAAACAATAGTCTTTGACTTAGGATAAAGACTCTCATGTCTTAGGGCCTTATCGACTATCATCTCAAAAGTCTCATCAATGTGGCCCACAAGTCGCTTCCCCAGGTAGTTGTCTAAGCCAATAATGAACTTCTCATTCTTCTTTAATGGGTGTCAATAAAATACATCCCATATTTTGATGGGTGTTGAACTCGGCAACATACTTGGAGACCGTTATATCCCCTTTCTTTAGAATCACAAACTTATGGAATAGAACAGACCCCTGAGCTACTGAATAATTTTCTCCTTAAATATGGCTTTGAAGCGGTCCCAAATAAAATGATCCTTGGAAGTAGCAGCCGTCACTGCATTCCACCAGTTCATGGCTCAATATTGAAGCTGTAGAGAGGCCAATCACCTCTTCATGGCATCATTTAGGTCTAAGTCATCAAAAATCCCTTCGCAAGTGTCGAGCCAATCCTGCACTTCCAATTGATTTCGTTCTTTGGAATGGTCTACCACCAAGATTGGAAAAGTCTTTGTTTAGCTTAGTGAAATCGGCTCTAGGTGCCTACACCAGAGTATGAGCATCATTAACAACATTCAAAGCGGCTAGTTGAGCATTATGTAGCATGTTTCTCATCAGAGTATTGAACATCATCTGCGGGTCAGGATTAGCAGCTCTCAGGCTAGCTCCTACTTTGACTCCATAGATGGAGTTCCAAGTAGCATTCCTTATTTGATGACTAATCCTTAAATCTGTAATAAGGACGGTCAGTCTCTCTATAAGGGATCCTGCTTAAGTAGTACTCATGTGTGTAGTGCAACTTCATACTATATATATATATAGTTTTGAAAACCAAAATATATAATAAGTATGTGCTCTTGTACATATGTATACTCTCGATCCAGGCTAAGGGTAAGAACTACTATCGTTTCTCCATTGGATCACGGTACCCCTTAGGTTAAACTATGCAACCTAAGCTGTTAGCACCAAAATTGGTCACTAACCTCATTGAGAAAGATTGTGTAGAGAGATAAATGATGAAAGTAAATTTAAACAAGGAACAATATGCTAAATTGAATGCAAAGACGAGAACACCAGATTTATAGTGGTTCGGCGTAACTGCCTACGTCCACTTTGAGGTTAATCTTTATTGCTTTACTAGATAATTGATTACAGATACAATCTGTTTTCCAACTACTTGAATACAGTTTCTAAGTAAAGAGGATGAGTCTTGAAAGCGGCAGAGTCTCCCCAGTGTTCTCGAAAAAAGGTCCATTTCACTGTGCCCCTGCCTCTCTATTTATAGACAAAGATGGGTTGGACTTCCCTGGTGGGCCTGGTAGCTGAATACCTTGGCCCAAATGGAGTGGTCTCCATATGCCGATCCACAGATGCCGAACGCTGAACGCCGAACTAGGCGTGAATGCCGAACGATCTTCTCATGCCGAACAGAAGTGAGGCCGAACACCCTGAATGCCGTGGGAAGTATTTGTGTCGACCGATACTAGAGGCCGATCCAGTGTATTTGTGCTGAACGACTGAATGCCGAGCAGAACTTAGGCCGGACGATACTATGGCCGAACGCTGTCAAGGCTGAACCATGTCTTGGCCGAACGACACTTAAGCCGAAGAATAGTTAGGCCGAACGATATTTTATGACGGACAATTCTGCCATGCCGAACGTTCGTACATGCCAAACGTTATACCATGCCGAACGTCTCTCGATGCCGAACATTCCTTGATGCCGAGCGCTTCCGAATGCCGAGCGCTTCCGGGTTGCGGAGCGTATCATGACGCCGAACGCCATCTGGATGTCGAGCGCTTCTTGGATGCCGGCCGTAGCGAGACGCCGACCAAACCAGTTGAGCTGAACGACAGAGATGCCGAGTACTAAGTTGCCTAGTCAAATCTCCAGGAAACACTTACCCCCCAAAGTGTATCACATGACCGAACGTGATACGCTTTGAATTATTTATCCTCCGTGCTTCACTTTGATCCTTAGCTTATTCCTTTCGGAGATGTCTTCTTGTGATTACCAGGTGAGGTGGTGTGTGTCGAACGATATGTGAGTGCCGAACAGAACAGCTGAAGCTGAACGCTCCTTGTATGCCGAACGACTTCGTTTTGACCGGTTCTAATGGTCATCGTCTCTTCAACTTCTTCTTCTTCTATATAAAGGCCGGCCTGCTCCATCTTCTTCTCTTTTTACACTCACTTCTTCTATCTTATACTTGAAAAACTCGCCTGTTAACAGCCCCAAAGACTTTACAATCCTTCCCCATCCACTCGGCATTAATTAAAACTGCGCCCACAACTTCAGAATTCTCCCAAGTCTCGATCTACTAATTAGGTATTGATCCCCTTATTTAAATCCTTCCCCTGACTAAAAGTTTTAATAAGAGGCTCAAGTTCGTAAATCAGAATTGTAGCCGATAGGTGTTGCGTGGATGAGAGAATCGAACTGCGATTAGGATGTTCTTTTAGGGCCAGATGATGTGGAGGAAAGTAGGAGTGGCTAATGATGAGCATATGAGGGAGTAGTTGGGAGATGTATTATGGTCCGGCATGGTTTTCTCGTGCCGACCGAGATTGGAGGGAAAGAATGGAGGAGGAGCAGGAATTGGCTAGAATGCCGAACAGCAAGATCCGGTATGACTCGCCGAACGATATGTCCTCGTTGTTCGGTGTGGATGGAGGAAGAAATGAAAAATGCAACTGTTGTTTAAGGAAGGAGTGCCTAGCATTGGGGCTCGACGTAACTTTGGTTCAGCGTGATTCACCACATGCCGAGCAGTGGAATGGAAGGATAAGGAGGAAGTACAAACTAGATAGGATGCCGAACAATACTTCGGCCGAACAGAACTTAGACCGAACAACGCTTTGACCGAACGATACCCAGGCCGAACAATAGTTAGGCCGAACGATAATTTGGCCGACCAAGATTTAGGCCGAACGATAGATAGGCCAGTCGATAGTTTGGCCAGTCGATACTAAGGCCGAACAATGTGAATGCCGAGCCATACTTAGGCCGATCAAACATAAATGTCGAACCACACTTAGGCCGAACAACACAAATGCCGAACCATATCAAGGCCGAACAATCATAAATGCCGAACAATCATAAGTGTCGAACCAACAATTGCCTTGCCTAATCACATAACAAAACAAGGAGGACTCTAGCATACTAGCATATCAAACTGATCCGGACTATTAACTCCCTAGCTTCAGTAGACATAAACCTGAACTTAGATTGACATAATCAGATAACTTCTTTTAACGTTCTCTGAATCTGAAACAGTAATCACCATAAGGTAGGCTTTTGGAGACGGTCAGCGATGACAGTCTTCGAAGGCGATGATTTGAAGCTCAGTTTTATATCAGTAACCTTGTGACTTTTAAATTTTCAACGCTTATACACGATTGATTGCACTAGTTCACACACCACGTGGGGGGAATATTTGTGTTGTTAATTCTAACGTTGAACATTTTTCAAGTATAATTCTCACAGGTGCTTTGCCAGATTCACTATTTATTGGAGATGTCTAAAAAATCTAGCTCCACCACTATCTCAGATAGGCCCGGGCCGTCTTCAAAGCAAGAAGTCGCGGACACTTAAAATCCGTCGACTTCCCCCGCTCATAATTTAGCTCTTGATGCCCTGGAGGCATCGATTCTCTTGGATGATCCGATCGATTCACAGGCTTCGAAGATTAACGAAGTCGCGCTTCGGTGAATATGCTCTATCCACAAAATCCCTTTCGCCGACGTATTGGTTCCGTCGAGGCATGATCGCCCACATCTGCCCCAAGTTGGGTATATTTCCTGTAATAAGTTTATGTGCTGGATGGGTAGCGTGCCTCCATTCAATTTATTTCTTCGGGACGTGTTGCAATACATAGACATCGCCCCGTCGCAGCTGCATCCAAACGGCCACGCATTCATATACGGGACCTACCTCCTTTTCATGGCCGTCTTCTCTAGGCCTCCAACTTCCGGCGACATCAGATATATTTATATGATTAAGAAGCGGAAAGATAGCCCCTCCTTTGTGTTCCTCGAGCCCTACCACAAATGCCAGATTTTGACCGGAGCATGTAGCAAATTTTCCTTGTACAAACAGGAATGGTTCTATGTGCGTTGCCCTCCTGGTTACGCGAGGAGATGGGTTGAAGGCAGTAAGTCTTTTCCCTGAGTCGACATTCGCGCTCTATCGAAGCTATGCTTTTTCTAACTTCTTGTTTCATCTTTTCAGGTATCAACCCACGTCCTAAGGGCCGAGCATATTCTGAGACCGTCGAAGCCATTAGAGCTCTTCCTGCCGAGGAACGGGACATCCGAACCCTCATTTCAAATGAGTCATTATCGAGATTCGGACTGTTAGCAGGAGGTCGCCGGATTAGCCTTCCTGAGGGCGTCTCCATTCCCAAGCCCGCATCTGGTAAAGGGAAAAAACTAGCTGAATCATCATCATGACATACCCCTGATGTTTAGGAAGGGGAGAAAATCAAAGAGAGTGAAGCTCCTGAAACACAAGGCTAGAATGTGGGTCCTACTCAAGGTCCGCTGGTCGAAGTGCATGATATTGAAACGTCATCTTCCCCTTCGAAGGGGAAAAAGAAATCGACGTATAAGATGAGGAAGGAAAAAGTTGGTGGAACTTCCAAAATTACCCTTGTCCCAGCGGAGAAAGAAGCTTCCTCACAACATCTAAAAAGTTCTCTGAAGGGTCTGTCGAACCTCACCATCCCTGATGATCTACTCAACTACGGTTTCGACGATTCGGAGGCCCTTATGTTTCATTCGCCCGCTAGAGGCGATACGGGAGTTCAAGCCCGAGTCTTGGGAGATAATACTCCAATCAGTAGAGATAAAGGAACTAGTCCGTCGGGGGGAACACTAGGACACACACGCACGCACGCACTTCACCATACACTTCAATTTTTGCCATTACCCCGATTTTTCCTAACTCGTTGTTATTTTTATTCTACGCAGGTGACATGGGGCGCTCCTACGGGTTCGATCGCCTCCACGGTTCTTCTGTATTTCACCATCCTGGACGGGATTCAAGCTCTGGTAGACGAATGGACAGAGACGATTACGAAGATCGACACAAACGTCCCCGTGAGTCATCTAATCGAAAGAAAACATATTCCCAGTCTTCATACTCTCGCGATCCCCCTCCTCAAACTGAGCCAAACAGAGAAAAACTTTTGCAAAAGGGGTCTCAACCCGATGTTTCCCGAGATCAACATTCCGGTTCATCCAGCACACAACAATCTCGGGAACATCGGAAGAGCAGAACTTTCAAAGCCTCCTCCCCCTGTTACTGCGGCTGACCCAACGATAGCAGAGAAGATGGTCGATCTTAAGGCTAAATTTCCAAAAATCTGCTTTGACGGCCTGAAGTTCCTCCCAGCTATTCATCACATCCCAAGGCACGTCAAGCAGAGTGCCATCGCCTGTAACAATGACGTCTATGTTCAACATGACGCGTTTGTACACTTGATCGAAAAAGTCTCGGAAATATCCGTTGAGCGACAACAGGAAATTGACCGTTTGAAGCTTGAAGCTATCTTCGACAAGGACATCATCAAGAATCAAGACGAAGAGCTCGCTTCGTACAAGTCCAAGCTTGAAGCCGCAGAACAGAATGCTAAGGAGACTGCGGAGGCCATCGCTCTTCTAGAGACGGCCCATAAGAAAGAACTTGACATCGCAGTCCAACGCAGCGGGGCCCTAGCTCTAGAAAAAGATTCTATTCAAAAAGAAAGGGATACACTCGCCCTGTAGGTCAAAGAGCTGAAGGAGCTACTCTCTAAGGAGAGGGAAGAAAAGATAGCGGCTCAAGAAGAATCTCAACGGTACTGTAACGAGATCGTTGATACACGTCTCCTAAAAGCAAAGCTCGATGATGAGCTTTCCAATGTTGAGACGATGAAGAGCGAAGCCCGTGAGGAGGGCAAGAGACTAGCTTCCGAGGAGATCGACTCCTACCTTGAAGCAGCTGCAGAGGCCGGTAGAGAAGAGGTCAAGTGTATGTTCGACCCATTGATCGCCGAATACAGCGCCCGCGTCCTCATGCACAGGGACTTGACTTTCTTGGGCGAGGGCTATCTTGAATCTCTAGCTGAGGCCTGGGAGACTTTAATAAAGATCAGAAAGATCGAGTCGGGCACTGAGGAAGTCGATGAGGAGGCTTTAATGAAATAATTTCTCAAGGGGAACGAGCCATCAGACTTGTCCGCAGCTATGGCTCTCTATGGTAAAGGCTCTCCCTATCAAAAGAGAAAGACGACGGAGCTGGTCCATCTGGAGCTGAGGCTGGAGCTCCTCCTTCCACTCAACCGGCCGGTCGGCCAGCACTTAACCCATTTGAGCAGCATGCCGGCTACGATTCGAAAGATCGCGGTCTCGACGTTCATGTAATATCCCCTATTCTAGAGGGTGAAACTCCACGCGCAGCTGATAGCCAGCTAGAAACCGGTGTAAAACTCTTCTTCTAGAAGTTCAAAGATCTGTCGCTTTCTGTTAGCGATTATAGGTCCTAATGTTCGTTCTTTATGTTTTTATGCAGGCCGCTCTGATCCTGAACCAACTCCGAGGAGCGATGACGCCAAAGAGGAGGCGGGGAAAACAAGCGATGTCGCTCACACGGGAGTAACTCCCGGCCCTGATGCTCAAGTGATCGGGGCGCTAGATGATGATAAGTTTGACACTTCATCTCCCATTGAAGGGAGTGATGAAATCGAAATCACTGGTGCCTCAGAACATACTTCGAAGATGAGCATGAAGGAGCGACTCGTAGAAGAGAAGAAAAAGAAGGTCGAGATCAAGGTCGAGCCTCAAATACTAGAACTTACCGACCCACTGAATAGGCCTCTGAAAATCATTCTCCCCGGCAAATCCAAACCGCTGGATGTTCCTTCTTCCACTCCTGACTCTGCTTCTTTGGCAAGCAAAAAATCCAAGAGGAAGCGTGGGGGAGAGGAGTCATCTGAGAAAACAAAGGAAGACAAGAAAAAGAAGCCGAATAAATAGCCGCTATACCCGTTCAATGAGATTTTGCTTAGGTCCTGTAACTAGTTTTACTTTTTTGTTTTCGTAGTTCATGTAGATAGATTTTTTGACTCCAAGTTTTGGAGGAGTAGTTGTGCAACCCCATTTTGGATTATTGAATAAAGTTTAGTTTCTTTGTCACTTGAACGATTCTTTTGCTTTTTTAGCTTTCTGTATAACTATGGTCGAAACTCAAGTTCTTATGAGTTGCATAATTTCCCAATCCATTCTTACATTGTTCGAACATTCTTTGGAGTGGCATATTTCTCGTTTCACATTTTTGGGTACTTCGAATTTTTTTCTAATCCGCGCTTCGGGGATTTAGAGTAATTCGGTCTGCATTCAGGGGACTTGGAGATTCGAATCGTCTATACTCTAGTCCGCACTCCGAGGACTTAGAGTACTCCGGTCCGCACTCCGAGGACTCGGAGATTGAAGTCGTTTATACTCTAGTCCGCGCTCCGGGGACTTAGAGTACTCCGGTCCGCACTCAGGGGACTCGGAGATTCAAGTCGTTTATACTCTAGCCCGCGCTCTGGGGACTTAGAGTACTCCGGTCCGCACTCAGGGGACTCGGAGATTCAAGTCGTTTATACTCTAGCTCGCGCTCCGGAGACTTAGGGTACTCCGGTCCGCACTCAGGGGACTCGGAGATTCAAGTCGTTTATACTCTAGCCCACGCTCCGGGTACTTAGAGTACTCCGGTCCGCACCCAGGGGACTCGGAGATTCAAGTAGTTTATACTCTAGTCCGCGCTCCGGGGACTTAGAGTACTCCGGTCCGCATTCTGCAGACTCGGAGGTTCAAGTAGTTTATACTCTAGTCCGCGCTCCGGGGACTTAGAGTATTCCGGTCCGCATTCAGCAGACTCGGAGGTTCAAGTAGTTTATACTCTAGTCCGCGCTCCGGGGACTTAGAGTGCTCCAGTCCGCACTCAGGGGACTCGGAGACTGAATTTGTTTATACTCTAGTTCGTGCTCTGGGGACTTAGAGTACTCCGGTCCGCACTCAGGGGACTCGGAGATTCAAATCGTTTATGCGAGTTCGTATGCTAGGCAGAATACAACTTCAGTTGTTTATCACTGGACTTAAGGCTCAGGAACATCAATAATTCATAAAAAGACGACTTCAAGCCTTTATTAATGAAACAAACTAAATTGTCCGATTACACACTAAAAAGGGAGACTAAGAATCAATGGAATAAAAACACACAGCAAACAATTGTACCTAAAACAGGAAAGAAACAGGCTATATGTAACAACGTCGCAAATGTTCGCTGTTCCACGCTCGGGGGAGTGTCACGCCATCAACGGTCGCTAGCTTGAAAGTTCCTTCTCCAAGCTTCCGTTCAATAACATATGGACCTTCCCAATTGGGATTCATACATGATGGTACCGGGAAAACTTGTTTCAAAACGAGATCACCCACATTAAAGATCCTTGGGCGGACTTTGTCGTCGTAATATCGCTTGACTCAGTGCCTATGTGCTGCCGCCCTTAGTTCAGCCTCTTCACATTTTTCGTCGATGCAGTCCAGTGATTCCAACAAGAGATCCTGATTCGTCCTAGGATCATAGTATGTTACTCGATGCGATGGAACTTCAAGCTCCACGGGTATAACGGCTTCCGAGCCGTATGCCAATGCGAATGGAGTGTGGTCAGTCGCGGACTTGTGGGTAGTTCTATAAGCCCATAATGATGTTGGGGGTTCATCTACCCACTTGCCTCCGGCTTTTTCCAAACGCTTCTTCAGTATGGACTTGATTATTTTGTTTACGGCCTCGACTTGTCCGTTAGCTTTCGGATGCGCAACGGCGGCGAACTTCTTCTCAACGCCGTACTTTTAACAGAAATCTTTGAACTCTCTGCTTTCAAACTGCGTTGTTGTCCATAATGATGGTTCGAGGGAGACCAAAGCGACATATAATGTTTTGTACAACGAAATTAATGACCTTCTTAGAGGTGATTGTGGCTAAAGGTTCTGCCTCGGCCCATTTTGTGAAATAGTCGACTGCAACTATCGCGTATTTTGCACCACCTTTGGATATAGGCAAAGAGCCGATTATGTCGATTCCCCAGATTGCAAATGGCCAGGGACTAACCATTTGTGTGAGTTCTGTTGGTGGAGCTCTCGGGATTTTCGCATATCTTTGACACTTGTCACATTTTCTTGCGTAGTCTGCAGCGTTCCGATTTACAATTGGCCAATAGTATCCATAGCGGAGGATCTTTTTTGCTAGTGTCTGTCCCCCAGTATGGTCGCCACATTCTCCTTCGTGAACCTCCTCCAAGACCCGCTTTGCCTCATTACGGGCAATGCATCGTAATAAGGGGACCGAGAACCCCTTCCGATACATTACTCCATCCTGCATCACATATCGTGCGGCTTTTCGAATGACCTGTCGTCTTTCGCTCCTTTTTTCCGGTAAAGTCCCGGTCATCAGGTATAGTTTGAATGGGGTCATCCATGACTCCCTCTTGATTCCTGTTTCCAACACAAAATCAACTTTCATCGCGTCTATGCTTGGAGCATGCAAGGTTTCAACGGGAACCAATGCCATTTGCTGCGCATCGCCAGTGCTTGGGAATTTAGCCAATGAGTCGGCTTCTTTGTTCTGTTCACGCGGGACATGCGAAATGTCATAATGTTCGAGGTTCGACAATAGTTCTTGAACCAGAACAAGGTATGGAGCAAGCTTCTGTCCCCTTGCTTGGTAATCTCCCCGTACTTGGTAGACCACCAACTGTGAGTCACAAAATATTTCGACTGACCTTACCCCAAGTCCTCCAATAAGCTTTAAACCAGCAATCAATGCTTCATATTCTGCTTCATTATTCATAGCAGAGAAATTGAGCTTCAAAGCGTAACAAATCGATCGATTTTCTGGAGTCACGAGAACTACTCCAGCTCCGGAGCAGCGGTCATTTGATGCCCCATCGGTGTACAATTTCCATTCAATGGGGGGAATGACACTGTGACCGTCCGGTTCGTCAGATATAGTAAACTCAGCGATGAAATCTGCTAATGCTTGCCCTTGTATGGCTCTTCGTGGTAGGTAGGTAATATCGAACTGACTCAACTCGATATTCCATTTGAACATCCTTCCAGAAGTTTCTGGTTATTGGAGTACCTGCCGTAAGGGCTGATCGGTATAAACACTGACTGAGTGTGCTTGAAAGTATGGATGCGGCTTACGTGATGCAATCACCAAGCAATAGGCCAATTTCTTAATTATAGGGTAATTTCTTTCTGCCCCCGTTAAACGTTTTCTAATGTAATACACCGGCTTTTGGACTCGGTCCTCCTCACGGACTAAAGCCGCACTTATTACATGCGGGGACACGGCCAAGTATACGTACAACATCTCGTGGTCTATTGGTTTCGAAAGCACTGGAGGACTCTCCAGATGCCTCACCAGATCTCGAAATGCTTCCTCATAGTTGGATGTCCATTCGAAATTTCTCTTCCCTTTCTTTATTATATCGAAGAAGGGAATGCACTTGTCCGTGGCTCTGGATATAAATCGACTCAGCGCAGCCACCTTTCCATTCAAGCTTTGCACCTGTTTTATAGTTCTGGGCACTTGCACATCTCGAATAGCTTGAATCTTTTCTGGGTTCACTTCAATTCCCCTAGCATTAACAATGAACCCCAAAAACTTCCCCGACGCAACGCCGAAGGAACACTTCAAAGGGTTGATCTTCATCCAATAATATCTGAGTATATCGAACATCTCTGATAAGTCTCGAATGTGGTCACTTGACTGTCGTGACTTCACGAGCATGTCATCCACATAGACTTCCATCGTTCTACCAATCTGGTCTTTGGAAATTCGATTCACCAAACGTTGATAGGTCGCTCCCACGTTTTTCAATCCGAAAGGCATCATACATAGCAGTATAGCCCAACGTCCGTGACGAAACCGGTGTGTTCCTGGTCCGAAATATGCATCGGGATCTGATTGTATCCCGAGTACGCATCCATGAATGACAACAACTCGTGTCCTACAATGGAGTCGACCAATTGATCAATCCGAGGCAATGGGAAACTGTCCTTGGGGCACGCATTGTTCAAATCGGAATAATCTACGCAAGTTCTCCATTTACCGTTCGCCTTTTTCACCAGCACGGGGTTTGATACCCATTCAAGGTAGAGGGCTCACGGACGAACCCATTGGCTTTGAGTTTATCCACCTCCTCTCTGAGAGTGGCGGACCTCTCCGGGTCCACCCCTCTCCTCTTTTGTTTAACCGAGACGTACTTCGGGTCTATGTTCAACATATGACTCGTAATAGCGGGAGAAATCCCACACATGTCAGAATGTGTCCAAGCAAAAACATCGAGATTCGCTCAGAGGAAATCACTGAGATCTTCAGTCATTGCGGGGCTGAGTTGTGATCCGATCTTCAGTACTCACGACGGATCGTCTCAGCTGACTGAAATGTCAATTGTCAATTCAGCCGGCGCTGCCTTTTCTTCCCTGGGTTCCTCATCGTCGTCTCTCGGATCTATGTCTCTGTAGATCCGAGGATTATGCCCGAGCCAGGGCTCGGGCATTATTTATCAATTATCGGTATTATGATCCGGACGGAATTGTCCGCAGCCTTTCCTTTCTCCCTCCGATGGGCCTCTCGGAGCTCAGCCACATAACAGGCACGACCAGTCGCCTGGTCGCCATGAACAACACTTACTCCTTTGTCAGTCGGAAACTTCAAAGTCAAGCATCATGGGGCTAATGTTGCCCTAAACTCAGCCAGGGCCGGTCGACCCAAGAACACATTGTACGAAGAATCCACATCCAAAACTACGAAGGGTAGGATTTGCACCCTCTTACGCTCGCCTTGTCCCAGTTCAACTAGTAACTCAACATACCCCACTGCATCGGTCGCTACGCCATTAAAGCCATGTATACGAGCTTTAGACGGTTTCAAATCCTTCGTCTCCATCTTCATATGGTCATAATCCTTCTTGAAGATGATATTGACAGAACTTCCACAATCAATCAAAATTCTCTTCACATAAGCCGGCCCGATTGTCGCAGATATGACCATCGGGTCGATGGTAGGAGCCTCTACTTGGTCAGCATCTCTGCTCCTGAATACTATATCGTCTGTCATAACGCGCAGCTGTTTAGCAGGGGTCCCATCCTCTACGTTGGAACAACACTTGAAATCTGCGTGCTTCAGGGAACTAGCATACCGCTCCATCTCTTGCCAGTTCTTATCCATGGGGTGAGGCCCGCCGATGATCGTGTTTATGACCAGTCTGCCCACAGTCCGGGCAGGCTCCTCGGGATGACGCGGAGCTGGTGCACGACCTGGGTTGGATGTTCCATGTCCTCCTTCCTGTGGATTCTTCACAAACTCCTGTAACCTTTTCTACCTGATCAACTTCTCTATAGCGTCGTGTAGGTGTCTGCACTCTTCCGTATTGTGCCCATAAGTCTCATGGAAGCGGCAGTATTTCCCAGTCCGCTTTTGTTCTTCGGTTGACTCCTTTGGACGTGGCTTTCTGTACTGAAAGGTATTGCAGGTTGATAGGTAAATGTTCTCAAGAGACGCATTCAGCGGGGTATACTCGTTGTAGGTTGGAATTCTCGGCATCCACTTCCACGCTTCTCTCTTCTTCCCTTGATTTCTTCCTCCGGATTCCTTAGGTTGCCCGGGCTTGTTCTGGACATTGACTTTAACTTTTCCCGAGTTGTCTCCGGACTGCTTCACATCAATGTTGCTTTTCACGGACTCCTGGACAAGCCCCGGTGCCTTATCTCGCCTTACCCACCTGGCTTCATCTCTTCTTATGAACTGATATGCCTTTGAGTAAAAATGCTCTAGCGTAGTCGGAGGTTTTCCTGCCAGCCAGTCTCCAAACTCTGAATCTGGATCCATGCCTCGCATCACAGCCATAAGAATAGCATGATCATTGGGATTGCTAACTTTAGTTTCCGCAACATGGAATCTCTGCAAATACTCCTTCAATGATTCCCCAGGAGCCTGGATTACACTTGATAGAGACATCACGTCCTTTGGACGAGTAGTATGTATCCTGAACTGTTCTATAAATTTCTTCGCCAACTCCTCGAAACTGGATACGGACCGTGGAGGAAGTCGAGTGAACCACATGGTAGCGATCCCAGATAGATTTATTGGAAAGCATCTACACTTGGTTGCATCATTTGCTCTAGCTGAATCTATCATCCATTCGTATCTCATGACATGCTGTCTGGGATCAGTCTTTCCTTCATATGCTAGGATAGTTGGCATACTAAACTTCCTGGGGTACGCTGCCTGCAGAACAGTGTCTGTGAATGGAGTATGGCTTTTGGACACCCCCCAATCGTCGTTTGATAAGCCTTGATTCTCTTTCATCAATTGTTTGATCATGGCCGTCAGGTCTGGGGTCTGTATGGAAGGTGGAAGGTTGGAGTCTGTCCTTCGTGATTGATCAGGCCGATGCCTCCTCTGCTGGCGATCTGCCAAATGTGCATCTTGAGGTTCGACATCATTGGTATCTTGATGATCCGGGCCTCCAGCCTCCACCTGCACTCCAGCTCCTAAGTTTCCAGCTCTTGCTTGGTCACGGTCTCCAACTATTCGGACAGCAGCACCTGCCTGCGTAGTTTCAGTCTTACGGCGTCTACGCCTGGGAGGTTCACCGGACGAAGTCGAGCTGTCGGATGAAGAATAAGGAGCGGGATTGCCCCCAGCATTCTGATGCTGTTGTTGAGTGAGTTGTGCCATGAGGTTGGCGTTGGCTTGCATCTACTCTCCGAGTTGTCTCCTGCTTTCCCTGAGTTCTCTCATCAAGTCGTTGAACTCTATTCTGGTGACAACCGGCATTTGGTCCTGGGCGGTAGTCCCTGCACCTAGCATTGCTTGCTGATTGCTAGGTCCTGCTTGTTGTACGCTAGCAGTCTCGTGGGCGTCCGCATTATAAGAGGCTGATCTGGTATGTGGTCTTGCCATTGTAGAGTTATTGGTATGAACTCTGAGTAGAATCAACGAACGTCCTACGAATGAATAGGATCTTCTTTGGGGGATTTATTCAATCCAGTAGCTTCAAAGCAGGTCCTTGGGGTCTGAGAATTCAGTTCTCAGTTAAAGCACCAAAGTGTTAGCACCAAAATTGGTCAGTAACCTCGTTGAGAAAGATTGTGTAGAGAGATAAATGATGAAAGTAAATTTAAACAAGGAACAATATGCTAAATTGAATGCAAAGACGAGAACACCAGATTTATAGTGGTTCGGCGTAACTGCCTACGTCCACTTTGAGGATAATCTTTATTGCTTTACTAGATAATTGATTACAGATACAATCTGTTTGCCAACTACTTGAATACAATTGCTAAGTAAAGAGGATGAGTCTTGAAAGCGGCAGAGTCTCCCCAGTGTTCTCGAAAAAAGGTCCATTTCACTATGCCCATGCCTCTCTATTTATAGACAAAGATGGGTTGGACTTCCCTGGTGGGCCTGGTAGCTGAATACCTCGGCCCAAATGGAGTGATCTCCATATGCCGATCCATAGATACCGAACGCTGAATGCCGAACTAGGCGTGAATGCCGAACGATCTTCTCATGCCGAACAGAAGTGAGGCCGAACACCCTGAATGCCGTGGGAAGTATTTGTGCCGACCGATACTGGAGGCCGATCTAGTGTATTTGTGCTGAACGACTGAATGCCGAGCAGAACTTAGGCCGGACGATACTCTGGCCGAACGCTGTCAAGGCCGAACCATGTCTTGGTCGAACGACACTTAGGCTGAAGAATAGTTAGGCCGAACGATATTTTATGACAAACAATTCTGCCATGCGAACGTTCGTACATACCGAACGTTATACCATGCCGAACGTCTCTCGATGCCGAACGTTCCTTAATGCCGAGCGCTTCCGAGTTGCCGAGCGTATCATGACGCCGAACACCATCTGGATGCCGAGCGCTTCTTGGATGCCGGCCGTAGCGAGACGCCGACTGAACCAGTTGAGCCGAACGACAAAGATGCCGAATACTAAGTTGCCTGGTCAAATCTCCATGAAACATAAGCTATGATACCAAATGTGATGACCGCCCTACAACTCCGGCACCCAAAAATATAATGGTGCATTGTAACGATGCCCAACTAATGTAGGACGATCATCAAGAGTTGCAGTAAAGTAAACTAAACGTAGAACCTGTCGTATATCTCACAACACGTCGAATAAAATATAATAGTCATCACAGATATAAAACAGGCTAACCATCACATCAGTCTGGGGTAACCACATCTCACATCTAGAATAAAGAGCCATTATGCTCTAGGACCATCATGTCCCTCATATAATAAGGAGCCATCGCGCTCTAGAAACCATTACGTCCTCAGCATAATAAAAAGGCATCATGCTTTGGGAACCATCACGTCCCTAATATATACCCATCCCACGAGTACCCTATGAACCATTGAGTCTTAATCATCCATTTGCACACGTCATCTATAGCAGAGCATTTCTTAGAACTGACCTTACACCTTCCATCACAAAGTCACCGTAGTTGGGACGATTCCCTACTATGATCATCACATAGAATACCACCATGTTTCCCATAGCCATCATCTAACAGTTCCCATTATCTGTCCCATAGTCCTTAACTCTGCATCCTGAAGTACAAATATTTATCATTGAACCCGTCTCTTCTCATTATGGAATCATCATCACCAAGTCTCAAAGTCATCTCATTGAAGCATCGCATCCTCGCTTCACTACCAAAACTACTCGTCGAAGAGCCATAACATTGAAATCAAATGTCAAACGAACGAAGGAACCATCACATCATTCTTCTTATGGACTCTCCATCATCCACATCAAAATTAGTCAAATCGGCCATCATCAATAGTGGTAGATACTGACCACTCTAGAGTAGTTGATAACCACAACTTTGGTCATGTACTTAACCAAAAATGGTTAAGTACAAACCAAATAAAAATGTCCAGCGTCCACCCCAAAGTCCGAAGCACATACCTAAGTCCATCGCCTTTCATCTTTAGGTCATTCGGTACGCACGAAACTCTATCCTATGGGATATTTTCTAACCTTATATCGTCTATGATCAACGTTTTCAACCAAAACAAGCAAACAAGCATAAATACAACCAATAAGCACACATACATCTATCATAGCATATATGCAACATATATAACACTTATATAATAACCGATACATGGATTCATATTAAACGTAGCCTAAATCCAGTGATTTCCTAAAAATAGTACGTCGGTGGTAACATATTGATATCTGATTTAAAACCATTTTAAAATACTTTAAGATTCTTTTATAAAATCAGGTTTAGATTTAAATATATTAGAAATCATGTTTAAAGTCGAAAATCATTTTTTAAGACCCGTTTTTATACTATACTAACAATCATAGTATGGTGAGAGAAAATATCACCCACCTTAGCAAAATCTAACCAATCCTACACCAAGTCGTAGAGCCCTCTATCACGAGCGCAACATAAGAAACCATGTCCAAATCGGACTTCATATGCAAAAGATATGGATTTATAAGAAACGAGATTGTCGATTCATTAATTAATTATAATTAAATCCCTAATTAACTCATTAAGCTAATCCCCTCCCCTTATCTTTTTCCCAAAAACTGATACGCACAGGATACGGGCATACCAATCCCCTTTAACACCTTCTCTCTTCAAATACTCATCCAATACCCAATAAATCGACGAATCATCTTCGCTAACACACTCCTCTTTGCACGAACTTTGCAACAAACCCAACCTCTGTATGCTCGAACCTCCATGACAAAATGCGACACACGAGCCTATCTACTTCCATTGGAAATGTCACACCTTCAACATGATGACCGGAGCTCCAACACCGTTACTAGGAGGTGCGTGCCACTATGGAAAACACGACCGCATGCTTCGTTTCGTTCAAAACCTCTCGAGTCATCATCAAATCTCAGCCTTAGATCCACGACGAGGGAATGGGTTTTGGTCTCACTTCATTGCAACCTCCAATGTCACCACTAATGTGAAGCTCTCCTCTTCTCGAGTCCAATGAATCTGATATCATGATTTATTGTTGATCAAAACTCTTGATTTAATTTATTGAAGGTTTTTAAAGGAGTGGCGGTCATTTTCTTTCTCATTGGTAATGCAATATTAATGAGGGAGAGAAGGGAGGTTAAGTGAGTGTTTATTTAAATAATATTATATATAATTTATTTGAATTTCTCAATAAATTATCGTGTGTTTGAGCTCGTATGATCACACGGCATGTTCGATCGCAACGAAATTCATCAGCATACATTACCCCATTTTTCCAGTCCAACGGTATAAATTTCATCGCTATCTGAAACAACACTATGGGATGATAATTTCGTGCATTTCGAGATCATTTTGGTCATCAAATCATCCGGTACCCATAGCGATATTTATACTCATTTTAATTTGAAAAGTCAATTCGAACCCAATGGAAGTGGTTTCGAGTCCTAATTTGGTCATATACAAAAAAAATCATATTTTAGAGCCTCAAATAATTAACGATTCGATATTTAAATCAATTATTTTAATACCCTATCATTAAAAATAAGGATCGTTACATTCTCCCCTCCTTAAAAGGATTTCATCCTCAAAATTCCCTAAGGGAAAACATCTCCTAACCCATATGCTTTCAAATCCCCTTTAGTTCAAAAAGCTCTACAACACCTCCTTTGCGCAGCTAGGTCCGGAAAAATCCTAAAATAACATAGATATATATACATCTCATATCTGTGGCATCACATATTTGAAGCATTTCATTCCTGAGGACAACCAAGCATACATAGCCAAATCTATACTATAAATCTTAGTACCTCTTTAATAGCAAGAGCATGCCATTTAGAAGTGAATAAAAGCGAGTAAGCATTCTAAATAGCCAACACTTGCTTCCATGTACCTGAACATGTACTCAGCAAAGAGGATTAAACACAATTGCAACAACAGTATATATTTAAGCAGAGTAAATCATATTTATAGAAATCATCTCAAATAAATATGCTATATCAAATCACAACTATCCTGCATGCCTAACAACCATATAAGCATAAGTAATCGTATCAAATGCCAACAATCAAACATCAAACAAGAACATATAAGATCAAACACCAGAAAGTAACATCCATGCCTATCCTAGCATGCAGGATACTAAACTACTTAATATAAAGCATCAAATATGATATCTAATATGAAAGCTGGCAAAAAATGGAAATTTCACCTAGTGACGAGCTCCGGACAAGTGGTTCTCATGCTCTCATCGGTCTCTCATGTGCATCACCTTCACTTTCAATCCACTGATTCTCTAGTACTCCACCTACTTCCACTTGAACCGTTTCATATCATTTCCTATGATTCAAATAGGCCTACGAGGTCTCAAAGTTTCTGGTTTTGATATCATCTAGTCAATTTGGTGCTAAATTTCCAAATGCCTCTTGTAAGTTCTACCAAAACCCACTAGTGAATAATGGTTTCAGCCACTTACAATGCTCTTGGCCCAAAATGCAATCACACTATCAATTCCACATATAACTCGACTAATGTGGATTCCATTCTACTGGACTTAAAGAATATAAATCGAGTATTCTTCATCAATCTATCGACTATTACTTAAATGCAATCATACTCTCCTCTGGTCCTCGACAATCCATCGATGAAGTTCATCGATATCTATTTCCATACCCATTTGGGAATCTCAAGCGGTCAAAGTAAACCACTTGGCTTCTTCCGCTCAGCTTATACTAGTTGACAATTCATTCATCTCGAAAGGAATGCCCCATGTCCCTCTTCATCCCTTCCCAACAAAATGTCTAACTCGTATCACAATGCATTTTATAGTCATCGGGATATATGGTCAAAATGGCCATCGTCTTTGCAACTAGCTCACATCGAGTTCGGAAGTCATAACCAACGATAAACTCAAGCTGTGTCCACTCTAGGAACGTCACTCCTACACTGGTATGTCTTCCGCTCAGAGCATTTCCCTTATAGGCATATATGAAATGTCAAAGTCATGGAAGGCCAAGAACTATAACCATCACGACTGGCGAAGGTGAAGATTCTTATAAGAGAAGAGGTACTTCAATGATGTGGGATTAGTGAACAACTCGAAACTCTCTCCTAATAGATAGTGCCTTCAAATCTCCAAAGTAACACTATCGCTGCAACCTCAAATCATGAGTCGAATACTTTCCCTCGTGCGGTTATAGTTTTCGACTAGCATATGCGACAACCTTACCTTTCTGCATCAATACCGCACCTAGTCAAGTACCATAGACATGTGTGTACTATTGATTCCTCATTCCCACTCGGAATGAATAACATCGATGAACTCATCAACTTCTTTGTCGCACTCACTAACGCATGTCCACACCTTACATTTGAAATAAAAATACGAACAGTGCCGCTACCTTTGTGATTGGTAAAATATCTATAATATGCCGCTAATCTAAGAAACTCCTCATATCCGTAGCACCCTTGGGTCGATTCCAATCCTGGATTGTCGTAACTCGTAGGATCCAAAGCAATGTCTTGCTTTGAAATAACGTGACCCAAGCATCTCACTTCCTCCTTCAGAAGTGATACTTCAAAAATCTCACCATCAATTGGTGTTTTCTCAACACCTCTAACACAATCATCAAGCGTGTCTTCTGCTCCTCTTTCCTCCATGAGTAGACGAAAGTGTCATCAACAAGCACAAGCATGAACCTACTCCAACGATTCCTTGAAACACAGTTCATGAGATTAGCAAAGCATGCCAACACGTTGGTTAGCCCAAGCAGTATAACTAATCCATCAAAAATCAAAGGAGCGTACAAAATGCTCTGATCAGCACATTCTCTCTGTCTACTATCACTTAATGAAACCTCAGCATGAGGTCCAACTAAGAGAACGCCTTCATGCCATAGAGCTGATCGAATAAGCCATTAATAAATGAAAGTGGATGATTGTTCTTCATCTGATTCAACTCACAATAATCAATAAACAACCTCAAAAAGTCATCCGCCTTAGTGGCGAACACTATAGGTGCATCCTACTCAAATATGCTCCTACGAATAAACCCTCACCTCAATTGGTCATCCGCTCATGCCTCTAGTATCTCTGCTCTTTATGAGACATGCCTTGAAGGCATAACTACTGGTCTAGTACCTCTAACTAGAATAATATAGAACTCTCTCCCCCTATGTGGTGGTAATCTAGTAACCTCATTAAATATATCAGAATGCTCCCTAGCAATAGGTACTAATGGAAACTCATCAGGTGGAGTACCGAGCAAGTATAGAAACCTAACCATCACGTCACCGTCCGATAGGCAGCCTAACACTACCATCCATCCATCATCTACCCTTATCGTCACCAATGACCTCTTATAATCCACCACTATTCCATCTCTTCAACCAATCTATTCCCAGACAATAATACCAAACCCAATTAAACCCAAAAAAAATCAATAACAAACAACAAACATCCATGACTCGATAAGACAAAGTCTCGAAAAACCATGTATAGGATGGCTCGGCCTCCAACAAGGTTCGTTATAATTTAAAGGTCGGTTAACTATCTCAGGCCTCGTCCCAATCTATCTATCAGTCACTATGTATGAAGGAATGTGAAACCTTGACATCGCATAAAACACGTATGGAAATTCCATAAGTGGAAAGCATGCCTCAAATGGTAATGCCATATCCCTTTTCTTCCACCGATGGAGCACTTGACGAAATGTGAATGACAATCATTGCATATTCCTCCATAGTTTGTCCCTACTTAGCTGGTTTGGGACAATCCTTCTACACTAGGTATAGGCTCTCAATCCGTAAAGCCTTCTTAATCAACTTCTCAAAGCTCTCATCAATATGACCAATCAATCGCTTCCCAAGATGATCACTCAACCCAACGATAAACTATTCATTCTTTCTGAGTGGATTATTAATGAAAGATAGACCTACTTCGACAGCATATAGAATTCGACAACATACTCCGACACAGGCATATCTCCTTACTTTAACACGACGAACTTCCTAAAAACACCGACTTTTGAAAAGTCGAGATAAATTCTCTTCGCAGCGAGCTATGAACTAATTTCAAGCAAAATGATCCATGGAAATCGAAGCTATAAGAGCACTCCACCAGTTCATTATTCATCCCTGGAGTTATTTAGAGGTCAACTTCTACGTCATTGCATCATCAAACTCCAAGGCATCAAAGATCCTTTTGTAAGTGGCCATCCAGTAATGTACCTCAATAGCCGAATCTGTTCCAAGGAACGGTCTGCCTCTTAGACTCACACAGTCTTTATACAGCTCGACAAAGTCAACTCTAGGCATTTGCACTTGAGCACCATAATCATTTGGAGCAACTAGGGTATTTTTAGATTTTGATTTTCACCATCTCTATGAACATATTCTGTAAATCGAGGTTAGTGGTCCTCGATCCTGGCCACTCCTCAACTCTGGAGATGGAGTCAATAGCAGTATTTCTCATATGTCAGATCATTCATAATCTATAATAAGGATGATCAGTCTCTCATATAAAAAACTGCATCAATAGTGCTCTTGTATGCAATACGACTTATATACTATATATACCACTATATAGTTTTGAAAACCAATATATATAACAAAATACGCACTCTCTGGTATATAGGTATACTCTCGATCCAGTCTAAGGCGATAACTCCTACCCAATCACTACTAGACACGATATCAACTCAGGTTAATCACGTAACCTAAGCTCCGATACCAAATGAGATGACCGCCCTACACCATCAATGTAGGATGATGGTCCAAGGAAAAGAAAAGAAGTAAAGAAGAGAAACAGAAGAGAATATAAACAAAACACCATATAATCAGAGAACCTATCGTATATCTCAGGGTGCATCCAATAAATATAATAGTCACCACAAACATAAACAGGAGAGACAATATTAACCGAATGAATCACAAAATCAGAGTATACATATTTATACGGTTATACAAAACCTAATAGATTTTATACAACTGATAAATAAACTTAATTGATTAATTGTCTCTAATAATAGTGAATCGAACACTGACAAGACTCCATAGTGTCACACAATGGAATAACCAATAATGATTCCAAATATAAGTATGAGATAGCATCATCTCCTGCTCGTCCATCTACATAGCTCTGTGTATCGCTTACACTATTATCTAGTCTACTCATTTAAGAGTACCCGAGATAATAAGAAGCAAAGCATAAAACCTCGAGTCAGACCAAGGTTTGGTGTGGGCGATAAACGATCTCAAAATACTATAAAAGTCAATATAATATATGGAACAAAGAGTATGGAGAATCATATCTGACATTCCCCTACATCCAAAGAGTTAGCGCATAACATAGGATATATGCTACTCTATATCATAGTCATTATGTGAGTACTATACATCAAGGTACTAAGGGGTATCCAAATACACACACATCAATAATATCGACATCATGTGACATCCCTAGGATGGTAGACAACCAAACGAACATAGCATCCATTATCCATCCTCACTTTCACTCAGTGTCTTGGATATATAATTACTCGTCGACCCATTACAGTTAAAAGCTAGACTATCCGTCACGATAGCCTGCATCCTGGTTCTTCGGTACTCAAATCCATGCCACTTAGTTGACCAGAAAGTAGACTAACCATCACGTTAGTCTAGGGTAACCACATCTCCTATCTAGAATAAAGAGCCATTATGCTCAGGTTCCATCACATCCCCATATAATAAGAAGCCATCACGCTTCAGAAGCCATCACATCCCCAGTATAATAAAAATCCACCATGCTTTGGGAACCGTCACGTCCCCAATATATACCCCATCTCACGAGTATCCTACGAACCCTCGAGTCTCAATCTTCCATTTGCACATGTCATCTATAACAGAGCGTATCTTGGAATTGATCTTACGACTCCCATCATAAAGTCATCGCGGTTGGGACGATTCTCTACTATCATCATCACGTAGAATACCACCCTATGTCCCATAGCCATCATCTAATAGTTCCCTATATCCGACCTATAGTCCACAACTCTGCACCCCAAAGTACAGCTATCCATTATTGAACTCGTATCTTCCCATCACGAAATCATCATCATTAAGTCTCAAAGTCATCGAGTCGAAGTGTCACATCCTTGCTTCACCACCAAAACTACTCATCGAAGAGCCATAACATCAAAATCATATGTTGAACGAACGAACCATCACATCATGCTCCTTAAAGCCTCTCCATCATCTTTGTCAAAATTGGCCATCGTCAATAGTAGTAGATACTGACTACTCTAGAGTAGTCGATAACGACCACTTTGGTCATAAGTTAACTAAAAACAGTTAAGTACAAATCAAATGAAAATGTCCGGCATCCACCCTAAAGTTCGAAGCATATACCCAAGTCCACCGCCTTTCGTCTTCAGGTCGGTCGGTTGCATGAAACTCTATCCTAGGGATATTTCCTACCCCTATATCGCCTATGATCGGCATTTTCAACCAAAACAAGCAAACAACATACATGCAACCAACAAGCATACATACATCTATCATAGCATACATATAACATATATAATACGTCAATTCTACCAATACGAGGATTCATATCAAAAGTAGCCTAAATCTAGTGATTTCCTAAAAATAACATGTCGGCGGTAACATATGTAATATCCAATTTAAAACCATTTTAAAATGCTTTAAAATTCATTCATAAAATCATATGTAGAATTAAATTTGTTAGAAATCATTTTTAAAGTCAAAAACATTTTAAAACGCCGTTTTTATACTATACTAACAATTATAGTATTGTGAGAGAAAATATCACCCTATTTAATGAAAGCTGACCAATCCTACACTAAGTCATAGAGTTTTTTTATCACGAGCACAACACAAAAACCTGCATCCAAATCAGACCTCGTATGCCAAAGATATGGATTTTATCAAAAATGAGATTATCTCTTTTTTAATTAATTATAATTAAATCCATAATTACCTCATTATGCTAATCCTATCCCCTTATCTTCTTCCCCAAAACTAATACACACAAGAAACATGCACACCCATCCCTTCAATACCTTCTCTCTTCAAATACTCATCCAATACCCAATGAATCGACGAATCATCTTCGCTAACACGCTCCTCTTCACACAAACTTCGCAACAGACCTTACCTCTGTATGCTCAAACCTCCCCTGCAAAATGCAACATGTGAGCCCATCCACCTCGGTTGGAAATGTCCTTCAAAATGATGGTTGGAACTATGACGTATGCTACCAAGAGGTGCGTGGCACTATAGGAAACATGACCGCGCGCTTCATTTTGTCCAAAACCTCTCAGTCATTGTTAAATCTCAACCCTAAATCCACATTGAGCGAATGGGGTTTAGTCTCACTTCATCACACCCTTCAACGATCCCATCGATGTGAAGCTCTCCTCTTCTTGAGTCCAATGAATCCGATCTCATGATTTATCGTTGATCGAAACTCTCAATTTAATTTTATTGAAGGGTTTTAAAGGAGTGACGACCATTTTCTTTCCTACTGGTAATGCAAGAGTAATAGGGAGAGAGGGTAGGTTAGGTGAGTGTTTATTTAAGTAAAATTATATATAATTTATTTGAATGTCTTAAATAAATTATCGTGCATTTCGAGATCATACGATCACACGATGCGCTCGATCGTAACAACACTCGTCGGCGTACATCATCTCATTTTTCATATCTCAATGGTATAAATTTCATCACTATCCGAAACAATGCTTCAGGATGATAATTTCGCACAATTCGAGGTCTTTTTGGTCATTGGATCATCCGATCATCAAATATAGCAATATTTATGCTCATTTTAATTCACAATGTTAATCCAAACTCTATGGACGTGGTCTCAAGTCCTAATTCGACCGTAAGCAAAAAATCGTATTTTTGGACCTTTAAGTAATTAACAATTCAATATTTAAATCAATTGTTTAAATATTTCATCGTTAAAAATATGGGTCGTTAAATTACAAATTTTCATCGTGGAAGTTCATCGCCGAATCATATGACTCGGTACTAAACCAAGCCTTGGCTCAAAGAAATTAGGATATGACCCGAAGAAAATGCCATTATAACTCAAAGCAAGCAAAATTCTAGCCTGAAGATACTGCGTGAAGAACTCAGAGCACCCATTCCTTTTAACCCAATCAAATCACCATCACCACAACGAACCACGCCAAACATGGATTAATAACGATCCATGGGCACCGATCTCCACACTTGATTGTTTTATGTCCATCCTAAAATGTTGCTCCAAGCAAACACATAAGAACCTCGAAGTAGAGCCCGAGCCATCCCCTTCACCGACCTAAGCACGCCACTGAACCATCTTCTATTGATCCAAAGCCTTACCCCAATCCAACACTTCATCGGTCCACAACCTACCCTGATCCAAGTAGTGACGAACTAACACTCCACCGATCCAAGCAATTCCAAATTGTAACATGAAACCAAACGTGCCCCACCTTGGATCGATCAGATCCCATAGTTCCACATTTTTGCTTCTCCAAAGTGCAACTCCAAGTAAACCTAACAGCGACCTGAAGCACTCCTCCACATGACTAGAAACAAGCCTTCATATGTCCCGAGCATGACTCGAAGCACTCCTCTACCGATCTAGATTTGCACATCACCACCGATCCATCTTCTTTTGCCCGTAACTCGAGCAAACGAACTCCAAACGACATGAAATTTGAAGTGTAGCCTTGTGAGGCTTCCTTGTTACCCTATACAGTTCGCATTGAATTATAGTGAAGTTAAAATTTTGAATCATAACTGATCCAAGGTTATGTTCATAATTCTAAGCTGCTATTCGATCGGCGATTTTAACCAAACAAGCATTATACATTCAAGAAATCAATCTATAAACTATATTCAAACAAGAAAACATCCATACACATCAATTTAAGGCCTAAATCTAAGGGTAAAACTAGATAATAACTATAAGAACAATGGAGATCCATAAGAACACAAGTTCATCAAACATTGTAAAATCATTTTCAATTAATATATATGATCAGTTAAGGTTTAAAACACGTTATAGGATCCAAAAGTCATTTTGAAACAACATTTTAAGGTGTATAGTAATTAATTAGAAAGTGAGAGGTCTTAACTGCTCACCTGAAATACAAGCAATCCAAAAGAGCTTTAATCCCAAGATGAACAGTATATCCAAAGTGTACCCAATAGCAAATCCTCTAATTCAAATGTCAATCTTGCTAATCTCCATCCAGTGAAAAGTTTTTGCTAATTAAAGTAAGGTTTAGAGTGGTTTTTAGGTTAGAGAATGTTAATGGTGGATTCTCTAACTATTTTGGGAAATGTGAAATGACAAGGAGAAGTCCCATCACCCCTTTTGGGTGCTAATCCCAAAATAGGCCTGGGTTTGACCACTGATCTCCTTAATTACCCACCAAACTATTCAAAATCGAGTGAAACTTTAAAAACCATATCTCCTAAACGGTAAGTCCATTTTCCTCTATAGAAAGAAAACCATAGTCTCGATCTAATGGAAGTGGTTTCAAATCCTACTTTGGCTCATATCAAAAGTTATAGGCCATACAAGATTTTTAGGGTCAAAATCATCTGATAAAAATTCTAAGGATGGAAAATGTCGCTTATATTCATTTCCCTGGATTATAGAATCATACGACCATATACAACATAATATTAATATTTTACAATCCTTTAATATATAAAGTAAGGGTCATTACACCCGTCTAGAAACATCTTGATTAAGAATAAAATAATATGTTATTTCTAATGTGATAAATTTCTTATGATTATAACATATTGTAGTTATTATCATATAACATATCATTTAAGGTTTTTTATTTAATATACTTTAAATTAATTACTGAATTAATTATATCATAATATAACAAGTATATAATAGAAAGAAAACGCTTTTTACGTTGAATATGAATAGCCATTGAGTTAGATATATGTAACAAACTACAAAATTGCCCTGATGGCATTCTCCTAATTCTATATCTAGTACAGCTCCACTACCTCCCATTGTCCACCTTAAGCCGAATAGCCCAACCTGATGGAGGTTCTCATCTGTCTAGATCATAATCAAGTTCCTCGCATCATCATCGGTCACCTTTATCCGACGGATGTAGTCCTCATACATGGCAGTGCCAATGTTAGTTTTGGTAGGGGTCATTGGGGTAGAAGAAAGAAGAAAGGGTTACAAATTGTTGAAAAAATCTAGGTAAATGCATTTAGTTGGAAACGTAGCAGGCACGTTAAGTACCTATGTTGTGAGGGCTAGATTGATAGTAGCCGTAATAAAGAAGAACCGATCTTGGTTGGCTAGCACTTTGCTTAGAAGGTCGAAGAAGAGCGGGGTATCTTGATCCCCTAGAGATAATAATTGTTGTTGGGTCGGTTTTGGCCTACTAGCAAAGCTTGAAGATCAGCCTGATCAGGATCAGATTGGGCTCTGAAATGTTCAAGCCATAACAGATAGTGAATAGCCACGCCAAGAGTTTATAGCTGTTTGAGATAAGCTGCCCCAACGCTAAATAATGCACATTCAAGAACCTAACGAAGTAGCGATGGAAAGGAAGCATTACCCTGGTCTTCATATAAGCAAGTGACCAAGAGAGTAGCCCATTGGGATTTGGTTGGCTTGTTTTGTAACATCTCGGAAATTTCCATAAAATTTAACAAGAGTCTAATACAGATTTAGATGGAAATTTAATAATAAAATTTAATTAAACGAAAACAAGGACTTAAGCAAATTTTCACAAACGTTCGAATTGGCTATGAAACTTGCACCATCGTGTTCATGATTTTCATATGTAACACTTCGTAATCTGGTTAGTATGAAGGAGTTTTGGGAGCTAGAATGAATTAAGAAATTAGAACTTAAAAATTAAAATTTTATAATGCCACCGGTTAACCAAAGAGTGTTCAAGGTCGACCGGTAGCGGTCGACCGTGGAGGTTGAGCAGACGACCCACATGTATGTTAAATCATGGGTTATCGATTCTTTAAGATGATAATAAATTGTGGAGATTAGTTTCTTGCAAACGAAGGCTGAGATAACTAGACCAGATTTTTCCTCAGCCAATACTATGGTTAAAATTAAATCTTGCCCTATAAATACTAAGCTAATGAAACCCTAATTCTCTAATTAAAACTAACAATAACCAAACTCTGCCAAAATTTTCTCTTAAACCTAATTTCTAAGATTCCAAAAATCAGATCTATTCAACCTAAGATATTAGATCAATCAAATAAAAGCGGATCAAGGCAATCTACAAAGGAGCTATCGATTTGGGGCAAAATTCTTATGTGCATGCATCAGTAAGAGCTTAGGCTGGAGGTGAGTAGGCACAAATTTGATAAGATAATTATTGTTTTTAATTTAAACTATTGTAATTGATTAGGATGTTAGAAAACCCCAAAAATTGAACAGTTAATATGTTAAACCCTGATTTTAAATTATCAGTTAACTGTAAATTGGAATTTGCATATATCCTTATTGTCTTAAACTGGTGAACCCTAAATTGACAAACCCTAAATTGATAAAACCTAAACTCATATTGCAACCATTAATTAGACTGTAATTAGGGTTCACTAAACACTATACGATTTATGATTAATTGCATAAATAATAGACAATTGAAATATCTTGAAACCCTAATTTTTGCTCGTTAACGGTCGACCGGTAGAGATCAACCATGGGGTATAAGCGGACGACCGTTCATATAGAAAACTGGCAACTTGAACCTCGACCTAAAGCCCAACAATTATAAATAAAAATAAAATAAAATGTGAACTGTTATGGGCCTATTTAAGAGAAATTGGATGCATTTTATGACTTGTGGAAGAACTATTTTCCTAGGAGCAGACGTTAAATTGTGGCGGTGTTGGGTAAATGTTGTTTACCCAATTTATGATTACAGTCGATGCGAGTCGATGTATTTTCGCTAATTGCACTCATAGAAGGTTTCAACGGTGGGTGTGTAACTAGCAAGGATGCCTGATGGAGTGGGCCCGACATAACAGGAGGTCCTAGTATTCATAAATTCCCGACGCCTGTGATATAATTAGAGAGGAGGACCTGGAGCATGCAATAAGAGGCGAATACTGCGATCCAAGCATAGTATGTGGGGATATTCATAGTAGACTTGTGGCAGTGATCACAGTGGAAGTTTATGTCCAAAGTAGCCTAGTGTTGGTGTCTTTCATTATTAGTAGCCTAGATGGCATTGTCTTATACATTGAGTAGCTCTAGGAGCGATGGTCGATCGTTAGGTATGAAATTAGATCCTTAGTTGGTCCATTGAATTAGCCTACATAATTTGAAGTGTAGGAATATACTAGACAAGGACCCTTAGGTAACAGATCTTAGAAATTCACGGACACTTGCCTCACACCCTACATCATTAGAGTAGTTTTAAAGTAACTGCACATGATCATCATATTGAATTTATACTCTTTCACCAAACTTTATGTCTGACCCATTCTCTTTCCTTCTTTTTCCCCACCACAGGTGGACATGACAGCAGGTGACTGGCCCATTCTAGATACTTGGAGAAAGTTGATCCTATATTTGGAGTCTACTTTTATCTTATCTTATTCTCCATGTATTTTTCTTTCTTATAAGTACATTTTGCTTGATGCATCAGTTGTTGAGAGATATTTTATTATGTATTCTATATTTGGATCATGTACTCGTATTTCTTTAAGACTATGACTTGATATTTTCTTATATTTATGTTTTTCTGTGATATATACATGTTTATTTCCTTCCGCTGTGAGATCTAAAAGTGTAATATATCTTAGATTATATCCTTTTGCATTAGTCACTGTGATGTGGTATGTTTTAAACCCCAACAATCCGCATTTCTCGACAATGCGCGAGCCTGAAAGTCACACTAGGCTTTGGATATGCATTTCTCAGCATGTACTCACAAGCGTAGTCGTCCATAGAGTGGTAAGATCAACCCGGTCCTCTCGGATTTTAGAAGCGTCTGAAGGGAGAGTCTGTTATCTATTGGTAGAAACGACCTTGACCATCTACAATCAATAAAGAGTAGCTTAGATTGTTGAACCACCCTAACCTACTAAAAGATTAATTAGGCTCAGGGGAAAGCTTCTCCCTTGCCACCAGTACGAGTAACCTACCACTTCATGGTAGGCTTGTTCGAGCTCTAACCTAAGACAGGCCATGTGGCCCGCAACCCTACCAACCTACCACCTAATCCTATCCATGGATTCAGGCCTAGTATATCATCTTCCTCCTTTAAATGCAAAGGGGGAAGTTCAGTAATATTGACGACGGCTAGTTTTAGTGAGGTCTATTAGTGCTTCACATCAAATGGCCATAGTGGATGGCACATCTTTGATCGTTAGGCGCCATATATAATGGGAGTTCATCAGTACAACAATGATGTTCAAGTTACCGTAATAGCAGTGATAAATAAAATGCAAAAGCGACATAATAATGAGAAAAGAGCAACAACAAAACTCATAAAATCTTTCCAAAAAATGCAAAGTACTATTTTAGCAATAACATTAAAAACGCGATGGATCAAAATCAAAGATACTCACTATTGACGATTCAGGTATGTAGTTGAAAATTAAAATCGAAAATGAAGAAGAAATGCTATATGAAATGTTTTAATGGAAAAAGTATATGAAAGCTCAGTAAAGAATGTAAGAGGAGAGGAGGGGTACTTATAGGTCGCGAGGAGCGATGTAAGCCATTGGATAAGCTACGTGAGAAGCAATATGGGCTATTTAGGGATCATCAAAGCATATGTCAAATAACCATGTCAAAAAAGCACACTATCTTTGTAGCGCCTGGGAAAATAATTTGGTTCACCAATAATATAATGCCATGTGTAGCAGCATTAAATGCGTGATTGACAAGTGCACACCGCAAACGAGCATGAACTTGGGAGAACAATATTGCATAAATCTTTCATAAGTATGGAATGAGTTGGTCTGCATTGTCAAACCGGCCTGCATGTTTATAGCGATATGGTTTTGGCTTAGCACTTGATCCATATGCTTCCCTAAGCCCGACGCATTGGCTCTCATAGCTCTAGTTCCTTTAACAGACTATATTGTACGTATAAACTCGTTTTTCTCTTCTAGGACAAATGGTAAGGAAATCCAACCTCTTTCGGTTAGGATGTGATCTCTGCTCTTATGTATTGTCTATTTATTTCCAAAAGAACCGGAGTTGAATTTACCGGAAATCGGTCAATTGGTTTTTGGAGCGCTCGGTAAGCGGAGGAGTGTACTTATATGAGATGACTTGAAACCGTAACCACTCCAAAACTGTATATGTGTTTTATGCTTTGAACAAAGTTCATGATTGGTTCGAGAAGCTGGAATCTATATGGAGATTCGAGATCCATTTGAGATGCTCGAATACATGTAGTTGTTTGTGATCTATTTAGGATGTGGGAATGTGTGATTTTGAGATCTGTTCGAGTTGAGGACTCATGTGTCGAGATCTGTTCGAGTTATGACTTGCGTGCTAGAATGCTAAATGTAGCCTCACCAGCGGATATGACTAAAACCAGAGATATGATGCATAGCCGTAGGTTTACCTAACCCAAGGGTGCAGGTGACTCTACCGGAGAAATTCCTATAGTTATGCATGTGTGAGTGGTGCACTTCGACCTCATGTTATGGACATCTTTGTCTTTCCTATGGTACATCAGCTAGGGATGCATGATACTTCGGAAGGATTTCTCTGATCCTTGTGTAGGAGGACCATTCTCGAAGTTCTTAAGGCGCCTCCGTGGAATCCTACATAATTAGCAAATGCACAATAGCGGTTTTGATTGTATACATATTATTGTTGTGATGTACACTCACTTGCATCACAGCTACTTGATTATTTATATTTCACACCCTGGACATTATTATAAAATTAATGGATTTTCTAATAGAAACGGTTTGGTCATCATAAGGTAAAAACCCGCTCGTGTTTATTTATGGCATAGTCTTATGATATACCTTTATTTTTAAAGGGTTTTATAAATATAAAAATCCATATGATTTGAGTTCCTCGCATTGGTTTACTAGACTGATTTGGGTGTGATTTCCTAATAGTGCTCGGGTCAACCTCGAGTATATTTCCAGATTTAGCTGGACAATTTAGAGCTTCAGGAAACGAGCTGGATGCCTCCAAGACCTATTCACGTATTTAGTTTCCACTACATTTCTAATATTGTATTTATCGATATCTGTGAGGACAGGCTGTTATAACTGTCCAGGCTAATGATATGTTAGTTTGCTCTGATTGTTGCATGTATATTAAAGATTTCGTTTATGGTAAAAATCTTTGAGATATTATATAGTATCGTTCCGCATGTGAGATTCAGATATTATGTTCTTCTTTCTTCTTCAGTTTCCTTTTCTTTTTCTTTTACCCTAACATTCTGTCTTTCCAGCATTTGGGTGCTTGGCACATAAATACCATGGATATATTAGTGTCGACATTCGGGGTTCAAAAAGGTCATTCATTACATTTGGTATCAGAGTTGAAGATTAAGCAAGAACCTTGGCTTTTATGGGGTATAATTCATTCAGAGATAGAGTAATTGAATGTCTTATTATGAGTTGAGTGTATTATATATATGAGCGCATATTTGTTATTGATATAAAAAAATATTTTGTATTAAGTTGATTAGTCTATTGAGTGGTTTATGGAATTTGGTCAATACGTGTTGCCAATGTTATTGATATGGATCTCTAAACACTTGAACAAGGCAAACCGACACAGTATCGTTTTTAAATTTGGTAAATGAAATAATTTTACCTAGGATTATACTTATATATAAAAGGATAATTTTCAAAAATTGATATAGTTATTTATGATGTGTTTGTTTGTTAGAAAATGATAATATTCGGTTATTATCATTTATTATT
The DNA here is from genome assembly GCA_030737815.1 of Allium fistulosum. NCBI lineage: Eukaryota > Viridiplantae > Streptophyta > Magnoliopsida > Asparagales > Amaryllidaceae > Allium > Allium fistulosum. Next base: position 1,308,040,844 of record CM060904.1, on the reverse strand, counting down.
TGATTAGTTATGCTCAGCAGCTTATGAGAAATTATTATCGTTTGTTGATTTATAAGTAGTTTACCCTTTTTACTACATGGGTTGGGTAGATGGTAACTGACAGGGACATTGAAACGGACACCTTGTGAATTAAGTTTCACAGTTTTACTATAAGGCGTTTGGTGATAATGTTGAGTTAAAATTAAATTTTAATACAAGTTGTTTATTATAATCTAAATAAAGATATACATTTGTGAAATGATTTAAACAAGGAAGTAAATTTATATAAGTATGGTTTATAAAGTATAGTTCGTAAATAAAAAGGATTTAGATTGAGAGCTTGAGAACTTAAATCCTGGTTTTTTGAAATTGATTTTCTAAGATTTTGGAAAATAGTAGTAGTATTATTTGAAGTAAGCATTTGGGAAATTGGTTTACGAAATTTGGATCACGGTACTTAGTAATGTTCACGAAGTATTTGATACCGCTTTGAAAGTGTTTTTTGGTTAAGTCCGAAAGGTATGATTTGGATGTACTGAACTCACTTTTGTCGTTGGAAAATAGTTTTGATAATGATTGCAGCATCATCGATGTTCATTTTCGAGTACCAAAGTGAGGGATGCTACTATAGTAGTTTTGCTTTATAGTTGTTTTGGTAAAAAGAAATTGATTTAAATTTCGGGAGTATGATTTGAAATACAATATGAACTTAAGTCTTGAAAAGTTTTAAAAATAAAGTTATGGGTTTTTGAAATGATTATAACATTGAGTAATGTTCTATATTGAGAATGAATGTGAATTAAAATGAAATAAATTAGTGTGGTTAAGAAACCAATTGAATAGAGAACGTAAGTTGAACATAGATCATTTTATTCGCATGACTGTTCTTGATCTAGGATTCAAGTACATGATTTCGAGGTGATTCACGTCGGTTCAAGTTAGGATTTTTCACTCGATTCTTGATGGCGAACACTTGATATGGATTCTTGATATGATCATGAAGTTTTCTATCATAGTATTTGACTATGTAAGAAAAATGGAGGTTTTCAATTAAGGAACCATATTGGAGTCCGCACTAGAGAGGTCAAGTGATCTATACTAGTTCGAAAGTGAAATTTATATAATCGAGCTAATGATCAGATTTAATATTATGTACAGATGATATATTGTATGGGTTTTAGTATATTTGTATACTAAGTTTGTATGCTTGTGGAAAGTTTTAGGGAATGACTCTTTGAATTATTCTGAGGTAACATGAGTAATCGACTAAGTAATAACTTGAGGCTATTGAGCGTAAGGTATGCTTAGTAGGTTATTTATCATCCTTGTGCGATCAGAGGTTTCTGAACCTAGGAAAACCGTGAGCTTTGGTTGCGAAGGAATGACTGTGTAGTATTGTTATGTGATTTTTTTTAGTTGTTAGTGATTGTAATACTGTTGGGTATTGATGTGTGATTGTTTCTTTTGTTGCTTGTGTCAGTATTTCGAGGAAGAAATATTCTAAGGGAGGAGAATGTAACGACCTGGAATTTTAAACACTTTATATTTAAATATATAAATCATGGATTTAATGTAGATAAAAATGATTTTGAAATCTTATTTAAATTATTTCTAAATAATAAATGTTGATGGTAAACTTTTAATTTTTAATTAAAGTGATTAAACTTGTTTTAATAATAATTCTTTTCAATCAATGCATGAAATTATCATTCTAGGGCATTGTCTCGGATTTCGATAAAACTAGTGTCATTGGATCCGGAATAATGAGTCAATGTACGCTGATGAGTTTCGTAGCAATTCGATGTACTGTATTTTCGTGCGAGCTCGAAACGCGTAGCGTTTAATTTCAGAAAATTAAAGTATAATATAATTTCACTATAAATACCCCTAAACCTAATCCTTTACATTATCTTCCTTTTTCTTTTTCTCCCTTTAAGAAAATCAGTTGCCACTCTTTTCCTCCTTCCATTTGTTTTAAAAGCCAGGGTTAACGAAAATCAACGTCGTTTGATTCGTCGAACTCGCATGGTCAAGGGCTTCACTTTGATGACTTGGGTGTGATTGAGTTTGGTGATGCTTGACTTTTATAGCCGAACAAAGGTTGTAGATTTTAGATGCTAGAGGTGGAGAGAGGGCTTGTCGATGGTGGCATTAAGCTTCACAAGCAAAGGCACGTCAGTGATAGCGGTTTGGGATGGTGCGGCCAAAGGGTGTGAAGGCGACATTTTGTTTGTTGTTTCTAGTGGTGGAGGTCGTGACTAAGTAGGGGAGGTTGGTGGTCAAATTGATGGTGCTATTGAGCTCATGGGGGCAAGGGAGATGATCGGCATTGGTTGGAGGCACTCCGGTGAACTGAGTCAAAATGTGACAGTTTGGGTCGAGATGGGAGGAGCAAGTCAAAATGTGTTTTAGGATTTGACCGAGCTTGTCATGATGGGCGGATGCGACACTTGTGCGTAGAGGAGTTCGTCGGTGGCGACGACAATTGATTTCGTCGAGTGATGCTTCGTGTCATTGTGTACATGTGCACGTGGGAATGGGTTGCTGTGTCTGGTCATGTACAAGGAGGAAAATTAGGGATTGAGGGAGAAATATTAAATGGTAATTAGGGTGTTAATAATTAGTTAATTAAATTGTTAGTTAATTAAATTGATTAATTAAGTTTTAATTTAAATCCTTATAAAATCAATACCTTGTGCGTACGAGGTTCAATCGAGATGCCATCTTCGTTGTTACACTCGTAGAAAGATCCTCTACGTCTTCGATTGTTTAGGCTTGGATGAGTTTGCTCACCAATTGATTTGTATATTGTTGTGGTATTACTGTTTGTCGTGTTTAAAAATAAATTAAATTGATAATGATGCAAGTTATTACTTTTGGACCCCGCCTCGTTTTGTATAACAAGTGACAACTTTATATGTACTACAATCTCTCCTTTAACCCTCTAAAACAATAGACATGTTAAGTAATATTTTGAGTAAGTGTTTTAAACCATATTATAAATATTTTAAAGAGGTTTTTGAGATTATAAAACTTATGTTATCATGAATGGTTGAGTAAAAATAATTAAAAAGGTATATCAACTTGTTTAAAAAATGAAGATGTACTCAGATCTTTAAGGATGTGTTTCAAAGTTAACGACAAGTATGAAAGTGATTTTGGGTTTACAGTACTGATGTTTAAGAAATAATTGTTTTCAGCTCATTTATTTATACTTTTGAAAAGTAATATTACCTTTAAAATAGATTTTTAAAGATAATGATTAAGTGTGAAGTGTTTTTGGTTTGTAGTAAACGAGGAGTAACATTTGTTTTCAAACCTTTGAATAATATTTTAAAAGGGGTAAAATATTGTTAAATGATTTTGAAAAATACTTAGACCTTTAATAATGGAATTTTAAAGATAATAAAAGTACAGAATCTTTGGAAAAAGATAGAAAAGTATAAGTTTTAAAGTATAAAAGAGAGAAGGGGTTTATAGTAACAATGTTTGAGTGATATTTGTTTTTAACCTCTTTGACTGTGTTTTAAATAAGTAAAACTTGTTATTGATTTGTGAATATACTTATACCGTTGAGATAAGTATATGAATGATTTTGAGAGTATTAAAATGTGTAAAAATGAATAGTGAAGTTTTAATTAATAAAAGAAGTATTATTAGATAAAAAGAAGTTTTACTAATAAAAGGGATTTTACTTAATAAAGGAATAATTAAATAAAAAAGGAATTTGAAGTCGTTTATACGATTTGATCATACTTGTGTATGTCAATCATGTTTTATGTGTTGCTTGCTTATGGATAGTATATGGGACTTAGTTTCCTTTATGCAGCCATTCTCATTATTATTGAAATTGACCTATTATAACTCTGGAAATATCCAGAAGAAACACGGAATTATACGGTATAGTTACCTTCGGTGACGATATACTATATGTATAAACTCATTTTGCTCTTCTAGGACAAATGATAAGGAAATCCAACCCCATCCATTTAGGAGGAAAACTTCACTCTTATGTATTGCTTGTTTATTTCCAAAAGAACCAGAGTTGAGTTTACCGAAAATCGATCGATTGGTTTTTGGAGCTCTCGGTAAGCGAGGGAGTGTACCTAAATGAGATGCTCGAAACCATAACCACTCCAAAACCATATACATGTTCTATGCTTTGTAAGAGGTTCTGATTGGTTTGAGATATTGGAATCTATGTGGAGATTTATATCTGTTCGAGATGCTCAAAACAATGTAGTTGTTCGTAATCTATTCAGCATGTGGGAATCCATGCGTGATTCCAAGATTTGTTGAGATATGCGAATTCATGTGTGGTTCTGAGAACTGTTCAAGTTGGGGACTTGTGTGTCGAGATCTGTTCGAGTTGTGAGTCATGTGCTGAAATGCCAGATGTAGCCTCACTAGCAGATATGAATAAAACTAAAGATAGGATACATAGATGTGGGTTTAGCTAATCCAAGGGTGCAAGTGACTCTACCTTAAAGATTCCTATATTTATGCATGCACGAGTGGTGCGTTTTGCCCACAACAGATTCCTATAGTTATGCATGCATGAGTGGTGCGGTTAGGCCTTATGTTGTGGCCAGCTATGTATTTCCTATGGTACATCAGCTAGGGATGTACGGCGCTTCGGGAGAATATTTCTGATCCTTGTGCGGAAGGACCGTTCTCGAAGTACCGTGGGCACCTCCATGGAATCCTACACAATTAGTGAACGAGCCTTAGCGGTTTTGATTATATACTTATTATTGTTGTGATGTACACACACTTGCATCACAACTACTTGATTGTTTATATTTCACTCCCTAGATATTATTATAATATTAATGGATTTTCTAATATAACGATTTAGTCATCATAAGGTAAAAACTCATCCGTATATATTTGCACATGGTCTTATGATATACCTTTATTCTTGAAGGGTTTTATAAACATAAAAATCCATATGATTTGAGTTTCTCATGCTGGTTTACCAGACTGATCTAGGATTTATTTCCTTATAATGCTCGGGTCAACCCCAAGTATATTACCATATTTAGCTAGATGCTTTAGAGCTTTAGGAGATGAGCTAGATGCCTCGAAGGCCTATTCACGTATTTATTTCCGCCGCTTTCTTGTATTGTATTTATCAACGTTTGTGAGGACAGGCTGTTGTAACTTTCCATGTCGATGATAGGTTAGTTTTCTTTGATTGTTTTGTGTATATTAAAGTTTTGTTTTTCGATAAATATCTTTGAGATATTATATACTATCATTCTACATGTGAGATTCTGATATTGTGTTCTTCTTTCTTATTCTGTTCTTTTTCGGTTTCTTTTACCCTAACGTTCTATCTTTCCGACACTTGGGTGCTCGGCACATGAATACTATGGATATATTAGTGTCAACATTCGGAGGTCGAAAAGGTTGTTCATTATAAATTGAGTTTCTAGGCAGCAACTTTGGAGAGTGGAATTGTGACATTAGAGCGAACGTCTTTAGGACATGAAATAATATTTGCCTTACTACAACCATTCACAACATGTAGCTATCAAGCATAACTTGTTCACCGCCAACAACACCCAAATCATTACCAAGCCAAAATCATAATGTACTTGATTTCAAGCTGCCATTTGCTTGGGCGAACAAGTTAGGAAGAATAAACTAGAATTGATCGACCTCTTAATAACAACGACAACTCCTGGACAATCAACCAAAGGTTCGATGACAGAGATACCACAAGCATCAAAACAAATGATGACATAAAATTAGCGCCATACAAGGGAGCTTACATAGCAAGGATGGAAGGGGTGATGGCAGTTCCAGATATGGTCCTTAAAGCAGAAGCACTCAGCCCAAGATCCAAACTTGATGATTTATTCTTGTGGACCATTGGAGGGAATACAGAGGCAGAGAGACAAAGTAGTGGGAGAAAAGTATGTGTAAGGAGGAAGCAAACGAGGGAAAAGATAAGAGGTTGCCATGATTTCTTTTAGCGTTCAATTCATTTTCTTAGCTCATACTTGTTTAATGAATATTTAACCTCCTTTTCTTATATATATATATATATATATGAGCTCGGATCAATAACCCCCTTTAGCATCATTTTGTAGCCCCTTATATCAGCCACAAGTTTCATTTTTGTTCTTTCTCTCTCTACTTCAAGCAGTTAAGAATCATAATTGGGGCCTTTCTTCCTTTGCAACTGGCTACCATAACTGCTATCCAAAACCAATCATAAAAATAAAAGCTCATCATCGCATGTAGGTTTTCCACTTATATCCAATGCCATGCATCTTCGCCTTCACCACTGTACCATTTTTGAATCACATCTACCCCCATGTCCTTACCTTACAAAGTCTATCACCTTCCACAAATATTAGATATTGAATTTAGAGTGTTTTGAACCGAAAAGACCACATCATGCTACCGTGTGCCAATTGAGATAGGGACTTGTGTAGATTTAAGATTGGGAGTAAATGGCCTCATTGGTTTGGTTTGTAGGAAGGGCATTAGATCCATCATCGAGATGAATAAATTACTAATACTTGAAACCAGATTTAAGATAGACATACCCTTGCAATCCATGTCAAATAAAATAGTAGACATTGTGGCTTTTCTTTGATGCCGACTGCAATTTGTGAACAAAACCGCTTCCTTTTTGTAGCTTTGTGATCGTGATTTTTGACATATTACAAGTCATGCAAATGAATAAACCTTACCAAGAATGGAAAACTGGTTCTAATCACCTTCAAAATTTATGGTCCATCGACATTCCATATCAAGAGGAAAATAAATTACTTTTGAAACTTTAAAAATAGTTCCCCATTATAGTATAAGTATATATACATAATGTATACTTTTGATCATAGATATATATAAAATAATAAAAATAATTTTTTCCTCCTTATATATATATATATTATATTTTACTAATGAAAATATATAATTAAAAATCTATTATTTAAATCCAACCTTATCCGTATTAATATCTAAATATACATGCATGCGTACATACATACATACCCATACATACATATATATGTTAAAAAGGTTTTTTCTACATGGTCATAATGAATTATTTATGTCCAAAGCCCGATATTTTATAATATGTACATATGTATATGTTTTGAAATCGGTAATTTTATTACCTTAGGCTTCTCGGCCCAAGAAGCAAAGTTACTCATCCAAAATACGAATTAAGTAAAACTACATAATAGATCCAACCACAAACTTCAAAAACATAATCTAAACTAGATCTTTCTTTCTATTCTTCTCTTTCTTCTCATAAGTCAAAAGTTTCACTCTAAGAAAATCATGGTAGCTTTAATTCAATTCGTTGGATTTCTCCCTATGTCACCTTCAATCCCCAACTACTCAACACCTCTTCTTCTTCTTCCTGCAAATTGGTAAGTATTTTTCCTTCGGTTCTCATTACTACTAATTACATGTCTCAAGCTATTAGCTTACTTACGTCAAAATTTTCATTCTTCTCTTCTGAAACACTCGTCGGTTCATCTCTTTCCAAATTCTCCAAACAGCAACTGTCAAGGCTATGTTGAACACATTTGTAATCAAATTTTAATTTTATATTGTCTTAAAAATAAACGTATATGTTTAAATTAAAATCAAAAGTCCAAAAAAGTATTTTTTTTCCAAAGTCATGAGTGTGTGTGTGTTAGGCCTAAAAATGGTGCGGGTTTCAGCTCGAGCCTAGTCCGAACATGCCCTGCTAATACGGGCACGGGTGTTGCCCTAACTACCCAAGCCCAACCCGGTTACTATATTAGGGCTAGGTATAGTTTTATCAAAACCTGGCCCAGTTTGAACCCAACACGATTATTAGTTTTTCGTAGTATCAAAACATGAGTGTTTATGTCATTTCTTTACCATTTTGTTTGTTTGCATCTAGATGTTCTTGCTTACTTTTGTTGTAAACTTGGCTACATCACCATTCAATTTGTTTGTTAACATTGTTTGTGTATAATTTGAAAAAAATTGCAAGTTTAAAGTATGATTTTTACATAAATCTTATGAGTTCGATATATACCGGTATTACCCAACGGGTTTGAAAAGCCCGACGGGCCTGACCCGGGTATTGGTTTCCCTAAGTGTTCGGACCGGGCTCAAGTTTTGATTATTGTAATTGTGCTCGGGTTCGAGTTTTAAGTTACCCAGACCAAACCCGACCAGTTGACAGGCCTAGTGTGTGTATATATGATTTTAAAATTATGCTTGTTTAATATATATATATATATGTATGTATGTATATAAAGTTATGGTGAATAATTAAAAAATATTATTTTAAATACATTTTAGTCCTTGAGATGATGGTTTTGATGACAACAACCTTAGGACTTGTTATAAATATAAATACTAACGTTATGGTTTAGATATATATGTATATGCAGAATATAAACATGCAGGTACGAAGAATGAAGACTGTACAGTATAGAGATACAAGACTGATGAATTTAAAGATCAAAGATATCAAGATTGAAGTCTCATGAGTATCAAGAAATCAAGTTATCAAGAGTTCAAGATTTCAAATAGTACAAGATAATGTAGTCAGTCTAGAATTATGTTAAAACTTCTTGAAAGCACTTACATCTTTATTCGAAGTTTATTCATGGAATGGAATCCACTTCGAGCCTATTAAAGGGATGGAACCCTAGTGGGATGAAACCCACGACAATATCTAGTGGAACATATAGTGGTCCTATTTTGATATCCACTAATTTTATAAAAATGTTTTTTCAAAAATATATCTCTTGTTTTTAAAAATGTTTTCAAAAAGACATCTCTCTTGTTTGAAATATTTTAGCCTCAAAACTATTTTTATCATTTTTAATATTTTGATTTCAAAATCGTCCTTGTTTTTAAACCATCTCTTGTTTTAAATATTTAGCTTTAAAATATTTATATACTCAAATTTTAAATCACTTTATAGATTAAGATTATATATATTAAAAATTATTTTCTAAACTCTTTTATATGTTTAAACTATATTCAAATATATTTATAAATTTTAGAAATTGTTTTGACAAATTATACAAACCAATTTTAATAAGAAAATCAAAACATCAATTTTGCCTTGAGCATGTCGACATACATCAACCCCCCATGTCGACATGGTGTTCTTATTTTCAATTTTCAAAAGAAGTGTCTATTCGTCGTATCCTTTCACGAATAGATATGGCTGTTGCTCTACTATAAATTCTAGTAAGTTCTAAACGAATTTTTATTAGATTTTCATTTATTTTCTCTCCTCTTCATCTTCCACATTTATTCTAAAGAATCCTAAACTATACTCTACCGAAATACAAAGTGAATCAAATTCGATTATCTCTTGTTTGATTCTCTGCCACTCTCTCCATAAGATCTCAGTGCTATTCAGAGTTATAGAATCTTTTGCAAATCAAACAGTCGAGTAAAAGGTGCGGTTGAGCCTTGAAATCAATTGGGTGTGATTGTATCCCCGAAAATCAATTAGGTGATCTTGTAGCCTGGTTAAATCAAGAGAGTTGCCTTGAACTCAAATACAGGAGGGTGTACCTCGTAGCCTTGAAACCGAGGGTGTAATCTGGGAGATTATTTTGAAAAGAAATCCGTATGATTGTACGGGACTGGATGTAGGTTAACTCCGAACCAGTATAAAATCCTGGTATGTTCTTTCCTTTACTGCTTTTATTTAGTATTTGCATCTGTGTCTGATTCTGTGATTATATCTATGTTTGTGAATTGCATTTGTTAGTGTTTAAATTGAACAAAATTCAAAAAGATTTAAAAAATACATAAACAACTATTCACCCCCCCCCTTTAGTGTTATTCCATCCTTAAGGTCCGTAATCCGCATTTCTCACATTTGGTATCAGAGCATTGGTTTTTAAAGTTTTCATAATCTGAATTTTGAAAAGTTTTAAAAATGGCTACCAATACTGGTTCTGTTAAAACTATCACTAGTTCATTTGTAGAGGGTCAGTCTACTTCCATACCACCACTTTTTAATGGCAGTAACTACGCATATTGGGCATGTAGAATGAAAATATATTTACAGTCAATAGGATTAGACACTTGGAATATCACACAAACTGAATATTCTGAACCCACAACTAGTTTTGCACAGTGGACTACTGAGCAAAAGAATATTGCACAAAATAATTCAAAAGCCATGAATATTTTATTTTTTTCACTTGATAGGAATGAATTCAATAGAGTATCTGTTTGTAAGTTTGCATATGATATCTCGAAAACTTTGCAAGTTACTCATGAAGGAACAAGCAAAGTCAAACAGACCAAAATATCCATACTTGCAAATCAGTTTCAATTATTCAAAATGAATTCTAATGAGTCCATTTCAGATATGTATAGTAGATTTTAGGAGATTGTGCATTCTCCAGTATCATTGGGAAAAAGTTTTTCCAAAGAGGATCAAGTCAGAAAAATTCTAAATTCTCTTACTCCAGAATGGGATCAGAAAACTCTTGCAATCGAAGAAGCAAATGATATCAGTACTTTAAAGATTGAAGAATTAATTGGAAATCTAATGTCATTCGAAGGACAAATGCAAGGGAAAAAAGATAGCAAGGCATTCAAAAAAAGTCAATTGCTTTCAATACATTAATAGATGGATCAGACTCGGAAAGTGATGATGATGAAGAAATAGCTTTCATGACAAAGAATTTTCGGAAGTTTTTGAAATAAAGAAAGATGAACAACTTCAAAAAGAATGATCACAGGAATTCTGGAAATCATAATGAAGTACCAAACCACGTCAAATGTTTCAACTGTGACAAACCAGGCCATCTCAAAAGAGACTGTCCGCATCCTGATAGCAAAAGTTTCCTGCAAGCAATGATTACACAAAGAAAAGGAAAAGAGCGTATACCGCTACACTAGATGATTCAGAGTCAGACTCATCCTCAAGTGATGATGATCAGAAGACGGAAAATTCAAATATGTGCTTTACGGCTATTCATGATTCCGATGATCTCAGAGATACGAGTCTAGAAAAAGGTACACATTTACAATATATTGGTTGAAATTGTTTGCTTAAAATTGTTTGATTGTTTTTGAAATTATGTGTTGTTTGAATTTTAATTTTTTTATTATGAAATATTTTTATTAAAAGAATATTATTATATTTTATATTACTCCAGAAAATATATAGACATTAAAAATAATATTTGTATATAGATATTAAAGTATATAGGAAAATATAAGTCACATGAATTCTCTGACCCATGTCGACATGGCCCTACCCATGATGTCGACATCTCTGTAAGAAATTTGAAACTCAAATTTGAATTCAAATCAAATCTTTGAATTTCCCTTCACCTTTTCACCAAACCCAATGTTCTGGAAAGGTACCTCTTGACTAGAGAACATGTCTATTGAATATATATTTATTTCTATTATTTTATCATACCTTTTCACTTTCATTTTAAAATTCAAACTCTCTTTCACTCTTTCAAACTTTCTACTCTCTTCAAAAATGCCTTCTTCAAGCACTCCATCCACAATGAGGCTGTCTAAAACCATTAAAGGGTATATCTATAATGATTCGGAAGCAATCAAGGCTTATATAAGCTATGCTAATTTCGGAAAAGTTCATATAGGAAAGTTTGCTATCTTTAGCGATTTCTCTACATATGAAATCAATACTCTTCTTGAAGAGAATCATATTCTTAGTCTTTTTGATAATTCTCAAAATGATTTTGTTTGTTACCTAAATCTTGTTAAAATGTTTTATGCGAATTTGAATTGCGGTTTTTATGAAGGAAATGAAGATGAAATTTAGAGTAGTGTTAAAGGCACTAAAATTGTTTTAAATTGTGAAATTTTGGGCAACATTCTCAATTGCGAGAATTCAGGAATAGATCTTTCTACTTTTAATATCGATGAACATGATCGTGAGACATTTCATCACATTTTCGAAGGAGATGACAACTTTGAATTTAAAAATTGTAACTTTCGTCCGAAAGGTCGTATTGTCAATCTTCTTTTGCAACATACTATCACTCCTAGATCGGGAAATTTCAATAACCCAACTTTAAAAGTTTGTAAAGCTCCTTTCGCTATCTTTGGCCATTATGACATTAATTGGGCGCAAGTGATTATGGATGAACTTCGTCCTAAGAATTTGGAAATGGGTGAGAATACCTTGTATCATGGAATCTATCTCACTTGGATTTTTAATTATTTTGGCGTTGATTACAAAAGGGAAGAATTTGTTTCAAGAAAAGTGTTTAATCAAGCCAATGTTTCTCTCATGAAAATTCCTTTCATATTTCAACAATATGAATCTCTTGTCGAAAAGGATGAAAGATTGGCACATGAAGATATGGAGGAAGAAGATGAAGAAGAAGAAGGGGAGGAAATGGAAATTGAAGAAGATAATGAAGAAACCTCCTTAGAAAGTATTGAATATCCTACCAATACTAACAATCCTTCCAAAAAACTCTCCTCAAAAATCAATAGATTATAGTAGAAAATCAACGGATTCTCAAAAGATCCGTTAGTAAGAAATCAGATAAAATGTCCACTAATATGAACAAATTCTTTGCTAAAGTTGGTCGGAAACTTGGCTTATCATCCTCCTCCTCATCCTCTAGCACATTCTAAGAACTAGGTTGTGATGTATTAGTTTGTTTTGTGTAAGCTTGTATTGTTTTATTATGTAGTATCTTATGTATCATCTCATCTGTTTATAAAAATCATCTATCTTATGTTTTCCTATCTTATCGTGTCTCTGCAATAAATGTTAGTATAGTATATAAGTTTATATATATACATACATATTCATAAAATAAATAAGACACATAAACCAACAGACCCATGTCGACATGCCTCTGCCCCCCAATGTCGACATATAACTGTCAGATTTGGTTATTTTTTAAAAAAAATTGAAATTAAAATAACTAACTCGTGTCTATTCATTTTAAACGAATTTCTGCCTATTTAAACACCTGTTTCTTCCAGAAATTTGTAATCATTTCATTTCTACTTATCTTTATTTGCATCTCTTCACTACTTATCAAAAATGGCTTCCTCTTCTCACACTCTAAGTGATAATCTTGAAGAAACTCTCAATTCATTCAAGAATATACTTACTTTTATTCTCCACAATCAAATGCACTTAGAACTAAGTCAAATGCAGATGATAAAAGAACAAGAGAAGCATTTCGATGCCCTCCGTTGGATGATTACTGCCCTCAACAAAGATGATCTCGATGCAAATCCTGTAGGAACTTTGATTCAAGATAATGAAGATTGGGAAGTTATTAAAAAGGATCCTATCTTTGGAGAAGAAGGATGGGTTGAAATTCCTAGAAATATTTGATCTCCTTATGGTTTGAATTTCTTGTTTTTGAATTGTGTGATTTGATTTGATTTGCTTTGATTAGAATTGATTTGGTTTGAATGGATTGTATAACATTATATTAAACATAGTATATATTGGGTTTAAACTTTCATATTTGTCATGTCTTTATTATTAACTCATGTTATTTTATATATCATACACTCCATCATAATTTTTCACAGGTACTCAAGTATAAGACCAAGGGGGAGTTATATTAGTTTAGAATTAGTTTTTGTTGATGACAAAGAGGGAGAAGTATAAAATAGAGTAGTTAGGCTTAGATTAAGGGGGAGTTATTAGTTTTAGGGGGAGTTATAGTGAAGGTGAAGTATATTTTATAAACATAGGTTGACATCATCAAAAATGGGGAGATTGTTAGTCCTTGAGATGATGGTTTTGATGACAACAACCTTAGGACTTGTTATAAAATATAAATACTAACGTCGTGGTTTAGATATATATATGTATATGTAGAATATAAACATGCAAGTACCAAGAATGAAGACTATACAGTATAGAGATACAAGACTGATGAATTTAAAGATTGAAGATATCAAGATTGAAGACTCATGAGTATCAAGAAATCAAGTTATCAAGAGTTCAAGATTTCAAACAGTACAAGATAATGTAGTCAGTCTAGAATTATGTTAAACTTCTTGAAAGCACTTACATCTTTATTCGAAATTTATTCGTGGAATGGAATCCACTTCGAGCCTGTTAAAGGGATGAAACCCTAGTGGGATGGAACCCACGACAATATCTAGTGGAACATATAGTGGTCCTATTTTGATATCCACTAATTTTATAAAAATGTATTTTCAAAAATATATCGCTTGTTTTTAAAAATGTTTCCAAAAAGACATCTCTCTTGTTTTAAATATTTTAGCCTCAAAACTATTTTTATCATTTTTAATATTTTGATTTCAAAATTGTCCTTGTTTTTAAACCATCTCTTGTTTTAAATATTTAGCTTTAAAATATTTATATACTCAGATTTAAATCACTTTATAGATTAGGATTATATATTAAAAATTATTTTCTAAACTCTTTTATATGTTTAAACTATATTCAAATATATTTACAAAGTTTAGAAATTGTTTTGACAAATTATAGAAACCAATTTTAATAAGAAAATCAAAACATCAATTTTGCCTTGAGCATGTCGACATACATCAACCCCCCATGTCGACATGGTGTCCGTTATTTTCAAATTTCAATTTTCAAAAGAAGTGTCTATTCGTTGTATCCTTTCACGAATAGATATGGTTGTTGCTCTACTATAAATACCAGTTAGCTAAATGAATTTTTACCAGATTTTCATTTATTTTCTCTCCTCTTCATCTTCCATATTTATTCTAAAGAATCCTAAACTATACTCTACGGAAATACTAAGTAAATCAAACTCGATTATCTCTTGTTTGATTCTCTACCACTCTCTCCATAAGATCTCGGTGTTATTCAGAGTTATAGAATCTTTTGTTAATCAAACTGTCGAGTAAAAGGTGCGGTTGAGCCTTGAAATCAATTGGGTGTGATTGTAGCCCTGTAAATCAATTAGGTGATCTTGTAGCCTAGTTAAATCAAGAGAGTTGCCCTGAACTCGAATATAGGAGGGTGTACCTCGTAGCCTTGAAACCGAGGGTGTAATCTGGGAGATTATTTTGAAAAGAAATATGTACGATTGTACGAGACTGGATGTAGGGTAACTCCGAACCAGTATAAAATCCTGGTGTGTTCTTTCCTTTACTGCTTTTATTTAGTATTTGCATCTGTGTCTAATTCTGTGATTATATCTATGTTTGTGAATTGCATTTGTTAGTGTTTAAATTGAACAAAATTCAAAAAGATTTAAAAAATACATAAAACACTATTCACTCCCCCTCTAGTGTTATTCCAGCCTTAAGATCCGTAATCCGCATTTCTCACAATACATACATACATACATATATTAATACTTGCAAATATACATATATAATAATTTGAATTTCTTTTATGTTTGAAATCATTTTAATATGTATACACAAAAATTATCTTAAATAAACATTTATCGTATATATATTTCAATATGTATGCTTGTTTAATATAGAAGATGGGGGTATTCATAGCCACCATAAATATTAAATACTTACACCTTTTTCTCTCATTTAAATCTTGACCTAATGTAGTTCAAAAGAACCATCCAAAGTTCACCCTAATCCATGTTTGCATGCCCCCTTAATGGACATTTCATAATATTCAACCTAATTAATTAATTATTTAAGCCTATTTATTTTAAAAAAAATTATATAACTGTCATATATTTCTTTTATTAATTATAAGGCCCTAAAAAATAATTAAAAACCATAAAAATTTGTTATAGCATTTGTACTATTGATTTATAATGTTTATGAATTGTTCTAAAACAAGCTGGACTTTAAAAATTGCTAATAAAACCGATCTGTTAACTCATTGTTGTGAACTCGGTCTTCAGTAATATTTAAAAAAATATACTAAAGCTTGTACGGACTTTGCTGAAGTGCAATATCATTCATGAGTTCAGTTTCTTATAAATCACTTAGGCGAAATCCAGTTTCTAATCTTTATTAAGCTACACCTTTGTAACAATATTTTGTGCATGTTTTCTTTTCGTCATCATTATATCATTAAGAGATCTAGAGTTTAGTCAATGGTTCAAGACTCAAATAATATTCATAGTTAATTGTGTAGTGCCCCTTTTATTAAATCCAATAACATTTATCGATTAACTGACTTACAATGGTCAGAGATTTTGAATTTAAGTTGGCTACCAAGAACGTTAATACTAACTTTCAACAATGAAGGAGGCGACTCCTCTCTTAAGTAGTGTTTCGCTCCAAGTAGTTCGACATACACGCATCTATGGTCGTAACATGTTCGTGATGTCATGTGATTGACTATCAATGTACAATTTAGATATTTAAAATCAACGGCACTCTCAAGTCTGAAACTACTGCACATCGAAATGTAAGATATTTTGTTTTGACTTAACTTCTTTAACAATAGAAGACTCGCTTAGTCGTTATGTGATTGATCTATATAACTACTAGTACATAATTCTGTCCCAATGGTCATGAGTACTTCACCATCCATCGTATGGAGAGCATTGCGTACTCTAGTCTCAACAGATATATCTATATTATTTTCTTGATACATCTTAAGTAAGAACAATTTATGGATAAGTATTTTGAATGTTCAAATCAAAACTCATGGTTACAAACATATTCGCAACTGCTCCTAAGGTATTTCTACCCATATATGTTTAATGTGTGTGTATATGTCATTACGTATATCATAATATGATAATACATTATAATATAACAATACATATAATATAAAATAAAACTAAAAACATACTTTATTTCAAACAAAATTCTTATACAAGAGTTAAGTAATATAACAAATGACATGATTGCTCCTAAGGTACATCCTTAAATCTATCAAAAAAATACCGACATCCCAAAGATACTATCAAGACACACATTTGAGAGAAAACTTATCGTAGTAGGTTAAGAACCCATCAGATGGTTGTTAGGCTCCTTCTTGATGATAGTCACAATGGCTAACGAGTCGGCCAATGATCACTGATGGCTACATAGAAAAGAGTTGAGGGTATATTCTAAAATAAATTATGTAATTTTGATTATATAATAGTGAAGGAATCAGCCCGGTTTGTAGTGACTAAACTGGGTGAATTTCAAAAAAAATTATCTATTTGGATCATAGTGGGCCCATGAAGTCTAATGATTTACACTAGATTCAATTTAGTAATTAAATAAAACCATATTTTAATTAAATTTAAGTTGCATTTATCAATTAATGATATTAATTAATTTAATTAAATGTTTGTTTGGATGTATCATATATGCATTCAATGATATAACAATATAATGAAATATAAACATGTGTATAATTATACACACATACAAATATTGGGATTTATATTTATTATATATACATATACATTATACTTACGTATGCATATGACAATTTCATATGAATTAGGAATATGAATGCCTGAGTATATACATATGTTTGAATATACTATAATATGTGTATACAGGTTTTATAAAGGTATTTATATTACCATAAATATATATATATATATACACATACATACATATACGATATTTTGTTGTCACGTGTATGTATTTAACATATTATAAATAAAATTATGAAAACAACTTTGTATAATAAAACCAGATAATTTCAAAATAAAAGAATGATTGATTAGAAGTGAAGAGGGAAATAAAGTTTCATATTAAATCAAGATCTAATTAAATAAAAAATAAAAGGAAATAGAACAAAGTGTTATTTTAAATTTCTCCCTTTAACAAACACAAATTACTGATAGATTCGATACAATAGAGAAAATTCTATTCTTAATCACAACAAATATCCAAATTTTAAACTTAGAGGTCCTAAAATACACATTCAACATGCGAACAAAATTTTCAAATACTATTTTAATAATTATATATATAACATTAATGACACATAAAACATTTCATACATGCATATGCATACATATGTATATTTCAATTTAAGATTTAATTTCAAAACCATACATCTGACTAAACAACAAACTTCGATGTATTAATTTAAAGCAATTTTACCTAACCAAAGGATTTGACTTGATGTTAGTTTAAAATCTTAAAGGCATGAAATTGGCGCATATGAACACACACACACACACACACACACACACACACATATATATATATATATATATATATTTCATACTTATATATATACACACATATACATACACACACACATACACACATATATATAGGCATAATTCAATTAATTAAACATTAAATCCATGTTTATATGTGAACTAACTTGTGATAACAAAAATAAAATTTTATTACAGCAAATCAGATCCACATCAATCAATAATTTTAGATCTAACAAACAATAGCATTACACAAAACAAATCAAACACAAATTGATTTAAAGCTAAATAATTGATTAATTCAATCGTGATAACAAAAATAAATTTTATAGTGAATCAAATCTATATTAACTAATGATTTCAAATCCAATGATAGTATCAATACACAAAATGAGTCATGCACAAGATAGATTTTACATTTAAATGACAATACATAATAGGTTTAAAATAGATTCAACAAGTACAATTCAATATACATATATATGGGTTAAGTCGGGGTTAAACATCATAAATGAGTATAAATAAAAAGAAAATAAATCTAAAAAGTCTTGCCCTTTGTAGCATCTTGATTTGAGATTTCTCCTCGGGTCTCAAAGTAGATCCACACTCAGCTTTGTAAAAGAGATATGAACCGCTTAGCTTTTATTTTATTTGATGTTTTCATTTGATTTGTAGTTTATTTTGTTTTGAGAGGGATAAATAATTTTCAGCCATGGCTATGAAGAGGAGGAGAGGAAAATAAAGATGAATGAAAGAAAAAAATGAAAATAAAATTAATGGATTTTTTTATTTGAAAGAATGAAATGTTTCTATTTCTTTTAATTAAAGCTTCCTAATTAATCCCTTGATTTTCTCTTGCTCCACCCCTCTCTTTTCTTAAGTTATGGTCAGTTAAATATGCCATCAGATGGCACCAAATTTCAACAAATCTCTTAATACAATCATCTTTTATTTAAACCCATTTAAAGTTACTGATATCATAAATTGATGCAATATAACTTTTATATATGTACTCAAATAATTACAAACAACTCTCATTCATCAAATAAATAATATAATAAATAATATTTCTCATACGTTATTCGATTTAATTAATGTATAATATTTTACAAATTAGTTAAATCTTGGGGTTTTTCATAGATTCACAAATAAGGTTGTGTGACTTAGATGTGTGAATTCAGTCAACGATTTATATTAAACAATTTAAATATTAACGTCCACAGGTTACCTTAGCTAGTGGCACGATAGTTTGGCCAAATTCATCACTTGAAGACCTTTTCTGTAAAATTAAATTTCATATTTGTCTTAAGCAGTACCTTTTAGCAATGATTATTTACACACATTCTCTTCGTCGTCACTATATCACTTTAGGATTTGTGTTGATCAAACTAGTTCCATCCTTGTTCAATTCATTTATGCCATAAATAATTTCTTTGGTTCAATAATAAAATTTATGATTAACCGTACTCCTCTGGCCAAAGATTTTGATTTTGATTTAATTATAATTGACTGTGGTACTAACCTCATATAACTAAGGAGTTGAACTCTCTATTGAATAGTGCTTCACTCCCACTACTTCAGCTAAGAATAGTCATGCCATGATTTAACTATAATCAAAGTGGAGTATTCACATTGAAGTTCCGTTAGTGGTCTCAAGTTGAGGGAACTATGTAATGTCGTCACCCTAAGATTTTTTGTTTATCCCAGTTGTTATAAACCAATCGGACACTCTGGGATGAGTCGATCCATAACTATCCAATAACTATGAGTATGTAACCTCTTGGTGCCCCAGCAGCCATGAGTAACACTGCCCAACATTTGGAGAGTATTTTCCACTTTGATCTTAACAGATGTATCGATATCCTTTCATGAAATATCTTGACCAGAAACATTTAAAATAATATGCTATTTTATATTGCGATAACTTTCTCATGACTACAACTCCTTGTAATTATTATCACGTAACATATCATTTAAGGATTTTTTATTCTAATATAATTAAATTAATTACTTAATAAATATATTATAATATTACAAGTATAAAATAGAAAATAAACACTCTTTATTTCGAACAAGATTTTATTGCAGAGTTAATAATTTACTATAATTTACAGAATTATCCCTTGGGTATACCCTTAACTCTCTCAAATAGTACACTTAACTCTTTTGTACGAATCTCGTTTGAAATGGAAGTATGTTTTAATAGTTTCTGTTTTTGTTGTATGTGCATATATTTATAGTTAAATGTCAATGATTACATTTTATACATACAATAAGAGATGAAAAGAAGATATGAATCTAGTATGGCCAAAGATATCTAATTAATAGTTAGTTTAGCTAAGTGAATAGGACTACAAGCAACTATATATATGTCAACCAAAAAATTGGATCAACACCCAAAAACCAGATGAAAGCACCAGTTCGGATTAAAGTAAGAGAAAAAGCAGAAAATAGACTTGAACACATAGAAGTTTTTATAGTGGTTCAGCGTAATCTCCGACCTACGTCCACTTCAACCTTAGTTTTATTAGTTGTTCTCTCTCTAGATTACAACTAGTTTTCTTATATCTAACCACAAACTAGTGGATCTCAGATTTATAATGGATTTTCTAGGTTTTTTATGAGTCACTAGTACTAAGAATTTGCTAATCAAAGTCCTAGAACATCAAATTGTTGTTTCCTAGGCGACTTTAATGGAGGAGAGGTTAGAAGTAAAGAAGTAGATGTCTCTAATGGAAGAGAATCCAATCCTCATTTTGGTTTCTCTATGGCTTGTATTTATAGGGGAAACAGTCGTGTTGGGCTAGAAATCCACTGGGGCAGAGTCCAAATATTGGCTCGAAGTAGTGTGCAAACGATCTTTCGAGTTAACCATAGAGTTCGGTGTCGATCTCTCAAGTTAGTGATGACTTCTCCCTGTAGTTAAAATCACTTCAAACCTTCTTGCATCATTCTTCTTACTTCATGTTAAGGTATCCCATGTTGTTTCTATCGATCGTTGGCCATCCAAAACAAGTCGGTACCTACCTCTCTTCAAAATAGCTCTGTATCAGCCTTTTTGCCTAAGATATTTTTTTCCTTTAGCTCAAAATGACTTGTACTCTTTTGCAGCACTCTTCTAATTCCATTTGGTGGTGTCCCAAAGTGGTCACAACATCTACGGAGTTAACAAGAGAGGTCGGTACCTACTTGAGAGGTCGGTGATGACCTCTCTCCTTAGTGTAATTTTCATCCAAATTTCTTAAGTAAGCATGGAATAGGTAGACAATGACTCTTGTAAAATTTGAGTGGGAAATATTAAGCCAAAAAATATCTTCGACGACATGGCAATGTTGGTACCGACATGTGCAGTTAATGTATTTTTGATTGATTTTTTTTAGATGTTTCTTCGCCCTATCTAAGATAGCTTGCCAATTTTTAGATCGTTTCATCCTTATTTGAATCTTCTAAGTCTAGTTGGAATTTTCTTTGCTAAAAAGTGAGTTAGCACTTGCCCCCCCCCCAAAGTACGCCATTTGAATGTAAGTTGTGCTTTGCTTAAGAACAAGTTCCAATAATCAATATTTGATAGTTTAACTCTCTAGCTGCTGCAATCTTGGTGAAACATCCAATTCCTTCAGATCCTCTTGTCAATCATGGGTCGTTCCAAACCCGTTACAACCTAAGACTCTGGACTCTGCCGAAGTATAGTTTATACATCACAATCATTTTAATTTCATTCGGAGTTATTAATTCACACATCTATACGTACATCTTATATCTGATTTCATTCGAAGTTATTACATCACATATCCAAAATTGTTTCATGTTCATTCAGGATTTATTGGTTTTATTTTAATTACAAAGCGTTCAAACCCTTTTATCAAGTCTGTTTTTGTTCCAAGGTTCGATCTCTTTGGATCATTTTCATTTAATGTAACGTGCAATCTCTCTGGATCGTTTATTGTTTAATTTAAGAGGATGATCTTTCTAGATCATTAAATGTGTAATTCAAGAAGGACGATCTCTCTGGATCGTTTATCATTTAAGTTTAGGGGGACGATCTCTCCGGATCATTTATCGTCCAATCTATAGTTCCGATCTCTCCGGATCCTTGCTGGGCCCGCTTAATTTCTGACAGAGGAACTCAACGACCAAGCAAGTCCATCCGCTCACTCTCCGATGACATGACTTACTTTTCATTCAAACCCATCCACTCGCTCTTCCGCAAGAGCTTGCACATTGCACTCCAGTCCCATCTCTCCGAACGGGACATAAAGTGATCAATATCAGTTATCACATTTGATGTGGATTTTTCAAATTCAAATATTCATATCAAATTAAAGCAAACAAGCAGAAATCCTATGTGTTCATTCTAGACATCCGACTCAGAGCATGACTAGGGACCAATCTAGGTTTTGTGCATGTCTGAGTGGTTTAAGGCTATTATTGTCCTAAATAGTCATCGCAGGCATCCAACTCAGAGTGTGCCTAGGGACTGTTTAGGATCTCATACACGTGTGAGCGACCTGAGGTTATTATTACCTTTATTGCTTAATATGGAAATAAAAATGCAATAAAAGAAATGAAAAAGAAAAGTGCGGGTATCAGATTCGACTCCCGTTTATCCCGATAATGGGATTTCGAGTCTCGGACTAGATCCTTGGTTGTTCCTTGATGTGCTCGCTACAGATGGTGGTTGCTCCGACTAGACCATTGCAGTTCGGTTCTCACATACTATTGTCATTGGTTACTTCAAACCAGTTCTTCTATCAGATCGTGAAGGTGTTGGCACTCATTCGTTTCACGTCCATCTAACTCATGGAAGATGCAAAACTTTCTAGATCATTTCTCTCGATCAGTAAGTTCTCTTCTTGGTGGCTTCCGATAGGGGATTTCCCCTCAGTGTTTAGATATATCCTCTCTGGGATCTCAGTCAAATCAGTGTATGAAGAGAATTTCGGCTCCCTTCTTTGTCTTTTAGGTTCTCCAAAGTCATCATCGACTCTTCTTTTCCCTTTGTCTTTTCCAATTTCCGCTTTGAACAGTCCCTTGTCATCCACATAATTAACTTCAACATCCTTAGCTTCATCCTCAGCTTCAGCATCTTTTTGAAGCAAATATCTTTTAGCTTCATAGTAGAATTCCACAAGATCCATAGGTGGATCCCTTTCCAATGCACCCTTGAAGTCGATCTTACTCGCGACTACAGATACTGCCGTCATTAGGATTAATGATGGATCCAGCTTTTCAACTACGGTTGTTGCTGCATTATATCCTGTCAAATAGCTTCTCAAGGTCTCTCCAGGCTTTTATCTCACACTTGACAGTATTAATATAGTCTTTGGTCATGAGACGTGAACTCTAAACTGTCTCAAGAATCTACTCACTAAGTCGGTCCATGTGCTCATGGACCCATTGTCTAGCTGTCTGAGCCACAACGCCACCAAGTATGTTATGTATAATAGGAAACACCGCCCAATTACCTCCTTAGAAGCACCAAACACCTCCATATGTCGGATGTATCTTATAAGATAAATTGTCGGGTCTATCTTTCCGTCATACATTCCTAGCGTCGGGAGCTTGAAATCGGGTGGATTCCTTACATTTCGGATATTAGAAGGGAATGGATTTTTGTTAACATCCTTCAAACACTGATCTGAGGGTCCTCCTCTAACTATTCTTCTTACCAATTTAGCAATTCAGTTTTCACCGTCCTATGAAGGTTCGTCCAAAAGCAATATTCTTCTCCCTACTCTTGTAGGGGAATTCCGGTACATACTCTGGCATATATTCCACTGGCTGCACATTAGCGTTTTGTCCTGCTCCTTTGCTTTCGTTCGGTCCTCCGTTCCTACAGGGTAGTTCTGGCACATATTCCTTCGGTTATTGTGCATTCATATTCTGATTTTCATTCCTAGCTCTAGTGTTATCCATTCCCGGCATCCCAGCAGTCACACCAACATTGCCCCTAAGTATAGTTCCCTTGGTACCAAGTTGATTTAGGTTGGTACCAAATTGTTCTGTTTATGGGGGCATCGTTCTAGTTTGCTCCGCTCCAACTCCATATGTTCCTGCATTACCTACTTGTCCCTGATTTTGAACTATAGCAACTCCAGCTATTCCCTATTTTCTAATCCCGTGGAAAAACCTGTCAAGCAGTTCCTGTTGCATAGTTATCATCCCATCTTGCATCTTTTTCATCATTCTCTCCATCCCTTCTTTAGTCACATACATGGATTGATGAGAATTTGAGGACACCTCCTGGCTGCCCCTGATTTCTGGTCGACTTGCTCCGATCCTAGATCTAGTATTAGGCATTTTCATCTTTTTTAAACCTCATATTCAAGCTTCAAATTTTCAGATCTAGCTTTGTTCTTAGTGAAAGCACCAAAATATTAACCCAAAAATTGGATCAACACCCAAAAATCATATCGAAGCACCAGTTTAAATTGAAGTAAAAGAAAACGCAAAAAATAAACAAGAACACATAGAAGTTTTTATAGTGGTTCGACATAATCTCCAGTCTATGTCCACTTCAATCTTTTTTTAATTAGTTGTTCTCTCTCTAGATTACAACTAGTTTTCTTAGATCTGACCACAATCTAGTGGATCTCAGATTTACAATGGAGCTTCTAGGTTGTTTAAGAGTCACTGATACTAAGAATTTGCCGATCGAAGTCCTGGAACAACAAATAGTTGTTTCCTATGTGACTTTAATGAAGGAAAGGTTAGAAGTGAATAAGTAGAAATCTTTAATGATAGAGAATCCAATCCCCATGTTGGTTGCTCTATGTTTTGTATTTATAGGAAAAACAGTCGTGTTGGACCAGAAATCCAAGTAGGGCAGAGTCCAAATATCGGGCCGAAATAGTGTGCAAAGTTGCAGGATCTTCCGAGTTAATCACAGAGGTCGGTGCCGACCTCTCAAGTTGGTGATGACTTCTCCCTGTAGTTCAAATCACTTCGAACCTTTTTTCATCATTCTTCTTACTTCATTTTAAAGTGCCACATACTATTTCCATCGATCGTTGGTTGTCCTAACAAGTTGGTACCTACCTCTCTCCAAAATAGCTCGGTATCAACCTTTTTGCCTAAGAGGTCGATCATGACATTTTCCTTAGCTCAAAATGACTTGTGCTCTTTTGTAGCACTCTTCTAATTTCATTTGGTTGTATCTCAAGTGGTCGCAACATCTACGCAGTTAACAAGAGAGGTTGGTACCTACTTGAGGGTTGATGGTGACCTCTCTCCTTAGTGTATTTTCATCCAAATTTCTTGAGCACGCATGGAATAGGTACACAATTGTTGGAACTGGACTAGCCCGTAGCGGAAGTTATGGGTGAATTTCAAAAATTATACCTTATTGGTTCTTTTATTGGGCCTATGAAGTCTAACTGAATTAGAACATTTCTAAATTTCATTTAAATAAACTAATTTATTTTATATAATTTAAATATATTAAAATATGAAATTAATTTTATTTGATTTAGTTTATACATAAATGTATCATATACTTATATGTGTGAGTGCATGTGTAACATAATAATCCGTGAAAGGTATAATATGTCCATATGTAGATGTTGGGATTACATCGCAACAGACATATTAGCTCATTTTGTATGTCATGTATGTTGTCCAAATATGTGCATGTATATGTGTTACAATACACACACACACGTATGTATGTATAAATATATTATATATAATATATGAACACAAAACATTTATATATAGATAAATATATATATATATATATAGAAAGAGAGAAAACAATTATTAAAAATTATTTATAATTCAAACTTAACTTATTTTTGCAAACATAATAATTTTAGTATTTCAATTTGTATATATTATGAATAAAATAACGTTTTCATCAATAAATAATTAACATAAAATAATCTATTGATGAAACTTCAAATTTTATAATTTTCGAAAATCTAGGATCATAAAATAGAGCTTAGAAAAAATCTGGAGAATTTTCAAAGTTGAAATATTATTTATAAAAACAAATACATTGATTTCGGCAATAATTATTTAATATAAAATAATATATAATTAAAAATTCAAATTTTAAATTTCATAAATTCTAGGATCATAAATGAAAGGTTACGAAAATTTTTGAAGATTTTTTAAATTAAATTATTATTTTTAATAAATCATAAACATTTTTCCGGAATAATATTAATTATTAAAAATAATTAAATTTATTGAAAAATTACCCATATGTTTCTGAAATGATATAATACTTTTTTAAAATATAAGATTGAATTTTTAATGTAATAATTATTTTATATATAATAAACAATTCAAAAATTCAATAAATGTTAATTTAAAAATATGAATATATGTATGACAATTAATTTTCGAATTTTTAAATTCATATTATACATAAATAAGTGTACTAAAATTTTTAAATCATATATATATATCTTATATATGCATATATGCTATTATGAGAGAGAAATATACACTAATATATATATATATATATGAATTTATTAATAAATATATATATAACAATTATTAATGACAAAAATTGATTTTGTACGGTAAACAACATTTTTTTATACATAAATCAAATAGTATAATAAAAAAATTATGCACATAACCAAACTGATTTGTGACAACCACATCTACTTATAAAAATCTCACCTAACTAAACATATAGTAGCAATATATTTAAGCAGATATGAAATTGCTCATTATAGGATCATAGAATAGAATTTAATTACTATAATATGAATTAAAATTACCAATTTAATGATGCCTTTGAATCCACGTTGAAACAATGACTTCCCTTCCTTTTACTGTTCTTGATTCGTCAAATTGCAAGTCCGGAATCACCGACTTCTAACTATCGAATAGTATTATTTTAATTTGAAATATATTTGAGCATTTTGGGGTGGATTGAGAGCTATGTTTTAACAGGCAATGTAGAAGGTAATGGCGGCCAAAAAGGTTAGTAATTTTTTTTAGAGATACATATACATATACATATACATACACACACACACACATACACACACACACACATATATATATATATATATATATGGTGGTATTAGAGAGAAACAAAGAAAACCTTTTTACCCATTTTCACTTTACCCAACCCATTATCTCCAAGCCAATTCCCTATGTTTTAGCCACCCTTAGACCTTCCCTAAACCGAAATTTTGCAGCCCTAATGATGGGCCTTAAACCCACCTAAGCCCAAGCCAAAATATTCTGCAATTAAATCTAATTTAATCGCTTGTCAATATTGTATATCGATCGATATATTTATAACTATTATAAATATATATAACATTATTTATTTCTCAAATCATATTCAAATTTTATAATTAATATTTCATAAATATTAATTAATTTATAACAATTATAAACTAATTAAATCGGTCGGTTTTAAGGGAATTCATCATTTCGGTTGTGTAACTCTTGGGTGTAAATTTGGTCAACGATTAACATCGAACTATTCTAATGTTAACGTTCACACGTCACTTAGCAGGTGGTGTGACATTATGGCCAAATTTATCGCCTGCTCATTTTCGGTAAAATCCAATTTTAGTTTAATAAGCGTTACCCGGTTGTGACATTTGATTATACCAATTCTCTTCGTCAAAACTATATCACTTTGGACTTATGGAATTTGGTAATGATCAAAATTCTAGCCTCATCGACATTTAACTTTATAGTCTAAATACAAAGTCCTTGGTGCAATAATAACAATTATTATTAACCGAAATGCTCTGGCCAGAGACTTTGACTTTGAGTTGACTGTGATACTAACCGCATATAACTGAGGAGAAGAATCCTCTCTTGAATAGTGCTTCACTTCCAATACTTCCACTCGACCCAACTATAGTCACTCGACGGACACCATGCCATGATTTGGCTATAATCAAAGCGGAGCTTTCATATTGAAGATCAATAGTATTCTCAAGTCGAGAAAACTGTGAAAATCAGTCACATCGATATTTTCTGTTTGACCTTAGTTATATTAACCAACAAAAAACTATCGAGTGTCGTTGTAACGAGCCTGAATTTTCGACCCAATTTAAAATTTTGAATCTATTATTTTTATATAAAAAATTGAAATTTATATACGTTCTTAGTTAAAGTCCAAACTTCGTTTATAAGATGCGTCTAGTTAGTTATGGATATAGGAAAAGTTTCATCATAAAATATTGCAGTAAAATTCGTTCGCGTTTTATGGAATATTAGTTCATTTTAAACTACGAAAAATCTATCTTTCGAATCCAAATATTTTTAGACAGTAATTTGTAAAAATTTATCTCATTTAGACATTATAATTCGTTTCGTCTAATTTCGTCGTCGCCTGCTTCATTTAAATTGTTTTGCCAAACAAACAATTTAATCGGCGTAAATTTCGAGTTTTTATAAAACTGTCGTATCGCAATTATCTGTGTACCGGTGTAAGCACCTCGTCGTGCTGATCAAAATAGTATATTTATTTGTGCAAATCGGAGTCCGACGTAAAACGTCGCGTTAATTTAACTGTTCCAGGCGGACTGGATAAATCATATTCAGCCTAAAAATTTGCAGCCCGTACCCATTCAAAATTTGAAAAAAAATAAAATTAAGGCTGAGGTGCATTCAATGCGGTAGTTGGGTGATAGGGGTCAGCTTGGGAAAATGGAAAGGCTTTGTGAGTACAAGAATAAATTGTGCAAATACATTTCTCAAAAATTTATAAAATATAAACGCATTACAACTTTGCTCTGTACCCATTCAGAAACGTACGTGAACAGGTACAACTTCCTTTCTTCTTCATCCTTACTCCTTCTTCTTCTTTTTTATTTTTCCTTCACTGTAAATAGAAAAAAAAATTGCAAAAGAAAAGAACCCAGCACCAATACATGCGCATGCCTCGCCATTTTACGGGCAACCCACCCTTCACCTGAAACCGAGCCACCATCCCTCCTTTGACAGCCGCGCGAATGCCACCTCACCCTCCAGATCGCGCACCACCCCAGTCACCGCAAGTTCGCCCTCCCTCACCACATGCGCACGCAACCTCCGGCCGCCAACTCCCTCAGCCGCGTCGCGCGCAGGCGCACCACCCTCCTCCGTTCCACCCTCCAGCGCGCGCAAAATGACCCAGCAACCTTCCCCTTCCATCGCCTTCGCATCTCCGTCCAGTTACCTCCACCACTTCCCACACCATGCGCAACAGCCGGACCTCGCCTGCGCCACCTCCCGGAGCTGCCATACCCTGCCTCGCCTGGGTGTGTGTTGCATGTACAAAACCGTGTGCGTGCATATGCATGAAGTGCAGTGTGTGCGTGCGAAGTGCTATTGAATCCATTGCGTGTGAAGTGATGAATCACTGTTTGAAAGTGCAGGCTTGCATTTTGAAAGTCTCGGCTTTGTGTTTTTTTTTAAATAAAGAAAACGGATGAGATGTAGTATGCATTGGTGAAGGAGATAGTGTTCTGCGCAACAGTCTTTGATTATATAAAAAGGAAATTGAAGTAACAGTGTATTGTTGCTTTATGCAATAGTGGCAGTGCACTGTCACTTGCAAATTGTTGCTGAAAAGAATATATACGCATCATCTATTTTGTTACTGAAAATAGTAACCAACCTCTCCTTTGTTTGATACAGCAGCAACCGGTTGAGTCCTTTTGCAGCAGCATCAGATTTCTCAGCTTCGTTCTTTTCTTCGTCATTGGTAAGCGCATATATAATTTTATAAATTATATATGAACGTTCATTTGAATTAATATCATCTTTCTTTGGTCGATGATTGCAGCTTCATTGTTCGGGTTGAACCAATTCCATTCGTGCTCCTTCGTGCTTCGCCGCTCAAATTTCTATAACCACGAAAGGTGAATTAATTTCACGACTTATATTCTTATACGATGATAATCAAGTTTGGTTGATAAATGATGGATTGTTTGATGTTGATATTGGACGTTAAAAATTGTTAATGTATGAAGTGATAAATAATATACGATTGAATTTGACGTAGGATAGTTAACAATTTGGAATTGATATATGTGTTGAATTTGATTAGATAAAATTTGTATAATATGACCCCTTTTAATGTCTATTGAATTGACATGTAGAAATATGGTTAATTACACCTTGAATCATTTAAATTTATGTGGTATAAATTAATACAGTATGAAATTGAATAAGTAGAAACCAAGTGTAGAATTGCATAAAATAATAAGTGTAATGATCTTTAATCTACATGAAATGATAGTGTAGATTCTAGAAATAATTATATTAATTTATATAAACAACAATGTAAATTAATACGATTATTTCGGGATTATTTGAATTGATTATTGGATTGTTATTGATTGTTGTTATTGCTTGTTTATTTACTTTGACACCATCCCAGTTATCACACTGCAAGTTCCCTTTATTATGTTTTTTTTGAATTGAAATGGAATCGGGTTGAAATTGTAAATACCCAATAAAACATTGACTTAGGATAGAGAATTAAATAAAAACCCGATTGGTCAAATAATTCGATTTAAATAAATAAATAAAGATTTTATTTAAATGAAATAATAAGAGTTTAAAAATGAAGCTTGGAATTTGAATTCTAGTGAAATTTAAATGTTAATATTTAATAATTTGAGACAAAATATTAACAAAGTGTTTGATGAAAGAATGTGTTTAAATTTAAGTAAATTATTAAATTAAGTTTTGAAATTATTTAATAATTAAATAAAATTGAATTATTGAATTCCTTAATAAGTGAAATTGAATTTCATTAATAAGTGAAATTGAAATTCTTTAATAATTAAGTTTTGAAATTTATTTAAATTGAATAAGTAAATAAGTGAATTTGAATTTCTTTAATAAGAAATAAAATGTGATTTATTGAAATTAATATAAGACTTGTAATTTAAAGAATTTAATTTAACGAGATTAATTTAATTAAATTTGCAAGTTTTGATATAATATAGGTAAACTTAAATTGATTTAATGAATTGGAAGGTTAATGGAAATTATTTCGAAAGGATAAAATTGCTTAATTTAAATGATTACTGAATGAATCCATCAATGAATCTAAATTGTTTTGAATTTTAATTAACTTAATTTAAATGATTATGGAATGAACTTATATATGAATTTAAATCGATATTTGAATTGTTTAATAAAATTTGAGTTGAATTATAAAATTTTGAAATGGAAAATTTTGGAAGATTTGAAACGTAAATTTTGGAAATTGATATAGTAAGAGAAATGAAATGTTGGCCTTCGAATTCCACGGGAAATTGAAATTGATTTAGTTTTGAAATTTATTAAATGACCAATCGGTATAATAATTACGAAAGTTATTAAAGAGACCGGAATCGGTTAGAGACATACTCACTGTCTAAGCCGAATACCACTTTAATAACTATACGCGGAGTGTGATCCAGAATGAAGTGGTTGGAATGATGTACGATGATGACTGAAGAAAGAGAACGATAATGGATGACCTTGACACTTGTGTCAAATTGGAAATGACTAAAACAGGAGCCGTGCCGGGCCAAATGGGGTTAGCTACCTCGAGCAAACACACTTCTTCGTAAACTACTCATTACTTGTTATTGATTGGTGCACACCCTTGAATTGGGAGTGTTGTTTCGCGGTGTTGCGCTCGTTGCGACGATGCGTTCTCACCAGTCCGGATCAGGCAAACGGTAGTTTCACTACCTTGGGTATTGCCTCATGTGCATTGTCATACTTGTATCCCTATGCGCGACCACTACGATTTGTTTTGTGTTATACCTATGGAGTACTCCCTGATAGCCAACTAGTTTACGGTGGAGTTTACAGTGCTATATAGTCTATGATGCTTATATAAAATGTGTTAAGGGGGATAATGGTAACGCCTTAACGCTATTTTGATACTTTATCTTACTGATAGGCATTATCTACTTAGCGTACACTATTACATAGTAGATAGTTTAACGGATCCTGAAAGATGTTATTCCATTTATATTTGAGTTATTGTTATTTCAAATTTGAACCATATTATCTTGTATAAGAATATATGTCCTGACTCGAGTGTTTTTTTATGCTTATGCTTGGGTCAGCCTGAGGATTTCTATTGTTGTGCTACTTGGAAGCTGAAGACTTGAAGACTATCATTTATCTTTATCAGTATTGCTCCATTCTACTTTGATATTGTATCGGACATCTATGTATTTCTATTTCACTATTTGCTTGAGACATTGTTGTATTTACTTAGTAGCTTCATAAACTACTATTATGACATTGTTGTAATTCCGCTGCGTTATTCTGTTATTGTATCTGTCTGTGATTCTATGATGATTCTCATTTATATACATATACTCCATTAATGATTCGTGTTTTTACTATTTAAGTTGACATGTGTAGATTATTGTCAATTTAAATGGTCCAAATATACGGGTTGTTATAGTTGGTATCAGAGCTTTGGTTCTCGAAAACCTTAGCCTGTGGAGTTTTAAGCTCATTAGAGATAGGGTAACCATACCCTAGAATGAAGAGAATCATTTCAGAATCTATATCCTTTGATTCCATCCTCCTTATTGAATTCGTTTGATTAGAATTTCCTTAAGTTCTATAAAATTTCTATCTTTGATTCTAAATCACTTTTGGTATTCCAGGATGAGTACCAGAAGGAATGCTAGAGGTGGAGGTAGAGGAAATGCTCCCGAACCACGTGCCCCAGCTCCCGTAGTCAAGTTTTCTACTCTTAGCAAGGAATATACCCAGCTTGGCGGCATAAAATTCTCTGGTTCCGAGAGCATCATTGGAGCGCAACAGTGGCTGAAGAGCCTGGGAAGGATCTTCACTAGCCTGGACATTACTGACGCACCGAAGCGTCAATTGGCCGCTTGGCAGCTTCAGGATGCGGCACAGGATTGGTGGGAGTCAGTAACCTCCCGTACTGACGAGGAAACCATCACCTCGGCCCAGTATAGGTAAAATCTAACTGAAATTTCATTCAAATAATTGCTTCTTTCTCTTAGAATCTTGACTCATCTTTATCTCGCTTGTGAATAGGGATTCTTTTTCGGCTCAGTGGATGCCAGCAGCCGAAAAGGCTCAGCTTTACCGATCATTTATGGATCTCAAACAGGGTAACATGACTTTCTCTGAGTATGAAAGGAAGTTTAACGAACTCTCCAAGTTCGGACCTGGCTTGATTGATACACCACTTTTGAAAAACAAGAAGTTCATTCATGGAGCACGTCCAGAGTACTATGATCTCCTCACAGCCTATGTCCATGGCACTTTCACCGAGCTGATGGATTATGCATTTAGATATGAGGGAAAGCCAAAGGGTGCATCAGCCACAAAGGCACCAGTTGTTCAGCCATCCTCTAGTCA
The DNA here is from genome assembly GCA_030737815.1 of Allium fistulosum. Classification (NCBI taxonomy): domain Eukaryota; kingdom Viridiplantae; phylum Streptophyta; class Magnoliopsida; order Asparagales; family Amaryllidaceae; genus Allium; species Allium fistulosum. The sequence goes on along the minus strand of CM060904.1, from coordinate 1,308,007,497 downwards.
ACCTGGAAAGAGGAAGCCTAATTTCGAGCAGCAAAGGAAGAACTGGCAGAAAACTACCGGGCTTGGCTATTCTTAGAAGAAGCCCATTGACTTATCCTCCATCACCTGTTTCAAGTGCGACCAGAAGGGTCACTATGCCAACAGTTGTCCAACATCTGCCAGTGTCGCCATTCCTCCACCTCAGGATACCAGGAACAACCTCTGCCATGTCTGTTTGCAGCCTGGCCATTTCAAGAAGGATCGTCCCTTGTATCAAAAGGGCAAGACATCTGGAGTATTTGCTATGACTTCTTCCACCCGTGATCCACCTACCCCACCTGCTCCTAGTGATATCCAAGGTACATTACAGAGTACTTTTATGTTGCATACTTTACCTGTTAGAGTTCTATTTGACACCGAAGCAACACATAGTTTCATATCTATTGATTTGTGTAATAAATTCGGATTGGAACCCATCCTTGCATCTACTTTCTTATGTGTATCAAATCCCATTGGAGGACCCACTAACCTCAAAAGGGTATGCAAATATGTCACGCTTATGTATGGCATGCACCGTTTCACTTAGGATTTCTATGTCCTTGGATTCGAGGCATTCGATATCCTATTAGGTGTTGATTGGCTACGAAAATTCGAAGCCGTTATCTCTTGCAAAGCTCGAACCATCTCTCTAGTTGACGGTAAGAGTGAATCTTTAATTATTGAAGGAAAATCGCCTCAGGATTGTGCTGGAAGATTTATATTCTCTCTTGACTCTCATCCGAATGATCTAAGCTCTACCCCGATTGTTCAACTCTTTTCTGATGTGTTTGGAGAAGTCAATTCTCTACCACCTCCGCGGGAAATCGAATTTCGCATTGATCTTATCCCTGGTGCTCAACCAGTAGTTCTCCCTCCTAGGAGAATAGCTCCTAAAGAGAAGGCAGAATTGAATGCTCAAATTGAAGATTTATTTGCTAAAGGCTTGATACGGCGAATTCATTCAGAATGGGGAGCTACAGTTGTATTCGTCACAAAGTCAGATGGTTCTCTCAGAATGTGTGTGGACTATAGAGAGCTAAACAAGCTCACATACAAGAACAGATATCCAATGCCCCGCATTAATGATCTATTCGACCAGCTCCATGGAGCTAAAGTTTTCTCTCAACTCGATCTGGCTACCGGCTTTCACCAACTCAGAATTGCTGAGGAGAGTACTCCTAAAACAGCATTCCACACTGAAAATGGTTGGTTATGTCGTTCGGTCTTACTAATGCTCCAGCTTATTTCGTCGACTTAATGAATAGAGTTTTTCGTGATGTTCTTAACAAGTTTGTTCTTGTTTTCATCGATGATATTCTCGTCTTCTCTAAAGACGAGAAAGAACATAGGTCACATTTGGATTTTGTTCTTAAAACTCTTCGTAGTCATCAGCTTAAAGCCAAGTTCTCGAAATGTCACTTTTGGAGAGATGAAGTTCGATTCCTTGGCCATATTGTCTCGGAGAATGGGATTTCGGTCGATCCAGCTAAGATCGCCGTAATCAATGTAAGTTCTATTCTTAATTGTCATTTCTATCTGAACATCTTATCTATATCTAAACTCGAATCCTTCGAATTTGCAGGATTGGGAGACTCCCAAAACTCCTACAGATATTCATAGTTTCTTGGGCTTGGCCGGCTATTATCGCAGATTTATAGAAAATTTTGCTCGTATTTCCACACCGCTCACAGCACTGACCAGGAAGAATGTCAAATTTAATTAGAGTGAAAAGTGCGAATCAGCTTTCAATGAGATGAAGCGAAAGTTGACCTCTGCCCCAGTTCTTACAGTTATTGACGGAAGCGAAGGATTGACCGTCTATACTGATGCCTGCCGTGATGGAGTAGGAGCAGTTCTAATGCAGAAAGGAAAGGTTATTGCCTATGCGGGTCGCCAGTTAAAAACCCATGAAGCAAATTACGCAACTCATGATTTAGAGCTTCTTGCGGTTGTATTTGCTTTAAAGCTATGGAGGCACTATCTATTGGGAACAAAATTCGAGTTATTCACTGACCATAAGTCATTGAGATATATTTTCTCACAAAAGGATTTGAATCAGAGACAAGTCCGATGGCTCGAATTTTTAGCTGCATATGATCTTGATATCAACTACACCCCAGGGAAAGCAAACGCCGTAGCCGATGCTTTGAGCAGGAACCAAGCAATGGTGTGTTGTAATCTCGTGGAAGGAATGTTATTTCAGCTCGTCGTCTCCCCAGCTCTTATGGATCGCATTATAACTAAGCAATATGAAGACACTCTGCTCTATCGTATCAAGGAAATAGTTCTCGGTAGAGTCGGAAATGCTGATAGTAAAATGGGTGCACAAGTTGATAGTAATGGAGTCTTGAGGATCGACAATAGAATTTGTGTTCCAAATGTTGATGGTCTAAGACATGAAGTGCTGAGAGAAAACCATCAATCTTTGCTTTCATTTCATCTAGGAGTCACAAAGATGTATCAAAATATGAAGAAGTTATATTGGTGGAGTGGGATGAAGCGTGATATTTCTACCTATGTTAGTAGATGCACAACTTGTCAACAAGTTAAGGCTGATCACAGGAAGACAGAAGGATTGCTTCAACCTCTAGAGATTCCAAATTGGAAGTGGGAGCAGTTTTCTATGGACTTTATTGATGGACCACCAAGGACTAGAAAGGGTAACGAGAGCATTTGGGTGATTGTCGATAGATTGACGAAATCCGCTCATTTTATTCCAGTCAAGACCACTCGTACTGCTTCGAGTTTGGCCGAGATATACATGAGAGAAGTTGTTAAACTTCATAGTGTACCATCTAGTATCATATGCGATAGAGATCCTATTTTCACTAGTAAATTCTGGAAGGCATTTCAGGATACTTTGGGCACTAAACTGAATCTGAGCACAGCTTATCATCCTCAGACAGATGGCCAAACTGAGAGGGTGAATCAGATTTTGGAAGACCTTCTCCGAGCCTGTATTATAGACTTTGGTGGATCTTGGGAAGACCATCTCCATTTGGTTGAATTCACTTATAATAATAGTTATCAGATAAAGAAATCGAATTTCAAATTTGAATAAGTATAGTTGAATTGGAATTTAATTATCTTTAAAATCAGGCAAGCATCGGTATGGCACCGTTCGAAGCCTTATATGGACGGCCGTGCAAATCACCAGCTTGTTGGATTGAGTCTGGAGTCAGATTAGTGCTCGGTCTAGAAATAATTATGGAAGCTTTCGAGAAAGTTGAAGAAATCGGGAGAAAGATAAAGACGGCACAAGACAGACAGAAGTGCTACGCTGACAGAAGAAGGAGAGATCTCGAATTCAATGTAGGAGATGAAGTATTTCTCAAAGTGTCGCCTTTGAAGAATGTTATTCGATTTGGAAGAAAAGGGAAGCTTGCACCCAAATTTGTTGGTCCGTTTGAGATTACGGAGAGTGTAGGAACCTTGGCCTATAGAATCGCATTACCAGAGAAGTTTGCCGGTGTACACAATGTGTTCCATGTCTCACATCTTCACAAAGTTGTGTGCGGTCCATCTATGACATTTCCCACTGCTCAGTTGGAAGAGTTAGTCATCGAGCCTGACTTGACCGTTAAGCGGAAGCCACTTCGGATAGTCGACCATGAGACGAAGCAACTTAGAGGGAAGTCGGTCAATCTTGTCAAAGTTCAGTGGAGCGCAGATGACCGAGATTGCACATGGGAAACTGAGGATAGCATTCGGGATTCAAACCCCGAATTACTAATTTCAGGTATAATTCATCTTTCTCAAAATCTATCTTGATTTTCTGCTTGTTTCCTTCCTACATCTTCCGTCTTGTTCCTTTTCGAGGATGAAAAGTTTTGAGTGGGGGAGATTGTAACGACCCTGAATTTCCGACCCAATTTAAAATTTTGAATCTATTATTTTTATATAAAAATTTGAAATTTATATACGTTCTTAGTTAACGTCCAAACTTCGTTTATAAGATGCGTCTAGTTAGTTATGGATATAGGAAAAGTTTCGTCACAAAATATTGCAGTAAAATTCGTTCGCGTTTTATGGAACATTAGTTCATTTTAAACTGCGAAAAATATATCTTTCGAATCCAAATATTTTTACACAGTAATATTGTAAAAATATATCTCATTTAGACGTCACAATTCGTTTCGTCTAATTTCATCGTCGCCTGCTTCATTTAAATTGTTTTGCCAAACGAACAATTTAATCGGCGTAAATTTTGAGTTTTTATAAAACTGTCGTATCGCAATTATCTGTGTACCGGTGTAAGCACCTCGTCGCGCTGATCAAAACGGTATATTTATTTGTGCAAATTGGAGTCCGACGTAAAACGTCGCGTTAATTTAACCTTTCCGGGCGGATCGGTTAAATCATATTCAGCCCAAAAATTTGCAACCTGTACCCATTCAAAATTTGAAAAAAAATAAAATTAAGGTTGAGGTGCATTCAATGCGGTAGTTGGGTGATAGGGGTCAGCTTGGGAAAATGGAAAGGCTTTATGAGTTACAAGAATAATTAATTGTGCAAATACATTTCTCAAAAATTTATAAAATATAAATGCATTACAACTTTGCTCTGTAACCATTCAGAAACGTACGTGAACAGGTACAACTTCCTTTCTTCTTCATCCTTACTCTTTCTTTCTTTTCTATTTTTCCTTCACTGTAAATAGAAAAAAAAATTGCAAAAGAAAAGAACCCAACACCAATGCATGCACATGCCTCTCCATTTTATGCGCAACCCACCCTTCACCTGAAACCGAGCCACCATCCCTCCTTTGACATTCGCGCGAACGCCACCTCACCCTCCAAATCGCGCACCACCCCAGTCACCGCAAGTTCGCCCTCCCTCACCACATGCGCACGCAACCTCCGGCCGCCATCTCCCTCAGCCGCGTCACGCGCAGGCGCACCACCCTCCTCCGTTCCACCCTCTAACGCGTGCAAAATGACCCAGCAACCTTCCCCTTCCATCGCCTTCGCATCTCCATCCAGTTACCTCCACCACTTCCCGCACCATGCGCAACAGCCGGACCTCGCCTGCGCCACCTCCCGGAGCTGCCATACCCTGCCTCGCCTGGGTGTGTGTTGCATGTACAAAACCGTGTGCGTGCATATGCATGAAGTGCAGTGTGTGCGTGCGAAGTGCTGTTGAATCCATTGCGTGTGAAGTGATGAATCACTGTTTGGAAGTGCAGGCTTGCATTTTGAAAGTCTCGGCTTTGTGTTTTAAAAAAAACGGATGAGATGTAGTATGCATTGGTGAAGGAGATAGTGTTCTGTGCAACAGTCTTTGATTATATAAAAAGGAAATTGAAGTAACAGTGTATTGTTGCTTTATGCAATAGTGGCAGTGCACTGTCACTTGCAAATTGTTGCTGAAAAGAATATATACGTAGCATCTATTTTGTTACTGAAAATAGTAACCACCCTCTCCTTTGTTTGATACAGCAGCAACCGGTTGAGTCCTTTTGCAGCAGCATCAGATTTCTCAGCTTCGTTCTTTTCTTCGTCATTGGTAAGCGCATATATAATTTTATAAATTATATATGAACGTTCATTTGAATTAATATCATCTTTCTTTGGTCGATGATTGCAGTTTTATTGTTCGGGTTGAACCAATTCCATTCGTGCTCCTTCGTGCTTCGCCGCTCAAATTTCTATAACCACGAAAGGTGAATTAATTTCACGACTTATATTCTTATACGATGATAATCAAGTTTGGTTGATAAATGATGGATTGTTTGATGTTGATATTGGACGTTAAAAATTGTTAATGTATGAAGTGATAAATAATATACGATTGAATTTGACGTAGGATAGTTAACAATTTGGAATTGATATATGTGTTGAATTTGATTAGATAAAATTTGTATAATATGACCCCTTTTAATGTCTATTGAATTGACACGTAGAAATATGGTTAATTACACCTTGAATCATTTAAATTTATGTGGTATAAATTAATATAGTATGAAATTGAATAAGTAGAAACCAAGTGTAGAATTGCATAAAATAATAGGTGTAATGATCTTTAATCTACATGAAATGATAATGTAGATTCTAGAAATAATTATATTAATTTATATAAACAATAATGTAAATTAATACGATTATTTCGGGATTATTTGAATTGATTATTGGATTGTTATTGATTGTTGTTATTGCTTGTTTATTTACTTTGACACCATCCCAGTTATCACACTGCAAGTTCCCTTTATTATGTTTTTTTTTGAATTGAAATGGAATCGGGTTGAAATTGTAAATACCCAATAAAACATTGACTTAGGATAGAGAATTAAATAAAAACCCGATTGGTCAAATAATTCGATTTAAATAAATAAATAAAGATTTTATTTAAATGAAATAATAAGAGTTTAAAAATGAAGCTTGGAATTTGAATTCTAGTGAAATTTAAATGTTAATATTTAATAATTTGAGACAAAATATTAACAAAGTGTTTGATGAAAGAATGTGTTTAAATTTAAGTAAATTATTAAATTAAGTTTTGAAATTATTTAATAATTAAATAAAATTGAATTATTGAATTCCTTAATAAGTGAAATTGAATTTCGTTAATAAGTGAAATTGAATTTCTTTAATAATTAAGTTTTGAAATTTGTTTAAATTGAATAAGTAAATAAGTGAATTTGAATTTCTTTATTAAGAAATAAAATGTGATTTATTGAAATTAATATAAGACTTGTAATTTAAAGAATTTAATTTGACGAATTTAATTTAATTAAATTTGCAAGTTTTGATATAATATAGGTAAACTTAAATTGATTTAATGAATTGGAAGGTTAATGGAAATTATTTCGAAAGGATAAAATTACTTAATTTAAATGATTACTGAATGAATCCATCAATGAATCTAAATTGTTTTGAATGTTAATTAACTTAATTTAAATGATTATGGAATGAACTTATATATGAATTTAAATTGATATTTGAATTGTTTAATAAAATTTGAGTTGAATTATAAAATTTTGAAATGGAAAATTTTGGAAGATTTGAAACGTAAATTTTGGAAATTGATATAGTAAGAGAAATGAAATGTTGGCCTTCGAATTCCAAGGGAAATTGAAATTGATTTATTTTTGAAATTTATTAAATGACCAATCGTATAATAATTACGAAATTTATTAAAGAGACCGGAATCGGTTAGGGACATACTCACTGTCTAAGCCGAATACCACTTTAATAACTATACGCGGAGTGTGATCCAGAATGAAGTGGTTGGAATGATGTACGATGATGACTGAAGAAAGAGAACGATAATGGACGACCTTGACACTTGTGTCAAATTGGAAATGACTAAAACAGGAGTCGTGCCGGGCCAAATGGGGTTAGCTACCTCAAGCGAACACACTTCTTCGTAAACTACTCATTACTTGTTATTGATTGGTGCACACCCTTGAATTGGGAGTGTTGTTTCGCGGTGTTGCGATCGTTGCAGTTGTAACGACCCGTATTTTCACGGATCGAAACATCGTAAAATAGTTGACCTGTGGTTGCATTGCTGTTAAGTCGTTTCAGATTTTAGCAGAATTTTTCTTAAGTCTTAAGTCGTAGCCGACTTAAGAGGTTTGGACGAGTTAAGAAATAAGCCTGGACGAGTTAATGACTCAAGGGGTAGGTCGGCGACGACCTAAGGAAGAGAGGTTGTGGTTTAAGTCGGTTGACAGTTTGGGACGACCTAAGGGATTAACCGAGTTAAGGAAGTTAAGTCATAGGGTGGCCTAGATCGAGTGACCGATTTAAGGTAGTAACCGACTTAAGAAGTTGACCGACTTATAGTATTGGGGACTCAAGGGTAGGCAGACCTAGTAGAGTGAGCGACCTATGGGACTGACCGACCTAAGAGTTAACGACTTAGGCAGGATAGCGACTTAGGAGATTTAGCAAGTTGACCGACCTAGGAGATAAGCTAGCTAACGACTTAGTAGTTAGGTCGTTAGACGACCTAAGGGGTTAAGTATTAGGTCGTGTGGACTTTAAGTCGTAGTCTGTTAGGTCGGAGTTGTTGGATAAGTCTTAGGTCGCGTGTTGGCTTAAGAGTTAAGTCGTAGAGTGGTTAAATAGTTAAGGCGTGACTCTGTTGAGCTGTTAGGTCGGTTACCCGGTTAAGTCGGAGGCTCTGTTAGGTCGGAAAGTATAAGTCGGAGGGACTTGGGGTTTGTTAAGTCGTAGGTCGGCATGCTAAGCAGTTAGGTAGTGGCACTGATAGGTCGCACCTATTGTTAAGTCGCTAAGTCATAGGTCGTAACCTCGTTAGGTCGTAAGGCGAAGGGCTTTGATAGGTCGTTGAAGTGCCTGGGTGTTAAGTCGTAGAGACTTAGGTCGGTGGGGGTCTTAGGTCGTAGGTCGGAGACGACCTAATTCCGAGTTACGACTTAGGGAGTTTTCGCCTATAAATAGAAGGGGGTTGGCTTCATTTTTGGGATCCGGATTTCGAAGCGACGAAGTGCTGCCATTTTGAGAGCTCGACTTCTACACTTCTTCACTTCTTTTCTCTACTCTAATCTAGTGATTCCATCCATCCAAGTTGACGATCAAATTGAAGATTCGAGAGCTTAGATTGAAGATCTTCATCCTTTGAAGTGAGATTTCTTCGTTTGAGGCGGATTCGTGATAGATCAAGCTTGATCCTTCGCTGTCCAGATCTGAAGCGTGTTGATTTGGGGTTGTTTAGGTGACTTGGTGAGTGGTGATTATCTCTCACACGGATCCAAAGGAGTATATCGTATTGTTGGCTCGATTTGGTGTTAAAATAGTGATTTCCATACATTTTCTTCATCCTAAGTGTAGATCCATATAGATCCATTGTTCATGATGATGTTACATCCATTTTACTACATGTTAACCTATGCAAGTTCATTCATCAAGATTATAGAGATATCGTTCATGTTTTCATGCTTATTAGACTTTCAACTCTTTAATTACGAAATTGCCATTATTGTGATAATTGTCTACTTAGATCATATTTGAATGCTTGATTGTTTGGATTAATGTTTAACTTGGTTGATTGCTATGATTTGATGATAGATGATTTGATTTAGACCGAAGATGATTCAAAAGCTAAGGGAAAGGCTCTTGAATTGGAAAAGCTGCTTGTGGCATATGTAGCGGATGATGAAGCTCTTATGCATAGATTTGATGATGATGTTGAGATAAGACTTTGCGAGGATGTGATGAAGCGAAGTATGATATGAGATAGTCTTGGTCTAATCCAGACGGGATCATTCCAAGCGGGTTGAGGATAATGGATGCTCGAGAGGCGCTTGAGCTAGCATGGAAATAGTTGTCAAGGAGGACGACTAGAAGGCTGAGATCCCATCGTTGTTGAAGGTTCTAGCATGCTCAAAGCAAGAGTACGTTAGGCAGATTCGATAGTCCCTGAAGGCTACTGATTGGGTAGTCAAGTACTCTGGGCAGATTCGATAGTCCTAGGCACGGGTCATGATGACGTGCGGGAGTTATGTCTAGAACCAGGGTTTCCATTAGCCCTTGACGGACGGCTGAAAGAATGTGCCGGTCATTCAATTAACGGTGATATCGAAGCAATGATAACAGTGATAGCCAGAGTCATGGATGTTTGCTTGTATCGTCATTCGGTCTCAAGAGCGGTATTTTCTGGGTGCTTATCTGATCTTGGTTTAGGCCTTGGGGGTTTGTACTTGGAAAACATCGCCCTTGACTCGAGTGATAATTACTTTACTTTAAATTGTATGTTCTGCTATGTTTGCTTCTACTTAGTGTGTGTCTGGGGGCTATCACTGTAGAAAGAGGTTGGAGTGGGAGGGTTGTATTCCTATTCCTTTTCCTTTATGCTCTTTTGGTATGTTGTTAGTTAATTTACTGCTCACTAAGACTGTTGTCTGACTCAAGGCTTTATGTTTTAACTCTTATTGCCTTGGGCTGTTCGTCCATTTTTGGGACGGGCAGACTAGGTAGCAGGTGACAGGTGTTGTTCTCTTCTCACGATGCTGATATCGAAGACGAGCTGAAGGGTTGCATATTATCTTCTTATTATATGTACTGGATGTTCCGCTGTTTTGTATTCTCTGAGTGATATGTAGTGAGGCTTGTTGTATTGACTATTCAGATGTTGTATTCAACTCCTATGAAGTTTTATTGATGAGATTCTATTCTGTGAAGCTTCACTATATATATGTTCTATTGTATTTTGTCCATGCGTTGTGAGTAATACGATAGATCTTGTTGTTTTATTTTACCATGACATTCGTCCATGGTCGCCTGGCACACTTTACAGCGCATTTTCTTTAGATTCGGTGCAGGGGCCATGGGCGGTCATCACATTTGGTATCAGAGCATTGGTTAATCGATTTTACCCAACGCTCGTTGACGTAAATACGTATGAGAGACGTAATTGTACTTTGATGGATGATTACTATATATAATATAGTAGCTTAGTAGAGTTTGAGTCCTTTATGCAGTTGTTTCTCTAGATGTTCTGATCATTCCTTTTTATAGATATTGAGAATGAGTCGAAGGGGGAGACCAGCTGCTAGGGAAGGCCGTGCTACTGAAGGGGCTACTGATTATGCAGCTATGTTCGAAGCTATGATGACTTCGATCATGAGAAGGATACCAGTTCCGGGGGCAGCAGTAGATGTTGGAGTTCAAGTCCAAACTCTAAAACCAGTGGATTTTGCTAAGTTGTGCAAAGATTATACTGCTCTTGGAGGGAAGGTTTTCGTGGGAACAGAATCAACTATTGAGGTCCAGAGGTGGATAGATGCTTGTAGAAGGATCTTTGGTGATTTGGGAATTGAGGATGCAACTAAGAGGAAGTTGGCATCGAGACAGCTTCAAGGGAGAGCCTATGATTGGTGGAACTCTATTACCATCAATACTCCGGAGGAAGAGATTACTTGGGAGCAATTCCAAGTCAGATTTGAGGCTAAGTTCATTTCTACAGCTCAGAAGTCTGTTCTGTTCAAGAAGTTTGTGGAGCTCAAGCAAGGTGGAAGATCTGTTCTTGAGTATGTTTCTGAGTTCGAAGCTTTGTCCAAGTATGCCCGGTCATATATTGAATCTGCTTATCAGAAGAATGAGAAGTTTGTGATAGGCTTGGATAGTTATCTTGGGAGACAGTTAGTGGATCATTTGGACGATTCATTTGAGAAGCTTGTGGAGAAAGCTCTCAGGCATGAGAGTCTGTTTCCTAAGGAAGGATCTGTTGTTGCTGTGACCAGGGAAGAGTCTAAACCCCAGCAGGGTGGAAACAAGAAGAGGAAGCAGCAGCAGCAGAAGGGTAAGGATGGCCAGAAGAAGCCGAAAGGCGAGGTGACTTGCTACAATTGTCAGCAGAAGGGCCATTTCTCGAAGGATTGTAAGAATCCGAAGGCACCGATGAAGTGTCACAACTGTGACAAGCCAGGGCATTTCAGGAAGAATTGTCCAGAACCGCGGAAGGACAAGCAGATTGTGCAAGCTTATGCTTTGGGAGCTGTTCCGTCGTCTTCGAAAGCTCCTACCGCTGAAGAGAAGGGAAAGAGTGTGGTGGTTCAAGGTACTCTTTTCCTATGTGGTGTTCCAGTTAGAGTTCTGTTTGATACTGGGGCGTCGCATTCGTTTGTTTGTAGTGAACTCGTAGGCCGGTTAGGTTTGGAACCAGATATTGTTGATAGGCCATTGGTTGTGACTAATCCAGTTGGGGGTTCGTCTTGTTTGTGTATGTTATGCCGTGGTCTGATTGTATCGAGTCATGATTGCTCTTTTGTTTGTGATTGCTTTGTTCTGAACTTTGCGGGGTTCGGAATTATTTTGGGTATGGACTGGCTTAGGAAGTATGCGACAAAGGTTGTTTGCGAGAGGTTGGAAGTGACAGTCGAGAATGTGGAGGGGCGAAAGATTGTGATACGATGTAAGCATGAAGAAGGCGTCTTCATGAGCTTCATGTATTCGCTGGTTGTTCCACGGGATGGACTGTCATCAGTGCCGATCGCTAATGGATTCGAGGATGTCTTTGACGAAGTCAAAGGGTTGCCACCGCATAGAGAGATCGAGTTTCGTATAGATCTAGTTGAAGGAGCCAGACCTGTTGTGATGCCTCTTAGGCGGATGGCGCCTAGGGAACAGCAAGAGTTGAGGGTGCAAGTTGATGATCTTTTGCAGAAAGGATTCATTCAACGTAGTGTGTTCGAATGGGGTGCACCAGTTGTGTTTGTAACCAAGGTAGATGGGTCGTTGAGATTGTGTGTGGATTATCGTGAGCTGAATAAGGTGACGAAGAAGAACAAGTATCCATTGCCGAGAATAGATGACTTGTTTGATCAGCTTCACGAAGCTAAGGTGTTTTCTCAGATGGATTTGGCAACGGGATTTCACCAGTTGAGAGTTGCTAAGGATAGTGTGCCGAAGACAGCTTTCAGGACACCATCCGGTTTCTTTGAGTGGCTGGTAATGCCGTTTGGATTGACTAACGCGCCAGCTTATTTTGTGGATCTTATGAATAGAGTGTTCAGAGATCAGTTGAACAAGTTCGTACTTGTGTTCGTGGGCGATATTCTGATTTATTCCAGAACTGAAGAAGAGCACAAGACACACTTGCGTATTGTTTTGGAAATCTTACGGAAACATCAGCTGAAGGCTAAGTTTTCAAAGTGTCACTTCTGGAAGAGTGAAGTGAGGTTCTTAGGCCATGTGATTTCTGGAAATGGAATAGCGGTTGATCCCGCGAAGGTGGCAACAATTCAGGATTGGGTTAGACCTAAGAATGCATCTGATGTGAGAAGTTTTCTTGGATTGGCAGGATATTATCGACGGTTTATTAAATACTTCTCCAAGATAGCTGCACCGTTAACAGGATTGACGAAGAAGAACCAAGTGTTCAGATGGGAAGCTAAGTGTGAGCAAGCTTTCGGAATCCTGAAAGAGCGATTGACGAGTGCTCCTGTTTTGACTATTCCTGGTGGGAATGATGAGATGGTGGTTTACACTGACGCATGTGGTACTGGACTTGGAGCAGTGCTGATGCAGAAGGATAAAGTTGTTGCGTATGCCAGTCGACAACTGAAGCCGCATGAAAGGAATTACCCGACTCATGATTTGGAGTTAGCGGCGATTGTTTTTGCTCTGAAGATGTGGAGACATTATCTATTGGGAGTTCGATTCGAGTTGTTTATAGATCATAAGTCGTTGAAGTATCTTTTCTCCCAAAAGGATTTGAATCTTCGGCAGCAACGTTGGCTAGAGTTTTTGGCATCATATGATTTTGGTATAGCTTATACTCCGAGAAAAGGTAACGCAGTGGCAGATGCGTTAAGTAGAAGACATGCGGGATTGGGAGCCATGTTTTCTGAATGGAAGAATCTCGAGTATTTAGCTGGATTTGACTTCAGGCCTAGATGCGAATTGGAACCTGAGATGTTGGCAAACTTATCGATAAGACCGACTCTTGTGGAAAGGATTGGCGAGAGCCAAAAGCGAGACGATAAGCTTGTCAAGATTATCCGTGATTTGGAATCTGGATTGGATCCAGAAAAGGATAAAGGATTCGAGGTCGATCGAGAGGGTTGGCTTCGGAAGCAGGAACGACTAGTTGTTCCCGATATAGATGAATTGAGGAGTGAAGTTCTGAAGGAAGGTCATCACTCGAAGTTGACAATTCATCCAGGAGGAAATAAGATGTATCGGGATATGAAGAGAACCTACTACTGGGAAGGTATGAAGAAGGATGTTGGAAATTTTATTTCCAAATGTATGAACTGCCAGTTGGTAAAAGCCGAACAGAAGAAGCCTAGTGGATTGCTTCAGCCATTAGAAGTTCCTACATGGAAGTGGGAGCAAGTGTTGATGGATTTTATCGATGGATTGCCTAGAACCAGAACGGGAAATGAAGGGATTTGGGTCATCGTAGATCGTTTGACTAAGAGTGCTAGATTCATTCCTGTTCGATCGACTAGGACTGCATCAAAGTTGGCTGAGTTGTATGTTAAGTGGATAGTTCGATTCCATGGTATTCCGAAGAGTATAGTGAGCGATCGAGACCCATTGTTCACTAGTGGATTTTGGAAGAGCTTCCAGGAAGTTTTGGGAACCGAGTTGTGTTTGAGTACATCTTATCACCCTCAAACAGATGGTCAGACCGAGAGAGTCAACCGAGTTTTGGAAGATCTCCTCAGAGCTTGTGTTTTGAATTTCGGAGGATCATGGGAAGATCACCTTCATTTGGTGGAATTTTCATACAACAACAGTTACCAGTCAAGCATTGGTATGGCACCGTATGAAGCATTGTATGGGAGACCGTGTAACTCACCGACATGTTGGTTAGAAACTGGAGAAAAGTTGATACTTGGGCCAGAGATGATTCGACAGACTTCGGATTGCATAGAGATCATTCGGCAACGAATGAAGGCAGCCCAAGACCGTCAGAAGAGTTATGCCGATAAGCGTCGAAAGGACTTGGAATTCGACGTAGGATATATGGTTTTTTGTGAAGATTTCTCCACTGAAGAATGTTATTCGATTCGGGAAGAAAGGGAAATTGATTCCGAGATTTGTTGGACCATTCCCGATCATCGAACGAATAGGAAAGCTCGCCTATAGATTGGAGTTACCTGAGAAGATGTCGAGTGTGCACAATGTTTTTCATGTATCATATCTACGGAAGTATGTGCACGACTCGAATATGGTGGTTTTTGCTGATAGCTGTGAAGATTTCGAATTTGATCCAGTCGATAGAAGACCTCGTAAGCCGCTTCGTGTTGTAGAAACCAACACAAAACAGCTTAGGAGGAAGATAGTTAAGTTGCTCAAGATACAATGGAGTGATGATGATGACGACTGTACGTGGGAGGTAGAAGAGAGGATGAAGGCAGCTCATCCTGAACTCTTCAAGGTATGGCCCTAAGGTGTCGTGTCATCTCACGATATTGTAACTTGTTCTAGTGTTAGAATACTGTACGCTAAGCTAGAATTGGATGCATGGTTGTTGATTGTTATGGTTAGTAGGCGTACAGAATAGTCTTTGATTGCCTTGTTTGTTTGGAATTTCGGGGGCGAAATTCCTAAGGGGGAGAGAATGTAATGACCCGTATTTTCACGGATCGAAACATCATAAAATAGTTGACCTTTGATTGCATTGCTGTTAAGTCGTTTCAGATTTTAGCAGAATTTTTCTTAAGTCTTAAGTCGTAGCCGACTTAAGAGGTTTGGACGAGTTAAGAAATAAGCCTGGACGAGTTAATGACTCAAGGGGTAGGTCGGCGACGACCTAAGGAAGAGAGGTTGTGGTTTAAGTCGGTTGACAGTTTGGGACGACCTAAGGGATTAACCGAGTTAAGGAAGTTAAGTCATAGGGTGGCCTAGATCGAGTGACCGATTTAAGGTAGTAACTGACTTAAGAAGTTGACCGACTTATAGTATTGGGGACTCAAGGGTAGGCAGACCTAGTAGAGTGAGCGACCTATGGGACTGACCGACCTAAGAGTTAACGACTTAGGCAGGATAGCGACTTAGGAGATTTAGCAAGTTGACCGACCTAGGAGATAAGCTAGCTAACGACTTAGTAGTTAGGTCGTTAGACGACCTAAGGGGTTAAGTATTAGGTCGTGTGGACTTTAAGTCGTAGTCTGTTAGGTCGGAGTTGTTGGATAAGTCTTAGGTTGCGTGTTGGCTTAAGAGTTAAGTCGTAGAGTGGTTAAATAGTTAAGGCGTGACTCTGTTGAGCTGTTAGGTCGGTTACCCGGTTAAGTCGGAGGCTCTGTTAGGTCGGAAAGTATAAGTCGGAGGGACTTGGGGTTTGTTAAGTCGTAGGTCGGCATGCTAAGCAGTTAGGTAGTGGCACTGATAGGTCGCACCTATTGTTAAGTCGCTAAGTCATAGGTCGTAACCTCGTTAGGTCGTAAGGCGAAGGGCTTTGATAGGTCGTTGAAGTGCCTGGGTGTTAAGTCGTAGAGACTTAGGTCGGTGGGGGTCTTAGGTCGTAGGTCGGAGACGACCTAATTCCGAGTTACGACTTAGGGAGTTTTCGCCTATAAATAGAAGGGGGTTGGCTTCATTTTTGGGATCCGGATTTCGAAGCGACGAAGTGCTGCCATTTTGAGAGCTCGACTTCTACACTTCTTCACTTCTTTTCTCTACTCTAATCTAGTGATTCCATCCATCCAAGTTGACGATCAAATTGAAGATTCGAGAGCTTAGATTGAAGATCTTCATCCTTTGAAGTGAGATTTCCTCGTTTGAGGCGGATTCGTGATAGATCAAGCTTGATCCTTCGCTGTCCAGATCTGAAGCGTGTTGATTTGGGGTTGTTTAGGTGACTTGGTGAGTGGTGATTATCTCTCACATGGATCCAAAGGAGTATATCGGATTGTTGGCTCGATTTGGTGTTAAAATAGTGATTTCCATACATTTTCTTCATCCTAAGTGTAGATCCATATAGATCCATTGTTCATGATGATGTTACATCCATTTTACTACATGTTAACCTATGCAAGTTCATTCATCAAGATTATAGAGATATCGTTCATGTTTTCATGCTTATTAGACTTTCAACTCTTTAATTACGAAATTGCCATTATTGTGATAATTGTCTACTTAGATCATATTTGAATGCTTGATTGTTTGGATTAATGTTTGACTTGGTTGATTGCTATGATTTGATGATAGATGATTTGATTTAGACCGAAGATGATTCAAAAGCTAAGGGAAAGGCTCTTGAATTGGAAAAGCTGCTTGTGGCATATGTAGCGGATGATGAAGCTCTTATGCATAGATTTGATGATGATGTTGAGATAAGACTTTGCGAGGATGTGATGAAGCGAAGTATGATATGAGATAGTCTTGGTCTAATCCAGACGGGATCATTCCAAGCGGGTTGAGGATAATGGATGCTCGAGAGGCGCTTGAGCTAGCATAGAAATAGTTGTCAAGGAGGATGACTAGAAGGCTGAGATCCCATCGTTGTTGAAGGTTCTAGCATGCTCAAAGCAAGAGTACGTTGGGCAGATTCGATAGTCCCTGAAGGCTACTGATTGGGTAGTCAAGTACTCTGGGCAGATTCGATAGTCCTAGGCACGGGTCATGATGACGTGCAGGAGTTATGTCTAGAACCGAGGTTTCCATTAGCCCTTGACGGACGGCTGAAAGAATGTGCCGGTCATTCAATTAACGGTGATATCGAAGCAATGATAACAGTGATAGCCAAAGTCATGGATGTTTGCTTGTATCGTCATTCGGTCTCAAGAGCGGTATTTTCTGGGTGCTTATCTGATCTTGGTTTAGGCCTTGGGGGTTTGTACTTGGAAAACATCGCCCTTGACTCGAGTGATAATTACTTTACTTTAAATTGTATGTTCTGCTATGTTTGCTTCTACTTAGTGTGTGTCTGGGGGCTATCACTGTAGAAAGAGGTTGGAGTGGGAGGGTTGTATTCCTATTCCTTTTCCTTTATGCTCTTTTGGTATGTTGTTAGTTAATTTACTGCTCACTAAGACTGTTGTCTGACTCAAGGCTTTATGTTTTAACTCTTATTGCCTTGGGCTGTTCGTCCATTTTTGGGACGGGCAGACTAGGTAGCAGGTGACAGGTGTTGTTCTCTTCTCACGATGCTGATATCGAAGATGAGCTGGAGGGTTGCATATTATCTTCTTATTATATGTACTGGATGTTCCACTGTTTTGTATTCTCTGAGTGATATGTAGTGAGGCTTGTTGTATTGACTATTCAGATGTTGTATTCAACTCCTATGAAGTTTTATTGATGAGATTCTATTCTGTGAAGCTTCACTATATATATGTTTTATTGTATTTTGTCCATGCGCTGTGAATAATACGATAGATCTTGTTGTTTTATTTTACCGTGACAATCATCCATGGTCGCCTGACACACTTTACAGCGCATTTTCTTTAGATTCGTTGCAGGGGCCATGGGCGGTCGTCACAGCAGCGATGCGTTCTCACCAGTCCGGATCAGGCAAACGGTAGTTTCACTACCTTGTCTCATGTGCCTTGTCATACTTGCATCCCTATGCGTGACCACTACGATTTGTTTTGTGTTATACCTATGGAGTACTCCCTGATAGCCCACTAGTTTATGGTGGAGTTTACAGTGATGTATAGACTATGATTCTTATATAAAATGTGTTAAGGGGGATAATGGTAACGACTTAACGCTATTTTGATACTTTATCTTACTGATAGGCATTATCTACTTAGCGTACACTATTACATAGTAGATAGTTTAACAGATCCTGAAAGATGTTATTCCATTCATCTTTGAGTTATTGTTATTTCAAATTTGAACCATATTATCTTGTATAAGAATATATGTCCTGACTCGAGTGTTTGTTTATGCTTATGCTCGGGTCAGCCTGAGGATTTCTGTTGATGTGCTGCTTGGAAGCTGAAGACTTGAAGACTATAATTTATCTTTATCTTTATTAGTATTGCTCCATTCTATTTTGATATTGTATCGGACATCTATGTATTTCTATTTCACTGTTTGCTTGATACATTGTTGTATTTACTTAGTAGCTTCATGAACTACTATTATGACATTGTTGTAATTCCGCTGCGTTATTCTGTTATTGTATCTGTTTGTGATTCTGTGATGATTCTCATTTATATACATATACTCCATTAATGATTCGTGTTTTGTACTATTTAAGTTGACATGTGTGGATTATTGTCAATTTAAATGGTCCAAATATACGGGTTGTTGTAGTCGTTCCATAGTTATCCAATAACTATTAGTACGTAACCCCTAGGTGCCCCAGTAGTCATGAGTAATATACTGCCCAACATTTGGAGAGAGTTACGTACTCCAGTCCCAACGGATACATCGATATCCACTCTCGATGCATCTTGACTATGAACATTTAAATTGGTATATTTGTTTCATTGTGATAAATTACTCACGGTTACAACATTTTGTGACTACTATCACAAAATATATCATTTATGGATTTTTCTATTAAATATACTTTAAATTAAGTTAATTAATTAATATAATCACATTATATCAAGTATATAATAGGAAACAATATCTTTTATTTCGAACAAGATTGGTCAACGAGTTAGATATATATAACAAATTACATAATTGCCCCTAGGGCATACTCCTAACTTTATCAATCTCCCGCTTGCACTTGGGGTCAATTATGGAATCTAATTCCAACTTCTCCAATCAGTTTTCTCAAAACCAATTAGGTTAGTCCCTTAGTGAATGGGTATGCTATTATGTTTTAATTATCTACTTTGTCGATTAACTCTCTCTAACACTGATAAACTGCCTTTATCATGTGGAATGATTCGAAGTATGTCTTTCGACTTCTAGTGAGTTTTAAGTTATATCATGACCAATTTTATGACATTTTTATCTTATAACAATATTATGAGATTCTCAACATTTGGAATCACCTTTGGCTCAATTATAAATTTGTGCATTTATATCTATGTACATTGGTTTATTGTAGCGCTATTCAAGTTAATGTTCTCAACATTTCATTGAATCGACCATAATCACTTTTATTTTGAAACATTTTCAAATTAAAGATTTTAACTTGAATTTTATCATTGACATATTATACTCAATATCACTTATAAAAGTTTATGTCCAAACGTTCCATCATAACGAGTTCGTTGTTTCTATAAACAATTCTCTAGTATTTCATAAATATGCGAGAACACCTCAAACCACCATTTAGTGATATCAATTTGGATTTTATATTTGCTCCATGTATCAAATACATAAGAAAACACAATATCATACACAACAAACATGTATGATAATTCATATTGCTAATGCATAAGGAATCCAACTTACACATTCTCCTTTTAATAGGGTGCTCTTGTATATCGTTTTGGGACAATCCCTATATATTTTATACTCACCATAAAAGAAATCATTTACAATCCAAAATTGAGTATTAGAACAACTAAAGTTGATTTTAATACAAGCATATTGTTAAAATCAACAACCTGTTATTTACTTATAGTTTAGAAATATCAATGTACCTTTTAACGTTCTTTCTTATGAACACACGCGTTCTCTGCACTTTGATTGAAAATCAAACTATTTGATACTTCTATCAAAATACTTATTCAATCTTGATGCTTATAATATGATGCATTCGTATCATTCCTTGGATCATATCCAAAGACTCACAAACCCAATATCGCTTCCACTGACTTCGAGGCATTTTTGGTTAATATGCGTAAACAGCTTTCTCTAAATCATTATTTAAAATTTTCTATTTCAATACATAAGTACCAAACACTAAGTCTTATCGAGCGATAATTCTTTGAGTAAATCTAAATTAACTTGAGCATGTTGAATACCGAATTTGTTATGCTAATTTCAACAATTGAAATTTGCAATATTATTCTTATCGACATTGCTTATTTAATTCCAACCACATTAGTCTTTCCAATAAAGACACAGTCTCGGCCGATGGATCGCATCTCTTTGGTTACGACTACCAAAATCATATTTTGATAGCGTACTTGGAATTCTTTCAGATCTGCGCATCATACCATATAGAGTCGACAATCTTAATGGTTTAATTGAACAACCGAGGGTAATGTATATTTTCGACATTAATAAGAAACCCATAGTTTCTCTTCGATGTACGAGAATACTTATTAGACATTCTAATGCTATGTGTTCATTTAGGTTAGTTAATTTCACTTCATCTCATATAATCAGTTCTATCTATGGATCGGATCCAATTCCATTTAACTACCAAAAATTTGTCAAAGAAATTCATTCACAATGAAGTCGATATATCTTGAAACAACAATTATTTCTTAGTGCAAATAGAATAGGGATTCATAAATGCTTTATGAACCTTTTTATTTATAAAACTGATTTTAGTTTACAAAAATTATGTTCAAAACATAAATATGTCATTTGATGACAGACCTTTCCAAAAAACCTTTTGGAGATTCATACAAGATCCCTCATGAACAATTATTACATGCAATCTTTCGACTCGCACAACCTGCCAACTCCTTGGCCTAGGATATGTTGGGATTTCTTACAAACCCTTATCTTGTGTGATTTTGTAAACTATTTTTTAGATGAAATAATATCAACCTTGTGTACTAATCTTAAGAACATGACCTTATATAAAGAAACTAACTCAACTTCACTCACAATTAATCGTAAATTGTCCAACAATGTCTGATTACTCCTTATCGATGCATCGTTATGTATCACATGGAGGAGTGATTTTGAGATTGAATCTATATTCATTTTTAGGTACATTTGGAACTCTTTCCAATATACTCACTTATTCGACCAAATCAAATCATTTTATTCTATTGCATGTTATTTTATTTACTTTTCTTTTATATTCTATGATTTTATCATAAACTTACTACATGTGTATCTAATACACATGTTCATGTTGGTAATAAATCATCGATGAATATAACAAAGTATGTGGAACCCATTTGGTATTAATAGACTTGTGATTGCATGCATCAATATGTATTAATTCAAAGGGTTCATCAACTCTTATGATGCTCCCACTGAATGGGTGCATAGCCATTAATTGTTTGAGATATAATTAACTTGTATCATATGATTCATAATCATATAATAAAATTATTTCTCAAAACTACGGCTTAGTCTATAAGTCCAAAACAACTGTAAATAATATTAGATACATATGTATTTTTGTTGCATCACTTTTACAATGAAAACAAATTGCATAATATAGTTCTATTTCATAATGAATATTCATAATACTCATATTGAAATATAGTTATATCTATTTTTCAATCAATACCAAAAAAATATTATTTCACAAAATGTTCGGTACATTTTACGAAAACAATTTTCGTAATTTGATGCAATCATTAGGTGCTCTATGGCATGCTCCCACTATTTCCGCCATTACTATAATAGCATACTAAATTTAGAGGTCTGCCATTCACTTAATATTGTTAATATTGTTTACTTATTTCATATGCTGCAACTAGTTTACCGAGGAGAGTTCTTTGATCAAATATCTTGAACTCAAAGAAATAAATATTATAAAAAATAATTTTCTATATGAAAATACATTTCGGAATAAAAATCATATTTCATATTCCAATATTAAGTATCAGTTATTATTACAATTCTTGTTTCCAATGTTTCTCTATGAAGCAGAAGTGACTATTCATTTTCTTCATTCCAACTTTACCTTAAATTACATCTATTCTTATACATTCGTTTTTCTTTCAAATGACCAAGTTATTCAAAAGAAAACCTTTTACAAAAGCGCATTCGATTATTCTTAACATTTAAGACATCAAATATGTTGCACTTTATGTACACCGATCAAGATGACATTTCAACGATTGAGTTCTTAGATGTATCTCGTAGTTTATGGTCTTGTGTTACATTAACACAATATGATCCTTTTGAAATCATTCAAGTTGAATACATGATCTAAAAATACTATTTATTGGCTTACTTCGAATGAACTAAGTTCATCAAAATATCGTACCCCACAAACTATGACTGTTCACCATATAACATTTATATATGTGAAAGTACATGGATCAAATATCCATAGTCTTGAATTGCATTTAAAGTTCAAAAACTCATAAAATGCAATACACGATCTAAACCAAATAAACATATAAGTGACCAACTTACGAATGTATTAAGTAGTTGAAATTGGGCACTTGCGTGGGTATAAAAACATTATATAACATTCAATTAGAATTATTAGTAAGTATATATTATATTTCTATTTGTCAACTTTAAATTCAGTTTGTTAATTGACAAATGTTTTATCAATCATATTAAATGCACAAATTTATCATTGTAGATAATTATAACATTATATAGCATATGTTCTTACAATATTAGAAAGGTTAAGTGTTACCATTTCATTCTCTAATAAGGCTCCCACTAGTCTTTTATATTTATCCAAACCCTAAGATGAAACATAGAAGTCTTACAACTTCACTAGTGGTGGTTAGGACTCATTTGTTTTGGTATTCTGACCTTGAATTTGCTTAACAAATCATAGCCACATAAACGATGGATAACTCCTTATCGGTTGTATCATATACAACTCCTAACCCATTTTTCCTTGTTCTAATCTCATTTCGACCTTGAGTTGCTCAACAAATCGAAAGAGATTATTCACTCGTACCTACCATATCATGATGGCCTAAGTATAGTATATGTACCTTGAGTTTGCTCAACAAATACATATAGTAATCTTACTTCATCTGTTCAATATATTAATAATACTACACATAACATGCCTAGCTTGAGTTTGCTCAACAACTAAGGAGTATGTAAGTAATTTATTAATATATATATGGTAGAGGACAACGTTATATTGAAGATTCGTAATCTTCAATATATATATTGAGTGATATCGACTTATAAATAATATATTTCTTATGAAATACCCCAGCGATTCAAGTGTCAAACACATCAGAAATCACGATATATGTACATTTACATATGTATTTATTTCTCAAGTCTATTTGGGTTTCTTTAATGTTCCACATTTAGTTTATACACATATCATATAAGTTTTATTGTTATATAACTTTTATATTTCATATTACTTATATGATAGTCTTACATATAATATATCATCAATTAACTCTTATCTAATTAATTTTAATCAATTAACTCTTTAATTAATTTTAAATCGGTATTCCAATATAACTTTTATATTGGACATATCTACTATAACATTTACAGTGTATACTATAACCTTTATAGTGTAACACACATATATCATATATATGTGTATTTTATTTAATTAATTAACCTTTAATTAATTTATTCAATTAAACAATTTTTATTAAAATTTATTAATTTCAAAATTTATCTTGTATACATACATGTATACTTATGTTATCTTAAACATTTTAAAATAACATAACATATATCAACATATGTAATACATGCATATATACATTAATTAATTAACATATTTAATTAATTTATTTTATTAATCTTATTAATAAATTTGAAATTTGAAATTATTACATAAATATTTTCAAACATTTTGAAAATATCATTATCCTTTCAAACATTTTGAAAACTTATGTATTATTATAATTTTTATAATAAACATGTTTTATTTTAAATTTAACTATTAAATTTAAAATCTTTAATAGTAATTTTCAAAACGATTTTGAAAATCAGCCCAGAGCCCAAATTAAGTTGGGCCTTTTCTATTAGGAGACCTTTGGGCTCACTTAACCTTTCGGGCCAGACCGGTAACTAGATAGGACAGGGTACTTGATTACCCAATTCCAAACCTAGACATTACCTTTCTAGACACCGTACTAAGTGGGCAAGCTTAATTAGTTAGCTCTAATATGACCAATTTATACCGCATATGCTATTGGGTTCTAATACCATTGTTGGAACTGGACTAGCCCGCAGCAGAAGTTATGGGTGAATTTCAAAAATTATACCCCATTGGATCTTTTATTGGGCCTAGTCTAACTGAATTAGAACATTTCTAAATTTCATTTAAATAAAATCATTTATTTATTTAAATTCAAATATATTAAGATATGAAATTAATTTTATTTGATTTAGTTTACATAAACGTATCATATACATATATGTGTGAGTGCATGTGTAACATAATAATCCGTGAAAGGTATAATATGTCCATATGTAGATGTTGGGATTTACATCGCGATAGACATATTAGCTCATTTTGTATGTCATGTATGTTGTCCAAATATGTGCATGTACATGTGTTACAACACACACACATGTATGTATAGATATATTATATATAATATATGAACATAAAACATTTATATATAGATAAATATATATATAAAGAGAGAACAATTATTAAAAATTATTTATAATTCAAAATTAACTTGGTTTTGCAAACATAATAATTTTAGTATTTTAGTTCGTATATATTATGAATAAAATAATATTTTCATCCATAAATAATTAACATAAAATAATCTATTGATGAAAATTCAAATTTTAAAATTTTCAAAAATCTAAGATCATAAAATAGAGCTTTGGAAAAATCTGGAGATTTTTCAAAGTTGAATATTATTTTTAAAAACAAATACATTGATTTCGGCAATAATTATTTAATATAAAATAATATATTATTAAAAATTCAAAATTTAAATTTTTTGAAATTCTAGGATCATGAAGGAAAGGTTACGAAAAATTTTGAAGAATTTTTAAATTAAATTATTATTTTTAATAAATCATAAATATTTTTCCGAAATAATATTAATTATTAAAAATAATAAACTTTATTGAAAAATTCCTAAAAATTTTCTATATGTTTCTAAAATGATATAATATTTTTTTTAAATATAAAATTGGATTTTAATTTAATAATTATTTTCTATATAATAAGCAATTTAAAAATTCAATAAATGTTAATTTAAAAATATGAATATATGTATGATAACTAATTTTCGAATTTTTAAATTCATATTATATATAAATAAGTGTACTAAATTTTTTAAATCATATATATATCTTATATATGCATATATGCTATTATGAGAGAGAAATATACACTAATATATATATATATATGAATTTATTAATAAATATATATATATATATATATAATTATTAATGAAAAAAATTGATTTTATACAGTAAACAACATTGACTATACGAGTACATATGCACGCCCAGGTGGGCCTGCATTTAATCACAACGTGCATGCATTTTTAGTTGTACCAGTGGAAATAGATTTGATATTAGCATCACCATATTTGAACTCCGCCTAGGCAGAAGCCGCTATTTTTTTTGTTCAGACTGCAATAACTTTTTCATACTATCTCCGAATTAGGTGAGACTTCGACCGATGGACTCCCATCTAAATTACAAACAATAAGCAACACTCGGATACTTCATCTAGTGAACGTATACCATAGTTCTCCATGGTGACTAACAGTTGTACTTAGAAAATAAAAGGCTACATCCCCATATTTGAACTCCGCCTAGGCAGAAGCCGCTATTTTTTTGTTCATACTGCAATAACTTCTTCATTTTAACTCGGAATCGGCCAAAACTACGACCGATGGACTCCCACCTAAATTACGGGTAATATAGAACACTCGGATACTTCAGCTTATGAACGTTTGTCGAAGTTCTCCATGGGGATTAATAGTAATACTTAGAAAATAACATGCTATATCCCCACTTCGACGCTCATTGTAGTTCTCCATGGTGAATAAAAGGTGTGCTTAGAAAATAACAGGCTACATCCTCATATTTGAACTCCGCCTAGGCAGAAGCCGCTATTTTTTTGTTCAGACTGCAATAACTTCTTCATACTAACTTGAAATCAGGCAAAACTTCGACCGATGAACTCCCATCTAAATTATGGACAATATGGTACACTCGGATACTTCATCTTGTGAACGCACACCGTAGTTCTCCATGGGGACTGACAGTTTACTTAGAAAATAACATGCTACCACATCTCCATATTTGAACTCCGCCTAGTGCAGAAGCTGCTATTTTTTTTGTTCAGACTGCAATAACTTCTTCATACTAAGTCGGAATCCGGCGAGACTTCGGCCGATTAACTCCCACCTAAATTACGGACATTATGGAACACTCGGATACTTCATCTTGTGAACGCATTATAGTTCTCCATGGGTAATGACAACTGTACTTAGAAAATAACATGCTACCACATCCCCATATTTGAACTCCGCATAGTGCAGAAGCAGCTATTTTTTTGTTCAGACTGCAATAACTTCTTAATACTAATTTGGAATCTGGCGAGACTTCGACCGATTAACTCCCACCTAAATTACGGACAATATGGAACACTCGGATACTTCATCTTGTGAACGCACACTTTAGTTCTCCATGGGCACCGACATTTGTACTTAGAAAATAACAGGCTACCACATCCCCATATTTGAACTCCGCCTAGTGCAAAAGTCGCTATTTTTTTGTTCAGACTGCAATAACTTCTTCATACTAACTGGGAATCAGGCAAAACTTCGACCGATGAACTCCCACCTAAATTACGGACAATACGGTACACTCGGATACTTCATCTTGTGAACGCAATGTAGTTATCCAAGGGGACTGACAGTTTACTTAGAAAATAACATGCTACCACATCCCCATATTTGAACTCCACCTAGTGCAGAAGCCGCTATTTTTTTTGTTCAGACTGCAATAACTTCTTCATACTAATTCAGAATCCGGCGAGACTTCGACCGATTAACTCCTACCTAAATTACGGACAATATGGAACACTCGGATACTTCATCTTGTGAACGCACACTGCAGTTCTCCATGGGGATTGACAGTTGTATTTAGAAAATAATAGGCTACCACATACCCATATTTGAACTCCGCCTAGTGCAGAAGCCACTATTTTTTTTGTTCAGACTGCAATAACTTCTTCATACTAATTCGGAATCCGGCGAGACTTTGACCGATTAACTCCTACCTAAATTACGGACAATATGGCACACTCGGATACTTCATCTTGTGAACGCATACTGTAGTTCTCCATAGGGACTGACAGTTGTACTTAGAAAATAACAGGCTGCCACATCCCCATATTTGAACTCCGCCTAATGCAGAAGCCGCTATTTTTTTGTTCAGATTGCAATAACTTCTTCATACTAATTTGGAATCCGATGAGACTTCGACCGATTAACTCCCACCTAAATTACGAACAATATGGAATACTCGGATGCTTCATCTTGTGAATGCACACTGTAGTTCTCCAAGGGCACTGACAGTTGTACTTAGAAAATAATAGGCTACCACATCCCCATATTTGAACTCCGCCTAGTGCAGAAGACGGTATTTTTTTGCTCAGACGTCAATAACTTTTTCATACTAACTCGGAATCAGGCAAAACTTCAACCGATGAAATCCCACCTAAAGTATGGAAAATATGGTACACTCTGATACTTCATCTTGTGAACGCACACTGTAGTTCTCCAAGGGGACTAACAGTTTACTTAGAAAATAACATGCTATCACATATCCATATTTGAACTCCGCCTAGTGCAGAAGCCGCTATTTTTTTGTTCAGACCGCGATATTTTCTTCATACTAACTCGGAATCCGGAGAGACTTCAACCGATTAACTCCCACCTAAATTACGGACAATATGAAACACTCGGATACTTCATCTTGTGAATGCATACTGTAGTTCTCCATGGGGACTGACAGTTGTACTTGGAAAATAACATGCTACCACATCCTAATATTTGAACTCCGCCTAGTGTAGAAGCCGTTATTTTTTTGTTCAGACTGCAATAACTTCTTCATACTAACTTGGAATCAGAAAAAACTTCGACCGATGAACTCCCACCTAAATTACGGACAATATGGTACACTTGGATACTTCATCTTGTGAACACACACTGTAATTCTCCATAGTGACTAATAGTTGTACTTAGGAATTAACAGGCTATATCCTCATATTTGAATACTATTTCTCTATGAGATGTAAAATGGTTTATTTGGAATTTCAAAAAGACACCGAGTAAATCTATTCAATGAATTCTCTTTATTAGTAGTAAAGATAAAGATATAAATCAAATAGTATAATAAACAAATTATGCACATAACCAAACTGATTTGTGACAACCACATCTACTTATAAAAATCTCACCTAACTAAACATATAGTAGCAATATATTTAAACAGATATGAAATTTCTTATTATAGGATCATAGAATATAATTTCATTACTGTAATATGAATTAAAATTACCAATTTAATGATGCCTTTGAATCCACGTTGAAGCAATGACTTCCCTTCCTTTTATTGTTCTTGGTTCGTCAGAATGTAAGTTTGGAATCACCGACCTCTAACTATCGAATAGTATTACTTTAATTTGAAATATATTTGAGAATTTTGGTGTGGATTGAGAGCTATGTTTTAACTAGAAATGTAGAAGGTAATGGCGGCCAAAAAGGTTAGTAATTGTTTTTTAGAGATACATATATATATATATAGGGTTGTATTAGAGAGAAACGAGGAAAACCTTTTTACTCATTCTCAATTTATCTCAACCCATTATATCCAAGCCAATTCCCTATGTTTTAGCCACCCCTAGACCTTCTCAAAACCGAAATTTTGCAGCCCTAATGATGGGCCTTAAACTCATCTAAGCCCAAGCCAAAATACTATGCAATTAAATCTAATTTAATCGCTTGTCGATATTGTATATCGATCGATATATTTATAACTGTTATAAATATATATAACATTATTTATTTCTCAAATCATATTCAAATTTTATAATTAATATTTCATAAATATTAATTAATTTATAACAATTATAAACTAATTAAATCATTCAGTCTTAAGGGAATTCATTATTTCGGCTGTGTAACCCTTGGGTGTAAATTTGGTCAGGATTAATATCGAACTATTCTAATGTTAACGTTCACATTTCACTTAGCAGGTGGTGTGACATTATGACCAAATTTATCGCTTACTCATTTTCGGTAAAATCCAATTTTAGTTTAATAAGCGTTACCCAGTTGTGACATTTGTTTACACCAATTCTCTTCGTCAAAACTATATCACTTTGGACTTATGGAATTTGGTAATGGTCAAAATTCCAACCTCATCCACATTCAACTTTATAGTCTAAATACAAAGTCCTTGGTACAATAATAACAATTATTATTAACCAAAATGCTATGGCCAGAGACTTTGACTTTGAGTTGACTTGAGTTGACTGTGATACTAACCTGCATATAACTGAGGAGACGAATCCTCTCTTGAATAGTGCTTCACTTCCAATACTTCCACTCGACCCAACTATAGTCACTCGATGGACGCCATGCCATGATTTGGCTATAATCAAAGCAGAGTTTTCATACTGAAGATCCACAGTATTCTCAAGTTGAGAGAACTATGTAAATCAGTCACATCGATATTTTCTGTTTGACCTTAGTTATATTAACCAACAAAAACCTATCGAGTGAGTCGTTCCATAGTCATCCAATAACTATTAGTACGTAACCCCTAGGTGCCCTCGCAGTCATGAGTAATACACTGCCCAACATTTGGAGAGTGTTACGAGCTCCAGTCTCAACGGATACATTGATATCCAGTCTCGATGCATCTTGACTAGGAACATTTAAAATGGTATATTTGTTTCGTTGTGATAAATTACTCACGGTTACAAAACTTTGTAACTACTATCACAAAATATACCATTTATGAATTTTTCTATTAAATATACTTTTAATTAAGTTAATTAATTAATACAATCACATTATATCAAGTATACGATAGGAAGAAAATACCTTTTATTTCAAACAAGATTGGTCAACGAGTTAGATATATGTAACAAATTACATAATTTCCCGTAGGGCATACCCCTAACTCTATCAACAATAACTCCTATAAAATTTGAGTGGGAAATATTATGCCAAAAAATGTCTTTGACGAGCGACATGGTTATGTCGGTACCAATATCTGTGGTTGATGTATTTTCGGTTGAATTTTTTTTAGATGTTTCTTTTCCCTACTTAAGAGTGCTTGCTAATTTTTAGGTCGTTTCATCCTCTTTTGAATCTTCTAAGTCCAATTGAAATCTGCTTTGCTAAAAAGCGGGTTAACAATATATGAATAAAATTAATAAAATAAGAAGTGCAAACTCAGTAAGAAGACACAATAATTTATACAGGTTCAGATTCTCATACTACGTCCAGTCCTAGAACTCCTTTTTGTAATTTTACTATCTTCCCTCACTTAATCTAGAGAAATAATTATCTTACAGACTTGGCCCGAGACTCTGCATAGGACTTTATACTACTTAAGATAAGTTATAGAGAATAGTGTATCTTAACTATATTGATTTGACTCTTGTAATATAATATCCTGCAACTCACATAAAATATTTTTGAGATGAGTGAAGAGTGGTATAGGAAGTATATTATTTATAAATGAATATGGAATTAAATGAGAAATGGTTGAAATTGATCAAATATTGTAACAACGATGAATCAGAAATTAGAGAATAAAATTAGTGATTTGATTCGGAGAGAGCAATGGATTTTATAGATGATGTAGAAGTTCATAGGGCTATTTCTCTTTGAAATCAAAGAGAAGTGATTGAAAATTGAAGAGGAAGGAGATTGGTGCAAAGAGATGCGAGCTAAAGACAAAGGAGAATTCAACATTATGGCTATGTTCATCCACAGGTCAACCTCTAGATTTCTACAGGTTGACATGTAGTTTCCCACAGGTTTCCCTGTGGAAATCAAACAGATCGACATGTGGCCACACATATTGGTCTTGTGATTTTAAGAAATTTAGAGTGGTTCGAAGATCGATTGTGTGGTTTTAAGAAATCTAAACTAAAAGATATCGATGAATGAAATATTCAACTTTTGTATATGTTTGTCCCTTTTTTAGTATTTCATTGAACTCTATTATGTTTCGGTAGATTTCTCAAGTTCAGTGAATGTGTTTTAAGGCTTGTTCACCATTCGATATGCCTCGTTTGATTTATTTTGATTTTTGAACTTGTATTTGACGATATCAACTTGACTATAATATTTGTTCATTTTCACTCCAATGTTTTTTTTCTACAAAGCTTACTTTCAACCTATGAAACTCAATAGTAGTTTTATTATGTTGTTGTTATCATCAAAATACTAAAACTATGGTTCTAACATTCACTCTTTATTTTTGATGTTGAAAACCACACTGCTTACATATAAATAATGTTATAAATTAACCCTCGTGAATTATTTCTCCCATAAAATTTATGTACTACCCCTATCAGTGTGCTTAATTTTGTTCCTCATTTGTCAATTGAGGCTAAAAAATTTAGATTTAGAAAATATGTACTTTAACCTAAAAAGTACTTTGCCAGAGAATTAAATTCTCAAAAAGAGGCAAAAAGGGGACTCATAGGGGAAATACATTTTGCCAATGATTTTGACAAGTAGAACATGGAGTCATAGAGACAGGGTCCGCTTCATCTGAACATAAAGTGTGCTACTCGAGAGACAAAGTACCCTCATGGATTGTGGGTTTTGTGATGCAAAAGTATGACTTCTTTTTATGAATATATTCTGACTGACTTTGATAGAAATACCTGAAGATATAATAACACATTGCCACTTGAATATGTAAAACCCATAGCTGGGGAAGAAATGACTTACTATTGGAAAAGTACAAATGTTCTTGGCCCTTAAGAGTTGGATTGACCTCTTAATTTATAGTCCAGACGAAAGGTTAAGACTAAGCACTATGAAATTCTACCTCGACTGCACCATTTCCCACTACGATTGTATCTCAAACGAAGCACGCTTTTGTATCTGTTGAGTAAGTTTCGACCGGAAGAGCCCACCGAACCAAGTTCGCCTACCGAACCAACTCCTTCCCCTGCCTACCGAACCAACTCCTTCCCCTGCCTACCGAACCAACTCCTTCCCCTGCCCACCGAACCAAGTTCGCCTACCGAACCAACTCCTTCCCCTGCCTACCGAACCAACTCCTTCCCCTGCCTACCAAACCAACTCCTTCCCCTGCCTACTGAACCAAGTCCTCACCAAACTCCATCCACTCATGACCGGACCGAGGCGTACCAGATCAACACTGCCAGGCCAGATCGCATCAGCCCAAGCCCACCAGCAGCTATATACATCCAAGACCCCTGCCCCCAGCCTCACTCTATAAATAGAGGGGCAAGGGTACAACAATGGAGGACAAGTTTGAGAGCTCAAGCATGGATAGAACTTTCAAACAACTTTCATATACTTGTATCAAAGCTTTGTACTTGTAATTTGAATAGAAAAGGAGAATAACATATAAAGTGGACGTAGGCACATTCTGGCCGAACCACTATAAATCTGCGTGTTTTTTACAGTTTAGTCCTTGCTTTTCATATATTTGCATAAATCACCCAAATCACTAAGAACAACATAAAATCAATTAAATCATACGACTTGGAGGTGTTTGTCTATTTTTTGTGCAAACATTTTTGGTGCTTTCACTGAGAACAAGAAGCTCGAAGCTTCAGCTTCTCCCACTTAACCTTCTTCCTAACAGCGTCGTTCATTGCTTGGAAAACATGCCTCCCAAGTAGAAGAAAGATGTTAACAAAGGAAAAAACATCGCAACCAGCAGTCTTCCAGATCCAGTGGTCATAGATCAAGTAAATCATCCCCTTCCAGCAGCAGTACCAAATGAAGGTCAGGCAAATCCGACCACCCCTACCGCAGAACAGCCGGCAGCAATTACTAGGGCAGATCTGGACAGGGTTGTGGCTGAAGTGACTAACCGCTTCACATCCCAGCAGGAAGCCTTGGTAGACCATCTCATGTCACGCTTAAGGGATGCTGAAGAGTCCAACCGCAACACTGAATCAGGGGGTGAGTCCCAGTTTGGAGGATCTTAGAGACAACAAAGATCTTCCTTCTTCGAAGGAGCTAACAACAGAAGCGGCCATGGTAGGAGCCGAGACCGAGCTCAGCCCGAAGTTAGACCTGAGGAAACGCTTGGAATCGAACCCAACGGGGGAGGTACCGGACGGAGGTCAACTGTAGCTGAGCCTATCATACTGCCTAACCACAGAAACACCAATGAACGGGGCCGAGCTAGAGTCCAGCCCGAAGTTGGACCCGAGGAAGTGCTTAGATCAGAACCCAGCAGGGGAAGATCAAGGCAAGGGCCAACTGTAGCTGATCCTAACATGCTCCCAGAAGACCAAAGGCAAACACTGGAAAATATTAGGAACGATAGGCGATACCATTCCTACAGGTCATCTGGACGGAATCAATCCCACAGAACAGAACCGAACTCATTTCTATCTGCTCCAAATTCTGATGAAAGGATGGCACGCTTGTTCACAGAGTGCGTCCAATGGGATCAAAGAGATCGAGGGATATGCGCTAGGGTAACCAGCCCTTTCGCCCGCAATATCGAAATTGCTATCACCCCCCGAGAATGGAAAATGCCAACAATGGAACCTTATAAAGGAACCTCTGACCCCATTGTACACTTGCAGAGATACACACAGCATATGCTCATGAGCAGGGCAACAGATGGAGTACTGTGCAAATGCTTTCCACTATTCTTAGCAGATCTAGCTACCTCCTGGTTCTGCCATCTACCCCAAGGATCCATCAGCTCATGGGAGATGTTGAAAGAAAAGTTTATCAGTCAGTTCCGCATTCATGTGGAACAACCCAAGGATGCCTATTCCTTATCCAGTATCAAACAGAAACCTGGAGAGAAGCTGCAGCAATATTTAACCCGATTCAATGCCGCAGCAGCCGCAGTCCAAGATGCCGATGAGAAGCTTGTCTTAATGGCCCTCTGTAGTGGTGTGCATCCGGATACTAAATTTGCTAGAAGATTGACAAAAGAAAAACCAGCTACTTTACCCGATTTCTTCCATGAAGCCGGGAAATATATGAGGCTTGAAGACGCTGCCACTGAGGGGCAGTCAGGGCAACAAAGTAAGGCAGCTCACGGCAACACGCCCGCTGTAGCGAAGGACGTTCGAAGAAATGATTCTAGAGACAATACTGGGGGCAAGAAGGGGGAAAAGCGCCTATATCGGCCAGGACCGAGATTCGACGCTTACACTCCTTTGAACGAAACCATCGAAAACATCTTCCTTGCCACCCAAGACGAAGTTAGATACAAATGCCCACCATACAAGAAGGAATCAGATAACGCACTAAAATCTGGAAAGTTCTGCCGCTTCCACGAATCTCATGGGCATGATACCAATGAATGCCATCATCTCCGGGACTTGATTGAAGAACACATCAGAAGGAAGAGACTGGAACGCTATGTAAAAGGTCAGAACATGACTCTAGCTCTTGCCAATGAGAAACCAAGACTACCCTCCCCAGAGATAAGCAGAGGAAATCGCAACACTAGCGGCTCCAGTCAAGAGAAGATAGTAGTCCATACCATCTCGGGAGGACCACACATCGCCGACAGAAGCTGGGCAGAAATGGAAAGATATGGAAAGTCACTTAGAAACAATGAAGACTGCGTTAATTCTGTTATAGAAGAACGCCACCCGAAGCGGAAAGTGAATGATGACATCATATTCAGTAGGCGTGACCTAGAGGGAAGGCAGTACCCTCACATGGATCTCATGGTTATCTCTGCCCGGCTCGTTCCAGCCGAAGTTTTCCGAATTCTAGTAGATACTGGAAGCTCAGTAAATATCCTATTCAAGCATGCATTCGACAAAATGAAACTATCAATAAAGGATGTTTCTCCCTACAATAAACCACTACACGGTTTCACTGGAGATGCGAAGATGCCCCTCGGGCAATTGGACCTCTTTGTTGAAATTGGAAGTCATCCCCGCTCCGTTGTGCGGAAACAAACATTTGTGCTGATAGAAAACCACTCGGCCTACAACGCCTTCTTAGGAAGGCCAGCCTTGTCTGACTTCCAAATTGTCCTGGCCCCATGGTGCCTAAAGTTGAAATTTCCAACGAACAATGGAGTAGGGGAAGTAGAGGGAGACCAGGACATTGCTCGAGACTGCTATGTAACTGAACTCCGCAACAACCACAGGAAGGATAAAGGGAAAAATGTAGAGATTGCCCTCTGCACAAAGAGTTTGGAAGCATAGCAACTAAAGAAAGCCCCTCCTCTTCGATATACCAGCGACCCTTTCAATGAATTAAACCCCAGGGACAAAGAGGAGGAGGCCACCGCCGAGCCTGCAGAGGCTATGGAATTTGTATCTGTAGACAGACATGACTCGAGTAGACTATTGAAAGTCGGGTCCCAACTAAAAGCAGAATTGAAGGAACAACTCATTGACTTTCTCCGCCACAACTTAGATGTATTTGCATGGTCACACGCTGACATGACCGGAATCTCCCCTGACATAGCATGCCACGTACTGAACATTGATCCTGCCAAGGCACCAGTAAAACAGAGAAAGAGAAGTGTGGGGGCAGAACGATCAGCAGCCCTCGATGAAGAAGTAAAGAACCTACTTGCCAATGACTTCATACGAGAAGCCATCTACCCAGAGTGGATCACCAACCCGGTGCTGGTAAAAAAGGCTAATGGGAAGTGGCGAACATGCATTGACTTCTCCAACTTAAATGACGCCTACCCGAAGGATTGCTTCCCACTTCCCCGAATCGATCAGCTTGTAGACAGCACAGCCGGGCACGAACTCTTATCCTTTATGGACGCATACTCAGGATATAACCAAATTCCTATGCATGCTCCCGATCAAGACCACACTAGTTTCATCACTGACCGGGGATTGTACTGCTACAAGGTAATGCCTTTCGGACTTAAAAACGCAGGAACCACCTATCAGCGCCTCGTCAACAAGATGTTTGTAGGGCTAATAGGACAAACTATGGAAGTTTATGTGGATGACATGCTGGTAAAGTCAAGGGAAGCCGACAGTCACGTAAGCCACCTAAATGAAATGTTTCAAGTACTTCGCCAATATGGAATGAAGCTGAATCCTCTAAAGTGCTCCTTCGGCGTATCATCAGGAAAGTTCCTAGGATTCATCGTCCATGCCAGAGGAATTGAAGCAAACCCTGAACAAATCCAAGCTCTGAAAGATATCAAGATACCTTCCACTCAAAAGGAAATGCAAAGTCTGAATGGGAAAGTGGCTGCCCTAAGCCGATTCATCTCCAAAGCAACGGACAAGTGCGTCCCCTTCTTCGAAGCTCTAAAGAAAGACAAAGGAAAGTTCGAATGGACTGACGAATGCTTAGCAGCTTTCCTTAACCTAATTGAACACCTCCAGAAACCGTCGGTACTCTCGACTCCAAACGAAGGCGAAGAGTTATACCTATACCTTGCTGTATCATCTCATGCTCTAAGCGCTGCTTTGGTAAGAGAAGACAACCGCACGCAACGGCCAGTGTACTTTGTAAGTAAGAGGTTTACGGGGGCATAAGTCAGATATCCTAAACTTGAGAAGCTAGCATACTGTCTACTAATCGCATCACGAAAACTGCGACACTATTTTCAATCTCATTCCATCAGAGTTCTAACCGATCAACCGCTGAGGCAGGTACTCCATCGTCCCGACACTTCTGGGCGACTACTTAAATGGTGCATCGAACTAAGTCAATATGACATTACCTACCACCCTCGCACCGCCATCAAGGGGCAAGCCCTAGCCGATTTCATTACCGAATTCACTACCAACGAAGGTAGGGAGCAATCGGAAATAGCATAAGACATCAAGTGGAACCTCTTTGTGGATGGTGCATCAAACGAACAAGGCTCGGGGCAGGTGTGGTAATAATCACTCCCAGGGGAAATAAGCTATACTATGCTATAAGGTTGGAATTCGCTGCCACCAACAACGATGCAGAGTATGAAGCAGTGGTAGCTGGATTAGAACTTGCCTTAGAAATCGGAGCAAATTCTTTGTGTCTTCATAGCGATTCTCAACTTATTGTTAATCAAATACTAAGAGAATTCCAGGCTCGAGAAGAACGACTCATAGCATATTTAAAGAAGACCAAGTTACTTCTCAATCGATTGGACCACTACTTAGTCAAACACATCCCTCGGGAAGAGAACCAAGAGGCCGACGGATTGGCAAAGCAACCTAGCAGGAGAGACAGCGCTATTTCCGGAGCAGTAGCCAACTCAAAGCAACTGACCCCAAGTTTTGAGCAAGTGAATCTGATAGGTGCAACCGAAGAAGCAACTTGGATGACTCCCATTCGAGACTACTTACAAAGTGGCACACTACCCAACGGGCGTAACGAAGTCAAGAAAATCTTGAGGAAAGCTTCCCGCTACACAATACAAGAGGGCACCCTCTATCGGCGCGGCTTCTCTAACCCCTTATTAAGGTGTGTCGTTGGAAGGGAAGCCAAGGAAATCTTATCCAACATTCATCAAGGAAGCTGCGGAGATCACACTGGAGGGCAGACTTTGGCAAAAAAGATACTCCGATATGGATATTTCTGGCCCACCTTAAGCAAGGACGCCTTAGATTTCGTCAAAAAATGTGACAGATGCCAGAAGTTTGCTAAGATTCCGCGGCTACCAACAACTGAGATTACTCAAATGACCAGCCCTTGGCCCTTTGCAGTATGGGGAATTGACTTGATCGGCGAACTGCCAATGGGCCAAGGCGGGCCAAATATGCTATAGTGGCAGTCGACTATTTCACCAAATGGGTGGAAGCAGAACCCCTAAATAAAGTATCTTCAGCAAAAGTTATTAACTTCTTGATCAAAAATGTTCTATGCAGGTACGGAGTCCCATTCAAAATTATATCAGACAATGGACTTCAGTTTGACAGCGAGGAGTTCGCCACTTGGTGCCAAGAGCACGGAATTCACAAAAGCTTCTCATCCGTAGCTTATCCCCAGGCAAACGGACAAGTCGAAGCCGTCAACAAAATTCTGAAAACTCTAATAAAAAAGAAACTCGAAAAGTCAAAGGGCGCTTGGGTGGATGAACTCCCTACGGCACTGTGGGCCTATCGCACATCTTTTAGAACATCAACGGGGCATACTCCTTTCTCTTTGGCATACGGATCGGAGGCTATGCTCCCAGTTGAAACCATCGTGCCTTCCCACCGTAGGATCCACTATAACCCAGTAGAGAACGAAGAACTCCTTCACATGTCTTTGGATCTAATTGAGGAGAGAAGAAATTATGCAGCCCTCAAAGCAGCAGCCCACAAGCAAAAAGTGGCAGTACAATACAACTCCAAAGTCAAACATCGTACCTTACAAGAAGGAGATCTTGTCCTCAAGCGAATCTTCCCTCGCCCCAGAGCACTAGATCCAATCTGGGATGGACCATATGTAATTCATAAAGATCTCCACAATGGAGCTTATATTTTGTCAACAGTGGACGGAGAGGTGTTCCAGAGGGCATGGAACATCCAACACCTCCGTCGATACTTTTCTTAACTTGTACTGTCCATATGAAGTGAATTAACAAAGAGAATCAGTAGACGTAGGCATTTTCGTGCCGAACCACTTTAAAAACCTTGTCTCTTTTTTAACTTGTTCCTTTATATCCTGGCTGCTTGTTAACTTTATCCTTTTCTGTTGAACAAAATCCTATGCATATAGCATTTCCATTCAAGGCACTTCACAGCGCGACTTCACCTGGACAAGACCTAACAGGTACTATACGAATCTATGCCCTCGCCAATGAGACACTTTTGCTCCGGCATCCCTCTACTACGGGTTAACTCATTGCTCGCGACGGCCCTTAAAGCCAACTATAATGAGCCGATTATAAGCCACCGAGAAGGCCGACTATAGCCAAGGCAGCTCATTACGACGTTCGGCTCGCCGGCAACTGTGAACCTACTTTAAGCCCCAACATAAGGTGTGGCCAGCCAGGGGTAGTTCACAGTTGACGATCGGCACCCACGCCAGCCGGCCACAGTAAATCGAATAATACCCACGATTACGGGCCATAATGGCCCGGGTAGTTACTGTGCGCGATCTCGGCTCCGATGTGTCTTAAGTACGGCTGTGGTAAAAAAGATTAACTCCCCGTGGAGGCGTAAGATGGGTGACAAATGTCTCCAAGACCCACAGCTAGGGAAAGTGACTACAAAGCCCCGTTTGCTACGAACTTAAGCACATCGAAGGCCTTCCGTGATTGGAAGTTTTACTATTTCTCATATTTCAATTTTATTTAAAAAAAAAACTTTTCTCCTATCCTCTATAACAATCCCTGAAGTACAGGACACAGAATAGGAGACATTCGCTAATGGAAGCGGGTGCTCACAACAAGACACTGGACCGCATTCCATACTCAGTCACATAAGACATTCAAAGCTGCCATCTACAAGTAAAATATGAAGGGCGGTATTTTCTTCTTTCATGTATAAACATGTGGCTATAATTTATTCACACATCACACTAACATCGCAAGACATGAAATTATGTTTTAAGCAAGAACTTGACATCAAACACAATTGAATTATAAGCATACGCATAGCTATATTTCTCATTCAACATGTCAAAATAGCAAAAAACATTCAAAAACGACGGAATCAGCTTAAGTTAAAAAAAATTGCACGTCAAGAATAATGTTGTTTATTACAAGTAGCATAATTACAACCTAAAAGTTACGTTACTATTTGGAGACTAACATATACAACAATGTCAAGTCCACAAAAAGATATCCAGGTCAAATCAAGGAGCCGGCTGCGTCGGAGTTTTACCCTTTTCCTGTTGCCCACCTGTCCGGTCAAAGAAATAATTCATTAGTGATAAGCAACCAAGTTATGGAAAGACTAGAAAGGAAGACTTACCAGCTCCTACTTCCTGACCATCCTGATCATCATCCTCTACTTGCACACCTGCCTCCTCAGCAGCAAGCAGCCGCATACCCTCCTTCACCGCCACCTTCTCCTCCTTGGTAAACTGGGCAGTGACCACATCCATTCTGAAGACCGTGCCACCCTCTTTATCCGCATCAGCCCTAGCCTCCTCCAGAGCCCGGAGATAAATCCTGGCCATAACTCGGGGGTAATCATCCATCCAGGATAAGTTACCCTGTTTCCAAGTGCGGAAATACATATCCTGGAGCATCTCATCCATCATCCCCTCGTTTTCCTCAAGCTCCCTCATTCGGGCCTCAGAAGCACGCAGCTTAGCAACGACAGCATCCCTCTCCGATCGGTATCGTGAGCGGTCAGCCTGAAGGGATATCCTCATCGCCTCCATCTTCTCCTTCAACCTGGACTGAGCAAACTCCACGGCCTCGAGTCTCCCGATAATTCCTGTGCCCGCTCGAGGTCCGCTTGTCGAACCTCATCCACCGTCACAATGGCCATGTCAATCCGCTCCTTGCAGGCGGCCTCCATTTTTCGCAACTCTGCCCTACTGGCCTCTTCCATAGTCTTCTTCAGTTGCCTAGATGCGGCCTCGTGCTGAGAAAGTTGAATGGCTTGATCGGCAAGCTGCTTAGCCTGGTCGGAGACCATTAACCGTAGCCGAATGTTGGCGCTCCCAATTTCCTCCCCGGCCTTGACTAGTCGGGCATGATGCCCCATCAATTTTCTGGTCTCCTCAGCAACCCGGTCAA
The DNA here is from genome assembly GCA_030737815.1 of Allium fistulosum. Taxonomy (NCBI): domain Eukaryota; kingdom Viridiplantae; phylum Streptophyta; class Magnoliopsida; order Asparagales; family Amaryllidaceae; genus Allium; species Allium fistulosum. The sequence goes on along the minus strand of CM060904.1, from coordinate 1,307,966,491 downwards.
TATTCGCCTTAGCTTCATCCCCCAGAGTTACAACCCGGGTAGTAAGTAAATCAAGGTCCAGGGACTTAGCTTCGTCAAGCACCCGTACCATTGGATTGCGAGGGAGAAGATGCTCACCAGTAGCCTCATCGAAGGAGATGTCATGAGAGGCCGGGTCCAGGTCTGGATGACCTGCAGACGGGTTGCGAACCAAGCCAGGGTGATCTATCGGGATGACGGTTGGATTCTCAGACGGATGTGGGGAAGGCATAAACTCGGTATCCTCCTCCGTAATATCGTGAATAGGCTGGAGTGGGGCCGGAGGGTCAGGGAGAGATTCAAACGAAGATCGACTCCTCTTCCTCTTTTGTATATCTTCTTCAATAACTCCAAGAAGAGGATGATAGCCGACTACGTCTCCAGGGCGGTTAGTAGGAGGCTTCGGCTTGGCAGAAGCTTTGAGGAGTCTGTATTGTTCAAGCCTGTGCCGAAGATCTGAGGTCTTGGCCGTTTTTCCCGCTCCTGGAATGAAAACCAAGTATCACCAGCATGCATTGAGCCATCATTCAAGAATTAAAAAGAATAAAGAGAAATTCACCTTGAATCGCAGAAGTTGCCTTAGTAGAGGCACTCCCAGAAGATAAATCGGCGCCGGTCCCGACCTTATCAGCTTTCTTGGACTTCTCCGTTTCCTCCAACTCTTCGAAGGCTTGGCGAAGAGCGTCATATGTCCACTCTTGAATCACGCCTGCCTGCCCGGGAGGCAAAGCCCTGGTGCCATCACCGCCCTGTCCTTCGCCACCATCATCACCACTTCCGCTCTCCGCCTCACCTCCTTCGTCCTCACCTTTTTCATCCTCCACTTTTTCCTCCTCCTGAACATCTGGATGTGTGCTGGGAGAGGGTCCATCGAACTTCTTGAGTTTCTTCCCCCCGGCGACTGGATGCATCGAGAAGGGTCTCTTTTTGCTGCTTTTCGCCGTGGCCCCTCCTGTAACTTTGGCAGCTCTCTCCTCCGCCGTGTCTCTCTGCTTAACCATGGACTGATGTGGAAGGATCAGGTTGTGCCCCAGAAGTGTAGCATTCCTGATCAAGTAAGAAGCCGACTTGTCCCTTCCCGTAATGGCTTCTATTTCCACAGCCATCTGAACCAGGTGATCATTCTCCACGACCGCAAAGCCACCTGTCGCTAGCAAGAAATAAAAACACATAAGAAGAAGCATTGCAGTCAGAACGGAAATTATAAATAAGCTTCAAACTTACAGCCAGAGGTGAAGCGACGGATGGAAGCAGAGTCATCCTTGATAAAAAAAACCATTCTTTCTTAAACATGCTGAACTTCGAATATAAGTCCAGGACAGGCTTGAAAGAGACGGCTGATTCCAAGCTGATGTATGGAGACCCCTTCTTATAGCCTCTCAAATTGTACAAATACCGGATCTCCCGGTTGGAGGGAGGACGCCCGTATCTCCTCTGGAAAATGACAAACAGGCTCACCGGGATGGCGTAGGAGTTAGGCTGAAGCTGAAATGGAGCCACCTTCAAATAAGTGATGAAGCTGATTATCCAAGCATTGATCGGGGGAATGGCCCCACACATACAATAGTACCGACTATAGGCGAAATATCCTTCGGGGGGATTATATGGCATCACTCCCTCCCCCGGCAATAGCATGCACGCTCTGTCAATCCCAAAGGAGCGAGAGATAACATCAAGCTGCTCGCCTTTGAGAGAGCTAGGGAAACAGTCAGGAGGTGAGTTCAGAAGCTCCTGAGGGTCGTACCCATCTACTAGTGACCTCGGGGTGGGCCCATGACGTCCCGATTCTGACTGAGCTGGGGGCACTGCGAAAGGATCTTCTCTGTCCTGGGATTTCTTCTTCTCTGATCGGGTTTCAACTTTATGAGACATTATCTTCAACACGAGAAAACACATTGTTAGAATAAGGATATAGAGATATAAACGAACGAGTGAATGTTGTCTAGAGTTTCACTTATAAACATATAAACTCATTCGGTATAACAAGATTCAAGTTTCATTCGGCACTCAAGCCATTCGGTAGTTCAAGGCACGAAGCTTCATTCGGCATACAAGCCCATTCGGTAGTTCAAGGCATGAATTTTCATTCAGCCTTATACTCCCAAGTTCACTCGGTAAGTTCATTCGGTACTCAAGCCCCTTCGGTAAAACGTTTGAGTTCGTTCGATGGATCAGTCATTAAGAATCATTCGGCAAAGGAAGACTCACCTGGTCCGGCAGATGAGTTGGTTCGGTAGTTGACTGGTCCGGTTATTTCAAGCAATCAAGTCTGATTCGGTATTCAGTTGATTCGGCTGTCTCAAACGGTGAAGGGTGAACATAGATGTGAAGTCCATACTTATAGACAAATACTAATGACCGGACCAATTGGTTCGGCACACAGGGCCGGGCGAGGATATCCAAGCTAAAGCAAAGCACGCCATGTGCATACACACATGCCCTACTTTGGGGGGCAAGTGTTGAGTAAGTTTCGACCGGAAGAGCCCACCGAACCAAGTTCGCCTACCGAACCAACTCCTTCCCCTGCCTACCGAACCAACTCCTTCCCTTGCCCACCGAACCAAGTTCGCCTACCGAACCAACTCCTTCCCCTGCCTACCGAACCAACTCCTTCCCCGCCTACCGAACCAAGTCCTCACCAAACTCCATCCACTCATGACCGGACCAAGGCGTACCGAATCAACACTGCCAGGCCAGATCGCATCAGCCCAGGCCCACCAGCAGCTATATACATCCAAGACCCCTGCCCCCAGCCTCACTCTATAAATAGAGGGGCAGGGGTACAACAATGGAAGACAAGTTTGAGAGCTCAAGCACGGATAGAACTTTCAAACAACTTTCATATACTTGTATCAAAGCTTTGTACTTGTAATTTGAATAGAAAAGGAGAATAACATATAAAGTGGACGTAGACACATTCTGGCCGAACCACTATAAATCTGCGTGTCTTTTACAGTTTAGTCCATGCTTTTCATATATTTGCATAAATCACTAAGAACAACATAAAATCAATTAAATCATACGACTTGGAGGTGTTTGTCCATTTTTTGTGCAAACAGTATCCATAAACATGTTTTATGACACAATCTTAGAATAGATCCAAAGTAGTTGGAAAATATGCTTAAGGTTAAAAAATGCATCTTGGTTGAAACTGCATCACAATCCGAACTACAAATTGAAAGATATGGTTGTTTTAAAACCTATCCTTCTAACTGAATTAGACCTTGATGGTTTTGCTAGGTATTGAGCAGAATCACAGTGACCCAAATATATTAAGCTGATATACATATCAGACCGTGAAAACAGTTCGGTAGGTCCAAATCTGTTCAAACCCCAACAAATTATTGTTATGTGCCGAATAGAATTTACCTAACGTAATTTTACTAATAGAATTTGCAGAAAAGAATATGCCGAACAAAATTAACCAAACGTTCCAAAACAGTATATAGGATCATAATATTTTACATTTACAAATATCCCCTAACATCACCTTTACAAGAATCGATTTACACAAACCATATACCCTATTAGTTGGATCTTAAAAGCACTTGGAGCACTACAAGACGATAAGGGACTACCTATATCAGATTCGAAACTAGACCAACCCGATTAATCACTTTACCCAGAACTCTGGCTATAAGCCAACAAAATTGTAACTGTAAGCAATATAATAATTCTGACTATAAAAAAAAATTAAAATAATTTCGACTATAACATCATAGGCTTTGTGCATGGAAAACGCAAACGCTAACCAAAAGCAGACGTAATTGATATGTCATTGGTTTAATGGTCCGTATTTGGACTTTCAAAAAGGTAACGTTTCATCTGGATTAATTAATTACGTCCTTAATTCTCATTTCTTGAATTTTTGAATTTTTTATAACTAATTAATAACACTTCATATCCAATAGTATACATTAATTAATCAATAATCATTGCAAATAAAAAATAAACACAGTAAATTACACTTGGTGTTCAACTACTAACCAAACTCTAATCAAACTTTTATCGGGGAATGCTACTTTCATCTTATAACCTCTGATCATAATTATCCTCTAAAATTCCCAGTACATTGAGTTACTATTTACGGCTGTTGTAAACTTGTGATGGATTGTAGAAGTCTAGCAAGTCTATTATCAATTATGAAATTATTTCTCTTGTAATTTTCTCGCTCGTCTCTTTTCTTAATCGAACTATGGCGGTCATCTCACCTACTGCTCCATCGACACCACCTTCTCTTCCTTCAGATCCAAACCCTAACCCTGACAATGGTTCTTCAATCGATTTCAGCAACTCATCAACCTTAATCCCCCAAATCGAAACCCTAACTGACATAGGAACGATGACCCGTCTCCTCCACGAATGCATCGCCTACCAGAGATCCCTCGACACCCGCATATCCTCCCTCTTATCCCACCGCCCCGACCTCGACCGACACCTCTCCTCCCTCCTCCGCTCTTCACATCTTCTTGAACATTCCAAACAAGATTCTGAAGCGTTACTCTCCAATCTAGAATCCACTTCCTTGCTTGCTGAAAACGTCAGCTCCAAGGTGCGCCAGCTTGATCTCGCGCAATCTCGTGTAGAGGACACACTTTCAAGGATCAACGCAATTATGGCGAAATCTGATTATCTCGATAATGCTAAGAAAACTTTGGATCTGGAAGATTATGACTCGGCTGCTAAAATGGTGAAAGAGTTCCTTGAAATTGATGGTAAATTTCCAGATGAAGCTTCCGAGCAGCGAGATGAGATGCTGGATCTGAAAAGGAGGTTGGAGTTGATAGTGAGGAAGAAGTTGGCAGAGTCAGTTGATAAAAAGGATCATGGTTTGATATTGAGGTATGTACGTATTTTTCCAATGATTGGGATCAGGGAGGATGGATTGAGGATCTATGTGGGCTATTTAAAGAGTGTGGTTTCCTTTAGATCTAAGCTCGAGTTGGAGCATTTGAAAGATAATGAAAGTAACGCAGAGACAGGGAGTGGGTTTGTTTCCTGTCTGATGAACTTGTTCAAGGATATCGTGCTTGCAGTGGAGGAAAACGATGAGGTTTTAAGGGATTTGGGAGGAGAAGATGGTATTGTGAATGCAATTTCGATTTTGCAAGAGGAGTGTGATACTAGAGGGACACAAACCTTGAAGAGATATATGGAGTTTAGGAAAGTGTCTAGGTTAGTGTCTGAGATCAATAACAATACGAACAATACAAACTTATTGAACGTTGGAATGTTGTCTGAAGGGCCGGATCCAAGAGAGGTCGAGAATTACGTGGAGGAGATTCTTTCACTGACACATTTGGGTGAAGATTACACTGGCTTCATGATTTCGAAGATAAGGCAGTTGGGAAATGCTGATCCTGAACTGTGCTCCAAAACTATAAAAAAACTGAAAAGTGGGAGCTTTAACAGCATGGTGCAAGAATTGATAGGGTATTATTTAGTTTTGGAAGAGTTTTTCATGGTTGAGAATGTGAAGAAGGCGATAGCTATAGACGAGCATCAGAGGGATAGTTTGACTACATCAATGGTTGATGATGTGTTTTTCATACTACAAAGTTGTTGCAGGAGAGCTATATCGACTGGAAGCATGAATTCAGTCTTTGCAGTATTGAGTGGAGCGACCAGTCTTTTGAGTCGTGAGTACCAAGAAGCTTTGCAGCAGAAATTGAGAGGTGGCATTGGGGTACAGAAGACCGGGGCTCAGATTGCTACTGCTCTGAATAACATCGATGTTAGCGCAGAGTATGTTTTGAAACTTAGGCATGAAATAGAGGAACAATGTGGTCAGGAATTTCCAGCTCCAGCTGATAGAGAAAAAGTAAAATCTTGCTTATCAGAACTGACCGAAATGCACAATGTCTTCAGACGACTTCTCATGTCCGGCATGGATCAACTTGTTTCCACCATTACTCCTCGCGTTCGTCCAGTTCTTGACACTGTTGCTACTGTCAGCTACGAACTTTCTGACTCTGAATACGAAGAAAATGAACTGAATGACCCATGGGTACAAAAACTACTGCACGCAGTTGAGACAAACATGACTTGGCTACAACCGTACATGACTTCGGACAACTACGATCTTTTTGTTCATTTAGTGATCGATTTCATCGTTAAGAGGCTTGAAGTCATTATGATGCAGAAGAGGTTTACCCAGCTTGGGGGCTTGCAGCTTGATAAAGAGGTCAGGGCAATGGTCAATCATTTCTCGGAGATGTCTCAAAGACCGGTTAGAGATAAGTTTTCTAGACTTTCGCAGATGACTACACTTTTGAATTTCGAGAAGGTTTCTGAGATTTTGGATTTCTGGGGTGACAATGCTGGTCATATGACTTGGTTGCTTACCCCGGCTGAAGTTAGAAGGGTTTTAGGGTTAAGATTGGATTTCAAACCAGAAGCTATTGCTGCACTAAGATTGTAACTTCATCTCTGTATTTGATTGTTTAATTTATTTTCTCACTTGAGTTGTGTATTTCTATGTTTTACTTTATCTGTGAAAAGCTATCACTCTTGAATTCTGCTATGTATTTCTTTTGGTTTTAAGGAAACATGGGATGTAAACGTTGTAAACATTTTACTGGGAAAAGTTGTTTGTGGGAACACTTTGTTTCTCGGAAATTTTAGTGTAATATACATACTGAAGCCTGACGGTGGATTATTTACCAGTGTTGTGCTTTCTCTAAGTTTCTGGATTAAAAATATTTGAAATAATATTATCTGTGATTTATTCATCCATTGTTGCAACTATTTGCAACTAAAATCGTATAACATTTTATTTAAGAATTTTCTTATTAATATACTTTAAATTAATTATCTAATTAATTATATCATAATATAACAAAGTAGATAAAAGAAAACAAATATCGTTATTACAAACAAAATTGATTAAAGAGTTAGATTTATGTAACAAATTATACCGTTGGCTCGGATGCATATCAATATTTTGGTTACTCTACCCCTGGCACTACCTCTTAGCACAAATTGAAAGTCTGCCTTTCCGCATCTGACCTGGTCTGACTTATTTAGCATGTACTGTGGATTTGGTCTCATGACCATTATTTAAATGGCAAATTCTATTTCAACCCATATTTTCAATTAGTAGCCCCCCCAAAATATTAAAAAGATTGTAAACCCCCAAACTTGCTTAGTAGCCCCCCGTTTGTTCCAAAATTACCCCTAAACTTATCTGTACTATTATTTTTTTGAGTTTCTGTGTTCACCACGCACTGACAAGACGTGGTTAGATACCTAACCACGTAGAGACTATGCGTGGTTTATCATATAACCACGTAGTGGCACTACGTGGTTTATCATATAACCACGTAGTGGCACTACGTGGTTATATTACCAACCACATTTGTTCGCTCCGTACTGGAACAACATTATGTTTTAACCCAGCGTGGTACTTCCAAAACAATAAAAAAATTACGTAAAAGTTGGAAAGTAGGGTTTTGGAGTTTCGATGTTTTAGAACAGTGAAAAATTACGTAAAAGTTGGAAAAATTGAGAAAAAAGCTTCTTAAGGGTATTTTTGTCTTCAGAAATTTATTTTTTGAAGGGGGGCTACTAAGTAAAATTACGGGTTGAAATAGAATTTGCCTATTTAAATACTTTACTCATTCAATTTTACCTCCTATGCTTCCATATTAGCCTTTCTCCATCCATAAAGTCCCCCTTGGGCTATGAGCACTTCAATTCGGAAATCACTTATACTTTTTTTTTAGAAAATCCTAAGAAATACGTATATGTATTTTCTTTTATAAAAAATTTCGAACTTCCTATTTCTATTCATTTTCCACAACAACCGATTCGCATGTTATTCATATCTAATTATTTATTTATAAGAAAATTCTATAAATCAAAACTCATCTCTAAAAATGTGTTTATAACATCATATTAAAATTTTAAATCATTTTAATCACAAAGAAATAATCTTAATCGGTTATGGTTGTGCTTAATTACAAAGGAAAATAGGAATTAGAGATATATTACTCACAAAAATCTTTTAGTTGATAATGTATCTATTTCCCTTAGTTTTATCTTAATCCTTTACTTTATTTCAATTTCGTTGTTAAGCCGCCATCATTGAAATGCTTCAAGCTTATGTCCTATTTTAAAAGAGTAGAATGATGAAAAGAGGGAAAGTAGTTAATTTCAATCTCAAGAATAGTTGGACCGACGGCCCATTACTACTCTTTCTCGTTAATTCTTTCGAGTTAGTCTCATTAACTAACTATCATGATAAGTAAATGCACATCCGAATTCTTATCCTATTATATAGGCCCGTCAACGGATGTTTTCGAATGCGGATAGTGCCATATCCGCATCCGCATCCGAAATCATTTTCGGATATCTGATATCCGCATCCGCGGATATGGACGGGTATCGGATAGTTATCCTACCCGCCAATGACCGATAAATCAAGAATTATAAAAAGAAAATTTTAGTTTAACATAAATATTTTCGATCCCATTGATTGTAAAAGTGCTAAAAATTAACAGTATGATGATAATAAATAGTTTCGAGCAGTTAATAAGCATTAAGTGTATATAATATAAACTATCAAGTTAATAAAATAATAAACGAATATCTTTCATTTCACTAAAATACACATAATTTGATTATAATCTTGACAAAAACCGGACGGATATTTTTCGAATGCGGATGTCTTCATATCCGCATCCACATCCGTTTTTCGGATATCGGATATTTATCCGCTTTTCGGATTCAGATGCGGATGCGGATGGATTTTCGGATTTTTCGGGTATCTATTGACAGCCCTACTATTATATTATTATTTAATTACATTATTGAATCGTTTAAATCTTTATTCTTATAATTAAATTTTTTAATTAATTACGTATTATATATGAGGTATTACAAAATGGTAAAACTAATTTTCCATTAATTTCATATAATCTAGGATTTTCACAATTATATACACAATTATCTTTAATTCCCTTACATTATTTTAAATTCAAGTTCATAAAATTTCTTTCTTTCTAAAATTAGTATTTTAATACAAAGAAATATGTACATAATTTTTTCTTTTTAAAGTTGGTATTTCATTAGTGGAAATTATGTTTTCACCATTATTATTTTTCAAAAATAAAGAAAAATTCTTATGTCTTTTTATATTGTGCATTAAGCTCCTAAAATTTATCAAAATTCAAAACAAACCCTTGTTTTTTAAGCATTGTTTACAATGTAACTTATCCGAAACTTTTTACAATTTTATATTTCATTAAATTTGTTGCGTTATGTAAGTGAAATGACATATTTAATTAAAATAAATGTAATTAAGTAGGAATGTTTATAATAGTGTATTTTTATGCAATTTAGTTGCTTATATATGTTGCATTTTACATTGCAACATACCCAAACCATTTAATGTCATTGCACTATTTACGGTGCGACCTTTTGCTATGCTTTAAATGTATGTTTTCTTGAACTAAATGAATTATATTTACAAAGATAACATATTTTGTACTATAGCATGATACAAACACACTAGATGTTCACCATTTTGTTAATCGGAACTTTTGATTGTTGCACTATAAAGAGTGCAAAAAATAGGATTGTGTTTTGAATTTTGATAAATTTCAAGGGCTTAATCCGCAATATGAAAAGACTAAGGTTTTTTTATATACCTATTATGAAAAATAATAAGGATGTTTTCCATAAATCTTCATTTCATTACAAACAAATATATACGCAATTTTTTTTCTAGTCTCCGTGTATCGCTACAAACATATATAAAGTTTTCCCTTTCCATAATTGGTATGTAAAGTGGATTCTTCATCATTAATAAAATTTATATTTGTGAAGAATGACATTACAATTAATGATAAACGCTGAATCTTTGTGTTCTATAATACTGAAAAACAATAACTATTTCAGATAGTATGTCATTGTAAAAAAAATTACATTTTAATTATTTATACTCGTAATTTACGTTAATCGATGGACAAAATTTATACCATATTTTGATTATAAATATTATTATTTTGTATTTTATTATGTTTTTTAGATAAAAATTAAATATTTTTTGAATATTTTATTATAAACTAAAATTGAGGTAGTAAACGATGGATCAAAAATTATCTTTTTTACATGATTAAAACAACAATGTGATTTGTAACATTTTAAGTCTTATTTCACTTGATTTTTATTTTAATAGTTAAATAATTGTTTTATCACTTTGATATTGTCATATACTTATTTTTGATAAATATGTGCTGCAAGAATGTTGATTCATTACTTTCACTACTATCTCAAATAATATTTGAAAATTTAATTTGTACAATATACATCATTTATCTTTTAGTCAAATATATCAAGAGTTAAACCTTAATTTCAAAATCAATGTACATGTGTATTTATCTATAAAATTCTATAAACAAATATGGATTTCAAACTTAATCAAGAATACTAATTTTTATTTATTTTGCTTAACAAATACTAAATTCCAAAAATAATAGATCAATATATAACTCATTTTTATTAACAAAAACGATAACATAATTATGTTCAAATATAAAAATACATAAATTTCATAACAAAAATTACAATCTCATAAACATAGAAAGTCAATTGATAACTCAATTTCACCATATACTTGTATAATAAATTCTATTCTTCAAAATATTCATAACATTCATTGGGACAGTGAATTAGATAATGCTAATTAAATCTTTAATATAAAATCCATTTGTATCATTTTCAGTCTATGTACATAAAAAAAATTAATAATAATTTTGTTTGAACAGATACAAAAGGAATTCAATCTTAATAAAGTAGATAATTATATAGCATTGTTAGAAACTCGATCATATTATAAGATCCTAAAAGCTCTACAAAAACATTACCGGAATCTTTAATAGAAGACAAGATATCAATGTTCATATGGATACTCAAACCCTCTAACATGCACAATAAATCAGTGATACATTTTCAATGTTCTATGCACAACAAATTACATACACAACATTTTATTCTCAGTAATATATATATATATATATATATATATATATATATATATATATATATATATATAAGTTTAGAACATGTGAGGTTGAGTATGAAAGAATAGGTTAGGATCATCGTGGATTGGAAAAGCATAATCAGATGTGGCATCGGATGGGCTGTTATTGGAGAACGGAATGCTGACAGAGGACATGTCTGACATCGGAGGGAACATTGGGCCAGGCCCCGTTACTCTTTTTACACCCTCTTCAGCCATCTTTACCTGAACATTGAACCAATATTAGGAATATCATATAAACATGTATATAACATGCAATAAGATATAATAAAGTGCTGTTAAGACGAACAAATTTCAACGTGCTTACCTTGGCCCTTAAAGTTTCGACATCAGCCTTTAGTACTCTATTGTCCACGGAAGATTCATTGTGCTTTTGGTTTATATCCGTAAGACGCTTCAATAAAGCTGAGTTCTCAAGTCGTAATTGTGACACCTACCAATGGAAGTTATGATAATATTAGTGTCTATATATAAATAGCTTGCCAAAGGAGAGAATGTTAAATTGTTCAGACCTGCGCCTCGAGCTCACTTAAATGTGCTTGTTTTCTTCTTCGAGAGCGCCTTGCCGACTCTCTGTTTGAAAGCATCCTATTGTTGGAAAAGGGAAATTCCAGTCAGATGATATTTCAAACATTTAATCTTAAAAAAGATAGTTTGTGAAAAGGCAGCTGCTAGGCATAGCAAAATCTCATAGTAGCCTGTTTGACATTTCATCAGACTAAGATGCAAGAAGTTGAGTTTATCAACTAATAGTAGGTAAGCAGCTGTCTGACATTCATCAGACTGGAAGTTAGTTACAAAATGTCAGTGAATGTGGCCAAAACCTCAAGGAGCCAGGATATACTAGGATTAAATATTTTGTTCTTCAATATTAGATATATCGACCAAATGTAAATGCCAGCTTATAGAAAAAATCTTACACTTGTTATATGGAGCTCTAAAACGTCTAATGCAGGATTCATCGAGAAAAAACAAAGGGGCTGCTCAGCCAAGCAAAAACTTTTGGCCAAAAATCCCCTCGGTGCATTAAAACGAGGAGATTGGCTTATACCATGAAGCATGGAAACTATTATTTGGACACAATATCCAACATGGGTATTGGTTTGTGTTCATGAAACTGACACCAATACATTAGCCTGTGCTTATTATCCTTTATGCTTTTTGTTTTTCATTGTTAGTTCCATGTGCAAACTGCAGACGTCAAACATTTTGATAGCTGCCCATCTGAAGATTAAAGTAGTCTCGTACTTAAGCAATCCAAGGTACCAACACCAGACATGAATTTTCAATTGGTACCATGATTCTTGTAACAAACAATTGAATCATAAAAAATAAAAATTAACCTCCTGAATTCCACACCATCAACTCTTTTAAAAACTACAGTTTTTACCATTGAAATGCACCTTTATACAGAAAAGGTAGGTTAAGAAAACATCTAATACTTAATGGTGTTAGAATATCAGGTTAACTGGTTTCTAGCCCGTTCAAAAACTCAGACAGTGTACATGGTGGTAAGTGAAAGAAAGTAAGGTACAATTTCAACCTATATTTCATTTTTTTGCAGGTGACCAAGATTTGGACATTCAAAGTGTTATAAGGACATGTTTGCTCCCCATAAATGACTCGCTGAAAATGCACAATACCAAGACTGCTCAATAAAAAGAAAATGAATTCAAACTTCACCTACGAACACGTCTGACATCAGAAGGGTCCATGTTATCTGTTATCAGTTCTGTTTCTCCTTCAAGGTCTTCATCGTCAGATTGCTCTGAACCACTAGTAATTACTTTACTCTGTACTACATCGGAATTATGTACAAGAATTGAGGCAGATACTCCACGAACTTCACCACCTGCCTTAGTTGTATAGCTAGATACATTTCCTGGTCACGTAAACATGCAAATTATAGAAAAAAAATGAGAATGTCTTATTCCAGATTTATTTACATTGACAAATTTCACAATTTGTCTGAATATATGCTTTGTATTTAAAACGAGTGATAAAATATACAATTAGACAAGTTAATGAAATTAGTTATTACTGTAGGTTTGTATTTTACAGAAACAAATCTTAAAGTATACGGCACCTGTATAAAAACAAGATCTTTTACTCAAACAAGAAATCTGATTCTATTGAAACTGGAATATGAGATAAACACAAGTATCATGATCTCGATAACAATTTTAGTCAGATGTTGCCAACATAAATTGATGATTCAGGCAATGGCATATATGGGAACCAATCTAGGTCATCTTAGCTAACCTGATTACTATGTGGTCTGAGTAAGGATCAATAGCCTTGAAGTGGCTAATAAGAAATGTCTACTAACAAAAAATAGAATTAACTAATAAGAAATGTCTAATTACAAAACATTCCTATAATCAAAAATGAAACATTGATTATAAATTGAAATTAAAGAGAGTTGGATGAACCGAGATATAAACCAAGTACAACCAATATGACTGGGCTGGGCAACCAAGTTGTACGGTAAAGGTCAAACATGTCCAGATAAGGTTCAAGATGAGCGGTGAATGAGATTCAAGCTCTGATTATACTTTTGAAAGACGAATATAGAACAATTCATTTTATGTAGAATATTGTATAATCCATATCTTGTGGCCCAACCTTTTGAAATAATATATTGAAACAACATAAAACTATAAATGTGACTACTCCTGAAATAGAAATTCATAACATTTAGTGTACATGTAATGAAGCAAACCTAATTACTAAAGACCCATAGGATTAAATAGGGTTCATTATATCCCATCACTCCAACAAGTTCTGCAGACTTGATGTGGAGCACATGTTTTTTTTTTCTTAATATAAGTGATCAAGTGGGCAGTTGGGCCCATCAAAATATACAGAAAAAGTATAATACACCATCTTGGGTATAATGTTTGCATCATCACATCAATGTTAACAGTAAAATGAGCATAGATAATCCATCAAATATGCATGTAAAGTTGAAGTTAAGTAATCTAGACTAAAACATTCACATAATATGCAAGACAAAAAATTTAAAAAGACATGACCATGAAAAATAGTATACAGAATCATAGAAAAATTCCGAAGAAGCAAAAATCTTTGTATTTGTAATCTTAGATAGTTGGATGAGTATCTGCTGCACTTGAATCAGATAAAAAGTAAAAAAATCTAACTTACCATTAACAGGAACGTGAGTTCCTAGTTGCGAGGATTCTGAAGCCGGAGATCCAGATTGTGGTAAAGGAGAATATTGGGGTTGTATTTGTATGTCTGAACTCTGCAAAAATATAAACCATCTTGAGCCGGCATGGATTGAATATACAAGGAAATTCTGATTACTCTGCCACAACAGACACTAAACTGTTCACATTATACTGTAATATCAATCTAATTCTAGATGTTTTCCATCTTATACCCATTTTCCTCTCTAAACAATTCACCTTTACCAGCAAGAATTTTTTGTATACTCATCTTGATTACTTGTAACAACCCTAAAACTTAAAAAAAAAATTAAGAAAAAAAAGGTACTTCAAAATAATGATGACAAATTTTCAAAATTTAGTACTTCAAAATAACCATTTAACACAACATATGAGTTTCCAAACTTATTATCAAAATCAAGGTTCAAGATCTCGATTTTGGTCCTTTGTATTTTTAGGGATTTCGATCTAATTCATAAATTCTGACAATCTCGCTTAAGTTTTCGGTTTCGGATTTCATTATTTATTTTTCAGATAATTACACATATGTTTGTTTAATTAATTGAAACAAGATGTGTAATTTATCTTTAATTGAAATAAGATATACATGATCATATTGATTAATTACAAATATTTATAACACTAACAATTATTTGTTTATTACTTCGTACTTAACTTTTTTAGTTACACTATTCATATATTTTATGATTTTGCATGTTTTTGAAGTTAAACTTCAAATTTTGAATGACTGCATTTTTGAAACGCAAATTAATTCTTTTTTTATTATTTCTTCTACAAAATTTGAATTTCAATAATTTTTTATTAAATCAGAATTTCAGTTTGGTTTCATTTCGATCCTCGGTGAAACTGGAATGGAACCTAGGTGTTTCGGTCGAAACCTCAAACCTTGATCAAAATTGGCTAATTTGAGCTCATTCGGTAGCCAACTCAACAGTTCTATTACTATCTCGTATTGAATGCAAGTATAAGTTGTGCATTAAAATAGCACCTTATATAGCGCAACTCGTGCATGCACCTTTAGAGAAAAGATAGTATTCTACGAAACATATATTCACAATTCATAGTTGCGTGTAGGAATGTTTAAAATATTGCGCATTTCGAAGTTGTTCATAATCCTGATAATTATACAAATGCTGAGTTGGTTGCTGACTAGACACAAACTAACATATTTGATAAGTATGCAAACCATTATGTTTAGTAATATCCTGAACTAGCTTATTAAATAGCGACAATAATTTTATGTATAGTAACAAAGATAATAATGATCATGATAATATCAAAAATCACGAGCTCAAATGAAAAGTGCTAAGGCATTTTAGACTGAAATTCTAAAGGTCTTGAGTTTAAAACCTCGAAACATCAAAATGAATGTTTTGTTTAAATAAAGTACTATTTTTATTTTATTTTATTTTTTAAATGATGATGATGATAATACTAAATGGTGGTAATAATTTTTTTTATAATTACAACAGCGGTGGCAACAGTAACAATAATACTGCAATAATATCGATAATATTAACAACAACAAAATGAATAACAGATCAAACAATTGATTATTTAAACCGACAAATTTTTGTATTATAAATTGATGGCAATGTTGTTTAATTATAAAGAAAGAAATAGTAGAATTCGATTTTTTTATTTGATAGAATAAATTTTGTTTTTTTTAGTATATTATGCCAAGAACAATGATATATTTATGCATAGACTCATGACCTTTAGGAAGAGACATAACTCTTCAAACTTAGCCATTCAATTAAAAGACACAACATGAAATAAAATAATTTTGCATCAACAGACATGGTTTTTCATAATCAAGGGACGTGACTCTTCACACATCTCTTCACGAATGGACGTGTATGTTCCAAATGTATACCATAATTTCAATACTCCTCCATGGTACATATTTCGGTAACTTCGATCATTTCTTGTAGTAGTTCAAATTTTCCTTTTGACAACACCTTTGTGAATATATCTGCTAGTTGTTCTTCAGTTCTACAGTATTTGAGTTGAATCTCATTATTAGCCTCAACTTCTTTAATGATGTGATACTTGATGCCTACATGTTTGGACCAACCTTGCTTTATACTTCTGGATTGAGCCATCTGAGTTAAGATTTGTTTTATAAATCCATTTGACTCCTACCGTATCTTTATTTTATGGACGATCTACAAGTTCCCACGTTTCATTCTTCTCAATCATCTTTATCTCTTAGTCCATAGATTTGCTTCATATTTCTTATTTATAAGCCTCTTCAAAGCTTTTTGATTCCATAGTCATTAAATTGCATGTCTCGTATATATCGGCTAAAGATTTAGTTCGCCTTACGGGTAAATCCGAAGGGGATTCTGCATCTTGCATTGGTTCTAGTTGAGCCAGAGATTGGGTTTGATCATGACCCTCATTGATTTCATACGTTGGACATAGAGATAAGTTGATACTCTTTCTTTCAACTTCTTGTATTTTCCAGTTATACATAGCGTCTTCGTCGAATCTCACGTCTCGACTGATAACGAGCTTCTTTGTTTTTAAATTATAAGCCCAATAACCTTTTGATTGAGTATTATAGCCTAAGAAGATTCACTTTTCAGTCTTCTTGTCCAACTTGCTTCTTTTCTTGTGTGGACTGTGAGTGTAGAATATGCAACCAATAATTTTAAGATGCTTTGCTGATGGCTTTCTTCCACTCCATGCTTCTATTGGTGTCTTATCATGCACAACTTTGGTTAGGCATCTATTGAGTAAATATACTGCAGTGCTTACTGTATCTATACAAAATGTTTTTGAAAGACCCTTCTTCATTAGCATGGCTCTTGCCGTCTCCATTACAGTTTTTTTTATACTCCATTTTATTCCGGTGCATACCCAACTGTGAGTTGATGTTTTACATCTTCATCTTCATAAAACTTATTGAATTCATTATAAGTGTATTCTTTGCCTCTATCATTTCTTATTGTCTTGATATTGTAACCGCTTTATTTTTGACATGGATCTGAACATTTAAAAACATCACAGACCTGCAATTTGTTTCACAAAAAATAAATCCATGTTATTCTAGTATAGTCATCAATAAAGAGAATAAAGTACCAATTCTGATTATTTGATGCCGTATGCATTGGACCACAAGCATCTATGTTGATTAACTCTAGCAGTTACTTGGCTCTCCAAGCTTTGCCTGGGAAATGTTGGCAGTGTTGTTTCCCAAGCATGAATCATTCACATACATTGTTGATCATCTTGATTGTTGGAAGGTTTTGCATTATATTCTTTTCGTAGAGGGTCTTCAATCCTCGAAAATTGAAATGTCCAAACATTCTATGTCATAGCCAAGACTTGTCTGCGTGCACTTGCATTGCTATATTGTTAGCATATCTACATTGTATTGGAAAACATCTGTTCTCTTTCATTTTTATTCTTGCAATTTCAAGGGATTTGTCTTGCTTGTCATATATTAGCGAGAATCTCCTTCGAAATGCAAAGGGTATCATTTCTCCATCATATGTTCCACACTAAGTAGGCTTTGATCAATGTTTGAAACTAGAAGTACATTATTGATGTATCTTCTACGTTTTCGCGTGTCAATATCAATTGTGTTTCTTCATGTTGCTTCCATGAAATTACCATTGTCAATTTTGACCTTCGTTTTGGCTTTATCTATTAGAACCTTCATTCTATGGTTTCAATGACAACAACTATATAATCATATATATTATACATCTTTTTAAGGTTACAGGTATATACTACAAGAGATCATCATGCTCAAAGATATTGGGACTGGAAAACAAATAAAGACATATGGACCATACTATGATTAGTAAGGTTATTCTAGTATATTAAGAGTCTTAGATAAAACATTGTAAGGTCTCCTTGAGTATATATGCACACACAATTTCATATACACTGAAATTCATTGAAAAAATTGAAAACACCATCCACAGACGTCTGTGAGAATACTCGGAAAATTAATCTCTGAAGCCACAGACGTCTGTTGCTTCCCCACCTACGACTGTCATTTGAACAACTGCAAAAATTTGAATACACACTTCTGTTAAATTAAGAGAACTCAACTCTTCATCGAAAGGTTGGGACCATTAAATTGAATAGACCTTATCTAACAGAAACAACTCCTCATCTGCATCTCTTCAAACCTATAAATACTATAATGATTGAGATTTACAAATTAATTAAATCGATTCTCTCTTAATTTCTTATTACTCTTTACTTATATATTTGTGCATAGAGTGCTTACATATTCTCAATCAATCATAACCAAAATATCATTTTGATTAAACCACTTTCTACAATTCAAAGCATTCACATTCACATACTCAAAGGAGATCATAGAAATATTTGTACTATTAGTCAAAATCCATGTTATTTGGAACACAAGATTGTCGAAGATATACTTTTGTATTAGTTTATTCATCCGGACGAAGCGGGAGTTATTTGGTTAAAGGAAATACCAAAATGGAGCTTCGAGACTGGACGTATGGCAAGAGGTCCGAACCAGTATAAAATATCCGGTGTGCTCATTTTTAATTATTTACCTTGTTTATATTCAATTATTATTCTCTGCTTAATATTGTTAGTAATATACAATTTCACACTTATATATATATATATATAAGTTGCATTACATAAAAGATCCTATAGATTTTCATTTATTAAAACATGAAAAAACAATAATAGAAGAAGAATCAGAAATTACTCAAAAAATTGTGCAACGTTGTTATCTCATAATAACAATTTATTAATTGATTTAGAAAATTATAAGTTAGAAAAAGTTAATTTTGAAAAAGAAAAGCTAGAATTACAAGCAAGTTTAGATTCTAAAAATATTGAAATTTGTGATCTTAATAGTAAGTTAGATAAAATAACAAATAATGTGACAAAATTCAATAAAGGAAAACAAAATTCAGAGAATTTGATTAAAATATCTAAACTATCTAGAAACAGAAATGGATTGGGTTTTAAAGGCAAAAAAAAGTCAAAGAAGTATAGCACATTATACACCAAACTCAAAAAGCCAAAGTTAGAAGCTAAGATTAAAAATTCATACACAAGTATGGTCAAAATATGGATTCCTAAAACAAACAATAAACTAATTACATAAAAATATATTAATGAATATTTGAAGAAAGTTATACATAACAAATATGTTTTTGTAATTGTTGATGATTTTTCAAGATATACTTGGATATTATTTTTAAAACATAAAGTGACTTTTGAAATGTTCAAAAATATTGCTAAACGGATTACAAATTTGATGAACTTAAAAATTAAAAGTATACGAAGCGATCATGGAAGCGAATTTGAAAATGAACTATTTACAAATTTTTGCAACAAAAAGTGAATTAGTCGTAATTTTTCATTTCCACGAACACCTCAACAAAATGGTGTTGTAGAAAGAAAAAATCGAACTTTATAAGAATGTGCACGAACCTTACCAAATAGTAGTAACCTACCAAAAAGTTTTTGCGCTGAAGCTGTTGCTACCGCATGTTATGTATTGAATCATGTAACACTTAGACCAATGACTAAAAAGCATGTTATGAAATATTTTTCAAAAAGAAACCCAAAGTATCGTATTTTCGAGTATTTGGATCAAAATGTTTTATCTTAAACACAAAAGATTATCTAGGAAAATCCGATTCTAAAGCTGATGAAGGAATTTTTGTTGGATATTCAGATCGAAGTAAAGCATATTGAATTTTTAATAAACGAACAAACATTATAGAAGAAAGTCTGCATGTATCACTTGATGAAATCTTTACAAATAATAAAAATGATGATGATGAAAAAGTTATAAATAAAGCTAATATACCTATACATGAAAATAATAATAATAATGTCAATAATAATGATATTGTGATAACTTCACCACCTAAGATATTAAAGGACCATCCAATTAATAATATTATAGGTGATTTAAATACAAAAGTATCAACAAGAAAACAATTGAATCAAATGAGTCATGTTGCATTTACATTAATTTTTGAACCTACAAATTATAAAGAAGCATTAAAAGATGATTTTTGGATTATTGGAATGCAAGAAAACTTAATCAATTTGAACGAAATGATGTATGGGAACTTGTACGAAGACTAAACGATCAATCTGTAATTGGAACTAAATGGATTTTTAAAAATAAAGCGGATGAAAATGGAAAAGTTGTTCGAAATAAAGCAAGATTAATAGCTCAATGATATAATCAAGAAGAAAGAATTGATTATGAAGAGACATTTGCTCCGGTAGCACGTCTCAAAGCAATGCGAACACTAATTGCTTTCGCATGTCATCATAATTTTAAACTTTTTCAAATGGATGTAAAAAATGCTTTTCTAAATGACTTTATAAAAGAAAAGGTTTATGTTGAACAACCTTTACTATTCGTTCATGAAAAATATCACGATCATGTATTTAAACTTAAAAAGACTCTATACATATTGAAACAAGCACCTCATGCTTGGTATGAAAGATTAAAGACTCATTTACAAAATTCCGGCTTTCAAATTGGTAAAATAGACTACTTTATTTATAAAACGAAAAAATAATGACACATTAGTCGTACAAATATATGTTGATAACATTATTTTTTGTTCAACTAACGAAAAATTATGCAATGAATCCTGACATTATGAAAAATGAATTTGAAATGTCACATATGAGTGAATTAAACTATTTTTTGGATTTGCAAATAAGACAACTAGAAAATGGAATTTTTATAAGGGACGGTTTGGCACAGGTCCCTAATAAGTTTCAAAGTACACAAAAACCCCAGTAAAAAAGTTTGTAAATTAGATCACTAGAATTAAGTTACTGAATAATGGCATATACTTATGCAATTATTCAGTGAATAATTGCATATAATTGCAGACATTTATGCAATTATATCAAAAAATTGTAGACGTTTCCACAATTATCCATTGAAAAATTGCGGTAATTTTCGCAATTTTTTCAAAAAATTACAGAAAATTCCGCAATTATTCACCAAAAAATTGTGGAAATTTCCGCAGTTATTCACCAAAAAAATTGCGGAAATTTCCGCAATTATTCACTAAAAAATTGCATAAATTTATGTAGCTTTTGGATATAATTGCATAAATATCTACAATTATTCAGTGAATAATTGCATAGCTTTATGCAATTACTTAGTAACTTAATTCTAGGGATCTAATTTACATACTTTTTCTTACTGGGGTTTTTGTGTATTTGAAACTTATTAGGGACCTGAGCCTAATATTCACTTTTTATAAATCAAGAAAAATACTGTCGAGATTTATTAAAACGCTTTGCAATAGAAAATATCTCAAGTAAACCGACTCCGATGAGTATTACTCTACATTTAGATAAAGAGGAAAATGGAAAAGATTTCAAGCAAAAATTATATCGAAATATGATAGGATCTCTATTATATTTAACGGCTAGTAGACCGGATATTATGATGAGTGTATGTTAATGTGCAGTGTTTTAAGCACAACCAAATGAATCACATCATCGAGCGGTTAAACGAATTTTAAGATATTTAACCAACACTAATGATTACGGTCTTTTCTACCCGAAAGGCTGCTCGTTCGAACTCGTGTCACACAGTGATGCTGATTTTGGGGGTTGTAAAACAGATAGAGAAAGCACTGGTGACATATGTCATTTTATTGGTCAATCCTTAATTTCGTAGTTTAGTAAAAAAACAAAACTGTGGTTCGCTCTTGATATGTGAAGCCGAATACATTTCAACGGCTTTAGCATGTGCACAAGTGATCTATATGCAACACTCTTTTAGATTTTGGAAAAATAATAACAAATTCTTCTATATATTGTGATAATACGAGTGCTATAAATTTATCGAAAAATCCTATTAATCATTTTCAAACAAAACATGTTGATATTCGTCATCATTTCTTAAGAGATAATGTTGAAAAAGAAATTATATCACTTGAATTTGTGAAAACCGAAAACCAAATTGCGGATATTTTTACCAAACCACTGAACAAATCAACTTTTAGTAAAAAAACAAAACTGTGTTTCGCTCTCGATATGTGAAGCCGAATACATTTCAACGGCTTTAGCATGTGCACAAGTGATCTATATGCAACACTCTTTTAGATTTTGGAAAAATAATAACAAATTCTTCTATATATTGTGATAATACGAGTGCTGTAAATTTATCGAAAAATCCTATTAATCATTTTTTCAAACAAAACATGTTGATATTCGTCACCATTTCTTAAGAGATAATGTTGAAAAAGAAATTATATCACTTGAATTTGTGAAAACCGAAAACCAAATTGCGGATATTTTTACCAAACCACTGAACAAATCAATTTTTACAAAACTAAGACGAGAGCTTGGAATTTGTTCTTACAATGAATTAGTAAATTAAAAAATATATAAAATACATAAAATTTTGGTAAAAGCATTTACAAATATTTCCATTTTACCCATATAAAAATTAACCAACTTCTGCTAAAATTCTACGGCGAGGATTCATCACCCTAACAAATAAACTGCTAAAAATAGTAAACTACTCTTATATTAAAGAAGTCTTCTGTGAACTAAGTACATATATTCTTATATATTCAAAACCTTACACCACTTCTATTCAAAATGTCTTTCGATCACGACTCTACTTATTCCACCATCGACTATAGCTCACCTTCATCGAATAACACCTACGTATCCACACCTCCATCGAATCATTAGCCACTCTAAACATCATTGCATCACCTACGTATCACAGTGATTTTTCTCCTATGGAAAAGAAAGTCAAACGGTCAATTGAGCTACAATCATCATCTCTCAGCAACAAAGTTGATGAAATATATCGCTATCAACAAGAAATGATGGGAGTTCAACGAGAAATATATTATGAACAACGGCGTCAAGGATCTCACCTTAACTTTCTCAAAAAATGCGTTCTAGCAATTTGTGATCATTCCACCAATAAAAAATTGCATACATCAAAAATCTCATCGTTTACAAGAGACTCCTGTAAAAACGTATCACATTACTCTAAGAAATTTATGCAAGCCAAGACCATCAAATCAAGACTGGATTGACACTCCAGCTCGCCCAAGTTGGTCTCCACTAAAGCCGTTAATCGACGACACAAAAGTTGAATCGAATTCATGGAACGTACAACAAATCAAAAAATCCGACCTCCCTGACAAAAACTAAAATTATGATAAGCATTTCGGATTAAAAAAATTCTAATAAATGTACTTTTTTTATATATATTGTTCTCTGTGTCTCTTGAAATTTCAATAAAAAGATTAACTTTTGTCATTTCAAGATATATATTTTAAACACATAGACCACAGACGACGTCTGTGACAATATCACAGATGTATGTCAAAGGTTTCAAGAAAATAATTTTCTGAAACCACAGACGTTTGTCACTGGTTTCATGAAATTATTTCTTGAAACCACAGACGTCTGTGAAAACTCACAGACGTCTGTGAAAACTCACAGACGTCTATGAAAACTCACAGACGTCTGTCATATGTTTTAGAAAATTTTTACCTGAAACCACAGACGTCGGTGGTACCCCACAGACGTCTGTCGTTGCTCTTGTCCTACTTTTACAACAGCCACACACACACACATACCTCCTTTTCAACTTTTCACCAAAAAAATTCCAATCTACAATCAAACCCTAGTTCCTAAAAGCTCAAATTGCCCAATAGTGGAGCCCAAGGCAAAAAGTCCGTTTAGCAAAAGATCAAAGAAAAGTTAATCCTCGTCTTCTCAAACCCTCTTAGTCAACAACGCCCACATACAAGAATGGCTTCAAAATAGCACGACTGCCAACAAGAGATTTGAAGACCTCAAACAAAAGAAGCTTCATTCCAGCCCATTCTACATATTGTGCAAGTTAGGCAATATGCGATTCAAGAACTCATCATCGCCTCCGAATGTTGAGATCTAATCAATTTCGACGAAAACGAGATACAAATTAATCAATTGACAATCTTTCTTTTTTACACCAATTTGTGTAGTAATGATATCTGGACTCCTGACAACGACAATGGTTGGTTATGGACGAGTGTTTACGAACGTGTTTTAAAGATTAGCGTAAACACCATTGGACGTATACTTGGTTGTTCTTCGTCCGGAATAGATTTAGAAGAAGTTCCCGACCACAGGAATTTTCCATGAGATGAAATACCCATCAAATTTGGGAGGATAGGATGTCACCGTGGAAATCTGTTTACTTGCATCCAAAAGCTAGGTTATTGAATCGTATGATTATCAATACGATATATTCCCCACTTAGGAAGTCATGAACAAATATACGACAACGAACACAAAGCCCTTTATGCTATTTTTGATGGGATACAAGTAAATTGGGCTAAGTTTATTTATGATGAAATAAAAAGCTTTTGGTCTCATTTTCGACGCACAATTATTTATGCACCATATATTATGCGTCTCTTGAATGGTCTCGGGGTACCTTCTTATATCTCTCATTTTGAAGAAATCCCTATCAAGGAGAGCGGTATAATTTTTATCTTTAATGCACCTTCCCCAACGACCACCTCCAATCATTTCCCTGGCCCAATGGACCTTGCAACAACAGCAACAACAGCAACAACTGTGTCCGGGTCCTCAACAACCTCATGCTCCTCAACAACAAACCCACTCACCTCGTCCTTCACAGCAGTCTGCCTCCTCTAGTCATGCTACCAAGTATTATTCCGACTCGGAAATTCAAAAAGCTCGAATTGAACCAATGCAAAACGAATCAATTCGTGATTTAACACTTAAAAATCAAAAGTTAATCACGGCCAATCAGTGGGCTTTCAATAGTAAAATGACTGGTTTGGAACGATTTTTTTCAATACGAATGACTAAGATGGAAAAGAACTTTGGAAAAAGTAGTATGCACCTTAGGAAAAGTAATGAGAAAGGTACGTGGAAAATCATCCTCTCGATCATCATCTTCTCCGTCACTTACACCACCTCCTCGGACTCAAACACCAATTTACCATGCTCATACTTCTCACGAAGGAACCTCTCAAGACAAAGGGAAAACTGTTGAGCAAAAACAACCTGAAGAGGAGGAATAAGATAGTGATGATATGTCCTTATCTAACCCTCACCAATTTCAACATCAATCTTACATGGCTTTCCAAGGACTTTTCATTCAAGAGAATAAGGAGTATAAGGATCAAACTAATTGGGCAGCAGCATACGAGCAAGATCCTTCAGCATACTGGGAGTATTACGAAAATTATGGTGGATTTTCCTGTTCTTCTAACCATTATAACTGAAATCGTTTATTTAATCATTTATATTTTGTTTACAACCTATGTTATTTAAACTTCCCTTTTCAGTTTGTATGTCACTTCATATAACTTTATTTTATGGTCTAATTTTTCTATTGACATCTATGATTATATCTCTATTTTATGTCTACATAATTTGCTTTTGATAATAACAAAAGGGGAGAAATATATGCATATACATAAGGGGAGATAAAATTTAAGGGCGATTTATTTTTATCATAACTAACAACTGTATAGTTGTCATCATCAAAAAAGGAAAGAATGTTAGAACATCCATTCTTATGGTTTCAATGACAACAACTATACCATCATATATATTATACATCTTTTCAAGATTACAGGTATATATTATAAGAGATCATCGTGCTCAAAGATATTGAGACTGGAAGACAAACAAAGACCTATGGACCTACTATGATTAGTAAGGTTATTCTAGTGTATTAAGAATCTTAGATAAAACATTGTAAGGTCTCCTTGAGTATATATGCACACATGATTTCACATACACTAAAATTCATTGAAAAAACTGAAAACACCATCCACAGACGCCTGTGGAAAAGACACAGACGTCTGTGAGAATAATCGGGAAATTAATCTCTGAAGCCACATACGTTTGTTGCTTCCCCACAGACGATTGTCATTTGAACAACTATAAAAATTTGAATAGACACTTCTGTTAAATTAAGAGAACTCAACTCTTCATCGAAAGGTTGCAGCCATTAAATTGAATAGACCTTATCTAACAGAAACAACTCCTCATCTGCATTTCTTCAAACTTATAAATACTACAATGATTGAGATTTACAAATTAATTAAATTGATTCTCTCTTGATTTTTTATTACTCTCCACCTACAAATTTGTGCATACAATGCTTACATATTCTCAATCTATTATAACCAAAATGTCGTTTTGGTTAAACCACTTTCTACAACTCAAAGCATTCACATTTACATACTTAAAAAAAATCATAGAAAGATTTATACTATTAGTCAAAATTCATGTTATTTGGAACACAAGATTATCAAACATATATTTTTATGTTAGCTTATTCCTCTGGACGAAGCAAGGGTTGTTTGGTTAAAGGAAATACTGAAGGAGAGCTTCGGGACTGGACGTGGGACGGGAGGTCCGAACCGGTATAAAATATCTGGTGTGCTCGTTTTTAATTGTTTACCTTATTTATATTTGATTATTATTCTCTGCTTAATATAGTTAATAATATACAATCTCAGACTTATATATATAAGTTGCATTACATAAAAGATCCTATAGATTTTCATTATCAAGATTACAAAAGATATTTTCATTTTTTGTCATGTGGTTACTACAACCACTATCAAGATACCAAATATCATTCTTTTCTTCCAAAGTAGCCTGGTAGACATAAAAAAAATCATTTTCTTCATTTGTCTCTTTTGAAAAGTTAGCATGATGAGATTTCTTGAACTGACGGTCTCTTTCACATGGCCGAACTTCTTACAGTTTTGGCATTTAGGTTTCCCTTTAAACCAACAATCTTTCTCCAAGCGACATTTCCTTTCACAAATACCACATGGGAAAAAAATTCCATTGTTCTTAAGTTGCTTCTCTTGCTTGTTCTTGCTACTATAGTTTTGTTGTATCTTTCTATCTCATTTCTTTGCCTTATGAGACCGCGAATTAAACTTAGACCAAAGGCCTTTTTCTTTTGAATTTTCATTTCACCTTTTTCGTCTATTTTTATATGCTTCGAGAGAGCTTATTAACTCAGTCGGTGATAAGGTTTCTAAATTTTTTGTTTTCTCTACCACCAAAATTATTGCATAATATCTTTTTACAAAAAATTAATATATATTCGACTGTTTTCTTGTCAAAAACTGTTTCTTCATAAACTCTTATTTGATCTACTATTTCTTTTATTTTGGAATGGTAACTTTTGCAACCTCATTTTCTCTCATCTGATGATTTTCAAAATCTCTTCTAAGCTTTTATAGTTTAACCACTCGTACCTTTGCAGATCCTTGAAACTCCTCTTCTAGCGTGTCCCACGCATACTTTGCAGTGGTTGCATCCATGATTCGAGGGCAAATTTCATCCGTCATTGCTTGTTGTAGGCAAAACTTGAATTTTGGTCAACAAACAATACGGGCGGCAAGGTACATTAGTCAAAGTTTCATAATTACCCTATCCCATACAAATCGTTTACCTGTAACTATTCAATATCCTTATGAAAAATCGATCATATCTAGACCTTCTCGCAGCGCCTTTCATTACATCAAGTGTAATAAAGCAAGCACGTCTATGCTCTGGTTTAGAAGCCTATATAGGCAATGTAATAGTTGTTGTGTATAAATCTAAATTCAATTCTTCTATTGCCATTTTATCTACCTGTAATATACTAATACTAAATTAATAGGGGGATAAGAGGATGACTGAAAGAAAAGAAATCAATTAGTTATTCATTAAAGTTTCATTTGATTCAATGACCAGAGTTAGACGAGGCGTCAGTATATTAATTGGCGCCTAGTATACCAAGCCCGGTATATTAATTGACAATTGAGAATCATTTTATTGATTATCTTCTAAAACCTTCTTTTGATTTGTTGGAAGAGTGGATGTGCCTTCTGCAATAGTAAATCCTTAACCATTTTCCATAGATTCAGTGAACGAAAATAAGTCATCATTTTGATAGACCAAAAATTATAATTTTCTCCATGGAAAATTCATATACGAAAAGAACGGTATAAATCGTTGTTCATGATGGGAAGCAAAAACTAAATGTTCCGTTTTGATCAAGCAAGGCTCTGACACCACAGATAGAAATGTTTAAAATAGTAAATAAGGAAACGATAAATTTTGATTTTTTTTCTATTTGATAGAATAGATTTTGTTTTCTTTTTTTCTTGAGTACGTTATGCCAAGAACAATGACATATTAAAACATAGACTCATGACATTTAGGAAGAGACACAACTCTTCAAATTTAACCATTCAATCAAAAGATGCTATTGGTTAAATACTACATATGAAATAAAATAATTTTACATCAATAGACATGATTTTTCATAATCAAGGGACATGAATATTCACTCAGCTCTTCACGAATGGACGTGTTTGTTCAAAATGTCTACCATAATTTTAAAATAAATAAACATAGACCTCTTATTAAACTTAACAATTCAAACATGTGTATATTTATATTCACACACATATGTACGTATATTTATTATATATGTGTGTGTATTATATATATGAGAAGAGTCCCAATTTCCTTTTATTTATCCCTCCAAATCCATCCCTTTTCTTTTTGTATTTGAATTTATTTTCACAAATTTGGCAGTTACTTAAACTTTATGATAGAATAAGCGTGTTGCCATCCACAATATCAGTATGTCTACGGTTCCTACAATTTTGTAAAATAATGCTTGAATTGAAATTTATATTTACAATATTATATTTTAATATTACCCATACTAAAAACAGTTTATTCTTCTAATATCATCCTTTTTTTTATGTTCTCATATTTCTTTATCTATACTATAAACCTAGTTTGTAATCAATTTTCTTATATTTCAAATAAAAATAAAAAATGCATGCTAAACAGCGGATGAACATGAATCAGATTGGCTGAAATTCTAGGGTATTGATTATAATTTAGGAGGGCAAGTTTTAAAATGACGATGATAGCATTCCATTTGAGATTGACGGATTTGACAATGGAAAATTTTAGGATGTAGAAAATCTGAAATGCGGTATAAAGGATTTAAGCAATCTTTAGAAGGGTGTTATATTGTCAAAATGTTAAAATAATTTTAGATTTAGATCAATATATTTCTCCTCAACCAAATCCTAAACAATTCAATTGTGACATTAACCAGTGTTTGCCCACAAACAAATTGATAACGCAGATAGCAACACTTTAAAAAATAAAGTAAATTAGTTTACCTTCATTGATCTCAATGTCAAACTTTAATGCAATAGAAGGAGCTTTTGTAGGTATGCATCACCTTGAATTTGTTTTACATATTTTTTTAATAGTAGGGAAGACAGACTTTTTGATGCAACTTTTGAGGACCTCTCTCCATTTCATATATGGAGATAATCATGTTCATTGACATCTTTTCTGTCATTAACACAGAGAACCAAAGAGTCTCACTTTTGTCATTATGAGAGAATATTGACATCCCCATAGTGTGAATAGGTGATGCATTTGATATTTAAGAAAATGCAACTTTTTGTATGTTAATGGGCTACTTGAAATTTATATGCTCACTTATGAGAACAAATATCTTGCATCCTCTCA
Organism: Allium fistulosum; assembly: GCA_030737815.1. Taxonomy (NCBI): domain Eukaryota; kingdom Viridiplantae; phylum Streptophyta; class Magnoliopsida; order Asparagales; family Amaryllidaceae; genus Allium; species Allium fistulosum. The sequence continues at coordinate 1,307,936,650 of CM060904.1, read as the reverse complement.
TTTGGCCCATGGTAAATAGTTGATAACAAAAAAATGTTGTTATTATTTCAAATAAATTTTGACGTGTGTGTATGTGTATACATATGAAAAGTAAATCTTTATGCTCAATAATCGCTAAATTATTCAAATCATGGTATAAACAATAAGGATAAAGATGTCAACTACTCTAATAGATTGAATAACACCTTACATGGATCATAAAATCATTACATACCCAACATATAAGTTAGTCATAAGTTATACTGAGTTTAATGATGAAGTTCAAAACCTTTTTTATTTACTGAAGCTAAATGTGTAAGACAGTCTTTAGTACAAGAACATAATGTACTAGATGATTTTAACTAATAATGCAAATACTTCCACACTTTTATTAATCTTTTTTGCAATGCTATAAATACCGTTATATAACCTAATTATAAAAAGTGAATAATTTTTATTCAAAAAAATGGTCAAAATCCTATCACAACTCAACATTTTTTCAATCCTCTATCCAATATTGATTTAGTCTCATTTGACAGCGATTCATATCCATTATAAATTAAAACGTTTTCATCATGTTTTGTTTCTCATTAAGAAAACATTTATTGTATTTTAAAATATTAATATTTATTCCTATACGCATGTGCATTAGGCGTGCCTAATTACTTATCGAGACTATCCATATTATTTAATTATTATAATATTTATTACTTATATAAGTTGTAATAAAGTGTAAACTTAATGTTTAACCTAAATAAAATTGATACACTAATAGTCTAATACTAGTGTTCTATTTTATTTATTAATAATAATAAGCAACGAAAATATAAATATTTTTTTTTGTAGTGTAAGATTATTAGCTTTCAACATTTTGAAAGCTTGGATTATACAGATTCCTCCATCTATGGCTACCTAAATCTGTACCAATTTAGTGATCCGTCTTTCGTCCTGTGCACCACTCCCTTTCTATCCAATTGGCAATCTATTCAGTGCTTTATTAAATGCACGGTTGGAAATAAATGGTTGCTAAATAAATAGATCAAATTGGTGCAATGATTTCATCCAAAATTGATAAGTGGCCTACGACGGACACAATTCGTCCCACGTCGTGCAAAATGGAGGCAGCAAACAGTTTGTCACCTATAAAAAGGAGCTTGTTTGTTCAATTAAAAATGCAAAATAAAATAATGGTTGCTAAAAATGGATCCAATGGGTGTACTAATTCCATCCAAAATTGATTAGTGGACTACAAAGGGCACAATTTGTCCCACATGTTGCAAAAAGAAGGCACCAAACAATTTCTCACCTATAAAAGGAGCTCATCTATTCAATTAAGAATCCGAAATAAAATAATTTATGATGGAATCGTATGTGCCCTATTAATTCAATGGGCTTCCTTAAATTCAAATGTAGCTGCTTTGAACTTGATATGTAATATCTACCGAGTGACTAAATTTTTCTAACATAAAACGCTATACAAAGATATTATCTTTTTTAATTTAGCAGAAAAAGCAGGACGTAGTAACGCCCTAAGCAGATCCACTACACTGGGGTGCAATGATGTAAACTGTATAGCGTTGAACCCACTAAGCAAAATAGCAGCACTTTAACTCTACAGCCTTAATAACATGATATATATCATCTATACGTATGGTATTGTTACTGCTCTAGTTTTTCATTACAAAAAAATACAACAGAATTATTACAATGGATAATAATTAGCTTGAACAACAACCCTAAACCTCATGATATAAATAACATGAATTATTTTGTTTTTTTGTTTTACATTCTTATACTTTTTATTTGGCTTACAATATCTCAAGGTCATTTCTAGCCATACATACTATTTATTTATATAATGCTTTTTTAAAATTGTCAAATCTATACGCAAAATCAGGCGTTAATTGTTTGATTTTACACACACACATATTCCAAAATATTTTTATACACACGTGCACAGTAACGTACCAAATCACTTGTTAAACTGATATCATGATATCGACAACTAAAATTTGAGCGCTTAAATTTTAACTTAAAACTTTTTGTTTTTCATGTGTGGAGCACTTCCACACGTAGAGTTGTAGCAATTATTTTATCTTTTGTGCGTGTTGCACATATCATTTGTATCAACCCACATAATATGGGGTGTAATATTATATTTTTCCAACATCAAAAGATTGTCTGAGCAGATGAGCACCTATCTATTAGGCACTTGTAAACAAGTACAAGCGCCCACTTTTATTAAGTAGGCTCCTATTCAATTGGAGCCTGGAGCTGTCTCCTGTTAAATAGGTGACCAGCTCTATGTGCTTAATAGGCATCCACACTCAAATGGAATGGTTCCGATTCCTAGCTCAAAAACCTGAAATTCAGGCTGAATTCTTTGATGATTACAACCGGTGGAAATGCAAATTTAACAATTCTTGAAGCTATTTCAGAATATTCATGGCTGGTGATGTTAAACTTCTAAAAGTGCAATAAAATAAAAGTTTATCATGAAAAGCAAGAAAATACCCTTGCAGCAGCTACAGCATGACAGTACATGTCAAGCTTCATCTTCAAAATAGCATTATAATCTCGAGGATTAACCACAGCCGTTCCGTCAGAGGAACAAGCGCCCAATCGACCATCACCGTTTGAGATCTGCTGCTGCGATTTCTTGATTTCAACAACCTCGTCAGTGGAAGCAGAGGATGCACAACGATTGTTGTTGTAATTATTAGTAAGATTAAGGGGATTTTCGAGGATGGAAGATTCTTCTTCTAGAAACTTCTCGAAAAAACACTCGGAAGGGCTGCGGGTCATCGTCGGCGTCGCTGACGTGGCGGAGGACGGCGACCAGAACGGGTTGGATATTTCTTCCGATGAGAAGATCGAATCCATTGTTTAGGGAGATGGAGATTTTGATTTTTTTTTTGGGTGGAAAATTAGTTGACAGTGATTTTGTAGTTTGTTTCTTTCTTTTCTATGATTGTTACTTGAGTTGTCTCCGGGGGAGAAAAGGAGATGCAACTTTTTAAATGGAATGTCACGAACTTTTCAAAATAAAACACACACATGTTTGCATACGTGTGTGGATGCACTGACACACAAACTAGCTGCCTTCTTTCCAGAAATTAAGAAAGACAAACGCACTTTGGCTCCACTTGAAGTGCTCTCATGACTCATCACTCTAGATCATTGATTTTATCAATTTAGCCCACTTTTACAAATTTTATCACACAAATACATCACTTCGGAATTAGTTACAAATTGATTTAATTGCGAATATAATATGATAACATTTGGAATGTCCTCGTTTATTTTCTTAATATAAATGGGAAAAAAAATTAAGAACAAATTATCTTAATAAATTAAGCATAAAGATACGTGCATTTACAAGGACAGGCACAAAGTCCATTACTAAATTACTCGCTCCCTCTGCATTTCTATTTCCTTCCATTTGACGTTTTTTTTTTCAATTTCAAACTCTCTCTTCGATTTGCTGTTAAAACAAAAAATCACTGTAACAATGGCGTCTCAAACAAGAAGCAAATCGAACATAACTATAAACTTTAACGCATGATGAACAAACACCAGAAATTCAACAACAATCCCCAATTAAAGAAACTAAAAACCTAGCTCCAACGGAAGTTCAACACCAATCCCCGATTCGAGAAACCGAAAACCTAGCTCAAATCGACCCAAAACCATAGACGATGAAAGTGAAAGCTAGGAAGCTAAAATTACAAAAACCGCCAGTTGAGCAAGAAGAACAACAAATGTTTGAAAAACGAACAAAAAGAAGAAACGAACGACCTGCAGAGAATGAAAATCAAGCAAAAATGAAAGAAAACAATCCACGGAAGATAACTGATACTATAAAATCAAGTATAACAAAGTTAATATAGTTGTACCGTAACAGCATTGAAATTTTCTGACAGAACAACGAAGAAAATATGCAGCAAACAATAAATGCCGAAAAAGGAAATGATGAACAGTTGCAAAAATTAGAAAGAAGAACAAAAAATAAAGATACCTACAGTATTACTTTATAACATATCATTTATTGCTAAAATGATACCTACGGTGTGTTTGTTTGAATATAGTGCTTTGTAGTTTTAGAATTTGTTTTCACCGTCATTTGTAACAAAACTGATACCAAAATATTGGAAAAGTGGTATCCACTAGTTGTTTGATTTAGGTTAGTGCTTTGTAATTTTAGAAATTATTTTTCATCTCATTTGTATCAATACTTATACCAATACCTTACAAAAATGATACCCACTGTCTGTTTGTTTGAAGTTGATGCTTTGTAATTTTAGAAATTGTTTTCACTTAATTTGTAATAAAGCTGATACTGTTATAAACCAAAAATGATACATATAGTCTGTTTGTTTGAAGTTATTACTTTGCAGTTTTAGAGATTATTTTCGTTGTAATTTGTAACAAAACTGATACCAATGTATAACAAAAACGATACATATAGTCTATTTGTTTGAAGTTAAAGCTTTGCAATTTTAGAAATTGTTTTCACTATAATTTGTAAGAAAACCGATACCAATATAAACCAAAAATGATACCTACAGTCTGTATATTTAAAGTTAATGCTTTGAAATTTTAGAAATTGTTTTCGCTGTCATTAGATACTAATATTAACAAAAATGGTATCCACTGTCTGTTTGAGTGGAGTTGATGCCTTCTAATTTTAGAAACTATTTTCCATGTCATTTGTAGCAAAACTAATACCAATATCTTGCAAAAATGATTCCTACTGTTTGTTTGTTTGAAGTTTACACTTTGTAATTTTATAAATTGTTTATAAAGTACCTTTTTCCAAAAAAAAAATGTTTTCACTGTCATTTATAGCAAAATCGATACCAACATAAACAAAAATGATACATACAACCTGTTTGTTTGAAGTTGATGCTTTGAAATTTTAGAAATTGTTTTCATTATAATTTGTAACAAAACTTATACCAATATATAACAAAAAAGATACCTGCAGCCTATTTGTTTAAAATTGATGCTTTGTAATTTTAGAAATTGTTCGCTGTAATTTATAACAAAACTGATACTAATATTTAACAAAAATAATACATATAGTCTATTTGATTGAAGTTAAAAGAGCTTTAAAAATTATTTTCACTATCATTTGTAACAAAAACCGATATCAATACATTACAATAATGATACCTGCTAATCAACTGAATGCCTTTTTTATACAACATGATGATGATGATTTTGTCGACACCTGTCATAAAAGCAAGAAAACCAAATCTGCAGTGTGTAAGCAAGAAACAAGTGAAGAAAAATAAAAAGGTGAAGATAGAAAGTCTAACACTGCTTATAGATGTGGATTACACGCAATATTCAAGATCATACAATTGGTAAAAAGTAAGAATGGACTTACAAAAAGGAAGATAGACATTTTGAAACACACACGGTTTTACCATTTCTTTAATGTTTTTTAAGAAAAAAAAATTACAATTAAAGAATGCAAGAAACACCAAAACAATTTGGATGCATTGTATAGTTGCTACTCAATAGAGAATGAAGCTTTCATACTTAGACAAGAGAAAATGACAACTTCTGCCACTGATGTCAGCTTATTGTTTGGTTTACCATTGGAAGGAAGAAATATAGAGCCAACACCAAAAATGACAAGGAAAACGGTTTCAATGGAGTACAAAGAATTTGCTATAAGAAATTTTGGAAACCGTGTTTTCATCACCAGGAATGTGCTCCAAAGAAGAATAAAACAAGGAATAGAAAGACGAAAACCCAAAATGAGGAAGACTTGTTATTATTAATAATAATGGAAATTTTGTTGACATTTTTCTTTCCCATAATAAAAAAAAATAAAGATGGGAACTTCTACCCTGAACAATTTAGAAACATTAAAGATGAGTTCTTGGCCGAAGACATCGCAATTTTTTTAATAAATTTGTAAAATATTTATCCACAAGCCAAGGAACATGTCGGGATGCTCCATGCTTCCATTGGTAAGATATGTTATTCAAAGTATTATTATTTGAAATAAATATTATTTTTAATAATAATATCCAATCAATTTTTTAAATATTTATAGTATTGCATTTATGAAAAGATGAAGCTCATTCGACCAAAGTTGCAACATAGTGAAAATTTACCAAGATTTGGAAGATGAGATTTGCGTAAGCTAAAACCCATACTAGTTAAGCAATAACAATTTTTGGATGAAGCAAAAAATGATGAGGTAAGTTAAAATTTTATCTTGCCTACATTTATCAATATCATTTTATTTTCTACTTAGAATGAGTTTTAGCACTATATTTCTTCTACTATCATTTTTGCCTATGCATAGTATCAGTCAAGGTTTTAAATCTCCCCGAGATCAGCCGAGATGAAAATCTGAGATATTAGCCAAAATCCGAGATTTGGCAGCTTGGTTAGTTATAAGTCTTTTAAATATCGCCCGAGACAGCCGAGATATTTGCCCGAGATATTAGCCAAAATCCGAGATTTGAAACCTTGGTATCAGTTTTCACATCTGCATAGTATCGATTTCAATACTTTGTATCACTTTTGTCTCTACATAGTATCAGTTTTGCCTCTGTATAGTATCTATTTTGCCTCTGCATATTATCAGTTATAATACACTATGATACTTGGTATTATTTTTAAAACTACATAGTGTCGGTTTATACTTCTACATAGTATCAATTTCATAATTATTATTTTTGTTTCTATTAAAAAATCAGTTATAATACAATTTCATACTTAGTATCAGTTACAACATATTAGTTTTGCTAAGTATTAAATTTCATAATATCAATTTTGCATAGTATCAATTTTGCTCATTATTAGTTATGACATATTAGTTATAACACAATATCATAGCTGAAAACTAATACAAAATTTTCCTATAAATTATACAGATGAAAGAAATAACTAATATTCTTCCACATGAGGCAAGGCTTCTTCAAATAGCCTTGACAACAAGTCCATCAAGCAAGAAAGAAAAAGAAAAGCAAAGCAAGAAAAGAAAATTAGAAGAGGCCAAACGAACTTTTAGACCATTTGAAGAAGAAGTAACCATCAGAGTGTTGCAAATGCATGTAAAAGATTTGGAAGAAGAAGTTAAGAAAACAAAGGAGCAGTTGGAAAAGGAAAAGAAGACGAGGTTACAAGCTGAGAAGGAAATTTTGGAATTGAGACAAGAACTCGAAGAAATGAAATCAAGAGTTGGATAGAATGAAGAGAGAAATCCAGAGCCCGAAGTAGAAAAACTGGACAAAGTAGATGAAGCTGACTATACATTGGATTAAGATACAACTGTAGAGACTGAAATAGAAAATACAGAAAATAAATCCACACCTGAAAATAGTGAAGAAGAAAATGAAATGATAAATGCTGAGCCCTTAGATAAAGCCCACACAGCAACTGAAAAAGACAATACATGTTTAAAGAGAGAAACAACAACTGAAATGGATGAAGATACATGTCTAGAGACAGAAACCCAAAATGCAGAAAAGAGATTACAATTGAAAAGAATGAAGAAAAGAACGAAGACGAAATTGTGGAGTGTCAAGCAGAAAAAGTGCTCCCAATAAATCAAGGTACACCTATGGAGACAACAAAAGAAAATTAAGACATGGTGGACAAAATAAATAAAATTATTTCTCCAATGAATCCAGATACAATGATAGATAAAGAAATAGAAAAAGCACAAAACATGGACACGATAATGAAAATGCAGCCCAATTGAACAAGTTACCATTATCAAGAGCCAAATCATATCCTACCATGATTGGGTACTTGACTTCACTCTCTACCTTTCAAACTTTATGATGCATAAGACTTTGAAATGCAAAAAACTGAACCAGATCAAGAAATGAAACCGATAAAACTTGCTGGCCAAAGAAGAAAGAAAACAGCAACAAAACCAAAAACTGCTTCTTATGCGAAAAGAGTAAAAGAAAGAACTAGAAAAAGAAAAGAAAGTGGTATATTTGAGTATGGTCAGCGAGTCAAAAAAACAACAAATAAGCCAACAACTGAAGAAAAAAACAAAGACATTGAAGAAGAAAGCACAAAAGAATCCATCCTGGCCGGAGCCAATTGTTGTACTAGAACTGATATTTGCAGATTTACGACTAGCACACTGCAAATGCTTATAATACTTGAACAAAGAACAACAAGATGTAATCAAAACTTTCTTTGCTCTGACAGGATCACAAAAGTAAGCTTCTAAATTTTAAGACTAATGTTACAAATTAAAATAGCTTTAATTGCTTAACAAAACTTCTTTGTTAAAGCAGTAAGTAGTATAGGATGACAAGAACACAATCAGAGGAGGATGCACAATAACTAAAATTATGCTCGAACATGCTCTTGAAGGAAATTTCACTGATGGATATGTACATAAATTTATTTTTTTGCTTAATAATACTGCTATCAATCAAAATAATTACAAAACTAATACCTAGTAGCTGTTTGATTGAAGTTGATGCTTACTTATTTTATAAATTATTTTGACTGTTATTTATAACAAAACCGATACATATATATTTGCAAAAATGATACCTAGTTTTTGTTTGATATAAGTTGATGCTATGTAATTTCAATTATTTATTTGACTATCATGTATGATAAAAGTGATACCAAATAATGCAAAACCGATACCCAGTAGCTGTTTGATTGGAGTTGACGCTTAGTTATTTTATAAATTATTTTGACTGTAATTTATATCAAAACCGATACCAATATATTTTTAAAAATGATATCTAGTTTCTTTTGATATAGGTTGATGCTCTGTAATTTTTAATTATTTGTTTGACTGGCATGTATGACAAAAGTGATAACAAAATAATACAAAACTGATACCTAGTAGCTGTTTATTGGAGTTGATGTTTAGTTATTTTATAAATTAGTTTGACTGTAATTTACATCAAAACTGATACCAACATATTTGCAAAAGCGATTAGTTTCTGTTTGTTATAAGTTGATGCTCTGTAATTTTAATTATTTATTTGATTGTCATGTATGACAAAAGTGGTACCAAAATAAGGCAAAACTGATACCTAGTAGCTGTTTGATTGAAGTTGATGCTTAGTTATTTTATAAATTATTTTGACTGTAATTTATATCAAAACTAATACCAAAATATTTGCAAAAATTATACCTAGTTTTTTTTGGTAAAAGTTGATGATCTTTAATTTTAGAAACTTTTTGACTATCATGTACGACAAAATTGATACCAAATCAATGCAAAACTGATGCTTAGAAGCTATTTGATTGGAGTTGATGCTTAGTTATTTTTATGTTTTTCAATATATACTGCCACTATTAACATTACTGATACTATATATTATTTAATATTGCTTCACCAATAATAAAAACTTACAATTTCCTATTGTTAATATAGGTAATCGATTGGTATGTATCAAAATGTGGGCTGGTAGAGCATAACCATGCAACGACAACAACAATGATGGTAAATAAAATTTTAATATACAAGTACATAATAATTGCTACATACACTGAATTGTAACTAATTTTTGCGTTCAATAGAAATATGCAAATGCTATTTATTTTTCTCGACATTATGAAGACCATTGGACATTGGTAACATAGACATGTCCTACAATGTAATGGTCTCATATGGATTCTTTATGTCCTAGAAGATCAAATGAAAGAAACAACCCACTTCTGAAAGAAGCAATGAAATTGGTATGGTATTTTTTTCAAAAAAATTAACAAATATAATTGAAACAAAGTAAATATTAACTAACTTTATATTATTTTGTCTTTAATAGGAAAAAGATGTTGAAGAAATCCTGCAAGAATTGTGGAAAAACAACAATATACAAGATATGAAAGTAAAGCCAGATTAAATGCATCAATTAAATGTGCACAGCAAGCATCAGACACGTAAGCTATTTTTTGTTAAAAATGATACCTACTGTAACATCCTCCATTCTGAGATCCAAGACTAATCGTTATGGATGTTGCGGTCGTCCATAGTTATTAATCCACGATGACAAAATGCGGCTATGTTAATCATATCAATAATCAGAAACACATGAATATGAAAAAATTTCAAACACAGTTCAGAAGTAACTTTTACATTCCATTTCAAATTATGATTTCATATTCATTGCATAATCTCATTTGCGATTCCACGTTCAAAAAAAATAAAACTATACAAAATACTCCAAGAGTGACATATGAATATGCCCCTTGGTTGATCAGAGTCAAATACTTGGCAATTATACAACTTTACAATTACATCCAAATAGACAAAACCAAACTAGACAGCGGGAATAGATAAAGCTCCCAATAGCTAGATTGCCTCCTACACATCTTTGGAAGCTTATTCGTCTAATTGGAACCTGACTCCTGACTACTCAAATGAGTACCCAAGAGTTTAAGAAGAAAAATAAAAACTTCGGGTCAGACAATAGTTTGGTGAGAATAATAACCTACCATCGAACCAAATAGATATTTAGTGAGACCATGTCGCTGAGCAGAACGGGTTTTCCCCTCACTAGTATCTTAACCAAAACTAATTAACCATATACCTGCTCCTGCAACCATAATGGTTAGAATAAAAATAGCATTTAAAACATATACTGGATTACCCATCCCAATTTATTAGATCACCCATCTTAATTTCAAATGATTACCAATCACAAATTAAACTGACTATCCATCTTATTTTAATCTGACTACCCGTCTCATAATTATATGGACTACTCATCTCAGATTTAAACATATTCATAGCTTTGTGGACTATCCATCCCACATGCAATTATTACTTAGATTACCCATCCCCTATCATATTGACTACCCATCACATATGGTTCCATTGTTTAAATTATGTGGACTATCCATCATACATATTCTATTTAATTTACAATGATGTGGACTATCCATCACACATCCCACAGTTTTCCTAAGATGACTATGAATCATTCATTAACCTCATAGAGACTATCCATCTTCGGTATGATATGGACTATCCATCTTATATCTCATAGTTTTCCTAGGATGACTACGAACCCATCATTTAACAATTTGGTTCATGTTACCCATATGTTTAACCTATGTCTATTGGTGTCCCTAATTAAGTTATCTCCCCTTAAAGTTATAACATTTCTAAGTGACACACATTGGTATCCCCAAATGATCATTGTCGGACTCATTTAAGAAAATGCATTGGTATCCCCAATGATAAATTTTCATTTATAAAACATTTAGTTTGTCGAAACTAATCCACTTTAGTGTTCCCAATGATAGTGTCAACATCTACAATCAAAATAACATTGGCATCCCTAATGTTTAAACTCGAAGTCATAAAACAGTAGGCTCGCCGCCCTTAATTAGGTTAATATAGATCAATGTCGAAATTTTTACTTTACAATGTATTGGTATCCCCAGTTACAACGTCAAGGAAGAAAGCTAAAAGCTCTACGCCCTTAATAAAAAATAGGTGACAACCTTGTCGCACTATATCTCGTCGAACCTTTACCCAAGGTTAAAAACAAAACTTAAATTTCCTTTAAGTATAAACTCATATCGAAAATGATGTTATCAACTTACATGCACTATAGGTTATCCGCCTTATTTAAAACAAAGTCGATGCCAATATTCACAGTAATGATGTTGCATGACATTGTAGCCAAAACAATGGAAACGCCTCGTCGACCTTGATGGATAGTGGCATCAAGACCGTCGACGACATTATAAAATAGTTTACTTATCTCACTTCGGCTATTATGCCGCTAATTGTGTAAGGTCAACTTCGAAAGCATTAAAAGTAGTGATATACGGTGTCTCTTTAAAACATACTTAAGTACTTCGGCTATTATGCCGCCCAATGTATATGTGGGAGGTCAAAACATAGATGAAGAGAGATAAATCACAACGCTGTAATGCCGCCAAATTTAGATTGTCGTTGATGTTCACATCGATCAAGTTGGATTCACTCCATAACTACCTAAGTAGTTATCATGCGCTTCCCACCTCATCGGCACCCATGGATGCGACCATATATTAGGCTCGAAGACGGTACTGGCGACATGGCATTATCGTAATTTATATGAAAACTGATTTATTTCCAATAAAAGCATATACGTTTCACCAAACCCAAACTTTTGTCCAATTTTTATTAGATAAAATCATCTTTTAACCTTTCCTCTATTGAAATACCACCGCATACCATTTTCAAGTTCCAAAACATTTATCAACTTTAATTAATTAATAACCTTAGTTAATTATTTGTTTAAATGCTTATCTAGCATATTAAATTCATTATAAATCATATTCACTTGGGAAAAATCCAAAAAATTCACAGAAACTCGAGAATATCTTTCTCTTTACCATATAAAAATTTCAGGGCTAAAACCATATTTAATTACTTTAAATAATTAAAACCCGAAACTATTTTTTCCTTAAAAAATTCGTAAAATATTCGATTTAATGTAGAAATTTATGAAATTAAAAAATCATCTCCAAAATAATGTTTCGCTCAACATACTAGAAAATCAAAGCTATTGAAGATTAAAAACTTAGGTTTTACCCTTAAAACCACTTAAATAATTACATAAACAAAAATATATAAATCATTATTCTATCCAAACAATAATTCTACAACCATATCTTGGCAATAACAATCAAAATAATTTGTATACTCCCCATAGCCGAATTCAAAACAAGAAAATTGAGATGGAACATTTATTATTCACCTTTTAATTAAATGTGGAGTTGAGATTTGATGTTGCTTAGCTTCCTTAAACTTTTGCTCTTGAATCATCTTGATTTCATGCTTCTTCCTCGTAGGTTATGGCCGGCCTCTTTATGTTTTCCATTTGATTGTTTTTGTCTAAAAAAAATGCGAATGATATAAGGGAGAGAGGGTTTAAGGGATATAAGATAGGTCTATACCAAAATTGACCTTTTCATCTATCCTCCTATATGTTAATTTTTCAAAACAATCTCATTAGTTAATTTGTTAAGGCATGGCCTTATACATTTTCAAATCTCGTTTTCCTTAACTATTTATATTATTCTATTTAATCTATCCAATCAAATACCTTGAATAATGTTAAACTAAAATTAGGGGTGTTACAGGCTCCCTCCTTAAAGAATTTCGTCCTCGAAATTCAATAAGTACTACAAAACAAGCATATCGAACATGCAAATAATGCTAGTATATCCTACCAGCTGTAAAGTCTATATACGACAAATATAGAACATACCATCATTACAGCTTAGGATAAGTATACCTAATCCGGTCCTTTGTCTCCCAAGTATAGTCTTTCTCGTTGTCACTCCATTGAACTTTCACTAATCTGACTATCTTGTTCCTTAGCTTCTTTTCATCTCTCGCTGCAACTAGAACTGGTTGTCTCGTAAAAGTCAGATCTTGTTCTACTACTAAATATGCCAGTGCAGTCGGAGCAATAGTAGTCTCTGGATCATGCACATACTTCCTAAGATGAGAAACATGAAACACATTATGGACACCTGCCAAACTACTCGGTAACTCTACTCGGTATGCGAGTTTTCCCATCCTCTCTATAATAGGGAACGGTTCAACATAACTTGGTGCCAGTTTCCCTGACTTTCCAAATCATACCACACCCTTCATCGATGATACTTTAATGAAAACACGATCTCCAAGTGTTAACTCTAAATATTTATGCCTTTTACCCGCGTAAACTTTATGCCTAGACTGAGTTTTTCTCATCCTATCTCGGATTAACTTAACCTTCTTTCTGGCTTCTCTTACCATATCTGAACCAAAGATCAATCTGCCTTCGGTCTCCAACCAATATGCTGGAGATTTGCACGGCCTTCCATACAAAGTTTTGAAAGGCGTCATTCCTATACTAGTCTAATAACTATTATTATAGGAAAATTCAACCATGTGCAAATGGCCTTCCCGCGACCTACCAAAACCTAGTATACAAGCTCTCAACAAATCCTCAAGTACCTTATTGAGTCTCTATGTCTGCCCATCTATCTGTGAGAAATAAGTGGTACTCATCTTAAGCTTGGTTCCGAACACTTCCTGTAAACTCTTCCAGAATTCACTGGTGAATAAAGCATCTCTATCACTGACCATACTACTAGGAATCGCATATAGTTTAACAATATTCTTCACAAACAACTTTTCCAATACATGTGCCATCCTAGTTGACTTAATAGGAATGAAATATGCACTCTTGGTCAGTCTATCCACAATGACCCAAATACTTTCATTTCCCTTGTTTGACCTTGGCAACTCACCAATAAAATCCATGGATATCGAATCTCATTTCAAAGGTATATCTAAAGGCTGAAGCAATCCACTTGGCTTTTGATGTTCGGCTCTCACTTGCTGACAATTTGCACATTGCTTCAGCCATAAGCCTACATCCCTTTTCATACCTTCCTAGAAGAAACTTCTTTTTATATCCCGATACATCTTGATTCCACTAGGATGAATCGTAAACTTCGATCGATGACACTCCCTAAGAACTTCCCTCCTTAGGTCACCAACATCTGGAACAGATAATCGCCCCTTCTTTCTTAACCAGTCCTTCTGATTAAGACTAAAATCCTTTAGATCATCGATCTCACTTCCATTTGCCAGTCTTCTGATCCATTCAGATAATACTAGATTATCCCTTTGTTTAGAAGCAATCCTTTTGATCAATACCGGTCGAACTTGTAAATAGGACAATATGTTGTTATTCCGACTAGAACTAGCAGTCGATCTTAACTACACTCTAAAAGTAGCCAATGCCTCTAAGTACTTCCATTCTACCAACATAGCTAACACCACATTCTGGTGTTTTCTGCTAAGTGCATTCGCAACCTTATTTCCTTTCCCTGGTGTATACTCAATACCAAAATCATAAGTGGCTAAAAACTCCAGCCATCTCTGTTGTCTCATATTCAACTCTTTCTGACAGAATAAGTACCTCAAAGACTTGTGATCCACATACAACTTAAACCGTTCTCCTAAGAGGTAGTGTCTCCACACTTTCAGTGCGAAAATCACCGCTGTCAACTCTAAATCATGAGTCAGATATCTCACCTTATGTAGTCGGAGCTGTTGAGAAGCGTAGGCAATCACTTTACCTATCTGCATCCATACAGCTTCTAATTTTGTTCCACATGCATCCGTATACACCACCAAATCCTGATTCGAACAACTAACACTGGTGCATTGGTCAATAAATGCTTTAACTCAAGGAATGCTTCCTCAGATTTGTTGGAATAAATAAATTTCATGTCTTTTTTGGTTAGCTTAGTCAAAGATGCTGCTATCCGTGAGAAATCCTTGATAAATCTCTGATAATAGCCAGCCAATCCAAGAAAACTCCTTATCTCGATCACCATCTCGGGTCTTTTCCAACTGTTAACAGCTTCGGTCTTGGCTGGATCAACTGACAACCCTTTCTCTGAAACTACATGACCGAGAAACTTCACTTCCTTCTTCTAGAAATAACACTTCGAAAACTTTAATTTGATGGTGCCTCAACATCTCAAGCACTATTCTAAGGTGAATCTCATGATCTCTTTTATCCTTAGAATATATCGGAATATCATCAATGAATACCAATACGGACATATCCAAGTGCTCTTGGAAAATCCGGTTCATCAAATCAACAAAGAAAGTTAGCGCATTAGTCAATCCGAATGGCATTACTATCCACTCGTATGAACCATACATCGTTCAAAACGCCATCAAAGGAATACTGTCCTCCACCACTCTCAACTGATGGAACGTTGTCGCCAAATCCAATTGGGAAAATACTTTGGCTCCACTCAATAGATCAAATAAATCATCAATTCTCGGCAAAGGATATCGATTCTTTATTGTCTTCTCATTCAACTTGCGATAATCGATACACGATCTTAAAGACCCATCCAGTTTTTTCACAAATACCGCGACCGCTCTCCAAGGCGAACTGCTTGGTCTAATAAAATTCTTTCCTTCTAAGTCTACTTGCTGCACCTTTAACTCCATCTCGGTAGGTGTCATTCTGCTAGGTGGTCTACTTATGGGTTCAGCTCAAGGTACAAGATCTATTTGAAACTCAAAAGCTCGTTTCAGTGGTAGTTCTGTAACCGGCTCAAAAACATCTGCAAATTCCCTTGCAACTAAAACCCGATTCACTTCGTCTTCTACTTCCATTGCTCCTAACAAAGTAAAAATATCCACAATCGAGTTATTTGCTGAGTATATAATTCGATCACTACTATCAGGGTGTCTAACTGATATTTTCCAATCCCAAAGCTAGCATCATATTTGTTCAACCAATCCGTACCCAAAATAATCCCAAAACCTGCAAAATCAAATACATACAAACTACATGCAAAAGTATAACCTACCAATTCAAATTCTAGATGGTCACATCTCATCCCTAGAGTTATGTATCCTCCTATTGCATTTGCTATCTGTAAGGAAGTAACAAGGTATGATGGTTCTAAATATAACTTATCTACCAAACACTGAGATATAAATGAATGTGATGCACTGGTATCAAACAGTACCCTAACTGGTATGCTATGAATCAAAAGCATACCTTCCATCACAGACTCTCCCTTCTCAGCTACTGTTGGTCTTAATGTAGATGGCTCTAAAGCAAACACCTTTCCTTTATTAGCCTTGGTCGCTTCTGGACATTTGTTCTTATAATGCCCCACTTGGTCGCAATTAAAGCACTTCACATTCTACTTCCCTAGAACCACCTTGCTATCACCAGATCGACACTCATTAGCATAATTCCCCTTTTTGTCACACCTGTAACAAACTATATCATTTTTCCCCTTTTTGGTAGCTCCACCTTTCTGGGCTCCTTTCTTCTTAAAGAATTTCCTCTTCTTATTTTGAGAATTCTGGTTCTCCACCGACGACTTTTCTCTCATAAAAGTCGAAAGCATTTCTTTATTCCTGATAGCCATCTCCACCACTACATTTGATGGATCTCTGAGATGTGGCATAGTTGCCCTAGCAGTCTCCGGCCTCAACCTTCAGATAAACTTCTTGTTCCTCTTGATAACAGTGTCAATAGTGGCATACCCATATCTGGACAGCTCATCAAACTTAGCAGAGTATTCCAACACTAATATTTCTCCTTGCTTTAACTCCATAAACTTCCTGAGCAAGGCTGAGTTGGCTACCTCAAATAAAAGTCTTTCCTCGAATCTCCTTAGGAATTCTGACCAAGTCAATTCCTCCTTTGGTACCCCTACGGTCACCCCGTTCCACCGGAACAAAGCAGCTCCTTGCAACTGTCTTGAAGCTAACCTCCTTTTCTGCTCATCATTCAGACTAAAATCTGCAAAGATCCTTTTACAATGTAACAACCATTTCTCCACTTCTCTTGCATCTTCAATCCCCAGAATAGGCTTTCCACCCAGACTGGTGTAATCTCGACTCAGCTTGGCATAGTTGTTGCTAACTACCACAACGGGATTTGCTCCTCCTACATTAGCTACATTTCCTCCAGCTACCCTTGTAACTGCTCCACCTTGCATTATATTAATGAAGAACTAATACATAGTCCTCATATCTACTGGCGGGTTCGCACCATCTACAATAACGTTTGCAGTTTGATTAGCATTTGCCTATCGACCTTGGTTCCTCCTAGTATTAGGTCGAGCATTTCCATTGGTTGCGGTGCCTCTACCACCTAGATTTACTTTTCCGTTTCCTACTTTCATATCTTTCTTTCTTGTAAATCTACATATGAGCCTTAGTAAGATACAAAAGAACGGTCTAAGAAAGAGAGGGGAGAATACATACTTATATATATAGCAAATACAAGTACATTACTATAGCGTTATCCCAAGCCCCAATCTTATTCTCCGATTTATTGGGATTATGTTTTCAAAACTCTTTAGGTTTAAGTTTCTTTTAATCATAAACCTATGCTCTAATACCAACTTGTAACATCCTCTTTTTTTAGGCCCAAAACTAATTGTTACGGATGCTGCAATCATCCATAGTTATTAATCCTCGACGATAAAATGCGGCTATATTAATTATATCAATAATCAGAAGCACATGAATATGAAAACTTTTCAAACATAATTTAGAAGTAACTTTTACATTCCGTTTTAAAACATGATTTCATATTTATTACATAATCCCATTTGCGATTCCACGATCAGAGAAAATATAACTATACAAAATACTCCAAGAGCGACATATGAAAATGTCCCCTTGGTTGATCAGAGTCAAATACTTGGCAATTATGCAACTTTGTCATTACTCAAAATAGACAAAAACAAATTACATGGCAGAAATAGATAAAGCTCCTAATAGCTAGATTGCCTCCTATATGTCTCCAGAAGCTTATTTGTCTAACTAGAACCTGAAATCTCTTACTCCCGACCTACTCAAATGAGTACCCGAGAGTTTAAAAGGAAAAACAAAAATTTCGATTCAAACAACAGTCTGGTGTAAACAATAACCTACCATCTTGAACCAAATAGATACCTATTGAGACCACACCGTTGAGCTGAACGGGCTTTCCCCTTGCTAGTACCTTAACCAAAACTAATTAACCATTTACCGTGCTCCTGCAACCACAATTGTTAGAACAAAAATAGCATTTAAAACATATACTTGGATAACCTATCCCAATTTATTAAATTACCCATCCTAATTTCAAATGACTATCCGTCACAATTTAAACTGACTACTGCCTTATTTTAATCGGACTACCCGTCATATAATTATGTGGATTACCCATCTCAAATGTAGACGTAATCATAGTTATATGGACTATACGTCCCACATGCAATTATTACTTGGATTACCCATCCCCTACTATATTGACTACCCATCACATATGGTACTATTGTTTAAATTATATGGACTATCCATCACACATATTCCATTTAATTTACAATGACGTGGACTATCCATCACACATCCTATAGATTTCCTAGGATGAATATGACCCCTTCATTAACCTTGGACTATCCATCTCACATCCATAGTTTTCAAGGATGACTATGAACTCATCATTTAACAATTTGGTTCATATTATCCACATGTTTAACCTATGTCTATTGGTGTCCCCAATTAGGTTATCTTCCCTTAAAGTTATAACATTTTTAAGTGACATACATTGGTATCCCTAAATAATCAATGTCGAGCTCATTTAAGAAAATGCATTGGTATTTCCAATGATAAAGTCTCATTTATAAAACATTCAGTTTGTCAAAACTAATCCACTTTGGTGTTCCCAATGATAGTGTCAACATCTACAATCAAATAACATTGGTATCCCCAATGTTTAAACTCGAAGTCATAAAACAATAGGCTCGCCGCCCTTAATTGGTTTAATATAGATCAATGTCAAAATTTATACTTTACAATGTTTGGTATCCCCAGTTACAACGTCGAGGAAGAAAGCTAAAGACTCTCTGCCCTTCATAAAAAGATAGGCGACAACCTTGTCGCACTACTTCTCATTGAACCTTTATCCAAGGTTAAAAACAAAACTTAAATTTCCTTTAAGTATAAAACTCTTACTGAAAATGAAGTTGTCGACTTACATGCACTATAGGTTATCCGCCTTATTTAAAACAAAGTTGATGCCAATATTCACAGTAATGATGTCGCATGACATGATAGCCAAAACAATGGAAAAGACCTTGTCGACCTTGATGGATAGCAGCATCAAGACCGTCGACGACATTATAAAATAATTTACTTATCTCACTTCGGCTATTATGCCGCCAATTGTATAGGGTCGATTTCGAAAGCATTCAAAGCAGTGATATGCGGCGTCTCTTTAAAACATACTTAAATTCTTCAGCTATTATGCCGCCCAGTGTATATATGCGAAGTCAAAACATAGGTGAAGAGAGATGAATCATGACGTAGCAATGCTGCCAAATTTAGATTGTCGTTGATGTTCACATCGATCCAATTGGAATCACTGCATAACTACGTAAGTAGTTGTCATGCGCTTCCCACATCACCGACGTCAACACCCAAAGATACGGCCGTGTACTAGGCTCGAAGATGGTACTGGCGACATGGCATTATCGTAATTTATATGAAAACTGGTTTATTTCCAATAAAAGCATACTTTTCACCAAACCAAAATTTTTGTCCAATTTCTATTGGATAAAAACAACTTTTAACCTTTCCTTTGCAGAAATACTACCGCATACCATTTTCAAGTTCCAAAACATTTATCAACTTTAATTAATTAATAACCTTAGTTAATTATTAATTTAAATGCTTATCTAGCATATTAAATTCATAACAAAGCATCTTCACTTGGGAAAAATCCAAAAAATTCACAGAAATTCGAGAATATCATTCTCTTTACCATATAAAAATTTCAGGACCAAAAACCATAATTTAATTATTTTAAATACTTAAAACCCGAAATTAAGCTATTTCATCCTTAGAAAATTCATAAAATATTCAATTTAGTGCGGAGAATTATGAAATTAAAAATCCATCTCTAAAATAATGTTTCACTCCACATACCAGAAGATCAAAACTATTAGAGATTAAAAACTTAGGTTTCACCCTTAAAACCACTTATAATTTCATAAACAATTCCATAAATCATTATTCTATCTAAACAATAATTCTACAACCATATCTTGGCAAAAACAATCAAAATAATTCAGATACTACCCATAAACTGATTCAAAACAAGAAAATTGAGATGGAACATTTATTATTCACCTTTTAATTAATTGTTAGAGTTGAGATTTGATGTTGCTTAGCTTCCTTGAACTTTCGATCTTGAATCCTTTTGATTTCATGCTTCTTCCTTCTAGGTTATGGCCGGCCTCTTTAGGTTTTCCTTTTGATAGTTTTTGTCTGTAAAAAATGAGAATGATGTGAGGGAAAGCGGGTTTAAGGTATATAAGGCAGGTCTTTACCTAAATTTCCCTTCTTATATATATCCTCCTATATGTTAAGTTTTCCAAAACAATCTCATAAGTTAATTTATTTAGAAACGACCTTATAAATTTTCAAATCTCATTTTCCTTAACTATTTACATTATTCTATTTAATCTATCCAATCGAATATCCTGGATAATATTAAACTAAAATTAGGGATATTACACCTACCAACAAAAAATTTGATACTAGAAATGAAACTAATAGTATTTCTGAACTGATAGTTACTTAATACTTAGAACTTGTTATATGTTTGTATTATAACCTTTTATATAAAGCACTATACATATTTATATGCTTAGTACGTTGAATTGAATTCAATTGATATAGAAACTATTTTCTTTCAGTTCAATAAACATTTGATTCAGATCAAAATTGATACCTACATGCACAAAACTGATACCTATAGACACAAAACTGGTATGTAATACTACAAGTGATGCAAACTGATACTAATAATATATTTTGCTTTAAACAGGGTTGACTGTGGTATATATGTCATGTTATTCATCATATCATTGGACAAAAGCCAAATACCGATCAAAATAAAACCTGAACATATGTTGCAATAAGAGCAAGAATTATATATGAGATATTGATGGATAATTATCACTGTTGGTATTTTAGCCGATTTCATGTCAAGACTAGAAGAAAATCAAAATATAAAGAAGCGAATTTATTGTAAAAACTACTGTGATGTTCAGTTTAACTAATATACATTTGAATTTAGCTTTTTTTGAAGTGGAATTGAACATTTGTTAAAATTTTGTCAATTTGTTGTAAAAACTGTTGAAACCTGACTTCTTCGATTTTAATGCGACAACTATATATTTCAATCTATATATTATTATGTCAAATATTCTTGCAGGAATCATCAATAGAAGCTATTATCATCAAAAAGATTAAAGTTCTTTATAAAATCTATTTAGATATATTTGTACAATCTCTGATATGGTGATGAAACACACACACACACAAATATACTTTTGAAAATCATGCTTTAAAATAAATATAAAATGGTATTTTCAAAATTATATATTTTCTCAAGTTCAAAAATACTAAAATGGACAAAGGAACAGAACAGTACAGAAATAGATGTCTGTATATTAATTCAGACGTCTGACATCAATATCAGACATCTAAATTAAGATAACAGACGTCTGAGCACTATGTTGTTAATGCCTCTATTTCTATATGAAATAGACGTCTGTCATTTAATAACAGACGTCTGTCATCCTAGACAGACGTCTGAATTAAAAGACAGACGTCTAAATTAACTGTTTTTGTTTCCTTTGATTATTTTTGAAATTCAAAATTATTCAGACATCTGTCACTTTTATCTCAGACATCTGAACTTGACGAACTGAAGCATCTCTTCATAAAATATCAAAATCTGAAGAGTTGTCCTCTTCACCAAGAGTTGCACTTCTTCAAAGAGTTGCAACTATTGAATTAAAACTATTCAATACTATAAATAGAGATGAAAATCCACTATTTCAATAACTAATTCTTTCTATCTTTTCTGATCTTATATTGTTATAATATCAAGTGATTTTCAATTCTCTACTTCCTATCTTTGCACATTCAAATCATCATATCAAGAAGATTATAGGAAGGGTGTACTACATTGACTATATTCGTGTTATTCAAAGAACACACAAGTCAAGAAACAATTTACCAAATTGTAATTGAAGTCCTATTCGGTTGCTTAGGCGGAAAAGTCCTATTCGGTTGCTTAGGCGGAAAAGTCCTGTTCGGTTGCTCAGACGGTGTAATACCTGTTCCTCCGGGTTAAGTGAGGGTTATTCGAGAAATTCCAGAAGCAGTCTGGGACTGGACGTAGAACGAGAAGTTCGAACCAGTATAAAAATCCCTGGTGTCATTTTTATTACTGCTATTTACTATTATTTATAATTCCGCACTTGCTAGACTAGTCTTACTGTATATTATCGATCCATATAGACTTTCATTTGGTATCAGAGCAAGGTTATCACATAACTATAACACAGTTATCTGATATATTTTTTTAATATGGACAATAACACTAGCAACAGTTTTACTGAGGGACAAGACACTACACGACCACCATTGTTTAATGGATTAAATTATAGTTATTGGTCAACTAGAATGAGAATTTTTATGCAAGCAAGTGGATTTGAAACTTGGAATATCATTCAAACTGAATATCATATTCCTACTACAGGATATGCTGCTTGGTCTAATACACAAAAACTAGATGCTACTGCAAACGCAAAAGCAATGAACATGTTATTTTGCGCATTAGACAAAAATGAATTTAATCGAGTTAGTATCTGTAAAACTGGATATGAAATTTGGAATACTCTTAAGGTTACACACGAAGGAACAAATAAAGTAAAACAAAGCAAGATCTCCATGCTTAAAAACCAATTTCAAAATTTTAGGATGAAACAAGGAGAAAGTATTAGTGAAATGTACTCTAAATTCCAGGATATTTATCACTCTCTTTTAGCTTTAGAAGTCACTTTTACTGAATCTGATGTTGTATCAAAAATCCTTAACTCTTTAACTGATGAATGGGAACGAAAAGTCTTAGCTATCGAGGAAGCTAATGATATTTCAACCATAAAAATAGAAGAGTTAATAGGAAATCTAATGTCCTATGAAGTAAATTTGCAGGCAAGACGAGCACAAGCACAGGACAAGAAAACTATCGCTTTTCAAGCAGAAAAAGAAGACTCTGAATCAGAAGATGATATGGCATTTATAGCTAAGAATTTCAAAAAGTTTTTAAAATTCAAAAAGGGTAATAAATTTGGAAATAACAAGGGTTTTAATAAGCCATCAAGTACATCTCTTGAATGCTACGAATGTCACAAGAAGGGCCACATAAAGAAAGATTGTCCTGATCGGAAGAAAGAAAATAATCTCAAAAAGGACAAATATAAAAAGAAACAAGCCTTCTCAGTTACATGGGATGATACAGAATCTTCTTCATCAGACAGTGAAAATGACAGTGATTCAGAACAAGCCAATGTTTGTTTTATGGCAACAAATGATGAAGTAAGTGATCTAACTTTTGACGATTTAATAGAAATAAACTCTGAATTGTTAGATAAACTTAGAATTCTAAAAAGTAAATATAAAGATGCTTTAGGAAAATTAAATAGAACTGAAATAGAAACTGACATGTTAAAAGATGAAAAGAAAATATTAGAGGAAGAGTTAGTAAAATCTCAAGAATCTTATGTTAATATAACATCTCAATTGACTGATTTAAGCAGTGAAATAGAAAAACAGAAATATGAGAATGTTAAATTAGCAAAAGAAAATTATGATTTAAACTCTAATATTAAAACACTTGATATAGAAGTATCAAATCTTAAAACAAAACTGGAAAATATTTCTAAAAATGTTTCTAAATTTAACAGTGGAAGAGAGAGTCTCTCTAAAATAATTGAGAATTCTCAAACTTGTTCAAATAAAAAGGGATTAGGATATAAAAAACCAATACAAAACCATTCTAAAAATAATGGGTCTTTATATACTAATTTTAAGAAAAAGGAATCTATATCTGCTCAAAAATCTTCTTCAAAAATTATTCATCCAAAATCAATTATGATTTGAGTTCCAAAAACTAATAATAATTTGATTAGGAAAAACTACATTAAATCTTTTATTATGTCTGTACATAAGAATGAGAATTTTATTTTTAAAGGGAACTCTAAACCCAACTGGGTTTGGCTTCCTAAGATTTAACCCTTAGGACCCTATAGAGGAAGTGGGTACCAATAGAATTTCAATATTTTTTGCAGGTACCGATTAAGAAAAGAGGAAAATGGATTCTAGACAGTGGTTGCTCAAAACATATGACAGGCGACAAAAATATGTTAACTAACATTATCTACTCAGATGGAGGATCTGTCACTTTTGGAGATAATTCAAAAGGTTACATCATCGGCAAAGGCGATGTGAGCAATGACGGTACATCTAAATTACCTCTTATTACAAATGTCTTATTAGTTAAAAATTTAAAACATAACTTACTCAGTATTAGTCAATTATGTGATAAAGGCTTTAACATAGTATTTTCTAAAAATAAATGCAATATTTTTTATCATAACAAAAATATCATTTTCGAAGGAGTAAGAGATCATAATATTTATATTTTAAATATGAAAATAAATCATAATACAAATATGTGCTTATTAGTCAAAGAAAATGATCCTTGGTTATGGCATAAAAGATTTTGTCATATAAATTTCAAAGCTATTAATAAATTATCCAAAAATAATTTGGTAAAAGGATTACCTAAAATGAATTTTAAGGTAAATAGCATTTGTGATGCTTGTCAACTAGGAAAGCTAACTAAAACTACTTTTAAATCCAAGAAGATCATCTCAACTTTGCAACCTCTTGAATTGTTGCATCTAGACTTATTTGGACCAACTCAGACTCAATCTATTAATCACAATAGATATGTCTTTGTAATAGTTGATGACTTCTCTAGATATACTTGGACTTTATTTATGAAAAACAAAAGTGATACTTTTGAAAATTTCAAAATCTTTGCTAAACGTATTCAAAATATTAAAAATCTAAAAATTAAAAATATTAGAAGTGATCATGGAGGAGAATTTGAAAATGAAATGTTTGAGAAGTTTTGTAATAAAAAAGGAATATTTCATAACTTTTCATTTCCAAGAACGCCTCAACAAAATGGAGTTGTTGAACGTAAAAAAAGAACACTTCAAGAATGTGCTAGGACTTTATTGAATGGAACCACTCTTCCAAAACAATTTTGGGCAGAAGCCGTTGCTACTGCTTGTTATGTCCTAAATCGTGTATCTATTCGACCTTTAACTAAACATACTCCATATGAACTCTTCATCGGTAGAATACCTAATATATCTTACTTTAAAATTTTTGGTTCTAAATGTTTTGCTTTAAATACAAAAGATCAATTAGGTAAGTTTGATCTGAAATCGGATGAATGTATATTCATCGGATATTCCGAACGAAGCAAAGCATATAGAATCTATAATTTAAGAACTAAATCTATTGAAGAAACACTTCATGTATCATTTGATGAAAATTTCAAAATTAAAACAAATGATGATGAAGACATTGTAACAAATTCAAATTCTACTTTTGACAACAATACACCTGACAATATCACTTCTATAAATCAATTTGAAACTGAATTAAAATCTCCACCAAGAATTTTAAAAGATCATCCAATTCAAAATATTATAGGAGAAATTGATGAAAGAGTTAAAACAAGAAATCAGCTAAATCAAATGGGTCATATAGCGTTTCTTTCTAATATAGAACCTAAAAATATTAAGGAAGCCTCAACTGATGATTATTGGATTATTGCGATGCAAGAAGAACTAAACCAATTCGAAAGAAATGACGTTTGGGATTTAGTTCCACGGCCAAATAATCAAACAGTTATTGGCACTAAATGGGTTTTTAAAAATAAAGCTGATGAAAATGGTAATATCACTAGAAATAAAGCTAGATTAGTTGCTCAAGGATATAATCAGGAAGAAGGAATTGACTATGAAGAAACATTTGCTCCTGTCGCAAGATTAGAAGCAATATGAATTCTATTAGCCTATGCTTGCTTTCATGATTTCAAATTATATCAAATGGATGTTAAAAGTGCTTTTTTAAATGGATTTATTAAAGAAAATGTTTATGTTGAACAACCTCCCTTGTTTATACACGAACAATTTCCAGAACATGTTTATAAACTTAAAAAGGCTTTATATGGTTTGAAATAAGCACCTCGTGCTTGGTATGATCGTTTAAAAACTTATTTAATCAATTCTGGTTTTGAAATTGGAAAGGTTGATCAAACTCTTTTTATTAAGAAAAAGAAACATGATATTTTAATTGTTCAAATTTATGTAGATGATATTATTTTTGGATCAACTAATGATAAATTATGTCAAGAATTTTCTAAAATAATGACAAATGAATTTGAAATGTCTCATATGGGAGAATTAACATATTTTCTTGGGCTTCAAATTAAACAAATTAATAATGGTATTTTTATAAATCAAGAAAAATATTGTAATAATTTAATCAAACGCTTTGGTATGGAAAATACCTCTGCCAAACCTACTCCTATGAGTACAACCATACATCTTGAAAAAGATGAAAATGGCAAGAGTGTAGACCAAAAGTTATATCGAAGTATGATTGGATCATTATTATATTTAACTGCTAGTAGACCCGATATAATGATGAGTGTTTGTTTGTGTGCACGATTTCAAGCCAATCCTAAAGAATCACATATTAGAGCAGTGAAACGTATCTTACGTTATCTCAACAAAACCAAAGATTTTGGACTATTTTATCCGAAAGAATGTCCTTTTGAATTAGTATCATATAGTGATGCTGATTTTGGAGGAAGTCGGACGGATAGAAAAAGTACAAGTGGGACTTGTCACTTCATTGGACGGTCTCTAGTATCTTGGTTCAGTAAGAAACAAAATTGCGTATCACTTTCTACTTGTGAAGCAGAATATATATCTGCAGCTTTGGCGTGTGCTCAAGTAATTTATATGCAACAAACTCTTCAAGATTTTGGTTTTAACTTATCTAAATCTACAATCTTCTGTGATAACTCTAGTGCTATTAATTTATCTAAAAATCCAGTAAATCATTCACGGACAAAACATATTGATATTCGTCATCATTTTCTTCGTGATAATATTGAAAAAGATATAATAAATCTAGAATTTATATCTTCGGAAAATCAATTAGCAGATATTTTTACCAAACCTTTAAATGAAAACAGTTTTGTAAAATTGGGACGAGAACTTGGTATTATCTCTCTCAACAATTTATGAAGTATAATTCAGCTATTCTATCTTTATTTAATTTTTTTTTACCCACACATATTGTTACTGGTTAACATTAAATTTTCTCTTCTTTTAATCTTAACCATTTATTTTTTAGCTTTTAGTTGTCTATAAATTTCTTCTTACCAAAGAAAATTATCATTCAGCTTATCTATTCTTTTTACAAAGGTGAAAGCAAAAAAAAATTATTCAAATATGTTTTTTTAACTTTGCATTATTCTTATATACCATGGCTGGTTCATCTTCAGATGAGCCCTCCTATACATCTGAATTTTCTTCAATTAATTTTGAAACTCCTAGTTCTGGGTCTTCCGAACTTCCGACTCCAACTCCAACTTATATTCCGATATGTCCACCACAAAGTCATCGTACGGGATATACGCCGGAAAATAAACGTACGCGAAGAAATTTATTTCCATCTCCATCTACAAAGGAAAAGATAGATGATTTACATCACTATCAGAGGGAAACACTTGATCTTCAGCGAGAAATGTATTTTGAACAAAAGAGTCATGGAAGACGACTTAGCTTTCTTGAACGATGTGCTGCAAAAATATGTGGTTCATCTCCGATCAACACAAATGCACATATTCTCTCACCTCAACGTCCTCATGTATCCCCAAATTCATGGGAACGTCAACCTCATTGGTCTCCTATTTATCAGTCTGCTGAACAAGATCAACACGAATTATCCAAAGGGAAGTCTCCGAAGTCTCCAAAAACTCCAAAGACTCCTAAATAGATAATATATATATGTCTGTATGTTTGATTTGTTGATTTATACTTGTTTTATGTTCTTATCAATAGAAATAAATAAACTATTAATTTTTTTTAAGCCTAAGCTAAATAAAATCTTTTATCAGACAAACAGACGTCTATATTTGTCAACAGACGTCTGTAGAAACAACTTTTTTTTCAACCCCAACAATTCTTTTTGTTAATGACAAAGGGGGAGAAATAATTATATTTCTGCTATATAATATGGTCATATTGACAGGGGGAGCAAAAGGTAAGGTATGATTATACTAATCGATGAATTATATAGTTGTCATCATCAAAAAGGGGGAGAATATATATTTCAATCTATATATTATTATGTCAAATATTCTTGCAGGAATCATCAATAGAAGCTATTATCATCAACAAGATTAAAGTTCTTTATAAAATCTATTTAGATATATTTGTACAATCTCTGATATGGTGATGAAACACACACACACAAATATACTTTTGAAAATCATGCTTTAAAATAAATATAAAATGGTATTTTCAAAATTATATATTTTCTCAAGTTCAAAAATACTAAAATGGACAAAGGAACAGAACAGTACAGAAATAGATGTCTGTATATTAATTCAGACGTCTGACATCAATATCAGACGTCTAAATTAAGATAACAGACGTCTGAGCACTATGTTGTTAATGCCTCTATTTCTATATGAAATAGACGTCTGTCATTTAATAACAGACGTCTGTCATCCTAGACAGACGTCTGAATTAAAAGACAGACGTCTAAATTAACTGTTTTTGTTTCCTTTGATTATTTTTGAAATTCAAAATTATTCAGACATCTGTCACTTTTATCTCAGACATCTGAACTTGACGAACTGAAGCATCTCTTCATAAAATATCAAAATCTGAAGAGTTGTCCTCTTCACCAAGAGTTGCACTTCTTCAAAGAGTTGCAACTATTGAATTAAAACTATTCAATACTATAAATAGAGATGAAAATCCACTATTTCAATAACTAATTCTTTCTATCTTTTCTGATCTTATATTGTTATAATATCAAGTGATTTTCAATTCTCTACTTCCTATCTTTGCACATTCAAATCATCATATCAAGAAGATTATAGGAAGGGTGTACTACATTGACTATATTCGTGTTATTCAAAGAACACACAAGTCAAGAAACAATTTACCAAATTGTAATTGAAGTCCTATTCGGTTGCTTAGGCGGAAAAGTCCTATTCGGTTGCTTAGGCGGAAAAGTCCTGTTCGGTTGCTCAGGCGGTATAATACCTGTTCCTCCGGGTTAAGTGAGGGTTATTCGAGAAATTCCAGAAGCAGTCTGGGACTGGACGTAGAACGAGAAGTTCGAACCAGTATAAAAATCCCTGGTGTCATTTTTATTACTGCTATTTACTATTATTTATAATTCCGCACTTGCTAGACTAGTCTTACTGTATATTATCGATCCATATAGACTTTCAAAAACTACGATCTTATTTCTGATGTTGTAAAAGTCATTTTGTTCAACTTTTCTTACATGTGATGCTATGTTATGACTGTATTTTGTTTCTTTTTATACATGAAACTGATACCAACAGTGTGCATGAACTGATGCTATATTTACCTAAAATTGATGCTAATATTAATAACATGCAAAAAAATGGTACCATAATTTATTATACCTTAAACTGATACTAATAGCATACAAAAACTGATACTATATTTTGTTATATCTGAAATTGATACTAATAGCATACAAAAAATGATACCGAAATTTATACCTAAAACTGATACTAATAGCATGCAAAATCCTATACTATACTTTGTAATACCTGAAACTAATACTAATAACATGCAAAAACTGATACCATATTTATACATACGTGAAACTGATACTAATAAAATCAAAAACCGATACTAAACAACTAATGTTGAATAAACTAACCAACATCACCACATAATAACTCACCACTTACCATGCCACATATATACATATTCTAGTTAACAACAAAATCATTGATTATCTCATCTTTCTCACTAAGCATCAATTAATGTAAAAATAGCAACAGGTAAAAAATGATACTACACATCAAATAAGAGTACGAATGTGTTAACAAGATTTCTTGTCAACACCCCAAAGTAATACTAGAAAAGATGAATATCCTTTTTGACAGAAGCAACTGAAATTCCCTTAGGAATTGTCTTTTTATTTAACTTTATTTGTTGATGATTCTTGGATTAGACCTATCGACGTTGTCGAAAGGTTTAGTCCTTAGATTCAGTAACCTTTCATCTTAGTTGAACTTGTATGAGATCTCTTGCAAAAGTTTTCTTTTCGGTTAGGTTAAAATTCCCTGAGTTTGTCCTTAAAAGGTTGGATTTAATCTTGTCGAAAGGTTAGGGTGATAGCCTTCTTTGGGTTTAGGCTGGATATCAAATTACTTGGTGGAAATATAATAGCTTTTGACCTTGTCGAAAGGTTAGATCATTTATATGGAGTGGGTTTCAACCTTGTCGAAAGGCAATTGGGAATGACCTCTTTTGGTTTAAGCCTTACAAATCCAGATATTCTTATTTAGAGAACAAAATTTAACCTTGTCGAAAGATTAGACCACTTGGATTAAAGCTTCGAAAGGTTTCTAGTATTGTTATAGCATACAGAGCTCTCGACCTTGTCGAAAGGTATGGACTTAAAGCTGATGGTTTCAGAAGGTTACCGTGTGTATTGGTATCGGTTGAGTTGTTGACCTTGTCGAAGGGTTCAGACTGTAAAGTTGAAGGCTTTGAAGGGTTGCGGTAGTTATTTGAAACAGAAGTGTTGTCGACCTTGTCGACAAGAACCTTTCAATGAGTTTGAAACTGAAAATAGGAGTTAATCCAACAAAAGTTTAAGCAAACAATAAAGTAATTGACAAAGCTTAGGACTTCCCTCTTTATCCAAGAAAAAGCTTTGTTTTATTAAATTCCCCAAATCAACACCTAATTAGGGTTGCAATGCTTTGATTAAGAAGATACAAGATTAGAATGAGAGAAATAAGATCCACAAAACATGACCCCTTTCGACTCCATGCTCTCGACTGGGTCCGAAGGTCTTCATTTTATATGCAGCCGTGAACCTTTCGACTTTGTCGAAAGGTTTGACCATTATATGCCATTTTGGACCTTTCGACATTGTCGATAGGTCTGCTTTTCTTTATGCCTTCATGAACCTTTCGACTTTTTCGAAGGGTTTTCCCTTTATATACTGTTGTGAACCCTTCGACCTTGTCGGAAGGTTGCTCTTCACTTGATTATTGTGAACCCTTCGTCCTTGTCGAAAGGTTGCTCTTCACTTGATTGTTATCGAGAGCTGTGCTTCCCCTTAATGTTATCGAAAGGTTGTCTTCCATTCTTTACTAACCTATGAGTGTTGCTTTCTTTATAAAACCTTTCGACATTGTCGAAAGGTATTCTGAGTATGTTTTAATCGGTTCGAAAGGCTTGCTATGCTTTCGAAAAGGTCACCATGGAGTTGCTCACATTTGCTTTGACTTCTTCATCTTTTTCGAAAGGTAAGAACTCCTTGGACATTGAGAGATGGAACCTTTCGACTCCTTCGAAAGGTTTGGGACTGTTAAACTCTGATGACTGCATCCCTTCGACTCCTTCGAAAGGTTTGGACTGTGCTTTTCCTTTGTCTTTGTTGAAAGACCTTTCGACTTAGTCGAAAGGTTGATTTTTGGTGTAATATTTGCCCCCCCCCCCAATTCGAAGGGATTCTCTTGACTTTCCAATTCATCTTTTTCAAAAGCTAAAAACTTTCCACCTGTTGGCCTTCTCGCGTTGATCTGGGACATCAATTTAAATATGATCCAATGGTAGAGAATTTGGGCGACTTTTCTTATATAGTATGCTTCTTCTCTTTCTTCCTCTTTTACCCGAAATCAAAATTATTGCATACAAGTAAAAGAATTCTCCAAAACTTCCTGAATTTTGCTTTAACATAACAAGGTAATTTCTCAAATTTGATTCATAACTTTTAGACTAATCTCTGCTCTTATCAGCTTTCAATCAAATTTCCAGTTTTCCAAATCCAAAAATTGAAATTCAATTTTGATCTAGTTTACCCGAAAAATTTCCTCCTAAATCAGTTTCTTTTAAAATTAACAAAATTCATCTTTGGCTTTGGATTTCAAGTTTGATGGTGATTGTAGTTGAAAATCCTCTTATCGGGTTTAGCTATTAATCTAAAATGTTTGGCCGTTTCCTTTTCTTTTAATCCAGGGCTTTTGACTTATTGATAATTTTTATACCTTTTTTGAAATCGAATTAGATCGATTTCAGATGAAATCCATTTTGTTAATAGGCTTGATTTACTTGTTCTTCAAGAAAAATTTGAAAACTACATTTATTATCGGGTTTGGGATTGGTTAAACCCGATCAACAACCTGGAACCCTCTCATGTATAATTTGATAGCACAAAATGTCCTTTCTACCCCTTAGCACCTTTCAATGGGGTCGAAAGGTATTGTGATGCCAACTTTTCCAACTTTGTCGAATGACTAGGCGGTTAAATGGAGTAAATCTAACCCTTCAACAACGATCTCTTGACAAGGTTGAAGAGTTTCAAACCTTTTGACTATTAGCTTTCGACAAGGTTGAAATTCTTCAACCTTAGAGTTGTTTCTGCCCATCTTTGTCGAAACGTTTATAGTGCACACGAATTGAACCTAAAACCATTCGACTTCAATGGGTAGGACATATTTTGACAACTTTGATAAGACCCATCGACATCGTCATCAACTTTAATGTTTTTAACTCAGGAATTTCTACTTATTGGTTTTGACCATGTTGAAAGGTCTTGCCACTTATCTTTATGTTACATTTGAAGTGTATCTAGGCTTCCATAGAGCTTTCGACATTGTCGAAAGGTAATGAATGGGTTATTGTTCCATTTCCTCCTCTCGGCTTTGTCGATAGCCTAAGGAATTTATATCATTATTTTCTTACTTTCTAGGTTTTCAATAATGTTGAAGTATAATGGTTAAGGTTGATGTCATTGTCCTTCCAACACTGTTGAAAGCTCGAATTGCTAACCTTTCGACATTGTCAAAAGCTTGAGCAATAAACCTTTCGACATTGTCAAAAGCTTTTACTATAAACCTTTCGACGTTGTCGGAAGCTTTTACTATAAACCTTTCGTCATTGTTGAAAGCTTGCACTATCAAGTTTTTTCTTGACTTAAAGTTTTTGCACCATCTTTAAAACTTTGTGTATGTTTTCACACTTAAGCTATCTAAGCAAACTTATTTGCTTTTGAATTCTTGATTGCTTTCTAAACTCATAAATAAACAAGAAATTTAACTAGAACGTTTTCACATGGCAGAATCATCAGCTCTCCAAAAGTTGAAACCATTGCTAAACATTCTTCCATCGAAACTCAGAATGAAGTTAATGCTATTCTTAAAGACTTTGGAATCACTGGGATTGAAGCTATCCCTCCTCAACCTACTAACACCAATGACCACCCTCCTGAAGGGTATTTTTCTTACATGGCCATCCACATATGGCATGGTGGATTTCTTCCATTTCCCGAGTTCCTGATCTCGTACTTGCCTCATATTGGAATTGCTCCAATACAACTATCCCCAAATATTTACACTCATCTTCTATCTCTGGAAATGCTGGCATTGGAATCTGGACTTCCTTCGCTTAATGCTAAAGTTCTAAACTCCTTGACCAAGTTGGCAAGGTTAAGTAATCTTAACAAGCAAATTTACAGAGTCAATGTATATAAGAAGCTAATATCCGATGGCATCAATAAGTTCAAGGACTGGGAGAATCAATTTTTCTTCTTCAAGTGCTTTGCTGATGTTCACGGGACTTTTGCCTTCCCCCGTAAGTTCACTTTAATGTTGTCTTTGCTTTACTCTACGTTTTCTGTTAACTATTCTTTGACTTTTTTTAGGTGAATCTTCCAAGAAACTCAGTAATGCTGACAAGAAAACCATTAATTCTTTAACTGTAGCTTCAAAAAAATCAGGAGCAGGCTGAGGCTCTTAACCCCTTCGAATCTAAGGAAACATTCTTTACTGCTTCCTGGCCAGAGGATCCTAGGGACTCCTCCCACGATCATGCACACTTCTCGGGACAAGTGCTTCCTTTCCTTAGGCGATGTTGTATACTTTACTTTAATGTCACCTATCTGTGCTGACAATTCAGGTATATTATTAGCTTTGTATTTCTTCTTTGTCTCTGGAATTCTTTAAATTACTTTGACTGATTTTATATCCGCTTGAAATTGTTTTAGCTCCCTCCAAGGCCATTGTATCTTCCGGTGGTGCTCCTCCTCCTTCATCATCTTCTGAGGTGTTATAAATCTTGGAGGCTTTTGCTAGATCTAAAAGATCTCTCAAAAAAAATTAACAGTGCCTTCTAAAGACGCTCCTCCGATGAAAATGGCTAAAATTACTGATGTGGAGGAAGAAGAGGAGCATATATCTTCTGAACCAGTGCCAAAGAGCCCCATCGTTGAAGCTTCTAAAGATAAAATGAAGCCAACTCCACCTTCTCCTGAACCTTTTCCTCACATTACCATCACCGATTCCCCAGCTGCACTAGCGCAAATGTAGCTTGCTCTTCTAGAGACTTCTTCTAAGATGCAAATTCCTCCAGAGTCGTCATCTTCTGTTCCATCATTGCCCAATTTTGATGAACTGGTCAAGCTTATCTTACATTCTGAATATTTTGCTTCTTCTTCTTTGCCATCATTCAATTCAGACTTGGAAAAAAATCATCGCTTTCTTATGGAGCAACAACTTCTGGTAAGCTCTCACCCAATTGATCCTATGATCATTGGATCTTTCTAATCGCTAACTTGTGTTACACTTCTTCTTATTGCAGATTTCCAGGAACTGAATTGCTTTAGATGAACATGTCTCAAGGCTCTTTGCTGGATCCCCCAAGCTACATGACAAAAATGATGAACTCAAAAATGAACTATCTTCTTTGACTGCCGCTCAAAATGACACTTCCTATGAGTTGGAGCGAGTCAAGGCTTCCCTTAACAGGGCTGAAGCTAATCTAGAAATGGAGAGGCAAGCTCACCAACTCTCTTCCGATGAAAAATTTGCAATGAAGCTAGCACTGAAAGACTCAGAAGATGAGAAAGCTCACTGGGTTGTCAAGAATTCTCTACTGAAAGACAAATTCAAAAGGACCAGAGCTTCGCTCAAACTAGCTGTTCAAACTCTCTTCGATGTCAAAAAGCAAGTCTTTGAGTTTGCTGAAGCCACCTTGGGGCCTATGATGTTGAAACATTATGAAGATGCCCTCATGCTCTCCTATGACGATAATCATGAGAAATGTCACAACTTTGGCTTCCTCTCTCTCAATCCATCTTTAGCCGAAAGAGTAATGGACAAAATCAACCGAATTAGGCAGGGTACCGGGTCCGAAGGTGAGGAGGAGATAGTTAATGTTGTGAAAGCTCTGTCTTTATATATCCCCTTCTTCGACATTGAATCTGATTCTGAAGAGGAAGATGATAAAGATAACGATCCCATAAAAAAAAGATGATGATGGTGATGATATTGATTGGGACGGTGACTATGATGATGATAATGATGCTAACCCCTCTGGAGGTCAAGGCCTTGGTGGAGACATCGGGGGTCCTTCTGGTGTCATAGAAAAATATGGCGATGATACAACTAAATCCTCTAAAAAGGAGCCATCCCCTCATAAAGATATGCCTCCAACATTCCTTGGTCCATCTGCCCTTCCAAAAGAGGAAACTGCTCCCACCCATACCGAGGATCTACAAGAAAAAAAAGAGGCTCCCCAGGCTTCCATTCCAGTTTCACAGATATGGACTTCTCTGTTTAAATGTCTTACACTTCGAAGATAATAATTAGTGATAAATCATTTGTCTTAGATAAAGAAGAAGTCAAATTTTCCCTATAGAACAAAACTTGATAGAAAACATGTGGAAATTAACTAGTCATATAGGGAGTTAGACAAATTAATAAAGGAGCATAATGTTCTATCTAAAAAATATCATAGTTTGGACAAGAGTACCTCTATTTTAGCATCTTTTAAATATCAGAGGGAGGCTCCTTTACTAAAGAGAGCACGTCTTCGGTATAACGCTCTTATGAAGGAAAATAGAGAGTTAATAACTCTATTCTGGATGATGATTGAAGAGAGAGACATTTTAGTTAATTTTTTTGTATAAAGTTTATTGTAGACATTCTATTATTGATTTTTCGTACTTAGGCGAATTCAGTGGGGGTCTACTCAGACGTTTTCATAAAAGATATTTAGATGAATTCAGATCTGACCCGCATCCTGGAGCTTGCTGGAACTTACCGTGAGTCAGATCGATTCCTCAAGATCTTCCCCCTGAAAAAGTACTATAAAGATAAATTTGTGTTTGAGTTTTTCTCTAAATCTGTTTTGTATGAACCCGATGAATAATTGCAAATATGTAACAACTAATTGATTTATGTATATATGTTTTGGCCTGTTTTATATGATTAGTTTCTTTTTACTGTACTATTTCAAAATATCAGTTCTTTAGGTCGAATCGTCCCTAGAGACCACTTAAACCAATATGTTAAATTAAGAAGGTTTTACTCTGAAAATGCATCAATTTTAAAGAATTCAAAGTTAACGACATATTGTTTCTTTCGAGATTTACAAAAATTGTACTAGGAATACCCTCGCCTCCATTTTGACTTCATCGGCAATGAGAAGGAAACTTTCCTTAAAGGGATCAGGACATTTCACTCCAAACAAATTTGTGGTCATGATAGTCCCCCAGTTGGGAAATGAGACTATAGCAAATGCCCGCCGATCATTACCCCGGAAGGAGTTACTATGCCTTTCGATTCGACGGTTATGCTTTCAGTTAAATCTCTTGATAAAGTTAGAAAAGTAGTTTCTAAACTGTAAATGTAATCAAATTGCATGTTGTATCCTTTAACTTTGTTGCTACTTTAGTTGTAATCTGTTACTATAATAATAAAGATACCTTTTATCTTTATCTTGAGTTTAATTTCACTCCTTATTTTTAAACAGGAGCTGCGATTGTCTACAACTTCTCTTCCTTATAATTTATCGTCACGTGTTGATGCTCTTAAAGAGAAGTTGTTGCAAAGAAGTGGAGCGATCGTGCCTAGCGATGACATTTTACTAAAACGTTTTGGCGGTAATATTGAGGTCGTGAAATGGCGCAAAAGATATGTTATTCAGAAAACCATCGTCAACGGCCTAAAAGACCACATTGCCTATCTTAAGGCTGATATTAAGAAGAAAGATGAGATGATCACTACACTCGAATGCCAAGTGAAGACTAATCCCACAGCTGATTTTTGATCAGAAAATGTCTGAACTTATTCAACAAAATAATAATTTGGAATTAAAGTTAAAAGATAGCTAGGTGCAGTGTGCCTCTTTAGAGTTCATTTTGCGTGAGAAGACTTCAAAGATTAATCCTCCAATTCCTCAAGTAATCCCTCTTGCGGTCAGATCTACTAGGTCAAAGCTTCTTGCGGCTTAGAACTTCCCTACTATGCTTAACCCTCCCCCAAGTTTAGATGACAATGTAGTGGGGAATTGGTGTCGAAGGGTAAAGTTCGAAATAGCCAAATATTTTGATGAGCACCAGAAAGGGAAGTACTCTCAGACCATTAATGATTATGACGCCAAAAACCAAAAGCTGGAGCATGATAATTACTTGCTCGTCAAGCGTGTCGCAGAGTTAGAAAGAGAGAATAAAATAGTCAGGGCTGCGAACAGAGCTTTTAATCGTGGCTTAAAGCCCAACATCGACGTAATTGATGATGAAAACCAAATAAGGAGAAAAGAAAAGAAGCTTAAGGAAGTTCTCCGCGCAGCAATCAATCATGTCGTAGACCCTTCAGTGGCGGAGACTCTTAATAAAGCAGCTCAAGATTTGTAATTTATTTATGTATTTGAGCTATGTAAATTTATCTTTTATAATTTTGTTGCATGTAAATGATTCCACAATTTATGCAAATCACATAAACTTTGTAAATATCACCTGATTCATGATCCTCTTTTGTAATGTCACTTTTTGGAACGCCTTTGAATTGCTCATTCAGCGACTTTTGTGCTTGCTAACCCTTTTGCTATTCCTTGCTATTCCGACTTCCCTAAGGAACATGTAGCAAACAATATTTCTAATTTTTATCTTTAGATCGACATATTTGTCTATGTATGTCCTTTGCTTAGATTTAACAAATCATTTTGCTAAATGTATGAAAAGTAATCCATTCTAAATGTTAAAATCTCATCTTTAATCATGATGAGAGATGATCTAGAATTTAACTCTTTCCACTTGTCTGGAATGCCCAAAATTTGTTAGTTGTAAGTTTCACCTTATCATTGGGGACATAAATATCAGAATATAATTTTCATTTAATAAAGAACCTAATTAAGAGATCAATGTCTGACATTTTGAAGTAGTACTCTCTCACGCATTCCTTAACATTAATGGGATTTGAAAAAATTAGAAACTCGAAGTTCCCGTTCTGAGACTTCTAATAGCGATCTCCATGATAATATTCTCTGGCCCAAATTTGGGCATTTATGATGAATAGAAATCCAGAAATTTTCCTCCTAGATTAGGGTTTGCATGAGTGGTAGTCTTGATATCCAGATTCGGATATAATAAGGTAATAATTGATGAATACCTGAAACCAAGATTCTAGTGATAAATGATGAAATTCTTATATGGAAGACCCAAAACCCTAATTTGGGTATTAACAGCTAATGTTTAAAAATGAGGATCCCGAAACCCAGATTTGGGTACATTAAGATAACCAGAAGTTAATAGAGACCCGAAACCTAGATTCGGGTATTATATGGTGAAGTTATGAAATGAATATCTCGAAACCCAGATTCAGGTATTAATTGATGTAATTTTGATGTAAGAGACCCGAGACCCAGATTCAGGTATTAATAAATGATGTTTTAGAAATGAAAGTCCCGTAACCCAGATTCGAGTACTAGAAAGTGGAATTCCGTTCTACTCCTTTTCTTTCGTCTTCTTTAACATGTATGAACCCTCTAGGTTTTAAATGTATATAGAAATAATTTGATTGACTACCTCTTGAGCTAGGACGTCTTAGTCCATGATTGAATATGCTTCTTCTCGAGCTTGAACATCTTAGTTCATGATTGGATGAGCCTCCTCTCGGGCTTGGACATCTCAGTCCTTCAATGAATGTGCCTCTTCTCGGACTTGGACTTCTTAGTCCATTATTTGTTAGGCCTCTTCTTGGGCTTGGACATCTTAGTCCAGTATTTATTGAGCCTCACTTAGGCTTGGACATCTTAGTCCTTTATTTATTAGGCCTCTTCTTGGGCCTGGACATCTAAGTCCATTATTGATTGAGCCTCACTTGGGCTTGGACATCTTAGTCCTTTATTTATTGGACCTCTTCTTGGGCCTGGACGTCTTAGTCCATTATTTATTGAGCCTCACTTGGGCTTGGACATCTTAATCCTTTATTTATTGGGCCTCTTCTTGGTCCTGGGTATCTTAGTCCATTATTGTTCGGTGCTCTTGGTTAGCTCATCTTAGAGGCTGGAACCAAGGACCTACCCGACCTCCCTCCAAGAGGCGCCCTGCCCTAGCCCTTTTGCGGCGCGAACATGGGCTTGTTCGGTGCTCTACCCTGGCCATCTTATGGCACGGATAAAGGCTTACTCCGTTCTCCCTCCAGGAGATGCCTTAACTTGGCCATAGCGTGGTGCGTATAAGGGCTTGTTCGATGCTTTAACTTGGCCATCTTATGGCGCGGACAAAGGCTTACTCTGTCCTCCCTCCAGGAAGCGCTCTGCCCTGGCCATCTTGGCGCGGACAGAGGCTTTTTCTACCATTTTAGCTAGTATCCAAATACGAGGAGCATTTCACTCCCAACCATGTAGACTTTCTCTTTATAAAAAGTTGATCTTTATTAATCCTTTCTCAAATCCTTTTTACAAATTCACTTATCTTACCTTGTCTAAAGAAATTGATGATCGTCCCTTCCAGGGCTCTGCAGTGGTTGGTTTCATGACCATTCATCATACGATAATGACAGAAGGACCCTCTCAAGTTCCTTTCATGTTTTGGCTTTTTCTTTTGTGATAGCCAATAGTTAAGTTCATCCTTTGTGAGCAAGTAGATGTTTTCCATTGATGTTGTTAAGTTGCACTGTTTTGAAAGTCTAGACTTAAAACTTGACCCTTAAGGATGACACTTTGACTTTTTATTTTTCGGCCTTACCACTTCATGCTCTTCGATCATTTTTTTGCTACCCTTTGAATCTCTTGGGTTGGAAGTGCTCTTGTTGTAGTTGGTTGCCATTTGTGTGTAAAGGCGTTGTAGTCATTCATTATTTCTTTCTCAAAGATTGTGCCTTTGGAATAATGTTGGATTAATGTTCTTCTCATTTGATTAAAGATATTATCACTTCCATTTGTTCTCTTTCCAAGTGCAAAGATTGGGGTAGGTCCTACATGAAAGGGGTTTAAACTCCATTTTTCTAGGTCATAAGATTCTGCTTTCTTTTTGTTTATAATCCTTAAGGCTTCGAGCCTTAGTCTTTGCTCTTCATCTTGATTGGAGCTTTTGATGCTTACTTGGGAGAATCTTGTCAAATGTGGTTCAGAAGACCCTTGTTCAGATCTTTTAAATCTTCTGGCCATGATTAAACCAAAGTGAATAATCTTGATGTAGGATTAATCCAGGGGGGTTAGAGGATAGTAGTGTTAGGGGGTTAACCACAAGGTCAGAGGTTCGAGCCCTCCTTCTAGCACCAAAAATATTAACAAGATTTCTTGTCAACACCCCCAAAGTAATACTAGAAAAGATGAATATCCTTTTTGAGAGCACCAAGTGAAATTCCCTTAGGAATTGTTTTTTTATTTAACTTTATTTGTTGATGATTCTTGGATTAGACCTTTCGACGTCATCGAAAGGTTTAGTCCTTAGATTCAATAACCTTTCGTCTCAGTTGAACTTGTAAGAGATCTCTTGCAAAGGTTTTCTTTTCGGTTAGGTTAAAATTCCCTGAGTTTGTCCTTAAAAGGTTGGATTTAATCTTGTCGAAAGGTTAGGGTGATTGCCTTCTTTGGGTTTAGGGTGGATATCAAATTCCTTGGTGGAAATATAATAGCTTTTAACCTTGTCGAAAGGTTAGATCATTTATATGGAGTGGGTTTCAACCTTGTCGAAAGGTATGGGAATGACCTCTTTTGGTTTAAGCCTTACAAATCCAGATATTCTTATTTAGAGAACATATTTTAACCTTGTCGAAAGGTTAGACCACATGGATTAAAGCTTCAAAAGGTTTCTGGTATTGTTATAGCATACAGAGCTCTCGACCTTATCGAAAGGTTTGGCCTTAAAGCTGATAGTTTTGGAAGGTTACCATGTGTATTGGTATCAGTTGAGTTGTTGACCTTGTCGAAGGGTTCAGACTGTAAAGTTGAAGGCTTCGAAGGGTTGCGGTAGTTATTTGAAATAGAAGTGTTGTCGACCTCGTCGACAAGAACCTTTCGATGAGTTTGAACCTGAAAATAGGAGTTAATCCAACAAAAGTTTAAGAAAACAGTAAAGTGATTGACAAAGCTTAGGACTTCCCTCTTTATCCAAGAAAAAACTTTATTTTAATAAATTCCCCAAATCAACACCCAATTAGGGTTACAGTGCTTCGATTAAGAAGATACAAGATTAGAATGAGAGAAATCGGATCCCTAAAACATGACCCATTGGGTCATATTTATAGATGCAGGCGGCCCCCTTTCGAATCCATGCTCTCGACTGGGTCGGAAGGTCTCCCTTTTATATGCAGCTGTGAACCTTTCGACTTTGTCGAAAGGTTTGCCCTTCATATGCTATTTTGGAGCTTTCGACATTGTCAAAAGGTCTGCTTTTCTTTATGCCTTCATGAACCTTTCGACTTTGTCAAAGGGTTTGCCTTCTATTTACTATTGTGAACCCTTTGACCTTGTCGGAAGGTTGCTCTTTACTTGATTATTGTGAACCCTTCGTCCTTGTCGGAAGGTTACTCTTCACTTGATTGTTGTCGAGAGCTATGCTTCCCCTCAATGTTGTCGAAAGGTTGTCTTCCATTCTTTGCTGACCTATGAGTGTTGCTTTCTTCATAAAACCTTTCGACATTGTCGAAAGGTATCCTGAGTATGTTTTAACCGGTTCGAAAGGCTTGTTATGCTTTCGAAAAGGTCACCATGGAGTTGCTCACATTTGCTTTGACTTCTTCATCTTCTTCGAAAGGTAAGAACTCCTTGGACACTTAGAGATGGAACCTTTCGACTCCTTCGAAAGGTTTGGGACTGTTAAACACTGATGACTGCATCACTTCAACTCCTTCGAAAGGTTTGGACTGTGCTTCTTTTCCTTCGTCTTTGTTGAAAGACCTTTCGACTTAGTCGAAAGGTTGATTTTTGTTGTAAAAGAATGGAAACCAATTTAATCGAGTATATTGTTTAACCGAGCAGACCACCGAATGCAGATAACCGAGCCCATAACAAAGTCTATAGCCGAGTGCATAACGAAGCGCATAACCGAGCCCATAACCATGCCCATTATCGAGCCTATAACTAAGCGCATAATGGCAGAAACCAATCTATACCCGAGATATATTGTTTAACCGAGCATACATATGGATGCAAAAGCTAGCCAGATTCCAAATCTAATTGGGTACATATTGATGCAAAAGCTAACCAGATGTTAAACCTAGTCGGGTATGTATTAATGCAAAAGCTAATTGGATGCCAAACCTAATTGGGTATCGATGGAAACCAATCTATACTTGAGATATATTGTTTAATTGGGCATACATATAGATACAAAATCTAACTGGACGCTAAACCTAATCGGGTATGCATTGATGCAAAAGCTAACCGGATGCCAACCTAATTGGGTATGTATTGTTGCAGAAACTAATCGGATGTCAAACTTAATCGGGTACTGATGGAAACCAATCTATACCCGAGATATATTGTTTAACCGAGCATACATATGGATGCAAAAGCTAACCATATGTCAAACCTAACTGACTATGTACTGAT
This sequence comes from Allium fistulosum, assembly GCA_030737815.1. Taxonomy (NCBI): domain Eukaryota; kingdom Viridiplantae; phylum Streptophyta; class Magnoliopsida; order Asparagales; family Amaryllidaceae; genus Allium; species Allium fistulosum. The sequence continues at coordinate 1,307,893,096 of CM060904.1, read as the reverse complement.
GCAAAAGCTAATCAGATGCCCAGCCAAATCAGGTACGGATGAAAACCAATCTATATACCCGAGATATATTATTTAACCGAGCATACATATGGATGAAAAAGTTAACCAGACACCAAACCTAATTGGGTACGTATTGATGCAAAAGCTAACCGGATGCCAAACCTAATCGGGTACGTACTGGAGCAAAAGCTGATTGGATGCCAAAACTAATCAGGTACTAATGGAAACCAATCTATATCCAAGATATATTGTTTAACCAAGCATACATATGGATGCAAAAGCTAACTGGATACTAAACCTAATCGGGTACGTATTGATGCAAAAACTAATTAGATGCCAAACCTAATCAGGTATTGATGGAAACCAATCTATAACTGATACTAATAGCATGCAAAAATTGATACCATAATTTGTCATACCTGAAACTGATACTAATAGCATGCAAAATCCGATGCCATACTTTGTAAGACCTGAAATTGATACTAGTAGAATGCAAAAACTGATACCACATTTTGTTATACCTGAAACCGATATTAATAGTATCAAAAATTGATACTAAAGAACTAATATTGAATAAATTAACCAACATCACCACATAACCTACAAACAAATAAATAATAAAACTGATACGGTTATACTACATAACTGATACTGAAAATGAAACTACAAATGATACTATATAACCTATAAAAAATTAAATAATAAAACTGATACTAATTATACTACAAAACTGATACTGAAAATGAAACTACAAATGATACTATATAACCAAGTTCAATTGCAAATAACAAATTAATGTCAAATTAAAAATATGCTAAACCAACATACTTATATAACCAGGTTCAATTACATAAAATTGCCAAAAAATGTCAAACAACCAAGTATAAATCTCAACAAATTTATAACAACATAAAAAACAAATCATATCTTCTTAGAAGCATGACAATTATGCTTACTGTGATCAAATTGCTTGCATACACCACACCTATTTTGCTTATTTGGAAAATATGCAAAATTGTTAATCGGGTTTTTAACTAGGTAGAAGTTAATGGAAGTTAGAACATCAAGACGAAGATGAAACGACTTGAAATCTTGCAAGCATGCCTAAATGGAGTAGAGAAACAACTTGGGAGATTTTCACTTGATTTGGAGACATAGCTCGGTACTGAGCTATGATAGGTCGGTGCCGACCTATAGTTCTCCCCCTATTCGTTTTCAAAACTCCATACTTCTCTTACACTTCTCCAATAGCTCGTGAATAAGTGGTTTTTCAAGAATATGGATGACCAATTCCAGGTTGATGAGAAGAAAGCCAAGAAAGAAGGGAAACTCATGTGATAGCGGAAATATTACTAGAATCAACCAAAAGTCAATGAAAAGAACTTCGAACCTATCAACCAGAAGATAGAAGAGTAGAGTAGGAGTCAAAGTTGGATTTGCACCAAATTTATAGCTCGGTTTCGAGCTACATTGGTCGGTACCGAGCTACATAGGTCTGTACCGACCTACCTCTTTGGGTTATGGTGCTTCGATTTTTTCTTGTGCGACATTGGGCTATCTCCTAGACCTCAAGCAGGGTTCTGACCCAGTACCCTTGTTTCCGTATAAATACAAACCTATCTACAACTAAAGGAGGATCTGGTTTCTGCTAACTCCATACGTGGAAGCTCTATCTCTTCATCATCTTCTACCTTCACACAATAGTCACTTAGGCAGCTACTCTGGGCAGTTCATAGCTATAGAACTTGCTAAACTTTTGTACTAATAACTTGTTCTCTCTTTAATTCTCTGTAAACTCTATCATACCAACTATCAAGAAAGCTATAAAGTAGGCATAGGTCAGAGATTGCCGATAAAAACTTGTGTCTCTCGGCTTTATTTCTTATACCTTTACTATTATCTGTTAGATATAGGTCTCATAGGTTCCCTACAACTCTATCTTGAGTGTTGATCCATTTTTAGCATCAACATTTCGTTGCTTTCACCGAGAAAGACTGAACATATGCCTAAGTCTAGCTCTCTATTTTGGATTGGATGGATCCAGAAGTTCCACTTGAAGAATTTAGAGATTTGCTATAACAATAGCTCCTAGAAAAGGAAAATCTACATCAGCAAGATCCATAGGAGCACCAGTTGGTGGTGATGAAGCAAACACCCACAAAACAGAAGTTAATATTAGAAATCCAATGTCAGGACCCTCTACTCAACAGGAAGTTGTTACTAGAGGGAAGCTCAATCAAATGATCAATGAACTTAACCAGAAGTTTACGGATAGTCAGAAAGCTCTCATGGATAAGATGGATTTATTACTAACTTTGTAGCTACCAACAACAAGAAGAGTTAGAATAGAAACTTCTCCTGCAATAGAACAAGAGCTTCAGTTTCTGGCTTAAACTAGAGAGATGGAAAACAAAAACAGAAGGAAGTAACTGCCGGAGTAGTAGGAAATGTTGCAGGAGGAAGTAAGGGCATCCCCCCATAAGAAGACAACTCAGTATCGACCCATATCTTGGGGTGAACAATCCTTAGGAGGATGATGTAGTGCTTGTTTCTAACTCTGAAGATGACATGTAGCTTAGTGGTGATGACTTGAAGTTGAATACTTGTGTTAACTGACAAAATGTTGGAAATAGAGTTCAAACTTCCATGACAAGACCAACCGAGTGCCAACGGAACTCTGTAGGGGTGGTCCACCCGGAGATGGAGAACCTAGACTTCAGTCGGCAAACCAAGATCGTTTGCGAGTCAAACACTCGGTGTAGCCCTTGACAGTCGACCTACAAATTACTGCCCCAAAGAGGAGTACATCGTTGACATGGTCAAACGGTTGGTGGAGGAAAGCATGGCAGGAAGGATGAAGACTATGGTTTCACATCAAGCCGAACTCCATTTACCATAAACTTTCTGAGAGAAAAATATCCCCGAAAATTCACCATGCCAACCATGCCATCGTACAATGGGATGACACCCTAAACAACACTTGTTTAAGTACAAATGACATATGGATGGAGCTAAAGCTACAGATGTTGGTCGTTGTAGGTGTTTCCCTATCTTCTTAGAAGGAGTCGCTTCCATATGGTTTATTAGGCTTGCACCTAAGTCTATTTCCACTTTTGATGAATTGGAAAAGAAGTTTATGGCTCCACACTGCATGTTCAAAGGACGTGATCTCCCTATCTGGATTTTTACAAGGGTCCAAGAAGTCGCTGAAAGCTTCCCTAAACTAGTTTAACATTGCTGTTATGGTGGATAGCAACCCGAGGAAGATCTTGACTTCATGGCACTTGTCCTGGGCATTCACCTATACATGGATTTTGGTAGATGGATAAAAATGAAGCAACCAACTACCATGGAGGAATTTCACCTGAAGGTAAATCATTTTCTCAGGTTGAAAGAAGCAAATATGATTTAAGGCAATCCCATCGAAGAGAAATCAAAGGATGTGATTTAGAGTAACGTTATGGTTAAACAAGATGGAAATAGTTTCGGAACAATTGCAAGAAATGCAGGAAAGAATGCAAATCAGAAGAAGAGGAATCAGAATGCTAGTAGGCGCGACAAGAATGGAAAACGACTAAGGAATCTAAGACCCAAGGACTATACGTTGTTGAATGATAGTTTGGAAAACAACTATCTTGCCACTCAGGGAACTGAGCTGTATAACAAACCACCTAGGAGGGAAGCGACAGAGCAACAAAAGAGATCGAGGAAGTTTTTCCACTCTTAGGAGACTCATGGGCATAAACGAATGAGTGTCAACATATGAAGGATTTAGTTGAGGAATTGATAAGGAACAACAAGCTCCAGTAGTACGTGAAGAAACTGCAAAACCTTAATCAACCTGTTGGATCCTAAGCATCGAATGCTCAGGGAAATCAGCCTGGACTCAGTGGAGAAGGTCTCAGGAAAACGGACCAAAGACTGTCATAAACACCATTACTGGAGGACCTCATCCAATGCAGAAGAGTTGGGGTGAGATGGAATGATATGCTAGTTCATTAAAGCATGCAACATAGGGGAGTTGCTATGTCGTCGAAGATGGAGCTCCGGCCAAGCAACAAAAGATGATTACCGATGACATTATGTTCCGAAATCGAGATACTGAAGGCATAAAAGCACCAACTCTTGACCAATGTTGATAATGGTTGGGTTGGGACCACTAGTTGTGCATCGAGTTTTGATTGAAAATGGAAGTTCGATCAATATCCTATTCCGAAAAACGTTTGACTAGATAAATGTTAGCATGAAGGATGTGACCGCTTGTAGAACAAAGATTCAAGGATTTATAGGTGAACCAAAACAGTCGGTTGGAACGATCGACCTACCTGTAGAGCTTGGAGAAGGAGAACGGAGGGTGGTTCTCATCCAGACATTCATGATAGTTATTGAATATTCTGCTTATAATGCTTTCTTGGGCCGACTTCAGAATTGCTATGGTTCCATGGTGTATGACAATGAAATTTCTAATAGAGAATGTGATAGGAGTGGTAAGAGGAGACCAAAGCGCTGCAAGAGAATGCTATGTTGCTGAATAACGTGAAGCCAAATGCCATGAAAAAGGGAAGAATGTGGGGAAGACCCCGCGTTCAAGAACCATAAACATAGCAATTACAGAACCATCCCTGGCTCGGGGACCATAGTCGTTTTGATAAGGCTATGAACCCTAGGAAAAAGAGTTCATGGGAGATGCGGGCAGCACCAGCAGAGATTAGAGTGGCTTCCCTGTCTACATGGATGACCCGACTCGGGTCTTGAAAATAGGTTCGCAGCTTGGAATCAAAATGCAAAAGGAATTGATAAATTTTCTCCGTGCCAATCTAGACGTGTTCTTTTGGATGCATTTTGATATGTGCGGGATATCGCCGGAGATAGTGTGTTACACAGTTAACATTGATCCCAAGTTTACGCCAGTGAAGTAGAAGAGATACAACCTGGGTCTGGAGTGATCAGCTGCACTGAAGGAAGAAGTGGATAAGTTGTTAACCAACGGCTTTATCCATGATGCAACATATACTAAATGGGTGTCAAACCCAATGTTGGTCCAAAAATCGAACAGGAAGTGGCGAACTTGCATTGACGGTATTCACGTGTTCAAAGTGGTTTTCGGATAATATATTCGATCCCGGTCCCTCCAAACCGACAATGATAGTTTTAAAAATAGCTAAGATTTGATAGTCGATTATTTAAATATCAAATAAAAAAATAATTCAACTAGAGATTTAACCAAGCATAAAGCAATCACTAAGCCCCTTTAAATAAATCATCTCATTAATTAAAACCACTTTATAAATACTTGTATCAAAATACTTTTACAAAGATACATTCACAAATCTTCTCTACTCTTTTTAATACTTGAATATTGATATACTTATCTCAACTATATATGAATACTCACAAAACATTTCACTTTCAAAACTAAAAAATGTACTCATATATTATCTCAACGGTATAAGTATATTCATAAATCTTAAGAAAAATTTCATTTCCAACATCACACTTAATTGGGTTAAAACAAATGTCATTTAAACATTAATAACAATAAACCCAAATACTTCCTTTTGTTATAAGGAAATATATCATATAGAAATTAGACAAAATATACTTACCACCACTTTCCGATTTTAAACAGTATTATCCCTTGATTAATAATGAAATCGAACAAGTCAGAAAAACTATTCTTATCTCGATACACATTCTTAGTTCTCAAGATAGAGACGAGTTTCCATACCTCAGAATTTGGTGTTAAGTATGGAAAGAACATTTTCCATACCACCATAATTTAAAATGATCATTTATGGAAATTGGGTCTCGGTCTTTTTATAAATCCTTTTTATAAAATGCCTTTATAAAACTCCTTATATTTACAAACTCCTTTAATAAAACATTATTTATAAATTATAAAATTCCCTTTATAAATATCTAAACATAATTATAAACCTTCTTTTAAAAATCTCCAAATTTATTTAATAAGCTCCTTTATAAACCTTCTTTATACTTTTATAATTTTTTTATAAACTTCTTTTATAAAATAGTTATTTGTAAAACTCATTTTATAAATCAGGAAATTATTATCAAGGACAAAATTTCTCAGCGTTTTAGCCTCAAGGACGGACCTTCAGTATTTTAGCCTGAAGGACAACTTTCTTTAGGTATCAGTTTTTAGTTATTGATAGCAGTTTTTAGTTATCAGTTTGTAGTTATCAGTAGTAGCTTTTAGTTCGGTAGCAGTTCTGGAAGAATGTTTGTCCTTATGAATAAATTTGGAAGAATGTTTATCCTTATGATTAATTTTTAGGAGAATATTTGTCTTTGTGGTTAAAATATTGAGGTCGTGTCCTTAAAGCTAAAAATATATAAATTTTTGCCCTTTAAATTAATTCCCCCTTTATAAATTACCAAATTTATTTGCAACTCTTTTTATAAAACTCCAGATTCATTAAATAAAACTCCTTCTATAAATTCTTAAATATAATTACAAAACTCCTTTTATAAAACAAACTCCAAATATAAAACAAAACTCCAAATATAATTATAAATCTCATATACTTCCCATAACACAATCATTCCATATATTACAATAAATCCACAACTGTGATTTATTACTCCAATTTATCAAATGATAATATTTTCCCTTTTATAAAGTATCATTTATAAACCCATTCTTTTATTTATAAAATACTGCTTATAATCTCTCTTTAATTTACAAAATACCATTATAAAACTGTTCTTTTATTACAAAATTTTATATAAAACGTTTCACAAATATTTATTTTCAAAATATTTATATATTCTTTAAAAACAGTTTCACTTTAAAATAAAAGTTAACCCCTTTTATTTCCTTTAAAATAAACATTCATTATGGAGCCTACTTAGGGTACAATCAGATTATGTTGCATGAACCAAATCAGGAGAACACCAGCTTTATCACTGACTTGGGACTATACTGCTATCATGTAATGTCGTTCGGTTTTAAGAATGTCGGAGCCACTTAGCAAAGATTGGTAAACACAATGTTCAAAGGCAAAATTGGGCGAACAATGGAAGTGTATATGGATGACATGCTAGTAAAGTCGCGAGTATGTGGAAACCACCTGAATGATTCTTGGAAATGTTTAAGATCCTTAGGAAGTACGAAATGAAGCTAAATCCGCCAAAGTGTTCTTTCGGTGTTGCTTCTAGAAAATTTCTTGGTTTTATTGTAAACGCAAAGGGCATTGAGGCAAATCCGGAGTAGATTGCCACCTTACAGAATGTTAAAAGCCCCGACGATGAAAAATGAGTTACAAAGCTTGAATGGAAAGATCGCATCATTGAGTCAATTCATCTCTAGAGCAACGGATAAGTGTATACCACTCTTTGATGCATTAAAGAAAGATAAGAAGAACTTTGAATGGAATCAATACTGCCAGATTGCTTTCGAAGAATTACTACGACATATGGAGACCCCACCGGTCCTGTCCAAACCAATGGACGGAGAGGACTTATTCATTTACCCGGCAGTATCTGCCCATGCATTAAGTGTAGCACTTGTGCGTGAGGAAGCTAGGGTTTAATGGCCCATTTACTACATTAGCAAGTGGCTAAGAAAGACTATCTGAAGTTGGAAAAGCTAGCATACTACTTGTTAATAGCATCTAGGAAACTGCGATTGTACTTCCTGCCTCACCAGATAAAGGCGTTGACAGATCAACCCTTGAAATAGGTACTGTATCGACCCGAGACTTCGGGATGGCTTCTAAAGTGGAATATTGAGCCGAGCCAATATGATGTAAACTTATCATCCCTGGAGAGCAATTAATGGACATGCCCTGGCTGACTTCATCGCCGAGTTCACTATCCGGGATAACGAGAGGGAAGACACAACAGTCACAATATCTTATTGGAAATTGTTCGTTGATGGCGGGTCGAATGTGTTCTACTCAGGAGCGGCAGTTGTACTTGAAACTCTCAAAGGATGGTCAATTTTCTATGCTCTCAAGCTGGAATTCCCTGCCACTAACAATGAGGCAGAATACGTGGTGTTGGTAGCAGGATTAGAGATTGCGAAGGAGTTGGGAATAAAGACTTTGCATATCTACAGTAACTCCCAACTAGTCGTCTGCCAAGTCAGAAGGGAGTATCAAGCTAAGGGCGCAAAACTTGCCCATTACTTATCGAAATCTTGGAAGTTGCTTAATGAAATTGATCACTGCACGATATCTCACATTCCCAAAGAGGAGAATATAAAGGCTGATTCCTTAGCTAAGCTAGCCATCTATGGAGAAGTAGAGCTAATGGGATTGATTCAAGTAGAAGTATTGGCTACTCCCAGCATAGATCAAATGGACGTCGATTGGGTTCTAGATACTACAAAAGAAGAAGAGTCGTGAATGATGCTGATAAAGGACTACTTACCCAAGAGTATACTCCCTCAAGACTTACACGAAAGAAAGAAGCTCCTTCGATGGACACCATGATTCGTAATGCAGGATAGATTGTTGTACATGAGAGGATTCACTTTCCTCCTTCTTATGTGTGTTACCAAAGATGAAGCCAAGAAGATTCTCATGGAAATTCATTAAGGCAACTACGGGGATCACATCGGGGGGGGGGGGGCAGACACCGACAAAGAAGACACTCTGCTATATATATTTCTGGTCAATAATAAACCGAGATGCAGCTTATTACAAAAGTGATGTAAAAGGTGCTAGAGATTCTCGAAGATTCCGAGAGCCCCATCTTCAAAATTCATGCAGATGGTCAGCTCTTGGTCATTTGTGATTTGGGGAATCGATATAATCGGTGTACTACCGATAGCAAAAGGAGGAGCCAAATACGTCATCGTTGCAGTTGATTACTTTATGAAATGGGCTGAAGTGGAACCACTTGCCATGATTACTACCAAGAAAGTAATTAACTTTATAACAAAAAAAATATTATTTGCAGGTTTGGAGCACCATAGAAAATCATACGGACAACGGAACAGGTAGGTGGAAGCACTGAATAAAATAATCAAATCCACCATAAATAAGTAGCTGACTAGGGCCAAAGGCAATTGGGTTGTTGATCTTCCACTCACACTATGGTCTTATAGGACAACACACAAATCTACAACTGGGCATTCGTCATTCGCATTTGCATATGGTTTAGAAGCTATGATCCTAGTGGAACTGAAGTCCCTTCTCATCGTAGAAGACACTTCAATCAGAGGGACAACAAACAGCTATTGCTCGAGTCCCTTGACCAAATCAATGGGAAGCAAAAAGAAGCTGAACCGAGGGTCGCTGCTCACCAGAATAGAGTGGTGCACCACTTCAACGTCAAGGTTCGCAACTGTACCTTCGAAGTGGGAGATCTCGTCCAGAAATGAATCTTCCTCGCTATAGAAGCGCTTGGTCCAAACTGGGAAGGACCTTACATGATTGATAAGAAGCTTGGAGATGGAACATTCAAGCTGGCTACAGTCGATGGAATTCCGATTCCACGTGCCTAGAACAACGACTCACTGCAGCACTACTATACTTAATATCTATATATTTCCCCAAATAAGCCATCTAGGGACACTGAGGGAATTGTAAATAGGCAGTACTTGCCTTTTCTTCTATTTCATCAATAAAATTTGCTTCTTAAACCAAAGGAATTGTGTCCTCATAAGCCAAACTACCAAGTTGATAGTCAAATCGACCCCGACCTTAGGAGAAACGGTGTTGCTCTAGAGATGTTGGGAAGGTCAAAACCACCGAGTCGATGGGGACAATGAACTCAAATCGTCGGATTAATGGAAAAAATCGATCCTTACATTCTGAGAACCGGCCTTGCTCTGGCAACATCGGGAAGGTCAAAACCGCCGAGTCGACGAGGAAAATCGAATCAAACTACCGGATAGATGGAGAAATCAATCCCTTCCTTCTGAGAACCGACATTAATTCAGCAATGTCTAAAAGGCTCAAAACCGTTGGATATATGGGGAAAATCGATCCCGGCCTTCTAAGAACCGGCTTTGCTCCGGTAATGTCAAAAAGGCCCAAAATCGCTCGATGATGGTCAAATCAACTCTAACATCTTGAGAATAGGCATTGCCCCAACAACGTCGGCAAGTTCTGAACCATCGAGTCAACCGAAAAGTCTGCTCAAACCTCTTGGAACTTGACATCGCCCAGATATAGGCGAGGATAAAAGAAATTAACCAGAGCATGGAGATTGGCAACATCAAAGAAAAATCCAAGGAGTTGAGCTGTTCATGTACAAGTTTCTAGAGATAGAAATTGGAGCACGGTTGGGATCTCAACACTGAATTCGGGAGAATTTATTATGATGAAAGATGACGATGACGCATCTTTATAACACACACATCCAAAATGGCATTGGCTAATGATGTTAACTTGGAAGAATTTCAACGTAGCCAAGGAATAGGCGGCATTAAAAATATAATGCTTAGAATCAAGCAGCGGAGTCAATAGTTCCCGAAGACAGGAACTATCATGCGAACCAAACTAGGGGCAATCGAACGAATTGCCTAGGATGTTCAGTCTCTCGTAAGATGTCCCCATCCTAACATTCGACCCTATTGATAGGGGCACGCACACCGATATATAGTTGCAAAGAATTCGACCGGGTCTGAACAGGAATAGCCCGAGAGTTGGCTGGAAACATAGTTCTATTGTGCCAAACAGAGTATTTTGGTGGACAAAAACATAGCTAAATAACGGAATATATTAAAGCAATTGTAGGAATATTATTTACATGCGTGGAGTTGCGATTACTAAGCATATTACATAGAAACAGAACTATATAACATATAAAATTGCAGTACAAGCAATCATATTATATACATAGAAAGTCAAACATAAACATGCACTGTACATGAAATGTAGAAAGTATACAGGAGAGATTAAAAAGGTAAAGCCAATCTTCCATTACTACGAAAATCTTTTATGCATATGACAAACAGCGGGGGCCATTCCTGCACAATATCGGTTTGTTTCAGACACAACAAACAAAATACAGACTTGATCCCAACAAAATGCAAAAACCAAATGCTCAATCAGCACACTATTGAGTATTCTACTTCTTGCCGCCCCGACTGCCTTTACCAGTTTTACCCTAACGGGTCTTGAGCTTTTCTCTTCCTTTGGGTTCCCCACCAAGAGGAGTGCTACCTTCAAAGTGAGAGGACCCCTCACCAGTAGTAGAAATGGGCTCCTCAGACTTGATTGCAGCATCATTAGTGTGCATCGGTAGTCTGATCTTGAATGAGGGAACTTTCTGCTTCGAACTCGACAATTTTAAAGATACAGGCTTGGTGGTCCTGAGCTATTTCTTCACTTTGATTTTCTCTATGTCCTTCCTCAACCTCTTGGCCATTGTTTCATGCTCGGTCGGGTTGGAAGCGCCAATGATAAAAACATCCTCCTCCAAAGAGACAGAAATGTCCTTCAAGCTCTTTAAAGTAGCGATCTTCTCGAAATCTAGACCCGGGTCGGAGCTAGAAACAGGAATGGAAGTAGAAAACCCCATGGAGACGACAGTTGATGCAGTAAAGATCGCTTTATTCCTGAACCATACGTAGCTGGAGGCGGAGGAGGCAATTGAGGTTCATCTATAAGTTGGAAAACAGAGTGATAAATTTGAAGGACAGGTTCTTGCATGAACTGAAGTTTCTAGAAGACCGGAGAAACAAGAGATATACGATGAACTCACTTTCTTTACTCCTGTGCTCCCCAGGCTAGACTACAATGGGAGGAATGTATTGCTCATAGAAGACACCTATTAATGAAGCCCGAAGAACGTGAGTAGTTGCGGAGAAAACTCCCATAGAAGCAGAAATAATTCATGTCGGCCCTTGGGACTTGGAAGCAGATGTTTTGCCCTAACCCAAAGAGCTCGGGCCAGCAAGAGCTTTGGCAGCATCGATAGTAACAGCATTGATGGCCTCTTTAGCAATGATATCCTTTCCAATAGAAAGAGCTTCCATGTCTTCAGCTTTAAGATACGCGGCCATCCACTCCTCTTTAGAGCGACTGCCTCCAGCCTTTGCAGATTTGCATAACGCTTCCTCCCAAGCGCTAGCAAGCGCCTTGGGATAGTCGTCCTTCAACCACCTCAGATTCTTGAACATGACTACATTAGTATAAAAATAAAGCATGTTTCCATCAAGCACAACTGGGATCTTGACTTTTCATCTTGAAGCTCTTTGAGCTCTTGCATGGTAAGTTCAAGGGAAAAGTCGCTGCTGAGCTTTCCCATGGAAAGCTCGTCCACCACCTTAGAAAGTTTCTTCTTTTTATTAGCATGCTTCCGATTCTCCTCGCGGAGTTTAGCATGTTCAGCAGCTTGCTCGACAATGGTCAAATTCTGGGCTAGAATGGTTTAGTCCTTAGCGGCAAGTTGCCTTTTCAATTCAGCACCCTCCTTATATGAGAGCTTTAAATTATTGCGTGCACCAATTCGGTTTGCTCATGAACACGCTTCAAATCTATCGTCAGACTATCAATGCTTGATTTTTGTTTCTATGCGAGATCTCTCTCTTTTGCAACCTTGAGCAAATCATCCTCCTGCTCCTTAAGCATTCGCTCGAAGGCATCTCTCTCAGATTCGAAGGACTGGATGTTCGTATAGTTTATCTTGTTAACTTCGAAGAGAGCTGTGCATAGTTTTTTCCATTTATACCCTTCATCGACGCCCTACTCGATGTTATTTAGACTTTGCATCATCATCTCCTTCGGCGTGCCTGAGATATCTTGATCGAACTTGGCACCATGTAGAAAGAGATTGGGGAATGCAGCCAATAAGCATGGAGGACCAACATGAATAGTAAACTAGGGGGCGAAGGTTCCTTTGGAGGAAGACAGGATGGTCATAACCAAATCTTGGGAGACCGGAACTTGCTAGACAGAAGAAGTTTGAGCCTCTGTATGAGGCGGAATGTCTGCAGAAGTAGGCCCATGACACTCGAAGGAATCTCTAGAGTGCTTAGTAGGGTCACGAGATAACTCACCTTCATCATCTCTATTCTTCCTCTCCCACTCTCTATCCCTATCCTGATCTCTGTCACCCCTGCAAGCCTCATCGTACTTGCGATCTTTTCGCCTTCTCCTTTCTTCCTCAGGTACATAGCGACGCGGCAGGTTTGATCAGGAGTTCGGATTCTGTGTTCTTTGGCATGGTGGAAGAACTTTTTGTAATATCCATAGCCCATTGAACCTGAAACAAGAAGAAAGATTGTGTAAATATTGGCATTACAGGAGTTAAGTGTATGCATGGATGTGTGTCCGTGATCCTAAGTGAAGTGTGTATGCAGCCAGTGACCCCTCTAAGCACTCTACAGACCATGTTCGAATGGACACAAGGATGAAATTTCTCCACCTTTGTTAATACTTATTCTGGGAGAAAAGTTAAAGCCAGAACCCACGTCTTCCAAGATGTCACTAACTGTAATGTTGATCTCGCTAAGGTCGCCAAAGTTAATGAAAACATCACAACAAGGCTAGATCGGGCCACGTTCTTTTCAGTAGTCACCACAACTTGGTTACCAGTCACTTCGGAAGTTTCAATGGCCATGTGTTCCAGGAGAGGTGAGTTGGGGAGATCAGGACTCATTTCGGGCGATTTACCAAATGAATCATCTCCTTCTTCACTAACATGGTAATCATTATCGTCATCGTCAGCGTCCTCTCCTTTCTCCTCCGCCATCAACTCTTTCCCTCCTCTCTATGTGATCGGTTCATCTTCCTTCAGAATCGGAGGCATTCTGGCTACTTCGCCTTTATCTCTCGAAACATCTCCTCCTCTAAACTCTTCGGTCACTCTTTCAAGGGGGTCTTCTACATGTGCCTCGCCAAATGGACCCTCCACTTCCCCTCGAACATTCTCGTCAGAGTTATAAGTAGGGATAAAAGAACGGGTGTGAGCCATAGAGCCGCATTGTGCTGGAGACTCAACAATTGCAAACCTATCCTGGTGAAGCAAACCAAACCGCCATAGGTTTTCATTTGTAAGGAGGAATGCAATGGTGCACCGGTTGGGTCTAACTGCCTGCATTGAGTGTTCTCTTATGTTCACCATTCTCGTCTTGGTCTGGGATGCCTATGAGGGATCACATATTCAGTTAGAAACTTAGAAATTCCGACACTGGGAGATTAGAGAAAAGGAACATACATCCAAATAGCCATAGATGGTTGAATTCGATGGAGCATCGCACGAAGAAATACTCTTTCTTGAAATAAGAACGCTTTTTGTGGAGCTCTTCGGTCACTATACATCCGCTCTGGGCTTCGATTATCAGATAGGATGGGTAATCCTGCCTTTTTTGAATCGAAGAAGATATGTAAGCTCGTTAAATCTTGGGGGCCGGTTGAACCTACCCATGAAGAGGATGTATAACGAACTCAAAAGATCATAGCCATTTGGATGAATTTGGAATGGAGCTATTCCAAGTTCTTGCAGCACTACCATAAGAAAGGATTGAACGGTGGGATAGCACTGCCTAAGCACATGCATCGACTGCATGTTATGAAGTCCGACAAAGGATTGTGAGCGAAGTCAGCCCTTGTCGGCAGACGGACATCATTCTCAGGGATGCGATGTTGAAGATATATGTTTCGGAGCGACCAGATAGAAGTCTCAAGGAGGTAACTGATCCAACATCGGCTCAACTAGAACTATTTGGCTTTGGGATTCAGAAGTTTTAGGATGACATGGCCCGATAGGAATAGATGACGAAGCAGGAGCTGTAGAAGACCCAGCTTCTGAAGGAAAGACGTTCCTTTGCCAGATTTAAAATGAGCTGATCGGTGAGTCATTCTAAACAATAAAACTTGACGTTCAACACGGTCAGGTATGTTTTATTTTGAATAATAAATCCATATAACCAATGCCCAGAATCCAAAGGACGTCGACATGTGTTGACCAATCGGATTCTGAGCGTTGACCGGGGCAAGTGCAGTGTGTTAATCTATGCAATTTAAGTCCAATGTCCCGTACACCATGAAGGGAACATCATATGTAGATAGCTCGCTCATGCTAGAAGAATGAGTCACGTCGAACTTTGAAATTATATTTTGGAACTTACCCGTTATCGATGAGTAATCGATAATGGAGCTGCTGTCCGAAGCGACGCGGAAAGAATTTCTTTTTAGGATCACTGGAAGTGCAAAATCGGGAAAACTTATATGATGGGATCATCCACTATGTCCAATTTTGGAATAAATCTTCGCATTAGAACTCAATCAACTATCGGGACTTAGCCAAGTTTTGAAGAGAGATAGTTGAATCCAGAAAAAAGGACTTGTCTCCGGAACCACGTGCATTCGACCGGGGCAAAATTCAAATGCACCACTGATCAAACACAAACCAAAATTCATCCATCTTCCTTCGAATAGAAATCGACCAAATCTCTATCAGCATCGCCAATACCATCATCACAAAACCAATAATCGCCAACCTAATAATCATGTGAGATTAGGTCAGTGCTAGGGTTTCAGAGTTAGATTGGGGCCGAGCTAATTGGACGGTGGTTCGTGCGACGGGGTTGGTTCTAGGTAGTGGAGAAGGATGACGGCGACAGCAGCAAGGTAACAGTGACGCCGGGGATGGTCGGCGATGGAGCTGGTTTGGTCGATGGGAGTAGATCAAGTTGTGACAAGTAAACAGCTTGGGTGTAAAGAAAGTGAGAAATGAAAAAACTTAGAAATCTTTTCTAAGTGTTGAGTTATATATAGGTCAGTAGGAAGCATTATTGCTCGGTGCCTTGTTGTTTTTCTTCCCTACACATCACATAGAAGGCATGACAAAGAGAAGATATGCTAATCTAAAGCGTGAAGTGATCTCCGGAGTGTAGATCATGTTCTCAATGAAAAGGAATGGAATTCCAACTATAACCAAGTCAAACAGTTAAACAATTAAGGGAAAATCTATCAAGCAAAAGTAACGTTTCATGACGATACTCGAACGATCAACCTGAATTGGAAGAATAAAATTCCAGGACTTGTCTTGATCTAGAGCAATTCAACGAAATCATACTCCGAGGGGCAAATGTTAACTGGGTTTTTAACTAGGTAGAAGTTAACGGAAGTTAGAATGTCAAGAAGAAACGACTCAGAATCTTGCAAGCACACCTAAATAGAGTAGAAAAACAACTTGGGAAATTTTCACTCGATTTCTAGCCAAGCACATAGCTCGGTATCAAGTTAGATAGGTTGGTGCCAACCTATATTTCTCCCCTATACATCTCCCAAATTCCATACTTCTTATACACTTCTTCAATAGCTCATGAATAAGTGGGTTTTCTAGAGTATGGACGACCAATTCCAAGGTTGATGAGAAGAAAGCCAAGAGAGCAGGGAAACTCAAGTAATAGCGGAAAGATTACTAAAATCAACCAAAAGTCAATGAAAAGAACTTGGACCTTATCAAATAAAAGATAGAAGAGCAGAGCAGGAGCCGAAGTTGGATTTGCACCAACATTTATAGCTCTGTACCGAGCTACATAGATCGATACCAAATTACCTCCTTGGACCGTGGTGCTTCGATTTTTCTTGCATGGCATTGGGCTATCTCCTAGACCTCAGTGCAAGCAGGCTTTTGACCCAGTACCACTGTTTCCCTATAAATACAAACATCTCTACAACTAAAGGAGGATCTGGTTACTACTAACTCCATACATGTAAGCTCTGTCTCTTCTTCATCTTCTACTCCCACATAATAGTCATATAGGCAGCTACTTTTGGCATTTCATAGCTATAAAACTTGCCAAATCCTTGTACTAGTAACTTATCCTCTCTTTAATTCTCTATAAACTCTATCAAATCAACTATCAACAAAGCTATAAAGTGGACGTACGTCAGAAATTGCAGAACCACTATAAAAACCTTATGTCTCTCTACTTTATTCCTACTATTTTTACTATTATCTGTTAGATCTAGATCTCGCATCTTCCCAACAACTCAATCATGGTTGTTGATCCATTTTTATCGTCAACACGAATCCTCCTTTCCATTTGATAAAAAGTCCACCAACACCACGTTTCTCCTTAACAAGAAGGATATTGTCACCATGCAAAAAAACAAAATAAAAAATGTTTGCTTTAGATTGTTATTTTATTCTAGAACAATATCATTTTCTTTATGTAACATAAAACAATAAATAATAAATGAAATAGATTTTTCAAAATTGATACCTACTGACACTAAAATTGATCCTTAAACTGATAGTAAAACTGATACTCAAACAGACTTCATTGAACGTTGATACTAAAAAAAACACTAATTCGACTCATTGAATGTTTGATGTATATCATCATATCTACTCTGTAACAACTTTATTTTATATATACTCAAACAAGCAAAACATTAAAACAATTCGAGACTACATTATTGTGAAATATGATACTAACAAAAAACTAAAAATGATATCTTAAAAATGATCCTCAAACTGATAGTAAAATACACACTCAAACAGATTTCATTAAATGTTTGATACTAACAAAACACTAACTCAACTCATTGAATGCGTGATGCATATTATCGTATTTACTCTGTAACAACTTCATTTTTATATACACTCAAACAAACAAAACATTAAAACACTCCAAGACTGCATTACTGTGAAGAATGATACTAACAAAAACTAAAAATGATACCTAAAAACTAATCCTCAAATTGATGGTAAAACAGATACTCGAACAGACTTTATTAAATGTTTGATACTAACAAAAACACTAATTCAACTCATTAAATGTTTGATGCATATCATCATATTTACTCTCTAACAACTTCATTTTTATACATAATCAAACAAACAAAATATTAAAATATTTCAAGATTGCATTATTGTGAAAAATAATACTAACAAAAACTAAAGATGATACCTAAAACAGTTCCTCATTGAACTAAACACAGCAATATATTTTCTTTCTAACCAATATGAATGCGAGATATACATCACTGAAAAAACCAAATAACAATCAATTTAAAACACATAAGAAAACAATGCTGCATAAACAAGAGAAGCAAAACAGAAGATACCCGCTGCTACTTCCCAAATTTGCCATAGAATATCAAGGAAGTAAACACAGCAACAAAGCTGAATTTCATGTTTAAAAAGAAGAACAAGGAAAAAATTAGAAATAACCAAAATCAAACTCTGATAGAAGAAAAAGCAAAAACAGAGTCAAAAAATTATATCTAAATCTGAAAATTACAAAGCCGAAGAAAGAAACGAGATCGAAATCAATAAGAGGATCGGACACGAGAATAGAGAAGGATGAAGAAGAAAATTAAATTTTCAAAAATAACAAGAACAACAAGGTCGAAGAAGAAAAAGAAAGAGCTTGCGACAATTAGGGGTTAGGGGTCGAAGTAAAATTTTGTTGTCCTTGGGAAAAAAAATTAGTGGGCTATCCTACATTATAAAAAGCCTTTAAATTTGTCCTCTAAAATATTTTCCCGAATGTAAATTTCTAGTGGGAAATATTGAAATGTTTCCAACTAGATTTCAACATAATAACACTTACTTATTTCAAGGTTTTAAAACACACATGTATATATGTATGTTCATATACATATACATACATATATATATGTATGTATGTTCATATACATACACACACAGATATATATATATATATAATTAAACCAATGTTTTAAAACAAAACAACATACAACAAATGTATTCAACTTGATAAACTTACCGACGATTGAAGTCACATGTCGGTAAGCCGGAGAAGAAACTCGATAAGCTTACTAATGCATTTATGCGATGGTTTCCAGATGATGACGTATCTTTTGATGATGACGATGGTGATGACGGATAGTGTTCGAGGGAGTAGGTAGTATTTTTTTTGGTTTGATTTTATTCATGTTATGATTTTTATTGGTTGAATATTTTTGATGTTGGAGTTTGGATGCATGTATATAGGTATTTAGTTGAATATTTATGTTTTCGGATGTGTATTTATGTTTGTATGTATGTAGGTAGACATTTGTGTTGGATGGATATTTTTGATGTTGGATGATATAGTTTGGTAATATGCGTATGTTTATGATGTTGGATAATATTTCTGATATATGAATTTATGATATTATTTTGTTATATTAACACTACAAGAGAAAGGGCAATTTCCGATGGCTCGTAACTGTCGGCGGCCGCCGCGAGCCGTCGAAACTGCCGTCGGAATACGGACCATACCTTTTGTCCACTTCCGATGGCTTCGATGTAGGAATTGCGACGGCTCTTCCGATGGCATTTTCGATGGCAACGACGACCACGTGGCATGGAAAATTTTCATTAAATCATCGTAATTTTCGCCCAAATAGTCGTCGCTAGCCGTCGAAAAAATTAGCCATTAAGCCGCCCGGAGCCGTCGGAATCCGTCGAAAATCTGGGTGAATTTTTTTCCTACAGCCGAGCATCACTTCCATACCAATATATTAAACAACTCATCAAAATCAATATATAAATCAGATATATAAGCTGAAATCAATATCAATATAAAACTCAAACATCATCATATCAAACGAAAACATATTGAATCAATACAAATAAACCTTCCATCATCAGTCTCACCCATCCAACTGTAATATTTACATCCAACATCAATGTACAATATATACATCCAGCATCCAACATCAAACTCCACATATCAACTCCACAAACCAACCACCAAATCAACCACACAAATCAATGTCAAACACCACATGTCCATAAATCAACCCCATCATCACTCAATGTTTATATATACCAGTTTTTTTAAAAAAACTAAAAATCATACCTCATGACTCATCATCGGCTCTGGAACCACCAGACGAAAGGAATGCTCCATGATGCTCCACATACTCGGCCAAATGCTGGTTTAGTTGCTCCATTTACACTGCTCGGAGGCGGTCCTGCTCCTGTAGCTGTGCAATCTGCTGTCCAAGCTCATCAATCTCCGTGTTGTCCTAAGCCCTTCGGTATGCCCTTTGTGATATCTGAGCCTACAAAACAAGTTGAAATATGTTTAAGTTATTACGTAACTTTTATAAACATTAAGCAAATTTTACAACGTAGTTAATTTTTATAAATTACCGATTGATTGCCGTAGCCGTAGCGCCTATTTCTCTGGGTCGAGTCCATAACAGAGTCAAAGATCGGGTCCTCCTCATTAGTGGTCAACTGCTGCCGTCCCGAATGCTCAAGCATCTGCGCATGTGCTTGCATAAATTTTTCCTATAACAAAAAATTAAATACAAATAAATATTACATGACATTATTATAATATTTTATAACTAATTAATTAAAATGATCATTATTAATAACTTATAACTTAAAATATACTTACATGTGCGGTGTATGCTCTATCATCCTCTTGCCAGGCATACAACACTGATCCCTCGTCGTATGTCTGCCTAACGGCATGGGTATGCTCAAACACGTCCATATATGAGACGGGACCCCCACGCGCTCTTCCCTGCAATAATTGCTGTATATTATTATCGTTCATACAAATTTATACTGAAAATGTAATAATTGTTCGTAATTGCAATTAATTAATTTACCAGGTCCTCGCGATGGTGCTGAAATGATTTTGAGCTACCACGGTGTATGACTGGATTCTTCTGCCTGTTTGCAGAGTTCCTGTCCGACTCTGCCTGCAAATTAAAAATTAAGATTATATTTTACAGGTATAAATTATGTATTCTTTACCGAATAAATTAAGGTGATATCCGATAGACTTATCTTTAATTCGTCGCTACTCCACCATGCGACCCAAGCATCTCAGATGCTGGCACTCATCCAGCTTGGCTTCTTCCTAATTTTTCTTATGGTAGACATCGTATCCCTATAATTCTTTTCCACTTTTGAGTTCTAGTGGCGCTGGAAAAGAGACATGTCCTCATCTTGTAAGTCTACTGCTCCCGTATATATGTTGAAAAAATATAAGTTATACATTTATACTTAGTTAGCAAATTGTAAAGTTGTTATATATAATGGTATACAATTTTACACTTACCAGGAAGTCCTTTCATATGCTCTCCCGTACATGGTCTAGGATCCTGCTCCACTTCGGCCAGCATGCATTCATACGGCTCATGTATGCCTGCTTCGATATGCTGAGAACAATGTTAGAAGGCTCAAGCTCAAAACCCTGCATTAAATATGATACAGACAAATCATGACTAACATATCATACAACATATTTACAATGCTAAAGTAAATTTAATACTTACGAGCCATCAGCTTTCGCTAGCAATCTAACCACCGTACGTGGCGCCTCCTACAAAGGGCCGCTGCCATCACCACCGCTGCGACCTATCCCTCTTTGAGACACAGAGGGGGAACCAGACTATGAAGAAATCCGTCGCGTAAAGAAGGACATCTACAATACCTGTCACATACATATTATTTTATTATGGAAGAACATATCATTCAATAATGAGTAAACATATCAAGGTTTAACATCAATAATCGCATGTAACATAAAAAAAATTATGACATCAATACTCCCATAAATTCATTTTTCAACATGTATACTATTAAATTAGTTCTCGTCGTCTTCTGGTTTAGACTCGGTCTCGTACTCTATATTGTTTTCCACTGTGGTATCAAATGCTTCTACTAATACATTTGATTCATCATTTAGAGGTCCTAAATCGGTTTGATCATCTGTTATTGCAAATTCGGCATTTTTCTCGATATCCGCTTGGTACGCTTGTTCATCCGGAATATTCTTTCCATCAAACATAAATCTTTCCTTCGTTTTAAAAACCGCCGACCAATCTTCTTTATCTCTTTTTATAGATGGATAAGGAGCATAATAAACTTGTAGGGCCTGTTTTGCTAGTATAAACGGATTGTACTTATGATAACGTGATGTATGCTTTATTTCAATAATATTATATTTTTGGTGCACGGTGATTCCAAAACCTGGACGTTACTGAACCAGTTGCATCTGAACAAATAAACTTCTTCCGCGGGTCTGGTGAAATATGTTAATTGCAAAACCTGAGTTAACACACCCTAAAAATCATTTATGTTATCATTTGGATCATCACTACCTTTAATATATACACCGGTATTGTTAGTTAATTTCTCAGTTCCATATTCTTTGGTGTTGAATTTGTATCCATTGATAAAGAATATTGGATATATTTTGACTTTTCTTTTTGGTCCCATCGCAAGATGTTTCAACCCTTTGTCGACCACAAAATTTACCGGATCATAAACGTGAAGTGGAAATTTTTTTGCTGATATCCCCGCATGGATGCTGTGATTCATAAATACTACATATATAGATAATATATTGCATTATAATTAATACACACATGTATTATTCAAGTAAATAATTTTAGATGTGTTATTCATTAATACCTAACAAATGGCGCAACTTCTGCATAGTTAAGAAGAACATATGTGTGGGCTACATGGTAATCTCTGTCGTCTAACCATACTTCCACACATTTTCCAACAGGGCGTCCCTTTTGTCTAAAAATAGATAGCATTGATTCAGAAGAATCTTGTCCAATGCCTTCATCATTTCGCGTAGCACTTTCAAAAGATAAGTTCACATGGTCATTGAAATAATGAGAGAGAAAAAACAAAGCTACTTCTTAGATATATGATTTGCATATCGAACTTTCAACTCATGCTTTTTGTCTCACTTTTTTCTTTAGATGAATTAAGTACCTGTTAAGAATAATTATAATTAAATTTTATTACATGTGGTTAAACTAAAATTTAACATACTCAATATTAATACCTTTCAAACGGATATATCCATCCATATTGCACAGGACCTTGAAGATGTGCTTCAAACGGAAGATGAACAAGTAAATGCTCCATTACATTAAAGAAACCAGGAGGAAATATTTTCTCCAGTTTGCAGAGCAGTATAGTAATTTCTTCCTCAAGTTTACGTAGACGATCAACTTTTAAGGTAGTTGAACAAAGCTTCTTATGAAACAAACTAAGTTCTATTACAACCGTCCAAACTTTTATGGGCAACAGTTCTTTGAAAGCAACAGGTAACAAATGTTCCACCATTACATGACAATCATGACTTTTCATCATACTCAGTTTACCATTCTTATAGTCGACACATCTACGAAGATTAGAGTAAATCCCATTGGGAAATCTTAATCCTTTCACCCACTTTAACAGTACTTTAACTTGGTTACTAACTAGCTCGTAGCATGCTTTGGGTTTTTTTGTGTCATTTGGCTTCATATGAAGTTCACGACGATTGCATATTGCTTCTATATCACGTCTTGATTTCAAATCGTCTTTAGTCTTTCCTTTAACATTCAAAACTGTGTTAAATACATTATCGAACATGTTTTTCTCGTTGTACATCACGTCGATATTATGGCGAATTAGGAGATTTTTCCAATAAGGCAACTCCCAAAATATACTTTGTTTGCACCAATTATGAATCGTCGATTTACCTTGAATTTCAATTTGTTCGTCGGTTTCGTGTATCTTTGGATAATCCTTTATAAGGTCATAAATATCTTCGCTTGAACAAATTATTGGTGGTCGCAAGGTCTCAACTCTATTACTTGTAAAGTTTTTTTTTTATCTTTTCTAAAAGAATGATTAGTATAGAGAAAACACCGACGACAGTCAAACCACGAAATTTTCTTCCCATGCGGTAAAGAAAATGCTCGTGTTTCTTCCATGCAATAAGGGCAAGCTAGACGACCAACCGTACTCCAACCCGATAGCATTGCATACGCAGGAAAATTGCTTATAGTTCACAGTAGAGAAGCGGACATATAATTTTTTTTGAAACATCGTATGTTTCAACACCTTCATATCACAGTGTTTTCAATTCTTCAATCAACAGTTGTAAATATACGTCGAGTCCTTGTGTCGGATCATCAAGGTCAGGGATGAAAATAGTGAGAAACATATACAGATTTTTCATACATGTCTACGGAGCTAAATTGTAAGGTGTAACATTATAGGCCAAGATGAATATTTTGAACCAAATTAAGAACGGTGAAAATCCATCCGTACGTAAACCAAGTCTAACACTACGGCTCTCCGCTGTGAAAGCGGGTATGTCTTGTCAAAATGCTTCCATGCTTCTCCTTCAGCTGGATGTGTTAACGTACCTTCTTCTTATGTTCTCACACAGTGCCATCTCATATGATGCACGGTTACAGAAGATGCATATAACATTTAAAGCCTAGAAGTGATGGGTAAGTAATGTATACGTTTGTACGGAACTTCCTTTCCCTTCTTTTTTCTTGCTTTGTATCTTTCCTGATTACATATTTTACAATTCCTAAGATTGATGTCTTCATTCCAAAACAACATGCAACAATTTAAACATGTATCTATTTTTTGATACGGCAAACCAAAAGCAGAAATAAGTTTTTTCACTTCATAACGATTTTTGCACATTAAATTATCGGGTGGCATATGCCGTTTTGCAGCTTGTGTTATAGCTGTAAACCTGACTTGTACTTTGATTTCACCGCAATGTGTTTTGTAGTTACCGAAAGTTGAGTATCACTTGTACAACCATCCCAAAGGGGTTTCTTAGCAGCATCCAATAAATCATAAATTTTTTTAGCTCCAATACTAGATTCTTCTTCGACATTAACATCGTTACCATCAACTTCAACAGTATGGAACATTGAATGTGCTGCATCTTCAACCATATTTTCTATGAGATTAGTCGGAACAAGTTCATTATCCACCTCCTCCTCCGAATATACGGGATTAGGTGCTATAAGTTCTCCATGACGATCCTAGACCAAATAACTCGGCATGAAACCATATTAGTGTAAATGAACTATTACCATATCCGGTATCAAATGCTTCAATAATTTGCACCTGCTACATGGACAACGAATTTCTTCGTCGTTTCCATTATTACTTAAAGCGAATTCAATAAAGACGTGTACACCATTTCGAAAATGTTCACTTATTGAGCCTCCAATTTCTCTTCTTTGTTGGTAAATCCAGCTCCGATCGATAAAATAATTGACCATTTTTCCTACTTTAAGAGATAAAAATGCATTAATCATTTACGTATTGACATTTTATTTTTCAAATAAATCATACATATAAATTTTCGCAAATATATAATATTATTCTATTTAATTTTATTTTCAAATGGATTTACACAAATTATTATATGAATATAATCTACAATTTTAGGTTATTGTTTACACTTTGATGGTTGGTCATCCTACTTCTCATTACAAACACAGTATCAATTATATTTTGCAAATCATTTTCGTTTAAACGATTCAATAAAATTTCGGCAGCACTTCCCCTTTATTCCCTGTATCGTACATATATTTGTGTACACAGGGAACAAAAAGAAAGTATTGTCGAAATTTTGTGAACCGTTTAAAATAAAATGATTTGCAAAATATAATTACTACTGTGTTTGTAACTTGTCCAACACAGGGACAAATCCGACAAATATTGTATCAGATGAATATAAATGTCTGTTCTGTGATAAAAACGAATTCCACACAACGATCATATTCAATATTTGTCAGACGCGGTCAAAAACTCTCTAAGGAATTTACAAAAAGTAAAGCGTATTATACAACAATTTTTACAATAATTTATTTACATTTTAAGAAACGCATACACTAAATCGTCGTTTTTGTCATCTTGAAAACGTATACATCAAATTCTAAGCATCGACTCTAATTAATACAAAGTAGTCCTAATGCGCGTATGCACTAATTAATCAACGCACATACACCAATTAACGCACATATACACTAAACAAATTTTCTCTTTCAACATTTCAATGATAAACAATTATAATAACAACCTAATTAGCATTCAATAGGGTATACCAAACAATCAAAGGGGTATTATACAACTATAATAACAAATTAATCCTAATTTAACAAATCAAAATTAGTTAGGATTTAGGAATAAAACCTGATTGAAGATTGATGAAGGGGCTAGGCTTGTTGAGAGTGGAGAATAATGCAGTTGGAAAAGCTCGGGGAGGCACGGCTGGCTGACGACGGGGAGGAGACAGTGGAGGTAGGGTTTTTGTTTAATTTGGGGAAAGGTGAATGATGAAGCAGCTCTCGGTCAGGAGGCCTGTATGCACGATAATTTTCGACGACTAGCGACAGCCGCCGACCGTTTATTTGTTTCGGTTTTCGACGGCTAGCGACTGCTAGTATATTTTATTTACGAAAACGCCATGGAGTTCGACAGCCGTCGGAAATCGACGTCGGCGGTCGTCGAAAGCCTCCGTCGCTATTTACTGCTGTTCTGGTAGTATAATGTGATTATATATCAATATATATATATATATATATATATATATATATATATATATATATGAATTTGTGACTGAGGTGAGAAATGCATCAGAAATGGTGTAAAAATATTTCAGATATGACGTCGGAAGATAAATCTAATTGGCGTCGGAATCTCGTAGACAAGACGTGGGCAAAGTGTCGCAAATGCATCGATAAACGACATCGGTACGTACTGCAGGGAAGACGGTGTCAAGACGTTGAATTTTTTTTATCGACACCTTGTAAGACACCAACACGGTGTGAAATAATGTTTAACTATGCTGGGCCAATATCTTTTTGGCGTTGATAAACAGTAATTTTTTCTAGTTATAAGATGTATGGAAAGATTAGAAATGTCTAAAACGACATCAACAGAACCGTTGTTTTGTGTTTACAATTCAATTTCTTACATGACAATAAGTTATGGGTTTTACAGTAATAAATCATAAAAATTTCTTATACTCCATGTATACACACGTATTTTTTCATATATTTTAAATAAAAGGAAAAAAAAAGAGGAAAAAGTAAACAATAAACTGTACTTGGCCGCCTTTCCATTTGCATAAAAGATGATTCATATGAGACATAAGTGGCATGGACGGTCGCTTTAGCTATATAAAATTGCTTAATGTCCAACCATTCTATTCTCTTTTTTGGCTGCTTTGCTTTAGAAGTAGTCATGTTTGACAAGATATGCAATGTGAATTATAATTTATTGGTGCATGCTCCGTATATAGACAAAATTCTACCATTTTTTAACTTGTTCTCTAAATTACGTAACAGTTGGACTCTTATATCAAAAATTATAAACATTTTTGCATGATAGCAACTCATGCATGCGCTATTATTCCCTCAATACATAAAGCTCTAACACAGTAGTACAAATAGTGGAAAAGAAAGCTCCTTTTATGTCTTTACGTAAAGAAATTAACGATCAACTTTACAACTTTGGGTTGGCCAATAGATTTGAACCTGAAATTCATAAAATATGTACCCACAAACCACCTGAAACAAGTTAATTACCACCTAATAACTTTGATACATAATTAAGAAAAATATATATTCAGAGATTCCCTGTAGGCTGTAGTACAGTACATAATTATATGAGGTTGCTGAAATGGGTAGCATTTAGCATTATATGATTATAGCGAATAACCTCAGCTTCACTTGCAAGAATATGCATAAATTTCCATTTTACAAATAAAGAAAACCGATACACTTGCTAATTGTCAAAATATTATTTTATAGTGTTTGCTTAACAAGGAATGCCTGTCAACTCCCTGAAATTGAAAGATGATGTAAGAAAAGTCCTTTTCGAATAAGTTATAAAAATTAGATATCTATTTTTAGATTTTGGCTAATTTATACCGCTTTTGTCCCTGAAAAGGATGCTAAGTCGATTTTCTGAAAGATGACAGTTTGTTAAAAAATAACAAAATAGGATCTAATTTACATGGTTTTATGAGCATGTGACTTTTTGTGTATAAGCTTTGAAAATAGAGACCTTTGGTCCAAAACCCCTTCGCTTAATCCTCAAGTACCATGGAGTTACCTGAAGTGATCTCTCTTCCTTTTTCATAATGTATTCCCAATATGTGATGTTAAAGCAAAATAAAATCTACTGCTTATACACGGCCTCCCAAATCAAACTTACAATTTTGTTTCTTTTGAAACATAGGGCACCAAATGAGATGTTTGTATGTCTCTACTATTTTGACCCTAGAAAAATATATATTATTAGAAGGTAAATTTCAATAAAAAAATATCTTAATCGGATCTTGATGGACCTATGTGCATAATACCGACGACTTCCAACGACATATATTTTTTGGACTTTTTACGATTAAAATAATTAACCGTCGCTAGCCGTTGGACAATTGCTGTTTGCGGCCGTTGATAGCCGTCAGAAAGTCGTGTGTATCTTCTTCTCCAGGCCGAAACCTGAACCATTTCACTCCTTCCCAAATCCAAAACCCTCCTTCACCAGTTCCCCCTCCAGCTCCAAGCGACGAATTTCTACCGAAATCAAATCCAACTTCA
Source organism: Allium fistulosum (assembly GCA_030737815.1). Classification (NCBI taxonomy): domain Eukaryota; kingdom Viridiplantae; phylum Streptophyta; class Magnoliopsida; order Asparagales; family Amaryllidaceae; genus Allium; species Allium fistulosum. Next base: position 1,307,864,810 of record CM060904.1, on the reverse strand, counting down.
TCAAATCGGAATCTCATCTCCTCCAAACCCCTAATCTCCTCTATTTTAGGTATTATCCTTAAATGCTAATTTAATGAATTTGTTAATTTAGGGTTAATTTGTTAGTTTAATTGTTTATATTGTCTCATTGATTGTGTAGTATAGTTTATTGAATGTTAGTTTGTTAGTTTGATTTGTTAGTTAGTATAGTTTAATTTGTTAGTTTGTGTGATAAGAAATTAGAGTGTATTAGTTGAATAAATTAGTGTTTTTACGCGTTACTTGGGTTATTTAGTGTGGATGAGCATAATTTAGTTTATGCGTTTTCTAAAACGCCGAAAACGATAATTAATTTTATATACATACGGTTAGTTAATTAAAGTTTTAAACTGTGCGTATGTGATAAACATCGTATACGGTAGTTTAACTTAAGTTAAATGTTAATCAATTTAATGTAAACGACAAAAACCAATTTTTTTTTAAAATATAAAATATGTAATATATTTTATTCATAAAACCCTTAGAGTGTTTTTCAGCCCCGTCTGATAAGTATTGTATATGATCGTTATGTGGATATTCATTTTTTGACAGAACATACATCTATATTCATCATATACAATATTTGTTGAATTTGTCCCTGTATTGGACAAGTTACAAACACAGTAACGTAATTACGTCTCGTAAATCATTTCATTTAAACGGTTCACAAAATTTCGACAACGCTTCCCTTTATGTTCCGTACCCACATTATGGAATAGCAAAATCGCTAAAAATTATAGGTCGTAAAAAAAGAATACCCACATTACGCTCCGTACCATCTCTACGAAGAGATAGCAGATTGCTCGATCGTTTTTAAAACAAAGAAAAGATTTACATTTAATGGACAAAATATTCCAAACGAACAAGCTTATCAAGCAGATATCGAGGAAAATACTGGAATAATAATAACCGACGATCAAACCGATTTTGTACCTCTAAACGATGAATCAAATGCATTAATAGAAGCATGTGAGACTACAGAGGAACCAAACATAGAGTACGAAACGGAGTCTAAATCAGAAAACGATGAAGAATGATTAATAATCTACATATCGGAAGGAGGTAATTTCTGTGTTTATTTAAGTTACATTATCTCATTAAAAATGATGTGTTCTGCTAATGATATGTTTAGTCGTAATCTGTTTCACATAATCATTTTATGTTTTTGCCATAATGTATGTTTCATTTAATTAAATGATATATTTCTCAAATATGATATGTCTGTAACAGGTACTGTATATACATGTCTTTTTCCATAGACGCAGCTCGTCCCATACAGGATCTCCCTCTTCTTCTCAAAGAGGGACGGGTGCGCCTCCACCTGATGATGTCCCAAGCCCATCACAAGAGTCAGCTCTTCCTACGGTCTGGTTGCAGGCCAAAGCCGATGGATCGTAAGTATTAAATTTATTTCAGTATTAACAATATTTTTCTGCACAATCTATTATATATTAGTCTTGTTTTATTAAATGCTTGTTTCTTTTTGACACAGTGGCTTCGAGCTCGAGCCATCAACCATAGTGCTCTCCATATCAGACAGGCATATAAATGCAGGATGACTGCCTGCTGGCTTAAATGGAGCAAGATACCAGATAACGTCCGGGAGAGCATTTGGCAGGATTTTCTGGTAAGTGTAAATTTATATTTCGCACTTTCTCTTTGGTCATAGATCACTTTATATGCTATAGACTATATATAAAAATGTATAACTTCCATTTTCTAAATGTGCAGGGCTCAGTCAACCTACAAGAGACTATCCCTGGTGCAGCTGCATCGGAATAGCAAAATCGCCAAAAAATTATTGGGATATAGTGTCCGTAATGAGAAGAGCAGGAAAAAAACCCAACTGGATGAGTGCTAGCATTTGGGAGGCCTGAGTCGCATGGTGGGGGCAATGAGGAGTTTCAGGTAAGTTTACCACATATTAATTACTTTAAATTGTTGCGTGTATTTAATACATAATTTAGAACTGTAATGTTATGTCCAATTGAAATTTGCAGAGGGAGTCAGATAGGAACTCCGCAAATAGAAAAAGAATCACGTCACACATCGCTGTGGTTCCATGTCGTTCCAACATCATCGTGAGGATTTGGTAAATTTTTATATTCACATTTTTATATTTTAAGTTATAAGTTGTTAATAGATAGTTAATAAAACACACACACACACACACACATTCATATTTCAGGAAAGAGCGCGAGGAGGTGCTGTTTCGTATTGGGATGTTTTTGCTCATACTCATGCCCTAAAACATACCGACGATTCGGGCTCAGTCGTATACTCATGGGAGCATGATGATAAAGCGATTGTTGCTTATGTAAGTATATTATAATTAAGTTAAAAGTCATCAGTTAATTAATTAAGTACACATTTATAGATATATTAATTAGTGTTATTTATACCAGTGACCATTTCAATTTTTTGTCAATTAGTATAGCGATTAGTCTACTAAATTGTATTCTGTATTTTGCATTACAGCAAAAGTTTCAGGAAGCACAGACACATCAACTGGCTGAGACAAGACGGGATGACTTGACGGCTAATGAGGAGGATGCTATTTTTGAGTCTGTCATGGATCCACCGTCATGGATCCACCATCCCACAACAAGCGCTATGGATTTGGAAACCAAGCGGTAATTTTCAGAAAATAAACTAAATTCAAATATTGTATATTTTTCGATTAAAGTTATGTAAATTATGTTCATGATGTTGGAGGTAGTATAACAATTTATTTATATTCGCAGGCTAGGATATCGCAAAAGGCATATAAGATGACTCAAGACAAAGAAGAAATTGCAGAGCTACGAGCCGAGATCGCCGAGCTGCAGGAGCATGATCGTCGTCGGTGTTATACGTCTAGTATACCGAAACAGAGAATAATCAATTATAAACTCGTCTCACAAGTTTATCAAAAAGATTTCTACTACTCTAGAAGTCTGTATTAGTTAATTTAAATAATAGTTATGTCGTAATTAAATTACAACAAAAATAAAAACTATAGTAATAATAACTATAGTGCTAAATCAACCGTTATACTATTTAATGAAATAGTATACCACAGAAAGAAAAAAAATATATGTGTATATAAATCTAACCGGTTGAAGAGGGAAATTCCGTCTGAGGCTTGTCGTGATAATTTCCTTAAGACTTTATTTAAAGTCTCCCAAGATACAACAGACGTAATCTGCACGAGATTGTAAAGAGTATGTCAACTCTGTGATATATTATTTAGAGCAGTAGAAAAGGAAGAAGCAGAAGAAATTAGGTTGGAATTGAATGAGAATGTGATCAGTATTCTCTTCTATTTATAATTTCGTCTGCACCCCTTCGAACAGTCGCGTCTGCCTGAAAGGTTGCACTCGTTGCCTTTCATTGCTGCTGTTCATTAACGGGCCGCACCCGTTCGCTCCTGCTGCTGCCATACGCCGCACCCGTTCGTGTCTAACGGGTCGCACCCGCTTTCGGATGCGTCTGTTCGCCAAAAACCCGTGCCCGCTTCAGAAGTCGCACCCCCTCAATCAATCCGCGTCCGCTTAAACAGATTCGCACCTGTTCGTATAGCCTGCAACTGTCAGAAAGCTCGGTCCAGTTTTGTAGTAAAAAATAGGATCATATTAGACCCAAACCCAAACCCGAGCCCGGCCCGGCCCGGTTCGGTCGGACGGCGGCGGCGCGCGCGCGTATGGGGTGGTGATGCATGATCTCCCTCCTCACAACAAAGCAAACATTTGGGTGCCCCAACCCCTTCATTGCAAAGCTATTAATATACTAGAATAGTTTGTAATTTTTGGCGATATGGGACTATGTTATTTTCATTCATTTTTGTATTTAGGAATTTCAACAATCCCCCATATGAATGATAATATACATATCTCCCACACAAAGTGAAATATCACAGAGTACATATGGAATAATGCTTTATCGTGGATAAGTAGATATTTCACTTTGAACTTTCCCTAGTTAAAATTTATCGGATCTACTTGGCTAATCGGTGAATTATTTCATCTTTAACCATCGACCTTTATTGTATATCCAGACAATAAGCTTTACAAAGCATTGATTCTCTTCTCATCCAATCTCTTGGTTGTGTTCATTTTTGTAACAACCCGTGATTGCAATTACCTGAACAAATTTGTTTGGTTCTGCGGGTGTTTATAGAAAATATAAGCCTTTAATATTCTCATAGAGCCGACCCAGCTCACACTAACATAGGTGATCGCAACCATTAAGAGTATCCTACATATACCCCACTTGTTATATTCAAGGTATGGTCATCATTAAAAAACATAGTTTTAACCTTTAAATACTTTTGTAGGCATGCATTTATATTGTGCACCATAGGAATGGAGTTGGACTATGTCCAAACAAATGCATTACGTCTTGAGTTACTCAGAACTGGTTTGCCTATTGATCCTAGTCTGTGGGATCTCCAATCGCTAGGATAGGTTTCCGTATAAGATAACTCTTGTTAGTTTAGACTTTTAAACTCATTCCCCTCGATGCGCGGTCAATTTTCTCTCTTGATAAACCTTTAGTAAATGGATCCGCTAGATTATCATTTGTTCTCACATAATCTATGGAAATAGTTCCATTTGAGAGTAACTGCCTAACTGTGTTATGGCGTCGACGAATGTGTCGTGACTTTCCATTATACACGAAGTTGTGCGCTCTGCTTAGCGCAGCTTGGTTATCACAGTGTATACATATGGCCGGTATAGGTTTAGGCCAAAATGGAATATCTTCTAAAAAATGACGAAGCCATTCTGCTTCTTCGCCTTCTTTATCTAAAGCGATGAACTCCGATTCCATAGTGGACCGAGCTATGCATGTTTGTTTAGTAGATTTCCATGACACTACTGCCCCTGCTAAGGTAAATACAAAACCACTCGTTGATTTTGATTCCTCTGAATCAGCAATCCAGTTTGCATCACTATATCCTTCTAAGACGGTAGGATATTTTCCATAATGTAAGGAATAATTTGTGGTATTTTATAAATATCCAAGCACTCTTATTAGTGCTTTCCAGTGTTCCTTTCCTGGATTGCTTGTATACCTGCTCAGTCGACTTACTACATAAGCTATATCTGGTCTTGTGCAATTCATGAGATACATGAGACATCCTATTACACGAGAGTATTCCAGTTGCATTACACTCTCATTAGTGTTTTTATGCAGTACTTCTGATGGATTAAAAGGTGTTCTTACTCCTTTAATTTTATAGTCTTGGAATTTTTAGTAACTGTCTACTGTTTTTTGTTCAAGTTTGACTTTCTTGGGAGGCGGAACTGGAACTTTTGCCAAGCACCCCCACACTTTGAGGTATTTAAAACTTGGTTTGTGTCCTTTCCCTAACTCATATGGAATTGTTCCTGTTTTATTGTGAGAGACTTTGTTTAATATGTGATTAGACATATTTTAAGGCTTCCCCCCACAAGTTCGTCGGTAGACCAGAGGTTAAAAGCATGGCATTAATCATGTCTTTTAACGTTCTGTTCTTCCTCTCGGCTACACCATTTTGTTGTGGTGAATATGGAGCTGTTGTTTGATGAATTATACCATTTTCGGCACAGAACTGTTCAAATGGTGATTCATATTCTCCACCTCAATCAGATCTCAATATCTTGATCTTTTTATTTAACTGATTTTTTACCTCAGCTTTGTACTTTATAAATGATGTAATTGCTTCATCTTTACTGTTCAAAAGATATACATAGCAATATCTCGTATAATCGTCAATAAACGTAATAAAGTACTTTTTCCCCCTCTTGTAGGTAATGATTTAAAATCACATAAATCTGTATGAACCAATCCTAGTGGTTCAGTGCTTCTATCAACAGATTGAAATGGTTTTTTAACCATTTTTGCTTCTACACATGTCTCACATTTGTAGTTATTATCTACTTGGAATGTCGGAATTAATCCCAAGTTTGATATTTCAACTGTTGTCATCTCTGTTTTAGTGAAAACAGTAAAGTCTTAAGATGTTATACGTCTAGTATATCAAAACAGAGAATAATCAATTATAAACTCGTCTCACAAGTTTATCAAAAAGATTTCTACTACTCTAGAAGTCTGTATTAGTTAATTTAAATAATAGTTATGTCGTAATTAAATTACAACAACAAATTAACAACTATAGTAATAATAACTATAGTGCTAAATCAACCGTTATACTATTTAATGAAATAGTATACCACAGAAAGAAAAAGAAATATATATGTATATATAAATCTAACCGGTTGAAGAGGGAAATTCCGTCTGAGGCTTGTCGTGACAATTTCCTTAAGACTTTATTTAAAGTCTCCCAAGATACAACAGACGTAATCTGCACGAGATTGTAAAGAGTATGTCAACTCTGTGATATATTATTTAGAGCAGTAGAAAAGGAAGAAGCAAAAGAAATTAGACTGGAATTGAATGAGAATGTGATCAGTATTCTCTTCTATTTATAATTTCGTCCGCACCCCTTCGAACAATCGCGTCTGCCTGAAAGGTTGCACCCGTTGCCTTTCATTGCTGCTGTTCATTAACGGGCCGCACCCGTTCGCTCCTGCTGCTGCCATACGCCGCACCCGTTTGTATCTAACGGTTCGCACCCGCTTCCGGCTGCGTCTGTTCGCTAAAAACCCGCGCCCACTTCAGAAGTCGCACCCCCTCAGTCAATCCGCATCCGCTTGAACAGATTCGCACCTGTTCGTATAGCCTGCAACTGTCAGAAAGCCCGGTCCAGTTTTGCAGTAAAAAATAGGATCATATTAGACCCAAACCAGAGCCCGAGCCCGGTCGGACGGAAGGCGGCGGCGGCGCGCGCGCGCGTGTGGTGGTGATGCATGATCTCCCTCCTCACAACGAAGCAAACATTTGGGTGCCCCAAGGCCCCAACCCCTTCATTGCAAAGCTATTAATATACTAGAATAGTTTGTAATTTTTGGCGATGTGAGACTATGTTATTTTCATTCATTTTTGTATTTAGAAATTCCAACAGTCGGGCCGCGCAGATGGAGCAGCCGAACCAGCACTTGGCGGAGTATATGAAGCAGCATGAGAGGTTTCCTTCATCGGGTGGTTCTGCAGGGGATGATGGTCAGTGATGCTAGGTATGTTCTATTATGTTTTTTTGTTTGTATATATATGCTTCGAGTGGGTGGGGATGTGTTTGATACATTTTGATGGATTGTATATTATTTTATGTGGATTTAGATGTTGAGTTTGTGGATTTGGATGTTAATTTTGTGGATTTGGATGTTGATTTTGTGGATTATGTTGGATTTGGATATGGATTTTATGGAAGGAATATTATGTATGCTTATCTATATGATTATTGGTTTTATGCTCGAAAAGGAGCTGTTATTAGTATTGATGGATGTGGGGTGGTTGGAAGGCAGCAGGTTCAAATTCATAAAAAAAAATTACCCAGATTACCGACGACTTGTAACGGTTTCCGACGGCCAATAGGTCATAATTTTTCAACGGCTTCCAACGACAATCTCCGACCATTTCCGACGGCCTGGGACGGCTATTTGGTTTTTCAGAATTGCCACGTGGCCATTTTGGCCGTTGGAAACGGTCGAGATTGCCGTTGGAGGCCGTCGGAAAAGTGTCGTTGGTGCCATTGGAAATCGTTACTAAACGAGATTCGTATTTCAACGGCTGTAGCTATGGTTTCCGACGGCCTTCCAACGGCCGCCGACGGCTTTGGGCCAGCGGAAACCAGTGTTGTTCTTGTAGTGAAATTATATTTTATTTTGATTATTTTATTTTTCATTTAATTAATCTATATTAATTAAATATAACTGCTGCATAACTATGAATATATCAAATATGTTCAAACATAGGTGTGATGACAAGTGTGTGTATTCAAAAATTATTTCTCTAATAAAATAATAATTTTGACTTAATTAAATATCTGATGAAATTTGACCAAGACAAAAATCTTCAAATTCAAAAAAAAAATCAAAATATCTTTATTTGACTAGGTAAATATATATTTAAATTTAAATTTTTAGATCCGAGTCAATATATCTATTCAAAATTATAAAATGTCTTAAATTTGACGAAATATAAATTTTATAAATAAATAAATGTATTAAATTAATTATAAAGCCAAAAACAATTTTTATTTATTTAAAAGGATATTTTATATTAAAATCATTTTGAATATTTACTATTATTATTATTATTATATATATATGTGTGTGTGTGTGTGTGTATAATACTTTTGGTTGAAATTTTATTGTAAGCCATATGGCCGTGAGCTATTTTAACTTTATACATACATATATACATACATACATGTATGTATGTATATGTGTGTATATCTATATGTGTGTGTATTAGTCTTAAATTTAAATTTAAAATATATATGATTATCATATATAATATGTACATACATGTGTGTGTTTATTAAAAAAACTTTTGGAACCATTTCTTCTTATCATTATTAGTTAAAATATTTCCAAAAATAATTTTTATTAAATACACACACATAGATACACACACACACATATACATATATATGTGTATTTTATATTTAAATTTTATGCCTATTTAAATGTTTATAATTAATAAATAAATTATTAACATTATTTAAAATATATATTATATTTAGTAAATTATTTTATATTTAATAGAATTAATGTATGGCCAAAACCATATTTTTTATATAGTTTAAGTCATTTCATTTGATTATATTAAAACATCTAAATTATTTTTAAATTGTTAAATTAATATTAAATCACAGCGAGGCAATGTAAGAATATATAAATGGTGAGGCGATTATGTAAGATTAAAAGTAAGATGGAATAATGCCTAAATTGAGATTTTTCTTATTGACGTACCTTGATAAAAAATCTCCTAGATTTCTACCCGGAATTGCAACCTTTAGCATGTAATCACCTGGATCTAAGTTTTCTGTATTTAGGATGGAGGAAAGTGGAGCTAGACTATGGGGAAAAGACGTAGACAACAAGGTTGTCAAAGAATGGAGGAGCAAAAAATGAATGAAGTGCATTCTATTTATACAGGTGGATAAGGAGATATTCCAGCAAATGTCCACTACAAGGACGGCAACAGATAGCGATGGCTTTTAGCTGTCGCCGGCCGTCGCAGGCCGTCGCTAGCCGTCGCTATTTACCTCGTCGCCCAATAGTATCGCGACGGCTCCGTCACGACTAGTGGACTGTGCTACATGAGCCCGCTCTGCTTCGTACCTCTCCTGCGATTACAAACAATTGTTTTACACGATAAAAACCGAATTTCAAATTTTTGAAAATAAAATAAGACAAAATATTGTTATTAACAATAAATTAATTTACCATTACGGATTGTGATTTGTCATCCGTCCACTCGTACGAAACATTGCCCTCTTCGTCAGTCCTCTCCATGACATGCGTGGCCTTGAACAGCTCGGCCATAGTGGGCTCGCGGTTGTATCTCGCGGCCTGAAAATATATAAATATTATTGCTAATCTGATTATAAAATATTGTAATAAAATGTAAACACAGTTTATAAATTTAATTACCAGCTCTCTCTTGTGCTCCTGAAAGGATTTGGAGCCACCACGGTGCAATGTAGGATTTTTATTCCTGTTTGCCCGGTTCCGCGCAGATAACTCCTACAAATTAAGATAAATTATCACGTATATATCTTGTGAGATTTATATTGGATTTAAATAATAAAGAAAACATATTTTACTTACTTTTGCTGCCGGACTATCCCAAAGCCGAAGAAATTCATTCCATACACCCTCACCCATCCAGTTCGGCTTTTTCCCTGCATTCTTAGCCTTGGACAATGTATCCCTGTAATTTTTTCTCATTCGTTTGTTCCAGTGATTTAAAAAAATGTCCAAGTCCTCAGGGTCAACGCGGACTGCAGCCTGTAAATTAAAATTATTTTAAGTTATATACATTATATTAATTTACAACTGAAATTCAAACTACTACTTACAAGTAAATCCGCCTGTATTGCGTTTTTGACGTGAGGGGTGATGTCGTCCCAGCAAGGCCAACAACCATCCATGCGGCTCTGAAATGCCTTTCTCGAAACCTGTAAAATATAATCTGATGGCTCCACCTCAAAGCCACTACAAAAGTTATGATATACATGTTTAGTGGATTTTAAAACTTATACTTTAAATAAAATTGATACTTACCTAGCACTTCTAGGAACAACTTCTGCAATCGGACGTAAGTCCGGTGTAGTGCCACTACCACCTGCACCGGGAGATGGGGATGGCGTGACATTACCACCTACACTCCGTCTCCTGCTAGACATATCTGCTATAGAAAAACAATATCATCAGAGAACAATTATAGAAATTCACTACCACATAGCATGTTTCAATCACTTTCACAGAAACAATTATAAAAATTTACTAGTACAAAACATGGATAAAAATTATATAAATAATCATCACAGAACCATAATAGAAATTCACTACTACATAGCATGTTTCAATCACTTTCAAATAAAAATTTGTCAATTTAAATTCACTTAACAACTTCAATTTTTAATTTATCAATTTCATAAACTATGAAATACTTTCATGTAAATTTATCAATAACCAAGTTAATCATTAATATACACTATTTTTTCACCTAAAACAACTAAACATGTTAATCGCCAACACTAATTATCTACATCAACCATTTATTCAACTTGATCATGATAAACTAATTAATGTAATACTTAATTCAAGTTCATGATAATACTCAATTTAACAACACTACTAATACTCAATTTAACAACAAATCTCAATTTTACAACAAATCATAATTGAATTAGGGTTTAAACTAAACCTAAAAACATCAAATTTACATTCAAACAAGAGATTAGGAGCATACCGACACAAATTTGGGTGATTTGGAGGCGTTGAAGGCTGGGGCGGCGGCTACGGTGACGGGGGGCGATGGATTGGGGGAAGGAGGAAGGTTTTGAGGGAGCAACTGAAGTGAATATGTTGCTCTAGGCTTGGATCTGTATATTGCGTATAGCGACGGCCGCTTTTTTTAGCCTTTCTAGTAGTGGTCATACCACTTGTCTCTCATTTGCACTTACCATTTCAGACTCACCCTCCTACCAAGTATGGTTGGCCTAGGGTTGATTATGAGGTAATTTACATTGTTTTGTAATTATTTAATTGTTATTTAACCAACTAAATACCAATCGATATTGTAAATCGATGTATGCAAACATAACAATTATATATTCACAAAAATAATTAATAAAAGCACCTAGAATGTTTCTAAAAGCTACCTCATTTACTTTACGCAACCCAAATACTAATACTACTAAGTATACTCATAATCAATATTTCTCCAGATATTAATTAATTTATAACTATTATAAACTCATAATTAGTGTTTTTGAACAATTCATATTTTAAATTTCACACATCACCTTCGGTAGTATGATAGTTTGGTTGAATTCATTAACTACTTACATATATCGATAAAACTAGGGGTGAGCAAACTTTGGTTAAAACCAATTATACCAACCAAACCAGTTTATTTCGGTCGGTTGGATTCGGTTTTGAAACTAGATTGGTTTACAATCAGTCCGAAAAATAATTTAGTTTGGTTATCGGTTTAACCAAATTAATCAAACTTTTATTATATTGTTAAAATCACTAATGTTTTATTGATTTTTCCAGACCGGTTTAGTGGTGTAAACAAATTTTATTTATCGTATATCTATCGAAGTTACTATTAAAAAGTACAAAAATACTAAAAAAGAATATTTTAATCATATATTCATGTTTTATTTTAAAGTGTAATAAATATTCCAAATAGAAAATGTAAAGTATTTGTAGTTCGGTTAAATCATATAGCCAACCAGACTTAATTCAGTCGGTTTGGTTTGGTTTTCAATTTTATTGGATTTAGTTTGGTTCAATAATTTTCATCATCCCCTTGATAAAACCTAAATTAATTTTTTTTAAGCAGTACATTTTAGTAAAAATAATTTACATATGAGTTTGCATAACAAAATGAATCCTCAATGTTATGTATTTATCAACTCATATTTATACATCATTTCTTCAAATTATTTAACAATGTGTGACTACTTCAATTCCAAACCATCGTTTCAATGTGTCACATGCGAGACGACCCTAAAATTTCTCTCTCGACTCGTATCCATTTGGAGCACTTTGAAAGTATTTGTTTTCTTGTCCGCATGACCTAGCTCGCTGCCTTCAGCTATACCATATTGTGTAATGATATTCGGACCAAGCTCTAACATTCTCTGCACGTGGCATACGCATATTAATCAACAAACACTTATTGTAATAAAAGAAATTCTCAATATTACGTGTATACCAACTTATATTTATACCACCCTTCTTCAAATTATTTATCAATGTGTAACTATTTCAATTTCAAACCCACCATATTACATGCAGAATTGGATACTTCGAATTTGAATGCATTTGATCCAAGGCACCATATTATTATTATTATTTTATAGAAATTAACTATATAAAATCAGTAGAGAAAAACTGCCTTTCTCCGGTGGCTCACAAAGCGCGAGGCAAAGCTCGAAAGGATCCGATCAAAATAAACAAAATGAGAACAGCAGAAAACAGAACACGGAAGTCAAAAGCTGCCCAGATCTAGAACAATAGAAAGCCATCCACTCAACCATCAATCCCGCCTCTACCAGGAAGGTATAGGCCAGTCCACCTAGCTAAGCCTCATACAAAGCACATAATACAAAACCAGTGGCATCGACATCAAAGGAATCTATACCCTGGCGGAGAGTCCCCGATGCAACGGAACTACCATGAAGAAACTGGATGAGCTCTGGATAAACCACCGCCCACCGTACATCACCCTTGAGCTCCGACAAGGCCACCGCCCAAAGATGATGTAAAAGAATCTGTAAAAGAGAACCCATGGCCCGTAGAAGAAAGGAGGCCAAAGGGAGACCCCGAACAAGACTGTCAAATCCTCCGAAGGAGCTGAAGTGAGAGGAACCAATCATCGCCAAAAAGGAAACCACCCTGAGAAACTAATAGAAGATCCAGAGCCTGAAACACTAGCAACCACATAAGTGTCAAAAAAGGGGGGTGTGGAGCAGAAGGGTGAAAAGCTTCCGCCCCAAAATGCGACCTCAACCTATGCCAGCTCGCGCGGCAACCTGAGCACACGAAATAGAAAAAAGATTCAGTAGCCGGGATGAACGCGATCCGGCTGAACCTTTGAAAGGTCTACCACGAAAAGCAAGAAGAACATCGTTTCTAACACGCCTAATGATGGAAGGGGGATCCATTGGATCGCCCTCAAAAATTGCCTTATTCCGCGCGCACCAGAGATGCCAGCAGATCAGGCAAGGAACCAGACGGTAAAGAATCGATCAAAGCGATTTCCCAGAGGACCTGCTCCACCAGTTACTCTGTAAATCGGCAAGAGATATGTTATATCCTCTAATACCAACCATGTTTCCGAAGTAATTCCAGCAAGATCTGGCAGAGGAGCCCATAAATAACAAATGGACCAAAGATTCCGTGTCGCCGGTGCCACATCATCTGCACCGGGAAACGATAGGAATGCCTATCCTCTTAAGGTTCTCGTCTAATGGTAACCCGTCATGAAGGGCTCTCCACATAAACATTGAAACTTTCGGAGGAATCCGGGAATCCCAAATGAAGGAAAACAGAGGATGCACCGATGCTGGAGAACGCACCGAGTTCCAGACTTTGGAGATTGAAAATGGACCGCTATCCCAACCGGAAAGACCGCCATGAGCATCAGAGATGGATTTCACCGACTGCATGTGTTTCCAGGTCTCGCGAAAGAAGGAGATTCGCTAAAGCCAGAGCTTGCCAGCCTTCAGTATTTAACGTGCAGAAACGACGCCCATAAGGAGTCGTTTGCCCCGAAACGATACCACAGCTTGCAAGCAAAGGCAACACAAATGTCCCTAGGGTTGCGGAGGCCTAAACCACCTTCACTCTTGGGACGACAGATAGTCTCCCAAGAGACCCAGTGATGACGATGGACACTGTCCTTAGTCCCCCAGAAGAAAGACGAGGCTAGAGATTGGAAAGATCGAATGAAGGAGGCGGTCGGGGTCATAGCAGCGAAAATATGAGTGCCCATCGACCCTAAGACCGACTTGATGAGAACCAGACGACCAGCTTGAGAAAGGAGAGACGCATTCCATCGGATAATCTTTCCCCTAACTTTATCAGTAAGGGGATCGAAAATGGCATTAAGTTTCCTGCCTCTGTAAAGGACAATGCCAAGATAAGGTAACGGGAGGGAAGTTTCTTTGAACCCGGTATAGTTCTCTAACCAGGAAGCCCTGGTCGGAGACATGTCCTTAGCATGAACGAAGCAACTCTTAGAAGAGTTAACGAGTTGAGCCGAGCATCTCTCGTAAAGGTGAATGAAACGAATAAGCCGACGAACAGAAGAGCGGTTACCATTGAAGAAAATGACAATGTCATCAGCGAAGGACAATGAAGAGACTAGCGGGCAACCACTGGGCAACCCAAATCTATGAATCTGACCATAAATGGACAGGGTTTGAAGGCCTCGAATGAAAGCCTCTGCCGCAATAACGAACATCGACGGCGAAAGAGGGTCACCTTGCCGTAAACCTCTGCCGGCTTTGAAGAAACCGTCGGCCGATCCGTTAATAAGCACGGAGAACCAACAGTTGAAAATGAGCCTCCAGACCAAGTCAATCAGATTTTCCGGAAACCCGAACGACCGAAGGACTTTAATGACGAAGAACCACGACATACGATCGTAGGCCTTTGCCATATTCAGCTTGAACACAACATTAGAGCCCCTAACCTTGCGGTCAAGCTGGGAGATCAACTCCTGAGCTAAAAAGACGTTATCAGTGATAAGCCGACCTTTTACGAAGCCCGCTTGAGACGGAGAAATGATACGATCCAGGAGCGGAGCCAGGCGATTGGCCAGCACCTTAGATATAACTTTGTTAGAGAAGTTACACAAGCTAATAGGGCGAAAATCCGCACAGGAACGAGGATTGTCGCATTTCGGAATAAGGACCAAGTTGGTGGAAGTCCATCCCCTGGGCATAGATCCCCCCGAGAAGAAGAAACGGACAGCAAGACAGAAGTCAGTCTGTATGATTGGCCAAACACTCCTGTAAAAGACACCGTTGAACCCATCAAGACCGCTGGCACTGTCCTTGCTAAGGGCGAAGACACTGGCACGAATCTCTTCCACGGAAGGAGGATCAGCCAGAGTCGCACCATCCGACAGAGAAATCATACATGCTAAAATAAGATAAGATAAGATGATATTAGTTGGATCTGATGTTATTGGCAGCTTATCTCTAGCTAATCATTTTGTTTTGATGCGATAAACTGTGTAAAAACACTTATATTCTTATCTTAATTCCTTGGTGTAAATGGCCTGGAATTCTTGTATGTGACTATGAGAATGGCTTTGAATTCTTATATGTTAAAGTAGTGTTGCCTTTAACTGCAATTAGATGATAACTAGTATGAAATCGTAAGTTATCATTATGGCTTGAAAATGTTGCATGGACTGGGAGGGACAAATTGATTAACCATGTTCAGAATATATATTTGTGCCTGAAAATAAGATACAGTGGCATATTTACACAAATAGGTAAGTTAGTAGATTTGCATCATTTTTGTTCAAATCTAAGTTGATTTCTACATATCAACTTATTACCTATGATAGCTCACTGTAATCATCATTTTCAGAGGATTTGTAGTATTTCGTTAAGGATTATCATTTTATTCTGCATATCAACTTATTGCCTATGAATTTGTAGGCTTGACACTGAAACCTAGCCTGTAAGAATACTATTTCTTTTTTGTCTTCTACATTTTTAACTGCAGTATGATTAACAGAATACATCATTGCTTAACCAGAATAAGATATAGCCTAAATTCAATTAATATTCGGTAGTATCTAAAACAAAATAGGATACCAAGTTACAAAGAATACCATCAAATCATAAAGCTGCTAATCAATTTATATTTTCCCTCTAATCACATTAACTAATTAACTGTCTCAAGTTCTACTATTATTTTATTTCTCAAATAAAAGCTAATTAAGCGTCTTAGGTTCTGGCCATATATTCAATAATGATTTTGATTTACTTAAAAGATCATTAACTGAGTATATTAAATGCGCGCTCTCTCTCTCTCAATGTGATGCTGAATTTGATTCCTTGTCCAAATCACATGAGTACATAAAATTGTTTATTTGTAAACTAATATATTTGGCTTTTGCTAGGTGGTCCAAAGTGCAAGGTTAGGACATTGAGTCATCAGTGCACCACTTCTGTCTGTTTAGTAGTTGAAGTATTTGTAAGTGGATTTATAATATAAGTTGGAATACATAGTGGAAAATTGGTAAAAACTGTACGTTCAATTCTTCAAATATTTGACAAACCAGGCGTAATTTGCAAATACAGTTACATACGTCTCTCTCTCTCTTTCTCTTTCTTCTTTTTCTTCTTCTTCATTTTTTCATATTTTTTTTTGCAACTTTGATATAAATTCCTGTAATTATAAAAAACTAAGTTTTAAATTCTCACAATTTCCTTTTACAATATATTAGTATACTTTATAACAGATGAGTACATATCATATGTCCGTCTAGACGGACCTGCATTTAATCACAATGTATATGCATTTATAGTTGCATCTACAAAAATAGATTTGAAATTGCCATTATTCATAAATTGAATCCGAAGGAGCACCCGAAAAGACCAAACAATTGTAGAACAATCATAGAACTAATTATTTTTATAATACCAAAGTTTTATCATTTTTTTTTGTTTTAGTTTATTTTTATACTAATGAAAATGGTAATAATGCTTGTACTTTTTCATGAACATGCTCTTTTCGTTAATGTGGGCTCTGGGCTCTGAGCGAAAACATATTTGAATACATGATCACGTCATGCAATGGCTTCCTATTAATAATAAAGACATAAAATCACCCTTGGTATGAATAAATTTTAAAAAAAAATGAATACGTACGTTAATTCAAGGAAGAATAAGTTTAGTCAATTTTAATATGAACTAAAAAATAAAACTAGATGTAAAATGAATAAAATCATACAATCAAACACATATGTTGCAAATTGTTCATTTATCGCTACTATAATGCAAATAGATCAAGACAAATTCAAACCAAAACATCACAACAATTAAAATATAACTTCAAACTACATTGTTCACTCATTACTGCGTTTGTTTTTGCTGAAAAAAGAAAAGGCAAGCTTATTTATTACACTTCCACTTGACGATTTAATCAAAGGAAAACCAATTAAGGGCACAACCTACTGCACATGATACATTCAATTTTGGAATTGCTAAGAAAAACGCAGCATTCTTCTCCTTTCTTGCACTTCACAAACTTTGCCCGTCCCTACTCGTTTTTGCTGTTTTCATTTCAAAAGAAAAGCACGCATAAAATATTTGCAATTTCACCAACACGTCTTCAAAATATTTGGCATGTTATTATTTTGAGTAGTATATTAACAATTGTATATATGATGATCAATCTTCATGGCAGAAGATTTTAATGTACATTGCATATCACCTACATGGTATTATGCATATAATTAAGTTCAACATTTAACACACATTTTAAGAACCTTAAAAAAGGAGGAGGGACCAAAAAGAAATTTTTAGAACATGTACATATCACCACCATCTGCATTAAGTTGCTTCACGGTGTCAACTATCACCCTCCTTTAAAACACCTCATTCTCACCGTTATTGTCTTCAAAGTTCAAAGCATTCATCTACAATATTTTTAGAATCTCGTGCAAGCCCCTATGTATGTTATTTTAACAAATTTATCACACTGTAGCGTTGTACCTTGTTCAACCACTTCAATAGTACCATTTTCTATTATATTATCACCAACAGTATATTCACTCCATTGTTACCACGAAGTACATCATCTTTTATGGAATTTAGCCCACTGTCTTCCTTAACTATGCCTTTAACATGCCTATTGCCAACATTGAATTCATCTCCACCTTCTAAAATAGCAAATTTATTTGATTCGCAAATCTCAAACTTTTTACATTTATCAATCTTGAATACTTGTTTTAACGTGGACAACATATTGAAAAAAATACGGACATGTATATATTCAAAGGCTATAAAAGAAATTAAAATGAATTTTATATCAAAGGCTGAAGTTAATATATTGAAACAAACATAGACAACGTGTTGAAACCGTCTGATGATATATTAACGGCTGAAGTTGATACTTTGAAACAAACATAGATAACATATTGAATTATTCTGATGATATATTAACAGTTGAAGTTACAACTGTTACATTATTTAGTCTATAGAGCCCAAAAATGTTCAGCTCTAGCTAGGAATAAGCAGATTGCATTGATGACTGAATTAAAAGTGAAACTAATACTAACATCCATAGAGAAACAGTGGATATCAATAAGAGCATGAGAGTTTGAATATGAATTTTTTAATCAAGAAAAGAGTCATAGGTCCATGTTTTTGATGTTGTTATACAAAAAGACCATGCAGAAATGAATATGTAAATTTGATCCCTATTTTTCAAAAATAAAAAAATGCAAAGTGTCTTGCACTTTCTGACAGAAAATGCAAGATAACTTGTCATTTTCTAATTTTGAAATATTTTTCGAAATTTTCGAAAATTTTGAAAAGCGCAAGTTAACTTGCACTTTCTATCAGAAAAGCGCAAGTTAGTTTGTGCTTTTTAATTTTGAAATTCTTTTTGAAAATTTTGAAATTTTTGAAATTTTTGAAAAGCGCAAGGTAACTTGCGCTTTCTATCAGGAAAGCGCAAGCTAGTTTGCGCTTTCTGATTTTGAAAATTTTGAAATTTTAAAAAGTGTAAGCTAACTTGCGTTTTCTGATTTAGAAAAACCAGGGACTTAATTTATGTACTTATTTCTACAGGGACTTTTCTTGTAACATCATCAGAAATAGGGACCTCTCATGCAAAGCCCCTTTTTTAATAGGAAGTAAAGCTTTTATATATGTACTTAGTAATTAAA
The DNA here is from genome assembly GCA_030737815.1 of Allium fistulosum. Classification (NCBI taxonomy): domain Eukaryota; kingdom Viridiplantae; phylum Streptophyta; class Magnoliopsida; order Asparagales; family Amaryllidaceae; genus Allium; species Allium fistulosum. The sequence goes on along the minus strand of CM060904.1, from coordinate 1,307,845,766 downwards.
TACTGCAACGGCAACAACCCGTTGTCAAGAAGCAATTAATTAACGATAAATAATAATAATTAATGAAATAAATGAGTTTTAAATTAATCAATATGTAATTAAAGGAATGCTTTGGGAATTTAATGGAAAATATTTGTAATAAAATGATAAGAATTTAGTTCGAAAAGAATATTGATTTGATAATCTATTTAGTTTTTCTAAAATATGAAATTATGAATTAATTGTATGGAATGGATTGATAAAACAGATTTTATAGAAAATGATATTTGAAATAAATATGTTAAAATATATTTGATGTTAAAAAGGATTTTATAATATTAAAAGAGTTCAAAGTTTATTTAGAAATGAATTTATAAAGAAAAGAAAGAAGAAGAAACGAAAACAATGCCTAACAATACATAAGCCCAAACTCGAAACATATTTCATGTAAATGATGTTGGCTAGAAGTGTGTAGTGTTAAATTTTGGTGATACAAAATCACAATAGAAGGAAACAAATATGCAAAAGGGAAAGTAATCACGTTTGTTCATTATGGAAATGCATTAATAATTGGATTGCATTTGAATGAGATGGCAAGGAAATTTATGCATGCGCACGTTATGGAATAATATATATGCAAAAGATATGCATATTATTTCTTTCTTCGTAATCGCATTGCTTAGGGATTATTTTCTTCCATCTTTGGAACGAGTGAATTACTTGCTATGTTTGCGTGATTTGTTACCGTTGTAATTTGCCTCCATTATCTTCTTACCATATTTTGGTAATTTGATTGATGACTCACATGAATTTATATTGGCTATATATTGAGGGTAGACTTCATTGTAAACCCATCCTGGTATTCAGCCAGTGATCTCCAGATAGAGTGTCTCTTTTTTATCCCTAATTGGGGCTTTGGTATGTAAACTCTTATCTTGTAATCTCTTGTAATTCTCTCATGTGTAATAAAATCTCTCTCCTTTGGACTGGACGTACACTATCTAGATGATAGTGGAACCAGTATAAATATTGTGCGTCTTCTTTTTCTGTATAGTTATTTACTATTTATTTGGAGTAATAGAATAACTGCTGCTAGATTAAGTGGTGTTCAAATTGGCAAATCTAGATCCTGTTTATTGTCTTTCCGCATTGGTGCAATTTCCGCACAACAGATTGGTATCAGAGCCAGGCGATTTGTTTCAATTTGTTCATCAATGGCTTCTAGAAAGAGCGGTAGATCTGATGGTGATTATGCTATTACTCATTTGGATGGAAAAAGAGACTGTGCAATATTGAAGATAAAGACGGAGGAGATTATGTTGAGAGAGAGAAGAGTGTTCCAGTCTTGGAAATTTGATGATAAGGAGTTTACTGTGTTGAAGAGACATCTGGATTTGGGAACTTGTATCTGCTTTATGGCTCGATGTTGATGTGAGAGTCTTATGTTGATTTCCATGGGAAATTTGTTGTTTGGCAGATAAGTGGATTTGGAAACTTGTATCTGTTTTATGGCTCGATGTTGATGTGAGAGTCTTATGTTGATTTTCATGGAAAAATTGTTGTTGGCAGATAAAGTATGTGGAAGAAGAGAGATTTGTCTTGTATACAGAGATTTGGATTAGCCTTATCTATTGGCTTTTGTTTTTTGGCTCTGTATTTGGATTGGTGATTGAGAGAATATTTTTTTTTGGCCTTGGTGGCTTTGAGATTATTTTGGTATCTACCTTCTTTTGATTTTGGATATTTGCAACATTTTGTTGGCGGGTGGGGACATAGTCTGAGCTCGTTAGCAATGTGTGATGGGGGGTGGCTTTGCCGGAACCCATTGGGTAAATATTCATTTTTGGTCTGTATCTCGTTAAGAGATTTTAGTTGAAGGTAGAGTTTGATTTGAAGAGTTTTATGTTGAGAAGAGAATTTGACTCGAGGTGGAGTGTTGGAAATATGTGATTTTGCATCAAGGTGGAGTGTTAAATTTTGGTGATACAAAATCACAATAGAAGGAAACAAATATGCAAAAGGGAAAGTAATCACGTTTGTTCATTATGGAAATGCATTAATAATTGGATTGCATTTGAATGAGATGGCAAGGAAATTTATGCATGCGCACGTTATGGAATAATATATATGCAAAAGATATGCATATTATTTCTTTCTTCGTAATCGCATTGCTTAGGGATTATTTTCTTCCATCTTTGGAACGAGTGAATTACTTGCTATGTTTGCGTGATTTGTTACCGTTGTAATTTGCCTCCATTATCTTCTTACCATATTTTGGTAATTTGATTGATGACTCACATGAATTTATATTGGCTATATATTGAGGGTAGACTTCATTGTAAACCCATCCTGGTATTTAGCCAGCGATCTCCAGATAGAGTGTCTCTTCTTGTTATCCCTAATTTGGGGCTTTGGTATGTAAACTTTTATTTTGTAATCTCTTGTAATTCTCTCAAGTGTAATAAAATCTCTCTCCTTTGGACTGGACGTACACTATCTAGATGATAGTGGAACCAGTATAAATATTGTGCGTCTTCTTTTTCTGTATAGTTATTTACTATTTATTTGGAGTAATAGAATAACTGCTGCTAGATTAAGTGGTGTTCAAATTGGCAAATCTAGATCCTGTTTATTGTCTTTCCGCATTGGTGCAATTTCCGCACAACATGTAGAAACTTGTTTTCATGAAAGGCTAAAAAGAAATTAGTAATTATAAAAGGCCCAAATATCACTTAGCCCAAGTTAGTTTAACCCAAGCCAAAATGTGAATATTGTTTCATGGAATGGACTCTAGAGATTTCTAAAATCTAGAGGTTTTACCTCTATCTATATATACAAACCAACTCCTCATTTTATCATTATTGAAAATTTGAATTTCCCACCAACACTATACCAATTTGAAAACTAAAATAATGTGACGCCCTACCTCTATACTCACACTAGCCAAGAACACTACGGGGTAATATCGTCGACTAGCACAAAGAATAAGGCTGTTGAGGAGCGACCATCTGTGTAATTGCTTTGTGCGAGTACCGATATGTTAGATAATATAACTTACATTTCATTTCATTTCAAGAGGAAATCTGAAATATCAAATGCAAACTCAAAGCTACCACACAGTGACTATGAGGCCTTCGGAAACAAATATAGAAATAAACATAACACAAATTTGTCACAGATATTCATATCACAAAAGCGGAAACAGATATAAATATAACACATAAAAGTGTACATCAAAATAATGGTCAAACTAGATCCACTACATCACAAAAGAATAGATACAAGTGTTAGATAAAAGAATAAGTATACATCAAGGAGTCTCTATCTCAAATGTATACAAATAAAAACTACTAAGCTAAAGTAGTTAGCCAAAAGTCAGGTGACGGACCCTGATAAGAAGTCAAGCAAAAGCACCTGAAATACCTTGGTCTGACCCGAGTATTATTTAAGAAGAAAATAATAAATGGATCAGTCTAGCTATAAATATCAGATAAAATGAGATAGGATAAGAGATATGACAAAAACGTATGATAACAATAATGCCATACTGCGACAAGTATACATCAAATAACAACAAAAATCATACAATATCTCAAATCATCTCAAAACACCAAAAAGAATCACATTCTTTAAATTATTTACCAAAACACAAATATTGACAAAACATATCAATGCCAATCCACAAAAATTGGTGAAACACAAATTCTAGAAATCATCAACCAGAAATCCAGAAATCACAAAAGGGGGAAGGCCTATCACAAATGGGAGCATGAAAACTCACCAACACGTGTAACACAAAAGGAATGTTATCCCATGGCCGCTAACCATAAAGCCGGTGCAACGGCGTAGTGCAATAACAGTACGCTTGAGGAACCTGAAACTCAAATGAGTTGGAACAACGACGTAGTGCAATAATGGTACGCTCGATGAACTTGAACTCAAATATTTTGGAACAATGACGTAGTGCAATAATGGTACGCCCGATGATCCCGAAACTCAAATAATTCGGAACAACGACGTAGTGCAATAACGGTACGCCCGATGATCCTGAAACTCAAATAATTTGGAACAACGACGTAGTGCAATAACAGTACGCTTGATGAACCGAACTCCATAAAGCCCGTAGGTCGCTAGCCTATAAAAATGAGACGAAGCTCAATAGAACTGGGTACAGTCCCCCATGCGGACAAAGAGACATCGCACATCGCTAGTCTAAACCATAAAATGATCATCATCGATCATCAAGAAGTGTCGATTACACTAAGCTAGTAAATAAATGAGTTTAGCTTCATGTCCCATAACCACTGGCTTAACTTAAATATTTACGAACAAATTGTAGATTTCCACTCAAAAATTGTCACAAGAGTTCAATCGAACAAGTCCAAGAATTAACCAACGAAGTAAACGCAAGCGTTTCATACCACTTGTTTTACTAAGCCGTTTAATTAGATTTCTCATACGAATGAGGTAAAGGTTTGTGTATACTAATAGATTGGAAAACGATTTTATAAGCGAGATTTGTATTAATATAGAGTTGAAAACATCTTTGTGAAAGAGTTTGAATATTTACTACTAGTATAGAAATATTTGTATTTGAAAGTGACAAATCACAAAAATGATTGTAAAAATAATCAATCACCAAAGATTCACATTCGAAGACGTGAATCAAAACCATAGAAATCAATATCAAATCCATCAAATGGATATTCCCAAAAATCGAAAGAAAGAAGTCATCAAAGTCAATAATAAGTAATGACAACTATCCGGATCAACAACAATCGATTAAAAATAGGAAATCCACTCAAAAACATAAGCAAATAGGCAAACTGCTCAATTCCAGACGTCTGGAGGTTCAATCCAGGCGTCTGAAAACTAACCAGACGTCTGGTTTAGAATCCAGACGTTTGGATTTGTTCTTTGGAAATAATCCAGAGAACCCCCAGACGTTTGAAACTTCAAGTCAGACGTCTGAGACCCATCCAGACGTCTGATCCTAAATTTCAGACGTCTAGAATTAGTCTCTGTCTTTTTTTATATTTTGCGTGCTTGTAGTTTTCTCTCCAGGTCCAAACCAGACGTCTGGACTTGGTCACCATACTTCTGGTCACCTAGTCTAGGCTACAATTTGCCTAGGCCAAAGTGGCCAAAACGTATCGGGAGCGATCGGACGAGCAACGACGACTAAGGATTTATGCCAAGCGACAACCCAGCCTTAAAGCTCTTCGATATACCCCAAATATCAATGTCCAAACATCTATAGTAGGATTTTCATAAAATTGGACCAAAGCACCAAAATTTGGAAAATTCACCAAATCAATTCAAATCAAAAGCAAATGAATATGCACAAATGTTAGGAATTTCTACCTAACAACAATGATAGCTATAGACGTAGATGTGAGTTAAAGAACTCACCTTTAAAACTCAAAAACACGAATGAGAAGCTTTAAAACAAAGGAAATGCCAATTCCACTTCAATACACCTCTAGAAGCTCCAATCTAAGCTAATAAGCAAATATTTCCTAAGTTAGGGTTTAGGAATTTCTGAAATTGAAGAGAGATAGAGATGGAGAAGATGAAGAGGATGCTTACCTAAGCTTCTCCTTGATTTCTAGCTTAAAGTTGATCTTTCCTAAACAAACAAGGGTTTTGGAATTCTAATTTCCAATCTCTTCCCCCATTTTTCCTTTAACTTGAGAGTGTTAGGAAAATAACAGAATGAAAGTAGAGGGAATGGAGTGTTAGGTTATTAGATGAGTTGGTGGGCTAAAACTCAAACCCAAAGCCCTAAATGAAAATATCAAAATTCTACTCAACTCCAAACATATCGATGTTTATACTCAAAAAAGTTGTAAACGTCATTTTGGACTCAATGGAAGTAGTCTCGAGTCCCAATTCGACTATTTACAAAAATTAACATTTTGGACTTTAATCCAATTAATGATGCTATATTTAAATAAAACATTTAAATATACAATCCTGAAATATTCGGGTTGTTACAGACTCCCCTCCTTAAAGAAATTGCATCATCGCAATAATTAAGAGGAAGATAAAAAGTAACAACCATACTAAGGCATAACAACACAAAAGAAGAAATTTTGAAATGAGAAGTTCATTATAAAGAGCACGAAAGAGTAAGTCCGGATGTGTTTGCTCGATGAATTCTCAAGATTCCCAAGAGAAATCCTTAGGATTTGAGGACCATTGAACCTTCTCAAGAAGAACATCTTTATTTCGAAGGCGTTTAACCTCCGAAGTAATGATACGAATAGAATGTTGTTCATAAGTCAAATTTGGTGAAACTTCAATTTCTTCAATTACACCGGGCTCAAGAATAGAATCGGAATCCCTAAGGTATTTCCGTAGTTGAGAGACGTGGAAAACGTTATGAATAGCATAAAATTGAGCCGGTAATAAAAAGCGATAAGTCACGGAACCAATACGTTCGGTGATGGGAAATGGACCAACATATCGAGGTGCTAATTTTCCCAATCAACAGAAACGCACAACATCTTTCATAGGTGAAACACAAATGAACACCAATAAAATCTAAACCTAAAACCAGCTTCTCACCGGCTTCAAGCCAACATGAAGAAAATCGGCATGGCCTTTCGTAGAGTGCCTCGAAAGGTGCCATATCAATACTAGATTGGAAGCCATTATTATAGGAAAACTCAACAAGAGAAATATGATCTTCCCAACTTCCACCAAAATCAAGAACTCATGCACGAAGGAGATCTTCAAGAGTTTGATTCACACGCTTGGTTTGTCCATCGGACTAAGGAGGATAAGCGGTGCTAAAATTAAGCTTTGTTCCCAAAGCTTTTTGAAGACCTTTCCAAAATCCAATAGTAAACAATGGATCACGATCGCTAATAATAGAAGAAGGAACTCCATGCAATTTAACAACTTCTTTGACATAGAGTTTAGCCAAAATAGGTACGGTCCAAAAAAAAGAAGGATGAGCCTCAAGGCTACATAAAACAAGAGATGAACATGAATTGGATTCACGATCTCGAATCTCACAAGTGAATAAAGTCACGAGATCATTCCATTCGGATATCATTATAGAAACAACCGATTGTTGCTTACGACCAAGGACATCGGCAACACGATTTTCCTTTCCGGGAAGATAAAGAATATCAAGATCATAAGATGCAAGAAACTCGAGCCAATGTTGTTAACGCAAATTAAGTTCCTTTTGAGAAAATAAATACTTCAAAGATTTATGATCGGTGTAGAGAACAAATTTCTCTCCCAAAAGATAATATCGCCAAATTATAAGAGCGAAAACAATAGCCGCGAGCTCTAAATCATGAGTGGCATATCTAGTCTCGGCAGGCTTTAGTTGCCTAGAAGCATAAGCGATAACACGTTCCCTTTGCATGAGAACGGCTCCCAAACCCACACGACTAGTATCGGTATAAACAATCAATTCTTGGTTCCCTTCGGGAATCGCAAGAATAAAAGCATCGGAAAAGAGTTCTTTTAATTGATTCTCTTTCCCGAAAAGCTAAGACATTCAAAATTATAATTAAGTTTATGTAATCATCTTTTTTTAGAAAATTTACTTATTACAAGTCAATTTACCGTGTCTGACTGTCTCATCATAGCGTTTAGGAGATTCCTATCGATAACGTTGATCAAGCGCATCGACCAGAATTCTTAAAGCACTCAATGGGCAAAACAACACAAAATCATCTTCTATATGATAAACATGTCTCTTATAAAATTTACAAACATTCTTTGCTCGTTTTAAGAACAAAATCCAATCATACTTATAAATATCTTATTATAAAGATTTGCTAATTTTAAATTGTTGTTTTCATCCATAATCAATAAATACAAGGATGGGCTCATCGAGATATTCGCAGAATACTCGATTCACAAAATGGATGAAATAAGGTAGAAGGTTCGTCAAACCAAATGACATAACGAACCACTCACAAAAATCAAAACGAGTGCGGAATGCGGTAAGTGGAATGCTATCCTCCACAACTCGTAGCTGATAAAAACCGGTGGCAAGGTCGAGTTGAAAAGACCTTAGCACCCCTCAATAGATTGCTTAGGTGATAATCCTAAGACAAGCTCAAATATATCGGAAAATTTACAAACTACTTGAATGAGAGAAATAACATTCTCCACATCATGTAGGTTTAAAGAATAAAACAATGTCACCGAATTGGAAATCGAAATCATTAAGAAAAGAAGAAATCTGCTTAATAGATTGAGTATATAGTTCGCTCAGGGCATAGGATATGGGCTTCATAATGATCAAGCTAATCCTTTCCCAAAAATCAATTTCGAAGCCTAAGTAACGCATAACATGCAAATCGGCTCGAAAAGAATAATCACATAAAATAATCTCGTCATTTTCATAAAGTAAACTGAGTGTTGTGGATCCACCAATCGGATTCGCAATTCTCAATGAAGTCATCAAGCCCATAATATTTAAAGAAAAAGAATCAACAAGTACTTTTGATATAAAAGAGTGGGATGCACCCGAATCAAAAGAAATTCGAAATAGGATAATCATGAAACAAATTAATGCCATCAAGGATAGAATGAGAAATACCTTGACCGAGAGAAGCGTCACTAGAGGCTTGCACAAAATTTAGCTTTCCCTCTCTCCTACTTTGAAGTTTGGGACATGAAGGTAAAAGATGACCCAAACCTTTGCAATAGCGACAAGTAAGGGGCTTTGGACACTTATTAGCATAATGGTCCTTAGAACCACAATTGTAGCATTGTCCACGATTAGGGATTGGAGTCTTTGCTACCGAAGTTGCCTACTTCCCTTTCTTGTTGGGATTAGGGCTTTTTAACTTAATATGCCTCTTCTTGTTGATGTTGAAATTTTGTTTGGCATCCACAACTTCAACACCACTTTCTTTATCGGCCTCTTCTAGTCGAAGAGTTATATCTACAAACTGGTCGAAAGGCACTTCTAATTTCAGAAGTAAAACCTTTTCAGGGTACTTACTCAAAGCACAGATAAACCTTTGATTCTTTACAAGATCCAAAAGCTATTGGGCAGACATGAATACTCCATCCAGAGAAGGACTACTGGATTGACCGGCGCTGGGACGGCCTGGTCTAACCATTTCTCTTCTTTAAGAAAGAAAGAAGAGGAAAAAGGTTATTCACAAAATGAATATCAAACAAACTTGATTGATAAAACAAGGCATTGCAAAAGAAAATAGGATATAACGGTACGAAGACTCGAATTAAATTCTATGGCACGATTCCTAAGAAAGACTTAGGAAAATGATCATTGCTAGATTATTCTACATTGTTCTGAAGTTTGGCTCTGATGCCAAGCTGTGATGCCCCACCTCTATACTCACACTAGCTAAGGACACTACGGGGTAATGCCGTCGACTAGCACGAAGAATAAGGCTGTTGAGGAGCGACCATCTGTGTAATTGCTTTGTGCGAGTACCGATATGTCAAATAATATAACTTACATTTCATTTCAAGAGGAAATCTGACATATCAAATGCAAACTCAAAGCTACCACACAGTGGCTATGAGGCCTTCGGAAACAAATATAGAAATAAACATAACACAAATCAGTCACAGATATTCATATCACAAAGGCGGAAACAGATATGAATATAACACATAAAAGTGTACATCAAAATAGTGGTCAAACCAGATCCACTACATCACAAAAGAATAGATACAAGTGCTAGACAAAAGAATAAGTATACATCAAGGAGTCTCTATCTTAAATGTATACAAACAAAAACTACTAAGCTAAAGTAGTTAGCCAAAAGTCAGGTGACGGACCCTGATAAGAAGTCAAGCAGAAGCACCTGAAATACCTCGGTCTGATCCGATCATTATTTAAGAAGAAAATAATAAACGGATCAGTCTAGCTATAAATATCAGATAAAATGAGATAGGATAAGAGATATGACAAAAACGTATGATAACAATAATGTCATACTGCGACAAGTATACATCAAATAATAACAAAAATCATACAATATCTCAAATCATCTCAAAACACCAAAAAGAATCACATTCTTTAAATTATTCACCAAAACACAAATATTGACAAAACATATCAATGCCAATCCACGAAAATTGGTGAAACACAAATTCTAGAAATCATCAACCAGAAATCCAGAAATCACAAAAGGGGGAAGGCCTATCACAAACGGAAGCATGAAAACTCACCAACACGTGTAACACAAAAGGAATGCTATCCCATGGTCACTAACCATAAAGCTAGTGCAACGGCGTAGTGCAATAACGGTACGCCCGAGGAACCTGAAACTCAAATGATTTGGAACAACGACGTAGTGCAATAACGGTACGCCCGATGAACCTGAACTCAAATATTTTGGAACAACGACGTAGTGCAATAACGGTACGCCCGATGATCCCGAAACTCAAATAATTCGAAATGACGACGTAGTGCAATAACGGTACGCCTGATGTTCCTGAACTTAAATATTTCGGAACAACGACATAGTGCAATAACGGTACGCCCGATGATCCCGAAACTCAAATAATTTGGAACAACGACGTAGTGCAATAACGATACGTCCGATGAACCGAACTCCATAAAACCCGTAGGTCGCTAGCCTATAAAAATTAGACGAAGCTCAATAGAACTGTGTACAGTCCCCTACGCGGACAAAGAGACATCGCACATCGCTAGTCTAAACCATAAAATGATCATCATCGATCATCAAGAAGTGTCGATTACACTAAGCTAGTAAATAAATGAGTTTAGCTTCATGTCCCATAACCACTGGCTTAACTTAAACATTTACGAACAAATTGTAGATTTCCACTCGAAAATTGTCACAAGAGTTCAATCGAACAAGTCCAAGAATTAACCGACGAAGTAAACGCAAGCGTTTTATACCACTTGTTTTACTAAGCCGTTTAATTAGATTTCTCATACGAATGAGGTAAAGGTTTGTATATACTAATAGATTGGAAAACGATTTTATAAACGAGATTTGTATTAAAATAGAGTTGAAAACATCTTTGTGAAAGAGTATAAATATTTACTACTAGTATAGAAACCTTTGTATTTGAAAGTGACAAATCACAAAAATGATTGTAAAAACAATCAATCACCAAAGATTCACATTCGAAGACGTGAATCAAAACCATAGAAATCGATATCAAATCCATTAAATGGATATACCCAAAAATCCAAAGAAAGAAGTCATTAAAGTCGATAATAAGTGATGACAACTATCTGGATCAACAACAATCGATTAAAAATAGGATATCCACTCAAAAACATAAGCAAATAGGAAAACTGCTCAATTCCAGATGACTGGAGGTTCAATCCAAGCGTTTGAAAACTAACCAGACGTCTTGTTTAGAATCCAGACGTTTGGATTTGTTCTCTGGAAATAATGCAGAGAACCCCCGGACGTTTGAGACCCATCCAAACGTCTGATCCTAAATTTCAGACGTCTGGAATTAGTCTCTGCCTTTTTTGTATATTCCGCATGCTTATATTTTTCTCTCCAGGTCCAAACCAGACGTCTGGTCACCTGGTCTTGGCAACAATTTGCCTAGGCCAAAGTGGCCAAATCGTATCGGGAGCGATCGGACGAGCAACGACGACTAAGGATTTACACCAAGCGACAACCCAGCATTAAAGGCTCTTTGATACATCCCAAATATCAATGTCCAAACATCCATAGTAGGATTTTCATAAAATTGGACCAAAACACCAAAATTTGGAAAATTCACCAAATCAATTCAAATCAAAAGCAAATGAATATGCACAAATGTTAGGAATTCCTACATAACAACAATGATAGCTATAGACGTAGATGTGAGTTAAAGAACTCACCTTTAAAACTCAAAAACACGAATGAGAAACTTTAAAACAAAGGAAAGGCCAATTCCTCTTCAATACACCTCTAGAAGCTCCAATCTAAGCTAATAAGCAAATATTTCCTAAGTTAGGGTTTAGGAATTTCTGAAATTGAAGAAAGATAGAGATGGAGAAGATGAAGAGGATGCTTACCTAAGCTTCTCCTTGATTTCTAGCTTGAAGTTGATCTTTCCTAAACAAACTAGGGTTTTGGAATTCTAATTTCCAATCTCTTCCCCCATTTTTCCTTTAACTTGAGAGTGTTAGGAAAATAACAGAATGAAAGTAGAGGGAATGGAGTGTTAGGGTATTAGATGAGTTGGTGGGCTGAAACCCAAACCCAAAGCCCTAAATGAAAATATCAAAATTCTACTCAACTCCAAACATATCGATGTTTATACTCAAAAAAAGTTGTAAACATCATTTTGGACTCAATGGAAGTGGTCTCGAGTCTCAATTCGACTGTTTACAAAAAGTAACATTTCGGACTTTAATCCGATTAATGATGCTATATTTAAATAAAACATTTAAATATACAATCATGAAATATGCGGTTTGTTACAAATAAATTCACATAAAATCCTATGAATCCCTACAATCATATATAAGCTTCTAGATAACTATCTACACCAAATAATCAATTGAAGTACAAGGTTGATTATCCAAATTGTATTGAAGAGTTCTTGTAGAGAAGGCAAAAAGAGGATAGAAAGGAGAAAGGAAAAGCTGGTGTGATCTTCAAGGTGAGTTCTTTTACTCACTACTATGTCCAACTTGATAGAATGATCATAGATCAACGATCAATTGCTTAAGTGATCAAGTTTTTACATTGGCGGAATAATGACCGCTCCTTTATATTTGTGAATTATGCTTCACTGATACAATTGATTATACGTGATTATAATATAGTTGGAGTATGAGAAATAGGGAGTTAATAAACACTAACAAAGGAAGAAACACTAGTAAATTGAATGGAAGTATTCATAAAAGTCATTTTTATGACTTTCAGTAATTCAGTTGATTAAGAATGGAACTCAGCTGACTAAATCATAGTTCAGTCGACTGGGAATCATATTCAGTCGACTAAATCAGTGAAATTCAAACACCAAAGAAATACCCAAATTCAGTCGACTCCTTTGGGATTTCAGTCGACTAAGCGATGAATTCAGTCGACAATTTCTTTGTATTTCCGATTTTCCTGAAATTATATTTTTCTATATTTTTAATTATTAAATTATAATTAAAGAATGAATATGGATGTCTATATTATATTATATTAAGAACTTTCTGATGCCATTTGTAAGGTTTAGAATTTATTTAAATATTTATATAAATATTGTTATAATATAATATATATCTATTATTCTATAAATCTATTATAGTTTTCAAAAATATATTTATATTTATATTTCATACAATTACAATGACTCTTATGAATTTACTTATATCACTACTAGAACAACAGTAAATAGCGACGGAGGCTTCTTACGGTCGCCGACGGCAGTTTCCGACGGCTAGCGACGATTGTCGAACTCCGTGGAATTTTGGTAAATAAAATATACTGGTCGTCACTAGCCGTCGAAAACCGAACGTACTAAGCCATCGACGGTCGTCACTATCCATCTAAAGTTATCGTGCATATAGGCCAGAGGCCGAGAGCTACTGCTTCATTCTTCATCTTCCTCCAAATTAAACAAAAACCCTACCTCCACCTCCTCCTGTCGTCAGCCAGTCGTGCCTCCCCAAGCTTCTCCAACATCATCATTCCCCACTCTCAACAATCCTAGCCCCTTCATCAATTTCTAATCAGGTTTAATTTCTAAATCCTAATTAATTTTGATTTGTTAAATTATGGTTAATTTGTTGTTATAGTTGTATAATACCTCATTGATTGTTTGGTATACCCTACTGAATGCTAATTAGGTTGTTGTTATAATTATTTATCATTGAAATGTTGAGAAAAAAGATTGTTTAGTGTATATGTGCGTTAATTGGTGTATATGTGTTGATTAATTAGTGCATACACACATTAGAACTACATTGGATTAATTAAAGTCGATGATCAGAATTTGGTGTATGCGTTTTCAAGATGACGAAAACGATAATTTAGTGTATGCATTTTTAGAATGTAAATAAATTATTGTAAAAATTGTTGTATAATAGATTTAGTTTTTGTAAATCCCTTAGAGAGTTTTTGGCCCCGTATGACAAATATTGTATATGATCATTGTATGTATATTTGTTTTTATCACAGAACGGACATTTATATTCATCTGATACAATATTTGTCGGATTTTTCCCTGTATTGAACAAGTTACAAACACAGTAGTAATTATATTTGCAAATCATTTTATTTAAACGGTTCACAAAATTTCGACAACACTTTCTTTCTGTTCCCTATGTACACACATATATGTACGATACAGGGAATAAAGGGGAAGTACTATCGAAATTTTTTTGAAACGTTTAAAAGAAAATGATTTGCAAAATATAATTACTACTGTGTTTGTGATGGAAAGTAGGATGACTAACCATCAAAATGTAAAATAATAACCTAAAAATTGTAGATTATATTCATACAATAATTTGTGTAAATTCGTTTGAAAATAAAATTAAATAGAATAATATTATATATTTGTGAAAATTTAAATGTATGATTTATTTGAAAAATAAAATATAAATACGTAAATAAGTAATGTGTTTTTATGTTTTAAAGCAGGAAAAATGGTCAATTATTTTATCGATCGGAGCTGGATGTACCAACAAAGAAGAGAAATTGGAGGCTCAATAAGTGAACATTTTCAAAATGGTATACACGTCTTTATTGAATTCGCTTTACGTAATAATGGAAACGACGAAGAAATTCGTTGTCCATGTAGTAGGTGCAAATTATTGAAGCATTTAATACCGATATGGTAATAGTTCATTTGTGCTAATATGGTTTCGTGCCGAATTATTTGGTGTAGGATCGTCATGGAGAACTTATAGCACCTTGTCTCGTACATTCGGAGGAGGAGGTGGATAATGATTGTTCCGACGAATCTTATTGTAGATATGGTTGAAGATACAGCACGTTCAATGTTCTCCACTGTTGAAGTAGATAGTAACGCTGTTAATTTCGAAGAAGAACCAAGTATTGGAGCAAAAGAAATTATGATTTATTGGAGGCTGCTAAGAAACCTCTTTGGGATTGTTGTACAAGCGGTACTCAACTATCAGTAACTGTAGAATACATTACGATGAAATCAAAATACAACTTCATAGAAGTCGGGTTTATAGCTATAGTACAATCTGCAAAATGGCATAGGCCATCCGATAATTTAATGTGCGAAAATCGTTATGAAGTGAAAAATCTTATGTCTGCTTTTGGTTTGCCATATCAAAAAATAGATACATGTTTAAATGGTTTCATTTTGTTTTGGAAAGACATCAATCTTAGGAATTATAAAATATGTAATTAAGAAAGATACAAACCAAGAAAAAAGAAGGGAAAGGAAGTTCCGTACAAGCGTATGCATTACTTACCTATCACTCCTAGGCTTCAAAGGTTATATACATCTTCTATAACCACGCATCATATGAGATGACACTATGTGAGAACACATGAAGAAGGTACGTTAAGACACCCAGCTGATGAAGAAGCATGTAAGCATTTTGATAAGACATACCCCGCTTTCGCAGTGGAGAGCCGTAACGTTAGACTTAGTTCATGTACGGATGGATTTTCACCGTTCTCTCAATTTGGTTCAAAATATTCATCTTGACATATAATCGTTACACCTTACAATTTACCTCCGTGGATGTGTTTGGAAACTCCGTATATGTTCTCACTATTGTCATCCCCGGCCCCGATGATCCGACACAAGAAATCGACGTATATTTACAACCGTTGATTGAAGGGTTGAAAACACTATGGTATGAAGGTGTTGAAACATATGACATTTCAAAAAAAAATCGTATGTTCGCTTCCCTACTGTGGACTATAAGCGATTTTCCAACGCATGCAATGCTATCGGGTTGCAGTACGGCTAGTCGTCTAGCTTGCCCTTATTGCATGGAAGAAACACGAGCATTTTCTTTACCGTATGGGAAAAAAATTTCATGGTTTGACTGTCATCGATGTTTTATCCATATTAATCATCCTTTTAGAAAAGATTAAAAAAAACTTTACAAGTAATAGAGTTGAGATCTTGCGATCATCAAAGATTTGGTCAAGCGAAGATATTTATGAGCTTGTAAAGGATTATCCAAAGATACATGAAACTGGCGAACAAATTGAAAATTCAAGGTAAATCAACGATTCATAATTGGTGCAAACAAAGTATATTTTGGAAGTTGCCTTATTGGAAAAATCTCTTAATTCGTCATAATATCGACGTGATGCACAATGAGAAAAACGTGTTCGATAATGTATTTAACACGGTTTTGAATGTTAGAGGAAAGACTGAAGACGATTTGACATCAAGACGTGATATAGAAGCAATATGCAATCATCCTGAACTTCATATGAAGCCAAATAACACAAAAAAACCCAAAGCATGCTACGAGCTAGACGGTAACCAAGTTAAAGTACTATTAAAGTGGGTGGAAGGATTAAGATTTCCTGATGGGATTTCCTCTAATCTTCGTAGATGTGTCAACTATAAGAACGGTAAACCGAGTGGAATGAAAAGTCACGATTGTCATGTAATGATGAAACATTTGTTACCCGTCACTTTCAAAGAACTATTGCCCATAAAAGTTTTGACGGTTGTAACAGAACTTAGTTTGTTTTATAAGGAGCTTTGTTCAACTACCTTAAAAGTTGATCATCTATGTAATCTTGAGGAAGAAATTCCTATACTGCTCTGCAAACTGGAGAATATATTTCCTCCTGGTTTCTTTAATGTAATGGAGCATTTATCTGTTCATCTTCCATTTGAAGCACGTCTTCGAGGTCCTGAGAAATATGGATGGATGTATCCGTTTAAAAGGTATTAATATTGAGTATGTTAAATTTTAGTTTAACCATATGTAATAAAATTTAATTATATTTATTCTTAACAGGTACTTAAATCATCTAAAGAAAAAAGTGAGACAAAAAGTGTGAGTTGATGGTTCGATATGCAAATCATATATCGAAGAAGAAGCTTCGTTCTTTTTCTCTCATTATTTCAGTGACCATGTGAACTTATCTTTTGAAAGTGCTACGCGAAATGATGAGGGCATTGAACAAGATTCTTCTGAATCAATGCTATCTATTTTTAGACAGCATGGACGCCCTGTTGGAAAATGTGTGGAAGTATGGTTAGACGACAGAGATTACCATGTAGCCCACACATATGTTCTTCTTAACTGTGCAGAAGTTGCGCAATTTGTTAGGTATTAATGAATAACACATCTAAAATTATTTACTTGAATAATACATGTGTGTATTAATTATAATGCAATATATTATCTGTATATGCAGTATTTATGAATCGCAACATCCAAGTGGAAATATCACTAAAAAATTTGATACTTGGTTTTCGAACCACGTATATGATCTAGTAAATTGTGTGGCCGACGAAGGGTTGAAACATCTTGCGATCGGACCAAAAAAAAAGTCAAGACATATCCAATATTCTTTGTCAATGGATACAAATTCAACACCAAAGAATATGTGGCTAAAAAATTAACTAACAATACCGGTGTATATGTTAAAGGTAGTGATGATCCAAATGATCACATAAATGATTTTTACGGCGTGTTAACTCAGGTTTTGCAATTAAAATATTTCACCAGACCTGCGAAAGAAGTTTATTTGTTTAGATGCAACTGGTATAGTAATGTTCCAGGTTTTGGAATCAACATGCACCAAAAATATAATATTATTGAAATAAAGCATACATCACGTTATATAAGTACGATCCGTCTATACTAGGAAAACATGCCCTATAAGTTTATTATCTCCTTATCCATCTATAAAAAGAGATAAAGTAGATTGGTCGGTGATTTTTTAAAACGAAGGCAGGATTTACGTTTGATGGAATGAATATTCCGGACAAACAAGCGTACCAAGCGGATATCGAGGAAAATGGCGAATTTGCAATAACAGATGATCAAACTGATTTAGGACATCGAAATGATGAATCAAATGTATTAGTAGAAGCATTTGAGACCACAGAGGAAAAAAATATAGAGTACGAGACCGAGTCTGAATCAGAAAACGATGAGAACTAATTTAATAGTATACATGTTGAAAAAAGGTAATTTATGGGAGTATTGATGTTACACTTTCTTTGTATGTTACATGCGATAATTGATGTTAAATCGTGATATGTTTACTCATAATTGAATGATATGTTCTCTCATAATAAAATAATATGTATGTGATAGGTATTACAAATGCCCTTCTTTAGGCGGCGGAGTTTTCACGGTCCGGTTCCCCCTCTGCGTCTCAGAGAGGGACATGTCACAGCGATGGTTATGGCAACGGCCCTTTGCAAGAGGCGCTGCGTACGGTAGTTAGATTGCTATCGAAAGTTGATGGCTCGTAAGTATTAAATTTCTTTCAGCATTGTAAATATTTTGTATGATATATTGGTCATGATTTGTCTGTATCGTATTCAATGTAGGGGTTTTGAGCTTGAGCCTTCTAACATTGTTCTCAACATATTGAGGCAGGCATACATGAGCCGTATGACTACATGCTGGCCGAAATGGAGCAGGATCCCAGACCATGTACGGGAGAGCATATGGCAAGACTTCCTGGTAAGTGTAAAATTATATACCATTATATATAATCACTTTACAATTGCCGACTAAGTATAAATATATAACTTATATTTTTTCAACATATATACAAGGGGCAATAGACTTACAAGAGGATGACGTGTCTCTTTGCCAGTGCCACTAGAACTCAAAAGTGGCAAAGAATTATAGAGATACGATGTCTACCATAAGAAAAACTATGAAGAAGCCAAGCAGGATGGGCGCCAGCGTTTGGGATCTTGGGCCGCATGGTGTAGTAGTGACGAATTCAATGTAAGTCTATCAGATATCACCTTAATTTATTCAGTACATAATACATAATTTATACCTTTAAAATATAATCTTAATTTTTAATTTGCAGGCGGAGTCGGACAGGAACTCTGCGAACAAGCAAAAAAATCCAATCACACACCGTGGTGGCTCGAAATCATTTCAGCACCATCGCGAGGACCTGGTAAATTAATTAATTGCAATTACGAACAGTTATTACATTTTTAGTATAAATTTGTATGAACAACAATAATATACACCAATTATTGCAGGAAAGAACGCGTGGAGGTCCTGTCTCGTATATGGACGTGTTTGAGCATACCCATGCCGTTAGGCAGACAAACGACGAGGGATTAGTGTCGTATGCCTGCCATGAGGATGATAAAGCATATGCCGCACATGTAATTATATTGTAAGTTATAAGTTATTAATAATGATCATTTCCATTAATTAGTTATAAAATATTATAATAATGTCATGTGACATTTATTTGTATTTAATTTTACGTTGCAATAAAATTTATGTAAGCACGTGTGCAAATGCTTGAGCATTCGGGATGGGAGCAGTTGACCACTGACGAGGAGGACACGATCTTTGACTCTGTTATGGACCCGACCTAGAGAAATAGGCGCTACGGTTACGACAATCAATCGGTAATTTATAAAAATTAATTACGTTGTAAAATTTGCTTAATTTTTATAAAAGTCACGTAATAACTTAAACATATTTTGACTTGTTTTGTAGGCTCAGACATTACAAAGGGCTTACCAAAAGGCTCAGGACAACACAAAGATTAATGAGCTTCGATAGCAGATTGCACAGCTGCAAGAGCAGGACCGCCTCCGAGCAGTGCAAACTGAGCAGCTGAACCAGCATTTGGCCGAGTATGTGGAGCGTTATGGAGTGTTCCCTTCGTCTGGTGGTCCGGAGCCGATGATGAGTCATGAAGTTCGATTTCCAGTTTTTTTTTAAACTGGTGTATATAAACATTGAGTGATGGTGAGGTTGAATT
This sequence comes from Allium fistulosum, assembly GCA_030737815.1. Lineage (NCBI taxonomy): Eukaryota > Viridiplantae > Streptophyta > Magnoliopsida > Asparagales > Amaryllidaceae > Allium > Allium fistulosum. The sequence goes on along the minus strand of CM060904.1, from coordinate 1,307,825,919 downwards.
ATAGACATATGGTGTTTGACATTGATTTGTGTGGTTGACTTGGTGGTTGATTTGTGGAGTTGATATGTGAAGTTTGATGTTGAATGTTGGATGTATATATTGTACATTGATGTTGGATGTAAATATTGCAGTTGGATGATGGAAGGTTTGTTTTGTATTGATTGAATATATTTGCGTTTGATATGATGATGTTTAAGTTCTATATTGATATTGATTTCAGCTTATATATATGATTTATATATTGATTTTGGCAAGTTGTGTTATATATTGGTATGGAAGCGATGCTCGGCTGTAGAAATTTTTTTTTACCCAGATTTCCGACGGCTCCCGGCGGCTTAATGGCCAATATTTGCGACGGCTAGCGACATCTATTTGGGTAAAATTTATGATGGATACCGATGACTTAATGGAAAATTTCCATCCCACGTGGTCGTCATTGCTGTCAGAAAAGCCTTCGGAAGAGTCATCGGAAGTGCCTTCGCAATTACTTCGTCAAAGCCATCGAAAGTGGACGAAAGGCGTGGTCCGTATTCCGACAGCATTTCTGACGACTCGCGGCGGCCGCCGACGGCTACGAGCCGTCGGAAATTGCTCTTTCTCTTGTAGTGTATATATACATACATGTATTCCAATATATATTATATTTATTATTATATATGTTTTTTTATTTATGTGTGATGAGAAATTTGAATAAACGGATTAGTACTATCGTCCGATATGAGACTTTCGGTAGTACTTTTCTAGTTATCCAACAGACTTGTTGCATAGAAAATATATAGTGTTTACTATGTGTATTCTATGAACGATAAATAACATGTTGTTACCACCAATTCTCACTCCAACCTTGTCAAAACTTAAATGAATAGAAGGAAAAAAGGAACGAGAGATGACAGCACCAACAAAGCCTTTCGAAGGAATCGAATGGATGCTACAGCCAAAAGTCAGATATGTACAAGCTTTCGAAAGGGTTAAAGTGGTCGAAAGCTCCCTTTCGCTTCATGTCTTCCTTTCGAAACAGATGCTTTCGCCTACATGAAGATGTTTCGAATAAGAGGAGGAATACCTTTCGAAGACAGCATATAACAACTCCTCACATGCACGCCAAACCTCTCGAAACCAAAGGTTTCACCTTCATTCAAACTACTTAGAAAGATGCCTTGATCAGAACAACCCTTTCGAAAGAATAATCAAGCCTTTCGAACTGGTCAAAATCTTTCACAATTAAGAGGGGCTCCGCATCTATCCGAAAGCATGTCTTCGAAAACTACCTTCTGCATCGAAACCTAGAGTATTTCAATACCTTCGAAACCCCAAGGATATACCTGCTGGCAAAGTCGAAAGCTCATGCTACTTCCCACTAGCAACAACAAAGCAACACAAGGGGAAAATGTGCATCCACCCCTTTCGACGAAGACGGAGGCAGTCAAATCCACTCAAATGCAATGCAGAGAAATGCGCAAGTTTCAAAGGTGACGAAGGGTCTATAAAGCCACCTTCCGACCAGGTCGAAAGCTCTGAGTCGAAAGGTGCCTACCCGCACCTATAAATGAGACACTAGGGGTCTCGTTTCGGGAAGGGAATTCCTTCACTCTTTTCTCATACTTTCTTAAATTTGTAACCCTAATTTGGAAATTAGATTAGGGGAAGTTGATCAATTTGTACATCATTAGCTTAATGAAGATGAGATTTTGATGCTTTTGGTTATGCAACTTTCTTGGGATGTTATTGAATTCAATTGTGTTCTGCTTGTGTCGATTTAATCGAAAGAATACCTTTCGAGTGGGTCGAAACCTCTCATTTTATCAACACACTTAGGTTCTTAGCTCCAAACCACTACTCATCAAAAGCTTACCTTTTTAGTAAGTCGGAACCTCAAACTTAGCCAATACTCCAAGAATTAAAAGTCCAAACCAAAGCCATTAAAGAGGCAAGCTTTCGACGAAGTCAAAACCCATCAATTAGCCAATACCCAAAAACTTTAGAGCCAACCAATAGGTTACCACCATTGTTTTAATAGGGTGTTTTGAAACGGTTAATAAGCCAACAAGGCTAGCTTGAAAGACTTAAAAAGAAGAAGGTTTAAGTGTTTCGACTGGGTCGAAAGGGTGTATAAGGAAGTGTTTACAAAACAAAGACTTATTCGAAAGGTGAATCAAAGGAAGCAATGAGATCCTAGTTTTCTCTACTTAATCAAAAGAGGTTTATAAGGACATATCTGTACCTTTAACTCTACTTTGCGGTGTTGAATTTTTTTTCCGTTAACGCATATGATGGTATGGGACGTCGCTATGTTATTTGTTTGGTTATTCATTGTAAGTAAATATCACTCAAAAAGGGATTCCTCATGTGTATGCGATGATGGTCGCTACGGTGAGTATACTATAGCCATAAGTTAACCTATATGTGGAGCCGTTTATCGGCATATGATTAGAGCAATGCGTTGGAAATTGAATATGAGTACTATGTGTCTATCTATCCTTGTCCAACTTCCTTATGTTTCGGGAGTAAACCAGATTGGCCAGTATCCACACTGGCAGCTTGATTGCGGGGTCGCGCCTTAAATCCGTGATACCCTTATATTATTTAGTTGTGAACAGTTGCTGAGTGTATTCCCCTGTGTCACATAGGCCTGCAGTCAGCTACCATAGGGGCATGTTCCGGGTCATGACCGGTGAGTCCTTGCGTTGTTGAGCATATTTGTGGATTATTGTCAAGATATCGAGAGAAAGGTAACTGATGAATATATGAGTCATATCAGACGGACACATGTGTGGCTCCTGGATCTAACTGACGTGATGTCAGTCTCCCGTCTGGTTCCACTATGTGTGGTAGATAGGCATATACTATTTATATTCCCTTAATAATGAGTATGACTATACTAGATACCATGAACCTAAAGTGTAGTCATTCCCTATATATCCATACTCGACTTTTTGGTATGATATTTACTATAATAAGAAAGTATGGTTTGATATTGTACCTACATATGGAATAAGAGTTATTCACATATATCACTATGGATTATAATTAAGATCACTATATCACCTTTCAGTTTGATTTAGACATAGTCTGACCCATATGTTTATTACTCGATTCAGTCCGAGATCTTGCAAGTTCAGGTACTATGTAGATGACTGGGCATACTTTGGCATTTTGGGGAGGCTGGTAGTAGATATAGGGTATACATCTCCTATACGTTCTTGTAGCCTCATTGATGTATTAGTTGATGTATGTGATGATGTATTGTATAGAGGGCTAGAGACTATCATTTTGTAGCCCTGGACTATGTATCATGTTACGTATTATATTTTATCTATTGTGTTGTGACTCTATGTACTCTAATATTATTATGAGATTATGTTTTATTTTGTCCTGGTAGCATATCTTTTTATTGCTTTGTATTGAGACCATGTACATTTCTAGTAAGTAGTTTAATATATACCAGTGTTAGTCCAAGGGAATATTCATGTGTATACCCCATATCGTCTTATTCTTCGTATTATCCGATAGTATTACTGTAATGCTCTTGGATAGCATGTGTATAGAGGTGAGGGTGTTTTATTTGGTATCAAAGTGAGGTTTGAATAATACAGGTCACAATGAGACACAAGTCAGTGGCCTAGATGACCTAGAAGACCTTGTCCTGTGGAAATTGGGTAGATAACTTAAATATATTATTTAGGAATACATGGTGATTACTAGGTGGAGTCATCTTGGTGCGTATTTTTTATTTATGTGTTTTATTATAGTATTTTCTTTTTATTTTAATTTTAATTTCACTTCTTATAGTAATGAGATATGGCTAGACGACGAGCTGGTCGTGCAGACCCATGTCAAACTAGTGGATCTGGGGGAGTCTATATGAGAATGGAGCAACTCATGGAATTAGTAAGGAACATCCAATAGTCGAGCGCTTCCACCACTTTGAATCACCTACCTGCGATTTGATTTTGCTAGACTGTTCCACGACTACACAAGCCTTATAGGAAAGACCTTCAAGGGTACACAGGGAGTGATAGGAGTGCAAGCTTAGCTAAAGACGTCTGAACGTATCTTCACACAATGGGCATAACCAACCAGTAGAAAGTCCAGATTTCTTCAATTCAGCTTCAGGAAAGAGTTTTGGATTGGTACAAAATATTAGTTGCAGAGACTAATGAAGCGGAGCTGACTTGGGATGAATTCGAGGTACGCTTTGAGCATAAATTTCTTCCGGAAGCTGATAAGGCAGCTATGTCCATGAACTTCATATATCAAAAGCAAGGGCATATGGCTGTAGTAGAGTATGTCACCACATTTGAGTCATTATCCAAGTATGGTACCAATCTTATTAACACACCGCTTAAGAAGAATCATAAATTTATGTACGGACTGAAGAAATCATTAAGGCTTCTACCTCAGCTATAGGTTACATTTGAGAAACTCATAGGGCTGGAAGAAGAGGAGAAAGAGAGCAGTGAGGATGAGCCAAAGACCATGCCAGTTGTTGGACAGAAGCGGAGATTCCCTTTCAAAAGGTAGAAGTCTAGATTTCAGGGCAAGAAGCAGGAGAAAGCTAGCATGCCAGAATACAAGGCTCGTGGTAGAGACATGGTCATATGTTTCAACTATGGAGGGAAAGTGCATTATTCTAGAGAGTGCAACAAGCCGCGTCCACCTCCATATCATAAGAAGTGCAAGATTTGTGATAAGGAAGGACATCTCAACTACACTATCCTATTGCCGATAAGAAAGACTGGGAAGGTATATGCTATAGAGGTAGCCAGCATCACTTATCAAGATAAAAGGAAATCTCCTGCTATTTTAGAAGGTATGATTTATTTTAAATGAATTATTATAAGAGTTCTTTTCGATACGGGAGCATCTCATACTTTCGTATTCAATAAACTAGTTGATAAACTTAATTTAGAAGTTATATGCTTAGTTACATCACTAAAGATTGCTAATCCTATCGAAGGATACGCAACCCTTGGGTTGATGTCTAAGGATGTTGAATTGGTATTATGTGACTTGTTCTTCTACCATGATTTGCCTGTTTTTAAATATTTCGGATTTGGAATTATTTTTTGGAATGGATTGGCTCAACTGCTATGAAGCTCATCTCTATTGTCCTGAGCGAGTCGTTACCTTAAGCCATCGAGATTCTACTAATCGAGTTAGTTTAGTACTTGGGGACAATGATCAAGATTCATAGGGATCATTATTTGCTCTCGTAGCGAAAAATGGAGACGGTATTACTAAGATTCCCATGGTTAGAGAATACTCAAATGTATTCGAGCCAAGGTTTTAAATCTCGGATTTTGGTCACGTTTCATCTTGAAAATTCTAGAGACCCAATCTCATATCGGGCGAGATCTTGGACGAGATAAATGTATATTGGGCATCCATCTCGGATTTACATCTCAGGTCCTAAAGTTTATCTCGGAGCTATCTCGGAATATTTGGTATTTTAATATTAAATTGCATACAACTAAATGTATAAATACTAATTAAAATAATAATTCAATTGATTTGATTTGTAATAATAACACTTTCGTCATGAGTAGCTTGAAAAAATATCCACACTATATGATGTAAATAAATAATGGGGATTTATGAATTGAACATATAATATCACAACAAGATGAAGCAAACATGAAACATAAAGTCACATAGGCACCCCACTTTCATTTGTTCAAATAGTTACTTGACTTCTCTACACTATAAACAAATAATTATCAATAACATTACTAATGGTTTTCTTACATTGTATATATTTCATAGTAAAAACAAAATATAGAACCATCCTACATTTACAAATAAACATATGATTAAAACTCCAAGCTCCAAACATGTAAAAGATCTTAGTAGTCATTAGTCAACGAAATTAAATCAAGCATTCCACTAGTTATAGTTTAATTACAAAAGTGACTAATTTAATCATATAAAATTTAGCTTAAACTAAAAAAAGGATGGAAACACCATTAATTTGTGTATATGAAATGAACTATATTAAGTAGCTTAACTGGATACTATGAATTAAAATGCAACGAAATGCATTCGCGACCGAAATGAATGTAGAGGATAGAGGAATGTATCGTATTAAGTAAAGGAAATAATTTTATGGAATTTGGACCAAGCCCACTAAAAAAATAAATAAATAACATCATTTCGGCCGAGATCTCGCAAATAGATCTCGGTCGAGATTTTGGCTGAGATTTGAATATCTCGGCCGAGATTCAGGTCAACCGAGATTAATTCGAATTTTGCTGTTTCGAATCGCTCAAGGTTGAAAACGAGATCTCGACCAAGATTACCGAGATTTTAAACCTTAATTCAAGCCAATTACAGATCTCCCTCCTAAGTGAGCAATCAAATTTTGAATCGATCTTGTTCCTGGAGCTTAACCTGTGAGTCAACCTCCGACAAGGATGTCTACGAAGGAAATGAGAAGCTTAAGAAGTAGCGGGAAGAATTGGAGTCGAAACACTTTATTAGATCGAGAAGTTTACCTTGGGGAGTTGCAGCCATATTTGTGAAGAAGTCTAATGGATCCCTCAGGTTGTCCATCGATTATAGGAAGCTGAATGAGCTGACTATTAAGAATAAGTACCCCCTTCCTAAGAATGATGATATGTTTGATCGGTTGAGTAGAGCTAGGATCTTTTCCTAGCTGGACCTAGCTACAGGATTCCATCGGCTCATAATAGTTGAAGACAACATTCCACTAACCGAATTCAAGACTAGATATGGATCTTATGAATGGCTGGTTATGTCGTTTGGTTATACAGATGCTCCAGCTTATTTGTGGACCTAATGAATAAAGTCTTCAAAGACTATTTGGATAAGTTTGTTTAGGTTTTCATCAATGATATCTTAGTTTATTATAAATTTGAGGTAGAGCATGAAAAGCACCTCAGAATTGTTTTGGAGACATTAAGGCGGAATAAGCTGAAGGATAAACTCTCCAAGTGTCACTTCTGGTAGAAGGAAGTTAAATTCTTATGCCATGTTGTTTCGGAAGAAGGCATTTCTATTGACCCGGCTAAGATAGAGACTATTCAGAATTGGAAATGGCCTGAGAGGGTTTTGAAGATCCGCATTTTCTTTGGGTTAGCCGGATAATATCGGTGATTTATTAAGGATTATTCAAAGACTGTACAGCCTCCAACTAACCTCACCAAGAAAAGGGTTAAGATTCAATGGACAACAAAATGTGAGGATGCCTAACTAAAGGAGTTGCTCACCAATGCACCAGTGCTGATACTACCTGAAGGCAACTAGGACCTAGAAGTCTATATAGATGCGTGTGGTTCTGAATTGGGAGCAGTTCTTATGCAGAAAGGAAAGGTAGCGGTGTATGCCTCAAGGCAACTAAGACCTAATGAGATTAGATATGCCACCCCTGACTTGGAACTGCCCGGTATAATCTTTGCGTTGAAGATTTAGCATCACTATTTGCTTGGTGAAAAATGTGTATTATACACAGATCATAAGTCGCTGAAGTACTTGTTCACCCAAAAAGATCTTAATATGAAACAGCAGCGATTGCTAGAATTTCTAGCAGCATATAATTTTGATATCCAATATACACATGGGAAAGGTAATCGCGAAGCTGATACACTAAGTAAGAAGTAGTTTCGATGATGATTGCCAAACGGAAGGATCTTGAGACACTTTCTATGTGTGAAATTAGGCTAAAGATTCTATAGCGAATTCGGGAGCAATGTTGGCGAGTCTTATCGCTGGGCCATCTTTAGTTGATCGATTGACTAAATCGGCTCATTTCATAACAGTGATGTTAAATAGAACCACATCATATTTGGCAAAGTTATATATGAAAGAAGTGGTTAGGCTTCATGGAGTGCTTGGTTCTATTATTTGCCATCGTGATCCCTTATTTACTAGTAGATTCTGGAGAAAGCTTCAATCAGCTTCGAGAACGAAGCTGAATTTTAGCATTGCATATCACCCACAGACCGATGGACAAACCGAGCCAGTGAATTAGATTATTAAAGACTTACTTCGAGCTTGTGTGCTTGACTTTGGTGGTAGTTAGGAAGATCACCTTTATTAAGTTGAGTTTGCTTATAACAATAGTTATCAGTCAAACATTGGAATTGCTCCGTTTAAAGCTCTGTATGGAAGGCCTTGTTGATCACCTTCTTATTAGATGGATATTAGAGATAAGTTTATTTTGGAACTTGATTCGATTAGAGAGGCATAGGAAAAGATTGAGCCAATTAGGCAGAAAATGAAGGAAGCTTAAGATCATCAAAAGTCTTATGTTGATTGACGAAGAAAGGAGATAACATTTGAAGTTGGAGATCTTATATACGTAAATATACCACCTCTTAAAGGAATTATGAGGTTTAGTAAATTTGGGAAGCTAGGACTTCGTTATATTGGCCTATATCCAATTACCGAACGGGTTGGGAGAGTTGCTTATAGGGTAGCATTTCCAGAACAATTTGCAGGAGTACATGATGTTTCCATGTATCTCAGCTAAGGAAGTGTCTGCGTGATTTAGAAATCATTGCAGAGCCAAGAGAGATACAAGAGCTCGAAATATCTCCAAATCTGACTTATGTGCAATATCCTATTTGGATAATTGATTCAGAAGTTCGACAGCTCAGGAGTAAAAGAGTTTCTTTGGTAAAGGTGCAATTGTATGATAATCCATTAGATTATACCTAACAGACTCAGGAGCACATGGAACAATCTTATCCTAAGTAGGAATAGCGATGACGTAATTTCTAAAGGGGAGGGGGGAAATCTATAACAACCCATTGTCAAGAAGCAATTAATTAATGATAAACGATAATAATTAATGAATTAAATGAATTTTAACTTAATCAAATGTAATTAAAGGAATGATTTAGGAATTTAATGGAAAATATTTTTAATAAAATGATAAGAATTTAATTTAAAAACAATATTGATTTGATAATCTATTTAGTTATTTTAAAATATGAAATTATGAACTAATTGTTTGGAATGAATTGATAAAACAAATTTTTATAGAAAATAATATTTGAAATATATATATTAAAATTTATTTTGATGTTAGAAAGGATTTTATAATATTAAAAGAGTTTAAAGTTTATTTAGAAATGAATTTATAAAGAAAAGAAAGAAAGAAGAAGAAATGAAAGCAAGGCCCAACAATACATAAGCCCAAACCCAAAACATATTTCATGTAAAATGATGTGGGCTAGAAGTGTGTAGAAACTTGTTTTTATGAAAGGCTAAGAAAGAAAAAGAAATTACTAATTATGAAAGGCCCAAATATCACTTAGCCTAAGTTAGTTTAACCCAAACCAAAATGTGAATATTGTTTCATGAAATGGGCTCTAGAGATTTTTGAAATCTAGAGGTTTTACCTCCATCTATATATACAAACCCAACTCCTCATTTTATCATCATGAAAATTTTGAATTTCCCACTAACGCTCTACCACTTTGAAAACTAAAATAAATTCACATAAAATCCTATAAATCCCTACAATCAGATATATGTCAAGTGAAGCACAAGGTTGATCATCCAAATTAAATTGAATAATTCTCGTAGAGACGGCAAGAAGAGGGAAGAAAGGAGAAAATAAAACCTAGTGTGATCTTCAATTCAAGGTGGGTTCTTCTACTCACTACCATGTCCAGCTTGATAGAATGATCATATATCAATGGTCAATTGCTTAAGTGATCAAGTTTTTACATTGATGGAATAATGACGACTCCTTTATATTTTGTGAATTATGCTTCACTAGTATAATTGATTATATGTGATTACAGTATAGTTAGAGTATGCGAAATATGGAGTTAATAAACACTAATAAAGGAAGCAACACTTGTAAATTGAATGGAAGTATTCATTAAAGTCATTTTTAATGACTTTCAGTAATTCAGTTGATTGAGAATGGAATTAGCTGATTAAATCATAGTTCAATCGACCGAGAATGATATTCAATCGACTAAACCAATGTAAATATCAAATCCGAGAGAAATACCCAAATTCAATTGACTCCTTTGGGGTTTCAGTCGACTTATTCGGTCGATTGAGTGATAAATTCAGTCGAATATTTCTTTGTATTTCTGATTTTCTTGAAATTATATTTTTCTATATTTTTAATTATTAAATTTTAATTAAAGAATTAATATGGATGTCTATATTATATTATATTATATTATATTAAGAACTTTCTGAAGCCATTTGTGAGCTTTAGAATTTATTTAAATATTTATATAATTATTGTTATAACTTAATATATATCTTTTATTCTATAAATCTATTATAGTTTTCAAAAATTTATTTATATTTATATTTCTTTTAACTACAAGGACTCTTATAAGTTTTCTTATATATTAATACATATATTCTAATATATATTACATTGATTATTATATATGTGTTTTCATTTCTATGTGATGAGAAATTTGAATAAACAGATTAGTAATATCGTTTGTTCTTTTCTAGTTATTCATTGGACTTGTTGCATAGAAAATATATGGTGTAGACCGAGTGTATTTTATGAACGATGAATAAACATTCGAATAACATGCGATGGTATGGGACGCCGCTATGTTACTTGTTTGGTTATTCATTGCAAGTAAATATTGCTCAAATGGAGATTCCTCTTGTGTAAGTGATGATACTCGCCGCGGTGAGTATACTATAGCCATGAGTTGACCTATATATGGAGACATTTATCGGCATATGATTAGAGCTATGTGTTAGTTATCGAATATGAGTACTATATGTCTATTTATCCTTGTCCAGCTTCCTTTATGTTTCGAGAGTGAACCGGATCAACCAGTATCCACCCCGAAGGCCTGATTGCGGGGGTCGTGCCCCGAATCTGTGGTACTCTTATATTATTTAGTTGCGAGTAGTTGCTAAGTGTATGCCCTGTGTCACATAGGCCAGCAGTCAGTTACCATATGGGCACGTACCGGGTCGTGACCGAAGTCGAGCACATTGGTAAATCATTGTCATGATACCAAGGGGAAGGTAACCGATGACTTTAGGAGTCATGTCAGAGGACACAAGTATTGCTCCTATAGCTAGCAAATGTGCTGTAGGTCTCCCGTTTGGTTCTAGTGTGTGTGAGGGGTAGATAGTGTTGAATATGCTAGTATATGATTTTTGTTGGATGATAATAAACATATATATATTCATTTAAATGTATTTGTTTTTGTACTATTTTATTTTTCACATAATTGAATAAATATTTGATGAATAAATAACACAAAATACATATTCAAACAAATATTTTATTCAAATAAATATTTATTACAAATTTAAATAGTACAAACTTCAGCTCTCACTACATTTACACAATTTCAATTACAATTCAATTTCAATTACAATTCAATTTCAATTACATTATAATTTCGATTACATCACAAATTTCAATTTACAATTTTGGCCTCACTACATATCACTCAAACACTTGTATTTATCTTCAACTCTATTCCAGTTGTGTATCCAGCATCTGAATTATCTGCAAAATAAACACTGACGCAGTAAAATTGAAAAAGAAAATATTTTGTAGTGCAAATTAAAGTGTGTGTTTTTGAAAATGTTATTTGCCTCAGTTATTTGGGTTGTTCCTCATTTATTTCTTTTGAATTCATCTTTACACGAACAGCTTGTAACATGCATAGTGTATCACTGTACATGCCATAAGGCCGTGCACACCAATATACACTTGATAAAATTGTAGGGACATGTGAGCACAAGGTCAAATCCAAGTAAAAGTTGGATTCAACTCAGGTGCATGCAAACAAAATTTAGTTCAGAAAGTACAAAAGATTCAAGGCAGTTCTCTAACTAATGTACACATGAAGTCTCGACCAAAACAACAAAACATGCTAAGGTTCAACAAATATGACAACTGCCTCAATCACATGTACAAAGGATAGAGCAAATCCAGACTTCAAAATCAAACCAGGACCACTTCAAATGGAACAGTCCAGTTAGAACAATGCAACTGAACCAAACCAGACTTCAAAAGGCCAACAAGACCAGAATCACTTCAAGTGGAACAAGACAACCAAAAGTCAACATGAATCCAAAATGAGCTAACAAAATGCAAACAACAATACAAAGAAATCAAACAAGGTCAGGTATAAGCATGGATGGTTAAGGCAATGCTCAAAGCCACACAGCAGTGATAACACAAGTGCACCATACCAGGGCAGTGCAAAGTGCAAAGCAGCTCAACATTAACATGCAATGCACAACAACTCAACATTTCACAACCCATTTGGACATCAAGATATGTATAGTGAACACATACAACATGGATTCAAATCAGAATAGTGAGGAAAAAACATAACAGTGAACAGGAGATCACAGTACAAGCTTGGATTAGGTGAACATGGCAACATGAGCATGCAACAATCATACACTCACAAACACACATGTATACATATATGCATATATATATATATGTATAATCAGTTCAAAGAACAAATTCAACATGAATACAGATCAGTTTAACTCGAGTACACATGAAGCATCAACTCAAACCAGAAATATCAAGTGTACATCAAAATGCAGGCTCAAGTGTACAAAGTGTATCAATCCAGAGTAAATCATATGCAACCATGTATGTTCAGGCATGAACATAACAACACAAGCGAAGCTTCAACAAAGACACAGAGCAGACTGTGATAACAAACCACCAGACTAAATGGAACAAGGAACCAAGACTGACTCCAAAATGCAAAAGCTCCACACAAAAATGACAACAGTGCATCAAATTAGTACATACTCAACAAGCCAGCATTATGTGTTTTATGGAACTCGCAGGTGATAAATAAGAAATATAAAAATTCAAAACCGTGGGAAATGAAAAGTCAAGTTTTCAACATGGCAAAGTCAAAGCCGATAATGTGAATTGATGAAGTCACTGTGCCAACGAAGATTGGAACAAAGGTAATAACACGTATTAACAAGTTACTCTCCAAATTCATGGAGGAAAAGAACGAGAATCAAATTCAAATACCAAGCTACAATCAAGGAATGAACCAGTCAGAGGTCTCGAGATCATACGATCAAAAATCAACGCAGAAAACAAAATCATGAATTATTCAAATCGAAATTATACGAACGTAAATTAAGGGATTCGAACCCTATAAATACCCATTAACATCATCGGCAAAGGGGCATTCGAGTTCAAGACAAAAATCCAGAGTATACTCTTAAATCGAAAACAATTTTATAACTCGAATCGAAGTCGAGTTCAAGCATATCAAACAGAGTATAATCAAAAAGGAAAGTCATGTACCAATTTCATTCAAGTATTCGAGCTCGACAAATTGGAGCAGCCGAAAGCCAACCAAAGACAGTGATCAATTAACGAAGCCAAACGAGTGAAATTATAATCTCAATTGATCACAATCGAAGCGGCAACTTCAATCGAACAAAACCCTAGAAAGAGGAACGAAAAAAGAAAGGATCAACCGAAGTTTTGCACAGAGAAAAATAATAATAAAGGGGAACCCTTCTTCTATTTACAATTTGGGCCGACATTTATATATTTAATATTGGGCTTTAATTTAAATAATAGGGTTTTGTTTTTTATTTGTTTTAGTCTTTGTTTTTATTTGTAATTTCTTTTTAAATCGTGTAACTTTCTAGTCATGTGACAAGATTACGAACTACGGTGGTGTAGTTCGAGAATTCGCAACTCAGGGGCTGAGTTGTGGCAGGGTTTTGAGTGTAGAGTTAGGTTAGTCATTAGCGGGTGTCGCAATTTTACGTGTGTAAGCGTTTGATTACTTAATTTCTAGTAGAAACCTTGGGGGCAACACGTAGGCAGGGTTTTGCCGAAGCTAGGTAAATCAGTGTTGTTCTATTTCTGCTTTTATTATTCTGCTATTATCTGTGCTGCAATTATTATATTTATTTCCGCATTAATTTTTATTATTATTAGTATCACCCTATTCACTCCCATCTAGGATGAAATCGATCCTACAGATAGGCATATACTATTTATATTCACTTAATGATGAGTATGACTATACTAGAGGCCGTGAGTCTAAAGTGTAGTCAGGCCCTGTATATCAATACTCGGCCTTTTGATGTGATATCTACTCTAATAAGAGAATATGGTTTGATATTATACATACACATGGAATTAGAGTTACTCATGTATATCACTATGGATTATATTATGATCACATATCACCTTTGAGTTTGATTTAGACATAGTCTGACCCATCTGTTTTATACTCGGGTTAGTCCGAGATCTTGCAGGTTCGGGTACTATGTAGATGACTCGGCATACTTTGGCATTTTAAGGAGGCTAGTAGTAGATATAGGATGATACACACCCTATACGTTTTTGTAGCCTCATTGATGTATTAATTGCTGTATGTGATGATGTATTGTAGAGAGGGCCAAAGACTATCATTTTGTAGCCCTGGACTATGTATTATGTTATGTATTATATTTTATCTATTGCGTTGTGACTGTGTACTCCGATATTATTTTGAGATTAAGTATTGTTTTGTCCTGGTAGCACACGTGTTTATTGCTTTGTACTAAGACCATGTATATTTATGATAAGTAGTTTATGATATTTAATATGTTCCGGTGTTAGTCCAAGGGAATATTCATGTGTGTACCATATATCGCCTCATTTTCCTTAATATTCGACAGTATTACTCTATAATGGTCTTGGATAATACAGGTATAGAGGTGGGGGTGTTTCAAAAGCCGTTGGATCTGAGAGAAAATCAAATTAGTAATATGTATACAGAAGGTTCTAAATTTGAGGTATGCAAATAATTTATAAACAAACAACAGAGATAAAAAACAGTTGATAGTTAACAATAGTGAATCAAATTAAGAATGAGTAACCCCTGATAAATAAACAGTTGAGCCTGTGGTTCATTGAACTAATCTCATTGGGTTGTTGATCGTCGAACTAGAGTCGGTGGATTTGTAGAATCGCGCTGAAGTGATCTCAGTGGATTGTTGGTGAAGACATTGATCGTCGAAGTATCAACCGATAATCTGGAATCGCGCTGAAGTGATCTCAATGGATTATTGGAGAAGACGATGGATTGTTTGAGAAGACGTCGATCATCGAGCTAATCTCAATCAAGAATAGCACTAAAGCAGCCCTAGTTTATGCGGTTCAGTGGACTAACCATTGATCGATTGTTGGAGAAGACGCTGGAGAAGATGGTGGATCTGGAATCACATTGGATTTGAAATCGTGCCTTTTTCACAGCAGGGAAGAAAGGAGAGCTAAGGTTTTTTTAGTTTGTGAAAGGTAGCCAGAAGCAGTAGCGAAGTAGAGAAAATGCAAAAGAGTATTACGGGAATTTCAAAAAGACACCGTTGATTTTATGTTCATTGAATTCTCATTATTAATAGTAGAGATGTGTATTAAAATAATAATAGACAACAAAATACATATATAAAGGAGTTAATATATGCGCTGAGGTGTAAATTCATCGCTTATATACTAACATATTATACCATGTACATATTATATTTTGCATGTACATTTACGTGTATGTGTGTCTTTGATACACATATACGCTTTATATATCACAAATATAACTAAATCAAAATTTTATATTAATTATTAAACAAAACAAAGATTTTATTTAAAACTTATTTAGATGGAATCTAGAAGATGTTTAATGAAATGGAATACATATCTATCCTCAACAAAATGTGATAAAAAGAATAAGATTGTGTCACGCTTAACTCTTGATAATGTTTTGGATAGGTCTAGTAAATGATGATGTGTAAAGGATTGATTACATACGACCAAATAATGAGCATTGATGGATTTAGACTTCATGGGTCCAATAAAATTTAAAATGATTTTTTTTAAATTCACTCATTTAACCCGCTGCGTGATGACTCAGTTCCAATAGTGCGTAAGGCAAGAGTTCTGTCATAGCTTTCTCAGACCAATTGTTAGGACTTTGGTAGAAGTTTTTGGGAATAGTTCCATTTCCTAACTAAAAAAACTAAAAAATAAATAAATAAAATATGGAAATAAACAGAAATGAGATTGAGATTGGTATATAAAAAATTACCTCAAAATTTTATTGCTTTTTGCTGATTTTTGGGTTAAAATTTTGATTTATTTTGATGTGGAGGAACAAGAGGGAATGACAGTACATACATGTATATATATAGCGGTTAACTTTTTGAACGTTATGGCTTACCAGTAAAATTTAGCTATTGGCGAATGCTAACCCTTCAATTTCAACAGTTAAGCCAAACAGATCAAAACCGTGGACCCATCAAAAAACATGTGACCGTTTGACATGATCTCAACATAAACAGGTATGGGTGGTAATTAGACCTGACCAGATGGACTCAGATCCGACCCGACGGGTCTCGATTTTAGACGGGGCGAGTTTTATCGAGTCCAAACTGTACATTTCAAAATCTAGACCCGAACTCAATTCAAGATTCAAATCGAATCGGTTCGAGTTTGGTAAAGTGGTAACACTGAAATACGTATATTTCAGTGTTTTTTCAATCGGAACGGTTTGGTTATTTTTTATCATCCAGACCTGATCCGAGATCCATCGGTTCGTACCTTCAGGGTATGGTCCTTCGCGGTTCTTGGTTGGGGAAATTAATTTAAAGGACAAAAATTTGTATATTTTTAGCCTTAAAGACACGACCTCAATATTTTAACCACAAGAACAAACATTCTTCTAAAAATTATTTATAAGGACAAACATTCTTCCAAAATTATTCAGAATGACAAACATTCTTTCAAAACTGATACCGAACTAAAAATGATATATAAAAACTGCTACCAATAATTACAAACTGATACCCAAAAACTACTATTAATAACTAAAAACTGATATCTAAAGAAATTTGTCCTTCGAGTTCTGTCCAAGGATAAATAGTTGAAATTTTTTGTTCTTTGATAGTAATTTCCTGTTTAGATCGGAGTAAAAAATTGCTAGAAAGGTTGCCCGAAATGAACTAAAACGTACGTACATTACCTATTCAAGTTTTCAGGCTTTCAGCTCTACCAAATTCAACAAACAAACATATTAACATTTTCCTTCGTACTCTGCTGCTCCAGAAACAAAATGAGAAAATAAAATCCCAAATCAAAATTCAAAATTCTAGAATTTCACGTAAAAACAAGATAAAATCCCACTTCCAAAAATGCCATCATCGCCACCGTCTTGCTTTCACTGGTGGCACGCTCCCATCTACGTCATCGCCGCCATCATCCTACTCATCGCCGCCGCCAGCTCCCCTCACCTCGTCAAAAAATCCAACCCTTCCGCACAAGAACTGCCAACAGCCCCCACTTCCTGGGACCACCTCATCCTAGCGCTCGGCTTCAAGAACGCCTACTCCTCCTTCGCCCACGCCCTACACCTCGCCCTCGGCGGCGCTTCCCTGAACCTCAACAACGCCACCGTCTTCGCGCCACGCGGCGAGATGCTGTTGGAATCCGACGTGGCGAGAGCGGTCAGAAGGCACGTGGCGAGCGGGAGGTACATGTTCGAGGATCTGATCTTGATGGAGATCGGGGAGGAGGTGAGGAGTTTGGAAAGGGGAGGTGATTGGTCGCTTAGGATCACCGATTGGGAAAATGGGGGTGATAACATCGTGAAGGTGAATGGCGTTGAAATCGTGGAGTTCGAGGTGTATGTTGATGATTGGGTGGTTGTTCATGGCATTCGTAAGCCTTTTGATGATTTTTTTCAATTTTGATATTTGGAATGATTTTTCTTCCTGTTTCTTCTGTGTTCGGAAATTCACGTTCTTGTTCATATGATCGATTCAAGTTTTTAACCTTTCAAGTTTTCTTGCTATTTCTTCTTCGGTTCTCGGTCATTTTGTAAAGTCTGTATATCTCATGATTTACTCTCTAATAAATCATATGATTGTCGATTGTATTTTGTACTGGAAAAGAAGTAAATGAAGGGAGTTATGAATTGAAAAAACTGCTATGTTTCTTTGTTTTGAGAGGATTTGGAAAACCGTTGAAATATGAATTTGAAAACTGCTATGTTTCTTTGTTTTCTGAAACTGTTTAGTCTATAAAAAGGCCTTTTAAAACCTGTTTATACGGTAGTAAATAATTAAGGTCTAAACCTTTTATTCACACAACATTCTTCTTTCTCTTCCCCATCAAACAAATTTGCAACGTCCCCATTTTGAAGTTCGAACATAGACAATAATGGTGCTTCAATCGTTGTCAATATTATTTTCCAACGATAAAATGAAATCAGCTATTGTATTATTAATCACCAAGAGCATAGGGATAAATGTTTTCATGGATCATTTCCATTCATAACTTATTTTATTACATAACTCCACGATTACGACGCTTAGACAAATTATTATAATTACATCATACGGTTTCAAGAGCGACACATGATGATGAACCTTGGATAATTACAAGTGATTATAAATCACACCATTACATATATAAGCAACTACGCTACACTGTGGAATAAAACTGAAATAATATTAGCATGTCTTTTGCACTTCTTCGATAGGTTTTTATTTATCTAAAAACTTGAAAATCCTTACTCCCGACTTACTCAGATGAGTATCTGAGAGTTTAGAGAGAAATCAAAAACATCGGATCAAAGAAAAGTCTGGTATGAATAATATTAATTAACTCAAATCAAAATAAAAACATAGTGAGACTACACCGCTGAGAAGAACGGGTTTTCTCATCAGTAGTATATTAACAATCGATATGTTAAACATAATATTCAATGAATAGAACAAGATTGTCTTTGATACAGTTAGGGGTGTGTCCTTGGGGAATTCTATAATTTATTGTAAATTAATTAACTTTGTAATTAATACTCGTTCGTAATAAAGTTGTTTTCTTTCTGTTATATATTTGTTATAATTTGTTATAAATAATTAAAAGCTTAATTAAAATATATTTAATAGAAAATCCATAAAAGGTGCGCTTGTGATAGTAATTATAAATAGTTGTAATTAAGAGTATTGTTTCACAATATTTTAAAACACATCATTTTAAATGTTCCTAGCCAAGATGCATCGAACTTTGGTATTAGTATACCCGTTAAGACTAGAGTACGTGACGCTCCCCAAATGATAGACAGTGTATTACTCATGATTGTTGGGGGCACCTAGGGGTTACATACTAATAGTTATTGGATAACGATTGAACGACTTATTGATAGTTTTTTGTTTGTTAATATAACTAATATCAAACAGAAAATATCGATATGATTGATTTACACAGTTCTCTGGGCTTGAGAATACTATGAATCTCAATATGAAAGCTCCGCTTTGATTATAGTCAAATCATGGCATGACGTCCATCGAGTGACTATAGTTGGGTCGAGTGGAAGTATTGAAAGTGAAGCGCTATTCAAAAGAGGATTCGTCTCCTCAGTTATATGAAGTTAGTATCATGGTCAACTCAAGAAAACTCAAAATCAAAATTTCTGGCCAGAGTAGTTCGATTAATAACAATTGTTATTATTGAACCAAAGATTTTGCGTTTGGACTATAGAGTTGAATATGAGCAATATTGAAACTTTGACCATTACCAAATTCCATAAGTTCGAAGTAATATAGTTTTAACAAAGAGAACTGGTATAAATAAAGTGAAAATTAGAACCACGTCCCTAAAATCAAATTTAATAGTTCAAAACTCCTTCCATTTTAAACTTGTAAATCCGGTCCCTATTTTTCTTTTACAATATTTTGTTTCCTTAATTACCCTCGTTTATTTTGTGTCGACTATTCTCGTATGATTGTATTGGCGATCAAGATTTGAAATCTTCGTAGGAAAATCAGATTTAATTCGATCTACTGTTCGATTTTATTTTGCGATTCATTATGGCTTCATCATCTTGCAGGTAAACGTTTGATTTAATTTTCAATCGACTTTGTATTATTGTTTTTTGCAATTTTTTGTTAATTTAGCAATGTTTTTTGTATAATTATGCATAGCAAGTATAAGTTATATTAAGTAATTTGAATAATATGATGTTTTTTGTTCAAAGAAATTTTATTTTTAATATTATATGTAAATGCAGAGTTGTATGCAGTTAAGTATGTAAAATGCATATGTAAAATGCATTTAACATTTGTAAGCATTTAACATCTTGTAGGCAAAATGCATTTGCCTTGTATCAAATTTTTTAAGGATCTTTTTACTTTTTAACTGCATATGTAAAATGCAGTTAAAATTTGCATTTAACAGTTGTATTTATTAACTGCGTATCAAGTATGCAGTTAAAAAAAACATTTAACAGCTGTAATTTTTAACTGCATACGATATACGCAGTTAAAAATAATACAATTCATAACTTTATATTAGATATGTATGCAGGTATAATAAGAATCTTATGAATTTTTAACTGTATAAGTGAAATGCACTTCAAAATTAGCATGATTCAAATGTATGTTTTAACTGCATATGTTATATGCAGTTAAAAATTGCATTTAACAGGTGCTATTTTTCACTGCATAACAGATTTGCAGTTAAAAATGGTGCAATTTATAACTGCATAAGTGATATGCAGTTAAAAATGCAGTTGTTCGTAAATAATTGCAAACATGTATGGAACTATTCATAATAATTGCATATATGTCTGCAAGTATAATAAAAATCTTATGACTTTTTAACTGCGTAAGTGAAATGCACTTAAAATTTGCATCATTTAATTGTATGTTTTAACTGCATATTTCATATGCAGTTAAAATTTGCATATAACAGTTGTAATTTTAAGATGCATATCAGACATGCATTTAAAAATGATGCAATTCATAAGTGAAATGCATTTAAAAATGTAATTATTAATTGTTATTACAAAGATGTATGCAACTATTCATAATAATTGCATATATGTCTACAACCTTTCAATAAAATTGCATATAACTAGAAATAATCAACATATCTGCATATAGATGAGAAAATATTTGTTGAAATTTTTTTGCATTTTTATTTGTATAATTAGATGCTTCACTGTAAATGTCAACAATATTTTTGCAGTGTTTTATGCATTTTTATTTTCAATATTTGGAGATTTGACTGCAAAAATTGTACCACAATGCTGGTTTGCAATAATTGCAGATTTGTCTGCAAATACTAAATATAGTCGCATATATGCCTGCAATTATTGCATATAATTGCATAGAAGGGTGCAGTTATATAAAACTTCTACTACTATAAACAATTTGCAGAAAATTCAATATTAATTCACAATATCGTATATTAATTTGGGAAAATATGTTTAAATTTTCATGTAACTATTTCGATGCATTAAATTAGGCATAATATTGTTTGTATGTGAATGTTTTTGAGCTTTTCTAACAAATATCTGCAAATTTTATCAAATTTAGTTGTTAAAATAGAATAAAAATTTAAATGATGAAATTTCTTAATAGATAACCTTCGATTTTCCGATTGTGTTGTTTTCATCTTCTGAATCTCAACTTTCTTCAGTTCTGGACTCGATTCGGACATCGATTTTTGAAGTAGGAACTAATTCCGATTTATAATTCAGGCGATTAGGGTTTTCTTTTTTTAAGATGTTAATCGATGAAAAGAATTTGAAGGGTTCTGGGTTTTGTTCGGAGAAGACGTAAGGGTATTTAGGAAAATCTTTTTGTCACGTTTAAAAATAAGGATGGAAAACTTATTATTAAAACGGATGGATGTTTTGTGTATTTTCAAACCTATTAAGGATGTATGCCAAATGTTCTCATAAATAGAAGTCACAATCGGATAACGCTTAACAAAGTAGAATTATAAATAAAAGTAACCTCAAAGTCAAAGTCTCTGGTCGGAGCATTTGGTTAATAATAATTGTTATTATTGAACCAAAGACTTTGCGTTTGGACTATAGGGTGAATATGAACGATATTGGAATTTTGACCATTACTGAATTACATAAATTCAAAGTGATATAGTTTTGATAAAGAGAATTGGTGTAAATAAAAGTCAAAAACGCATAACGCTTAATAAAGTAAAATTAGATTTTACGAAAACATAAAAGCAATAAATTTGGCCAAAATGTCACACCACCTACTAAGTGATGTGTAAACGTTAATATTTGAATAGTTCGATATTAATTGCTGACCAAATTTACACCTCACGAGTCACACAACCGAAATGATGAATTCTCCTTTGACCACGATCTAGTTAATTTATAATTATTATAGATTAATTACTCTAATTAATATTTATCAAATATTAATTATAAGATATCGATTATAATTTGTGGAACAAATATTATTATATTTATAATAGTTATAAATATATCAATCGATATATGTTATCGATAAGCAATTAAATTGGATTTAATTACATAATATTTTTCCTTTTACTTGGGTTTAAATGAGTTGAGGCTCGTCATGGTGGGTTAAATTTCAGCGACAAGATGGCATAGGGCCGCTCAAAATATGGCTGGAAAGACTTGATTTTCGATGGCCCAGATGGAAAGAGAATTAGTACGAGATGGGTTCCACTCTTTTCTCTTTTATATTCACTATATAAGAATCTCTAATCTAATTTGATTAGAATTTTTTTCTTGCCTCCTCCTCTATTCCTTGCTGGTATCATCTTTAGTCCTTCATTTCATCGGGTTCAAATCAAGTCAAATTCAATCGCTATCCGATAGCTGGTGGTTAACCGTGCAAGGACTAGCTCTTTGTTGAATCGGGAACAGTTTCAAGACGCAGAAATCATATTTTCGAAATGTACTTCAAGGTAGTGGGATTAAGGTATGTTTTTAATCAAAATATAGTTATTAATTCTAATTATAATGTTTTATTATATATATATATATATATTATATTGTTAGTTAGGTGACGATTCTGATATGCAAGTAATATTGTCACAAATTAGTTTGGTTATATGCAGGTTTATATAAATAAATAAAAAATTATTTTTTATCAAATAAACATCAGGTTAGTATGGCTCTTGAAAAAAATATATTTTTATATTTTATTAAATTAATATATATCATTTAATTACATATATATAGAGTTTATAATTAATTATTATATCATACTTTAATAGAAAATAATCATATAATTTTATACATGAAGAATTAAAGAAATAATAATTTTTGATAGTGAAAAATAATTTTTTTATTATTAATATTTTTTAATCAATTTATTACATAAATAAATTATATTAATTCAAATATTTTATGAAAATTATATTTTATAAAATATAAAATTAGCAAAGAAGCTCTCAGCCAAAAATAAAAAAACATTTTTTATTTTTAAATTAATTATCTAATTTCGACCGAAAATTGAAAAATTATTTTTAAATCAAAAAATTGTGGAAATTTTTTCAAATGCATAAAATATCTTTAAGGATATACAGGAAATTTTAATTTTGAAATAAAGTTTTGAAATTAATTTTAATTTATATTCTATTAATTTTCGAATAGATATTTAATTAAAAGATACTATAAAATAAAAAAATTTGTTGAATAGTGCGCACGACCTGGTGTTTTATATTTTTATCTAAAATAGTTTTAGTATTTTATTAATATATATATATATATATATATATTGTTATGCATATATTGGTATATATATATATTTAAAAGAAAATTCCTATATGTATTATTTATGAATTTATAATAAAAAATCTTAATATTTCTAAATAATTTATTTGTATTCAAATAAATCTATTATAATAATATGTACATAATATTAATATTTTAGTCATATTATAATATATGTGTATACACACACACATATATATAAATATACTTATATAAAATTATTTAAACGAAACTTAATATATATACATATATATGCATTTATTTATAATACTTATGTATAAATAATAGTATATATAAGCATACATATATTTGGACAATATACAATTGCATATTGGATGAGCTAACGTGTCCGTTACGTTGTAAATTCCAACATTTATACATATGCATATTATACCTTGCACAGATTGATATATTACACATGCACGTACGCATAAATATGTGTATGTGATTCACATATATAAATATATCATAACATAAATTAAATAAACTATATATATTTATAAATTTAAGTAAAATAAAAGATTTTATTTAAATAAAATTTAGAAATGTTCTAAGTGAAGTAGACTTCATCGGTCTAATAAAAATTCGATAAGGGATTTTTTTTTGAAATTCATGCTTAACTTTCGCTTTTGGATAACCCAGTTTCAACAATAGTATCAAAGCCCAATAGCCTATGCGGTCTAAATTTGTCATGTTAGGATTATCTGTTAAGCTCACAGCCCGAAGGTTTCCCCTAATAGGAAAGGCCCAAATTGAATTAGGTCTTGGGCTAATTTTCAAAATTGTTTGAAAGTTAAAAATATAAGATTTTAATTCTAAAAGTTAAATTTAAAGTAATATATAAATGTATTATGTAAGTTGTAGTATAATAAAAAATTTCAAAATGCTTAAAAATATATGAGTGTTAATTTCAAAAAATTTAAAATAAAAATAAATAAATTAAATAAGTATATACATGTATTATATATATTACATATTATGATATATGTAATGTTGTTTTAAAATGTTTAAAATAACATAATTATACATGTTTGTATATGAATTGAATTTTGAGGATAATATAACTAAAATAGTTATAAATAAATTAAATAAAAAAGTTAATTAACTAAGTAATACACACATGTATATGATATATGTGTTATACTATAATGGTTATAGTATATGATAATTATTGAATACAAATGTTATATTAATATGAGAATAATTAAAATTAATTAAATAAGATTTAATTAATATAATTTTATACATTAGACTATTATATAAGTAATATAAAATATAAAACTTATATAATATGAATGTATAAATTAAAGTTGAAACATTAAAGAAACCCAAATAGACTTAAGGAATATATACATATGAAAATGTACGTATACTGTGATTTTTGATGTGTCCGACACTTGAATCGCGAGGGTAATTCATTAGAATTACATTATTCCATAAGTCGATATCACTCAATGTAATATATTGAATATTATGAATCTTTAATATAATGTTGTCCTCTACCATATATATATATATAAATAAATATATACATACATACATAAATACATACATACATATATATATATATGTATATATTAATAAAATACTTGCATAATCTTTGGTTGTTGAGCAAACTCAAGTTACGGATGTTATGTGTAGTATTATTAATATATTGAATAGATGAGGTAAGATAAATATATGTATTTGTTGAGCAAACTCAAGGTACATATACTATACTTATGCCATCACGATATGTTAGGTATGGGTGAATAATTTCGTTTCGATTTGTTGAGAAAACTCGAAGTCAAAGTGAAATTAGGACAAGGTACCAAGGATGAAGAGTTGTATACGATACAACCAATAAGGAGTTATCCATCATCCGTGGAGCTATGACTTGTTGAGCAAAATCAAGATCAAAATTCCACGGTGGACGAGTCTTAACACCTACTAGTGAAGTCGAAAGACTTCTATGTTTCAACTTAGGGTTTGGCGAAACATAAAAGACAAGTGGGAGCCTATTAGTAAAATGAAACATAAAGTTTAATCTTACTAATATTACAAGAACATCTACTATGATTTGTCCTAATAATCTTCCACTTAAACTTGTAGAAAATGACAACTCCAAAACTGTTTTCTAAAAATGACAACTCTAAAACTATTTTCGAAAAATGGCAAGCTCACCGGACCTAACTGTACCGACTGGCTAAGAGAATTTAAAATAGCATTGAGTTACAAGTGCCTTTAGACTGCTATTACATGCGAACCTAAAGAACAACCCATCGATGATGCGGAACTCGAACTACGACTTGCTTATGAGAAATGGTTGTCATACCTAGAGATCGTCCAAGTTTTCGTGTTGTCTACGTTTGGTAAGTAGTTGTATGAGATATTCGATAATCTTAAGGTCCTATTTGGTGAACGGTCACGTTCCACAATGTACGAGCTTGTGGAAAAGCTGTTCAATACCAAATGACCAAGGGGTAGAAAGTAGATGATTACATGCTAATGATGAAGGGTTATGTCAATAGGCTTTTATAGTTGGACGTATAGATAAACAATGAATTGCAAGTAGATTTGATACTTGGTTCACTTACTCCTCAGTATGAACCATTCATACTGAATTTTAACATGAACCAATTGAATGTGAATCTTGTGGAGCTCTTCAATACGTTGAGGTCGACCGAGTCACAATCTAAGGATCAAGGGGCTATACTTGCTGTTAAGGGTGGTGCACCATCTTCAAGAAAGTGAAGAAGTTAAAAGAAAGGTAAGAAAAAGGAAAGTAAAAGGATCGATGACAAGGTTAAATGTCGCTACTGCCACAAGAAAGTTCAGTGGAAAAGGAACTGTCCTGACTACTTGAAGATTGTTAGGCAAAAGAAGCATAATGGTTCTGCAGCTCCATCAAGTGCATTTATGATTCAAAATAGTTTTGTAATCAATAGAAATATCAAGTGTTTTAGATATTGGATCTGGTACTCATATATGTCATTCATTACAGGGGCTTAGGAACTAGCATCGTGTGGCAAGAGGAGAAATGAGACTCCAAGTTGCTGATGGATCTATGGTAGATGCAACGGCAGTAGGAGACTATCATTTAAATTTTCCTAGTGGACTACTATTAAATAATTGCTATTTTGTAAAAGATTTTATTTGTGGAATTATTTCTATTTCTAGATTGTTAGAGACCGAAAATATATTTCATTATGCAAATGATGTTATGAACATTATTTTGGATGGAAATAAAGTCTGTGATGGTATTCTTAAAAAAGGCATTTATGTAATTAATATTAATTATGTGTGTCCTGTGAATAATGCTTCTAACAATATAAATGATAATTATTTTTGGTATTGTACGCTAGGTCAAATCAGTGAGAAACGACTACACAAATTAAAAATGGAAGGTTTTCTACCGTCAATTGATTCTGAAGTATTTGACATGCGCGAGTCATGTTCAAAGGTAAGATGATCAAGCACCCCATCAGTGGGAACAATGAAGGATTTGATGAACTCTTAGGGTTGTACATAGTGATGTATATGGCTCGATGCTTGTAATTACCAAAGACGGTAGTTCTTACTTTGTTATCTTCACTGATGATTTCACGAGGCTAGGAGGATATGTGTATCTTATGAATAACAAATATGATGTCTATAAGAAATTTGTTGAATGCAAAAATGTAGAAGAAAACCAAACGCGCCGTAATATTAAGATTCTGTATTCAAATCGAGGTGGTGAATATGTTGGATAGAATTTCCAACAATACTTCAAAGAAAATGAGATTATCTCACATGTTACTCCATTCTATATTTCACAACACAACGGTGTGTCAAAACGAATGAACTGAACCCCATTAGATATGGTTCATTCCATGATGAGTAAAGCTGAGTTACCTCTGCCCTTTTGGGAATATGTGATAGAAACCACAGTGCATATGTTGAACTTGTTACACACTAAATTTGTGCCTAAAACACCATATGAAACGTGGCTCAGTAAGAAACCCCAACTCAAATATTTGTGTATATGGGATTGTCTAGCATACGTTAAGAACGTTGGTCCGAATAAACTAGAGGAAAGATCAGTACCGTGTATATTTATAAGATATCCCAAATACTCAATGGGATATATATTCTACAATACCGAGGAACAAAAGGTCATTGTTTCTTTACACGCTATCTTTTTAGAAAAAGAGTATCTGTAAAAGGAAATTAACAGCGAGGTTGTAGACTTATATGAGATTCAAGAAATTAATAATGAGGTCGAACCAGTGGAAGAACCAAGTTCACCTGCATATGTAAACACAACCTATTAGATGGTTTAGTAGGGAATCTTGTGCACTAGAGAGATACTACAGTTTTCTCATAGATGACAAGAAGGACTGTGTCTTAGATGACGACACTCCTCTGTCTTTCCAACAAGCACGGTAGAGTAAAGATTCCGCACTCTTGCTTGGAGCAATGAAATCCGAGATGGATTCCATGGGCAAAAGCAAAGTTTGGACTTTGTCAAACATACCCGAAGGGATAAAACCCATCGGCTGTAAATGGATTAAAAAAAAAAGTTAAATGCATATGGGGAAGTAGAGACTTATAAGGCAATGCTAGTTGCGAAAGGATTTCATCAAATTCAAGATGTTGATTATGATGAGACCTTTTCCCCCATGGCCACGCTTAAGTCCATTTTGATTATGCTAGTCATTGCTGCATACAAAATATGGAAAATAGATGTAAATACGGCTTTTCTAAATGGTGATTTGGAAGAAATCATTTATATGTTGCGGTCCGAGGGTTTAGTGGTCAGTGGGGTTGAGGAAAAGGCTTGCAAGTTGTTAAAGTCCATTTATGAACATAAACAAGCTACAAGGAGTTGGAACAAGTGTTTTGATAAAGAAATCAAATAGCTTGGTTTTTATTTGAATGCAGAGGAAGCGTGCATATACAGAAAGAAATAGAGCGACGCTATCGTTTTCTTAGTGCTTTATGTCGATCATCTATTATTGATTGGCAATGACACTTCGTTGTTGCAATCAGTAAAAGCTTGACTTTCCAAGAACTTCTCCAGAAGGATTTTGGAGAAGCAGCCTATATACTTGGTATAAAGATCTATAGAGATAGATCTAAGAGGTTGTTAGGATTGTCCCAACCTCTGTACATATGTACCATACCGAAAAGATTCAGTATGAAGAATTCCAAATGTGGAAATGTTCCAATGTAGTCTGCAATCATCCTTTCTAAGAAGGATGCTCCTCATACCGAGAGGAGAAAGAACGTACAAAGAGGATCTTCTATACTTCAACCATAGGTTCCACAATGTACGCTATGCTATGTACTAGATCGGATGTGGGATACGCATTAAGCCGATATAGGTCTAATCCCGGAGAAAAGCATTGGACAGCCGTGAAATGTATACTTAAGTATTTGAGAAATACTAAGGACTTATTCCTCAGATATGGGAATTGTTATCCCTCCTTTTGGCAAGGTCGTAACACCAAGGAATTGACTAGCAACCAGTGACGGCCCGTCCCAGAGATCGGTCATATACGGGCTCACTACGGATATCGATGAATTTTGTCCGAGTCCGGATCGAGCCAAAATTGGTAGGACATGACAAGCTAAGCCATGGGAGCCAACGTTTCAAATATCAAGTCAATCCGAGTTCGTATGCTCGAGTTATGAGCGATACAAGATTGGACGAAAAATCAATTGTCGGTCGACTCGCTCCTTCGACTCGCTTCGCAGCACTCAAGAGAAGCCAACTTCGACTCGCTCCACGTCCCTCAGAGCTGCTCTCTTCGACTCGCTCCAGTTTGAAACCATCGAAAGTGCATACTTCGACTCGCTCCGCTCAAACAACTGATCAACTCCATCAACTTCGACTCCACTGCTCAAACCTCCCAGGACGCCCCACTTCGACTCGCTCTCCCAGTGCTAGCTTCGACTCGCTCGACCAAATCTAGCTTCGACTCGCTCGACCAAAGCTAGCTTCGACTCGCTCGACCAAAGCTTGCTTCGACTCGCTCAACCAAGTGCTTACTTCGACTCACTCGAAACAACATCCAGGACAAAGTAAAAATCAAGTGCCACGTCATCGATTCGAACGGAAGCGAGTCGAAACGGAAGCGAGTCGAAGGAAACAGCCTACCGAAAACTCCATTTCGTATCGATCATATCTCCCAATCTACAAATCCAAATTCTATGAAATTTTCATAGAAGACTACGTGCATGCTAAAGAATGTCCACGCCAAATTTCGACTCCATTGGATGAAATCTCGAGCGAGTCAAAATCTGCTCGTGTCGATCACGGATTGGATCGAAACTTCACGGGTTTGGGCGTGCGGGCCTTGTCACGTGCCAGAGAGGGTCTCCCAAGATCTGGGCGAAATACCAGCCTCCTACACCTATAAATAGACCCCCAAAGCCAACAAAAAAGGGGTTCTTCTTCCTCTTTGAGATCTCCAACGCCCGGACTCCGCCAAATCCAGATCTGAACTCAATTGCTGCTACCACAAACGAAATTCATTGCTGCAAATCACATTTGACTGCTGTAAATCATTGAATTCACTTGTAAACACAAAAGAAAGATCAATAAAGCAAACTACTTCATAGTGGACGTAGGCTATACGCCGAACCACTCTAAATTCTTGTGTCTCCTTGCACTTTAATTATTCTTATTTCTGAAATTTGGGGTGTTTGTTAGATAATTCCTCTTTTTCAATTTAATTTCTTCACTTTATCTCTTCAAAGACTTCCGAAGAGTGTTGTGCCCAATTTTGGTACAAACACTTTGGTGCTTTCACTGAGAAAAACCCAATTTTTCTCCTGCTCTTTGGATCTCCTATCTATATTGGATTGCATAAATCTAAGAAGAAGATCCAGATCTAGAACTTCGAAGCTTTTCCATTCTACTCAGATTTGCAATCAGATCTAGGAAAGGACTTCATCAATTCATTATGATAAGCACACGTACCACCTCAATAGCTGCTGATCAGGGAGCACGGGACCGACAAAATCCCACGCAATCTCCTCCATCCAACCAAAATGCTGCAGGACCTTCAGACCCATCAGGTCCAATCACTAGACAAGAATTTCAGACATTGCTTCAAGAGTTGACCCAAAGTCGACAGCAGCTAGCGGAACAACTACGTGCCAACACGGAGTTGACTAACCAGCTAAATCGCCAAAGGCGAAGAAGATCTAGAAGAGACCAAGGTTCTCACTCCTCCACAGATTGTTCAGCCTCCTCCGATGGCCAAACGAGATCCACCCGTCCACGGTTGGGTGGAAGCTACACCCAGGCCATGGGACACCAACCTGCTTCGAACCTTGGGCAACCTAGAGCTGGACCATCCGTTAGCCTCCGCACAGAACCTTCAACTCGGGGAGGAGCTGCTCCTTATCATGTTACCGACAACATTGCTACTACCACCACTGCCGGCTGGGGAGGTGATGCTAGGAACCAAGCTGATCCCCAACATAGCCAACGAGAGCAGCTCCCGAGCCTTATGTCCCTGAGGATGTTGAACCAAGGAGGCGAGGCACGGACCGTCGACCGCGTCCGGTCCAGACTCGTGCTGTGGAACCCGACCACACCTTGGCACAACATGCTCCAAGTGTCCGAACGACGGATATACCAGCGATGATCCGCCAAATGATCCGTGAAAGTCAGGGTCTCTCTAACGACGACTGGGGAATCTCCCGAAGTCATACCCCTTTCACCGATGAAGTTTTATATGCTGAACCACCTCGACACTTCAGGATGCCAGCTTTGCCAGTTTATGAAGGGAGTTCTGATCCCAATCAACACGTCCTGAAATACGAATGGCTGATGAATGCTGCTACTAGAGCGGATGACGCAGTAAAGTGTCGTAGTTTCCCCATTTCCCTAGGGGGCATCGCTACCATATGGTTCACTCGTTTGCCACCACGATCCATCTCTAACTTTGACCAGATGGCCACCAAGTTTGTCGAATAATTCCGTATGCATGTGGCGAGGCCAAAGGACGTTAATACTCTGTCTAGTGTTACACAAGCTCCCGGAGAAACGCGTAGACGTTACTTGGAGCGATTCTATGTTGCGTGTGCAGAAATAAGCA
The DNA here is from genome assembly GCA_030737815.1 of Allium fistulosum. Classification (NCBI taxonomy): domain Eukaryota; kingdom Viridiplantae; phylum Streptophyta; class Magnoliopsida; order Asparagales; family Amaryllidaceae; genus Allium; species Allium fistulosum. Next base: position 1,307,794,331 of record CM060904.1, on the reverse strand, counting down.
ATCCCAATGATAACTCTATCCTGATGGCTCTGACTAAGGGGATTGATGCTGATTCCGAGTTCGGAAGTTGGTTAGCTGGGAAACCACCCGCGTCATTGGACCGTTTCTATTCCAAGGCAGCCTAATTCCTGAGAAGGGAGGATGCGAAACAGTCTAGGAAGCAGGATGACGCAAGGCCCAACATCAAAGGTATCCAAAGTAACGTCACTGTTAAACAATCCGGGGATAGTTCTGGAAAAATTCAGTTGAACGCCCAAAATAAACAGAATCAGCAGAGGGATAATAGAAACCAGAACAAAAAACACGATCAGGATCATGGACCACGGCGTAGAGCTTCCATGTACGATAATTACACTCCGTTGAACATGTCATTGGAAAATGTGTATTTGCAAACCTGCAATACCATGCAGTATAAGAAGCCTGCCCCGAAACCACCAATTGAAAGACAAATCCAAACAGGAAAGTTCTATAGATTCCATGAGAGTTATGGCCATAACACCAATGAGTGTCGTCACTTACAAGACCTCATTGAAAAACTGATACGAGAGCGGAAGTTGGATCAGTATGTACGGGTGCCGCAATCCGGTGGTGCGGACCCATCAAATCAGAATCGTGCACCGAACCAGGAAAGACAGGAAGAACCCGCTCGCGCGGACGGGAGGTTGGTCATCAATACAATAAGTGGCGGTCCTCACCCAGCAGATCGAAGCTGGAAGGAAATGGAGTCGTATGCCAGTTCTATCAGGCATGCAGACTTCGAGTGTTGCAGTAGTTTTGATGAGGGGGCTCCGGCCAAGCAACAGAAAACGATGATGGATGACATCATGTTCAGGAGCAGAGACGCAGATAAAGTCGAAGCTCCCACTATCGATCCACTGGTCATCTCAGCACAAGTAGGTCCCGCTTGGATAAAAAGGATCCTGGTTGACAGTGGAAGCCCTGTGAATATTTTTTTCAAGAGAGCTTATGATCAAATGAAGATGGAAGCCGCAAACTTGAAACCTTGTCAATCTCGAGTCCATGGTTTCAATGGAAGTGCCGCAATCCCACTGGGATGGTGGAACTGCCAGTAGAGTTGGGAGTTGGAGAACGTCGGAGAGTACGGATGTTGCAGTTCATCGTTTTGGACATAGACTCCCCTTACAATGCTTTCTTGGGCTGACCGGCCCTTGATGAATTCATAATAGCCATTGCCTCATGGTGTTTGACCTTAAAATTTCCCACTGATCATGGAATAGGAATCATTCAGGGAGATCAGGCCACTGCCAGAGCCTGTTATGTTGCTGAGCTGCGGGAGGCGCAGAGAAAGGAGAAGGGAAAGGGCGTAGAGGAATCTCTCTATGTCTGTTTCGCCGATAATTGACAATTAACGCCCGGGCCCAGGCCCGGGCACCCAGCTAATTCCTCAAGGATCTTGACCCAAGAGAAACTGAAGACGAAGGAGAATCTAAAGAAAGTCAAGCATCCCCAGCCGAACTGACGATTGATGTCCCAATTGAACGATGATTCAAAATTAATAAAGATTGGATCTCAGCTAAGCCAGCAAACTCAAGAGGAATTGGTAGAATTTCTGCGGACAAATCGTGACGTATTTGCCTGGACACATTCTGATATGTGTGGGATCTCGCCGGACATCGCGAGCCACACTCTGAACATTGACCCGCGGCATGTCCCGGTCAAACAAAAAAGGCGCGGTATGGATCCAGAGAGATCTGCTGCCCTTAAAGAGGAAGTAGAAAAGCTTGAAGCGAACGGATTCATTCGAGATGCACTATATCCTGAATGGGTGTCAAATCCCGTGCTTGTCTGAAAGCCAAACGGGAAGTGGAGAACGTGTGTCAACTATTCCGATCTGAATAAAGCGTGCCCCAAAGACAATTTCTCGCTTCCTAGAATTGATCAGCTAGTGGATTCGACGGCTGGACATGAACTCTTATCCTTCATGGACGCGTATTCAGGCTACAATCAGATACCGATGCATTTACCCGATCAAGAACACACCAGCTTCGTAACCAATCTGGGACTTTACTGTTACAAGGTTATGCCGTTCGGACTCAAGAACGCCGAAGCTACTTACCAACGGTTGGTCAATCAGATGTTCGCTAATCAAATCGGGAAGATGATGGAAGTATATGTAGACGACATGCTTGTGAAGTCACGACTCTCCACCGACCATGTAAAAGACCTGGAAACTATGTTCAACATACTTCGGGAGTACAAGATGAAGCTCAACCCACTGAAATGTCACTTTGGAGTTGCATCCGGAAAGTTCCTTGGGTTCATCGTTAACGTCCGGGGAATCGAAGCCAATCCCGAAAAGATTTGGGCAATCAGAAATCTTGAAACTCCCAAAACTATAAAGCAAGTCCAGAGTCTCAATGGAAAGGTAGCAGCATTGAGCAGGTTCATTTCAAAGTCCATTGACAAATGCATTCCCTTCTTCGATTTGATTCGAAAAGGGAAACGAAACTTTGAATGGACCACAGAGTGCGAAGGCGCTTTCCAAGCACTAGTCCAACATCTGTCCACACCGCCGATACTGTCAAAGCCTATTGATCATGAGAAGTTGTTCATATATCTGGCGATATCAGAAAACGCTATTAGCGCTGCATTAATCCGAGAAGAAGACAAGATACAGAGGCCCGTATACTATGTCAACAAACGATTGACTGGGGCTGAAAGAAATTATCCAAAGCTGGAAAAGTTGGCTTACTGCCTTGTCATTGCATCAAGAAAACTCCGACCATACTTCCAGGCACATTCCATTATTGTTTACACCGACCAGCCGTTACGACAGGTCCTTTCGCGGCCTGAGACGTCCGGTAGGTTACTCAAGTGGAACATCGAACTGAGCCAGTTTGACCTTGCTTACGCTCCGAGACGGGCCATACAAGGACAAGTCCTAGCCGATTTCATAGCTGAATTTACCATCCCAGAGGACTTGCCCAAAGCCAGTGAATCCCCCGAGTACGTCTGGAAACTTTATACTAACGGAGCATCAAACGACCGGTGTTCAGGCGCTTGTATTGTGCTTGAAACACTACAAGAAATTTGATTTTTAGTTGCATTTGTTGGTAGCGTTTCAAGGCTTATGCAACTGTTTGTGAAGTTAAGTCATAAAAATGAACAAATAAACGTGGTCAATTGGTTTCCGCCAAATTTTCATGAAATTTTTCCTAAAATTTTACGTGGCCGCTCCTTTTCTCTTTTAAACACTTAATTTTTTTTCACATCGTTGAAATTCCATGGCCGCTCCTTATAACCTATCTTTCTCAGTTTCTAAATCACCCGTCTTCGTCATCACAAAATCCCTCGACTTCATCTTCCAAATCTTCCCTCTTTATCATCAATCTGCTGATGAATACGAAAACCTAAATTGATTTTCGACTATCTATTTGGCTACGAACTACTGGAAATTATACTTAGAAAGCTAAATCATCATCTCACCAGCATTGGCGAGCTTTTCGATTGACCGACTCAACCTAGGTATTGATTTTAACTTTTGTTCTTAATGATGGATTATTGTTGTTAATAAGGAAACTAATAACTTATAGTAGAAAAAATTATTTAGAGTTTCATTACTAGATTTAGATTTTGTTAATAGAAGCTCTTATGTATCAGTTGCTTAGAAGCCTAGGTATTTATTTTCTTACGTATAATAATTGGTTTCCTCAGAATTTGTTATTACAGTTGCTTTCAGTTTTGATTTACTGAGAATTGGTTTACTGAGTTCACATCCAATATATATCCTCTGTTTTTGGATGGATAACTGATTACAGGAAAACTTAATTTTTTTAAGGTTTGATAAACTTATTGGTAAAGTTTGATGAGTATAAGAAGATGTGCCCAGGAGTGGACGCGTTTCTGTATCATGATGTTGCTGGGCTGGGCGGTTTGGTGCTTACTTTGAAAGAGATAGAGAAGATGAAGTTTGTGAAAGAGGAAGAGATGAATCTAATAGCAGGGGAAATGGTTCTAGCCTTTGAATCTGAGTGGTTAGTGAAATTTGACGAGTACAATGAGTTGGTTCTATTGAATGGTATGAAGCTTGCTGAGCTTGAGGAGAGTGTAAAGTGTTTCAAACCTATGGCGCTAGCTAAGTTTGTCGTTCTTTTTTTGTGGCAAAACTTTCTGGCCCGCTTCCTCCATTCAAAGGAAACTTAAACTATTTTCTCAAACCTATTTTCATGTTTTCATTATTCATTGTAGCCGGCTGCAAAGTTAATTAATTGAGCTCGATTAATCAATTAATTCCTTCTTTAATTGTTTAATTTGACATATATTTTGAACTGCGTGATTTCAGCGTACCATACCTTAATTCTCCACCCGTAATTCATTTTGATATCACATATGTACTAGGTACTACAAAAAATACAGTATTTGAGTTCTAATATTGTTCATCATATAATAGATTTGGTCGGTATTAACTAAATATTCTTCGTTTTTGAAGTATGAGATTTAGAAGGACTTGGTTATAAACTTTTAAATTAGGTTGTTATACTTGAATCAAATACTAATATATGATTTTCAAACTAAAAATGGGCTCAATTTTTATGTTTAAAAAAGAGAATATATGATGAGCAAAGACACAGATGAGTGTACCTTCCCAACTTTAGATTAAAATTTTGAACAGTTTTATACTGTTTCAGTTGAAATAATGCTCTCAGGGCCAATCAAATTTGTGTGCTACACAATAATACATATGCACACATGTACAAAAACAAAACAAAACAAGACTAAATATGAGATGGACAAGAGAAGAACATTCAAGAAAGGCACATATATTTCATATATGTTTCTGCTATCCAAATCTAAATCTCAACTACTATTAATCAGTTTTAAACCCGAAGAAAGAAGAAGGAATTATAGTCCAAATTGCTGCACACCCCCTCTATATATACACAGACAAATGAACAATAACTAATATAGTTCCATTTCTCCTCCTCATCATCATCATCATGTAACATGTTAAATACATTATGTAGTAATTAATTATCCTTCTAAAGCAGGCGAAGAAGTCCTATAAAGATCGTAAGGCGCCCACAAATGATCGACAATGCAAGGCTTTCTCGAGTCAAGCCTCAACCATGGTTTGCCTTTGCCGCTCTAATGTAAAAGACTGATTGGGCTTGGATGCAAACTTCTGCATTTTCGTGCTATGTTATCACCGCCCAACCCATGTTGGTTCCACCTGTGATCAACCGCCTTTATGTTTCCTGCCAAAACTAGCAAGAACGGTGGCAGCGACCCTAAATGGTATATTCTCTTCTGCTTCTGTACTGCCATCCAGTCCTCTACCTGTATAACACCATATATGTATGTCAATATAATGGAGGAAATTATACTGTATGAACAGAATACATAAAAGGAAAAATACCATTTTAGTGTAGCCTCCATTTCGCCACTTATCGACATCCATGACCATGACGCCAGTGTTGAAGTAGCAAGGTCTTCTCCCTTCAAACGTTTTAGAAAGAGATGGATCCGACCAGAATGCATCTGTGAAGTAGTTAGTGAAGTTTGCATGGCAATATTCAGGTGCGGCTACCACATGCTCGCCCAAATTAACCTCCCACAGTCTTTGTATATCGTCCACAACTACCACATCAGAGTCCAGGTATATAATTCTATTCACATCTTGTGGCAGTACATCTGCTAGATATATACATGCATAGTTAAGCGGTTGGTCGAGTGCATGACGAATGGAACGAGATATACGGCCTCTTACACGGTTTGAGTCAAACCGATACACCTTGTACATGCAAAATGTACATTAATATAAACAAAATAGTAAGTTTATCAGCTGCTTATTAAAAGATGTAAAATGCAGGATACATATGTGTATGTATACCTTGAAATCGAGGTAGGGGAAGGTGGAGTTGATGCTAGCGAGGATTTCAGGTTCGAAATGGGCAGCTAAAAAATGAAAGGCGACGTTTTCAGGGTAGGAGGTGTGCTGGAGAATGGAGAGGACAGCGGCCATGGTGCTTCTGAGGTAATTGGCATCGAGAGTCATGGCAATGTTGATGGGGTTAGAAGGAGAGCATTCAGCACCATTACGGAAGGCAGGAGCCTCACGAAAGGCAGGAATGGAAGGGCGAGGTTCAGGGCGACGGATGATGTCAACACGTATGACATATGATGAAGTAATGATGTAGGGGACGAGTAGAATGACAGTTAAAAGGACAAACAGTACATGTCAAAATTACTTACCATATATTATGTCCATGATACTAGAAGTCAACCACAAAGATAGATGGTTGATCAAACTAGATTTCTTATGAATGCATCCTATGGATAGATCATCCAGTCCAAACATTTTTCTTATTCAAGATATTTGGAAAACAATATTCAAACCTTATAAGAATGTAAGGGGATACTAATAAGCTATTATCCAAATTGAAATATATCTATTTAGCTCGAACATCTTTTGAAAACATACATACTATTAATTCTCAAACAACAAACGGTTCATTTGCTTTTTAGAGTTGATTGATTTTTTTTTCTTGCTGCTGCTCTATAGCAGCCAGGCATATTTTTTAATACTTCAGGTCTAAATTAACATAGTTCTCAATGAAAATGGAATTCCGTCTTGAAGCATCAAAATTTATGCTATGACTAGCGTAAATAAAAAAAAAGATACATATGAATGAATAACTTACACCTGGCTACGTCCTTTTTTCGTTTATTTAAAAATTTATGACAACTTTCGAATTTGTTCCTATTCTTAGACTCTTGGTTTTCATTTTCATTTAAATAATCAAACGAGTCATGTTGTCTTTATGTTTTATTTTTCTTTTTGAGATTAGGTACTTAAATATTTCAACCCCAGCTAAACTGGTATTAAAGTTTCTAGCAAAATTTCCCTACAATGTTGTACAGATCTGAATACGGCAGATAAAAGTGATGGGGCGATATGGCAGTGATGTGAAAGGTTTAAGGCAGTGCACAGTTTCTGGTGGAGGAGAAGTAGTTTGTAATGGCAATGTAAGGTGGGGATGATGATGTTTGTTGGTGGTTGTTTTATGCTCACGTTGGAATTCGACTTGGTTGAAGTGCCAACAAATGTGGATGATCGTAGTTGAAGTTCTGTTGTTTAATTGCTGCAGAGGGTTGCGGTGAAGAGTGAATTTAGGGAGTGTGCAGGTTGGTCGTTCGCAGAGTTTCGAGTTGGATTTGTATGACAGTTATTGTGGGCAGAAAGCAGGATGGCGATGTGGTTGTACGTTGATGCAAGGCAGGGTGCAGTGGAGTTTCAGTTGTATATGGAGTTGTATATGTGAAGCAGATATGTAAGGTGATAGTTTGAGGTAGAAAATGAAGTGAATGAAGGCAAGCAGCTCATTATTGTCGCAATGTTGTTTGTTTTGGTGGATGATATGAAGATGGTGAGTTATTGAATGAAGAATTTGCTCTTGACTGTGGTGGCTTTGTGAATGCAGTTTGAAGTTTTGTTTTGGGGCAGTGTTGATGATGCAGAGAGAAGTTGTAGTGGGAAATTGAAGTTGTCGTAGTGGGTGTTTGCAAGATATAGTGGGAAATTACTCAGGCAGTGGTATGGATATGTTGAAATGGAAGTGAAGTGAATGATTGCAAGTGGTAAGTGGGGATGAAGACGAATGCCAAGTGCACGGTTGCACAGAAATTGTAATGAAGTCAAAATGACAGTGTCTGAAATGTAAGGGGGTGTATGGCACAGAGTTTTGCAGCAGCAATGTATGTATTGTGGCAGAAGGGTGATCTGTAATGTAGCAAGGCAGTGATGCATTCTTATCGCAAAGTCAATGGAGAACATATGTTGATCCTGTTTTACTTCTTGGGACGATCAAAGGAGAATGGAAACTTAATAGGTAATTTACTTCTTTAATGAGTAATTTATATTATTAACTTTATAAACTACTGACCATCCTTTTATTTTCCTCCTGGAAGAAACTTATAACCAGTGATATACATATATAATTCAAGTGCCTTTTCCACCCTCAAAAACTGTATATCAATTAATATTTACCGTATACTAATTTGGTTGGTCTGAAATGTTGAATAATTTGGACAGTTTTAACTGCAGTATATATAAGCTGTCAACCATTATCCATCATCGCATTACTCAATTGATCACGTCCTAGTAATTTTCGCAGTTGTCATAAGAAAATGAGCTTACCTTTTCAGATAGTGTAGGAAGAAGTGGCAAGGTAGTTGAGTGTTGTGGCAGTGCAGAGAAGTGGTCGATTGTCGTCCATATGTTTTGTTTCAGTACATTGCTTATTTAAGCAGTTTTAAGTTCAGGTTTTGTTTTCTCACTCTTTTGTTCTGTTCTTTGTTGACAGGTAGTTCAGGTTTTGAAGACATCAGCAATGACAGGTAGTTAAGGTTTTTATGGTGGTTCAGGTTTTGCTCGGTACTTTGGTTATTTCAGACGTTTATTTCAAACGTATATGTACGATTATGACACTTATGGTAGTTTGGTTATAACACTTATGGTAGTTTGGTTGTGTATGTGTACAGGTAGCTTTTTGTCGACACCTATATATGTGGATGTATGAATGTCTATGTATCTTGTGGATCTTCAATGCGTATACATATTTTGTAGTTGTTTAATATATTGTGTTCAAAAGTGTATGTGCTTGCGTATTCTGTTATTATATAATTGGATGCTAGATCAAGGGTAAATCTGGAGTAGCAGGTGGAGGGAAACAAACGCTACTGGATATTATTTATTTTGGTAGCGTTAAAATGTCGCTACAAAAGAGTGATTAGAAACTCAAGTACACTTATGCTGGCGTTTATTAAGCGCTACAAAAAATGTATATAACGCCATGAAAAGGTAACGTGGAGGAGAAAACCCTTTCGGTGGCGTTAAACAGGCGCTACAAAAAATTTAGATAACGCCATAAAAAAGTATCATGGAGAAGAAAACCTTTTCGGTGGCGGTAAATAGGCACTACAAAAAAGGAATTCTATGGCGTTATAAAAACGCTATCAAAAAAACAAATTTGGTGGCGTTTAAAAAAGTGCAACCAATACTCGAGGATTTTTAGTGGCATGTTTTCTCGTAACGATTATCAGAACGTCACTAAAAATACGTAGTGGCGTTTTTTGGGCGCTACAAAAAATCAGTTTTCTTGTAGTGAAACTCCCGAAGGTCGATCCATATGTTATGCCTTAAAGTTCGATTTCCATGTGACTAATAATGAAGCTGAATATAAAGCCCTCCTAGCTGGCTTGAAACTTGCTAGAGATTTGAGAATTACCGCAGTGGAAATTTATTGTGATTCACAATTAGTTGTGTGTCAGGTATGAGGAGAGTATCAAGCAAGAGATCGGAGGTTGGCTGCCTACTTAGCTCGAGTTAAGGAAGTACTAGACCATTTCGATTACTATGCCATCTACAATATACCTCGAGAACGCAACCAAAAGGCCGATTCGTTGGCGAAGCTAGCCAACATAGGCGAAGCTCAACGAATGGGACTCGTTCCCGTAGAAACGCTATCTTCCCCAAGTATCGACCGGGCGAAAATAAACCGGGTATGCGAAACCATCCCCGAAATAGATTCATGGATAACTCCACTCAAAAATTACATTGAGCACGGAACCCTGTCGGAGCGCAGGAGTGAAAAAAGACAGGTCCTTCGAAAGGCCTCAAGATTTACCATCCAAGATGGACTCATGTATAGAAGAGGGTACTCGGTTCCCCTACTCCGATGTATCGCTCACGATGAAATTAAACAAGTGTTACGCGATGTGCATGAGGGAGAATGTGGCGATCACACCGGGGGGCAAACACTTGCCAAGAAAATACTTCGCTATGGATATTACTGGCCCACCGTGAATCGCGATGTGTTAGACTATGCAAAGAAATGTGATAAGTGGCAGAAATACGCCCGAATCCCTAGGGATCCTCCTACTGAGATAACGCAAATGGTCAGCCCATGGCCGTTCGCAATGTGGGGCATCGGCATCATCGGTGCTCTACCTCTGGCAAAAGGTGGTGCGAAGTACGCCATCGTCGTGGTTGATTACTTTACGAAGTGGGCTGAAGCCGAATCTCTCGCTACCATTACAACGAAGAAAGTAATCAACTTTGTGGTTCATAACATCATCTGTCGATTCGGTCTCCCACACACCATAATTACGGACAACGGAACCCAATTCGACAGTGCTGAATTTAAAGATTTCTGCAAGCGATTTCACGTCCAAAAGAAATTCTCCGCAGTTGCGCACCCTCAAGCGAACGGATAGGTTGAAGCACTTAATAAAGCCATAAAATCCATCCTGAAGAAACGACTAGAAAAGGTCGAGGGCAAGTGGGTCGATGAACTTCCTATGGCTCTATGGGCTTACCGAACAACCCACAAGACCGCGACCGGCCACACTCCGTTCTCTCTTTCTTACAGTTCAGAGGCCGTTATTCCAATCGAGCTAGAAGTACCTTCTCATCGTGTAACATACTATGATCCAAAGAAAAATGCCATATTACTTGCTGAATCTCTTAATCTACTGGATGAGAAGCGTGAAGAGACTGATTTGATGGCAGCTGCGCATCGAAGTCGAGTCTCCCGATTGTACAACGCCAAGGTCCGTCCGCGAACCTTCAAATTAGGCGATCTCGTCTTAAAAAGAATCTATCCGGTTCCTTCACATATGAAGCCGACATGGGAAGGGCCGTATGTTATTGAACGGAGGCTCGGAGATGGCACATTCAAGTTATCGACCGTCGACGGTCTTACCCTGCCAAGAGCTTGGAATAGCGAGAGCCTTCGCCGCTATTACACCTGACAGGCTATCTTTATCCATTTAGTTTACTTTCCTTTTCTGCAATTTGTTTATGCATTTCGAAATTAGAACTTGTAATAAGGCAACTGACTTTTCCCTACTTTCTTATTTCAGCAATAAAATGCAACCTCTTCGAGCCAGAGCTATGATTTACTTGAAATACTTCATATGACCATCACTATGCACGAAGAGCTAAGTCTCATCATACGGTGGGATTTATTCAAATAGAGAGTGGCTGCGATGCAACTAATCACTCCCTAAGTGAAACCCGAGCTCGGGGGCAAGCCATCACATCAAAGTCAAAGAAGGGATTGATACACGACAATCCCTCATCAACTCCGTATTCCCAGAGTGCGAAGCGGAGTATAAACATCCAACTCCGTATTCCCAGAGTGCGAAGCGGAGTATAAACATTCAACTCCGAACTCCCAGAGCGCGAGTCGGTGTATAAACATCCAACTCCGTATTCCCAGAGTGCGAAGCAGAGTATAAACATTCAACTCCGTATACCCAAAGTGCGAAGCGGAGTATAAAAATTCAACTCCGTATACCCAGAGTGCGAAGCGGAGTATAAACATCCAACTCCGAACTCCCAGAGCGCGAGTCGGAGTATAAACATTCAACTCCGAACTCCCAGAGCGCGAGTCGGAGTATAAACATTCAACTCCGTATACCCAGAGCGCGAGTCGGAGTATAAACATTCAACTCCGTATACCCAGAGTGCGAAGCGAAGTATAAACATTCAACTCCGAACTCCCAGAGCGCGAGTCGGAGTATAAACATTCAACTTTGTATACCCAGAGTGCGAAGCGGAGTATAAACATCGACACCGAACTCCCGGAGCGTGAGCCGGAGTATAAACATCAACTCCGAACTCCCGGAGCGCGAGCCGGAGTATAAACATCAGCTCCGAACTCCCAGAGTGCAAGTCGGAGCATAGACGTCGACTCCGGATTCCCAGAATGCAGAACGGGGCCTAAACACCAACTTCAAGTTCCCGAAGCATGGATCGAAATTTAATTATCAACTCCAAACTCCCGGAGCGCGAGTCGGAGTACAAATGCCAATTCCAAGTCCCCAGTTAGCGGGCATATGATTGAAACTCAAGCCAGCGTGACCAACCGCTAGTAAACAAACGAGGATCCCCAGAGTACGGATATAATCGTCAACGATCGGACAAGCGCGAATAAACTGCTCAATCCCCATTTTCCTTAAACGCCCATCCAACGGCACTAGACTTGGCATGCTAGGAGAAAAGGACAATCGCTGACTGATGTTTTACAACATGCCACCAAGACTGGGGGCAAGACTTAAGCATCAACCATCGACTGAAGCAATGCGACGTCAAAATTCGACTCATTTCCGAACTTCATTCGGAAACTGAAACTTCACAAGTGCAGTCCAGACACTGAAACACTTAGACAAATACACAATGACAAAAAAGGAAGTCAAAAAGGAAAAGTTTCGTTTCTATTGATTATAGAAGAAGTTCGTGTACAAGTTTCCAAAAAATTCCTACTAGCAGGGGCCGAACCCGCATCTATACACGACTAACAAAACGCAAATCAAAATACACCGGGAGAGCATGCCTAATCTTTCTTTTTCCTTAGCTTCCTCCTTGATGTGGACCCGCTGGAGCCATCGCCAGTCTTCCTCTTCGAGCCTTTGCTTTGTGGCGGTTGGTCTTCAGGCGAGGGCATTATGTCGACGTCCTCCTCCGAACTCGTGTGAATAAGAATGCTCCCTACGGGCGGAGTCGGAGGAACGGGGTCAATTACAGAAGGTGGAATGGGCAGGCTGGTGAGAAAGACAGAACCACTAGGAGGCATCATTCCGAGCGGGGCAGGTCCCGATGTTGCCATCCCACCTCCAAAGCTGCCGCCATAACCAGCTGCTGCCAGTTCAACGTCAATCTGAGCAAACATCTCATCTTTGGTTACTGCTTGAGCCCCGCTGGGGGCATCAGCAGTCGGCATTGAAGAGCTTGCAGCAGGATCAGTTCCGCTCATAACAGATGGAAAGTCAGCATGAGGATCGTCGTGGCAGCAAAAAAGTTCATCCATCAGCTGCTCATTGAACACGATCGTACCTCCCTACAGATCGTCAAGCGGGGCAGCTGTGCTCACAGTGGTTGCTTCAGTCACGATAGCCTCCTACGTCTGATATAATTCTTGAGTAGCAGGAGGCATGTGCGGCGCAACGTCGGTCACTGGACAAAGAATAAAATAATTGTTAGAACTAAAACTCGATCGAAGACTTCGACTCATGAAAGACATGTGGAATGTTCGGAGTACCTTCCTCAGTTTGGCTTATAAGCAACAGGGCGGCTTCAGTCGCTTGCACCGTAGTCGGAGACATCTGCGGCCGATCCGGATTATAAGCAGGAACAACTTGAGGATCAACCGCAGGCAAAGATCCAGGCTGGGTTGACATCGGAAGATCAAGACTTGCATCATGATGTCCAACCCCGGAGCCTTCTCCTACTTCCAGGTGCTGGGTGCTGAGCCTCTCCTTCTCATAAGAGATCATTGAATCATGGAGAATCTTCTTTTCGTCATCAGTTAATAGACGATTCTCGAGCTCGAATTCATCCACAGACTCACCCGGGTGTGCCTCTTTCTCTTCCTCAACCAGTCGCCCCCAAGCACTATGGAGATGCGTCGAATAATCATTAAGCCAGGTCAGACCCCTGAACATCAGCACATTAGCATTATAGACAACGAGGAGGTCTTCAATGTTGGCCTCTAGCCTGGACTCGGCCAACTTCACTCTTTCCTCGACCTCAGTCTCTACCTTTTGGACTTTAGCCACCGCTGCATCCCGTTCACCCCTAAGTAGAACAGCCTGTTCGCACGCCTCTTGGGCTGCGTTGTTCGCGTCGTCTTTTTCCTTGGCCATATCGGCGAATTTGGCCTTAAGTTCGTTCAGTTCCTTGACCGCCGCATCTCGCTCGGCGATAACCGTAGTATTCCGGTGGCCCATCTCCTCCACCAAGGCGACGTGCGTCTGCCTCAACCTCTCCATGGCCACCTTTGCTTCGTCCGCTTTCTTAATGGCTTCGATCTCAGATTTCCGAGAAGACTCGGACTCAGCAAATAGTACCTGAATAATCCGATCCCTTTTCGCAAGCTCGGTCTCCATCTTCTCGATCTCTTTGGCCCGCTCGAAGGCCACTTTGGAAGCTTTTTCAGCGGCTTTTTCCCACTCCCGGTATTGGGTATAGATATCATGGACATAATCATGCATCGTGCCTTCTACCCCTGATGGAATTCTCTTCAAGTGGGGAGGGAAGACATAACCGTCGAAGTAAATATTTTGAAAATCCTTCTTCATTTGAGCCAACTTAAGGGCCCCTTCTCCAATGGGATCAGCGGGGACTTGCTCGGTAACCATGGAAGATGTAGTCTCGACTCTCTGAAGATGAGTCTCAAATCTGGAAGTGTGAGAAGAAGGCCTGGGACGAGGAGGCTCTGACGGTTGTGGAACATGAGTAGGAGGTGGAGATGAAAGTCCAGGAGGAGGAGAGCGTGATCTAGACCGGTGTCGGTATTCTCTATCCCTGTCACGCCCGTACCTATCCTGACTAGAGTACTCGCGATCACGGTCCCTATCAGAGCCCCTCCTGCGTTAATCATAGTAACCAGAAGCCTTTCGGGCTGAACGAAGACTCCCTAACATTGATCCTCTTCCAGACATAGTACCTGAAAATGAGAAGCGAAGAAAGAGTTAGCAACTTCCTAAGTCGGATGAAGTACAGTTGTGAATCATGTAGTGTAATGAAGTGTATGCATGTGCAGTCCCCCGACCAACCGGAAATGTCGGCCGCACTCGTGGCAAGCGACCCGCTCGGTTCAAAAGCACTATTAAACCCCTCCGTGCTGACGTCGTGTGGAGACGACACAAAATCCGGGATCGGAATATCAACAAGCCCTGCAAAAGGACTCTCCACTTGCGGAGGAGGAGCCTCTGAAATTCTCATCCCTTGGAAAGGTAAAGACACGACCACGGATTTAAATCTCTTAGACTTAGGGCGTTTGTGAGCAGCGGCCTTGCCTTTTCTTCTTCCACTCGAGTCCAGGACATCGGTAGAAGGCCCAGCCGGGAGCTTGGTATCAGTGGGCGTCCTTTCTGGATCAACTTCTTCGGTGATCACAACTGCGGGCGCTTTGCGCTTCACGCGTTTCTTCGGGGTCACTCTATGTACCACTTCCAGATGTATGCTCTATCTCCGCTCTATAAGCCCGACATCCCTCAAATTCCCGTCGGTCAGGACTAAGTCTATGTGCCTTTCTTCGCTCGGAAACGCTTGAAGAATCCGAACAAGTTCTCTGAAGTACGCACCATCGGGATGAGAGATTGCGGCTATAGAAAAGGAGAAGTATGTCAGTTTTTGAAGTTAGTTACTAGTATCTCAATGATTCAAGAGAGAGGTGGCAGCACTTACGTCTATCTAACCACTGCCTAGCAAATCCAGGGGGCACCGAACGTAGAACCATTCAGATTTATAATAACTTAGCCTTTCCCAGGAACCCAGCACAATGTGGCAGTTTCTGACTGCCTCTAGGAAGGTGAAAGAAGGGCTATCTCCATGACTCTTGACGTTGAATAAATATCTAATTTCGATCGGCTTCGGCGGTCGAAAGAGGATCTCCATAAACAGGATGAAGGTGCTGTTCAACAAGGCATACCCGTTGGGATGTAGCTGAGACGGAGCTATGCCAAGAAACGATAATGTCTCCCTTATATAGTCATTGAAGGGAGGAAGTGTCCCCGCCGTGCAAGCATGACGGTTGAAAGCAGTAAACCCTTCCGGGGGATAATGCGGCCTGTCCTTCGGCCCAGGAAGTAGCACGTCGTCAAGCGACAAACCGTGCCTTAAACAGATCCGGCCTAGCATGTCTTCAGAGATACCCGACGGCACCGAATCGGGTGGACTACAAATAAACCGAGCCCCTAGACGCTCGTCCGGAGCTTGCTCAATAACTTCGGCTTCTATAACCGGTATCTCAATAGTTGGAGGAACAAAACTTGGGAATTCCGGCTGCTGAGAGCTTGAAGGATCCATTACTAGCTAGCTTATAAAAAATCATTGTTAAACTGACAAATAACATTCGTGCATCCCCCAGTGTAAAGTATGTGGGTGTGTTGTGCAGTACTGTATATTATTTGGGAAGATCAACCGGATTAAGGAAAACGTGTAAACGATGGGACTTCAGAATTCAGTCGGAGGGACCGTCATCGCTGACTGTCACAACCATGCCATCCAGTTATTAGCTATCAGTCCGAGTAAAAATGTGCTATTATTTTAGTATGTTCCAGTTTCATCGACGAACTTCAATAGGCAATTAGGTGTCACTACAACAAAACTTAGTATTGCTTGCATTAAATGGCAGCGTTTCAATGCTAAGTGCTAGCAATGCTGGTCTATTAAGATTAAACTAACAAAAGAAACGCTGCTAGATCTGTCCCGCCAACAATCACTAAAAAATTTGGATGAAATTTCTCTTTGCCCGCTAATATTTCTTTCTCTTCCGTTGTCACTTAAACATTTTTTTCACCAAGCCAACTTTTCTCAAACCCTTTTATTCTTCAATTTTGTTAAACTGTTCCTTTTCCCAAAATCGACATCCTTTTCTTCTTCTGCCTTCAAATAATTCACTGCCTCAAAATCTGCACTGATGCTTGCTCTCTTGCGTCAAATTTCCAGCCATTGCTGAAGGACTGCTCTTCTCTAGATCTGGATATCGTGAATTTCCTGAATATAGTACCATTGGAGATGAATGCAAGGTTTTTTCAAGACTGGCTTGAACTACCATTGTTGAAGACTGGCTCAAGATTTATGTATATTTTGCCATAGAATGGTTGTGCCTGAAACGACAATTCCAGTCTTTGACCTCTGCTTCACACCTCCAACTTAATAAAGGTAATCCGAAAATAAACTTTATTTTGGGTTTTTGATTAAATTGAGTTTGTGCAATGGAGTTTGTGGGTTGTTGCTTGAATTCCTTCAATTTATTCAAAAATAGAAATTAAAAATTAGGTAAATTTTTTTTGTTTAGATTTAAAATTAGTAGAGCATGTTTGTTAAGGCTTAACCAAGCATTTACGGTACTAAAGTTTTTCCGATGACTCAATGAACTTTCTAAATATGAACGCTCAACCAAGCAATTCTTTAACTCATGGCATATTATAGACCTTAAATTACATCTCAAATGCAAGATTTGAAGAAACCAAATCACCTACTCTGGTTCAAAGGTAAACCAAAATAATGTGAATAACTAGATTTAATAATCCGTTGGTCTGTAAAAATCTTGTGCATTTTAGAAGTAAAGCTGCTGAACTGCGCTAAAGCAGCTAAAATTGCTTAGATTTACATGAAGTTTATATTTTAAATTGTACTTTATTTACTTGAAGTACATTGTTGCACTAGATTAAAATTACACATACACAGGAGGGCATAAGTAGGAGATAATAAAATGTTCGAAAGCAAGAAAGCATATATGCAACATGACTGTTGATGGTGTGAACAACGCACCCACCCTCAAGAAAGATGATATGGACATAGTAGTAGCTGATGCCACCGATGCTACTCTTAGTGCTTCAGATATTGTTAGTGCAGTGATCACCAACCATGCCATTTTTTAAAGGATGAAGAACTACAAGGTAATTCATGTCATCTTTTTAGCCCTTCACTTTCATATAAATTTGCTTGCTAACACAACTGTATTTATACGCCTATTTATTTTGCATATATATGCAGATCCTATCACCATCCACATAGTGTGTTTGTACCAAAAATGGGCACAACACTCTTCGGAAGTTTTTGAAGAGATAAAAGTGAAGAATGAAAATTAAAACTGTGGATTATCTAACAAAAACTCCAAATAACAGAAAGTAAATTGCAAAGACAAGCGATTTAGAGTGGTTCGGCGTTTTGCCTACGTCCACTATGAAGTTTGATGATTTTATTGCTCGATACTTGAAGGTTACAGTAGTTTATAATGTAATACAACTGAATTTCTAAGTTAAGTCTCAATCTAAAGCAGCGGCGGTGTTCTGGAGTAGATCTGGCAGAATCTGGGCGCTCTTCAGTACTTAGAATTATCCGACCCCTTTTCTGAATGACTAGGGGCTCTATTTATAGGTGTAGGAGGCTGATATTTCGCTTAAAATGAGGGGAGACCAATTCTGGTACGTCAGGGGGCCCACATGGCCGAAATCTGGAGATCCGGGCCCACTTTGGGATCGATTCGACCCTTGGTTCGAATCGATCAAGAAATCATCCAATCGAGCTGAAACTTGGTGTGAACATTCTTCATCATGTGTTTAAGCTTCTGTGAAAATTTCATGGCATTTGGACTTGTAGAACTCGAGATATGATCGATTCAATGTTGCATTTCTGGAGAACATGGATACTTCGAATCGATCCATTCGAATCGATAGGGTCGACTCGATGCTCATAGTGACGTGGCGTGCGTTTCTCGCATCGATCCGTCTTTATCTCCGAGTCGACCGGGTCGAATCCACGTCTCTAGTTGCTTGTGACTTGGTCGATTTGAAGTAGTGGATTCGAAGTACATGGATTCGAACGTATGCTCATTCGAATCGATCACGCTATATCTTATCCACTCGATTCGAAGCTACTCTTGCAGGATGGAATCGGAGCATAGTCACAGGATGGATTCGAAAGACTCCAACCCTGGTGGATTCGAAGGAATCTTCCTTTGACGGAGTCGAAGCTATGGTTCTGTTCATGGATTCGAAGGATCTTTCCTTCGATGGATTCGAACATAAGCATGTGAAGATGGATTCGAAGCACGGCTATTTGGATGGATTCGAACCAAGGGCCTGCTTGATGGAGTCGAAGCAAAGGTATTCCCCATGGATTCGAAGCAATATACGTCTGATGGATTCGAACATAGGCTTCGCCTATGGATTCGAACTAAGGACTGTCTACTCCATTTTTTGTCGGTGATACCTTGAGCATACAAACTCGGATTGACTTGAAATTTGGAATGCTGGCTCTTATGGGTTTGCTTGACGTGTCTTATCAATTGTAGCCCGATCCGGACTCGGACAAAATTCATCGATATCCATGGTTAAGCAGTACATAACGAACTTTTACGGCGAACTGTCTTTAGTTTTACAATCAACTTTTTGGTGTCACGGCCTTGCCAAAAGGCGGGATAACATTTGCCCCCCAAAGTACGTCTTGTGTGAACATGACGTGCTTTGAAAAGCTGCAGTCTCTCATTGGACAGCTACGACGTGCTTTACCGAAAGTCGCATTCTGTATCGCAGTAATCGACCGTCGTATAATTGTGACTGGCTGTTAGGTTTTTGATTCATGACGAGATGAACATTTGATCCCTGTAAATGATAAAGACCAAACATTAGTCAGAAATACGTGCATACGTGTATTATCTTGACTTTGGTTAACGTTGCGTGATCGCAAGTCGTTGTCAGTTCGGTTTGCTATCGAAATCTGCATCGGTCCTCTCCTGGACCGGTATGAGACTCGGGTTAAAACATCGCTTTTATGATTGCCTATGATCATCCTCTTGTATTGATCCTCTCCTGAATCGGTACAAAGAGTGGACAAGCAATTTTTCATATTGAAACGATTCGTCCATTTGATCAATGGTATTTGATGGATTCGAAGCAATGTTTCTAGATCCGCTTCGAGTTGATGGTTTCGAAGTAGACACTTCGAATCGATGGGGCATAGTGACCCAGGTTCATCTTCTGTTGACTGCTTCGAATCGATGGTTCTTTGAATCGATACTGTGTGGATTCGAAGTTCTCTGAGTTGGTGGAGTCGAAGTCGTGAATGCTTGAACCGATGTCCTTTCGAAACGATGGTTCGTGGGGTTCGTGGTTCGAGTCGATGTTGTCTTGCATCGATGTTGTTGAGATGGATTCGAAGTGGTGGGTTATAATCGATTCGAAGTAGCCGTAACGAATCGAGTCGATGCCCTTACCTGTTAAAGCCGGTCAGTTGTACCGGGAGGCGAATCGTCTTATTTCTCCTATATATACCGGGGTCCTATTCACTTCTCACTTTTTACTTTTTACCATTGCTTCAGCTGTTTCTTCGAATCGACTTCCCAGAGCTATAACTGACGTGCTTACCACGAATCGATCGAACACGTCCACACTTCCACTCGCAATCAAATCAGGTACTCAAGGAATCGATTCGAGATGAGGAAAATAGAACTATCTTCGCCTTTAGAAAATTCTGAGAAGTGACGAGATCTGAATGAAATGGGTCGACTCGACGGAGTCGAGGAGTGATGAGATCTGAATGGAGTGGGTCGACTCGATGGAGTCGAGGAGTGATGCCATTCGTGTTACAGCGATTAGAGTGTCATCTCCCGTTGCTTCGCATCGATCTAGGAATGACCGGTTCGAATCGATCTCGAGAGCAAGGTTTCGAATCGATGACTTGAAGTGAAAGGGTATCGATTTGATCGATTCGAAGTGATGTTATCTAGATCGATTTGAAGGAATTAAATACTGATCGATTCGAAGTAATGTGGAGCCCATGGATTCAAAGCGCTCCTCTATCATAAGGTTACATCGAGTCGAATCATATGGATTCGAAGTACCCGGAATCGAACTCCATCGATTCGACCCTTACTGATTCGAAGTCGATGGATTCGAACGTCTTCGTCCCCTGATACCATTGCTGTTTTGACTTGCTCCATCATATGAACTACGACCAGTTTCAAGTTATTCTCTGATGAACTTAATGAACTTTAGCATACTTGACTCCGACGAGCTTCGACCTTGCATAATCGAACTTGACTGAAAGACTTGAACTTGAATTTCCTTTGAAGCTCGTCGATGGAACTATGACTTAACCAATAATACAACTGATTTATACTTGAAGTTGGTTCGTAGCGTTTGGATGGTGTGGAAGTGACGGTTAGCGATGACGGTCATTTTCATTCTCAAATTCCCAAGTTATGTTGTACGGGCATCTTGCTTCAATCTGTTAAATTTTCTTAAGTAATGCACAGCACTTGCACTGCACGACACGTTCATACACACTACACTGGGGCATGCACGGGCTGTTTATGAACTTAACGTTGCTTTTTGATGAGTTAGTTAATTATGGAATCTTCGAGCTCCCAGCAACAAGAGGTACAGAGCTCGACTCCTCCGGTGCTTGAGATTCCTGATATTCCTACCGATGCAATCGATCCAGCTCCAGATGAATTGCCGGATGCTATATTTATTGAGGACCCCGTTGATTCTGTCCAATCTAACATTTCTGAATCCCTATTGGGCCGAATTTGCTTGAGACATAACATATCTCTAGGTGACGTATTATTGCCTAGTGCCGCTGATAGACCGCACAATCCGCCCGAAGGATATACAGCATTCTATCGCCATGCTTGCGTGGCCGGAACTCTCCCTCCTTTCAATCAATATATCAGAGGGATGCTATCCTACCTAGGAATTGCTCCGTCGCAACTTCATCTCAACGGGCACGCATTGCTGAACAGTGCCTTTGTCATATTTATGGACTGTCTCTTTCGCCCGCCAAGGCCCACCGAGATCAGACACATATTTAACTTCAAGAGTAGGGGTGATAGCCCGTCTTTTACATTTCTGGAGGCAGTTAGGAATTGCCAAGTTTTAGTTGGAGCTTGGACCCGACTGAGTTATTTCAAGAACGAGTGGTTCTATGTTCGGTGCCCTCCGGGTTTCGCTAGGCGATGGTTGTCTAGACGTAAGCGCCTTAACCTGTTTTCTTGACCAATAGCTCTTTGGTATTAAAATTGACACTTCATTCCCTTTACAGCCATTATCTCCAGACCCGATGGAGGGCGTTTCAAGGGTATCGTTCGAAGTCTTTAAGAAGTTCCAAGCGAGTTGAGACATATTGACTCGGTGCTAAACGATTATAACTTAAGAATTCTTGGTTTGATCGACATCAATCAAAGTATAGTCGTCGAGGGATTGGCAAAGCCCGCCTCCAAGAAGGAAGATAAGAAGAAAACCAAGAAGAGAAAGGTGAAGAAGTCACTCGGAATCAGAATAATCGAGGCGAGTGACGAAGAAAGAACCCACACGGATTCGGAGCCGATGGCTGACCTCTCGGGAAACTTGGAGGAGTCGGGAGAAAGACGGAAAGGCAAGGCCGCCGTTTCCAAAAAACTTAAGTTTAAGGGGTGGAAATCTGTGGATGTGTCTCCTCCCATTTCCGGAGTTATGATTTCTGAGGCCGCCCCTTCTCATTCGAGAGACATTTTCAAAGGGCTTGACGATATTCCCATCCCAGATTATATATCGATTTCTCATAATCCTGGGTTGGAGGAATTTCAAGATGTCCTAAACATGAACGAGCCCTTTCCTTTAAGTGCGGCCAACACTTCCGGTCGGTTTGGGGGTTTACACATTTACACACACTTCCACAGCACTTCATGACTTTTGCATAATAAACATTGCTTTATGGGATCTTAATCCGTAATTCTTTCTTATCGCAGGTGAGATGTCAGGACGAGGCTCCACCCTGGATAGGCTCCGGAACGTACGCCAATCTTCTCCATTTTACGATTCCCGCAGGAGAGAGACAGGAGATCATGGGCGAGGCTATTCAAGTCAAGAACGTTATGATAGAGATAGAGATTACTCGCATGGCCGTTCTGGCTATGATTATTCTGACAGAGACCGGGGATACCAGTACCGACCCCGATCTCGCTCTCCTCCGCCTCCTAGGGCCCCAGTAGACCTCCCAGGGCCTTCTCATCAGCAGTAGCCGCCTTCTCAATCTTCTCGGCCTGATGCTCAGCGGCCAAGAATGGAACCGACAACAGCCGCTATAATAGAACAAGCTCCGGCTGAGTTGACAAGTGAGGGAGCTGCTAAACTCACCCAAATGAAAAATGACTACCCTGAAATTTGCATGGATGGCTATGTCTTCCCTCCTAACTTTAAAAGAATTCCTTCGGACGCTGAGACCACTGCTCATAGTTATATCCGCGACTTCTACGCTCAGTATAAGGAGTGGTACAAGGCAGCCATGAAGGCTTCTAGAGTAGCTTTTGACCGGGCGAAGATTATTGCTGAACGTGATGCTGACATTGTTAAACAGAAACGCATCATTCAGGTTCTTCAATCCGAAGTGGAGACGTCCCGGAAGTCAGAACTTGAAACACTTCAGAAACATGAGGATGTCGTGGCCAAATTGGCGAGGATGCAACAGGAACACTGCGCCACGGTAGAAGAGATGGGCCACCGCAACACTACCATTGCAGCTGAGCGAGACTTAGCCGTTAAAGAGCTGAACGAGCTCAAGGCCAAATTTACTGAAATGGTGAAGGAGAAGGACGATGCAAACACCACTGCTCAAGAGGCTTGCGACCAAGCAGTATCTCTCAGGGCCAAACTTGCTACGGTGGCGGTCAAGTCTAAGTCTGCGGAAGCAGAAATCCAGGAAAAGATTTTGGAGGAGAGGTCCAGGCTGGACGCTGAGTTTGACGATCTCTTGGCCACGTACAACACAAATGTGCTGGAGCACAGAAATTTAGCGTGGCTGGGAGATGACTCCATGATTCTATATAACGCCTGGACCCGGCTGGTGGACGAGAAGAGGGCAGCGCATCCAGATGAATCGCTTGATGACTTTGAGCTGGAGATGCGTCTGCTTACCGAGGAGGAGAGGAAAGTCCTTCATGAGGCGGCGATCTCTATGGCGAAAGAAAAGCTTGGTGTTCAATCTCTAGAGACAGGCGAAGGCTCGGGGATCGCGCATCACGAGGCAAGGGTTGAAGCTGTAATTCCAACATTGCCCGAAACCACTGGTGCGGTAGATCCCCAGTCTGTTCCCGCATATAATCCTGACCAACCGTTATTATCTTCCGCCGATGATTCTGCCCATACTTCGGTCCAGACTAAGGAAGGTATTTGAACGCTTCTCGTAGTTTAGTTGTGAAGAACCTTAAGCAACACACTTGGCTAACAATCTTCGTTTTGTCGCATTTCAGTGACTGAAGTCGTTGTTTCTACGCCTCTTGCTCTATTAGTTCCACATCAAACACAAGGGGTTGTTTTTACTGGAGCCATCACGACTTCTACCTTGATCGGCGAAGAGGGAGATGCAAATATGTTTTCTTTCAGCGCTCAAATGATTGAGGAGCTTCTTAATGAGCCCATCGATCCCTCCGTCAACCCGTCTGATGCTGTGAGTGGGGCTGCTCCGGCCGTTAGTTCATCTATGCCAGCTATTGGCACATCCGATGCGGCCCAAGTATCCCGTGAGGACGACATTATTGCTGAGATTGATGCCGAGATGGCAGCAGGGAATGCTGGTATGAATCCGCCGGGCCTGCCCCGTTAATGGTGATTTCACCGGGCGGTACTGTAGTGATTGAAACTGCTCCTGTCCCTCCTCCTGCTACTACTCCGATGCCTCTAGCTCGACCTCCTAGAAGAATTTCCGTCGCCTCCAGTTCTGAGGAAGACGTTGACATTATATCGCTGCCGGAGGGCAAGCCTGAAAAGAGTAAGCGGGTGAGGAGAAAATCAGGCAGCGGATCTGGTGGAGCTATCCCGAAGAAGAAGATAAGGAAGAGGAAAGATTGAACTCTTTCTTTAAATCTCTGTTGCGTAGGGTAGCATTTTGTTGATTTTTCTATAGCCGTGTATAGATGTGGATTCGGCTCCCACTAGCAGAATTTTTACTTTGTAATCAGATTCTTTTTGTTGATAGTGGAGATGAAAATTTATTCCCTTTTGTCTTCAACTTGTTATGTGTTATGGTTCTGCCCCCAGTATTGGGGATAAGTGTGGAGTTGACGCATGTTTATACTCCGCCTCGCGCTCTGGGAGTACGGAGTTGAGCAGTGTTTATACTCCAGCTCGCGCTCTCGGAGTCTGGAGTTTGCTGATATTTATACCCAGCTCGCGCTCTCGGAGTACTCTTGGGTTTTGTGAATGTTTATACTCCGTCTCGCACTCTGGGAGTACGGAGTTGAATGAATGTTTATACTCTGCCTCGCACTCTGGGAGTACGGAGTTAAGTAAAAAGTTTGTACCCAGCTCGCGCTCTCGGAGTACTCTGGGATTTAGGAAAATGTTTATACTCCGCCTCGCACTCTGGGAGTACGGAGTTAAGTAAATATTTTATACTCCGCCTCGTGCTCTGGGAGCATGGAGTTAGGAAAATGTTTATACTCTGCCTCGCGCTCTGGGAGTACGAAGTTAGGAAAATGTTTATACTCCGCCTCGCGCTCTGGGAGTACGGAGTTAAGTGAAGGGTTGTCGTGTATCAACCCATTTCTTGGCCTGATGTGATGGCTTGCCCCCGAGCTCGGGTTTCATTTAGTGAGTGGTTGATTGCTTCACAGCCACTCCCTACTTGAATAAATTCCACTGTGTGATGGAATTTAGCTCTTCATGCATCGTGATGTTGTACATTGTATTTAATGAATCACAGCTCTGGCTCGAAGAGATGGCATTTTATTGCTGAAATAAGAAAATATGGCAAATCAGTTGCCTTATTACAAATTCTAATTTCGAAATGCAAAAGTAAATTGCTGAATAAAAAACATAATGAAATAAATAAGGCCTGTCATATGTAGTAGCGACGGAGACTTTCGCTGTTCCAGGCCCTTGGTAAAACTAGACCGTCCACGGTTGATAGTTTGAATGTGCCATCCCCAAGTCTTTGTGTGATCACGTACGGTCCTTCCCAATTTGGTTTCATGTGTGAAGGAACCGGGTAGATTCTCTTGAGGACAAGATCACCGAGTTCAAAGGTTCGGGGTCGAACTTTGGTGTTATATAACCGGGCGACCCAACTTCGGTATGCGGCCGCTCTCAAATCAGCTTCTTCCCGTTTCTCGTCCAACAGATCCAAAGATTCAGCGAGTAATACAGCATTTGCTTTTGGATCGTAATAAGTTACGCGGTGAGAAAATACTTCTGTCTCAACTGGAATAACGGCCTCTGAGCCATAGGATAAGGAAAATGGGGTGTGTCCAGTTGCGGTCTTGTGAGTTGTTTGATAAGCCCATAATGCCATAGGAAGTTCATCGACCCATTTGCCCCTAGCCTTTTCCAGTCGTTTCTTTAAGATAGATTTGATAACTTTGTTAACAGCTTCGACCTGACCGTTTACTTGTGGATGTGCGACTGCAGAGAACTTTTTATGAATATGAAATCGTTGGCAGAAATTCTTGAACTCCGAACTTTTGAATTGGGTCCCATTATCGGTGATGATGGTATGCGGGAGTCCAAATCGACAAATGATATTGCGGACTACAAAGTTTATTACTTTCTTCGACGTAATCGTTGCGAGAGCTTCGGCCTCGGCCCATTTCGTGAAGTAGTCAACTGCGACGATGGCATACTTCGCACCACCTCTTGCCAGAGGTAAAGCGCCGATGATATCGATACCCCACATAGCGAACGGCCAGGGACTGACCATTTGAGTTATCTCGGTAGGTGGGGCTCTTGGAATTCGAGCGTGTTTCTGGCACTTGTCACACTTTTTGGCATAATTGGCTGCATCTCGGTTCACTGTCGGCCAGTAATATCCATATCGGAGTATTTTCTTAGCAAGCGCTTGTCCACCGGTGTGATCGGCACATTCTCCTTCATGCACGTCATGTAACACTCGTTTGACTTCGTCGTGAGCGATGCACCGGAGGAGTGGAACAGAATAACCTTTTCTATACATGATCCCGTCCTGAATGATGAACCGCGAAGCTTTTCGTAGAGCTTGCCTTTTCTCATTTCGGTGCTCAGGCAATATCCCATTCTCAATGTAATTTCGATATGGAGTCATCCATGATTCTCTACTGGGAGAGGTTTCCAACACATCATTCGTTTTTATTTGATCGATGCTTGGGAAGGACAAAGTTTCGACCGGGACAAGTCCCATTTGCTGTGATTCACCTGTGCTGGCCAGCTTTGCCAAGGAGTCGGCCTTTTGATTGTGATCTCGAGGTATATAGTAAATGGCGTAATAATCAAATTGATCCAGTATTTCTAGAACTCGAACCAAGTAAGCAGCTAACCTCCGGTCTCTCGCTTGATATTCTCCCCGTACCTGGCACACAACCAACTGTGAATCACAATAAATTTCTATAGCGATAATTCTTAGATCTCTGGCAAGCTTTAACCCAGTCAATAGAGCTTCATATTCGGCTTCATTGTTGGTTGCGTGAAAATCAAACTTCAAAGCATAGCATATGGATCGACCTTCTGGGGTTTCTAGTACAACACCAGCGCCCGAACACCGATCGTTTGATGCACCGTCTGTATAAAGTTTCCAGACATATTCAGGAGATTCGCTAGTTTCGGGTAAGTCGTTTGGAACAGTAAATTCAGCTATGAAGTCAGCCAGGACTTGCCCTTGAATGGCTCTCCGCAGAGCATAAGTAATGTCAAATTGACTCAGTTCGATATTCCACTTGAGTAACCTTCCAGACGTCTCAGGCCGCGTGAGGACCTGTCGTAACGGCTGATCGGTATACACAGTAAGCGGATGAGCTTGGAAATAAGGACGAAGTTTTCTTGAGGCAATGACCAAGCAATAAGCCAGTTTCTCCAACCTGGGGTAATTTCTTTCAGCCCTGGTCAATCGTTTACTAACATAATAGACCGGTTTCTGCACTCGATCCTCTTCTCGGACCAGAGCAGCACTGATCGCATGCTCTGATACTGCCAGATAAAGGTATAATTGTTCGTGATCAATCGGTTTTGACAAGATCGGTGGTGTAGAGAGATGCTGAACCAGCGATCGGAATGCTCCTTCACATTCCATGGTCCATTCAAAGTTTCGTTTTCCCTTCCGGATTAGATCAAAGAAAGGAATGCATTTATCAGTGGATTTTGAAATGAACCTGCTTAGCGCTGCTACCTTCCCGTTGAGACTCTGGACTTGCTTTATGGTCCATGGAGTTTGCAAATTCCTTATTGCCCAGATCTTTTCGGGATTTGCTTCTATCCCACGAGCGTTGACGATGAAACCGAGAAACTTTCCGGATGCAACGCCAAAGTGGCACTTCAACGGGTTAAGCTTCATTCCATATTCACGTAGGATGCGGAACATTGAATCTAAATCCCTGACGTGATCTGTGGAAAATCGGGACTTAACTAACATGTCATCCACATAAACTTCCATGGTCTTCCCGATCTGGTCAGCGAACATTCGATTAACCAAGCGTTGGTAAGTTGCTCCGGCATTCTTTAAACCAAAAGGCATGACTCTATAACAGTAGAGTCCCAGATCGGTCACGAAACTGGTATGTTCTTGATCGGGTAGATGCATAGGTATTTGATTATAACCAGAATAAGCATCCATAAAGGATAATAATTCATGGCCTACAGTTGAGTCTACGAGTTGGTCAATTCGAGGAAGTGGAAAACTATCTTTTGGACAAGCTTTGTTTAAGTCGGAGTAGTCGACACAAGTTCTCCATTTCCCATTCGATTTTCGAACCATTACCGGATTTGACACCCACTCCGGGTATAGAGCATCTCGGATGAAACCATTTGATTGCAACTTGTCAATTTCTTCTTTAAGGGCGGTAGATCTCTCTGGATCCATACCACGCCTCTTTTGCTTGACCGGAACATATCGCGGATCAATATTCAAGGAGTGACTTGCAATGTTCGGTGATATTCCGCACATGTCAGAGTGCGTCCAGGCAAAGACATCGAGATTTGCTTGAAGAAATTCAACCAATTCCTGTTGTATCTGTTTTCCCAGTTGAGATCCAACTTTTAGTACTTTTGAGTCGTCATCCTCACTGACTGGGACGTCCACAGTTAGTTCGGCTGGAGACGCTTGATTCTCTTTGACTTCATCTTTATCTTCGTTATCTCTAGGGTCAAGATCTTTAAGGAATTGGTAGTGGTGCCCGGGCCGGGGCCCAGGCGCTAGTTGTCAATTATCAGTAAAACGGACGCAGAGAGATTCCTCTACGCCCTTTCCTTTCTCCTTCTTCTGTGCTTCACGCAACTCAGCAACATAACAGGCTCTTCCTGCTGCCTGATCTCCTTGAACGATTCCTATACCGTGGTCAGTTGGGAATTTTAAAGTCAAACACCATGGGGCAATGGCTGCCCTGAATTCAGCAAGGGCTGGTCGACCCAGGAATGCATTGTACGGTGAAGCGATGTCAAGAACAACGAATTGCAGCAGTCGGACTCTCCTGCGTTCTCCAATCCCCAGTTCCACTGGTAGTTCCACTATCCCAGTGGGTATTGTTGCACTCCCATTGAAGTCGTGAACTCGAGATTGGCAGGGTTTCAAGTCTTTTGCTTCCATCTTCATTAAATCATAAGCTCGTTTGAATAGAATGTTTACAGAACTTCCACTGTCAACCAGGATCCTCTTCATCCAAGCAGGACCAACCTGGGCAGATATGACCAGTGGGTCAATTGTTGGGGCTTCGATTTTGTCAGCATCTCTGCTTCTAAATATGATATCGTCAGACATCGTCTTTTGTTGCTTAGCCGGGGTTCCATCCTCACAATTACTGCAGCATTCGAAGCTCGCATGCCTGATAGAGCTAGCATACGACTCCATTTCCCTCCAGCTCCTATCCGCTGGATGAGGACCACCACTTATGGTATTGATAACTAGCCTCCCGCCTGTACGAGCGGGTTCCTCTTGTCTTTCTTGGTCTTGCGCACGGTTTGGGTTTGATGGGCCCGCACCACCAGACTGCGGTGCCCGCACGAATTGATCTAACTTTCTCTCCCTGATCAACTTTTCTATGAGATCCTGCAAATGACGACAGTCATTAGTATTGTGGCCATAACTCTCATGAAACCTACAAAACTTTCCTGTCTGAATCTGCCTCTCTGATGACCGCTTCGGAGCGGGTTTCTTATACTGTTCAGTGTTGCAAGTTTGTAGGTACACATTTTCCAGCGATGTGTTTAATGGTGTATAACTTTCGAACATTGGAGCCCTACGCCGTGGGCCTGGATTCGGATCTCTCTTCTTATTTTGACCATTGCTACCTCTTGGCTGAGTTTGTTTGTTCTGTATGTTTAACTGAACTTTTCCGGAATTGTCACCGGACTGTTTAACTGCTACATTGCTCTGTATTCCTTCATTTCCGGGCTTCGCATCGACCTGCTTCCTAGACTGTTTCGCGTCCTCTTGCCGTAAGAATTGAGCGGCTTTGGAGTAGAAACGGTCCAACGATGCGGGTGGTTTTCCGGCTAACCAGTTTCCAAATTCGGAATCAGGATCAATTCCCTTTGTCAATGCCATTAAAATCGAGTTATCGTTGGGATTACTAATTTCCACACATGCCGCATGGAATCTCTCCAAGTACTTCCTTAGTGTTTCCCCACGAGCTTGGGTAACACTGGACAGGGTGTTAACATCTTTGGGTCTAGCGACATGCATGCGAAATTGTTCAACAAATTTCTTAGCCAATTGGTCAAATGAAGAGATAGATCTTGGAGGTAATCTTGTAAACCACATTGTTGCAATTCCTCCCAGTGAGATGGGGAAACTTCGACATTTGACTGCATCGTCGGCCCTTGCGGCGCTCATTGACCATTCATATTTCAATATGTGCTGATTGGGATCAGAATTTCCTTCGTACATAGGGAGAGTTGGCATTCTGAATCGCCGAGGAGGTTCAGCGTATAGTATCTCGTCCGTGAAAGGAGTATGACTTCGAGAAATCCCCCAATCGTCGTTGGTAAGACCTTGGCTTTCGCGGATCATCTGACGTATCATAGTCGAGATGTCTGGCATTGCTACATTTTGAGCATGCTGAGCTAAGGTGTGGTCGGGTTCCATAGTGCGAGTTTGGACCGGGCGCTGTCGACGGTCCAAGTTTCACCTCCTTGGCTCAGCATCTTCCGGGACGTATGGTTCAGAAGTACGTCCCTGCTGTTGATTACTTGAATCTGGAAGATGTCGGGTATCAACCCTTGTTTCTACTGTGGCAGCTGTGACATGATTGTCAGTAGTATATTGTGGAGTACGACCACCTCGTGCTGATGGCCCAGCCTGGAAGCTGGTTGACGGTCCTACCCTCAACTGTCCGACAGTCAGGGCGGGTTGATATCCAGCAGCTTGAGCATGACTTCCGTCCAATCGGGGACGGCTAGATCTATGATGATAGTCAGATGAGGCAGAACTTTCAGTGGATGAGCGGGAAACGTCATCCCTTCTGGACCTCCTACGGCCCTGGCGGTTCAGTTGGTTTGTCAATTCAATATTAGCACGCAACTGTTCGGCCAATTGTTGCCGACTTTGAGTCAACTCTTGAAGCAACACATGGAATTCTTGTCTGGTGACTGGTCCAGACGGTTTTGAATGAGCGACGTTGTCTTGGTTGGATGGCTGCTGTTGAGCAGGATTCTGTCCATCCCTACCTTCTTGTCCAACAGCTGTAGAAGTGGTTCTTGTGCTAACCATTTTGAATGATGAATCCTTTTCCTAGACTTTATGCAAATCTGAATAGAATGGAAGGATGATGAATTAGAGATCTGGATCTTCCTCTTGGATTTGTGCAATCCGGTATCGATGGTAGATCCAAGGAGCAGGAGAAAAAAGCTGGTTTTTTCTCAGTGAAAGCACCAAAGTGTTTGTACCAAAAATAGGCACAACACTCTTCGGAAGTTTTTGAAGAGATAAAAGTGAAGAATGAAAATTAAAACTGTGGATTATCTAACAAAAACTCCAAATAACAGAAAGTAAATTGCAAAGACAAGCGATTTAGAGTGGTTCGGCATTTTGCCTACGTCCACTATGAAGTTTGATGATTTTATTGCTCGATACTTGAAGGTTACAGTAGTTTATAATGTAATACAACTGAATTTCTAAGTTAAGTCTCAATCTAAAGTAGCGGCGGTGTTCTGGAGTAGATCTGGCAAAATCTGGGCGCTCTTCAGTACTTAGAATTATCCGACCCCTTTTCTGAATGACTAGGGGCTCTATTTATAGGTGTAGGAGGCTGATATTTCACTTAAAATGAGGGGAGACCAATTCTGGTACGTCAGGGGGCCCACATGGCCGAAATCTGGAGATCCGGGCCCACTTTGGGATCGATTCGACCCTTGGTTCGAATCGATCAAGAAATCATCCAATCGAGCTGAAACTTGGTGTGAACATTCTTCATCATGTGTTTAAGCTTCTGTGAAAATTTCATGGCATTTGGACTTGTAGAACTCGAGATATGATCGATTCAATGTTGCATTTCTGGAGAACATCGATACTTCGAATCGATCCCTTCGAATCGATAGGGTCGACTCGATGCTCATAGTGACGTGGCGCGCGTTTCTCGCATCGATCCGTCTTTATCTCCGAGTCGACCGGGTCGAATCCACGTCTCTAGTTGCTTGTGACTTGGTCGATTTGAAGTAGTGGATTCGAAGTACATGGATTCGAACGTATGCTCGTTCGAATCGATCACGCTATATCTTATCCACTCGATTCGAAGCTACTCTTGCAGGATGGAATCGGAGCATAGTCACAGGATGGATTCGAAAGACTCCAACCCTGGTGGATTCGAAGGAATCTTCCTTTGACGGAGTCGAAGCTATGGTTCTGTTCATGGATTCGAAGGATCTTTCCTTCGATGGATTCGAACATAAGCATGTGAAGATGGATTCGAAGCACGGCTATTTGGATGGATTCGAACCAAGGGCCTGCTTGATGGAGTCGAAGCCAAGGTATTCCCCATGGATTCGAAGCAATATACGTCTGATGGATTCGAACACAGGCTTCGCCTATGGATTCGAACTAAGGACTGTCTACTCCATTTTTTGTCGGTGATACCTTGAGCATACGAACTCGGATTGACTTGAAATTTGGAATGCTGGCTCTTATGGCTTTGCTTGACGTGTCTTATCAATTGTAGCCCGATCCGGACTCGGACAAAATTCATCGATATCCATGGTTAAGCAGTACATAACGAACTTTTACGGCGAACTGTCTTTAGTTTTATAATCAACTTTTTGGTGTCACGGCCTTGCCAAAAGGCGGGATAACATAGTGGTAACTTTTTATGCAGTTAAATAATTTTCATGCATTGAAAAGGTACTGTATATGACCCAAAGTGAAATTTGTAAATGGATATTGTGCTAATCAAAGATGTTGGACCAAAGGAATTGGATTATCATATTGGTAAATTTCAGATTATAGGGATTTAAAATTATAATGGTAAATTATATATTTGATGGTACATATTAAATTATTTATATTCAAAAAATCATAAAGTAATCAAAACTTGAATCGAAACTGACACTTTCGATATTCTAAAACAGAACAAAAATTTCAGATATATCAAACTGAACGAAACCTTACCGAAAACCAAAATTTCAAACTTTGATTCGACCAAGTATCCAAAATAATTTTGGTAACTTTCTTTTCATAGGAGGTGGATATAGTTTGTTATGTGCTAATATTAAATGTCAATGTATGAAACTTGATTGGCTTGATCAATCATATAATTTAGTCTACATGATACACAATAGCTTAATAATTTGTTAGGCCTTACTGTTATATTGATGTTCTCTCCCTACTTATGTTTTATATGCTCATGGTGATCTACATGTGCTAAACTTTATAAGCTTAGTTATATTGCTAATTTCTTAATTATAATCAATAAAGTAAGAACTTAACAATCTATCAAAATGTTAACCAGCCTTATTAGTGATTAAGCTCATCACCAGTGCACTGTACATAAAAAAATAGAGCTTTGCTGTCCGTTTTTTATTAACTTACAAATGGTTTATATCCATTACCATACAGGTTTGGATTGTCAAGGCTACTCTAATTTAAAATGAAGCTGACGATGAAATCTGTGTTTCGTTTACTGAAGCTATTTGCAAGATCAACATTGAAGGCACCCAGTTTGGACTACATGTGATCAGCCAGACTGAGCAGTTGTAGGGGTTATCCAGCTGTTGCAAGGCACCAAGCAAGAAGCATGGATCTGAATGAATCTTCCACATGACAGCCTTCCAAATTTTCCATGTTTACACTCAATTGTTGGAGCTACTGTAGCTGAGCAGTGCAAAAGGAGATGTGAAATTCCATTGATGTTTAGGCATGGCACTGCAGTGTACAACTTATGATTCCATATCGTCGTGTTGATTTATTGACAAACATTTCGTGCAATATAAAAGCATAACCTATACTCATCAAATCCATCCATTGATGACAGATTCTCTATCTAGTAAGACCTGTAGAAAAATATCTGTAGATAAAAACAAAAATAAGTACTTGTTCATGTTTTGAAATTGACCAAGGGTTAACTACCGGGTAATAGACCCAGTACTATAATTTGGGTAATATTACCCATAAAATTCCCCACTAAGGTATTTTATCAGCATGAATACTCATAAAATACTCTCTTGGCACACTCACATGCATTTTGGTGAATTATGCCTATAGATTTTGCTTCTCGTACATGACAAATGTTCATATCCTATATGTATTAAGTATACCACTTACCTCTCAGTATATCTTCCAAATCCATGCACGAGACACAGGTTTCTATGGATTATGTAGATCTATATGGATGTATATTCTAATTGTTTCATTTATTACTCTATTTTCTCTACACATGTGCATAAAATGAATAATGTTCCTGTTTATGTAGTGAAGGTAATCCACATGTTACCGCTTAGGAGGTGAAAATGACTCTTGTCGCGGAGCCTTTTACAAAATCTATTGTATATTCAGTGAAACCACATGTCTATGTCATGCTAGAAGGTTTTAAGCTAATATTTTTATCGTCATATCTCCGATACGTGTCTCTATTTTTATGGTTAAGTGCGGTCGTATCTTCCTTCTTTTATTTCTGGTTAAAATAGAAAAATCCAAAGAAGAATATGTATGTATGAAGAAAAAAAGATAATAACAGAAACTATTAATACCTAAGTGATGTAAAACACTTTTTGCAAGATGAGAATTGTATGCACTTAAAATTGGTTAATATTTATTTATGTGCATCTTAACACCCACTTAAGAGGGTTAAATGTTATTATTATTATTAATAAAACATCAAAGGTTGATCCTTAATTTGATTATCCTATGCGATTCTACTATATGTTTTTATTAACATTTCCTCAATTCTATTCATTGAATTGTTTGGCTTAGCCTAATTTATGCTTCCACAGTTTGAGCAAATATTAACTAATTTATTTCATTTATTGCCAGAAAGTTACAGTAATTGCTATTACTATCACAAGCCCAGTAGCTCGAAGAAGATTGTTCGCTCTGATAAACAGTGTAATTGCGGTTTTCATTCTTGTCGGACAACTCTCATTGACGGTATGCACTTCTATGAAGTAGGAACACAATTTTATAACTTCTACCGCATGACTAGTTAATAAATTTCATAGTTAACGTTTTGATCATTCTTGGTGGTAATTTAGCTTGTAATTATTCATTTTGAGAGCTCTTCATAGCAAATTTTCATTAGCTCATTTATTCAATACCTTCCACAAAATATTTCTTTACCCCTCCTACTGTTGTGGAAAGTAGTAGTAAGGTGAATAAGTTGTAATTGTATAAAAACACTTTATTCGAGACTAACTCATGAAGCTTTTCCTAAAAGGCTCTTGTTAACTTGTCTGTATATAGGGACTACTTTTGGTGGCAAACACTTAAGGAACACTATAACCTTATATCAAGTATTACTTCATTCTTTAGTTTATTTTTGTAGTTTATCATACTTTGTACATGCTACGGTTAAGGATGACTATTTATTAATGCTCTTATGGATGTTTAGGGGTGAACCACTAATAGTCCATGCTCTTAAGATCCAGACTAGGAGTTTCTATTATGTTTCTGATATAGTATTTATATTATACATCCGCTGTTTACAAGTGACTATTAGAATCTATTTTTATTTTTATTTTGGTATTTACAACTAGACATGTTATATTGTGAATGTTAGTGGTCCACTTAGTGAAGAAGATAACACTGTCCTTATTAGTATCTCGAGTCTTTGTAAACATTTGAACTATTTAATCTGTTCTAAAATTACGTTGAGCAAAATTGTAGAAACCCATCTTTATTAATAACAATGTACCTAAGCAACTGCATTTTCTCACAGTTACATCCTAGCTCCTTAGGGTGAAGCGTTAGTTGTTAAGGTTGTAATGTGGTTCATAAAATTTGTAAGTATTATATACTAATGATGTTGTGTATGCATAGGTGAATTCAAACTGATGGGGATTGCAGAAAATCAGAAAATGTGAAAGAGGTTAGTTATACTCTTATGTTTTACTCAAATATAAGTGTGTATTTGTAAACCACTCCTCAATTATCGTTGTACATTGATTGATAGCTCAAATACTCAAATATAAGGATAGCTAAGTTTCACTAAGTTTCATAACTTGCGCTGCTATGCTCTGACCATGCTTGCAACGAACCCACTTCAAATCTTAGACCGGCTTGTTGTCCTACAACCGCGGCCACCAATCTTAGTACAGCAGCAAACACAACAAGTTTGAAAGCAATAGAGTTTGATCAATGTATGGACAATAAAGCAATAGAGTTTGAATGCAAACACAACAAGTTTGAAAGCAATAGAGTTTGATCAATGTATGGACAAGTTTGATCAATGTTAAACCCCAGGTATTCGTACTATTATTACATATAAGAATGGTATATTTTTAATACATGTGTAAATGTGCAACGTTTCAGCTTGTTACTGGTTAGATTAGCTACATAAATACGATCAAAAATACTGGTCGAGTTGGAGAGATGATCAGATTTGAAAAATAAAAGGAAAGAGATTTGGGTACATTAACGCATTAATAATTAGGACAGAAAAAGGCCCCGTCGTGTTTTAAAATGCAAAGTGTTCGAATTTCGGGGGCATAGCTATAAAAAAACAGTCTGTTCTGTTTTTTGTTTGTTGAGTTCACAGTCAAAAGCAATAAAGCAACAGCCTGTTCATAGCCACTGGTGAGTATACCAACCTAACTTCCTACATGAAACTTCTATGAAATTTGCCTATAACACTTTTTATTTTTATTTTTTGATTTTAGTACTGAAATATGAGTTATGTTTTATTATGGAATATAAAAAATGAAAGGACTCATATAGGTTTAGCATTGTTGAAAGTATGAATAAAGTTTAGCTCAAGATTGAGGCATTAGGTATCAACATGGAGCATGTAGGAAACTTGATTATTTTATGCTGACGATACCCTCCAGTTAGTAGCTTTTTAACATAAATGCTCTTCAATAGGTACATCCTCTTCAGCTGCAATTTTCTTCAACTTACATGGAACTTGCACCCAGTTTTTTTAGTAATAAACATATGTAGTGGAAATAGGATCCTTTGAACACTCAGACCTGTAGGATCCACAACATATCATGAGGTTTTCCCAAGTCAGTTAGTCTTGATACGGACATGACTTGTAACATGTCCTAGTCAACATTGTTTGCCTTTTGGACATGCATACGCCATCAAGTCAATAAGTGAATGTTTTTTATGTTTACTTATGTTGCTAAGTTTTACCTATGGAAAACATAATCAAATTCGAGAAGGAAAAACAAGTCGAAAACAGTATTTCTAAGTGGTTTCAAGATGTTGGTAATTTGCTAATAGGGATTTCTGGTATGCGAATTGGATCAAGTTTCCTTACTAGTGATTTAAGGTTAGCCCACAGAGGCTTGTAACTCTGTAATTTGTGCTTTAATTAGATTTTAGTAGAATCTGTTAATACCAATAACTGAAGAGTTCTTTGTTGTATCATAATATTATGGTCATTAATTTGATTATATTTAGGCAATATTATTTTGTCGACTAGATCTGGCCTCGCCGTCTCCACCATCTATTTCAAGATCCGGTGCTTTCTAGCCTCGTCTGGTGACTTTTTCTTACTTGAATCTGAAACTAGAAATTTGAGTGCGTTGTTTTTACAGATTTGTAGACCAAGCTTGATGGCGTAGGAGCTTATGTGCCGTTGTGTGTTGTACCTGGTAGGTGTCTGACCAGTCTTTCCCCGTCAAGCCATTAATTCTTGTACCTGGTAGGTGTCTGACCTCTCTCGAGCAAGCAAATTATTTTTTCTCCACTACTCTGCTTCAGTTATATGCAGGGTAAGTTGAAAGCGGTCTGCAGGCTACTGTCTACAAACGTCGTTTTGGTGGGTAAGCTGCTGTTGGCTAGTATCTCTGTGCTTATATCTGAGTATTTTGACAGCCAACCTCCTCCTTGTCCTGT
Organism: Allium fistulosum; assembly: GCA_030737815.1. Taxonomy (NCBI): domain Eukaryota; kingdom Viridiplantae; phylum Streptophyta; class Magnoliopsida; order Asparagales; family Amaryllidaceae; genus Allium; species Allium fistulosum. Next base: position 1,307,756,377 of record CM060904.1, on the reverse strand, counting down.
AAAGAAATTTTCAAAACCTAAGGCCCCGTTTGGCTTGCTGTTTTTAGTTTTGTGTTTTCGTCTAAACAAAAATGCACATTTCTTATGTATTGTTGGAAAACACACTATTTCGAAAAATGAAATTAACATAGAAAATAGAAAACAAGTTTATTTGATTTTTCATGTTTTGAGACATAATAAGAGAATGAAAAACAATTCATCTTCTCCATTTTCCGTCCATCGTCGCAATGCTTAAGAATTGTAAAAAATTTCCCCCATTTTTTTGTATTTTGTAGTGTGGGTTGAAAACATAAAACAAAAAACTCAAAACGAAACCAAACGGGCCCTAAAGTTTGGGAAAGGTGGAAAGGTTCATCTATTCATCGGGAGTCGGAGTAGTTTCCTATCCGGAGGGCACGGGTCTGATCTGAAGAGTCAGGTTTAGACTTCTTTTTTCAGGGAAGAAAGAAGGGTAAATGCAGGGTGAAAGAAGAGCATATGCTGGGTGAGTTATCTTTGGCACGAGGTGAGTTAACTACTGCAGCACATTCATCACCAGATTTAATTATTAGAAACGTGTAAAATAATAAATTACGTTAGTAGGTGACTGTACTTGATGGAATGACTAACAAGAGTAATGCAAAAAGTATTATCCAGCTTGCACATATGTATTATATGTGGCAAGTTATATCATAAAAGCCTAAGCATTTGTTTCTGCTCAAAATAAAAATAGAAGCTGATAAGACCATGCACATTACACATCCGTTTTTCATTGTCTAGCCTATCAAGTTAAATAAGTTGAAATCTATTCAGCCCAAAAGCTTTATATTCTTTTATTTCAACTAATTTGATCGAAACTTTTCATATCTTGAACACAGATATATAACTAAAGGATGTAAAAATAGAATGCTTGCCTATATGTTTTGCCTGTAAAGAATATAACCAAATCATGCAATAACATCCTCAAAAAACTCTTGATAGGTTTAATCAATTTAGACATGTATATTAGTTAAATTTTACTATTTGTGTATCATAAATTAGAAGGTTGGCATAGTGTGTCACTTTCAACTGCTGGCCGTGATGATTTAATTCATAGTAATATCACTCCCATTGTTTTATATTGGATACTCATCTACCGTATTCCCAATTCTGTGCTTAAAAAAATGAGGAACTATGTGCAAACTTTTCTGGGATGGAAAGTTAAATAAAATAGCTTGGAATTTACTTTACAGGCCCAAATTAGAAGGGGATACCGGTTTGAGTCTGTTTACTAATTTCAGAAAAATATCAATTATCAAAACGAAATGGAATCTATTTACTAAAAAATGCTTACAGAGAAAATGGACGGTACATGAGAACTTGCATAATAAAAATTTCTAGGTAGTTTCAATTAACAGTAACTACTTAGGAACTCTGTAACCATGCTAAGACAAAGAGAGAAACAGCTTGCCAACTGATGCGTAATGGGTAGGACACATCATTATGTATGATCCTTGGATCAATCACAATGCTTTGATCGGTTCACTAGGGTGGAAAAGAGTTGATTTAAGTACACCTCTCAGTTTACAGTCAGTAGCATTATTTTCATATATACAATTTTTGTTAATATGTGTTAATATAGAATATCGAGTTATAGATTACATGATTTTCATATATACACACATATATATATATACATATATACATATATATACATATATATATATATTGTTGATTGTTAAACTCGTTTGCAGGTAATTAGCTATTTCGAAGCGAAGACTGTCGACAACAAAGAACTATTGGTAATCAAGCAACGAACATGAATTTAGTTGTTATATATGTTGTCGTATTTTATTAGTACCATTTGTGGAAACTTGTAGTATGTGACTTATTTTGTTGAAAAACTACTATCGAATTGATTATGGATATTATATTTGATTGTGAGATTAGCATGTTTTTGCAATTATTTGAATATGATGATCATATGATTGATTGTTTGTATATGCTAATTATGTGATTTAATTGTTTGTTTGAATATATGAAAATTATGCGATTGATCGTTCGTTTTAATATGAATAGTATATAAGCGATTGTTGGAAATGGTATAAACCATCAACCGTAAATAGTAGCATTTAAAATATGCTACCAAACAACCAATAACTTTTAGTAGTGTTTCAGAAATGCTACAGAAACAAATACTAATATAAAAATTATACAGTTGCATTTTAAAAACGCTACTGAAAATCAAAAAAAGCATATAAACAAAAAATGCAACCAAAAAATGAAGACTTATGGTAGCGTTTTTTTAACCCTACAGAAAAAACCTATAGCTGCATTTAAAAGTGACTTTTGGTAGCGTTTTTTAAATCCTATAGAAAATACCTATAGTTGCATTTAAAAGTGACTTTTGGTAGCGTTTCCTACAACGCAACAAAAAGTTTTAGACTTTTAGTTGCATGTCGTATAGCAGCGTTCTCTAAAACGCTACCATAAGTTATGGTAGCGTTTTTTCAACGCTACCAAAAGTCTTTTTGGTGTAGTGTGTACGGTGAAACAATTAAGTCCGATTAAGCAAGTCTGAAGCTCGTCCGAGTTAAGTGGTCAAAGGCACTAGAATTTTCGGTATCATCAAAATTAGATCAATGGTCAATCATCAAAAGGTCAGGTTCAAGACAATCACTTAGGTTCAAGTTCAAATCAGGCTCGAGTTTGAATTGATTGTTCAGGGTTATGCAGTTTAACTCGGTCCAAGACCACGTCCTTCGACTCGGTCCAAGACCACGTCTTTCGACTGGGTCTAAAGCCATGTGCTTCGACTCGCTTCGAAGCCTTGGCTTCGACTCGGTCCAAGACCACGTCCTTCGACTCGATCCAAGACCACGTCTTTCGACTCGGTCCGAAGCCACGTGATCCGACTCACTTCGAAGCCTCGACTTTGACTCGCTCCCAAGGCCACGCGCTTCGACTCGATCCAAAGCAGCCACTTCGACTCGATCCAAGACAGCTGCTTCGACTTGACCCAAGGCCATCCACTTCGACTCGATCGGAAGCCACCATTTCGAGTCCATCAGACACAGCCCCTTCGTATCGATCCACAGATACCAAGCGTTCGACTCAATGCGAAGCTCCACCATCGATCGATACGAAGGCCTCCGCCTCATCATCTCGAAGCCCCTGCTCCAGATCGACACGAAGCTAAGGCAAAGGGCTTTTCGATCGGTCGCGACACTGATAGGTTTGGTGTTAGGAATCGAGTCTCCTCGTTTACGTGTAGATTTGCTTATTGGATTACCTAAATTTGTTAATCGGTTCGAGTAATTGAAGGTGTAAATCAGTTCGAGGACAAGAGTGCCTTTTCTTCTTTGCTTTCCCGAGTCTCAGAGCGATACGAAGGCAAGAAAGATAAAGGTGAAAGGTAAAAAGTGAAAAAACGGCTAAGTATGGAGTATTTATATGGACTCGAAAGTAAGGGGAATAACCGATTCGAATTCCAGTGGGGTCGAACACGTGCTTCGACTCCCTCTTCGGTGCACTGATACAGAGCTCCCTTTCGTATCGCTCCTTCGACTCCATCTTCGGTGCGTTTCGACTCGGACTCCTATGCAGTTCGAATCCAAGACCAAGTTGAACATCCTGTTCGAATCCATCAGGGAGTCCACATCGACTCGCTCCACTTCGACTCACTCAGTTCGAGTCCGTCATCAGAGAGGGTCTCCCAAGATCTGGGCAAAATACCAGCCTCCTACACCTATAAATAGACCCCCAAAGCCAACAAAAAGGGGTTCTTCTTCCTCTTTGAGATCTCCAACGCTCGGACTCCGCCAGATCCAGATCTGAACTCAATTGCTGCTGCCACAAACGAAATTCATAGCTGCAAATCACAATTGACTGCTGTAAATCGTTGAATTCACTTGTAAACACAAAAGAAAGATCAATAAAGCAAACTACTTCATAGTGGACGTAGGCTATACGCCGAACCACTCTAAATTCTTGTGTCTCCTTGCACTTTAATTATTCTCATTTCTGAAATTTGGGGTTTTTGTTAGATAATTCCTCTTTTTAAATTTAATTTCTTCACTTTATCTCTTCAAAGACTTCCGAAGAGTGTTCTGCCCAATTTTGGTACAAACAGGAATAGAAACCTCCTTATAAAGGGGTATATAGGTTCAAGTTTTTAAAGTGATATAAACTATAGCAAGTAGGTGTTTCATTATGTGTTTATGCTCAATGGCGGAGCCGATAGATGGAAAAGTTCCAAGCAAGAAACAATTCCTGATTCCATGAAGGTTGAGCACATCGCCTTCAACTAAGCAGCAAAAGTGTCATTCCGTGGATGAGCTAGTTTTTAAGTGACCTTAGAATGATTCTCGATATTGAGAATCCTATGGCATTATTCTGTGATAACATGCGGCAATGCTAATAGCAAAGGAGCCTAGAGTACACAAGAAGGTACCGCATATTCTTTAGAAGTTCCACCTTATTAGAGAATTCGTTGAGAAGAAAAAGGTCATGCTACAAAAGGAAAATACCAAGGAAAACATAGCAGGTACATTCACTAAGGATCTAGCTCGGCCAACTCTCGGTAATCTGGTTGAAAGGATGGGACTGAGATTCTATAACCCTAAGTACAAATGTGAGATTAATAGGGTTAGGGGTATGCCATTGGGGTAATTCTGTAATTTATTGTAAATTAATTAATTATGTAATCAATTCTCATTGATAATAAAGGTGTTTTCTTTCTATTATATACTTGTTTAATGTGTTATAAATAATTAAAAGCTTAATTAAAATATATTTAATAGAAAATCCATAAATAGTGTGTTTGTGATAGTAATTGCAAATAGTTTTAATCATGAGTATTGTATCAGAATAATATAAAACACACATTTTATATGTTCCTAGTCAAGGTATATCGAGACTGGATATTGATGTATCCGTTGAGACTAGAATACGTAATGCTCTTCAAATGTTGGGCAATGTATTACTTGTGACAGCTATGGACACCTAAGGGTTACATACTGATAATTATTGGGTAATTATGGAACAACTCACTCGATAGTTTTCCGTTGGTTAATATAACTAAGGTCAAATGGAAAATATCAATGTAAATGATTTACACAGTTCTCTCGATCTAAGAATACCGTGGATCTTCAATATGACAGTTACACCTTGATTATAGTCAAATCATGGCACGGCGTCCGTTAATGACTATAGTTGGATCGAGTGGAAGTATTGGAAGTGAAGCATTATTCAAGTGATGATTCGTATCCTCTATTATATGCGGTTAGTATCACGGTCAACTCAAGTCAACTCAAAGTCAAAATCTCTGGTAAAAATAGTTCAGTTAATAATAATTGTTATTATTGAACCAAAGACTTTGCGTTTGGACTATAGAGTTGAATATGGACCATATTGGAATTTTGACCATTACCAAATTCCATAAGTTCAAAGTGATATATTTTTTACGAAAAGAATTGGTGTAAATAAAAGTCAAAACCGGGTAACACTTAACAAAGTAAAGTTGGATTTTACCGAAACCAAATAAGCGATAAATTTGGCCAAAATGTCACATCCCTTGCTAAGTGACATATGAACATGAGTATTCACATAGTTCGATATTAATTGTTGATCAAATTTACACTTGACGAGTCACACAACTAAACCGATGAATTCTCCTTTGACCAAATGATTTTAATTTATAATTGTTATAGATTAATTAAATTAATTAATATTTATGAAATATTAATTATAAAATTTTGATTATGATTTGAAGAATAAATATTATTAAATATATTTATAATAGTTATAAATATATCAATCGCTATACGATGTCGATATGCGATTAAATTGGATTTCGTTGCATAATATTTTTCCTTGGGCTTAAATGGGTTTTAGGCCCATCATGGTGGGTGAAATTTCAACCGAAACATAGGCATAAGGCTGACTAAAAATTGTAACAACCTGTCCCCAAAATAGACCTAATTTCAACCCAATAAAATCCCGTTAATCCTTAGACCCATCTAAAGGCGAGCTGTTAGGTTGATAAAATTTAAACAATACACATTACACAATACATGGAGCTATCTATCTACACTTTCAGAATTCTCACAGCGGAATGGATAAAATATAATATTTGAAACAAGTACCTATTTCATAAAGAAAACCATTTTAGAAACATAACGTGTTAAATATTACATGTTTACATAAAACCTCTATAGTACAATATCTAAAAATAACATAACTGTCTGAACTGGGTACAATAAAATACTTGAAAAATATAAATATATAGATAACTACCACAATTATTCATCTCCACCTTCATCTCCTAAATCGGTATTACTATTTCTAATCTATGTTGTAATGAGGAGTGGGTCAGAATAAAAAATCTCGGGTGAAATGAAAATCTCAAGCTTTATAATAATTGTACTTGGACAGTATTACTTAAATAAGAAATACGCCTTACGTATAAAATCAAAAAATACGTATGAAGTCAACTGTAAGCCGAAGGCTCTTCCAGTCCAACTATATAACATTCGTATCAAGTCAACTTTAGGCCTACTAGCCCGATTACACAAAAGTTAATTGTAAGCCCGAAGGCTCTTCCAGTCCGACTACACAACTCTACGTAACTAGCATATACAATGTAAGAGGAAATACACAAACCACTTACTACCTTTTTAATAGGGCGTAGGCAGACTCTGATCATTTAAGACCTATAAAATAGGCAGATCTTCGTCATTTAAGACCTAACTCAAAGGTCAGTCCCTACATGGTTCCTCCTCACTAACTCTATAAGAAATCTTAATAGGTCACTTAATACTTCACCTAAGAAAGAGGCGGACCCTACCATGGCCACTTAATTCCTCAAACTCGAAGCGGACCCCTCCTAGGGATTTCACCTAACATATCTAAAACGCAATTTTAAGACCCATAACCTAGTTGTGACGTCTCTCACATTAGTCCGATTATTCGTAGGTACTGGTAGCCAGATTAACTGGGCAGGTTTACCCTACAGAATTAGGACTAACCTCTTGTCCACTGGAGTTCTTTATTACAGGCGATGTCCCACATTGCTTCGCAAAGCCACACCGTTGGTAGCCAGATTCAATTATGCAGACTTCCCTGTAGCTTTGGACTAATCTCATATTCCTATAACTTAGCCATAACTTATATGTATATCCACTATATCCATACATCACCTTACACAAATAATAATTAAGGCCACTAAGGTATCCCCTCATTACGCCCTTAATTAAGGATTAATTACCTAATTTATTCGAACTCCTTTCCTACATATTAATATTACTTAACTATTCTAATAATACTAATCATCACGTTCAATACGCCATGATCAATACGTTGTACACACACACATACATACATGCACATAATTTAAGTTTTAATTATTACGTTACAATAATTCAATAATAATTTGCTTATAAGGTATTTTGAAATATCAATCTCATACAAATCTATAATTCCAACAATAACTGCTACTACCATAGCCAAATAAAACAGATTTGTACAAACATGGAATATCTACACTTGTTCCATACCAATACACTAGAATCCCGTTTCTATTTTAATGAACAAATCATCACAAATTGGATCGCGTATATTCAATTTGACCTTCGTATACAACATTTTGAAGTGAGAAAGGAATTCCATATTTATTTAAGTGGTAGAAATAGACGGAGCAAACTACAAATAATTCAATTCATAATTTACACACCATTTCTAATTTATTTTCTTTTGAACCTTTAACATTTCAATTCAAAAGAGGAAAAATATGTTAAATTGACCATAGGTTATCTAATTCTAATAGCTAATTAGATCCTAATGTATCAATATAAAAACAATTATAATTCCAACATATACAAAGATTGATATTTACTTAGGGAAATTCTGGGGGTTTTACGTGTTATGTTTTCATTTACAAAATTTTCCAAGGCATACATCAAATCCAAGTAAATACTATTCAATTATAAAAATGTGAAAAACTTGATATTTCCACTCATAGAGAACTGTTCGCTTCATAACTGGACTTGATTCCATCACGCTTGTCACGAACCAGATTTTCAACCCTCGAAAATCGACATCAATACGTCACTGTATTACATGCCGAGCAATCGAGTGCCGGAATACTAGATCGTTAGAGGAAAAGAAGAAAGAGGTAAAAGAAAATAGAAATAACAACACATAATCTCACAACCGCAGTGGAACAATATATAATAGATAATAACATGTCTTAATACAAAAAGAACTATAACTGTTACTTATACATTACATCATCAGAGTACAACAAATCAATAACTCAATAGTGGACAGTTATAATAACTTGTCCTCACTAGTGCTGAATATACAGCCTACAATACATAGCAAAATATAATCAAGTATGTGAAATACGTCTCTGTCATCCAACTCTTCTCTTGAGCTCCAAAGCATCCTAACTTGAATCTGTAACACTCGGTCTAACCTGAGCATTATAATAAAATAACACCCGAGTCAGTTTGGAAAGCCAGCGTGAGAAACACACTCAATTTAAATTATTATAGTTATCAAAATCCTTTGAAAAACAAAGGTATCTCGTAAGACCGCATCACACATAAACACGATGGATTTTTACCTTACGATAACCAAAACACTTTATATCAAAATCGTCTGATATTATAATAGTGTCTAAACAAAGTAAATAGAAAATAGCTGAAATGTTTGCATTTCACAATATCAGCATAGTTGGGCACAATCCAAATCATACGGCGCTTATTGGAGAATGGATTCCATACAATGACTAGGCATTGGGGTACCACCTATCATGGTACACATCTAGAAAAATGTACCAAGGACCTCGCCGGGATCCCCTAAAACACAAGATCGACCCTATCCCTAACCTGGATAGAACCTAATATGTTATCACCCCGGGTGTTCCCACCTTTATTGAGAGCACTTTTGCATGCACCACCGTATCCATAATTTATAAGACGAGCGTTACGGCACGCACTTTGCGCATGAAGATAGTACGTGCTTCGCATATGAGTTTGAATTTGTAAAGAAAGTGTAATTGTCAAATCATATTTTTTAATGAAATTAAATAGGCATTTTTGATAGTTCACGCTGATAAAAAAAGGTGTGACACTAAAAGTATTACAACTATTATTAAAAATGTATTATTAGTTAACAAAAATTGATTTTGTAAATAAAGTTTATTTGTTAGATCTTATTTTAAGTGATATTAAGATTTGTTACTATTTGTTGAAATGCAGTTTAAATTTGTAAGAAAGTGTAATTGTCTGATCCTATTTTTTCATGATATTATAGGGGCATTTCTGGTAGTTCACGCTGATACCATAAAAATATGACACCAAAGGTATTACAACTATTAATAAAGATATAGAAAACTCATGGCCAAAGTTTTATGATCAGTGGTCATTCGGCCTAAAGTCTCCAACCATTGGATTTTCAATACCATATCTGCTCCTGAAATTTGCAAAAGATGAAAATCAATATTAAATATTTGGCACGTGCAATGCATGTTCATATAAGCTTTTTATTAAATAATTAAATTTGAAATTTCTATATAGTTTGATAAAAATAAATTGAAAAATATAAAAAAAATTGTAATTTTTTTGTTGTAATGGGGTTTGGAATTGTAACCTTTTTTATGTTTTAAAATTTCCATTTGAAGATAGATGTTAATTTTTATTCATGGTGGAATTTAAATTCATGACCTCTTACTTGCATAAAACGGCAATTTTGAAATTTCATGGTGGGACCAAAAAGTTGTGTTTTTAGTTCAACTATTAATTCAGATTAATAATTTTTTTATAGATTGGTTGATTTATCTAGAAAGATCTTGCATTACCTATTTTAATGCAGTTATACATATTTGACTCGTTTTTCGAAGTCTGATTATAATTACATTTGAACAATTTTATTCTATGAATAATTGGAATCAACGTCTAGGTTTGAATACGTTTAAAGTAATTGTAGAGAGATTGTATCTTCTAATTTATTGAGGAGATCATATGAAATAACAATTTAATATATTAAATGTTATATATAGGGTTATTTTGGGAAGTTCACGGTCGGACCAAAAGATTGTGTTTCTATTCCAACTATTAAAAAAGAAGTGGTACGGCACGCGCTTCGCGCGTGATGATGACACGCACTTCGTGTGTGAACTGTTATTTTACAAATTGTATATGTTTATCTTGTTCGAAAAAAATATGATTTGCACAAATATTTAATCGTATTTTTGCGTTGAAATGATATGTAATTAGTTTTAATTTTACTTTCAAAATTGTAACATCTAATTTTTTTAGTTTGATTTTTTATTTCTGTTATTAATTAATAAAGAATGAATTTAATTTTCTATTAGTTTGTATTTTTTTTCTGTTATTAATTAATAAAAAACGACTTTGAAAAAAAATATTATTTGTTAGATCATACTTTTAGGGGCATTTTGAATTTGTAAAGCATGTTTAATTGTTAGATCCTACAATTATGGGCGTTTGAATTTATAAAAGAAGTTTAGTATTAGATTCCATTTTTAAGTGATTAAGATTTGATTATATATAGAAAAGCATTTTTGGTAGTTCACGTTAATACCAAAAAAGTATGACACCAAAGCTATTACAACTATTATTAAAGGAATATTTGAATTTATAAAAGAAGTTTAGTATTAGATCATATTTTTAAGTGATTAAGATTTGATAATATTTAGAAGGACGTTTTTGGTAGTTCACGTTGATACCAAAAAAGTGTGACACCAAAGCTATTACAACTATTATTAAAGATAAAGAAGTGTCACGCCAGGCGCTTCGCGCGCGAACTATTTTCCTTATAAATTGTATATGTTTAAATCAGTCCAAAAAAATGAATTTTTATTTTCAAGTGATATTAAGATTTGTTTATTTATAAAGAAGTATTTTAAATTTATAAAAGAAGTTCAATTTTAGATCATATTTTTAAAAGCATTTTGAATTTGTAAAGCATGTTTAGTTGTTAGATCCTACTTTTAGGAGTGTTTGAATTTGTAAAAGAAGTTTAATATTTGATCCTATTTTTAAGTGATTAAGATTTGATAAATATAGAGGGGCGTTTTTGGTAGTTCACGTTGATACCAAAAAAGTGTGACACCAAAGCTATTACAACTATTATTAAAGAAAGATATATGGTACGGCACGCGCTTTGCGCGTGATGATGACATACATTTCGCGTGTGAATTATTTTATACAAATTGTATATGTTTAACTCCATCGAAAAAATATGATTCGCACAAATATTTAACTGTATTTTTGCATTGAAATGATATGCAATTAGTTTTAATTTTACTTCTTAATTGCAACATCTGTTTTTATGTTAGTTTGAAGTTTTATTTCTATTATTAATTAATAAAGAATGAATTTATTTTTTTATTAGTTTGAATTTTTGTTTCTGTTATTAATTAATAAAAGATGACTTTGAAAAAAATATTATTTGTTAGATCCTATTTTTAAGTGATACTAAGATTTTGATATTTTGAATTGGTAAAGGAAACTTATCTGTTAGATCCTATTTTTAAGTGATATTAATATTTAATAATATTTGTAAAGGCGCATTTTTGGTAGTTCACGTTTATACCAAAAAAGTGTGACACCAAAGGTTTTACAACTATTATCAAAAGATATTCTGAGGGTATCTAGAAAGGTGATAACATACCCTAATTGGGTATGAGCCACTTACCCTTGCTGCATATCCCTTGATTTTCAGTCATTTCGGTTGATGAGGCTTGAGGCTACATTTACCTTTCAAGAACAATTTCACTTAGAATGCTCATCGTCCTCCAATGACGATGTTTTTTGGATAGCATTCGTCCTTACAAGTTATCCTGGGTCTGGACAAACTGAATCACTGTCTTCACCATCTTCACGATATCCATTCATAATGCTCAAATCGGATCGAAGTGTTTTTCGGATAGTTAAATCCGATCCCGGTCTCTTCGAAATGATCAACTAAATTGGCCAAATACTTGATAGTTGGTTATTTAACTATCAATATAACATCCATAAGCAGTCACTAGGTCCATATTATAATTTTCCAAAATTTATTTTCAAAATATCTTTGTAGATCTATATTCAAAACCCTTCCAAATTTTCAATATTTGAGACAACTCAAATATTTATATCCATATCAAGATATTTCAAACCATCTCTTATTTCAACACTGAGAAAAAATATATTTATAAAAATATTTCTAAACCCCTTACTTCCCAACACTTAGGAAAGTTCCATTTATTTCTCTTTTCTCAAAAACCCTTCACAATTTATATTGTAAATTCCTTAATTCATTTATAACAAATTCTATAAGTTCCGGGATCCTTAATTAAATCTCTTTATTCAAAAGTATATACTTATCTCACCGAAATAAGTATATGCACAAACCATTCCTTTCAAAAATATTTGAAAACCCTTTTAAAATAAATATGGAAAGCACCAAGGGGTGTCAACCATGGATTCACAGCTCAATGATTACGTCTCTATCCCAGAAAAATCCAAACTTAACTACAAGCAATCTCTGCCTCCGATTTTGCCATGAAAGTATACCATTACATTTCCCAAACTTTATTTAATAATTATCTCAAATTAATGTATATAAAGTTTCTATAATAATTTTCCAAGTTTAATTTAGGTACATATTCTTAAATAAAAGTTATTATATAAAACCATATTAATATTGAATAATTTATCTTTTTAAAATAATAATACTAATTAATTCTGATTTATTAATAAAATTCTAATCGTTCTATAAGACTTGTTTATAAAACTTATAATTCATTTTGACAATTTAAAAATATTTAAATGACTAACTTTCTGAAAATATTCTCATGCTAAAACATTTTTAAATTACCTAGTTTAATAATTAAAAATCCTCTTTTTAAAACACATTCAACTTTTCGATAACAATATATTTTTCAATTCCATTATAGCCAGTCTAATATTTATAAATCTCTCTCGATTTATCACCAATTGATTTACGTCCCAATTTCGTAAATCCCCTTTTTCACATTCTAAAAGTAAATCTATAATTTATTTTTAAACCGATTTACCTATCTCATTATAAATTCTTACCATGAATATATATCTTCAATTTATCAATTGATACTCATTTCACCTTTATTTATAAACATTGTTTATAAATCCCACAGTCTCATTTTCATTTTACAACGGTTTCATATAACTTAATCCATTTAAATTGATTTCTAAATTAAATTCCATTTATAAATCAATTTCTTAAAATAAACCAAACTATATTCAAAACCAACCAAATCTCGATTTTACTTCTACTTCATAATTTAAAAATCTTATTTAAGACCTAGTATAACCAATTTTATATTTATTTCCAAATTCACTTCTATTCTTCCAATCTATTAAAAATCTCGACTTTTAAAACCTTTTGTATTTAAACAAGTACCACTTAAGAATTTATTATTTAAAACACTTTCTATAAATTATTCCAAAATCTCTATTTACCATATCCCGAAATAGTTAAGTACAAATTTAAAGTCAAACCATTTATTTTATCCAAATAAATTCCTTTTAATTAATCCAAAATCCTATATAAATACTTCACTTCCAAAATCCCTTTTTAATTTTTTCAAATTCAAATATATATTTATGGTATTTAAAATACCAAAATCTAGGTCAATGCTACCGTAGCATCCAATAAATTCAAATCACACTATAATCTATCACAGATTATTCAACAGATCATATATCACTATATATGAAAATTAAATTCAACATTTTTAAGGAATCTAGTTGGATCCCTCCAATCTGTTTTCCTGCATCCACAGATGTTAGTACAACATAAAAATACCAATCCCGCTTCAAGACGGGATATTGCGGTAATATAAGGTCATCCGTTATTATGTGGGGCACATAGGGTCTCATCCGCTAAAATATGCGTGAACAACAATCCAACTACTAAAATATATACTACTATATATATTATAACATCCAACTGATAATAATAATTATCAAATCATCCAATCAACCAATAATTTAAATTTTCAACAATTTAAATTAAACTAGCAGTCCAAAAATGAGTGAGATCTACTCACATTGATTTTTATTGACGCTTTCGCGTGCTGGTTCCGATTTAATCCAAATTTGAATATATCTGAAAATTCTGCAAGCTCTAATTTCAACCAAACTGATTCCATAGTCAAGATCTCCTCGATATGAACCCAATGCGATCGACTGAATTGGATTTTGATCTAACACGAGTGAGATATGCATTTTTATACGAATTGGAATTTACTAAAACAATTTATATAATTTTAAATCACTATTTTAAATCTCATACCCACTCACAAATCTTGGCTCAACAAGCCCAAGACCCGCAACTCCTTCTTCCCCTTTTCCTCTTCTTCTTCCAGAACAAAGAAATGCATGGCCATTTTACGTGCACACCATGATTCAACTCGACGAACCTCCTCACGAAACAGCATGCTGACTCCACCATCGCATCCCCCTCCGCAAGCTCTACCTGCCAGTCACAACAGTGTCGCCTCCGCCATTCCCTATAAAAATGCAACATCTCCATTCCTTTTCGAAAAGCATCAGGTTGAGTTCACCCATTATGAACCGAAGCCCACCAATACGAATCAGATGCCATCACCCACACATCCAAACTCAAATCGAAACGCTCTGGAATCGAAACACTAGTTCACTGTCATAATGTCGAGCTCGATAAAAATTCCGTCGCACTCTCCAAAAACATATCAGATTGAAGCCCTTTGCAAATCATGATTTTACAAACCATTTTTAGATTTTTTTATTGTATAATTTGTGAGAAATAAAATTTTAAAGTTGCCATTCCTTTTTTTATACTGTTCAGGCATTTTTTTTCACTGTGAACTGTAGCTTGCGTGTGTTTGCAAAGGAGAGGACGTGATTTAAAAGAAGGGAGGGAAACGGGTTTGAATAGGTCAAAGTACAGTGTAAAGATATAATAACAGCTGAAAGGAAGTTTGACTAATATATATTAATTTATTCTTAAAATGTCTCGATTTACGCAACTCAAAATCGCGAACCCCTATCGAGGCGTGCTGCTAGGCGTGTACAATGTTATACCCCTATTCCAAACGCAATGGAAAAGGTTTCAAGTCCAAATTCGATCGTATGGAGAAGATAGCTTTTTGGACCCAATTATTATATTGAATTTTCGATATTAAATTCAACGCGTTTATATTCCGTACGACCAAACGATAACTCCAAATGCTACGAAATTTGAAATCCGATAATAACACACTATTATGGATCCAATGGAACTAGTTTCGTCGAATTCCAAGACTGTGCCCCGGAAGGCTATTTTTACTCGTCAATTTATACAAGCTATTTTTAAATTGAACAAATCACTTTTTAAATCCAATTTAAAATTTTTATTATCTTCATTCTTATTAATATAAATTTAATAAGCCTTTAAATTATTTTTATCAAGCTTAAAGCTCAAGATTCAATGTTTTAACCAATTTTCAATTATTAAATTCAATAATTAAATTATCCAATAAATCGTTATATTTGAAATTCAAGTTAAAAATTAACATTTAAATATTTAAAAACAATTAAATATTCTAATTTCAAATAACCAAAATTTTGGGTCGTTACAACGCCTAATTCTCCTTCAGATCTCCTCTTCATACGACAAGGTGAATAATATATAGGGATCAGATTAATAATCTGAACCTAGAGGAATAGAATCAGGAATCAAAAGAATTAACATTCAAACCTTTTACCTGAAAATCGTAACTGATTTTGGAATCTAAAGAAGAAGAAGAAGAAGAAGAAGAAGAAAAAGAGACCTGGCTTATACAGCTCCTAATCCTCTGTTAGTTCTTCCCTTTTTTGAATATACAACAAATAGATTGTGCATATAGATCAGATTTCAGAAACTAGAAGATGTGGAGAAGAAGGATTAATTTAAATTAGAGATTAGAAACAAGAATTACTTACCAGAAATGTTGACTGCTTCCAAAACCCTAAGGAGAGAGATTTTTACAGAGCTTCGTCATTGCTACAGAATTTTATGAAGAAAATGTGGGGGTCTAATGGTCTATTTATAGAGGTGGAAAGGAACGATAATTATTGGATTAAAAATTAACAAATTCTTAATGTTAAAAATAAAAAACCTTAGTCATCATCCACCTTTTTGCCTCCACCGGTCGACCGCCTCGACCCACAGATCCACTGCTAGCGATTGACCGGTCATAGTCCACGGATCAACCAGTCCCCTTCCTATGACCGTATGTTTTATTTTCTTTCATTTTATTTCGTTAATTAATTATTTATTACTCTAATTAATCCAATCAATATCACGTTAACGTTTAATCCCTATTTACCCTTAAGCTTTTTACGTTAACATTTCAAATTTAAACATTCAAAATTCAAACCTTTAAATTCAAATTCAATTATTTAAATATTAAATTTGAAAACTTCAAATGTTCATAAATTTTCATTTTAACTCCGATTTTATCATATTGCATATGGAAACTGATCAGAAAATCGCCACGGAAGCAATGGTGCAACTCCATGGTCAAATCCCAACATTTACAAAATTTTCGTATTTATCCTTATTATAATTACTTAATTTCTTATTAAATTTTATGGGGTGTCACATTCCCCCTCTAAAAACGATTTCACCCCCCAAATCACCAAGGAAAGATAGTGTAACGCGCACTTAACAACCATATTATACAACCAATTTATTTACAATAATCTACATAACACTACTCAACCATAAATGAAATGTGATTATGTATTGAAACATACTATAGGCGAGCTCAATCTTAGCGTGAATGCAAGATCATGACAAATAGGAATGTATGAAAACTAAAAAATCTTGTGGATCATATATTATCTAACTTGTGTATAATATGCAAGTGTATAAGTTAATATTATAGTAGACAATAGATAGTAAAATATAAAAAAGCGTGAAAACCAGAGTTTTTATACTGGTTTTGACCTCCCGTCCTACGTCCGGTCCCGAAGCTCCCTTTCGATATTTCCTTTAACTAAATTACCCTCACTTCGCCCGGAGGAATAGGCTAATACAAAAGTATATCTTACAATCTCGTATTCCAAATAACACAGTTTTTGACTTATAGTATAAATCTTCCTATGATCTCCTTTGAGTATATGAATATGAATGCTTTCAGTTGTAGGAAGTGAATTAACCAAAATTATATTTTGGTTATAATTGATTGAGAGTATGTGAAAAATGTATATGCAAGAAAGTGTTTAGAAATCAAGAGAGGAAAGAATAAATTAATTCAAGTTAGTTGATTTATGTTTCTCAATCAAAGTTGTATTTATAGATTCAAATAGGTACAGATGAGGAGTTGTTACTATTTGAGAAAGTCTATTCACTTTAATGGCTGCAACCTTTCGTTAAAAGATGTTTTCTTTTTGTTTTAAACAGAAGTTTCTTTTCATACTTGATAGTTTTTGCATATGACAGACGTCTGTGGTAAAACCTCAGACATCCGTGACTTCAGAAAATTTTAACTCGAGAATTATCACAGACATCTGTGGTTTTATCTCAGACGTCTGTGAGGTGTAAAACTAGTTTTTCAACTTAATTTTGATGCATATGAAATTGTGTGTGATAATGTATGCATATATACTCAAGGAGCCCTTAATAATATTTTATCTAGGACTCTTTTACAATAGGATAACCTTACTAACAGTAGTATGGTTGATAGATCTTCATATCTCTTTGAGTCTCAATATCTTCGAGCATGATGTCTTCATGTAACATATACCTGTAATCTTGATAAAGTGTGTGTGTACGTATGATAGTGTAGTTGTTATCGTTGAAACATAAACTGGAGGTTCTAACACGAACATCCTAAATATACATAAAATTCTATATAAGTGCAAAAATAACAATACAACGTGTGGAGACAATTTTCTACCATCCAATCTAGCAATTACGAGGCAACCAATATCCTATGTTTTTGGAGAGAAAAGTTTGTCGGAGAAAAGCTCAAGATAAGAAACCTTGACCTTTCCTTCGGTTTTCTATGTGCTTTCTGTTGGGTTATCTCCTCATCTACTCAAATCAACCTAATTTTTTCGTTATGAAGCCTCTCGATACTGTGCTCCACTATGCGGACCGGAGCACGAGTGGACGATAGGCTCCATTTCAACATCACTTAACTGATCAGGCTATACTACATTGGCAATGTCATTCAGACATTTCCTTAAGTATGGAACATGAAAGACGTCATGGACTCCCTCTAACTAGTTCGGAAGCTCCACCCAATAAGCAAGTTTCCCCACACTCTCTAAAATCGAGAAAGGCCCAACGAACCTAGGTGCCAACTTTTTAGAAGCACCAAACCTTATAATCTTTCTAAGAGGGGAAACCTTAGCAAATACCATGTCTCTAACTAAAAATATCAATTCCTATTTTCGCCTGTCAACCTATGACTCCTGACGATCCTATGCGGCCCTCAACCGCAGCCTCAATATTTCTACCTTCTCCAAGGCCTTCCCAAACCTATGATGCAAACTTTCCATGATTCCTCAAAATTCTTGTTCACCCTTTCCGTCTAGCCGTTGGTCTACGGATGGTAAGCGGTTTTAAGATACAATGTCGTTCCCAAAGTATATTGCAAGACTCCTCCACATTTCCCTAATGAACAAAGGGTCTCTATCATTGATAATGCTAACTGGAACTCTATGTGGTTGCACCACTCCTTTAACACCCTCTATGCTAGAGATGCTACAATCCTATTACTTCCAACGGAAGTAAAATGAGCCAATCTACTATAACCTATATAGCTTCATTGCTTCTTGGCAACCCATCTGCAAATTCCATAGATATATGCTCTCATTTCCAAGTTAGTACCTCTAATGATAATGACAACTTTCCGAACTTTCCTTACTTAGCTTTAATCCTTTGGCACATTAAATGTATAGAACAAATTTAGTGGCTCTTTCTTCATGCTTGACTAATTATAAAATTCTCTGTGCACCTTATCACATTCGGAGTGAATGGTGATACTCTACAGGTTTTGGGTTTGAAGCATTCTAATCTAATTTTCTTACAAACTTCCAGTCTTAGTTTCGGTTTATCGCTAATTAAGTGTCCTTATAAAATTTCCTAGGTTACGCTGTTCCTTTATATATTTTTGTTTAGTAGTCTAATCACATCCCTAAAATCAATACAGTGATAAAAAAAGGAACATGTCTTATAACATATCAAATATTCTTCCCTAAAGAAGACAACTAGCGATTTAAATCCAAAAACTCTGAAAGGAAATTTTACTAGAAGTTACCCTTAATCATTAACTGATGTTAATGAAGTTGGGCTCCTAATGCTCCTTACTAATTTAAGATGTACATTACTAGAATGTCTTTTCACACTTTCTTAATTTTCCTTCTTTGTTCTAATAAATATCCATTACCTATAATAACTTGTCATTAATGTCAAAATTGACAATCTCTAATCCATTCTTATTTAATCCCTTTTAATCTATTTACCAGTTTGAAAATTTACTTATTATGAGTATTCAATTCATCCATAAATATCATATTACCTTCCTTGATCAGTTCCTTATCTAATTCCTTTTTATCCTTTATTAATTATAAGTTTATTGCCCACTAAATCTGTAATTAATGTCCATAAATCATAATCCTATATTACTATGCTATTTATAATTAACACGAATACCATTATAAATTACGCTATTTATATGTTTTTTATTTCTAATTATTAATTTCTAAAATATTACATTCCTTTCTATATTTTATTTTATTAGAGTCATCTTTCTAAAAATGATTACCGTTATAACCTTCCATAAATTAAACACAAGTGATATTTTTGCTTTGTTTGAAATTACAAGGGATTGTTTCTTTTTCTTTTATGAAAACAGATAGTGTAAACTACAAAAAAGAATATCCATATCTTTCACATCTCTTTCCCTTTTAGGATACCCTTTGTACATTCAAACGCCGCTCTTTTATATATTCAAGGAATTAGATAATTTATGGAAACTACACGGAGCCTGCTCCCAATAAATTAAAATGTGGAAATTCACATTCCAAGGGAACCTTACGTACAATCCAATTTTAAATCTGGAATACCTAAACAACTTTACCAATCTTTTACAAATAAGTGCTTGGGACTGATTTTAATTTTCCAAATCAGGTTGTAAATACTATTCTTATTTCATTCATATACTGAAACCTTTAACCCTTCTACTTAGATAGTGGTCCCTATCTACCCCATAAAATATAAACTTAGAAATCTACATTACGTTAGTATGCGATACTTGAGATTCAAACTTACAAAAGAATTTCACATCTCAAAAAAAACTTTTAAGTATACTATTTAGAAGAATTTCCAATTGTAAAGATATTTTGGGGGATTAAATTCCCAAAAGCATCTAAACCTCGCATTCTATCTTATTCGATATATCTATCCCATTTTTATTAAACATTTGCACAAATCTTTCCAAAAATATTTGGATCCAACTTTTCATACTTTTTTCAAAACATTTACCTCTTTATTCTTAACCCCAATTTAAAGGTTCTAAAATTGCTCTGTAAAATAATTTTCCCTTCTCAAATTCTTTTACCTCAAAAAACTTACTTCTTTAAAAGTAGGGTTTCTAACCAAAAATGTTCAAAAGCTCAATTATTAAATTGAACAATCAAAATCTTAAAAAAAGATTACTTGATTCCAAAAAGAAGCAAAGTAATTTCCCTTTTTGAAAAACTTTCTTCATCAAAGATTATTCCTTTGAAAGTAAGTCTTTTAGTTCAAAATACTAAAAAACAACCTCGATAATTTTAAACAATAAAAAGTGGGGTAGACACAGTAAAATCCTATCCTAACATTTTCCTAACACATCCTCATTATTTCTCTCCTACACAGTTTCTAACTAGATTACTATTCCTATTTCATAAGTTCCTAGCGCTACTCCCATCCAGATCTCCCACTATTACCTATGTTTATATTTTTCCTACTTAAATGGCTTCTTCATCATTTTTAATCAAGTTTCATTTCTATTTGAAAAAGAAAAATTTAAAGAACTTCCAAATTTATGAAATAGTAAAGTCATCAAGTCCAACCTACGCACTACTTTACATTTACTTTGAAAAGAAAAATCACTTTATGGAAAAATTCTTAAACTGAAAGCTTTTTAACCCAACAAATTTTTAGACTAAGAGTTTCATAAATGAAAAACTATTTTTATCAAAAACCTTTTAATCAAAACTTTTGACTCCACAACTTCTTTTTATTCACAAACTTTTGCCTTAACAAAATTTCTATTTTATGAATATCCAAAATCTCATTTTTTCCTCAAAACAACAGCTCCTCTATAAATCCTTTGAAAAACTTTTCAAAATCCAGGAAGTTTTTCCAAAAATCATTTTGTTCAACTTCTTTCGTATGGGGTTGGATTTTAGAAAATCTTTTTCAAAACAATAACTCCTTAAGACTTATCTTCTCTATTGCATTTTCTTCTTCTTTCATCCCTTACTTCTGGATGTTCACAACTATCATGCCTTATAATATTTAATCAATACCTAACATTTTTATTTACTATTCCCATAAATGTCACTTGGTCTATTAAAAATGATTACTACTTAAATGGATGTTTCCTAAAGATATTTATTTGCTTATTCAATGGCCTTATTAATCCATTTAATTCCTTGTAACTCCTCACTTACTACACATTCATTGTCTATTAAATTTTTAGAGTTACAACCTTTCCAATTCTATAATCCCATGATTACCATAATGATCTCTTTAATTAGTCTATTTATATCCTAATTAAATCATTGTAACTCCATATTTATTGTACACTTATTGCCCTATTAATCTTAGAGTTACAATCTATTCTATTTACATTCCTTACAATATGACCTTTGTTGTCCATTCTCCACTCTATTCAGTTTTTCAACCCATAGTCGCCTCGCCCATCCTTTTGAAATATGGTCGCAACTACTTCTATGGTCGAAAACTATAGAGTAAATTCAAATTAAGTATATATTTATTTATATATATATAGTAGACTTTTGAAAAATAGCTTCAATAACAATAAGTACGCCACTCTTACGTATACCTATCCCCATTGACTGGGTAACCTAAGCTCTGATACCAAATGTAACAACCGCCCCAAAACAGAACTAATTTCGACTCGATAATATCTCGTCAAACCTTAAGCCCATCTCAAAATGAGCTGTTAGGTTGATAAAATTAAAACAATGCACAGTACACAGAGCTATCTATCTATACTTTCATATTCTCACAGCGGAATGAATAAAACATAGTATAAGAAACAAGTAACCATTTCATAAAGAAAACCATATCAGAAACATAACATGTTAAATATTACAACATGTTTACATAAAGTGTCCATAGTATAATATCTCAAAATAACATAACTGTCTGAACTAGGTACAATAATATACTTGAAAAGCATAAATAGATAGATAACTGCCGCAAGCCTTCATCTCCACCTTCGTCTTCTAAATCAGCATCACTCTCTCTAACCTGTGTTGCAATTGTTTGTACCAAAAATGGGCACACCACTTTTCGTATGTAATTGAAGAGATTAGAATGAGGAAATAAAATGTAAAATAAGGCTAATCTAACAATCACACCAAGAAAACAAGCAATAGCAGAAATAAGACAAGAATTTATAGTGGTTCAACGCTGTGGCCTACGTCCAATTTGAAGGATTTGCTGTTTATTTTTGATTATAAACTGAATTACAATAGTACAATGACTAACACTCGAATTACAATGGAGTTCAACCCGAGCAGCAGCACAAAAAGTCCTTTTTAGTTGCAATGGAGGTGCAATTTATAGGTGTGAAGCTAGAAATATCTGCCTTGAATCTCGTAATATCCTTTCTTATGTGTAGGTGGGCCCACATAATCGATCTGGAGTTGTTTAGGATTGATTCCTGATCGATCGATGTCACTTTCGTATCGATCAGAAAATGCTCTAATTGAGCTGCGATCGATCATGGACGTTCCTGAGATGATATGCAACCTTCTGTGAAAATTTCATGGCATTTGGATTGGTGGTTTGAAAGATATGATTGATCCAAGATTGAATTTGCTAGTGAAGCTAAAGCCTTCATATCGATGGATTCATATTGATCCTCTCGTATCGATGATGTGGCGTGCGTGCTTTGTGGAGATCCTAAATTCATGATAAGGACCATTTCCTTTAGGTTGACTGCTCCCCTCGTATCCAATCGATGCTCTGCTTTTCGAATCGATGCTTTACACCCTTCTTTGTATCGATCACCAGCTCTACTCTTCGTATCGATCAAGTAGGTGATCGATACGAAACATGCGGTTGCTGGTCAAATGGAGTATGATCAATCCGAGAAGGGTTGAAGTCCATCAATATTGGTTCGAACCTTATGGATACGAATGATGGATGTCGAGTGATGGAGTTATGTTCAATTCGTATCAATGGTGATGGATATGAAATGATGGATACAGATGGATGGATACAAAATGGACATGTTTTACATGGATCTTAATCTATTCATAACTTGAGCATACGAACTCCGATTGACCTGAAATTTGGAATGTTGCCTTTCATAGCTTTGCTCATCATATCATGCTAATTGTGGCTCGATATGGACTCAGACCGAGTTTTCCTGTATCCATCGTGAACCTATAGATAATTGATCTCCAGAGCGGACCATCTTCAGTCTCTATTCAAGTCCTTGGTTTCATGATCTTGCCAAAAGGCGTGATAACATTTGCTCCCCAAAGTACGTCCTGTGGGAACTTGACGTGCTTTGAAAAACTGCAATCTTCATTCTGAAAAGGCTTTATCCGATTTACTGAGCAGTTGTTGTCTTTTCATCAAGAGATGTAACCCTCGATTAGTTTCCATTAGCATAAATGTTTGAGTTATAGACTGCCAATGATCACACAGTTTTTGTTGTAACTGAAGGTCAAGTGTTAGTGATTTGTTGTTTATTATTCTGACTGTCACCATGCAAGCATCCAATTCCTGTTAATTTTGAGAATTGAATGTTAGTATGGAATACATGCACGTATTTTGACTTGATTCCCATTCATGCTTGCACGTTCACGGGTCGTTGTCGAGAGTTTTTTATGGTTTAAAATGGATCGTGGTGAAAAGAAGTTCTTGCTATCGATTGATGGTTGTTTTGATCCCTTTCTTCGTATCGATCCACTTCTGGATCGATTGGGTGTATCAAGGTTGATCTTGTATCAATTAGGATCGATACAAGGTGTATTTATAAAAGATGTATCCATAATGATGGATAAGGCTTGGCTTAGGTTGTTGTACAACTTTCCCTTCGTATCGATGGATATGAGATTTACAAGTGTTAACTCATAAGAAAGCTTCGTATCGATGGATACGAGACATTGGGATCTGGGTTGCCTTGTATTACTGGATACAAAAATTTGGAGTTCAGATGCGCTTCGTATCGATGTATACGAACGATCCAGAAACAAACGCGTAGTGTTCTTCGTATCAATGGGCATGTTGACCGCTTCAATCGGTAATGTAACTGGGATACGAATCTTTTTTGTGGTCGATACAAATGAGTATAAATACTTTTTGTACTTAGAATATTTTTCACTTTGCCTCTATTGCAAATTCATACCATCGGATAAAAAGGAGAACTGTAGATCTTTTGTCCTCAACCACCAAACCATTAATCTCTAACTTAGATTCTTCAAGCTAGGTAATCAATTGATAGAATCATGCTAAAAATGATGATACTCGACTTTCTTGCCGTTTCGTTCATGGGAACGACCATCTTCGGTGTCGTTGGCGCCGGAGTGTGACTGGGGTGAGGTTGAGAGTGTGGCCAAAGGCGACTTGGAGGTTTGGAGAAAAAGGAGAGTAACTGGAAAGGGTCGATGGAGTCACTGACTCTGGGTATATCTTGAACTCGTACTGATGCGAGATGGAATCGACTAGAATACTTTGGAAATGATGGAAAGTAGTTTTCATGATCGATATGAGAACAGTGACTTAATGATCGATTTGGAGTGAAGCAATTCGTATCGATATGGATGAGATGTGGTGTGATCAATCTGAAACCATAGTCCTTGGATTGATATGAAGCGGTCGATACGAAGTGATCGATACGTACCAGTGATCGATACGATGGTTTTATCGATACAAAAATGTTATCGGCCTAAGTCATTGATCGATGTGAACGTTGGATTTAGGGGAACGATTCGAAATGAATCCTAATGGACATGAACTTTATGACTTTTGCACACTTGAACACTTAACTCCGACAAGCTTTTGCCTTGCATATTTGGACTTGACCGTAAAACTGCATATGTGATTATCCTTCAAAGCTCGTCGATGGAACTGCAACTTGATAAACATAACAAATTTTGACATGGATCGTTCTTCGAAGTCAGAATGGCATGGTTGAGACGGTCAGCGATGACCGTCACTTCGGTCGAATCTCGAAGTCTTGTCTCTTTACTATCTTTTAACCTCGTAGATGTTTTAGAGTATCGTGCAACACTTCACCACACAACACGATCACTCACTTTGCACCGGGGGGACATGGGCCCTCTTACCATCTAATAACGGTTTTTACTAAGTTCAATAGCTATGGATCCTGGAAGCTCAGAGCAACAAGAAGTTCAAAGTCCTCCATTTTCTAGAATAGAAAGGCCGGATATCCTGGCAGATACAGTGAATCCTGCTCTGGATGAGCTGCCAGATGCAGTGGTGATATTGAATATGGAATATTCCATTCGATCAAAGATTATAGAAGAAATGCTAGGAAGATTTGCCTTAGACACGGGCTGTCTTTTGAAGAAGTTCGGTTGCCAGGACCAGAAGATAGAGCGCATAATCCCCTGAAAGGTTTCCCCGCATGCAATAGATTCACTTGCTTGGCTGGAACATTGCCCACGTTCAATCAGTTCATTCAGGATGTGCTATTTTTTTTAGGATTGCGCCTTCTCAGCTTCATCCTAATGGATACGTGCTACTCAACAGCCTATATATTATATTTATGTAGCATCTCCTCCGTCCCCTGATTGTCGATGAGATCAGATTTTTATTCAATGTTAAGAGTCGAGGGGATAATCCATCATTCTCCTTCCTGGAAGCTGTCAGGAACTGCCAAGTGGTGGCAGGTGCATGGCGCAAGTTGAGCTACTTCAAAATAGAGTGGTTCTACGTGAGATGCCCACTGGCGTTCGCTAGGCGGTGGCTAGTTAGACGTAAGTTTTATTGCTTATTTCGCTACTGACCATGACTAGATAATATAGATTGATGCTAAATTCAAGCTGTGTTTCTCTTACAGCTGCTATTCCATGACCCGAAGGAGCCCAATACAAAGAGTTAGTGAGGACACTCCAGGCGATGCCTGTTGAGTTAAGAGAAATATATGAAGTTCTCATCGACAAAAACTTGATTACCGCCGGGCTTATAGAAAATTTACAGAGCATAGGGATGACGGGGATACCAAGAGTGGTCCCAACAAGACAAGGTAGAAGACGGGCTCCTGTCGTGCCCCAGTCGTGGGAGCTTAGGCTGCGCCCGACATAATAGTCGTCGAACCTCGCGACGATGAAGGTAAAGAAGCTGGTCAAGAGCCCATGGCCGTGCCTCTGCAGGGCCCTCAATCATCTATGTTAAAGAGAAAAGGAAAAACTCTTGCCCACAAAAAGAAGAGGCAAAAGACTACCGAAGCAACTCAGCTTGTTATAACTTCCATAGGTTCGGAGACCTCTTCCCCGCAAACAGAAAGTTCACCGAGAGGGTTGTCAGTTATTCTTATCGCGAATGAAATATCATCTTTCCCTGATCTCGAGCCAAAGGGGCTCCATTCCCTATCAAGAACTGGCTCAGGTCTACCTTCTATAGATTTAGGGGAGCCAACTCCAATAAGCAAGGCTACTACAATCGGTCGGTTGGGGGTTTGCACATGCATACACACACTTCATGGCACCACAAGGCATTCCGTCACATGCTTCTTAATCTTTGGCGATTACTAATTATATCCCTCTTTTCATTTTGTAGATACAATGGTTAAGCAGGGATCCGTGCTTAGTAAACTCCACTCTTTGCGCCATTCATCTGGATCACATTTTGAGTCACACCACCGTGAAAGCAAGAGAGATTATGGTCGTGGCTATCATTCTAGCAAGGAGCGTGAGCACCACGATAGAGTAAAAGAGAGATCATATAAAAGCAGGCGTCGTCCTAGGTCACGATCTCCGCCATCGAAAGCGCCTTTGTAACCTTCTGGCCCCAGCAGGCCCTCTTTTGACTCCTCGCAACAAACAACGCCAGCTCACGCTCAAAAAACTGGCAATCAGCGCCGCAGGATTGAATCAGATGTCCTCGCCATCGTAGAGAAAACTGCCATAGAGCCTGTGGGAGAAGGTGCCATTCGAATCGCTAAGCTAAAGAATGACTTCCTGAACATTTGCTTCGACGGTTTCCACTTTCCTCCCAACTTGAAGAGGATTCCAAATGACATTGAAAAACTAGTGCAAGATTATGTGCATAACACGTACAACCAGTATCGAGAGTGGGTTAAAACGGAAGAATGGGTCTCGGCTGTGTCCTTTGAGCGAGCCAAAACGATTGAGAAACTGGAGGGCAACCTTTCTCAAAAAGGCAGAATAATAGCGGCGCTCACCAATGAGCTCGAGTCTTCAAGGAGAAATGAGATGGAGGCTGGCCAGAGAGCCGAGGAGGCTAGGAAGTCCATGGAAGACATGAGAAAAACTCACATGGACTTAGTGCAGGAGATGGGTCACCGTAACACCGTTATTATTCGAGAAAGGGACGCTGCGCTGAAAGAAGTTGACAAGCTAAAGGCAAAACTAACTTAGGCCATCAAAGAAAAAGATGAAGGCAACAAAGTTGCCCAAGAGTCATGCGAAGAGGTGGTGAAACTTAGAGAAGAAAGGGATATTGCCAATAAAAAGGTCGAAGAAGCCGACACCAGGGTTGAGAGGGAGATAAAGGCCGTCGTGGCCAACATGGAGAGTGAGTTTGAAGATCTCTTGGTCACTTATAATGCAAATGTCCTGAAAAATCACAACTTGAATTGGCTCGGCAAGGACTATCCCTTTCAACTATATAAGGCCTGGAACCGCCTAATTGAGGATGAAAAGGCGACCCATGGAGTTACAACTATTGATGAGTTTGAATTGGAAACTGAAGTGTTGATCGGGGATGAGCCTAAAGTCCTTCATGACATGGCTATTGCGCTTCAAAGAGAAGATCTGACCGCTAAATACCCAGAAGCCGAGGAAGGATTTGGGGGCGAACACCATGTCGTTACTTCTGAAATGCCCCCAGCGTCTCAAACCGTGCCCACATCTTTTGCTGACCCTCCAGTCTCCCAGAGTATGACCCCAACATGCCACATCTCTCTCCGGTCATCGAGCATAGCTCAGAAGACATGTCGGCCCAACCCGGGAGCTATACTGAGGAAGGTATTCTAGACACTTCTCTTATTCTTCAAAATGCAGGAACATTACCAAAGGACATTGCTAATATATTCTCCTATCTTTATTCAGCCTTAGATTATGCACCAGCCAACCCTCCTGCAACCCAAGAAGTTCACCATAGGCAGGAGATATTAACAACGGAGGCCACAACCGTGACAATTACTTCTTTGGCTGGGGAGATACATGATAGCAGTTATGTATTTGATGACCATTTGATGGAAGCACTTCTTAGCCGCCAAAGTGAACCGAGCATCGAGATGCCCTTTAACGTGGATGAAGATCTCATTATCATGGGCTCCTCGGATCCTACCGGCAGTCTCCCGATGGGCGAGCATGTGGACAGAGAGGAACAAATAATGAAGGAGATTAAGGCTGAAATCGAGCAGGCTCGTAGAGTTGGTGGAGGTATGGCGGACCCTGGTCCTACCTCGATACTTGTGCTCTCTTCGGGTAGCACCATAGTTGAAACTGGAGCGCCTCATTCTTTTAGTGTCGAAAGTGCCAACATTCCACCAGCTCCTTGCATAGAGGATACTTCGGTCCCCGTGAGTTCCCAGGAGGATACTACATCGATTCCCCCGGATGGAGACAAGCCAACTGGAGTGACCCAGGGAGGCAAAGGTTCTAAAAGAGGTTCAGGCGGAAGCTCGAGCAGATCTACACCGAAGAAAGTTAAAAAGGGCAAGGAACTGAAGGCGTAAATCAGCATTTTGATTTCCTGTTTTGTTGACAGTTAGAATAAGCTTCTTTTCTTTTGCTTTTTGTAGGCCATGTATATATGCGGGTCGGTCCTCCTACTTATAGTAATTCTTTGGATAGATTTTGTACTTCTTTTCTGAAGAATAGCATGAATAAAATTCCTTTTTTGTTTTGGCGTAACTCTGCGTTTATTTGTTTCAGTACTTGATCATTCACATTTCCGTTCAATGTACTCATGAAGCCTTAGTCTCTAAGTCAAACTCCAGTTCGGTCTTTAAGTCCTGAGGTCATGGCCTCGGGTCATAATCAAACGTTGAGTCGAGTCCCAATGTTGCGCTGTCTCGGTCAACGGCTGGAACTTGAGTTATGCCCCCAGTTTTGGGGAGAATTGAAGTAGTTAGTTGACAGTCATCCTCCACCTTCACTAATTTTAATTTAACTTAGTCGGAACAAAGTTAAAGTGACGAGTTTGAGCGGTCGGATCACGCTTGCCCATTTGCTAGCATTTGCGTCCACACTCTTAGGATTAAACTTGTATGCCGGCGGTCGATCACACCTGCTTATTTTTTAGAATCACATCCACACTCCAGGGACATAAGTTATTTTACGGGCGATCGGTCATACCCGATTAATGTTTATACTCTAGTTCACACTCCGGGAATCTAGAATCAGTTGACATAAGGTCGATCACATCTGTTTAAATATTTGGATCTTATTCATGCTCTGGGAATAAGGAGTTGTTCAAGGTCTTAGATAGTTGGATCACATCCTCCTTGATCCAATGAGCGAAGTCGTAGATGAACGGATCCATCTTCTTTGAGCTCGAAATGAGAAGCGAGGTCGTGGATGGACAGGTCCATCCTCCTCGGGCCTGGAAAGAGGCAGGTCATGGATGGATGGATCCATCTTCCTCGAGCCTAGATTGAGGCGAGGTCGTGGATGGTCGGACCCATCCTCCTCGAGCCTGAATTGAGGCGAGGTCGTGGATGGATGGACCCATCCTCTTCGAGCCTGAATTGTGGCGAGGTCGTGGGTGGATGGGTCCAACCTCCTCGGGCCTGGAAAGAGGCGAGGTCGTGGATGGACAGATCCATCCTCCTCGAGCCTGGATTGAGGCGAGGTCGTGGAATGTCAGACCCATCCTCCTCAAGCCTAGATAGAGGTAAGGTCATGGATGAACAGACCTATCCTCCTCGAGCCTCGATTGAGGCGAGGTCGTGGATGGTCGGACCCATCCTCCTCGAGTCTGGATTGAGGCGAGGTTGTAACGACCCATAATTTTGGACCATTCAAATTGACAATAAAACCACACATGTCGGACTTGAATAATTCAAAACAATAGATTGTAAATAAATTCGGAGCAAATAAAACCAATCACAGAATCACAGACACATAATATCAGAATAACTCGCAGCGGAAATAAAAATACATAGTAGTTCATGAAGCTACTATAATACATAGTCTCAAAACAGATAAAAAATACCATAGTCTGAAAACAGATACAACATAAGTCTGAATACATAAGTTCACATATACATAAGCAAAGCTGAATAGGAAATAACTGAAGTGGAAATAGACAAATAAACTCTAGCAAACTCTAGCTCCTGAAGATGAATCCAAAGCTGTGATACTCAGGCTGACACGAGCGTAAAACAAAACACAAAACACTCGAGTCAGGACGTACATACTTATAAAATGTAAATCAACTCAAGTGAAAAAATGCATCTATAACTTAAAGGATGCTTGGGATCGTCCATCCTTTAAGGATCCGTTAAACTATCTACTATGTAGTAAGATACGCTATTATAATAATGTCTAAGTAAAGCAAACTATCAAAATAGCGTTAAGGCTTTACAGTTTCCACCTTAACACATTTTATACATTCCCATAGTATATACAGTACTGTAATCTCCCCCATAATGGGCGTCGTCAGAGGGCACTCCATAGGTATGGTACAAAAAAAACTCGTAGTAAAGCACGCTAGGGTAGGTGACACGGCACAACTCGGCAATGCCATGGTAGATATACCAATTACACTTCCGGGCTGGTGGTAACGCAGAGCCGTAGCAATCGCCCACCTCGAGCCACAATCCTGAATCAAGGGTTGCACCCAATCAATCACAAAGTAATAGAATAGTATACGATGGAATATGTCCGATCAGAGGAGCTACCTCATTAGCCCGTCAATTTCTCTTGTTTTAGCCACCTTATGCCAACTCATGGGAGTTGGGTCCATGTTTATACCTCAAAATAGAATCGTCGCCACCAACCTACTTCATTCTGGAATCTCCACCGCGTACACAGTTGTTAAAGTGGTTTTCGGTATCGACAGAGAGTATGTCCATATCCGATCCCGGTATCTTTAACAACCAATCGTTATTATAACATGTGGTTATAAATTTCAAAATGGTTTATATTTCAAATCAAAACATATTCATTTTAAACCCTTTTAAATTCGATGTCAATACCTTTCAAAAATAATATTCATTTCCAAAGTAGTAGCATTTCCAAGTTCATTCATTCAATTATAACATTTGAAAACATTGTATTTTAGCATTCGTAGCACTTTGAAAATGTGATAATACATATAATAGCAGTTCAAAAATATGATAATATATATAGTAGCATTTCGAAAATATTATCTTATTAGAAACAACAGTACTTAGAAAATGTTACTGTAGATATAGTGGTGTTTGGAAAACAATACATTGTTAGAAATGCTAGCACTTATAAAACGCTACCTTAAAACTATAGCATTTTGGAAATGCTAACAATAGTAATCTAAATTTTACTATAACATTTCAGAAATATTATATCTTCAGTTTTTCATCATTTTAACTTATAAAACTTATCTCACTTTTCAAAATTATTTATTTGGATATCATTTCACTTATGAATTTAATAAAATAAAATTTTATAAATAAAATATCCCATTAAACTATAATTTATTTATTAAGTCAAAATACATTTAAATTTCTTAACTTTTAATTTTAACAAATAACTTGATACTTTATTTACTTTAAAAATATCCATTTCATAAATAAAATAATTTATTACTAATTTAAGCCTAAAATTTCATTTCAAATCAAATTTTCAATTATTAAATCAAATCAAATTTTAAATTTACATTTTTAGTCATTTATTAACTCATACAATTTTAACTTATA
The DNA here is from genome assembly GCA_030737815.1 of Allium fistulosum. Lineage (NCBI taxonomy): Eukaryota > Viridiplantae > Streptophyta > Magnoliopsida > Asparagales > Amaryllidaceae > Allium > Allium fistulosum. Next base: position 1,307,724,048 of record CM060904.1, on the reverse strand, counting down.
GAAAAGTCAATATATATACATTTTAAATCATTTAAATCAAATTTTAAATTAAAATTTCATAATTTAAAATTCCAAATACTTTAAATATTTTCAGGAAATATTTATATTTAAAATTTAACCGCGGTCTGTATAATATTTACTAACCTAGGTCAAGTGATACAGATATATATCATTTCAATCTGAAATAAAAATCCTAGGTTTGATCATTTCAAACCCACAATCCCAAGTCAAATAAAAATCACTCGAGCCTATCATTTTAGCTCATAACGACTTTTCCTTATTCTAAAGTCTGTTCGGGTATGTATCATTTCAAACCATAGTGAGGGAACTTGCAGTGTGAGAAACAGAAATATAAAATAAACAGTAAAGGATAGCATATCATATCAGGTGATGAAACTGGTATAGCATCAGGTTATAACATCAAATATCATATCACTGGCATATATGAAACTACTATCAATATGGCCTATCACTAATACAATTCACAAGCCATTTTTTCATAATTTTATAAGTATGAAGTCGAGAGTGAAGAACTCACCTTCTAAAGCTAGAGATGACAATTCAAGACACACAACCAAACTCCGAAAAGCACGACAAAGCACGAATCAAATTCGAGGAGAAGTAGCACCCAAATAAAAATCTTGTAAACGGATAAAATACAACATACATAAGAAGATATTTATGCAAGGAAATAAAACAAAAGACAAGAAAATGGGCAAGGCAACATAAGTGGGCTCGACCACTTGTGAAATAGGCTCGACCATCATTACATAAGGCTCGGCTATCTTGGTTTAAAGGCTAGCATGCTCGGCCATGGTCAGTTTGGGTTAGGTAGGCTCGGCCTAGCCAAGCAAAAGGCATGGCTAAGCAATGGGAATGTGTAGAGATGGCATGTCAAAAGTCATTTGGAAGGCAAAGAGGCAAGGAAAATGAAGGGTCATGTGGTTCAAGTGGTTCGGCCCTATGGCTAATGTGCTCGGTCATGATGAGTTTGGGCTAGGTAGGCTCAGCCCTAGGCTTGTGAAATGGCTACTAAGGCACGGCTATGGTCAAGTAATGGAATGGCAAAGCATGGGAAGGCAAAAGGACTTAGGCAAGTGCATTTTGGTTCGGCCTATGTTGATTTGGGTTCGGCCACATGGCTAATAGGTTCGGCCATGTTGTGTTATGGGTCAAGGAACATGGATTTGAGGGCTTTGGCAAGGAGATGGTCATGGCCAAGCAAGGCAAAGGAGGAGGAGTGGGTAGTGGCCGAGGCAACAAAGAGAAAGGTGATGATCTATAGGAGCTCGGTTAGGGTTTGAAGCATGTTTTTGGTGATGGGTTTTGGATCTAGGGGTCACGGCATGACATGGGGTGGTGATGGGGAGATGATGGCCGGTCATGGTGAAGTGGTGGAGATGGTTGGCTAAAAGGTTGTGACCGAACATAGCTTGCAACAAAGGAAAAAAAGAAAAGAGAAAAAGAAAAGAGAAAGAAGGAGGAAGACATGAAATAACTTACTGTAATTTGTTTTGTTAGGAAATGAAATGAGAAAGAGGAGATGGGAAACAAAGTGTTTTGTACGGCTATGGAGAGGAAAAGGAAAAGGCACATATTCATAAATAAAACAAACATAAGTCTCTTGGGATTTCCTAAGCCCATTAGCCAAGCCCAAATCAAAACAAGCTCAACACAACAAAACAAACAAACAAAGCCCAAACCAGAGTAAAATAGAAAATAAACATAGAAAAATATAGACAATAAAATACTAAAAATAATTTCGTGAAAACGCTGAATTTTATCATATTTAAAAAATATAAAACAGAATTAAACAAAACGAAAAGTAGAACGAATGCCAGGATCAAATTCAGCTTATAAGAAAATGATTGGAAATTTAAAATTCAAATTTAAAATTTCAACTAAAAGTCAAAGTTTGACCAAAGTTGACCAAAATATAAAATTTTCAGGAAATCATTATTTTATTATTTTTGGAAAAACAATTATAAACAAAATCCAAAAATACATTGGAAAATTCCAAAATTTCAAATTTTAAATGATTTAAAATCAAAGTTTCAAATAAATTCAATTAAAATATTTGTTAAAATTTATGGGTTGTTACACTCTCCCCCACTCAAAGCTTTTCATCCTCGAAAAGGAACGAAACACGGAAACAAAGAAAGATAGGATAAGATAGAATAACGTATAGTACCTAAAACAAACAATTCCGGATTCGAAGCACGCATGCTCTCCTCCGTCTCCCAGGTACAATCCCGATCATCAGTACTCCACTGCACTTTGACCAGATTGACAGGTTTCCTTCTCTGCTGCTTCGTACCTCTATCGACAATACGAAGTGGCTTCCTCTTGACAGTCAGATTAGGCTCAATATCAAAACTCTCGAGAGCAGAAGGCTGGACAATAAGGGATGGATCATGAAGATACCGGCGAAGATGCGAAACATGGAATACATTATGCACTCCAGAAAACTTCTCAGGCAAATCCAGACAATAAGCCAAAGAACCAATCCTCTCCAACATGCGGAAAGGACCATGAACCTAGGAGCAAGCTTCCCTCTACGACCAAAACGAATCACATTCCTTAAGGGAGAGACCTTAAGGAAAACCAGATCACCAACAGAAAACTCCAAACTCCTTCTACGCCTATCAGCGTACTTCTTCTGCCTATCCTGAGCACTCCTCATCTTCCTCTTAATCTCCTCAACTCTCTCAGAAGCCTCCAGAATCATATCAGGACCAAGAACCAAACGATTACCAGATTCAATCCAGCAAGATGAGGATTTGCAAGGTCGTTTGTAAAGAGCAGCAAACAGAGACATTGCAATACTAGCCTAAATTCAAAAGGTGAAATGAGATAGATAGGAGATTAAGACAAGATTAAAATAAAAGATTTGAGACTATACTTGATAACTGTTGTTATAGGTGAATTCGACAAGATGAAGATGATCTTCCTAAGATCCCCCATAATCAAGAACACAAGCACGAAGAAGATCCTCTAGAATCTGATTCACTTTTTCTGTTTGACCGTCGGTCTGCGGATGGTAAGCAGTGCTCAAATTCAGATGAGTACCCAAAGATTCCTGAAAAGCTTTCCAAAACTGACTGGTGAAGATGGGATCACGATCACAAAAAATACTGACAGGAACACCATGGAGACGAACAATCTCCCTCATATAAATCTCAGCCAAACTCGAAGCAGAACGGGTAGACTTGACCGGAATGAAATGAGCCGACTTGGTCAATCTATCCACAATAACCCAAATACTCTCATTACCCCTCCTAGTCCTCGGTAATCCATCAATAAAATCCATAGAAAACTATTCCTATTTCCAATTTGGAACCTCAAGGGGCTGCAACAAACCAGGGGTCTTTTGATGATCGGCCTTGACTTGCTAACAAGTTGCACACCTACTAACAAAAATAAAGATATCACGCTTCATACCTCTCCACCAATACAACTTCTTCATATCCTGATACATCTTCGTCACATCCGGATAAATAGAAAGTCTGGATCGATGATTTTCCCAAAGTAACTCCTGTCTCAATCCATCAACATTCGGGACACAAATCCGATTATTAATCCTCAAAATCCCTCTATCATCGATCTGAGCTCCACTACCATCAAGACTACTACCACCAACCCTACTACGAACATTCTCCTTAATAAGCCTAAGCATCTGATCCTCATCCTGCTTAGCCATGATACGATTCAAAAGAGGAAAAGAAACAACAAGCTGACACAACATCGCCTTCTTCCGACTCAAAGCATCTGCCACAACATTAGCTTTCCCAGGGGTATAGTTGATGTCGAGGTCATAAGAAGCAAGGAACTCCAGCCACCTAACTTGTCTCTGAATCAAATCCTTCTGGGTGAAAATATACCTCAAAGACTTATGATCAGTAAAAAGCTCAAACTTAGTTCCCAAAAGGTGATGCCTCCAAAGCTTCAAAGCAAAAACCATGGCAAGCAATTCCAAATCATGAGCAGCATAATTGGCTTCATGGTTCTTCAACTGACGACTGGCATAAGCAATGACCTTCCCATCCTGCATCAGAATAGCTCCCAAACCTTCACGACTAGCATCAGTGTATACCGTTAATCCCTCATTTCCATTTGGAACGGTAAGAACTGGTGTGGAAGTAAGCTTGCGATTTAACTCATTGAATGCAGCTTCACACTTATCATTCCATATAAACTTAGCATTCTTACAAGTCAAAGCAGTGAGAGGTGCAGCAATCCGAGCAAAATTCTCAATGAATCTTCGATAATAACCAGCAAGGCCCAGAAAGCTATGGATATCAGATGGAGTCCTAGGAGTTTCCCAATCCTGAAATAGAATAGGGAAAAATAAGAACTACAAAGAAAGATAGAATAATTGGATTACAAAAGAAAGATGAGAAAAGGTAGACTTACATTGATCGCAGCGATCTTGACTGGATCAATAGAAACTCCATTACTAGAAACAATATGTCCAAGAAATCAGACTTCATCCTTCCAGAAATGGCATTTAGAGAATTTAGCTTTCAACTGATGACTCCTAAGAGTCCCTAGAACAAAGCTCAAATGAGATTCATGCTCTTCCTCGGTCTTGGAAAAGACCAGAACATCATCGATGAAGACCAGAACAAACATTTTAAGAACATCACGAAAAACACAATTCATCAGATCAACAAAGAAAGCCGGGGTATTAGTCAAACCAAAAGGCATAACTAACCATTCATAGAAACCATTCTCAGTACGAAAAGCAGTCTTGGGAATACTTTCCTTAGCAACTCTGACCTGGTGGACACCTGTGGCAAGATTAAGCTGAGAAAAAACAGTAGCTCCATAAAGCTGATCGAACATATCATTGATACGAGGCATAGGATATCTGTTCCTCATAGTGAGCTTGTTAAGCTCCCTATAATCAACACACTTCCTCAAAGATCCATCGGACTTAGTGACGAAAACCACAACTGCTCCCCATTCAGAATGACTAGGTCTGATCAGACCTTTGGTGAACAAGTCCTCAATTTGCTTCTTCAACTCAACCTTCTCATGGGCTGCCATTCTTCTGGGAGGAAGAACTACAGGTCGAGCTCCAGGAATAAGATCAATACGGAAATCAATTTTCCGCTTAGGAGGTAAAGAAGAGACTTCACCAAATACACCGGGATAGAGCTTAACCACAGGGGTTGAATCAAGATCACCAGGAGAAGAATCAAGAGAATAAATAAAACTGCCAGCAAAATCCCGAGGCATATGGCACTGAATCACCAAAGGGTTAGCCCGATCATCAACAAGAGAACAGTTCGGGTTTTACAAGAGATAACGTCTTCATGCCTCTTCAGCCAATCACCCCTAAGCAATATATCAAAAGCATCAAAACCCAGAACATAGAAATCACCAGAAAATCGATGGCCATAATAGAAGAGTTTCACTTGGTTACAAATTCTACTAAGGTTCGCGGGACCCCCAATAAGATTAGTAACACACAAAGGTACAGCCGCAAACATAGGTGAAAGAAGATGCTCAAACTTATCACAACGATCCACAGAAATAAAACTATGCGAAGCTCCAGTATCAAATAAAACACGAACAGGAAAATTAAACAGAGAAAAAGTGCCCTGGATAGTACCTTGGGGTATCACTAGGAGCAGGTGGAGTAGGAGTGGAAGAAGTCATGGCAAAGACTCCAGATGTCCTGCCCTTCTGATACAAAGGACAATCCTTCTTGAAATGACCAGGCTACAAACAGACATGACAGAGGTTGTTCCTGGAATCCTTAGGTGGAGGAACAGCAGCACCAACTGAAGTAGGGCAACTATTGGCATAGTGTCCCTTTTGATCGCACTTGAAGCAGGTGATGGAAGATAGGTCAATAGGATGCTTCCGATGAGTAGATCCTAAACCAGGATTCTTGAGCCAATTCTGCTTTTGCTAAGAAATTAGGCTTCCTCTACTTAGAGTTGCCAGAACCAGGCTGAGATGGAGAAGCACGAGGAACATAAGCTTCCTTAGAAGTGGGATTCTCATATCTAATGGCCATGTCCATCAACTCCATGAAGGTACCATGAACATGAGAAATGAGATGATCATAATACTCTGGGAGAGCTCCAGCTATAAATTTCTCATTTTTCTTAAGAGAGGTGTCAATCAGGCCAGGACCAAACCTGGAAAGTTCATTGAACTTCCGCTCATACTTAGAAAATGACATGCTCCCTTTCTTAAGATCCATAAACTCCCTGTATAGCTGGGACTTCCCGGCTTCGGGCATCCACTTTGCCACAAAAGCCTCCCTGAAAAAGATAGATAAGCTTAAGAAAGAATCCAAAGAGTGAAAACTGAACAGAACACAAGACAACACAAGAAGATACCTAAACTTCTCCCAAGAAATATCTGCCTCCACAGTCTGAGTTGTGATAGACTGCCACTAATCCTGGGCTACCTCTTGCAACTGCCAAGCTGCTAACTGACGCTTCTGAGCATCAGTAATCTCCAAACTAGTGAAAATCCTCTCTTGACTTCTCAACCACTGCAGAGCCTCTACGATGCTCTTAGATCCAGTAAACTTGGTACCACCAAGCTGAGTGAATTCCTTACAGAGAGTGGTGAACCTGATGGGTGCATCAGGCTCGGGACAATACCACGACCCCTACCTCTGGCATTCCTATGATTCATCCTGAAAAAAAATCAAGAATGAATTTTAGGACAAAGGTAAAACAGAAAGACAAAGATAAGATTCAACTAGAATGGAAATCCTAATCAAAGAATTCAAATAAACAAGGTGGATTCGAAAGGAATGAAGTTAAGAAAATGAGATTTTAAAACAAGAAAATTTTTATATCCCAAAATAATTTTTAAAATCCTTTAAAATCATTTAATACTTAAAAATACGTTTCTCACAAAGAAATGATTCTAAGATTGATTTCACTCATTCTAGCGTATTTCTACCTTATCTCTAATGAGTTTTTGCTCCATAGGGTAAGGTTTGCCTTAAAACCAAAGCTCTGATACCAAATGTAACGACCCACAATTTTGGACAATTCAAATCGACAATAAAACCACACATGTCGGACTTGAATAATTCAAAACAATAGATTGTAAATAAATTTGCAGCAAATAAAACCAATCACAGAATCACAGACACAGGATATCAGAATAACTCGCAGCGGAAATAAAAATACATATAGTTCATGAAGCTACTACAATACATAGTCTCAAAACAGATACAAAATACCATAGTATGAAAACAGATACAACAGAAGTTTGAATACATAAGTTCACAAATACATAAGCAAAGCTAAATAGGAAATAACTAAAATGGAAATAGACAACTAGATAGACAGATAAACTCCAGCAATCTCTAGCCCCAGAAGATGAATCCAAACCTGTGATACTCAGGCTGACCCGAGCGTAAATCAAAACACAAAACACTCGAGTCATGACGTACATACTTATAAAATGTAAATCAACTCAAGTGAACTGTAATAGAAATGCATCAATAACTTAAAGTATGCTTGGGATCGCCCATCCTTTAAGGATCCGTTAAACTATCTACTATGTAGTAAGATACGCTATTATAATAATGTCTAAAGTAAAGTAAACTATCAAAATAGCGTTAAGGCTTTACATTTTCCACCTTAACACATTTTATACATTCCCATAGTCTATACAGTACTGTAATCTCCCCCGTAATGGGCGTCGTCAGAGGGCACTCCATAGGTATGGTACAAAACAAACTCGTAGTAAAGCACGCTAGGGTAGGTGACACGACACAACTAGGCAATGACAGAGTAGATATACCAATTACACTTCCGGGCCGGTGGTAACGCAGAGCCGCAGCAATCGCCCACCTCGAGCCACACTCCCGAATCAAGGGGTGCACCCAATCAATCACAAAGTAATAGAATGTTATACGATGGAATGTGTCCGATCAGAGGAGCTACCTCATTAGCCCGTCAATTGGTCCTGTTTTAGCCACCTTATGCCAACTCACGGGAGTTGGGTCCACGTTTATACCTCAAAATAGAATCGCCGCCACCATCCTACTTCATTTTGGAATCTCCACCACGTACACAGTTGTTAAAGTGGTTTTCGGTATCGACAGAGAGTATGTCCACATCCGATCCCGGTCTCTTTAACAACCAATCGTTATTATAACCCGTGGTTATAAATTTCAAATGGTTTATATTTCAAATCAAAACATATTCATTTTAAACCCTTTTAAATTCAATGTCAATATCTTTCAATAATAATATTCATTTCCAAAGTAGTAGCATTTCCAAGTTCATTCATTCAATTATAACATTTCAAAACATTGTATTTTAGCATTCGTAGCACTTTGAAAATGCGATAATACATATAATAGCAGTTCGAAAATATGATAATATATATAGTAGCATTTCGAAAATATTATCTTATTAGAAATAGCAGCACTTAGAAAACGTTACTGTAGATATAGTGGTGTTTGAAAAACAATACATTGTTAGAAATGGTAGCACTTATAAAACGCTACCTTAAAACTATAGCATTTTGGAAATGCTAACAATACTAATCTAAATTTTACTATAACATTTCAGAAACATTATATCTTCATTTTTTCATCATTTTAAGTTATAAAACTTATCTCACTTTTCAAAATTATTTATTTGGATATCATTTCACTTATGATTTTAATAAAATAAAATTTTATAAATAAAATATCCAATTAAACAATAAATCATTTATTAAGTCAAAATACATTTAAATTTCTTAACTTTTAACTTTAATAAATAACTTGATACTTTATTTACTTTAAAAACATCCATTTCATAAATAAAATAATTTATTACTAATTTAAGCCTAAAATTTCATTTCAAATCAAATTTTCAATTATTAAGTCAAATCAAATTTTAAATTTACATTTTTAATCATTTATTAACTCATACAATTTTAACTTATAGAAAAGTCAATATATATATATTTTAAATCATTTAAATCAAATTTTAAATTAAAATTTCATAATTTAAAATTCCAAATACTTTAAATATTTTCAGGAAATATTTATATTTAAAAATCAACCACGGGTCTGTATAATATTTTCTAACCTAGGTCAAGTGATACGAATATATATCATTTCAATCCGAAATAAAAATCCCGAATTTGATCATTTCAAACCCGCAATCCCAAGTCAAATAAAAATCGCTCGAGCCTATCAATTTAGCTCATAACGACTTTTCCCTATTCTAAAGTCCGTTCGGGTATGTATCATTTCAACCCATAGTGAGGGAACTTGCAGTGTGAGAAACAGAAATATAAAATAAACAGTAAAGCATAGCATATCATATCAGGTGATGAAACAGGTATAGCATCAGGTTATAATCAAATATCATATCACTGGCATAGATGAAACTACTATCAATATGGCATATCACTAATACAATTCACAAGACATTGTTTCACAATTTTATAAGTACGAAGTCGAAAGTGAAGAACTCACCTTCTAAAGCTAGAGATGACAATTCAAGACACACAACCAAACTCCGAAAAGCACGACAAAGCACGAATCAAATTCGAGAAGAAGTAGCACCCAAATCCAAATCTTGTAAACAAATAAAATACAACATACATAAGAAGATATCTATGCAAGAAATAAAAAAAAGACAAGAAAATGGGCAAGACAACATAAGTGGGCTCGGCCACTTGTGAAATAGGCTCGACCATCATCACATAAGGCTCGGCCATCTTGGTTTAAAGGCAAGCATGCTCGGCCATGGTCAGTTTGGGTTAGGTAGGCTCGGCCTAGGAAAGCAAAAGGCATGGCTAAGCAATGGGAATGTGAAGAGATGGCATGTCAAAAGTCATTTGGAAGGCAAAGAGGCAAGGCAAATGAAGGTTCATGTGGTTCAAGTGGTTCGGCCCTATGGTTAATGTGCTCGGTCATGATGAGTTTGGGCTATGTAGGCTCGGCCCTAGGCTTGTGAAATGGCTACCAAGGCACGGCTATGGTCAAGTAATGGAATGGCAAAGCATGGGAAGGCAAAAGGACTTTGGCAAGTGCATGTTGGTTCGACCTATGTTGATTTGGGTTCGGCCACATGGCTAATAGGTTCAGCCATGTTGTGTTATGGGTCAAGGAACATGGATTTGAGGGCTTTGGCAAGGAGATGGTCATGGCAAAGCAAGGCAAAGGAGGTGGAGTGGGTAGTGGCCGAGGCAAAAAAAGAGAAAGGTGATGATCTATAGGAGCTCGGTTAGGGTTTGAAGCATATTTTTCGTGATGGGTTTTGGATCTAGGGGTCACGGCATGGCATGGGGATGGTGATGGGGAGATGATGGCCGGTCATGGTGATGGTAAAGTGGTGGAGATGGTCGGCTAAAAGGTTATGGCCGAACATAGCTTGCAACAAAGGAAAAAAAGAAAAGAGAAAAAGAAAAGAGAAAGAAGGAGGAAGACATGAAATAACTTACTGTAATTTGTTTTGTTAGGAAATGAAATGAGAAAGAGGAGATGGGAAACAAAGTGTTTTGTACGGCTATGGAGAGGAAAAGGAAAAGGCACATATTCATAAATAAAACCAACATAAGTCTCTTGGGATTTCCTAAGCCCATTAGCCAAGCCCAAATCAAAACATGCTCAACACAACAAAACAAACAAACAAAGCCCAAACCAGAGTAAAATAGAAAATAAACATAGAAAAATATAGACAATAAAATACTGAAAATAATTTCGTGAAAAACGCTGAATTTTATCAGATTTAAAAAAATATAAAACAGAATTTAACAAAACGAAAAGCAGAACGAATATCAGAATCAAATTCAGCTTACAAGAAAAAGATTGGAAATTTAAAATTCAAATTTAAAATTTCAACTGAAAGTCAAAGTTTGACCAAAGTTGATCAAAATATAAAGTTTTCATATTTTATTATATTTGGAAAAACAATTATAAACAAAATCCAAAAATACAATGGAAAATTCCAAAATTTCAAATTTTAAATGATTTAAAATCAAAGTTTCAAATAAATTCAATTAAAATATTTGTTAAAATTTATGGGTAAAAAGACCCATAAATTTGACTTTCAGTGGAAAGGAGGCTTGGGTTCTGGTAAAAAAACCCAGGTTCGATTCCTACCATGCGCTTCCCTATCCTATATAAATTTACCCGGGGGTATGGGGGCTTGGATCAGCGGACGGCTTTACTATACCCTCCTCAGGAGTTTACCGGCCCGCCGGGTTCTCTTGGGTTTTCAAAAAAAAAAATTTATGGGTTGTTACAGAGGTCATGGATGGATGGATCCATCCTCCTTGAGCCTGGATTGAGGCGAGGTCGTGGATGGTCGGACCCATCCTCCTCGAGCCTGGATTAAGGCGAGGTCGTGGATGGATGGACCCATCCTACTCGAGCCTGGATTGAGGCGAGGTCGTGGATGGTCGGACCCATCCTCCTCGAGCCTTGATTAAGGCGAGGTCGTGGATGGACAGACCCATCCTCCTTGAGCTTGGATTGAGGTGAGGTCGTGGGTGGACGGGTCCACCCTCTTTGGGCCTGGAAAGAGGTGAGGTCATGGATGGATGGATCCTGTTAGCACCAAAATTGGTCACTAACACCCAAAGAGAGTTTTGTGTAGAGAGATTAATGAAGAAGGTAAATTAAAACTGAGGAATAACGCAGTGGAATGCAGTAATAACTGTAAGAAACAAGAGCACCAAATTTATAGTGGTTCGGCGTAACTGCCTACGTCCAATTTGAGTTTAATCTTTATTGATTTTTTAATATTTGAATACAGATACAATCCATACACCAACCACTTGAATACAAGTTCTAGCTGAAGAAGAACGAGTCTTGAAAATGGCAGAGTCTCCCTAGTGTTCTCCAAAAAAGGTCCTCTGCAGTATGCCCCTACCCCTCTATTTATAGACGAAGATGGGTTGGACTTCCCCTATGAGCCTAGGAACATGGTATCTCAGCCCACAACAAGTGACCTCTGTGCACCGAGCCAGGCATGCCGAATGAGGAATGCCGGGCAAGAACTATCTGGTCATCCATCGAGCGACTCGAAGTAATCACTCAAGAGAACCGAGGCAAGTGGTAGAATGCTCTTACTCTGTTGTAGACTTGATGGTTTGCTAACAATCCAGGGATGCCGAGCGGGGCTTGTAATCTGAGCGAGGCTCCTGTGCCGAGCGAGTCCTGGTATGCCGAGCGAGGCTCCTGTGCCGAGCGAGCCTTTGTACCGAACGAGACCTTGTATGCCTAGCGAGGTCTTGGTATGCCGAGTGAGGCTCATGTGCCGAGCGAGCCTTTATGCCGAACGAGACCTTGTATGCCGAGTGAGGTCTTGTGCCGAATGAACCTTTGTGCCGAGCGAGTCCTTTGTGCCGAACGAACCTTTGTATGCCGAGCGAGGCTCCTGTGCCGAGCGAGGAGGAATGCTGTAACATTCCCCCTTCTGACCGCCCCCAGTCGGTAGTTAAACCAACTCGAAACATTCAAAAAGACGAATTGTTATTTAGTTTATAAGGTTTAAACAGAATCAGCCACAGAAACACAGATAATAACAATGAATTTAAACAAATGAATCTTGATTTCATTACTATAAATCTTTTAGAATACATTTAATACTGATACAGCGGAATATCTTAAAATACAATTTTCTTCTGAAAACAAAAGTGATTCTTTATTCTCTCTCTCTAACTTCGCTGCTCGAAAATCTTCAAGCTGTAAAAATACTCGGTCTGACCCAAGTATTATATTCAAAAGAAAATAATACACAGGTCAGTCTAATTCAAACCAGTTTATTAGTGCATATAGGCAGTAATAATTTAAGTAGACGACAGTCACAATAATTCCCGTCTATCCGACTCTTTTAACAAAGAAATCAGATAACGAAAATATATAACACTAAACAGTGTTAAACAATAAGTCAGCAGGTTTAAATCATCAACAGAGATAAATAAACAATTTATCAAATTGACTAAATCAATTTAAAACAATCGAAATTGTCACTTTAAAATCATCAAAACTCGATTGGCTGCCGTACACGCACGCGTGTACGGCCTCGCCAATACAGCATAAAAGATCAATGCATCACGACGCAAAGAAATATCAATTCGAAACTGTCGAGTTGGGTGGCTGCAGTGCACGCACGCGTGCACTGCCTCGCCACTACAGTGCATAGAAACTGCAAAGGTCAAACCCAAAAATTGGGTTCAACTCAAGTGTAAGAAAAACAAATGCAGTAGTGGATAAGGTTACTCAGTGTAAATGGTATGCAAACTGTCTCAAATGGTCAAGACAACTGTAATGAATGACCAAATTCGATGAGACCCCACTGCAGATGCAACATGGCCCACCCAAATAAACTACATGATATACAAGAGTGCAGTGACTACATTAATGAGTATATGCAGAGTCAAGGCCACAATGAAATCACAAACCAAAGGAGTGATACAAACAAAGATAAAATATGTATGCACTGTAAACTGGATAGTGCAACTATCTTACTCACGACCAAAGGCCGTAGTACATCTCAACTCGACTGCAGGTGAGTTAGTGAAACAACAAAGCCCAAAAGAAACTGGACTTGTAAACAAAACCCAAGTCAATGTTAGTTTCAAAATCTCGATTTCAATTTAAGCTAATACCAGACAGTACAAATCCACCAATATATTCACATATAGGCAGAAACAGTGATCAAATATCAAGTATGAGCAGTGCCCATAAATGAGTTCAAGTATATACATGTCTGTCTAAAATGAAACAGTGGCAATAAAATAAATCAAGTATCAAGTATGAGCAGTGCCCATCAATGAGTTCGAAAACTGTGAGATGATACTGAAGTCAAGTGATAAAATTCTTGTTTAAAAAGTCAAGTGCCGAAGTCCAGATGTAACAGACTACAACATAGTGATGCAAACCAAGTTGAACAACTACAATATGCAGACCTAGGCTACAACTTCAGATTACACAAATGAACACATGGCCGAGAACACAACATCATCCAGAACAAAGTTACAAGGCCAATGAACAAACAAGCAGATACATCAGCCTCAACAACGAGATGCAGACACAACCACCATTCAAAACAATTCAGTTCAAAATCCAAACAGGGGTCAAGATGCCAACATCAATAAATATATAAAGTAGCAGAGGAGCTACTAAAATATGCAGTGCAGATGCCAACTACAAAGTCAATGCCGTGGTCATCACAAAAAAAGAAAAATTCACAAGCTAATTATCAAGTTCATCTGCATATTAAATATGCAACCAAAGGTTGCAGTGAAGACTACAAGAATGCTCAAGTTTATCTGCAATGGATCGACTAAATGCAACAAATAAAATGTACTGTTTTTTTTCTTTCCAAAATCATGCTTGCAGTTTTCAAATAAAATCATACGGTGAGCTCGACCAAGATAAAAATACATGACCAAGTCAATCATTTCCAGAGAAAATAAAATGCAATTCGAACATACATATATACATATCAATTATGTATATACATACGTGACTGCAGACATACGTATAGAGGCCAAAATGCAACTATGACTTCATGCTAAAAGAACTGGGCCAATGTAAATAGTGTAACAAACAAACACATATACTAATGCAGTGAAACTCGGAATAACAACATATGCAAATGAAACCAACTAATACCGACCGTACAATGTAACAGTGCAAAAGACATGCCTGCATATTAACACTCAAACAACTAACTTTAATATCATCAAGGTACCATAGCAGTTTTAGATTCAAAAAGGATAGTTTGCTCACAGTGTTCTTAAAACTTGGATCTTGCAAATTCAAACATAAATTGTTCAAACATCAAAACTTAAAGGAGGTTGTTTTTTTTTAAACTTATCCCATGTCTGTAAACAGCGATCAAGAGCATATACAGGCATGCCCATTCACAACTTCATTTTTAAACAACATACAGGCACAGAATATCAAGGTACAGAGTAGATAAGTCGGTTTGCTCACCGCCACTTAATAGTGTAGATTCAACGAAGTAAGGTGGAACTGAACTATGGTATTCGAGTAAGTGGAAAAATCAGAAATAAATCTCCAATATCAAAATCAACTCAACTAAATGAATTCGAGACCGTGGTAACCAAAAAATGTAACTGAGTCACAAATCGACACCAAGAGTATCCGGTGTCAGATTTATACTAATTGTAACTTAATCAGTAAGAAGTCGATATCGAAACAGTTCAAAATCTCACCAAAAACATCAACACCGAAACAACAAATGGCTGAGACGAAGCCCAATGAAAATCAGAGAAAAATCCAAAATCGAAACAGAGATGACAGAAAAAAAATCGAATAGTTCTAAATCAACATCGAAACCAAAGACCACGAAAACAAACAAACAAACGAATTCGAACTGTTCGAATCAGATGTGAGTAACATAAATTACTCACCTTCGCTATCGGATTGGGGCAGCTGCAGATTGAAGGAGCCGCGATCGAAGAAAAATTGAAGCCCTAATTTGGATTGAAGAACGGGGGACGAACGAAGAGGAAGACGAACGCGAAGAAGCCCTTTCTAGCGACGCCAATACAAAGGTCTCGAGGCCCTAAATTTGGATGAACGGGGGAGAACGAGAATAATTTGAGGCCGCCATTTTTATTCGTTTTCTCGTTTGCTTTAGGTTTACGGATGAATGAGAGATTGAGGGGTTTTCATGGGTTTAACAGAGAAGGGGAAGGCTTAATTTCAGGCGGAAATAAAGGAAAGTGCGTGATTTTGGGCGTGGGTTAGGGCGTGATTTTAGGCGTAGCTGAAAATGGAGGAAAACGAAGCCGCCATTATTTTTCTTTTCGTTATTTCGTTTCTAGGGTTTACGAATGAATGGGAAAGGGAAAACGGGTAAAGGGTTTTAACGAAAATAGTATGGTACCAAATAGGGATATGGGTCATGATATACTTTTCTTTTAAGCCCATCAACCCTTAACAAATTTTCAAAAGAATTTCAACTGTTTCGCAAACTCCAATACTAGTTAACGACCAATTTAAATCATCCATTGACGGAAATTTTATTGTTACAAAGATTTAAATTATTATTCAATTTTCAATAGATTAAATTCTAAAATTAAATCGCCAATTTATTCTGATAATTTGAAATTCAAGCCAAATCATCGTTCAAATATTTAAAATTAATTAAATATTTTCAATTTAAATTGTTCAAAATTCAGGGTCGTTACAAACTCCCCTCCTTAAAAACTTTTCGTCCACGAAAAGGAAAAGTTGTTAAAATTTCATCGATATTTGTACTCTAGTAAAAAATTTCTAAGCTTAAAACTTATTACAAATAAATGAATATAGGATTCATTTCATTTGTTTAATCTCACTAGTTTTGTTTATCTTCTCTTTTATTCAATGATTTTCAAAAATCAAAACCCAAAAGTCTTTTACTAACATTTTTTTATTTAAAACTCAGATTCAAACTTAAAATTCTTCACATTAGAGATTTATATAATATATATCTCTTCCAAAGCTGTGGACTTTCAAAACATTACAAAGATCCTCTTCCTTAGTTTATTAAGTTGGAATTTTGAAATTTTACTTTCAAATCATTGATTTGCTATTTACAGTTTGAAAATACTTGCTAACTCGAAATTTAACAAGTCCATCTTCGTTCTCACAGACATTAGGCATACGCTGGCCAGGCGCAGGTCTAAAAATCTCCAAGTACTAAACATACTTGCTTCAATTCCCAGTGGAAATACTTTTAAAAATTCTTTTAAAAAATGGATATGGAAAGCACGTTCCCCCATGGATTACAGTTCCACCCGGCGGTTACGCTACTATCCCAGTAGAGTCGCTTGTGGCTGTAGATTTCACATCTCTTAAATTTCGCCATGGTTGTCGCCATAGATTGCAGTACACACGGCGGTTACGCTACTATCCCAGTAGAATCGCTCGTGTCTGTAGGCATCACGCCCCTCAAATTTCGCCTGGCATTAGATTGCAGTTTACCCGGCGGTTGCGCCACTATCCCAGTGGAATCGCTTGTAACTGTGGGCATCTCGCCCCTCAAATTACGCTAATCATCAATCAATCTAATCTCATCACGATGATCCATTGTGAGGGATTTTCGATTCAAATAGTCACTCTGACTAAATGTAAATTCTACGTAGCTACGAATTTCAAATGGACACTCATCGAGAGTTCCAAAACCTTCTCTAATAATAAATGGAAGGTACTTTTCCACATCCTCAGTTTTGAAAACATAATATCATATATGTAGTACTTTCATTTCACATTTCGTACATATAACATCTATGTAAACATACATAAGATTTCCATAACAATGTCTTTCTAAACTAACGGTTTCAAATTTACCGCATTCATATATATAAGTTCTGAAACTTACATATCCATATTCATAACAAAATAGAGGATTTCAAAATTTTCCTCTAAGTCGATTTGGAAATTTAAGGTTATCTCAAAACCTAATTCATATTCATAATTCCATTTATTATCGACTTTCACATTCAATTTGGATTTCACGCTTACATCGTCAATTCTCAACACAGAATTGATGTCTATCGATATATAACCTCTGAGCTCGTACGTCTTAGAGAAGGGTGTTAAGCTAAGAGAATAAATCCTCCGCCACCAACAGATATATATTTAATAGAGATCAATTGCTATGTCATCAATTCACAATGTTAGACATACAATCCAAATCATCATCTGAAATTCAAAGCTCAACTTATATTGTCTTTGATGTCGAAGTTAAACTCAATTTAACTTAACGATTCAATCTTTTTGAAAAATTTCAAATTGAACTAATTGTTCAAATTTCTCATTTAACTTTTCAACTTCGACTTCAAAAATGAATTTCAAATCATTTATCCCTTACGGAATACATTCACAACATTTCATATTTGGAAAAACATTTCCATACTTATTTAAAAATAAGTAATTCACAAATCCATTTTATTTTCAACATTTGAAAATATTCGATATACTTAAATCAAAATTAAGTATATATTTCATTCTTTAAGGAAATCATTCTCTTTCACATTTTTATTTGAGTCAAAAACGAATGTTATGTAAAACATCGTTACGACAACTCAAAATCGCTAGTATAAGGATTCGAAATTTAGATAGATGTATAAATCCCAATACTATACAAAACATTTCCTTTCGGAAATCATTTACTATAACAATAGTGTTATAGTCCACCATTTCCTTATATTCGAAAACGTCTATTTCAACAATGAATGTTGAAATCTATGGTTTCGATATTCAATGCCTTGAAAACATCTTTTTAAAACAATTACTTCGTTTTAAAATATCACTTTCCCAAAAATATGTCCATTTTATTCAATAATATATTCACGGTCCAAAATTGTGAATATACTTCATTTAACAAGCTATAAGCATTTACTTATCAAAATAAGTCAGTTTCGAATTTATAAACAACGTTTATAAATTATATTTCTATTTATAAAGACTTCAATTTATAGTTTGAATTCCGCATACTTTTCACAATATTGGTTTTAAACCAACTTCAAATTTTCCAATACTAAGTTTTCCACTTAACTTAATTCTCTGCAAGTTCAAATTTAAATTCATCACTGAATCTATTAAATTTATTATGGATTGTCATGTTGACAACGTCAAAATTTTCAAATCTAATTCCCATTTGAACTTTGCATTTACTCTTTATTTCCAAAATAATCAACTAGTTCTTTAGTAAATCATTCATTAAATTGATTTTCAATTAAATCACATTTGATTCATTCACATTGGATGTTACTAACATTCATTCATATTCAATTAGTTTGCTTTCACTAATTTATATTCAAGTCAGTTTGCTTTCAATTCAAATCAAATTTGATTCTATTTAAATTTACTTATCATTCAATTTGAATTCAATTACATAGCTTTCAATTTCCATTAATTCAATTTCATTAATACTTAATGAATTTCCATATGATCAACTAGCAAAACCAATGCACATTCAACTTAACCAAATTTATTTACTTTGCTTACATTCAATTTGGTTTAACACATTTAATTTCAATTGGTTTATATTCTAATTCTGATTGAATTCTTATATTCACTATATTCACAACTTCACTTTTACAATTAAAGTTGAATTTCCTTTCTATAATTCAAATTCATATTCATTCTTCACTTTATTAATTCATTTTGATATCAAATTCAACCTCATTCAACATTACTTAAGCTATGTTTCACTTTTATCTTCACTTGCATTTATTTTCACTATACAACTTAAGTTTGCCTCAAATTTATTTGAAATTCTATTTTATTTAACTTAACTTAGATTTTATTTCAAAAATTCTCTTATTTAACTTTTGCTAAGGTCAAATTCATATCCCTATTCAAAATTCAGATTTTGTTTTACTTAACAAAACTGTTCAAACATGTTAACAATTGGTTTGATTCAAATTTTCTCATTTTATAAGTTATACAACTTATTAAATTTAAACCTCCCAAATTCATATGATATAATCACTTATCTTTCAAGTTTAACTTTTCATCTCAATAATTTTTCAAATCAAGTTCAATTTATTTAACTTCCTTTAGTTAAATTTCAAATCATATATTTATTAATGCTAATTCAATTTAACTTTTCTTAAGTTAAAAATCTTTATTTTCAAAAACAATTTTGTACTTCTTTAGATTTGAAAAACATTTTCTTTTTAAAGTGTTTCTAGTAACTATTCATATTAAACATCATAAACTAAGCTTTGTGTAAACCAAAGCTCTGATACCACCTTGTAACATTCCCCCTTCTGACCGCCCCCAGTCGGTAGTTAAACCAACTCGAAACGTTCAAAAAGACGAATTGTTATTTAGTTTATAAGGTTTAAACAGAATCAGCCACAGAAACACAGATAATAACAATGAATTTAAACAAATGAATCTTGATTTCATTACTATAAATCTTTTAGAATACATCAGAGTTTTATACATTTTAATACTGATACAGCGGAATATCTTAAAATACAATTTTCTTCTGAAAACAAAAGTGATTCTTTATTCTCTCTCTCTAACTTCGCTGCTCGAAAATCTTCAAGCTGTAAAAATACTCGGTCTGACCCGAGTATTATATTCAAAAGAAAATAATACACAGGTCAGTCTAATTCAAACCAGTTTATTAGTGCATATAGGCAGTAATAATTTAAGTAGACGACAGTCACAATAATTCCCGTCTATCCGACTCTTTTAACAAAGAAATCGGATAACGAAAATATATAACACTAAACAGTGTTAAACAATAAGTCAGCAGGTTTAAATCATCAACAGAGATAAATAAACAATTTATCAAATCGACTAAATCAATTTAAAACAATCGAAATTGTCACTTTAAAATCATCAAAACTCGATTGGCTGCCGTACACGCACGCATGTACGGCCTCGCCAATACAGCATAAAAGATCAATGCATCACGACGCAAAGGAATATCAATTCGAAACTGTCGAGTTGGGTGGCTGCAGTGCACGCACGCGTGCACTGCCTCGCCACTACAGTGCATAGAAACTGCAAAGGTCAAACCCAAAAATCGGGTTCAACTCAAGTGTAAGAAAAACAAATGCAGTAGTGGATAAGGTTACTCAGTGTAAATGGTATGCAAACTGTCTCAAATGGTCAAGACAACTGTAATGAATGACCAAACTCGATGAGACCCCACTGCAGATGCAACATGGCCCACCCAAATAAACTACATGATATACAAGAGTGCAGTGACTACATTAATGAGTATATGCAGAGTCAAGGCCACAATGAAATCACAAACCAAAGGAGTGATACAAACAAAGATAAAATATGTATGCACTGTAAACTGGATAGTGCAACTATCTTACTCACGACCAAAGGCCGTAGTACATCTCAACTCGACTGCAGGTGAGTTAGTGAAACAACAAAGCCCAAAAGAAACTGGACATGTAAACAAAACCCAAGTCAATGTTAGTTTCAAAATCTCGATTTCAATTTAAGCTAATACCAGACAGTACAAATCCACCAATATATTCACATATAGGCAGAAACAGTGATCAAATATCAAGTATGAGCAGTGCCCATAAATGAGTTCAAGTATATACATGTCTGTCTAAAATGAAACAATGGCAATAAAATAAATCAAGTATCAAGTATGAGCAGTGCCCATCAATGAGTTCGAAAACTGTGAGATGATACTGAAGTCAAGTGATAAAATTCTTGTTTAAAAAGTCAAGTGCCGAAGTCCAGATGTAACAGACTACAACACAGTGATGCAAACCAAGTTGAACAACTACAATATGCAGACCTAGGCTACAACTTCAGATTACACAAATGAACACATGGCCGAGAACACAACATCATCCAGAACAAAGTTACAAGGCCAATGAACAAACAAGCAGATACATCAGCCTCAACAACGAGATGCAGACACAACCACCATTCAAAACAATTCAGTTCAAAATCCAAACAGGGGTCAAGATGCCAACATCAATAAATATATAAAGTAGCAGAGGAGCTACTGAAATATGCAGTGCAGATGCCAACTACAAAGTCAATGCCGTGGTCATCACAAAAAAAGAAAAATTCACAAGCTAATTATCAAGTTCATCTGCATATTAAATATGCAACCAAAGGTTGCAGTGAAGACTACAAGAATGCTCAAGTTTATCTGCAATGGATCGACTAAATGCAACAAATAAAATGTACTGTTTTTTTTCTTTCCAAAATCATGCTTGCAGTTTTCAAATAAAATCATACGGTGAGCTCGACCAAGATAAAAATACATGACCAAGTCAATCATTTCCAGAGAAAATAAAATGCAATTCGAACATACATATATACATATCAATTATGTATATACATACGTGACTGCAGACATACGTATAGAGGCCAAAATGCAACTATGACTTCATGCTAAAAGAACTAGGCCAATGTAAATAGTGTAACAAACAAACACATATACTAATGCAGTGAAACTCGGAATAACAACATATGCAAATGAAACCAACTAATACCGACCGTACAATGTAACAGTGCAAAAGACATGCCTGCATATTAACACTCAAACAACTAACTTTAATATCATCAAGGTACCATAGCAGTTTTAGATTCAAAAAGGATAGTTTGCTCACAGTGTTCTTAAAACTTGGATCTTGCAAATTCAAACATAAATTGTTCAAACATCAAAACTTAAAGGAGGTTTTTTTTTTAAACTTATCCCATGTCTGTAAACAGCGATCAAGAGCATATACAGGCATGCCCATTCACAACTTCATTTTTAAACAACATACAGGCACAGAATATCAAGGTACAGAGTAGATAAGTCGGTTTGCTCACCGCCACTTAATAGTGTAGATTCAACGAAGTAAGGTGGAACTGAACTATGGTATTCGAGTAAGTGGAAAAATCAGAAATAAATCTCCAATATCAAAATCAACTCAACTAAATGAATTCGAGACCGTGGTAACCAAAAAATGTAACTGAGTCACAAATCGACACCAAGAGTATCCGGTGTCAGATTTATACTAACTGTAACTTAATCAGTAAGAAGTCGATATCGAAACAGTTCAAAATCTCACCAAAAACATCAACACCGAAACAACAAATGGCTGAGACGAAGCCCAATGAAAATCAGAGAAAAATCCAAAATCGAAACAGAGATGACAGAAAAAAAATCGAATAGTTCTAAATCAACATCGAAACCAAAGACCACGAAAACAAACAAACAAACGAATTCGAACTGTTCGAATCAGATGTGAGTAACATAAATTACTCACCTTCGCTATCGGATTGGGGCAGCTGCAGATTGAAGGAGCCGCGATCGAAGAAAAATTGAAGCCCTAATTTGGATTAAAGAACGGGGGACGAACGAAGAGGAAGACGAACGCGAAGAAGCCCTTTCCAGCGACGCCAATACAAAGGTCTCGAGGACCTAAATTTGGATGAACGGGGGAGAACGAGAATAATTTGAGGCCGCCATTTTTATTCGTTTTCTCGTTTGCTTTAGGTTTACGGATGAATGAGAGATTGAGGGGTTTTCATGGGTTTAACAGAGAAGGGGAAGGCTTAATTTCAGGCGGAAATAAAGGAAAGTGCGTGATTTTGGGCGTGGGTTAGGGCATGATTTTAGGCGTAGCTGAAAATGGAGGAAAACGAAGCCGCCATTATTTTTCTTTTCGTTATTTCGTTTCTAGGGTTTACGAATGAATGGGAAAGGGAAAACGGGTAAAGGGTTTTAACGAAAATAGTATGGTACCAAATAGGGATATGGGTCATGATATACTTTTCTTTTAAGCCCATCAACCCTTAACAAATTTTCAAAAGAATTTCAACTGATTCGCAAACTCCAATACTAGTTAACGACCAATTTAAATCGTCCATTGACGGAAATTTTATTGTTACAAAGATTTAAATTATTATTCAATTTTCAATAGATTAAATTCTAAAATTAAATCGCCAATTTATTCTGATAATTTGAAATTCAAGCCAAATCATCGTTCAAATATTTAAAATTAATTAAATATTTTCAATTTAAATTGTTCAAAATTCAGGGTCGTTACAAATGCCGAGCGATGTACTTGTTTGGTGAACCTCACGTTACCGGGTCAATCACCCGGGTAACACTTGCCCCCCAAAGTGTGTCGTGTGAGGCAACACGACACGCTTTGAGCTAATATCCAATTCTTGCTCCTGGAATTTGAATTTTCTTATTGAAGGTCACAGTGCTGCAGCCCTGAATCCATTCTCTCATTTCCTTTGTTACATACACAAGAAGCCGTTCGGCATATGGATGCCGAGCCACTCGTTCGGCAAGTCACATGCCGCTCGGCATAAGTATGCCGAACCATCGAGATATCTTGACCGGTTCCACTGGTCGATGCCTGTTTACCTCCTCTTCTTCCTATATAAGCCGACACTTCTTCTTCTTATCCCTTTTACTTTTACTTCATTTCAGGAATTTGCAACTTTCCTTCTCCCAAACTTCGGCTACCTCGCTAACCCTCCTTCCTTACCCCGAGTCGAGCAAGTCTTCCTTATAGTCTTCCCCATGTCGATCTAAACAATCTTCAGTCTCGGACCTAATCAGATCCCTAGCCTCGATCGTCCTCTTAGGTAATAACTTCTCTTTTAAATGCTTTTTCCAAACTAGGAAACTTAGTACGAGATTCGATTTCGTGGATTTTTGTTAGATCAAGGATAGTAGGAATCGTGTGGAAGAAGAAAATGAATCGTGGTTTGAACATGTCTTAGGGCTAGGTGGAGAGGAGGAAGGAAGAGGGTGTTGGAGGCTTTTAGGACGTAGGTTATGACTGGGTTGCCGAGTGAGGGAGTTAGGTTGTTGAAGTGTACCCGGGAGCGAGGGAAAAGTTGGTGGCTAAGTAGTTCGGCGATGTATAGGTAGATGAGTGAAAAACTGGCCAAGTGTGGAACTGGTGGCCCGGTGGTCTCCATATGGAAGTGATGTTAGGGAGTAAGGAGGTAAGTGTGGCTTGCGAGTTGAAGGAGAACGTAAGGCTGTGGCTTGGCATGACTTTCACGTGCCGAACGATGAAGAGAAAGTGGAGAAGAGAAACATGAGTCATGCTGAACGGCAAAGAGAGAACACGGGAGAGAAACGAGTGTTGTCATGCCGAATGGCGAAGAGAGAACACGGGAGAGAAACGAGTGTTGTCATGCCGAACGGCGAAGAGAGAACGCCGGAGAGAAGTGAATGAGTGTTGGGTTTAGAGTGCCGCACGATGTGGCTCGGTATTACCGTGGCTCGGCATGACTCCCGCATGCTGAACGGTGAAGAGGGAGTGTAGGAGAGTTTAGGTGGTTGTTTAGTCGAGTCTTTCGAGTGTCGTTCGGCATTTAGTCTTGAAGTAGGCAATAATAGTCAAAACCATCCTAACTCGAACATAGTTCATGTTGACTTGACTCACTTACTATGCCTAAACATGTGACAATACAAGGACAAGGAATTAAGCAAACAAGCATATCGACCAATCCAGACTGATAATTCCCCTATCTCAACAACTATAAATCTGAATTTAATTTGATAAAAACAGAAAATATCCTTCGACATATAATGCCAACTTCCGAGTTCAAAACTAAAAACCATCATAGGACGCTTATACTTAACTTTATTTTATCAGCTTCATAGCTTTTAATTTCCTGACACTTATTCTCAAACAATTGCACTAATCCACACACCAGATGGGTGAGCACTTTTGTCGTTATGTCTAATATTAATTGTCTTTCAAGTATAGTTCAAACAGGTGTTTAATCAGATTCAACATTTATTGAAGATGTCTAGAAAGTCTAGCTCCGCCACAGTTTCAGATAAACCCGGGCCAAGTTCTCAACAGAAAGTGGTTGGAACTTCAAATCCATCGACAACTCCTATACAAGATATTTCGAGTCCCATGATCGCATCTGTTGATCTGGCTCCCAATGCCCTAGATGCAGCGATCTTTCTAGACAATCCGGTCGATTCTCAAGCTTCGAGAATTAATGACAGTGCCCTTCGCCGACTATGCTCGATACATGGAATTCCTTTTGACGATGTACTGGTCCCATCAGGGAAAGATCGTCCCCACCTGCCCCCAGCCGGATATACTGCCTGCAACAAGTTTATGTGCTGGGTTGGTAGCATGCCACCATTTAACTCCTTCCTCCGCGACGTGCTGCAATATATTGAGATCGCCTCAGCACAGTTACATCCCAACAGTCACGCGTTCACATACGGCATGTGCATTCTTTTCATGAGCATTTTATTCAGGCTCCCGACTCCTGGCGATATCCGCTACATTTACCATTTCAAGAGGCGGTCCGACAGCCCATCCTTCGTATTCCTCGAGCCACACAGCAAGTGCCAAATCCTCACAGGGGTGTGGAGCAAATTCGCCCAATATAAGCAAGAGTGGTTTTACGTACGCTGCCCCCTGGTTTCGCGAGGAGATGGCTGGAAGGGAGTAAGTTCCTTTTGTAGATCAATAGTCGTACAAGCTAGGAAGTGCATTTTTCTAAACCCTTTCTCGACTTTTACAGGTATCAGCCCGCATCCCGAAGACTCCGAGTACTCTGAGGCCGTCGAAGCTATCCGAGCTATTCCCGCAGAAGACCGGGACATCAAATCCATCATTTCTAATGAATCACTCTCAAAATTTGGGTAGTTGGCAGAAGGTTGCCGAATAAGTCTACCTCACAGCGTCACCACAACTGGATTTTCCTTGGATAGAGGTAAAAGGCAAGCTGGGCCTTCGGTACCTCCGACAAGAGAAACTCCCGAGGTATCTGAGGAAGGTGAAATAAGGGAGGCTGAAGCTCCGGGTGGGAGCATAAGTCCTGCTCCGGAACCGGCCGTTGAAGCACATGGCACTGTTGAACCACCTCCTTCAAAAGGAAAAAAGAAACTATCTTACAAGTTGAGGAAGAAAGTCGTAGGCGGAACTTCGAAAGTGACGATCACTCCGATGGAGAAAGAGCCGTCTCCACAACACTTAGAGAGTTCATTGAAAGGCTTATCCGACCTTACAATTCCTGACAATTTGCTCAACTACGGCTTCGACGACCGGAAGCCATAAAACTTCATTCATCGATGAGAGGCAGTGAAGGTGTTCAAGCCCATCACCAAGGAGAAAAAACTCCGATAAGTAAAGCTAAAGAAATTGGTGATCTGTTGGGAGGAAACACTTGGACACACACAAACACTCACACTTTACCTTGCACTTAAACTTTAGCCGTCATGCCATTTTTGCTAACTTGCCATCACTTAACTTCTGCGCAGGTGATATGGGAAGCTCACATGGATTCGACTGCCTTCGCGGCTCTTTCATTTTCCATCCTTCCGGCCGAGACTCTGGATATGGAAAACGCCGAGATAGAGGTGACGATAGCGATAGAGATTATTGCTTTCGAGATTCATCTTCTCGAAGGAAAATCCACAGTCACTCATCGTACTCCAATGATCCCCCACCTCCACCGGAACAAGGCATGGAGAAATCAGGTCAAAGAGGGCCACAATCTGAAACTCTTCGTGACCAACACTCGGGTTCCTCAAGTACTAGGCAATCTCGGGAGGTTCATAAGAAGTCCGTGGTTTCGAAAAAGCAAACCTCCTCTACTCCTGCACCTGATCCGTCAGTAGCGAAGAAACTTGCCGAGATTAAAGCGACATTCCCAAGAATATGCTTTGACGGACTAAAATTTCTTCCAGCCATCCATCCTATTCCGGGGAATGTTAAACAGAGTGCCCTTGCTTGCACCAATGATGTTTATGTCCAACACGACGCATTTGTTCACTTGGTAGAAAAAGTTTCTGAAGTTTCTATGGAACGCCAACATGAAATTGATCGTTTGAAGCTCGAGGACATCCATGACAAAGACATCATTAGGGCCCAAGATAAAGAGCTTTCCACGTATAAATCTAATCTTGAGGCCGCCCAGAAGAACGCTAAAGATACTACAGAGGCAGTCTGTCGCCTGGAGGCCACACACAAGAAGGAGATCGATGAAGCTGTCCAACACTGTGGAGCTTTAGCTTTAGAGAAAGACTCCGTTCAAAAGGATAGAGACGCGCTCGCTCAACGAGTCAAAGAACTGGAAGAGCTATTTCTCAAAGAGAAAAAAGAATAGGTTGCTGCTAAAGAGGAGTCGCAATGTTACTGTGATTAGATTGTCGCTACACGACTCCTGAAGACAAAGCTCGATGAAGAACTCTCCAAGGCCGAGACGCTGAAGAATGAAGCCCGTGAAGATGGCAAAAGAATAGCATTTACGGAGATGGACTCTCGCCTTGAGGCGGCCGCCGAAGCTGGTAGGGAGGAGATCAAATTCCAATTCGATCCGCTTATAGCCGAGTATAATGCTCGAGTCCTCATGCGTCGTGACTTAACATTTCTCGGCGAGGGTTACCTCGAATCTTTGGCCGAAGCATGGGAGACTTTGATAAGGATCAAAAAGGTTTAGTTGGGAACGGAAGAGATTGACGAAGATGCTTTAGTGAAGGAATTTCTTCGGGGGAATGAGCCTTCGGACTTGTCTGCGGCGAAGGATCTTTACAGCAGAGACTCCCCCTTATCAAAGGGAAAAGACGCCATTGCCGGTCCGTTCGGAACCGAGTCTCCGGTTCCTCCCCCTACCCTGCCGTCCAGTCGTCCACCACTTGACCCCTTCGAAAAACACATTGGGTACGACCCAGAAGATCCCGGTCTTGGTATTTATGTTCTATCTTCTATCCCAGAAGGCGAAACTCCCCGAACAGTCGAGAGCCAACCAGAGACGGGTACATAACTTTCCCTTCAAAGTCCAAAGGGTCTTTGCTTTCAACAAGCGATAAATGTATTCTAACACTTGTTTCTTATGATTCCACATAGGTCATCCCGATCCCATACCTACTCAAAGGAGCGATTCCGCCACGAAGAAGGAGGAGAGAACGGGAGAAACAACTCGAGCGGAAGATACTCCCGGACCTGACGCTCAAGTGATTGAGGCGCTTAACGAAGACAAATCCGACGATCTGTCGCCCGTCGAGGAACATTACGAAGTTGAAATTACTGGCGCCTCCAAACACACTTCAAAGCTGAGCATGAAGGAACATGTCACTGAAGAGGGGAGAAAGAAAGCTGAAATTAAGGCCGAGCCTCAAGTAGTAGAACTCGACGACCCACTGAACAGGCCTTTGAAGATTATTCTTCCAGGTGGGACCATGCCGTTAGAAGTTCCTCCTTCCTCTAACACCCCTTCCCAGGTGAGCAAAACGTCCAAGAGAAAATGCTTGGGGGAGGAGTTATCTGAGAAATCGAAGAAGGAGAAGAAGCCGAAGAAGTAACTATCATGCTCGTTCAACGAGAATCAGCCTAGATTATGTAATCATTTTTATTTATTTTCATAGCCGTTGTAGATAGACTTTTGGCCTTGAGTTTGGGAGAAGTTGTAGTAGGACTTCATTTTGACTTGATGAATAAAACTTCGTTCTTTGTCTTTTAAATGACTTTTGTTGTTCAGCTCACTGTATAACTCATAGTCGAAATCCGAAATCTTGTGAGTTACATAAGCTCTAGTTCCCTTCCATATGACTTGGAGATTTTTTAGAAAACTTATACTCTGATCCGCACTCTGGGGACTCAGAGTACTCCAGTCCACGCTCAGGGGACTTTGGAGATTTCGAAGTTGTTTATACTCTAGTCCGCACTTTGGAGACTCAGAGTGCTCCAGTCCGCACCCTCGGGACTAGATATTTTTTAATTGTTAATACGCTAGTCCGCACTTTGGGGACTCAGAGTACTCTAGTCCGCACTTTGGGGACTTAGAGATTTTTTTAGTCGTTTATACTCTAGTCCGCACTCTGGGGACTCAGAGTACTCTAGTCCGCACTCTGGGGACTTAGAGATTTTTTAGTCGTTATACTCTAGTCCGCACTCTGGGGACTCAAAGTACTCTAGTCCGCACTCTGGGGACTCAGAGATTTTTTAGTCGTTTATACTCTAGTCTGCACTCTGGGGACTCAGAGTACTCTAGTCCGCACTCTGGGGACTTAGAGAGATTTTTTAGTCGTTCATACTCTAGTCCGCACTCTGGGGACTCAGAGATTTTTTAGTCGTTTATACTCTAGTCCTCACTCTAGGGACTCAGAGTACCCTAGTCCGCACTCTGGGACTCAGAGATTTTTTAGTCTTTTATACTCTAGTCCGCACTCTGGGGACTTAGAGATTTTTTTAATCGTTTATATTCTAGCCCGCACTCTGGGGACTCAGAGTACTCTAGTCAACACTCTGGGGACTTAAAGATTTATCAGGTCGTTTATACTCTAACCCGCACTCTGGGGACTCAGAGTACTCCATTCCATGCTCATGGGACTTGGAGATTTTTCTAATCGTTTATACTCTAGCCTGCACTCTGGGGACTCAGAGTACTCTAGTCCGCACTCTGGGGACTTAGAAATTTCTCAGGTTTGGGTGCGCGTTCATACGCCAGACAGAATAACGCAATTTAATTTTTGTCACAGAATTGTACCATATGGTAACATCAATAGTTCATGGAAAAGACGGCTTCAAGCCTTTATTGATCATAACAAATAAAAACAAACTAAATTGTCTTATAACATGCTGACAACTAAAAACAATGAAAGGAACATAAACTGGAAATAATTACAACTAAAATGCAAAATAATTGGGCTAAGTGTAGTAACAGCGCAGGTGTTCACTATTCCATGCTCGGGGGAGTGTCGCGCCATCAACGGTCGCTAGCTTGAAAGTTCCTTCTCCAAGCTTCCATTCGATGACATATGGACCTTCCTATGTGGGATTCATATGTGATGGGGCCAGAAAGACTCGCTTCAAAACAAGATCACCCACATCGAAACTTCTTTGTCGGACTTTTTCATTATAATATCGAGCAATTCTGTTCCTATATGCAGCCGCTCTCAAATAAGCTTCTTCACGTTTTTCATCAACAAAGTCCAGTGATTCCAATAAAAGATTCTGATTCATCTTGGGATCATAATAGGTTACCCGATGAGAAGGAACTTCAAGTTCGACGGGTATTACAGCTTCAGTGCCATAGGCCAAGGTGAATGGAGTATGACCAGTCGTGGACTTGTGGGTGGTTCTGTAAGCCCAGAGCGCTGTCGGAAGCTCATCCACCCACTTACCTCTGGCCTTCTCCAAACATTTCTTTAATATTGACTTGATTATTTTATTTACGGTTTCCACTTGTCCATTTGTTTTAGGGTGAGCGACCACTGAAAATCTTTTCTCAATGTGATATTTTTGGCAAAAATCTTTGAACTCCCTACTTTCAAATTGAGTTCCATTGTCTATAATGATAGTTCGTGGGAGGCCAAAACGGCAAATAATGTTTCGGACGACGAAATTGATGACCTTTTTGGTGGTGATTGTGGCTAAGGGCTCGGCTTCCGCCCATTTGGTAAAATAATCAACTACAACAATTGCATACTTTGCGCCACCTTTAGAAATAGGTAAGGAATCGATTATATCGATCCCCTAAATCGCAAATGGCCAAGGACTAACCATTTGTATGAGTTCTGTTGGCGGAGCTCTTGGGATTTTCGCAAACTTTTGACATTTGTCGCACTTTCTCACGTAGTCTGCAGCATCCCGATTTACAGTTGGCCAATAATATCCATAGCGGAGGATCTTTTTTGCGAGTGTTTGCCCCCAGTATGGTCGCTACATTCTCCTTCATGCACTTCCATCAAAACTCGTTTTATCTCATCATGGGCGATGCACCGTAGTAAGGGAACCGAGAACCCCCTCTAATACAGTATTCCATCTTGCATTATATATCTTGAAGCTTTACGAATGACTTGTCGTCTCTCTTTCTTTCTATCGGGCAAGGTTCCGTGTAGTATGTATTGTTTGAATGGGGTCATCCACAACTCCTTTTCAATTTCTGTTTCTAGAACAAAGTCTATCTCCATTTCGTTTATACTCGGAGAGTGTAAAACTTCGACGGGAACCAAGCCCATCTGCTGTGCATCGCCTGTACTTACGAACTTTGCCAATGAATCAGCCTCCTTGTTTTGCTTGCGCGGGAAATGGGAAATATCATAGTATTGAAGGTCTGCCAAGAGTTCTTGAACTCGTGCAAGGTATGGGGCGAGTCTCTGCCCCTTTGCTTGATAGTCTCCACGAACTTGGTACACTACCAATTGTGAGTCGCAAAAGATTTCAATCGATTTTATTCCGAGTTCCCTGATAAGTTTCAAGCCAGCAATCAATGCTTCATACCCAGCTTCAATGTTTGTGGCTGGGAAATTGAGTTTCAAAGCGTAACAAATTAATCAGTTTTCGGGAGTCACAAGAATTATACCAGCCCCAAAACAACGGTCGTTGGATGCCCCATTAGTGTACAGTTTTCATCGAATAGGCGGAATGACATCGTAATCGTTTGATTCGTCTGACACGGTGAATTCAGCAATGAAGTCTGCTAGTGCTTGCCCTTGTATGGCCCTTCGCGGAAGGTAGGTAATATCGAACTGACTCAACTCGATATTCCATTTTAACATCCTTCCAGAGGTTTCTGGTCGTTGGAGTACCTGTCGTAAGGGTTGATCGGTATAAACACTAATCGAGAGTGCCTGGAAGTACGGATGTAGCTTGCGTGATGCAATCACCACGCAGTAGGCCAATTTCTCAATTTTGGAATAATTTCTTTCTGCCACCGTTAGACGTTTACTGACATAGTACACCGGCTTTTGAACTCTGTCCTCCTCTCGAACCAAAGCTGTACTGATAGCATGTTGGGATATAGCCAAGTATACATACAACACTTCATGGTCTACAGGCTTCAACAGCACCGGAGGACTTTCCAAATGCCTTACCAGAGCTCGAAATGCATCTTCGCAGTCGGGCGTCCATTCAAAATTTCTCTTTCCTTTCTTTATTACATCGAAGTAGGGAATACACTTATCTGTGGCCCTGGATATGAATTGACTCAACGCAGCTATTTTTCCATTCAAGATTTGTACTTGCTTTATAGTTCTGGGTACTTGTATGTCTCAGATAGCTTGAATCTTCTCCGGATTAGCTTCTATTCCTCGTGCATTAACAATGAAACCCAAAAACTTTCCCGATGCAACACCAAAGGAACACTTCAGTGGGTTGATTTTCAATCCATAATTCCTTAGTATATCAAACATCTCCGCCAAGTCTCGAATGTGGTCGTTTGACTGCCGTGACTTCACGAGCATGTCATCCACATAGACTTCCATTGTTCTACCAATTTGGTTTTTAAACATCCGATTCACCAAGCGTTGATAAGTCGCCCTTGCGTTTTTCAGCCCAAAAGGCATCACTACATAACAGTACAGTCCAACGTCTGTGATGAAACTGGTGTGTTCTTGATCTGGAATGTGCATCGGGATTTGATTATATCCCGAGTACGCATCCATAAATGATAATAACTCGTGTTCTGCCGTTGAGTCGACCAGCTGATCAATTCTAGGTAATGGAAAACAATCCTTAGGGCATGCTTTGTTTAAATCCGAGTAATCAACACAAGTCCTCCATTTCCCATTCGCTTTTCTCACTAGTACAGGGTTAGAGACCCATTCTGAGTAGAGGGCATCACGGACGAACCCATTGGCTTTGAGTTTGTCCACTTCCTCTTTGAGAGCCACGGACCTCTCCGGGTCCATGCCTCTCCTTTTCTACTTTACTGGAATGTACCTCGGTTCTATGTTCAACATATGACTCGCAATAGCGGGAGAAATCCCACACATATCAGAATGTGTCCAAGCGAAAACATCCATATTCGCTCAGAGAAAATCAGTGAGATCTTCGACCATCGAGGGGCTGAGTTGTGATCCAATCTTAAGTACTCGCAACGGATCGTCTCGGTTGACTGAAATGTCAATTGTCAGTTCAACTGGCGCTGCTTTTTCTTCCCTGGGTTCCTTATCATCATCTCTCAGATTTGTGTCTCTACAGATCCGATCATGTTGCCCGAGCCAGGGCTCGGGCATTACTTGTCAATTTTTAACGACTCGGTTGTGGACGGAGCTGTCCACAACCTTTCCCTTCTATCTTCGCTGGGCCTCTCTCAGCTCAGCCACATAGCATGCACGACTAGTCGCCTAATCGCCATGTACAACACCAACTCCTTTGTCTGTCGGAAATTTCAAAGTTAAACACCACGGGGCCAAAGCTGCCCTGAACTCTGCCAAGGTCGGTCGACCCAAAAATACATTGTATGGAGAATCAACATCCAAAAAAATGAAAGGCAGGATTCGTACCCTCCTACGTTCACCTTGCCCTAGTTCAACTGGCAATTCAACATAACCCACCGCATCGGTTGCTGCACCATTAAAGCCATGGATACAAGCTTTAGATGGTTTTAAATCTTTCGTCTCCATCTTCATTTGGTCATACACTTTTTTGAAGATGATATTAACAGAACTTCCACAATCAATCAAAATTCTTTTCACAAATGCTGGCCCGATTGTCGCAGATATGACCATCGGGTCGATGGTAGGAGCCTCCACCCGATCAACATCTCTGCTCTTGAATACTATATCGTCCGTCATCATGCGCTGCTGTTTAGCGGGGGTCCCATCCTCCACATTCGAACAACACTCAAAATCTGCAT
Organism: Allium fistulosum; assembly: GCA_030737815.1. Taxonomy (NCBI): domain Eukaryota; kingdom Viridiplantae; phylum Streptophyta; class Magnoliopsida; order Asparagales; family Amaryllidaceae; genus Allium; species Allium fistulosum. Next base: position 1,307,690,018 of record CM060904.1, on the reverse strand, counting down.
GCCTCAAGGAGTTAGCATACCGCTCCATTTCTTGCCAGTTCTTATCTGTATGGTGAGGTCCACCTACTATCGTGTTTATGACCAGTCTACCCACGGTCCGAGCAGGCTCCTCAGGGTGACGTGGAGTTGGTGCGCGATTGGGATTGGACGTTCCCTGTCCACCCTCTTGAGGATTTTTTACAAACTCCTGCAACTTTTTCTGTCTAATCAACTTTTCTATAGCGTCATGGAGGTGCCTACACTCCTCGGTATTGTACCCGTAAGTCTCATGGAAGCGGCAATACTTCCCAGTCCGCTTTTGCTCTTCAGTAGACTCTTTTGGGCGTGGCTTTCGATATTGGAAAGTACTACAAGTTGACAGGTAAATATTTTCTAGAGATGCATTCAGAGGAGTGTATTCGTTGTAATTTGGGATCCTCGGTTTCCACTTTCCAGCTTCCCTTTTCTTTCCTGGATTTCCCCAATCGGATCCTTTAGATTGTTCAGGCTTGTTTTGAACATTGACTTGTACCTTTCCAGAGTTGTCACCGGATTGTTTTACAGCGATGTTACTCTGCACAGCCTCCTTGCCATGTACCGGTGCATTATCTCGCCTTGTCCACCTACCTTCCTCCCTTCTTATAAATTGGTGTGCTTTTGAATAAAAAAATTCTAGCATAGTCGGAGGCTTTCCCGCCAGCCAATCTCCAAACTCTGGATGCGGATTTACCCCTCGCATCACGGCCATTAAAATAGCATGGTCGTTGGGGTTACTAACTTCAGTTGCGGCAACATGAAATCTTTGTAAGTACTCTTTCAACGACTCCCCTAGAGCCTGAATCACACTGGATAAGGACATCACATCCTTGGGACGAGTGGCATGAATCCTGAATTGTTCCATAAATTTCGTCGCTAACTCATCAAAGTTGGAGATAGTCCACGGAGGAAGTCGGGTGAATCACATGGTAGCGATTCCAGATAAAGTTATTGGGAAACATATATACTTGGTTGCATCGTTCGCTCTAGCTGAGTCCATCATCCATTCATACCTAATCACATGTTGTCGGGGATCAGTCTTTCCTTCATAGGCTGGAATAGTCGGCATGTTAAACTTCCTGGGGTACTCGGCCTGCAAGATAACATATGTGAACGGAGCATGACTCCTGGATATCCCCCAATCATCATTTGATAAGCCTTGATTCTCTTTCATCAGCTTTCTGACCATAGCTGATAGGTCTGGGGTTTGTATGGAAGATGGCAGGTTGGTGTCTGTCCTGTGAGACCGTTCTGGTCGGTGTCTCCTCCGTTGGCGATCTACCAAGTGTGTATCCTTGAGACCAGCATCGTTAAGACCATGGTGTGCCGGCTGTCTAGCTTCCACTCGTACTCCAGATCCTAAGTTTCCCGTTCCAGCTTGAGTGTGATTTTCTTGGTGTAAGTGAGGAGCCATTGCTCCAGGTAGAGAACCCGACCATCGCTGGTTGATCGATCAGCAACACCTATTTGAATTGTTTCTGTTCTACGACGTCTACGCCTGGGAGGTTCATCAGATGAGGAAGAGCTGTTAGAGGAGGAATAAGGAGCGGGGCTTCCTCCCGCATTTTGATGCTGTTGTTGAGTAAGCTGAGTCATAAGGTTGGCGTTAGCTTGGATCTGTTCGCTAAGTTATCTCCTGCTCTCCATGAGTTCTCTCATCAGCTCGTTGAATTCTGTCCTAGTGACAGCTTCCATTTGATTTTCGACTGTGACAGTCCCTACACCCAGATTAATCTGTTGATTGCTGGGTCCTACTTGTTGGACACTAGCAGTCTCGTTGACATCTGTGTTGTGGGAGGCTGATCTAGTACGCGGTCTTCCCATTGTAGAGTTATTGATAGAAACTCTGAGTAGAATCAACGAACTTCCTGTGAATGACTTTGATCTCCTTCGGGGGATTTCTTCAATCTAGTAGCTACCAAGTAGATCCTAATGGCCTAAGAATGGCTTCTCAGTGAAAGCAGATCCATCCTCCTCGAGCTTGGATTTGGAGTTTGCACTTCAGCTCGCACTCTAGGAGCTGAAGTTTTGTTGGAGGATTATTGTGTTTCAAACCTTTCTTATTTTATTGTAGTTTGTCCTCCGAGCTCGGGGTTTCATTTAGCGAGTGATCGGTCGGATCACGATCACTCCCTATTTGAATAAGTCCCACCGCAAGACTAAACTCAGCTCTTCGTACATCATAGCGGTTGCGTGATGCATTTAAGAATCACTAATTTGGGTTTGTGAGTCTGCGTTTTATTGCTGAAATAAGAAATCATGGAAAAAATTAATTCCTTAGTACAAATACAAATTCTCGAATTGCATAAACAATCTTGAAAAGGAAAGAATACTAAATGAATGAAAGCCAATCATATGTAATAGCGACGGAGACTCGCTGTTCGATGCTCTTGGTAAAGCGAGACCATCAACGGTTGATAGCTTGAATGTGCCATCGCCAAGCCTCCGTTCGATGACATACGGTCCTTCCCATGTCGATTTCATGTGCGAAGGGACCGGATAGAACTGCTTGAGTACGAGATCGCCAACTTCAAAGGTTCTAGGTCGGACCTTGGCATTATATAATCAGGCGACTCGGTTGCGATGTGCGGCTGCCCTCAAATCAGCCTCTTCACGCTTCTCATCTAATAAATCCAGAGATTCTGCAAGTAGGATGACATTCGTCTTCAGATCATAATAAGTCACACAGTAAGAAGGAACTACTAGCTCAACTGGAATAACGTCTTCAGAGCCATAAGAAAGTGCGAATGGAGTATGGCCGGTCGTGGACTTGTGGGTAGTTCAATATGCCCATAAGGCCATGGGAAGCTCATCGGCTCACTTACCTCCAGCCTTCTCTAGTCGTTTCTTCAGAATGGACTTGATGACCTTGTTGACAACTTCGACTTATCCATTCACTTGAGCGTGAGCTACTACCGAGAACTTTTTCTCGGTGTAATATCGTTGGCAAAAATTCTTAAACTTGGCACTATCGAATTGGACCCCGTTGTCAGTTACGATTGTTCATGGGAGGCCAAAATGATAGATGATGTTGCACACACAAAGTTGATTACTTTCTTCATCGTGATAGTAGCAAGAAGCTCAACTTCCACCAATTTAGTAAAGTAGTCAACTGCAACGATGGCGTACTTCGCACCACCTTTGGCTAAAGGCAAAGATCCTATTATATCAATGCCCCATATGGCAAACGGCCATAGGCTGAACATCTGAGTAATTTCGGTTGGCAAGACTCTTGGAATTCTGGCATGTTTCTGGCACATGTCACATCTCTTAACATAATTCGATGCGTCTCGATTTACAATTGGCCAGTAAAACTCGTATCTGAGTATCTTTTTCCCAAGGGATTGCCCCTCAGTGTGATCGCCACACTCTCCTTCATGCACTTCCTGCAACACTCGCTTGATTTCATCGTGGCGATACACCGGATTAAAGGAACAAAAAATTCCATTCTGTACAAGACTCCATCTTGGATAACAAACCGCGAACCTTTCGAAGAACCTGTCTTTTCTCACTCCTGCGCTCGGGCAACGTTCCATGTTCAAGATAATTTCTGATTGGAGTCATCCACGACTCCCTCTCGGGTGTTTCCTCATGAACCCAGTCTGTTTCCACCTGATCAATACTTGGAGCAGTAAGTGTCTCCACGGGGACGAGTCCCAACTACCGTGCTCCGCCAGTGCTAGCCAGTTTTGCTAAAGAATTAGCCTTCTGATTTTGCTCTTGGGGGTATACAGCGGATAGTATAATAGTCAAACTGGTTCAACACTTCTTGGACCCGCATAAGGTAGGAGGCCAATCTTTGACCTCTGGCCTGATACTCTCCTCGAACCTGGCACACTACCAGTTGTGAATCGCAGTAAATTTCCACAGCGACGACTCCCAAATCCTTGGCAAGTCTTAGTCCAACGAGTAAGGCTTCGTACTCAGCTTCGTTGTTAGTTGCACGGAAGTCAAATTTCAAAGCATAGCATACAGATTGACCTTCTGGGGTTTCGAGCACCACTCCATCGCCTGAGCACCGGTCATTTGATGCACCATCGGTGTATAGCTTCCATATATAGTTGGGAGGTTCACTGGTTTCAGGCAAGTCCTTCGGTACTGTGAACTCGGCTATGAAATCCACCAGAAGTTGTCCTTGAGTAGCTCGCCTTGTGGCGTAAGTGATATCAAATTGACTCAGCTCGATGTTCCACTTGAGCAACCTACCAGACGTCTCTGGTCGTGCCAGGATCTGTCGTAACGGCTGGTCGGTGTAAATAATAATCGGATGAGCTTGGAAATACTGGTGGAGCTTTCTCGAGGCTACAACAAGACAATAAGCCAGCTTCTCTATCTTTGGGTAGTTTATTTCTGCCCCCGTCAATCTTTTGTTGACATAATAGACCGGTCGTTGGATCCGATCCTTTTCTCGAACTAGCACAGCATTAATTGCATTTGCCGAAACTGCCAGATAGACATACAATTTCTCATGATCAACCGGCTTCGATAAGATGGGTGGTGTTGCTAGATGATGTACTAGTGCCCTGAATGCGCCCTCGCATCCTCTGTCCATTCGAAATTTCATTTCCCTTTATTGATCAGATCAAAGAAGGGAGTACACTTGTCCGTGGATCTGGAAATGAACCTGCTCAAAGCTGCCACCTTCCCATTAAGACTTTGCACCTACTTTATGGTTCTGGGAGTTTCAAGATTCCGAATCGCCTAGATCTTTTCGGGGTTAGCTTCAATCCCTCTGACGTTGACAATAAACCCAAGGAATTTTCCAGATGCTACTCTGAAATGACCCTTCAATGGATTGAGCTTTATTTTGTCTGTCGGGGTATGTTGAACATCGTCTCTAAATCATTGATATGGTTGTTGGATAGCCGCGATTTCACGAGCATGTTGTCTACATACACCTCCATAGTCTTCCTGATCTGGTTTGCAAACATTTGGTTAATGAGCCTCTGATAAGTCACTCCAGCATTTTTGAGTCCAAACGGCATCACCTTGTAACAATAAAGTCCTAGATCAGTGATAAAGCTAGTGTGCTCCTAGCCAGGAAGGTGCATCGGGATTTGATTACAGCCGGAGTATGCATCCATGAAAGATAAGAGCTCATGTTCGGCTGTTGAATCCACTAGTTGATCAATTCTGGGAAGCGGAAAAATGTCTTTGGGGCAGGCTTTGTTCATATCTGAATAGTCCACACATGTCCGCCATTTTCCATTCGACTTTTCGACAAGTATTGGATTCGATATCCACTCTGGGTATAAAGCATCACGAATAAACCCATTACTGAGTTTATCCACTTCTTCCTTCAGGGCGGAGATCTCTCTGGATCCATACCACTCCTTTCTTGTTTCACCGGGACGTGTCGCGGGTTGATATTTAATGCATGGCTCGCGACATTCGGCAAGATCCCACACATGTCTGAATGAGTCCAGGTAAACACATCGAGGTTTACCCGAAGAAAATCAACCAGTTCCTGTCCCATCTGGAGGCTAAGCTGAGATCCGATCTTTACCATTCTAGGATCATCATCACCGTCGATCGAGGAGGCCTGGTATTCTTTGACTTCCCCTTCATCATCGTTGTCTCTAGGATCAAGGACTTTAGGAAATTGGTCATGGCATTCGAGCCTCGGCTCAGGCGTTAATTGTCAATCCTCCATAGAGCGGACGCAGAGAGATTTCTCCACGCCCTTACCTTTCTCCATTCGCTGCGCATCCCGCAGCTACCCAAAATAACAGGTGCGTCCGACTGCCTAGTCACCATGTAGCACCCCGACTCCATTATCAGTGGGGAACTTCAGAGTCAAACACCAATGGGCAATTGCTGCCCTGAATTCTACAAGGGCCGGTCGGCCCAGGAAAGCGTTATAAGGATAATGAATATCCAACACAACAAACTGTAACATTCGGACTCTCCAGCGATCACCAATACCCAACTCAACAGGTAATTCCACCATCCCAGCCGGTATGGTTGCACTGCCATTGAAACCATGTATACGTGGCTGACACGGTTTCAGATCCTTCGCTTCCATCAGCATTTGATCGTAAGCACGCTTGAAAAGTATGTTTACAGAACTTCCACTATAAAAAAAGATCCTCTTCATCTAAGCAGGACCTATTTGGGTAGAAATAACCAATGGATCAATGGTGGGGGCTTCGACTCTGTCAACATCACAGTTTCTGAAAATGATGTCATCTATCATCGTCCTCTGTTGCTTTGCCGGGGCCCCTTCGTCAGTACCACTACAACATTCGAAGTCCACATGCCTAATCGAACTAGCATATGACTCCATTTCCTTCCAGCTCCGATCAGCCATAAGAGGGCCACCACTCACAGTATTAATCACCAGCCTCCCGCCAGTACGTGCGGGTTCTTCAGGCCTAGATTGTCCTTGGCCCTGATTGGGATTAGATGGGCCCACTCTGCCATCCTATGGAGCCTGGACGAACTGCTCTAACTTTCTTTCTCTAATCAACTTTTCAATAATATCCTGCAGCTGACGACATTCATTACTGTTATGACCGTAACAGTCATGGAATCTACAAAACTTTCTGATCTGAATCTTTTTCTCTAACGATGGTTTCGGAGTTGGCTTCTTGTACTGCCCGGTATTATAGATTTGAAGATAAACATTCTCTAGCGACGTGCTCAAAGGGGTATATCGATCGAACATAGGAGTTCTCGGTCTCCCACGGTGAGGGTCTCTCTTCTTTCCTTGACCTCCATCACCCTTCTATTGACTTTGCTTATTCTGAATATTTAACTATAATTTACTGGAGTTCTCCTCGGTCTGCTTCACTACAACATTGCTCCGGACACCTTCACTATTGGGCCCCGCGACGTCCTACTTCCTAGAATGTATAGCATCTTCTCTCCTCAAAAACTGGGTTGCCTTTGCAAAGAAACGGTCCAACGAAGCAGGGCGTTTCCCAGCCAACCAATCACCAAATTCGGAATCAGGATCGATCCCTTTAATCAATACCATCAGAATAGAGTTGTCATTGGGATTGCTGACTTCGACACAAGCAGCGTAGAACCTTTCCAGATAATGCCTTAGAGTCTCTCCTGGAGCTTGAGTAACACTGAATAGGGTATTAATGTCCTTCGGTCTTGCAGCATGCATATGAAACTGTTCAACGAACTTAGTAGCTAATTGGTCAAAACATGAAATAGATCTGGGTGGTAGACGGGTGAACCACATAGTCGCAATGCCTCCCGAGGAGATAGGGAAGCTCCTACACTTAACCGCATCGTCAGCTCGAGCGGTATTCATAAGCCATTTGCATTTCAAAATATGTTGGTTTGGGTCCGAACTTCCTTCGTACACAGGCAAGGTCGGCATCCAAAATCGGCGGGGCAGTTCCACATGTAAGATATCGTTGGTGAACGGGGTGTGACTTCTAGAAATCCCCCAGTCATCATTAGTGAGGCCTTGACTTTCTCTTATCATTTGGCGTATCATAATCGGAATATCAGGCATTTGGATGTTCGGAGCCAAGGCACGGTCATGTTCCATGTCACGAGGACGGTCTGGTTGTTGTCTACGTTCCGTTCCACGCCTCCTTGGCTCCCGGGTTTCATGGAAGTGAGGATCCTGAGCATGAATGTGGTGGCGAGGGCTGGATCTGGTTGGTTCTGGATCTTGGGATCCAAATCTATAGCGGCAGCTGCGTTGTCATGAGAAATGTTGTGAGGAAACATCCTCCCTTGGGAGGAGGGTGCAGCTTCATGCCTTGTGGAAGGACCTATTCCGGCCTGTCCAGAATTTGCAGCATGCGGGTGCCCGGAGGCCTCCGCGTAGTTTACATCTACTGGGCGGCGCGTGGATCTGTGATAGGAATCAGATAACGCCGAGCTTTCAGACAAGGAATAAGATATATGCTTCCTCCTAGATCTCCCTCGCCTTTCTTCATTCAACTGTTTCACAAGCTTCGTGTTGGCATGGATCTGTTGAGTGAGCTCTTGATGGCTTTGAGTGAGCTCATGCTTAAGGGTTTGGAATTCCTCTCTAGTTACTGGACCGGGTAGATCTGGGGCTCCAGTTGATGTTTGGCCTGTAGTAGTCAGCTGCGCGGGACTTTGCTTATCCCTTCCTTCTGGATTAGCAGCTTTAGAAGCGACTCTAGTATTGTGCACCATGTTGGATGTAGTTCTTCTTAGATCTAGAACAATCTGAATAAAATAGAAGGAACCACTGGAAGATAGATCTGGATCTCCTCCTTAGATTTTAGCAATCCGACAACGGTAGGGGATCCACAGAGCAAGAGAAAGAGAAGAGTTTTTCTCAGTGAAAGCACCAAAGTGTTTGTACCAAAAATGGGCACAGCACTTTTTGGATATAATTGAAGAGATTAGAATGAGGAAATAAAATGTAAAATAAGGCCAATCTAACAATCACACCAAGAAAACAAGCAGTAGTAGAAAGAAGACAAGAATTTATTATGGTTCGGCGATGTGGCCTACGTCCACTTTGAAGGATTTGCTGTTTATTTCTTATTATTAACTGAATTACAACAATATAATGACTAACACTCGAATTACAATGAAGTTCAACCCAAGCAGCAGCATAAAAAGTCCTTTTTTAGTTGCAATGGAAGTGCTATTTATAGGTGTGAAGCTGGAAATATTTGCCTTGAATCTCGAAATCCCCTTTCTTATGCATAGGTGGGCCCACATAATTGATCTGGAGTTGTTTGGGACCGATTCCTGGTCAATCCATGTCACTTTATTATCGATTAAGAAATGCTCCAATTGAGCTGCGATCGATCATGGGCGTTCCTGAGATGATATGCAACCTTCTGTGGAAATTTCAAGGCATTTGGATTGATGGTTTGAGAGATATGATTGATCAAAGATTGAGTTTTCTAGTGAAGCTAAAGCCTTCGTATCGATGGATTCGTATCGATCCTCTTGTATCGATGACGTGGCGTGCGTGCTTTGTGGAGATCTAAATTCATGCATAAGGACCATTTCCTTTGGGTTGACTGCTCCCCTCATATCCAATCGATGCTCTGCTTTTCGTATCGATGCTTTACTCCCTCCTTCATATCGATCACCAACTCTACTATTCGTATCGATTAAGTAGGCATGCGGCTGCTAGTCAAATGGAGTGTGATAGATCCGGGAAGTGTTTAAGTCCATCAATATTGGTTAGAACCTTATGGATACGAATGATGGATGTCGAGTAAAGGACTTTTGTTCACTTCGTATCGATGGTAATGGATACTAAATGATGGATATGAAATGGACATGTTTCACATGGATCTTTATCGATTCATAACTTGAGCATACGAACTCCGATTGACCTGAAATTTGGAATGTTGCCTTTTATAGTTTTGCTCGTCATATCATGCTAATTGTGGCTCGATCCAGACTCGGATTGAGTTTTCCTATATCCATCGTGAACCTACAAACAACTGATCTCCAAAGCGGACCGCCTTCAGTCTCTAGTCAAGTCCTTGGTATCACAACCTTGTTAAAAGGCGTGATAATAGTAATGAGGAGTGGGTCAGAACAACAAATGTTTGGTGAAATAAAAATCCCAAGCTTTACCATAATTATACTTGGATAGTATTATTTAAATAAGAAATATGTCTTACATATAAATTCACAACCTAGGTATAAAGTCAACTATAAGCTCGAAGGCTCTTCCAGTCCAACTATATAATATTCGTATAAGGTCAATGTAGGCCCGAAGGCCTTTCTAGCTCGACTACATAAAAGTCAATTGTAAGTCCGAGGGCTCTTCCAGTCCGACTACGCAACTCTACGTAACTAGCGATACAATGTAGGAGGAAATACCCAAACCACTTACTACCTTTTTAATGGTGCTTAGGCAAACTCTGATCATTTAAGACCTATAAAACAGGCAGATACTCGTTATTTAGAACTTAACCTAAATGCGGGTCCCTACATGGTTCCTCCTTACTAACACCATAAGAAATCCTAATAGGTCACTTAATACTTCACCTAAGAAAGAGGCGGACCCTACCGTGGCCACTTATACCTCAAATCCAAAGCGGACCCCTCCTAGGGATTTTTGTTACCGTATCCAAAACGCAATTTATGATCCATAACCCACTTGTGACGTATTACATTAATCCAACTATTCATAGGTACTAGTAGTCAGATTAACTGGGCAGGTTTACCCTATAGAATTAGGACTAACCTCACGTCCATTGGTGTTATTTATTATAGGCGATGTCCCATATTGGTTCGTAAAGCCACACCGCTGGCAGCTAGATTTAACTGGGCAGACTTCCATGTAGCTTTGGACTAACCTCGGATCCCTATAATTTAATCATAACTTATATGCATACCTACTATATACATACATCACCCTACGTCAATAATAATTGATGCTACTAAGGTATCCCTTTATTATGCCCATAACTAAGGATTAATTCCCTAATTTACTTTAACTCCCTTCCTACATATTAATTTTACTTAGCTATTCTAATAATACTAATTATCACGTTCAATATGCTATAATCAATACGTTATATTATATATTTATTTGTTTACACACGGAATTTAAGGTCTAATCATTATGTTACAATATTTCAATAATACTTCGCCTATAAGGTATTTTGAATATCAGTTTCATACAAATCTATAATTCCAACAATAACTGCTACTACCATAGCCAAATAAAATAGATTTTTACAAACATGGAATTTCTACACTTGTTCCATATCAATACACTAGAATCCCTTTTATGTTTTAAAGAACAAGCCATCGCAACAATATTTTGAAGAGAGAAAGGAATTCTTATTTATTTAAGTGGTAGAAATAGGCAAACTACAAACAATTCAATTCATAATTTACACACCATTTCTAATTTATTTTCTTTTTGAACCTTTTAACTTTTCAATTCAAAAGAGTGAAAATAGGTTAAATTGACCATAGATTATCTAATTCTAACAGTTAATTAGACTTTAATATACCAGTACCAAAAACAATTATAATTCCAACATATATAAAGATTGATGTTTACTTAGAGAAATTCTAGGGGTTTTAGGTGTTATGTTTTTGTTTCCAAAATTTCCAAGGCATACATCAAATCCAAATAAATACTGTTCAATTATAAAAATATGAAAAACTTAATATTTCCATGCATAGAGAATTGTTTGCTTCCTAATTGGATTTGATTCCACCATGCCTAATTCTCTTTCAGATCTCCCTCTTTATACAACAAGGTTAATTGTATATAGAGATTAGATTAATAATAAAAAACTAGAGGAATAGAATCAAGAATCAAAAGAATTGACATCTATACCTTTTATCAGAAAATCCTAACTGATTCTGTAATCTAAAGAAGAAGAAAAGGAGATCTGGTTTATAGCACTCATAATCCTTTGTTAGAGCTTTTCCTTTTTGAATATAAAATAAATTGATTTTTGTGTGTGTGTGTGTATGTATGTATGTATGAATGTATATATGTATGTATTAGATTTCATAAACTATAAGACTGGGAGAAGAAGGATCAATTTAAATTAGAGATTAGAAACTAGAATTACTTACCATAAAAGTTCACTATTTCTGAAACCCTATGGGGAGAGATTGTGACAATGCTTCATCATTGCTACGGAACTTTTATAAGGAAAATGAGGGTCTGGAGGTCTATTTATAGAGGTGGAAAGGAACGAGATCGTCGGATTAAAAATAAACAAATTCAGAACGTCAAAAATAAGAAAACCCTAGCTGACACCTACCTTTTTGCCTCCTACCGGTCGACCGCCTGGACCCACTGGTCGACCGCTAGTGGTCAACCGGTCGTAGTCTAGTGGTCAACCAGTCCCCTTCCTATGACCGCATGTTTTATTTTCTTCCATTTTATTTCGTTTATTAATTATTTATTACTCTAATTAATCCAATCAATCTCACATTAATGTTTAATTCTGCTTAACCCTTAAGCTTCTTATGTTAGCTTTTCAAATTCAAACATTCAAATTTAAACTTTTAAATTAAAATTCAATTATTTAAAATTTAAATATTATAACTTCAAATGCCCCTAACCTTTTCATTTTAACTGCGATTTCGTCATAATATATATGGAAATTTATTAGAAAATGTCCACGCAATGATGTAACTCCCATGGTCAAATTTTGATATTTACAAAATTTCCATATTTAACCTTATTTTAATGACTTAATTTCTTATTAAAAATTTTAAGGTGTTACAAAAATATAATTGGAAAGGCTTGATTTTCAAAGGCTTAGATTGAAGGAGAGTTAGTGTGAGATGTGATCCACTTTTTTCTCCTTTCTATTCACTATATAAGCATCTCTAATCTAATTTGATTAGAATTCTATTTTGCTACATCCTCCTCCATTCCTTCCTGGTCTAATATCATCTTTAGTCCCTTCATTTTATAAAGATCAAATCAGGTCAAATTCGATCATTATCTGATAACTGGTGGTCAACAATTTAAGGACTAGTTTTCTATTGAATTGGAAATAGTTTCGACAGGCAGAAAACATCTTTTTGAGGTGTGCTTCAAGGCATTGGGATTAAGGTATGTATTTAATCGAACTATACTGATTAATTCTCAGTTATAATGTTTTATTATAGATGTATATATTATATATACTGTTAGTTAGTAACAATTGTGATATGCAAGTAATGTTATCACAAAGTCGTTTGGTTATATGCATGTTTATATATATATAAATTAAATTTATCAAATTAACATCAGGTCAGTACAATTCTTAATAAAAATATATTTTTATATTTTATTAAATTAACATCAATTTTTTTAAAAATCGTTTTTTAATGGCGATAGTTTCTTGTCCCTGCTCTCTAAATTCATTCCAATCATCTTCGATTCGTTCTTTTGTGCAGGTGGATAATTTTGATCGTAATCTAAATCGAGTTTCTTCTCATCATCGTTCTTATGCGCAAGTGGTTAGGGATCGATTGCCATCAAATAAATCTAGATTCCTGCAATCAAATCAGAATTGGATAGATCCTAGCAAATCTAGTTTCCCGCAGTCGAACAAGAATTGGATAGATTCAAAAATCAACAAGAATTTCTGTTATAGACGTGGAGATAGCAATCATCTTACGTCTCAATGCCGAGATCCAATTAGATGTTTCAATTGCGGAAATTTCGGCCACAAGAGGAATAGGTGTTCGATTAAACATAGTCTTCCTGTCTCTTCTGATACACTGGTAGAACAAGGCTTTCAGTATGTTTTAAAGAGCATGTTATTGAAAGGGATTCTCATTGATTTTCTGTGGCAGAAAAGAATAGAGGGTATCAAGTTTTTTGAGGATATGCTAGTTCATTTTAATATTGTTAATTCTCCATATATTAGGATGGGATACGAAGCAAGATTTGGCGATCCAGAACAATACTTCGGTAAAATGGAGTCCTCTTCTAGTCACGCTGTCTCTTCTTCAATGCTGGTGGAACATGGCTTCCAATTTGTACTAAAATTCATTCTGTTGAAAGGAATCTTAATAGATCATCTTTGGCAAAAAAGAAACGAGGGCATAAAGTTTTTAGAAGATCTTTTAATTCATTTTAACGTTGTAAACTCGCCGAATATTGGAAAGGGCTATCAAGATAGATTTGGTGATCTAGAAAATCTCGTTTCTGTTATTTCTGCGAATTTTCCAGAGGAAAATCTGGGTTTCTTGAATAAGGAGAAAAGAGCTATCATCGATAGTGATAGGAGTGAAGGATCATCATCATTTGATCCTATCTGGTATGATCTAGATGTTGCTTCTTGTAAATGTGATCATCTTCTGACTGTCACAGAGGCAATGGGAGAAGATATTGTATTGAATAGTGGCTTCATTCAAGCAAAGGCCAAAAAAGGTAAATCATCTTCTCACAGTATGGAAATTTTTGAGATTTTGACTTCCAATAAATTCGCATGTTTAGAAACAGAGACTATCTTAGAAAAATTTGCAGCTAAGTCTCATGGATGTTTCCATACTAGTGAGGTAGTAGCTTGTGATGAAGCTGCAGTTGATTGTTTGGATAGAAGATTGAAAGACAATTATATTGTAAACGAATTAATGTTTGATATTGACCTTGATTATCAGAATCTAATATCAGATAGTGATTTTGAAAGTAGTGGTATTGACTTGAGATTGAAAGTATTGGATGCTGATTTGTCTTTGGTTGTAGATTCTAAGCCTAGCAATGATATAGTTAATTTTAGTAATTGGATCGATGAGTTCTCGGTAGTGCTTGAGGAGTCTCTAATCATGGATGAGCTTGATCCAGAAGGTGACCATTGGTCGTGGCATTTAAGAGATTTTCATGAATGGATTTTGTCAACAGATAATCACATTGATGAAGATAAGGAATCAGTGTTGGAAGATCGCATGTTTTTTGATGATATTATGGCAGTTGATCATGCAAATTCAGGTGTGCATGATGCACAGAGCGTGCATGTTACTGCTGCACAGAACTTGAAAATGCCTGTAAATAGAATGTTAGTTGATTCTCCAGAAGAGATGAAGGGTGTTGTTGATAGCATGGTTGATTTTTTGCTGGGTCATAAGGCAGTGGTTGGTTCTGGTGTTTTGTGTGATGGTTCTTCTATAGTTGGGGGTGTGTTTGTTTTGGATAAGCTTGGGGATGACAGAGATTCTTCTCATTTATCAATGAATGAGGCTGCTATAGTTGCGTACAATTCAGATCCTTATTCTTCTTCATTGAAGAGGGGTAGATGGAGAAAGGACGTGTCTACTAGAGGTTTAGTTCGTTGCAGTGTTAGACTACAGGGTAGCCACTCTCAGTCCTCAGGTGAGTTTCCTGATTCGAACACCGTGAGCGGTGCTACGAATTCAGGCTCAGGTATGTTTTCCAGTTTGGGTAGTACTTATTCATCTTATGCCTTAGGTAATTTGTGTTCTTCAGAGTTTAGTCAGTTAGCTAATGACACTGCTTTCATTTTTTCTGATATTGAGATAGATCGTGAGTACATTAGAAGTAAGGAAATTGATAGGGCTAGGTCTATTGGTACATGAGGATCATTAGTTGGAATATTAGGGGTTTGAATGACCTAAATAAATGTGATAAGGTTAGAATCTTTTTTAAAGACTATTCTATAGACATTGCTCTCCTTCAAGAGACTAAAATCGATTGCCCCGGTTTTCGTTTTTATAGAAGACTGGGTGGTTATCATTTTTAAAAATGGGTTTTTTACCTTCTAGAGGCTCATCTAGGGGCTTAATGATTGGTTGGAGAGATAACTGTTTTAAATTACTTCAATGTATTTACAAACTACACTCTTTACACATTATTCTAGTTAATCTTTCTGATAATTCTTTATTAAATATTTCTAATGCGTATGGACCTAACTCAAAAATAAATAGACGGACCTTATGGAATGAATGCCTTGAGTTTAGATCTTTTGCCCAGGGTTCGTGGATTTTGGGGGGAGATTTTAACGTTACTCGTTTTATAGGGGAGCGTGCTCCATGAGAGGGTGATTATTCTGCTATGGAGGAATCTGACAATTTTATTATTAATTCTGAATTGATTGAAATTCCTCTTTCTAATAGAGTTTTTACTTGGAGTAATAATAGGGAATCTCCTTCCATGGCTCTTCTTGATAGGTTTTTCGTTAGCGATGAAATAGAGGATATTTTTCCTATCTGTAGAGTGTCTGGTTTGCCTTACACTTTTTCAGACCATTGTCCTATTATCCTCACTTGTGATCGCCATAGAGCTATTAGTAGATCTTTTAAATTTGAAAAAATGTGGTTACTTGATCCTAGCTTATCAAATTTAATTATTAATAAATGGATGTGTATAAGGTTTTATAATATTAAATATAGAGATAATTCTACAAAAGCTTTTGTTTTAAAACTTAGAGAACTTAGGTTTACTCTCAAAATTTGGAATAAAAATATTTTTGGTAATATTAAAATTAAAAAAGAAAATATTCTCAATGAGATGTTTAAATTAAACAAAATAGAATAAACTAGACATTTAAATATAGGCGAGCAGAATGTTCTCACAAACTTAAAAAAAGAACTTAACTCTATTCTTGAAAAAGAAGAAATTATGTGGAAGCAACGATCTAGAATCCAATGGATTAATGAAGGTGATAATAATACTAAATTTTTTAATAATATGGAAAATTGTAGGAAACGTAGTAATACAATTAACTCGATTTTAGTTAATAATGTTGAACTAGTTGACCAAAGAGACCTCAATAGGGCTTTCACAGATTATTATAAAGATATTTTTGGCAATAAAAATAAATGCAGAATTAATGTGAGATGGAACGATCTTTATCGGCTGTCTCCAATATTAATCTTTCTGATTTAGATGTTCCTTTTACTGAAGAAGAAATCCAAAAAGCAATTTTTGATTTACCGGGTGATAAATCCCCGGGTCCGGACGGATTTCCAATTTTCTTCTATAAAACTTTTTAGGATGTTTTAAAATATGACCTAATCAACATGTTTAATGATTTTTATAACGGAAATCTTCAATTAGGTAGATTTAATTTTGCAAATGTTATTTTATTACACAAAAAAGTAGGTGCTAATAACTTAAAAGATTTTAGACACATTTCATTGATTAATTGCTCCGTTAAAATTATTTCTAAAGTTTTAGCTAATAGACTCAATACAAAAATGAATGACCTAATTGACTGTTCACAATCAGCATTCATAAAAGGAAGAAATATCACAGATGGTGTGGCAGTTGTTCAAGAATATATTAATCATTGTTGTAAGAATAACATTACTTGTGCTATTTTAAAATTAGATTTCTCTAAAGCTTTTGATTCGGTTGATTGGGATTTTCTTGTAGATATTTTTCATGCTAGAGGCTTTAGTAATAGATGGATTAACTGGATTATGAATTTGCTTAAAACTGGAAACTCTTGTATTATGGTTAATGGTATTTTAGGCAATAAAATTCAGTCTAAGAGAGGTTTAAGGCAAGGGGACCCTTTATCGCCCCTTCTATTTAACTTAGCTGCTGATGTTTTTGCTAAGATTATTAAAAAAGCAGTCGATAATGGTTCTCTGGGAAATATAGGTAATGATATATCGAGTTATGGTGTATCAGTCCTACAATTTGCAGATGATACTTTGCTTTTTTCCTCTCATCTTCCTAGACACATTATTACTCTTAAGTTTATTCTATATAGTTTTGAGCTTTTATCGGGTTTGAAAATAAACTTTGATAAAAGTTCTGTTTTAGTTCTAAATGATTTCGAGAAAGTTGAAAATTTAGTTGCTAATACATTAAACTGTAAAATTATGAACTTTCCGATTGAATATCTAGGTTTTGTTATTAGACCCACTAAACTTAAACATGATGATTGGTTAATAATCATTGATAAAATCAAAAAAATGATTTCTAACTAGAATGGGAGACTTCTATCTAGAGCATGTAGATTGGTTTTAATTAATTCGGTTTTATCAGCTCTCCCAATTTATTGGATGACTATGCATCTTTTTCCTGGTTGGGTGATGGATAAAATAGATAAAATTAGAAGAGATTACCTTTGGAGTGGCGATAATCCAAACAGTAGCATCAAATGTCTTGTTAATTGGGAAACCATTTGTAAATCCAAAAAGGATGGTGGTTTAGGAGTCATTAATTTTCGTAATATGAATTTGGCTCTTCTAGGTAAATGGTTATGGAAATTTAGAGATACCAACGATAATGCCACTTGGAAGGAGATTATTTCTAAATATTATTATAATGGTAATAATAATCTTTATCAGATTAGTCCATCGGTTTCTCGTAAGCAATCTTATTTTTGGAAATCCATTTTAAAATGTAGTGAAATTTTCAATTTAGGTATTAATATTATAGTTCACTATGGTAATAATACTTCTTTTTGGCATGATAGTTGGATTTCCGCTACTCCTCTTAGGAATGAGTTTGAAGATTTATATGATATTTGTAACTTCAAATATGCATTTATATCTGAAGTTTTTGATTCTGAAAATGACCCTCCTTGGAATTTTCGTTTTAATAGAATTTTAGTAGGTTCAACTCTTAGACAGCTCAATTTGCTTTATGCTAGATTAAATCTTTATAATATCGATAATGATAATGATTATATTAGTTGGGAATGGGATAAGAGCAAGAAATATTCCACTAATTCATTCTATAGATTTATCAACTTTTCAGGTGTAACTAATAGTTTTTTTAAGTTTATTTGGAAATCTAACGCTCCTCCAAAATCTAAATTACACATGTGGCTTATTATTCATGGTAAATTAAATACTATAGAATTGTTAAAAAGGAAAAATATTTGCATTGATAATAAATGTTATTTTTGTAATATTCATTTAGAAGATATTAATCATATTTACTATGATTGTATGGACACTCATTTTATTCTTATGAATACCCTTAACATATTTGAATTTTATATAAGTACTAGAATTACTGATTGTGTTTTCTATTGGAATTCTTTTAGAGTTAAGTTTAATAAGAATAATATATACTTGCTTGATACTTTATTCACTATTTCTAGTTGGTACATTTGGTTTGAAAGAAATCAAAGAATTTTTAATAATAACAATAATCACATTAATAAATTGATATTTTTAATTTCATCTTTCTACTTAAATTGGATCTCTAATCCTAAATATAAATTAGCCAAAAATAATCTTTTTAAGGAATATCTTAATAAGGTTAGTAATAATATTAATATTTTCAAACATAACAATAATAATTTTGACATTAATAATATTTATACTAATACTTTTTCTAACTTAAACAATGATAATTCGGTGTATAATAATCTGCTTTCTATTGAGGGTCCATAAAGGGTTTTTGCTTTTATGTTTATCTTATTAGATTTTTATTCAAACATATATGTATATAAATTCTATTTATATAAATATATGTGACTTTTGCTAATTTGTTTCCTACTTTTGTTTCAGGTCTGGATTAGATAGGTTGCTAGAGTCTCTTTTCCGGTTTGTAGGATAGCTTGTGGTTTCATGCAGGTGTAAGGATAGCTTTTTCCAGGAGTATTGATTGCATCAGGCGTTACATTCAGCTTTATGGTGTCTTTAGAGCGGAGTTTCTTCTTTATGGATCAGTTTCTTTTTCAGATTCTAGCATCTCTGGATTTAGATCCTTTTTTCAATTTTCCAGGTACTTCTAACACCTCATTATCGGGCGGTGGCCTTGCCGGAGCTCGGTATTGGGGTGAAATGGGCGGTGGCTTTGCCGGAGCTCGTTTTAGGGGTACCTGTTTTTTACTCTGTTATCAGTACATAGATATGTCACCTGCCAGGCATGTTGGCAGCACCATATTCTGTTTTATATATATAGTTTCATGTGTGCTCTCCTCTTTTATTAGAGGATCGCACATTTTTCTCAAAAAATAAATTAATATATATAATTTAATTACATATGTATAGTTTATAATTAATTACTATGTCATACTTTAATTAAAGATAGTCATATAATTTTATATGCGAAGAATTAAAGCAATAATAATTTTCGATAGTGAAAAATATTTTTTGTTATTTATTATTTTCTAAATCAGTTTATTGCATAAATAAATTATATTAATTCAAATACATTATGAAAATTATATTTTTTATTTTATAAAATTATAAAAGTAGTAAAGAAGCACTTGGGCAAAATTAAATATTTTTTTTTTAAAATTAACTATCTATTTTCGGTTGGAAATAGAAAAATTATTTTATAATGATTTCTAAATCGAAAATTTATCATTTACAATTTACTAGGAATTTAAAATTTGTCAAAATTAATTTTAGTTAATATATTATTAATTTTTGATAGGATATTTAATTAAAATATACTTTAAAATTAAAAAAAAATTAATTGCTGAGTTGGGCACATGACTTGGTATTTTATATTTATCTAATATATTTATAGTATTTTGTTTATATACACACACACACACGAAGGTATATATAAATTGTTGTGCATATGTCAGTATTTTTATATTCAAATTATATATATTAAGTTTGTTCTTATATGTATATATTTATTATTTATGGTTTTATAATAATTTTTTTGAATATTTATAAATAATTTCGTTGTATTTAAATAAATTTATTATAATAATGTGTATGTGATATTAATATTTTATTTATATGATAAGATATATAGAAATATATCTACATACACACATACATGCACACACACACAGATATATATATATATATATATATATATAAATATACTTCTACGCTTATATAAAATTATTTAAGAAAAACTTAATATATACTCATATATATATACACATTTATTTATAATATTTGTATATAATAATAGAGAGTGTGTGTGTGTATTTAGACAATATACACTTGCATATTGGATGAGCTAATGTATTTGCTGCAATGTAAACCCCAACATACATACACATGCATGTTGTACATTGCACGGATTGATATGCTACACATGCACACATACAGATATGGGGAATTCACTTCAAGGACTTATTTATGCAGGGTAATAAGTTTTAAGGACACTACTTCTGAAAAATTAGTTTTAAGGACATTTTACACGAAAAAGATAAAAGAATTTATCATTTTCAGTTATACAGAAATAATGATAAAAGGATTTATCATTTTCCTGTATAACTTAAAAAGATAAATGAATTTATCATTATGTTGTAAATTGTCCTTAAAACTAATTATTCATAAGTGTTGTCCTTAAAACTTATTACCCTGCAAATAGAAGCCCTTCAACCTAATTTCCACTACAGATATATATGTGTGTGTATTTTTGTATGATACACGTATATAAATATTTCATGGCATAAATTAAATAGACTATATATTTTATTAATTTAGATAAAATAAAAGATTTTATTTAAATAAAGTTTATAAATATTCTAAATTAATTAGACTTCATTGGTCCAATAAGGATCGAGTAAGGTAAATTTTCTTTTGAAATTCACTTATAACTTTCATTGGGGGCTGATGCACCGTGCTCTCCTCATACGCCTGCAACCAAAAAAGTTAAAGCATAACATAAACATAATAAATAATGGGTTAAAGATGAATATGCTAATATTCAAAAGCGTTCAAGGGTCACACATTGCCTACAATACTCATCCTATTAAGCACTAGCACGTCTCTATAGTTTTTAGAGGGTCACCACTGAACTATTAGTTTTCATGGATCAACTAAAAGCCTATTTGGTTGACTCAGACCAAATTAGGTAAAGACATAGATTTCGTTTTCATAAGGATACTAAGATATCCCCATAAGAAAAGATAAATAATAATGGGCGCCCCCACTCTATTCCCGGATGCATATGAACAGAATTTGACCTTGATGTTGGGCAAAGCGCTATGCATTAGAACCGCGGATCTTGATAACCAAGGGACATAATAGGTTACAATGCGGGGCACTTCCCCGACAACCATCCTACAAAACTTAACCTGGTTTTCTAGATATCGAACAATTCATTTTCTCTTGATCAATTTTACATATCCTAACCCATTTAATCTTCATAATCTCCCTATAGTTTGACTGTATTCCCTAATGGAACAATAGTTAACAACTACAAATCCCCAATATTATCATTGTTCGATGATTTCATATAAATGAGCACATTAACAATATATAAGCACTAACATAACTGATTAATTTACACAACTAAACATAAAAAGTTATAAAAATAACTTCAACGATATAAATAGATTTGTAACATAGCCAATTGACTCATCACATATGAATAGGCATACAATCAATTACTTATAAACTCGAGTAATTAT
This sequence comes from Allium fistulosum, assembly GCA_030737815.1. Classification (NCBI taxonomy): domain Eukaryota; kingdom Viridiplantae; phylum Streptophyta; class Magnoliopsida; order Asparagales; family Amaryllidaceae; genus Allium; species Allium fistulosum. The sequence goes on along the minus strand of CM060904.1, from coordinate 1,307,668,302 downwards.
GGATAAATAATCCATCCTCTTTTATTGCTTAGACAATTACATTTCCTATTTCCTTCCCTTTTTAATACATCGTATAAACACTTTTAAAGTTATCAAACTTAACTTCACTATTAGGGAAAACCCGGCAAATTAGTCACCATGCTTTATATGCTGTCAAATGTATAAACTACCGACTTTCTAGTTATCGTCTTCCTCATTTCAAGAAAATGGGTCACCGAGTCTACAACTACTGAATCTATAAGGTTTTGCTATCAAATCTATAGCTATTAAGTCTAGAGATTATACATATACTATCCAATATATAGCATTTGCAATCGAGTCCATAGCTTATAGTGTTATCGAGTTTATAACTCTAAATATGTTCTCGAGTATGTAACTCTCATGTGTTATCGAGTCTATAACTCCCACGTGCTATCAAGTCTGCATCTCTCAAGTGTTATCGAGTCTAAAATTCTCATGTGTTATCCAGTCTGTAGCCGTCATGTACTATGGAGTCTGCATCTCTCATAAGACATCGAGCCTATAAAATGTAATTAACTTTAAAACTGATTTATTTTTCCTTAAATCAATTGCTTTTGACTAAATCTTTCCATGTGTTAAATTTTCCTATTCCAATTACCTACATTACGAATTTCTTTCGAAAAAATGTCAGAGAAGACTTCTCCATTAATTAAAACATTAACTAATTGCTTAGTTTATTAATTAAAATATCATTTTTACCCCGTTTTCCCCTATTAGATTTGTTCATCGAAATTCATAATTTTGTGGTAAACCTATAAAAGTTATCAAAAATCTAAATTTCCATTGTTAACTAATGTAAAAATCCTTGGAAAAAATAATTATTTTACATATTTTATATAATTAAAATTCAAAATTACACTTTACCCCACTTAAAAATTCATATTAATCAGAAATTCTAAAATTCAACACACAACACCAAATTAGTGTTATTAACAACATAACAAAACTTCATATCATTTGAGGCCATTTACTACAACTTTTCGAAAAAACTTCCTTTAGCTTCATGAATTCACATATAATATTAATAGAATTATTTAAATGAATATAATTAAACATGTGTTTTACCACCACAAATCATAATGGTATTACTCGACTTGAAAATTAAAACATTCAAATATAAGGGATGAAAATATTGTTCACCTTATTTAGCTTAACTATGGAGAGATTTAGCTTCAGGCCTTCTTTTCCAAATATTTTCCTTCTTTAGTTAGAGGATTTTAATGAAATATTTTCTGTTTTTTAATATAACAAATGAATAAAACATGAGAGAGGAAGAGGGGTTAGGAATTACTAAGTGGTTTGGGCCTTAGTTTCCCTTTCCTAATCCCTTTTTTATTTTAATTACAACTTTAATTCATTCTACGTATAACGTCTTATTACTTCCTTATTAAGTTATGGAATTTGAAATTAACTAATTTCCCTATCTCCATTCTTATTTTATCTCCTTGCATTATTATTTAATTAACCCATAAATTAAAATTTCAATAATAATGTGTGTGTTAAAAATAAGTCCATTACAAGCTCCCCTCTTTATAAAAATTTCATCCTTTAAATTTCAATAAGGTGTAATCACACAATAAACCATAAATACATGTATAATAGGAACACATTAAAATAAATATTATAAGCATGATTGCTAGTCAAAATCTATTCAACCATATATCATACCTCAAAAAACTCAACTTAAGTTTTTCTAATCCTTATTCTCAGTCTCCAAAGTTTAGTTTCTTTCAGCATTGCTCTGTTGGACACTCACTAGCTTGACTAACTTTTTCTAGTTCCTTCTTATTTTGATCTAGGATACAAATTGGTTGTCATATAATGGTCATATCGAACTCCACTATCAAGTTCTCCAAAGAAATTGGTTCAACATTAGTCTTTAGATCACGTACACACTATCTTAGATGGAAAACATGAAAAACATTACGAACTCCTACCAAAGTATTCAGTAACCAAAAACAATATGTGGGTTTCCTAATCCTCTCTATAATAGGAAATAGTCCAACATACTTCTGTGCCAACTACCCCGATTTTATGAATCATACAATACCCTTCATAGTGATACTTTCAAAAAAAACATTGTCTCTAACTACAAATTCCAAGTCTTTTTGCCTTCGATCAACATAAATTTTCTTCTTTGATGGAGCTTCCTTCATCCTTTCTCATATTAGCTCAAACTTTTTAGTTGCATCTTTCACCAAATTTGGACCAAGCATCAATTTGTCTTCCATCTCCAACCAATATGCTAGCAACTTTTACGACCTTCCGTAAAGGGTTTCGAAAGTTGTCATTCCGATACTAGTATGGTAACTATTATTATAGGAAAATTTGATTAAATGCAAATGGTCTTCCCATGACCCTCCAAAGTCTAGTACACAATTTCTTAATAGATATTCAAGTACCTTATTAACTCTTTCTGTTTTTTCATCCGTCTGCAGGTGGTAAGTAGTAAAGGAATCAAGATGGTCTGTAGTGGGTGAATTAGGTTAATTTCAAAACTTTTTTTCCTGTTTTGATCATAGTGGGTCTTCGAAATCCAATGTGGTTTTATTATATCCAATCTAGTAATAAAATGAAATCATATTTTATCTAAATTTATTTTATAATTGTCAGTTAATCATATTAATTGGTTTAACAAAATGTTTATTTAGATGCATCAAGTATACATCCAATAATAAAACAAAACAATTTAATGAAATATAAACATCTGTATAACTATATGCATACATATATATATATATTGATATTTATATCTGCTGTATATGTATATATATTATGCTTACATATGTATATGTCAATTTATATGAATACTAGGAATACAAATGCCTAGGCATATACATATGTTTGACTATATTATAATATGTATATATGGTTTATATACAAATATTTATAGTACTACATATATAGTTTAGACATATGTGTATGTGTGTGTGATATTATGTTGCTATTTTTACACATCTAATATATACAAACATATAGAATTATGGGAAAAAATCTAAGTAATAAAAAATCAAAGTAATTTTAAAATAAGAGAGTCCTTGATTGGAAGTGAAGATGGAAATAAAGTTCCACATTAAATCTAGATCTAATCAAATCAGAATTCAAAAGGAATAGAATATGGTGCTATTTTAAATTTACAAACATTAATTAATAATAGAATCAATACCATAGTAAAATTTCCATGTTTAATAATAACAAAATATCCCATCTTTAAAATTACAGAAACAAAAATACATATTCAACATGAAACAAAATGTAAAAAATAAAAGTATTATCATAAGAGTGTGTGTATCAACGACATAATTAAGTTTGAAATATTGCATATATACGTATACATACATACGTATATTATAATTTAGGATTTAATTTCGAAACCATATATTTGACCAAACAACAAACTTGGATATATTAATTAAAAAAATTAACCTAACCAAATGATTTGACCTAATGTTGGTTTTACAATCTTGAAAACATGAAATTGAAGCCTATGACATATATATATATATAGGTAGATAAAATTCAATTAATTAAACATTAGGTTGATGTTTATATAAGAATTAAATTGTGTTAACAAAAGTACTTCTAAGGCTAATGCAAGTGCTCGTATAATGAACATGCTTGCTACCAAGTATAATAGGACAAGAGGTGTATGTGAACATATCATGATGATGAATGATATGGCCACAAAATTAAATGGCGTGGGTATGGAAATTTCTAAAGGTTTTTAATTTGCTTCATTATGACTTCTCTACTCTCATAATTTGGTCCTTCCAAGGTCAATCATAGTACGTAGAAAGAAAAGCAGAAAACGAGCAAATTAATTGCTATGTGAGTTGAAGAAGAAGAGAGGACTAAGGCTGAGAAACTGTATGCATACATTGCTGTTCAGAGTTCAAAACAAGAAAATAAGGACAATGGTAAAGTTAAAAATAAAGCGAATACGACTACTGGTATTAACATGACTAGTATATCTGGTACAAAACCCCTGCATGCCCCTAAGTGTCATCACTATAAGATGTTGTGTGAAAATTGCAAAAATGCGGAAAAACAATAAACATGATCTAGATTTGCCAATTTGAACATCACTTAATCTAGCAGCAGTTATTCTATTACTCCAAATAAATAGTAAATAACTATAAAGAAGAAAAGAGATGCACAAAATTTATACTGGTTCCTCTATCATCTAGATAGTGTACGTCTAGTCCAAAGGAGAGAGATTTTATTAAACTTGAGAGAATTACAAGAGATTACAAAATAAGAGCTTACATACCAAGCCCCAAATTAGGGATAACAAGAAGAGGCACTCTATCTGGAGATCACTGGCTGAATACCAGGATGGGTTTACAATGAAGTCTACCCTCAATATATAGCCAATATAAATTCATGTGAGTCATCAATCAAATTACCAAAATATGGTAAGAAGATAATGGAGGCAAATTACAACGGTAACAAATCATGCAAACATAGCAAGTAATTCACTCGTTCCAAAGATGGAAGAAAATAATTCCAAAGCAATGCGATTACGAAGAAAGAAATAATATGCATATCTTTTGCATATATATTATTCCATAACGTGCGCATGCATAAATTTCCTTGCCATCTCATTCAAATGCAATCCAATTATTAATGCATTTCCATAATGAACAAACGTGATTACTTTCCCTTTTGCATATTTGTTTCCTTCTATTTGTGATTTTGTATCACCAAAATTTAACACTCCACCTTGATGCAAAATCACATATTTCCAACACTCCACCTCGAGTCAAATTCTCTTTTCAACATAAAACTCTTAAAATCAAACTCCACCTTCAACCAAAATCTCTTAACGAGATGGATACCAAAAATGAATACTTACCCAATGGGTTCCGGCAAGGCCACCCCCCATCACACCTTGCTAACAAGCTTAGACTATGTCCCCGCCCGCCAACAAAATGTTGCAAATATCAAAAATCAAAAGAATGTAGATATCAAAATAATCTCAAAGCCACCAAGGCCAAAAAATTCTCTCAATCACCAATCAAATACGGAGCTAGAAAACAAAAAAGCCAACAGACATAACAAGGCTGATCCAAATCTCTATATACAAGACAAATCTCTCTCCTTCCACATACCTTATCTGCCAAACAACAAATTTCCCATGGAAATCAACATAAGACTCTCACATCAACATCGAGCCATAAAGCAGATACAAGTTCCCAAATCCAGATGTCTCTTCAACACAGTAAACTCCTTATCATCAAATTTCCAAGACTGGAATACTCTTCTCCCTCAACATAATCTCCTCCACTCCATATTGCACAAAATCTCCTTTTTCCATCCAAATGAGTAATAGCATAATCACCACCAGATCTACCGCTCTTTCTAGAAGCCATTGATGCACAAATTTGAACAAACCTCCTAGCTCTGATACCAATCTGTTGTGCGAAAATTGCACAAATGCGGAAAACCAATAAACAAGATCTAGATTTGCCAATTTGAACATCAGTTAATCTAGCAGCATTTATTCTATTACTCCAAATAAATAGTAAATAACTATAAAGAAGAAAAGAGACGCACAAAATTTATACTGGTTCCACTATCATCTAGATAGTGTACGTCCAATCCAAAGGAGAGAGATTTTATTAAACTTGAGAGAATTACAAGAGATTACAAAATAAGAGTTTACATACCAAGCCCCAAATTAGGGATAACAAGAAGAGACACTCTATCTGGAGATCACTGGCTGAATACCAGGATGGGTTTACAATGAAGTCTACCCTCAATATATAGCCAATATAAATTCATGTGAGTCATCAATCAAATTACCAAAATATGGTAAGAAGATAATGGAGGCAAATTACAACGGTAACAAATCATGCAAACATAGCAAGTAATTCACTCGTTCCAAAGATGGAAGAAAATAATCCCAAAGCAATGCGATTATGAAGAAAGAAATAATATGCATATCTTTTGCATATATATTATTCCATAACGTGTGCATGCATAAATTTCCTTGCCATCTCATTCAAATGCAATCCAATTATTAATGCATTTACATAATGAACAAACGTGATTACTTTCCCTTTTGCATATTTGTTTCCTTCTATTTGTGATTTTGTATCACCAAAATTTAACATAAGAAGCATGGACATATGAGGAACGACTGTGTGAAATTTAAAGATTAGATCGCTAAAAAGAGTAATGATTTAAATTTCATGATTTATGAAACCTTTTTAGATGATGTTCCTTTAAATACATAGTGGATTGACACTGGTGCCCCTGTGCACATTATGAACTCATTGCAGGGATTCTGTTCCTTGAGGATGTTTTAAAGGAGAGAAAGGAAACTTGAAGTTGCTAACAGATAAGAGGCTGAAGTCGAAGCTGTTGGAACTCTTCATTTGCTTTTGAAGAGTTGCTTTATTCTTGATTTACATGACATAGTTTATATTCCTAGTGTGATTAGGAATTTAATTTCTATTCTATACTTGATGCATGTGGTTTTACGTTTCAATTTGGAAATAATGAGTTGAAACTATATCAAAACTCTAAGTTTGTTGGATCTGAATTATTATGTGACAATCTATATAAATTATGTTTGAATTCTTCATATTGTGAATCTCTATAATATATGAATATTACTAGTGTTAATTATAAAAGTGGAGTCAAGAGAAATCATGAAGTTGGGAATTCTTCCAGATTATGGCATCGTAGGTTGGGTCATATTTCAAGAGATAGAATGCAACATCTCATTAGAGGTAAAATTCTCAAAGCATTAGATTTTTCTGATTTCAATGACTGCGTAGAATGTGTTAAAGGAAAATTTGTCAAGTGAATAAAGAAAGGCGGCACTTGAATTGAGGGACTACTAGATTGGAAATTATTCATACTGATATATGTGGTCCTTTTACTACTTCGGGTATTAACGTGCATAAATTGTTTGTTACTTTCATTGACGATTATTCTCACTATTGTTGTGTGTATCTTATTAATGAAAAATCTGAAGTACTAGATAAATTCAAAAAATTTAAGGTTGAAGTTAAGAATCAACATAAATTTAATATTAAAATAGTGAGATCAAATAGAGGGGGTGAATATTATGGTAGACATACCGACGTTGGTCAAAATCCAGGCCCGTTCGCTTTATTTCTTCAAGAAAAAGGTATTTTTCATCAGTACTCTATGCAAGGAGATTCTTGATAGAATGGAGTTGCTGAAAGACTTAATCATACACTAATGAATATGGTACGAAGTATGATATGCAATACCACATTGCCTGATTTTTGTGGACAGAAGCTTTAAAAATCGTCACTCATATTATAAATCGGGTTTCTAGTAAATCTGTTCCAAAAATACCTTATGAACCGTGGACTGCAGAAAAACACAATTAGGGTACGTGCATGTGTGGGGGTGTCTTGCTGAAGCAAAAGTCTATAATCCACAACTAAAGCAACTTGATTTCAGAACCATTAGTTGTTATTTTATTAGTTATCCAGAGAGATCCAAAGGTTTCAAATTTTATTGTCCAACATATACCACTTGAATAATACAGACTAGATATGTCGTTTTTTTGAAGGTGCCAATGTAAGTAGGAGTAATATAAATAGAACAGTAAACCTCGAAGAAAATCGGACTTATGCTCCATTTTCAATAATTCGAAAGGTTATAAATTCAATACCTCTTGTTCAAGAGGCTAATGAAGGAACTCATGTTCATGATGTTCCTAATGTTGATGAAGCTCATATCCTGGCACAAGAACCCTTACGAAGATTATAAAGAGCGAGAAGAATTGGCATACCTGATGATTATATCATATACCTTACTGAGGAAGGATGTGATATATGTAATGAAGATAAACCTATCGCATTCAAGCAAGCTATTATGAGTGATAAATCATCTAAATGGTTAGAAGCCATGAATGACGAGATAAATCAATAGAAATTAATAAAATTTGGGATCTTGTTGAGTTACCTATCGAGTTAAACCTATAGGCTATAAATGGGTTTATAAAACTAAAAATGACTCCAAAGGTAAAATTGAAAGATTTAAGGCCAGACTAGTCACTAAACGATTTACACAACAAGAAAGTGTACATTTTGATAATACATTTTCTCTTGTCTATAGAATGATTCATTAAAAATTGTTCTAACCCTCGTAGCTCATTATGATATAGAACTACATAAAATGGATGTGAAAACTACATTTCTAAATGGTAACTTCCATGAAGTTTTTATGAAACAACCTGAAGGATGTTATAAAAGACAAAGAGAATATGGCATGTAGGTTAAATCGTTCAATATATGGGCTAAAACAAGATTCATGACAGTGGTAGCTTAAGTTTGATGGGGTTATAACCGAATTTGGATTTAAAGAAAATACAATAAATCGATGCATATACCTCAAGATTAATGGGAGTAAATTTATTTTTGTCATTTTGTACATGGATGATATTTTATTAGCAAGTAATGATTTAGACATGTTATATGAGACAAATTGTTTTCTATCCACTACGTTTGAAATGAAGAATCTTGATAAAGCCTCTTATGTTATAAAAATTGAAATTTACCGGGATTGGTCTCGTGGGATCTTAGGCTTATCTCAAAAGGAATATATTGAGAAAATGCTTAAGAGATATAACATGTACGATTGCTCTCCTAGTGTTGCTCCTATTGTCAAGGGTGACAAATTTGACAAGTTTTAATTTCCTAAAAATGAAATAGAACGTGCTCAAATGAAGCAAATTCCTTGTGCTTCGGTAATAGGGAGTCATATGTATGCTCAAGTTTGTACACGTCCCAATATTGCATTTGCAATTGGTATGTTTGGCCGATATCAAACAAATCCAGGAATGGAACATTGGAAAGTTGCCAAAAATGTTTTACGCTATTTGCAAGAGACAAAAGATTATATGCTTACTTACAAGAGTTCAAATAACCTTGAAGTTATTGGTTATTCTTTTTTAGATTTTTTTGGATGCGTTGACAGTAAAAAAACCCACTTCATGTTACATATTTATGTTTATAGAAGGGCCAATTTCATGGAAGAGTGATAAGCAATCTATAAGAGCATCTTCCACTATGCAAGCAGAATATGTGGCATGTTATCATGCTATTAGTCAAGCAGTTTGATTAAAGAATTTTATATCAGGACTTCAAGTAATTGAAAGTATTATGAGGCCATTCTCTTTATTTTGTGATAACGAAGTTGTTGTTTTCTTCTATAAGAACAACAAATCAAGTGGTGCATCTAAGTGGATTGACATCAAATATCTTGTTGTTACAGATAGAGTCAAAGATGATACTATTATGATACAATATATTAATACAAGAGCTAGGCTGATTCTCTACCAAAAGCGCTTCCACCTACTCTTTACAAAGAGCATGTTGCCGGGATAGGGTTAGTTAATGTATTATAATTTTTGTGTTGCAAACTATATATATAATGCTATGTACTAAGTCAATAATTATGTGTTGACTTTGAATTCATAAATTTGCTTAATATGATGCGCATAATTTTATTTAATATAAGAAAATTACTTATAAGGACCAGGAAAAAGTACCAATATTATAATTAATAGGGATCAAACAATGACAATTGTTATTCTAATTACATTAGTTTGGTTTGGTATTTCTAACAGAACAAATTTAGGATTAACGACCATATTAGTCAATTTTGAATGTGTTTTTTATTATGTTATAGGTCAAGTGGGAGAATGTTAGTTTTATTTATGTGGAAATTAGGGAGGCATCCCTATCATACTTTCATATTGTAAAGCGGGTCCCTGTTAAAGTTTCATTGTAAAGCGGATCCCTGTTTTCTGGAAACGAAGAAAAATTATTGCTGAAATGTCAGCAATTTTTATAAATAAGTGCTGATATTTCAGCAACTATCTGTGTCAAAGTTTTATTGTAAAAACAAAGAAAAATTATTGCTGAAATGTTAGCAACTTTTATAAATAAGTGCTGATATTTCAGCAACTTTCATAAACTGTGTTCACAGTGTACATAAATGTTGCTGAAATATCAGCAACTTTTATAAATAAGTGTTGATATTTCAGCAACTTTCATACACTATGTTCACAGTGTACAGAAATGTTGCGGAAATGTCAGCAACTTTTATGAAATGTTGCATCATGCTCTGCAATAATCGTGAATAAAAAACAGGGACCTAATTTACACTGAAATTTAGTGAAGGACTTTTCGTGAATTTTGAAACTTAATAAGGACCTGTGCCAAAAGTACCCTTTATTTATTATATGTACCGTGTTATTATTATGCACCAATTTCATTTAAAGAGTTAATGAAAAGGCATCTGATTTTTTGATGGAAAAATTCAGATTGCTATTAATAATTATACTGGTCCCAAATGTTGCCTCAGAATATATATAAAACCCTTCTCTATTTGGACTGATGATATTCCAATGTTAAAATGTACTTCTACCCATTTTGTATTTAAGGGATCATTTTTCTAAAACATTTTTTAAGTATGAATAAGTTTACAGAAAGAAAGAGAGAAAGAAAATACAAAAGGATCTCCATCATCAGATATGTGGAAAACCATTGAAGATTAGTATTAACGCTTCCGCCTAAAGATGTCTTCACTTCAGAACTGTAAGACTTAAATTCCTTTGCTATTTTATTTTGGATTTATATATTCTGGATTGATTGTGTTCTACATGAAAAACATATTACGATCTTGTTAATCTCTTTCACTATTATTATACTGTCATTGTTGGTAAATAAAAAAGATGTGTTACTTTAATTTAATTTTGAAATTTTAATTGCATAAAGGATATGTCATCATTTATTTTTATGTATTAACTGACTAATTCAAATATTATAAATTATATATATTCCCTATGATTATGTTGTGAGTGTAATTAAATCATCATGATAAAAATGCAGTGTTTATGGTTTAAGTTTGCAATATTATTTTGGTGCATTATGGTGAGCAGTCATGTTTACGCAAATTTATCTTAATAAATGCATGGTCTAATAATGAATTATTATATCATAAGATATAATCAAACCAACTAAAGAGAAATATTCTTGTTATTAAATTAAATTTATAATATTTTTTTGGCTCATAGCCAACATTGTTGGCTCAGTCGGTTGGTAGTTTAGATTACGAGATTAAAGGTCACGGGTTCGATCCCTAGAATCGATACTTGTTGGCATTAATGAAACATATTCGAAAAGAGGAAATATTCTTTGGCTCATAATGGAAATGTAACTGTTTATTTTGTATGTTTTAATTGCATTTTCATTTAAGTGAAATAAATTGTGCAAATGTACTATTATTATTATGTAAATACAATTAATTTAATAAGAGAGTGCAGATTCATTTGGTACTTATATTTTTGTAACATGTTCTAGTTGTATTATGTTAATGTAATTATTTATTTATTTTATATTTATTGTCTTGGTCAAATGAAATATATTGAATAAATGAAGTACCATTATCATGTAACCATATTTAAATCATCATGATAAAAATGCAGTTGTTTATGATTTAACTTTTTAATATTTATTTTATTGCATTATTGGAATGTAGTAATTATTTTCATATAATTATAATGATATATGGTGTATAATGGAACAAATATTATTATGTAGATGTCGTCAAATTAACAAGAGAGAAATGTAATTTTTCATAATCTAAATGTGTAATATACTTTTTGACTATGCATTTAAACATTTGTTGTCTAGTTTGACTGAAATATATTAATAGTTATACTATTATTATCATGTAACTACAGGTAGATTAATAAAAGAGAAACATGTTTACTTTAATTTAATTTTAAAATATATTTTTAAATCGCATAAAGGAATTACATTCATTAATTTGTATGTATTTACGAACTGGTTCAAATGTTATAAATTGTACAAATTCTCATTTATTAAAATGTATATGTAGTTAAATCATCATGATAAAAATGCAACTGTTTAAAGTTTAAATTTTCAATATTTGTTTACTAAATTATAGTAAAGCACTCATGTCTTTGAAAAAATTATTTTAATATATATGATTTTTTATTGAACTATTATTATCATTTAAATGTAATGTAATCAAATCTGCTAAAGATAAATATTGTAATTTTTAATTGAGATACGTGCCTTTTAATTTAAATATGCAATATACTTTCCACCTACATGATGTAAGTGTAAATATTCTTTATATGTTTTTTTAAATTTTAACTTAAATGAAATAAATTATGTAAATGTACTATTACTATCAAATAAATACAGGCTAACCAATAAGAGTGAACAAATTTATTTTGTATGTATAATAGTAAATTATCCAATAATAATAAAATCTTTTAATATCCTTTATAATTATTATTTCATAAGTAATACAATAAATTATTGGATAGTAAGTTATACTGATGCTAACAACAATTTAGAGTTTTATTATATACAATATCACATACTTAAAATATTTTTCAAACATTATGATGCTTACGTGTTCTTTTATTATCCCTATAGTTTTGGCATAAATTACATTGCCTTCTCCTTCTTAAAACATTCACTACAACTTTCAATTTGCAACATGTTTCCAATGTTGGAATTGGACTGATATTATGAGAATAAGTTGAACGACCATAGGACATTGTTAAATAATCTTGAGTAAGTATGAGCATTAAAGTTTTGCCTAAGAATAACTCGAATTGCACAATCAACTGGAAAATTGTTAATTCATTGAATATTAATATAGCACGTACAGAAGTTAAGATTTGCAACTTCAACTCTTCCCTTAGCATTTTGTTCTTAAAAAAAAATTCAAAAGACTTTTTGTGTGATGGCTGCCTTACATGTCTGGTAACAACATAATCTGGAGAATGCGTTGCAATTGTACTGCCGCCATAACCAGAGTGTAACAAGTCACCATAGTTGTATACCAAGATCACATAGTTTATACATCAAATAATAAACTCAACTGTACTACCTCCAAATAAAATAAACTACCAACAAAGCTCCATAGTGCTACACAGTAAAATATTAGTAATAGTAAGTTCAAAAGAAAATATATGAAATTGTATCCTCCTGCTGCTAGTCCATCTACAAAACTCAATGTGTTATTCCATACCTATTATTTAGTCTACTTATATTTAATAGTACCTAAGATAATAAGAAGCAAAGCATAAAACCTAGAGTCGAACAATAGTGATATGATTGATTTACAATCTCAGAATACTATAAAAGTCGATATAGTAAAACATAGGACATAAGGTATGGAAAATAATACCTAACATATCCCTGCATCTAAGGAGTTAGCACATAATTTCATTATATGATAATCTACTATCATCAACGTCATATAGGTATACTACAATTCAAAGTACAATGTCAGATGTCTAGATACATCATGTGACATCTTTGGTATATAAAGCAAGCATAGCATCCGTAGCAACTATCAAACAAAACTCATATAACTCGCTCGAGTTTATTTGGTATATGTTCATTTGTATGGCCCCAATCAACGGCCAAAGCAGTTTCTCAATGTGCGACTCCATGCCACTTCGTAAGCCCAGGAACTAAACCCATTTATCCTCAAGGTCCAGGGTGCACAGTTCCATGTCAACAAACCCGGAATAATGTATCAACAAATCCAAGTAAGCGTCCTTAAATACCCTCTCTTTCCAATACCCATTGAAACCTCCAAGTATCAATGATCCCTTTGCACGCGCCTCCATAGTAGAACACATCATCGATCCATCCACAAGCTCCCATCTATGATCTTGTCCTTCTAGATTGTCATGACAACTCTCATCATCTAGTCATTAAAGTCCATAATATCTTTAGACACCCCTCATAAGTCATAGAGTCATTGCATCAACGTCTCGAAGTCAACAAGTCAAAGTATCACACCATCACTTGTCAAAATCGCTCGTCGTAAAGCCATAGCATTCAGACCAAGCATCCAACAAACATAAGATTAACGATGGCACACTTCCCGAAACCCAAATTTAGATACCCCAAAATTCAACATGGCCAGCACCAACCATAAACGGTTGCCATTGACCATGTAGGTCCGGCCAACACTTGGCGAAAATGGCTAATTGTTGAAGCCAAGACCACTCGTCGCTTCTCTAGACCTTGAAGTACTCTCTAGCTGAAACAGAAGTCGGTTTGGTTTAATCCCAAAGTCAAATTCTTATGTCTCAAAACTAGTGCTACTAAACCTGTTGGTGCTAAAACCAGTCGATAGTCCTTATTCTCGAAGTCTTGCCTTCACTTCCCTGAAGTACTTGCAGTGTTGCCTCAAAGTTTAGCTGTAAAAACCCTAAAGCATCTTAAATCCAAACCACATTTTCAACCACCATCGACCATAATTAAAAGAGCCAAAACTTTAATATTTCAACCCCAAACTCAAGCGATCAAATATGTAGTATCCCTAGGCCTCCACAACACTCTGTTTTGTTTGCATATGATTTCGAGCATTTTTTCTCCCTGATTCACTTAAATGATGGTCACAAATTACACTAAAAGAAACCAAACAATATACAATGAACTAAATAGAAGCATTGCATAACATCCAACCATCATTTTCAAGCAATATAAACAATATCCAAGCATTTATAACATACCAGATCTGCCAAAATAGAATATGATGACCGGTATGGTTAAATGGTCAAAAACAAATCAAAATTAACATTTATCCGTTTAAATCCATTAAAAACTTGTAATAAGTCTAAATCTATATTAGACATTGTTTTAACATTTGAAATCAGTTTAACTATTGCATTTGAGTTAGCACAGTAAAGTGAGAAGTAAAACCACTCACCAAAATACCCAAATGCATACAAATTGAAGCAAATTTGAAGTAAACGGTAATCTCCATGAATTCCAGTACACCCTAACAGTAAATAAGCTAAGCGCCTTGCTAACCTTCCTTGATGACTAGATTTAGATAATTAAAGTAAGGAATTTGATGGCTTTTTTGCTGAAAATGCATCAATGGAGGTTGGAACTGGGAAGTGTGAAAATCGTTAGGAGGATGTCCAATCATCTCCGTTAGGCATTAATCCTAAAATGGGTTATTGGGCTTAATCTGGGTCTTACTATCAATCTGTCCAAACATTGTCTGACTTCGAAAACCCATAACCCCTAAATGGTATGTTCAAAAGCTATTATGACCACTCTACAAAAAGTGAAACCATAACTTCTTTCATCCGGAAATGGTTTCAGACCCTAATTTGGCTATTAGCAAAAGTTATAATCCTTGCAAGTTTTCAAGGTCAACATCGTTCGATAAAGTTTTCTAGGGTGAGAAACATAAATACACAATATTTTCTAAAATATAACATTTTACAACCAAATTTGGATTTAAAATTAATATTTTACGGTCCTTCAATATGTAAAATATAGGTCTTTGCACTCCCCCTTCCCCCTTTTAGGAACTTCTCCCCAGAGATGCCACTAAATAAGGCAAAGTCAAACAAAGTAGTTACCCTGTATGCCTAAAAACTACTACAAGCATATCAATCATCAACCATGCAACCATAAGAAAGAAATATAATCCACACCTATCATAGCATGAAAAGTACTAACTACTCTATTTAGAACATCAAATGTGAAAGCTAACGATAAAATTGGAAATCTTACCAAGTAAAGAGCTCTGTATCTACCTTTTCGATCCTCGAATGTCGACTCTAATACATCCACGGTATTCACGTGCCGAGTACCCAAGTGCCGGAAAGACGAATTGTCAGGGTAAAATAAAACAAAAATAATATAAAACGAAAGAAGAGAACATAATATCAGAATATCACATGCGGAGCGATAACATATAATATCTCTAAAGGTCTTTACCAAAAAGAAAACCATTATATACATACATCAATTATAGAAAACTAACATATCATCAGCCTGAACAATTATAACATCATGTTCTCACAAATGTTGATAGATATACATCCAGTAATGCAGTAAAAATAAAGTACAGTAGGAAATCATCCAACTCCTCTCCATGAGCTCTAATGAACCATAGCTAGGTTTGGAAACATACTCGAGCTGGCCCGAGCATTAAGAAAATAACACTCGTATCAGTCTGGTAAACTAGCGTGAGAAACTCAAATCACATAGATTTATTATATCTTAAAACCCTTCATAATAAGGGTGTCTTATAAGACCATGCCACCAACAAACACAGATGGGTTTTTACCTAACGATAATCAAACCATTTCTATTATAAAATTCAGTGGTAATATAATAATGTCTAAGGTGTGAAATATAAATAATTACATAGCTGCAATGCAATTGAGTGTACATCACAACAATGATAGGTACACAATCACAACCACTAAGGCACGTTCGCTAATTATGTAGAATTTCCACGTAGATCTATTCGAGGAAGTTGAATCCAAACTACTGCACAAGGATTAGCGATATCCTTTGAAGTGTCGTACACCCTCAATGAATGTACCATAAGAAATACATAGTTGGCTAAACTAGCCGATTGCATCGCTCCCGCATGCATATCTATAAGTAACTCTAAGATAGAGTCGCATGCACCCTCATGGGTTGCTAACCCTATGGCTATACATCCTATCTCTGGTTTTAGTCATATCCACTGGTAAGGCTATATACAGCATTCCAGCACATGAGTCACCAATCGAGCAGATCTTCTACATGAGCCCCAACTCGAACAAATCTCGGAAACACACATGGATTCCCATATCTCAACAGATCTCAGAATCACACATGGATTCCTCAATGGATCTTGGAATCACACATGGATTCCCATACCTCAGCAGGTCTCGGAATCACAAATGGGTTCCCACATCCTGAATAAATCATGAACAACTACATGTGTTCGAGCATCTCAAATAGCTCTCGAATCTCCACATTGATTCCATCATCACGAAGCAATCACGAGCCAAACACAAAGCAATCACAAAGCAAGAACATGTATATGGTTTTGGAGTGGTTACGGTTTCAATTCATCTCATATAAATACACTCCCCTGCTTATCAGATGCTTCAAAACCAATCGATCGATTTCTCGAGAATCTTAACCTGGTTCTATGGGAAATAAACATGTAATACATAAGATCAGAAATCACCTCTTAACCATTTAAGCGGATGGATTTCCTTATCATTTGCCCTAGAAGAGCAAGACGAGTTTATATGTACAGTGTAACATCACCAAAGACGATTATACCATATAATATCTGTGTTTCTTCTAGATTTTTCTAGAGTATATTTTGACCAAGATTTAATATTCGGTTTTTTAACTATTTAATAAACAAACTATATGAGAATAATTGCATATAGGAAACTAAGTCCCTATATACTGTCCATAAGCAAGTAACACACAAAGCACGATCGAAGCACACGAGTACGATCTACTCATATAAACGACTTCTAATCCCCTTTTAATTAATCTTCCTTTATTAATTAAAAACCTCTTTTATTAATGGAACTTATTTTACCTAATAAACTCTTTATAAATGAAACTCCATTTGTTAAGAAAACTCCACTATTTAATTAAACATCGCTATTCATTTTCAACACTTCCCAAAAGTATTCATATACTTATCTCAACCGTATAAGTATATTCCTAAATCAATTTCAAAGGGCTTATGACAAATGTTACTCAAACACCGTCATTAAAAACCCAAAACCATTTCATTTATGATTATCTTTAAAACATTCTTTTTAAAGATCTATTTACATTCATAAGTATAACCAAAAAGGTTTAAAGGCAGATGTTATCAACTTATTGCCACAACAAACCCAAAACTAATTCATACTCGTTACTCTCTTTAAAATCCCATTATCAAAGATATAAGTATTTTCCCAAACTCATTTACAATATTTTACCACTTTAAAATATTAACCAAGGGTTTAAAAACAAATGTTACTAAAAAACTGTTTATGACAAACCCCAAAACACTTCTCTTAATTGTTATCTTTAAAATTCCATTCTAAAGATCTAATTACTTTTCAAAAGTATAGTTAAATGGGTTAAAACAGGTGTTGCACAAAAACTGATACTATAAACCCAAAATCACTTTTATACTCGCCACTAACTTTAAAATATCCATTTAAAGTTCTAAGTACTTCTCCATTTTATTAAACAAGTTTATATACCTTTTTAATCAATTTATAAAACAATCCATTATAACATAAGTGTCATAATCTAAAAACTCCTTTTATACTCCCTTACAAATTATTAAACTTCTTTTTTAAAACTTCTATATATATTAAAATACCTTAAAAAGATAGATATTTACATATACCAATTTATTTATAAAACAAAGATATTTAGTAAAATACTATAAACCATTTGTACAACATTAATATAAAATCCTTTTATTCCTTAAATAAATCTTTAATAACTTTTAAAACCATATACATATACTAAAAATCCTATTCACATTTTAAAACCTTTATTTAAAGCACCACTTAAAAACCTGCTTTAATAATTTAAAACCATATCTTTATAAATCCATAAATGATTTTCAGAAATATATTTAAACCATGTTATTTCCAGATAATAAGTACGCTAATAGTAGTTATTAATTAATACAAAAAAGCCCTAGGATATCTTCCAAGGTTAACTTTAAAATCGCAGATCATAGTATTTCAAAGTGCATCCATCGCGACCGTTTCGCTTCTACTATTTACAATTCCCACAAATTTCCAAACCAATTCATTTATGCCAAATACACCCAAACATGTGTAGAACAAGCCAATATATATATATATATATATACACACACACGTATATAGTTCCACAATTTATCCAATTTAATATAGTCAAAATATCAGGGATTTCAAAGCACATTTATAACGACTATATCGTTTCAAAAATTCATAACATACTATCACTTTTCACAAAGCAATATCAAACATGTAAACAAGTAGTCTGGGCCATGATACATGTTATAGATGGTCAAACAGAGATTATACTCCAAAATACCGTTATCACTTGTTTTACAAATCAAGGGGGTCCAAAAGTAATAACTCGCATTGTTCGTTATACAATTTATATTTTCAATACGACAACAATTATTTATACAACAATGGATAATCAACTAGTGAGTAAAACTCACCTAGGCTCCGGCCAACGCTTACACGTTTCTGAATAGTCCAAAAGTGAATGTTGTTCGATGTTGACTAATATTCCTACAAGCTCCAAACTCGATGAATCCAACTCCATTGCCTAGATAATCCCGATACGAATGCAATGGCAAAAACAGTGCCTCAATCGGACCTCGTATGAACAAGATATGATATTTATAAAAAATTGAGATTTAAAAACATTAATTAATTAATTAATTAAATCGCTAAACTTAATTACCTCATAAAAACACTTCCTCATCATCTCGCCCATTCAAGCATTCCCACATGCATGCTGTATCTCGCCTTCCTCCCGTGCATGTTGATTAGTGACATGGCAAACCTCTCGATGAAATGATAAAACAAACTCGCCATTCAACTCTTCATCACATTCTTGATTTGTCGGCACCACCATCGACAACTCCAACCGCCTCCTGTCAATCACGACTGTGCCTTAAATTGCCTCGCTACAGGCACCACATTTCACCTCCGACTACCATAGCCCCTCTGACCTTCACCGATCAACTCGCCTTGCCTCCACGATCGCAACCGTACTGCTGATTTGACCTCCACTTGCCCACAATAAATCATGACCTGAAGCCCTATGTATGACATCGCCATGTCATGATCACCTACAAAGTGTCGCACCTTCCCAAACTATGACCACAACCTCACCTTCGCTCCACTATCACAACGCCATCACCTATTCAATCAATCACCTCCTCTATCGGTGACGATTTCAAGCCCTAGCTTCACTGTCCACTGACGAACTCATTCAAACTCCATCTCAACCCCAACAACACACACCAACGTGAAGACCTTGTCTACACGAAGCCAACAAATCAAACGACCCTGAAAATCATTGCCTAAATCTCTTGATTTAATTGATTGAATGAATTTGATGGCGAGGGCTTAAAATTTAAACTAGGAAAAGAGGGAAGGAATGAGAATTAGATTATGAGGTTGATGATTATTTATAGGCAATTTATAATAATATTCTATTCTTTTAATTTTAATGCGATGTGTTTCAAGCACGCATGACCATATAGCACATCCGATCGTCATGAAACTCGTCGGTGTACAAAAATTCAATATTCCGGATCCAGTGACCAGTTTCGGCAAAATCCAAGACAGTGCCCTTGAAATGAAAATTTCACACGTTAATTAAAATGAATTATTTTTAAAACAACTTAAATCACTTAAATTATAAAGTAAAGTTTGCAATAACCGTGTATTATTTAAATTGAATTTAAATAAGCTTTTAAAATCATTTTTTATTCATATTAAATCCAAGATTCAATTATTTAAATAATTATATTATTTAATTATAAACCGTTCAAAAATCTGGGCCGTTACATCGGATAAGTAGTCCTCATGCTCACCTCAATCTTCCATGTGCAATCGCCTTCACTTTCACTCCATTGAACATCTTCCAACTTCACTGTCTTCCTCCTAAACTACTTCGTATAATGTCTAACAATACGAATAGGCTTATGAAGTATCGAAGGTTTTGGTTTAATCTCGATATCATCTAGTTGATCTTATGTAATAGTTACGACTGAGCCATGTACAAACTACCATAAATGACATGTGGAAAACATTATGTACACCCGTCATCTTCTGAGTTAAGACAACTCTATAGGTAAGGTTCCCAATCCACTCGAGTGTCAAAAATGGGCCTACAAATCACGGTACCAACTTCCCCTTAGCACCAATCGAACTACATTCTTCAATAAAAAGATCTTGACAGATACCATATCGTCGATAAAGAACTTGAACTCTATATGTCTCTTATCAGTATAGGTCTTCTGTCTATCCTAAGTAGCTTTCATTCATTGTCGAATGTCTCATTCTTTACTGAAGTCTCTCTTATCATATTTGGCCCTGGTATCATTTTTCACCTGCTTCTTACCAACATAAAGGAGCATTGCACATTGGCCATATAATGCCTCAAATAGGGCCATTCCAATGCTAGAGTGATAACTGTTGTTGTATCCAATCTCAACAAGACGTAAATGATCATCCTGGAGCCTTAAAATTGAAAATGCAAGCTCATAAGAGATCCTTTAAGATACAATTCATTCTCTCGATCTGTCCATTGGTTTATGGGTGATAAGATGTCTTCAAATGTAGCTCCATCCCCAATGCCTATTGTGAGTACTTCAAAAATCATCTCATTAATAATGCGTCTCGATCGCTTACAATGCCATTTGACCCACCATGGAATTGCAGAATCCACTTTACATACAACTCGGTCAATTTGGATGTCGTCCTATTAGACCTTATGGGTATGAATCGAGCACTCTTCGTCAATCTATCAACTACGATCCAAATTATATCGTACCCTGCTCTAGTCTTATGTAATCCATCAACAAAGTCCATTGATGCATCGTCTAAATTCCATTCGAGAACTTCAACCAGATGTAGAAACCTACTTAGCTTCTTCTGTTTAGCTTTCATAAGCTAATAGTACATGCACTTCGAGATGAATTCTCCGAAGTCCTTCTTTATCCCTTCCAATAAAATGTCTGCTTCATATCATAATACATTTGATAGCCACTAGGATGTATAGTCAATCTCGAATGATGGCAGTTGCATAACATCTCATCCCTCAACCCACAGACACTAGGTACAAACAGTCTCCCGTTCTTACAAAGCAAACCTTCACGGTCAAGTCTGCACCACTTCATATCTTTAGACTCTACAACACTTCCAATCATAGCAATGATCTCCACAAGTATGGCATCACGTCTCTAACTACTATAAACCTGCTTGATCAAAGTAGGTCTAGCAGTCAAGCTTGCCAACATCTCTAGCCTAGGCTTGCATCGAGGTCTGACGTCATAACCAGCAACATGTTCAAGCTGCTTCCACTCTAGTAACATTGCTCCTAAGTTGGAATGTCTCCTACTAAAGAATCAACAACTGCATTTATCTTACTAGGTGTACAATAAATGTCAAAATCGTAGGAGACTAGGAACACTAACCATTGCTGCCGATGAAGGTTAAGATCCTTCTACGAGAAGAGGTACTTTAATGATTTGTAATCAGTGAATAACTTGAACCTCTCTCCTAATAGATACTACCTCCAAATCTTCAAAGAGACACTATCATCACCAAATCCAAATCATGGGTCGAGTAGTTCCCTTCATACGGCTTAAATTTCCGACTATCATATGTGATAACTTTACCTCTCAGCATTAATACCGCTCCTAATATGGTACCAAAGCATCATTGTATACGGTCAGCTATTCATTTCCACTTGGAACGACTTACATGGTGCACTCGTCAACCTTTCGCTCAAACTCATGAATGCATGCTCATACCTCGCGTCTTAATCAAAAGTATGATTCTTCTTCGTCAAGTTGTTAACGGTGTTGCTATCTTAGAGAAGTCCTTGATAAATCATCTATAGTATCATGCCAATCCAAGGAACTCCTCGTACTATAGCATTCTTGGATTGAGCCTAAACCTGGATTGTTGTAACTTTTACAGAATCTACCACAATACCCTACATGTATACAACATGATCCAAAAATCGCACTTTCCTTCTCCAGAAGCGACACTTCAAAAACTTTGCCTTCAACTAGCATTTCCTCAATACCTTCAACACAATCCTCAAATGGGTCTTGCATGCCTCTTCTATTTAAGAAAAGACTATAATATTATTAACAAGTACAAGCATAAACTTTTTTATTTGATCCCCATAAACACAGTACATAAGATCAACGAAGTATACAAGTGCATTTTTTAGCTCGAAGGCTTAACTAACTACTTAAAAAATATAGATGGCACACGAAATGTAGTAATAGGCACACTCTTTCTCCCCAACCCCGGTTAATGAGACCCCATCACCAAGTCAAACTGAGAGAACACCTTCTCACGTTGGAGAGGATCCGACAAGTTATCAGTATGTAGGAGTGGATACTTGTTCCTCTTCACCTACTAGCTCATGGTAATCAACACATGACCTCAAAGATCTATCCGCCTTAGTGTGAATACTACGAGCGCTCCCCACTTAGATATACCCTATCAAATGAATTCTCGTCTCAATAGGTTATTCACTTGCATCTCTAGCTCTTTCTACTCCTTAGGTATCTAATCCTCAAAGGCATAACTACTGGTATGACATCCTTTACCAAATCTATATGAAACTCTATCTCCCTATGTGGTAGTAATCCAGTCACTTCCCCAAATATGTCAAAATACCCTCTACCTATAGGCACTGATGACAACTCAGCATGAGGGATATTGAGCAAATATAGAAAGATAACCATCATTTCATCATTCAGTAGGCAACCTAACTCTACCTTTCGCTCTTCACCCATCCCAATCATCATAAATGGCCTTTCACAATTCACCACTACTCTATACTACTATAGCCAGTCCATTCCCAAAATAATATTGAATTCCATAAAACCCAAAATAATCACAAACAAAAGTGCATCCATGACTTTTTAAGACCAAATCACGATAAACCGTCCTCAAGCTAGTCAAATCATTAGGTTTGACACAATCAAGAGTATGTCCACTAAGTCAAGTCTCAATCTTAATCTACCTACCATACCACTAGGTATAAAGGAATGTAAAGCCTCGGGTTGAATTAAACACGTATAGGAACATCATAAATGGAAAGCATAACTTATATAAACAACACCCTTTGCTTTCTCCATTACCAATGGAGCATTCGATGAATTTGGAATAGCATTGAATACATATGCTTTCACTATCTACTTTTTCTTTGCTGGCTCAAGATAGTCTTTTCGAATATACCCAAATTTATTTCAGTTATAACACTTCTTTCCATTATACTTGTTGTTCTTACTCAGGTGTCCTTTGTCACCACAGTTAAAGCAAAAAAGGGTATCACTTGCCCTTCTTCTTGTAATCTTTGTTTTAAAAATACTTCTTATACTGTTGTTTTCCATTTCCTCTTTCCTTCCTCGCTTGCTTGCTGCTTCGGTTCATCCTGTGGAACAACTTTCTTATGCACTGGGTACAGGCTCTCATATCACAAAGCCTTCTCGACCACCTTCTCAAAGTTCTCAATAATGTGACCAATTGCTCTCTCACTAAGAAGATCATTCAACCCAATGATAGACTTCTTATTCTTTTTCAATGGATTGTCTATGAAAGAAAACCCTTACTTCAACAAAGTGTTTAACTCAACAACGTACCCTGAAATAGACATCGTCTCCTAATTTAGATCCACAAACTTATGAAACAAAACCGACTTTGGAGCTGCCGATATGAACTTCTCATCAAATCTGGTTTTGAACTAATCACAAATGAACCGATACTCTGAAGTAGCATCTCGATGAGCGTTCCACCAATTTATCGCCCTTCCTTGGAGTTGCATAGAGGCCAACTTCCTCCTCATAGCATCATCCAACTCAAAATCATCAAAATTCCGTTTACTGATGTCCAACCAATCCTACAATTCCATTACTGATTTCATCCCTTGGAATGGTTTACCACCCAGACTAGACTAGTCCTTATTCAGTTTGGCAAAGTCAGCTCTGGGTTCTTGCACTTAAGCACCACCGCTAATAGAAACATTCAAAGCATTCATTTGGGCATCTTGCAACATGTTGTTCATCATCATGTTAAACATCATCTTTAAGTCGGGGTTAGACATCCCCCAGACCGATCCTTCTTCTTGTCTAGATATAGAGGTCCTTGTAGTATTTCTCATCTATGGGCTCATTCTTATAATCTATAACAAGTATGATCGTTCTTTGAGAAAGAAAAGCTGCATCAATGGTTACTCGTGTATGCAATGCGATTTATACATATACTAGCATATAGTTTCAAAAATCAAAATATAAGACAAGTATGCTCTCTCATATCTCTCGATCTATTCTAGAGTAATAACTTCTTCACCGTCTCTAATGAATCCTAATTTCACTTATGTAAACCATAACACCTAAGCCTAAATTGCTTAACCTAAACCTTTAATACTAAATGTGATGATAGCCCTACACTTTTGGCACCCAACATAACCTGTATAGTGCGCTGCAAGGGTACCCGGCTAATGTAAGGAAATTATTAGGTATTATAAAGTAGTAATCATCCAAGATAAAACCTTCCGTATATCTCACGGCATAAAGACAAAATTAAATATCATCATAAATATAAAATAGGCGAGACAGTAATAACTAAAATGAACTCATAGTCAGAGTGCAACAGGTTCACCATCGTTATATACACAGATTATAGAGTTTGTACATCAAATAATAAATCCAAATGTACTATCTCTAAATTAAATAATGCATTGATAAAGCTCCACAGTGCTACATAGTGGAATATAAGCAATAGTAAGCCTAAAAGTAGATACATGAAAGTGTATCCTCCTACTAGTCCATCTGCACAACTCTATATGCTCTCACACACCTACTATCTAGTCTAATAATTTAAGAGTTCCCGAGGTAATAAGAAACATAGCATAAAACTTTGATTTAACAATGGAATATAAGCAATAATAAGCCTAAAAGTAGATACATGAAAGTGTATCCCCTACTAGTCCATCTGCATAAATCTATATGCTATCACATACCTATTGTCTAGTTTAATAATTTAAAAGTACCCGAGATAATAAGAAGCATAGCATAAAACGTCGATTCAAACAATGGTCTTTTATGAGCGATCTATAATCTCAAAATACTATAAAAGTCAATATAATAAACTATATGACATACAGTATGAAGAATCATACCTAACCTATCCATACATCCAAAGAGTTAGCACATAACATCATTATATGCTAATTTACTATCACCGTCATCATATAGGTGTATTACAAGTCAAAGTACAGTGTCGGGTGTCTAGGCATCTAAGTCAATAATATTTATGTTATGTGACATCCTAAGTATAATAGAACAAACACAACATCCAAAGCAACCGTCAAAAAATACTCTCACTCGCTCAAGTGCGTTGGATAGATGATCATCGTAAGGCCCCAATCAAGGAACTAGACCCACACATCCTTAAGGACTAGGGTACATGGATCCATATCAACAAATCCAAGATAACATATCAAAAAATCTAGGTAAGAGCCCTCACATACCCTCTCTTTATGACCACCCATTGAAACCTCATAATATCACCGAGCCCTTTGCATGCCTTCCATAGTAGAATGCAACATCATTCTGTTTCATTCATCTCCATAGTAGAACACATCATCATTCCATCCACAAGTTCCCATCAACGAACTTGTCCTTGTGGATCATCATCAAAAATACTATCATTGAGTCATCAAAGTTCAGAACATCTCTAAACACCTATCATAAGTGCTTGAGTCATCATATCAAAGTCTTATAGTCACCAAAACTACAACATTCCATCCTAAAATTCATGCGATCATACTTGTAGTCTCCCTAGGCCTCAAAGAACACTCTAATTTGGTCGCATACGATTTTGAGCATTTTTTGCTTTCTAATTCACTCAAACGACGACCGGTCATAAATTAGACCCAAACATAATGACTATATAAAATCAACTACAAACAAGCATTGCATAGCATTTAAACATCATTTTCAAGAAATATAAATGATTTCCAAACATTTAAAATGTCGTAGATCTACAAAAATAGAAAATGGCAATCGGTTTGGTTAAATTGTCAAAAATGAATCATAATCAATATTTGACTTTACAAATCCATTTTGAAAATGGTAATAAGTTTGGATCTATTTAGAAATCATTTTAACATTCAAAATCAATTTAAAATATCAATTTTAACTATATTAACAAGCATAATAAAATGAGAATGATAAGCCACTCACCCAATTATACAAATGCATACAAATCGAAGCAACATTTAAAAGGATATTAATCTCCATGAATTTCAGTGCACTCCAATAATAAATAAGCTAATCCGTTTGCTAAACTCTATTTATTAACTGGATTTGCTAACTAAAGTAAACAATTTGATGGTTTTTTGGCTAAAAACAAACTATTGAGGCGAGAAATATTTTCGAAAATATGGAAATGGTTAGTGGGTTGTATCATCATCGCTATTTGACTAAATCTCGAATTAGGCTATTGGGCATAATCCGTGCCTCACTAATTACCCATCAGTCTATCTAAAAATTGTCTAACTTCAAATAGTCATATCTCCTAATGGCAAGTCTAAAAATTTATTTTGACCACTCTATGAAAAGAAAAACCATAATATCTTTCATTTAGAAGTGGTTTTAGGCCCTAATTTCACTTCTATCAAAAGTAATAGCCTTTACAAGTTCTCAAGGTCAAAATCGTTAGATAAAATTTAAGGTTTAAAAATATCAAAACTCAAAATTCCCTAAATTTATGGCATTATAGACCCAATTTGGATCAAGAATAATATTTTACGACCTTAGATACGTAAAATACAGCTCATTATTTTTACTATTCAGCCTATACTTACATGAAATGAATTTATTTTATGTTTTCGAACATAGTATATTATTCCACACATTTGTTTCCTCATGTTGTTTAACAATAAAACTGTTATTTTGTTCAAATAGCATTCAAGGATGAAGTTGTAGGAAAACTTCTTTCTTTCACCATCCAAGTATTAAAGCATTCAGCCAATTTGGTTATCATTTCTCTATAATGGTTTATAGGAAATAAAGCTAAAGACCAAAATTTAGGAGGTAGATTCAAAAGAAATTTAGCAGCAACTTCCCATCGGTAAATATAAATGTTTGAATAACTTTTTTATAAGTAGAAAAGGTCAATAAGTACATTTTGTGAATAATATTACTATGAGCAACCAATAAATTTTGTTTCAAATGATATGAAAATACTATAATAAAATTTTGGCAATACTTCTAGAATAACCAAAATAATTCTATGATGTCAACTAAACATAAAAGCGTATCTTCTATTATTAACAACCAGCATTTGAACAAGCATTTGACAGAGATAGTTTAAAACAAATACCATTTTTCTGCATTTTCACATGAAATTATAGCTAATGCCAGAAAAACATAACTAAAATGCATATAATAAAATATCTGTAAATTTATAGCTTAAACAAGAAAAAAATGTAGTTATCTATATATAATGCAGTTATATATGTAATACCTGAATGCGGTAAGGGTAGTGAAAGAAGCATTATTACTATTTTTATTAAGTTAATATGTTGCTACTTAACCATTAAGAAGTTGTAGAAGGTAAATAAAATCACTGATTATAGAAGAATAATATATATATACATATATATATATATATATTTAACTACTTAATTATAATGTGGCTAAAAAGTATTTCTTTTCTATTGGAATTAAGTAAATTTGGTTAAAAAGTCACTAATATAAATCTTATTTAAATAATAATTTTTAAATATATATCTACTTAATTAAAATATAGTTATAAATAGTCGGAAGGATTATAAATAATATCATAGTAAGTAAATATGCACTTGCCTAAATGTAATATAGTTAATTTCCCTTTATATTTACAATTAAATGTCTTAGAATTTATTTCATAGAAAAAAGCATATTTACAAATAGAAGGCCAACAAAATCATAAATAATACCATAGTAATGTATGTTTGTAACTACCTAAGTAACGTAGTTAATTTTTTTATATTCAAGGTTAAATGTCTAAGAAAATTATATATTTAATTAGTGTATTATTTACTCCCTTACTAATAAGGGTAATAACCAGATTTATCAGCATTTTATTAATATTTGGGTTCTCTTACAATAGAATTGAAAAGCAAAGTGTAACATACAAAAAAACCCGCTTTAATTTCTAACATTACCATAATTTGATGATGTCAATGTTAAACATCTTAAAGCTTTTCCTTCCATAAAAAAATACTTCAACAAAATCCAAAGGAAATCTATGCCAAAAACTAAAAGAAAAGTCCTCCAACCTAATAAAAACATACCTAAATCGTCTATTTCAAGGATAGGCTTCGAAATTTTTTATGCTACTTGGGATAGTAGTATTAATAATATGAGTACATGTTACTAAATTTTGATAAGATATGTGTAATTCTTGAATTGCTAGAGATTTTCCCATATAAGCATAATAATAACCAAAAACAAGCCTAAACTCATAGTTAAACTATACAATAATAGCTTTCTTCAATGAAGAATTTTAATGCTCATAATCCATGACTAGTTTTTTGACAATTTACTAGAGATACAGAGATGCTTTATATCGAATACTTCATCACCACAAGTATTAATATTATACATAGTTCTTAGAACAACCACATTTGGATTGCTAAAATAGTAAGAAAAATTAATTCTAAATTTGCAACTAGTCAAATACATTTTGTAATAATATGTAGGCCTGTTTTAGCAATGATAATCGTTACTAATATGAGAAAATCGTTTCCATACCAATATTATGGGTAAATCAAAAATGACTATCGATGATATAATGATCTTTGGTATACCGATAGATCGGTATATTATGGTAATAGTAAATTTACTAGTATATAAAGATAATAAAATTTTGATCGTGATAAAAAAATTAATATTTTTTTGTAATAAGAGTGATAATTATTCAAGTAGAGGACTCATTATGATTTCTCAAGGGCACAAACTCATGACCTTTAAAACTTTTGTCTAAAGCATCATACCTCTAACCACTTGAGCTAGAGCTCCATGACGAAAAAGTAAATATTTTGTTATCAGTTCTAAATTCATTATTTTTATATCAACTTTGTGATTTATTTAAGGTCATATGAGAAATTTTCTTGATCTACCACAAATTATATACAATAATATAAAACGTTAATTTGGCTAATATAAAACTTTAAAGTAAGAAAATTAAAATTTGAAAAATCATCACAACGGTTACTAAAACATCTTTTTAAAATCGGATATTTCTTCAAAAGTGTTCATGGTTAGGATTAATTAAAATAGTGAAAAACAAAACTAAAATGATAGGTAAAATTACGATTACCACTGGTGTAACAACCCAGATTTAAGAAGCAAAAAATTTGGAATTTTATAATGATGTTTCTAAATAATTAAATGGTTTAAATAATAAAATATTGGAAAAATAAGATAAATTGGAAATATAGAAATTTGTTTAGGATTAAAATAATAACATATTTTTGTTAAATTGAAAATATCAATAATAAAATAATTAGTTGAGATTTGAGGTAAAGAAATTAGTTTCAAATAATTAATTGTATAAAGAAAAATTATCCACTAAAGTGGAATATTTTTGGGTATTAAATATTTTTTGATATAAAGGATGTATTATCCGAAGATCATACAGTCGTACTGGGCATATATACAAATATATAAAAAAGTACAAAAGTCCCAGGCATGAAGCCTACAGCAAAAAGTATCTGCCAACATGCCTATCCGTGTAGCAAATATCATCACATAAGCATAATAAAACTAACCAGGCCCAACTACATCAAAAAGACATGATGATGAATAACCAACAATAACAGAATAACTAAATAGAATATTACTAGGGAGACAACAAAACTAAATTCCTACGCATTGATGGAACCAACCAATGAGCTCAAGGAAATAACTGGATGCACATGATGAGAAGATATATTTTCGGTCCTAGCCCAATGCATCCAATATCCCTTTGTTGTTGGCACTGAATTCACCATCATTACAAAGGACAAGATCAACATCCATAAGCCTGAAGAAGAGTTCGCACTTATCCTTCTGATCGTCTAAAACCCATTTTGAGAAAATCCTCCATTTTAAGTAGAAGCACAAACTGCTATCCTTTTGGGACCAAGCCCTGGCCTTTTTGCTCCATACCAACTGTATATCT
The DNA here is from genome assembly GCA_030737815.1 of Allium fistulosum. Lineage (NCBI taxonomy): Eukaryota > Viridiplantae > Streptophyta > Magnoliopsida > Asparagales > Amaryllidaceae > Allium > Allium fistulosum. Next base: position 1,307,637,488 of record CM060904.1, on the reverse strand, counting down.
TCAGCTAATTTTTCAGACAACTCCTGAGAAATGTCTTCAGTGCTTGGAGGATCAGAAAGATAACATGGACAAAATTCTTCTTAAGGGCAGTAATAGGGGAATCACATGGTGGGCTAGGGCTGGCTAGGTGGGCATTGGTAGGAGGATCACGCGGAGGAGAAGCCGGACAGTCAGGTGGAGCAGAAGTAGAATTAGGATGATCTAGAGATAAGGGTCGAGGGGGATGGGAAACTCTGACCTCCCAAAGCCTGGATGGAGGCTTCGGGAGGGTATTCTTAAGGGGAAGGATGTCTAGGCCGACAAAAGAATGAGGGAAAGCTGAGATAACATGGCTAAAGGAGTGATAGAGGTCGTAAATAGGCGATTTCCATTGGTAAGTGACGTCAATATATGCTACCCTACCCTCATTGAGGGAAATAAGAATTCGACAAGGAAATTGTCTAGAAGGGAAGAACTCAATAAGTGCTTTGGCATAATAGTGGATTTGTCGATGCTCAGTGGAAATGTCAAAATTATTCAGCTAGCCAATATAATTGGCTATCCAATTTACCTACTCAAGAGATTGGAACACTAAAGGAATTTTCGACATACACACCTAGATGAGAATGGTGAGGATATGATCACGAGCAAGATCAACAAAAGGGATCCATTGGGTAATAAAAAACACTTTACCTCCAACAATAATAGGATCTGATTTCAAAATTCGAGATCCCTTTTAAGGGAACGAAAATTAAAAAAAATACAATGAGCTATCACACTTGACATTTACCATTCCCTTTAGACACCATAAACCAAGAACATGATTTTTCACAACTGGGAAGTGAGGAGCCTCATCCAAAAAGAAGACAACTATGTAGTCTTTCCAAAATGCAATTCCTACGTCAATAATTTCCTTTGGCGGGGGGATCGATTTATCAGAAAAATCAACAACATATTGCTTAAAGGAGAAAGATCTAGCATTTCTAGGCCTTTTCTTAAATAAGGACGACCAACTACTTACAGGCTCATAATTATCAATACCAATATTGGAACATGGAGTGAATACAGGCATAGCAATAGGGATTACCTGTAAGTGCGAAGGAGAGGATGACGCTTGTAGCTTTGATTTTGGGCCACAATCTAGAACACTACTTGTACTTGCGCCAGAGTCATCAGCCACCATTGATTGCAGTGGTTTAGCACTCGTTTGAGAGCCCAGAGCTTTAGACTTCAAAGTACAAACATCGGACCCACGCGCCTAGAACCAAGTTAGAACAGTCGATCTTCACACCAAGACAAGCACCCCTACTCTTAACATGGAGTAGGAAATTCATCGACGGCGTCCAACCTTAGAGGAACCCCAAACATTTGACGGTCATGGAAAACCCGAACAGGTGGAGCATAAACTGGATACTGTGAGCTGGAGAGCAAGCAAGAACAGGAGAGTAATAGATCGGTAAAAAGGGGCTACAGATATGATGTCCTGAAAAGAAAAGGAAGAGGAGAGAAAGGTGTGCGATTTGTCAGATCTGAAATTATTATCCACCATTTTCAAAGCTGTCCACTATTTTAAAAAATGTCATGATTTTCAAAAATTCTTATTTTAAATACCTCTTGAGTATCAAAAATTTTAAAGCAATGAAATATTGATAAAGGTAATTTATGGTTGTATTTGAAGTAATATTGATATATTAAACTTTGGAATGATTATAAATGAATTAAAAAGGGAATTAATAAATTTTACACTGCTAAAAAGTGAAAATAAAGATATTTGGGAATTTATTTTAAGAAGGAAATTTTTTTAATTAACTTATTAGGTTAGTAAATAATTTTATAAATTGGGCTAAATTGTGTAATTAAGATTGTACTTATTTTTATTTGGGGAAAATACGGAAATGCGATTAATATAAATATAAATTGTTGTATAAATTAAAGTATTTTGTAAAATGATTTTTCTTAAATAAGGTGGAATTGATTTGAATCAAGTAGAATATGTGTTTTCATTGAAAAGAAAATAGAAAACTTAATCAAAGGAGATGTATTTACAAGATCGCATAGCTAAACCCAAATCTAAATAAAGAACTAGCATTTTTCTCGCTTTTTTCATCTTCATAATTCTAGAAAAAATGAATCACTTCAGAAAGAAGAAGCCGAGTGCATTTTCATCTAATTTTTTCAAATTCAAATCCTAAACCTAATTTAAAATTTTCTAATAGATTAATATAATTCCATAAATACTAAAATTCAAATACAAGCTTCCCTATCCATTATTACGTCAGTAAAAGTGATCAAAGAAAGAATTTGATCCGGGTTGGAGGGCATGTAAAAGATACAATAAAGGGAGTTTGAAGGACCACTAGATGGAATTGGAGTGATTCTTCCACCTAGCCTCAAGGTAATTAATTATATTATTCACAATTATGTTAAGGTACACTTATGTATGAATTTGGTGTTATATCTTTCGATTTATGTGATGAAAATAAATGCTCTATAACTCATTTTCTATGTAAGTTCATTCTTTGATATTCACTCTTAATCTTATTGATTTTCAGTGTGTGAATGAAGATTGTATATTTGTGATGTATGGGTTTATTTAAGCTTGAATCGTATTACATTGAAGTGACTTAGGTTCAGCTTTGAGAACGATATATAAGAAGATGGATCTATAGTTGAAAACCATGATATCGATGTGTAACAAATGCTCATATTAACTCCTAACAGTTCGACTGGTTATGGAGGGACCGGTCGATCGATTATAAGACCTGGAGCACAATTCTACTTCAAGGTAATGTATGTTTATGATTGTATTTAAATATATTTGTATATTAAAAATAAAATGAAATACATGCATTGAAATAGAAATTTGACGCATTTGAAAATATGAATTTTTTTGTAGAAAAGGATGTGTTTTGATTGAATACTAATTATTTTATAAAGGAAACTAATTTATTAAACAGAAAAATAATTTTGAGGTTTTAAAAATAATTTAAAAATCGTATTTAATTTTAGAAAATTATGAAATGATTTTATAAACAATAGTGAATTTTCAAAGAGTTTTCTATGATTTTAAATAAGGAAAATAGGTTTGGGAATTCATTAAAGTTGAAAAATTCTATCTTTGGTTTTAAATAAATAGGATAAATTATATTTTTAACGTTTAAATAATATAAAGGCTTTTGAAAGCTTTAGTATATTTTCTATAAATAAATTCTCTTTTCTAATTAATTTGTGCATTTTGTTTGATTTTATTTTCTATGTAAAGACAATATTGAATAAGCATGGTTTACTACCGTCTAGTATGGAACTTTTAGTAACAGTTCTCATTATACTCTTTAGACTTTTTATATAAAATATTATTGTGAGAAGCAAGGGTAGTATATGAGCATTGCGTAAATAAGTGAGTAACACCAGGTAGTATGGGACACACATATCATTATTTATGTGGTTAAGTGATGGATTAATGTCTAGAGAAGCGATTTGATGTGTGCATACCAGACTTGTTGTGTGCTTGCCTTATATTATTGTTACTAATTGGTTATCTGTCATATTTGTTTTATGAATACCGAGATTACTATATGTTCGCCATATATAGTTTTATGTATTGGTTGGCTATATGCCTTTGTGCCTGGATTGAATGTGTCTATTAATTGGGTGTCATATTTTATATATGCTATTGTTATATGTTATTGCATGATAGGCAAGAGTCCATCCTATTTATTGATTTTAGGGTCACAACCCGAATATGTAACATCACCTTTATATTATACATGTTGTGTGCTTGTACTTATTGTGTGCTTGTATGTTGTGTGCAAGTATACCCAGATGTCACAAATCCAAGTAGTCTGTCACTATTAGGCGGTAGACTCGTTGTAACACTCCGTAAAATGAACCATTAATAAATGAAGTAAATTGAATTAAATATAATAAGAGTTAAATATGGAAATTTTATAAAAGTTGGAATTTGACTAGGAAAGTTATTTTGTTGCGTTCGTGGCGAAATTCTGATCTGTTTCCATATATAATATGCTGAAAATGGAGCTCAAGCAAAGAAGTTATGAGCATTTGAAGTTCTTAGATTTAAATTAATTTAGTTTGAATTCAAATTTAAATGAGAAATCAAATTTAGGATTTATTCAAAAATCAGCTTAGGGCTAAGTACATGTTTAATTAATGTTAAAAAGTCAATTAAGGAATAAAACAATCTTACAGTGGAAATAAATAAGCGTTCCCCGAAATAAAGGAGCAGTCGATCTATATAGGTCAACCGATCGACCATAGCGGTCGACCGATCACCCAAAGGCAGTCGACCACTTGGAAACAACCTTTGCCAGTGATGGCTAGGGTTTAAAGCTATTTTTTATTCGGTTGTATGCTCCAGGTTTACCCGTTTTCTACCTACTTCCATCCCACGGTTCTGGTGCATTTCAACCCCTATAAATAGAACCATACCCTCTCCACTTTTATTCATATTATTTTGGGGAATACGATGAAATTCTATCATTGCTATCTCTCTCTAATAAGATTCAAAAACTCTATAGAGAATTCATGTAAGAATTCAACTTATTCCTATTTGTTTCTTTTTCCTCGAATCTATTCTTATCCCATTCTTATCCAATTATTTTTAATTAATGAATATATATACATTTTCCTTATTGTCTATGTATATATCAAAAGAGAGAGATTCTAGAAGAGATCGAAAGGCTATAAATCCATTTGAGTGAAGCTAAGGCTAATCTATGAGTGAAAACCTTAGTATTTCTTTTCAGCAATTATTTAGTGTATCTCCTTTTGGATTTGAATATGCCTTAGGGATTATGGGATTTAGAAAATATGATAGATAAAATCCTTCGAAATTCCTTTTTAATTCGATATGTCAATTCTATGCCAAGATCCCAATTATTTACATTAATTTGATGGAATTTGTTTCATTTATGCAATTTTTAATAATTTCATAGTCTATTCCACTTCTCCTTCTTCTTTGGGTCAAATTGTGATTCTTTTATAAAATAAGGGGTTTAGATTACGAATTCTATTCGTAGTTTACACCATTTATTCTTATCTATTTCTTTGTAAAAGAGAAGTTGAAAAGAATATGGGGTTTAGATTGCATTTCTTATTATATAAGATATTTCATGGTGTAATAAAATAAGTTTCTATTTTATTTACAAGTCTATTATTGCAGTTTTGGTTATGAATATTTATTCCCTGTTTTGGACATTAGAATCCAATTAAATCTTGGGAATTTGAAGAAAAATGACTTGTAATAATAATTAATTAGGGAATTGACATTTAACGCTGGTTTAGAGTGTAAAATCCGTGCGTTTAGAACTTATTAGGCATGAATATTTATTTATCTCTATTTATGTAATTAACATATAATTATTGCGTATATGACAGTTAATTAGGCATTTATTTACATTTATTTCCCCTATTATGAAGGTAATTGATCGTGAGGCGAAAAAAAGAGGAAACTCTTATATAGTCTAGTTATTATTTTAAGGCGTAATAAGGATGATTCCTTATAAGGCCTTATAATGAAACAGTGAGACGAGAGAGAGAGAGAGAGAGAGAGAGAGAGATTGATTTGTGGCTAAGTCATAGGGATGCAAGGTCAATAGAGTTACATGACGAATGTCTTCCCTTCACTTTGGGGCTACCAGTAGTTGTGTACACTTTTATTGATGTGAGATATCCTTATGGTAAATATTTGTATTGATGCGAAATTGGTCCCAAATTCTGTAGGGGAAATTTGCCCAGCTAATCTGGCTACCAGTTCCTACGAATAACGGACCAATGTGAGATGTCAGTATGAGTATGGGCCATAAGACGAAGGGCCTGCTTTGGGCTTTTGAGATATTAAGTGGTTGGACCCGCCTCTTTTCCTCAGATGAAATGTTAAATGGCCAAGGAGACACGTTAGGTGGTATCTACACAGGGTCGGCTTCTGGAAATAGGTCTTAAATGATGGGGTCTATCTTAATTAAGGTCTTAAATGGCCAGAGTCTTCCTATTTTCCACTTGGAAGTATTAAGTTGCCTATGAGATTCCATATGATGTTAGCTAGATAATACCATTGATGAGCACGCTTCTGTAATAGGTCTTAAATAATGGGGTCTGCCTTAAATAAGGTCTTAAATGACCAGAGTACCTATTTTTCACTTGGAAGTATTAAGTGGCTTGGGTACTATCTCTCACATTATTAGCTATTTATGACATATGATTGGGATATGAGATTTTAGAAACCTGCTGTTGGAATGGTAGGTATTAAGTGGTTGGACCCGCATCCTTTTCTTATAAAGAAGTATTAAATGACTTCAATGGTTTTATGTTCGTAGACATATTCTTATTTTGAAATATACTGCCCAAGTACTGAAAATTTAAGACTCGAGGTTTTTATGCATTAGACACTTGTTGTTCTGACTCCCTTCTTATTACAACGTAGGTTAAGGATGGAGTGATGGCGTTGACGATGCTTAGAGATGGAGAAACTTGGCTAGTTTAGTATTTATTATTATTTGCTTTTATGTGTACCTATGGGTTTAGATAATTGTTGTAACGTATATTATATTACGGTTTTTATGGGATTTTGTGTTATGACATTTTTATAGTTTTGAATAAAAGGATACACTTTTCTATTATATTTTGTTCCATCTGTTGTGAGTTCTAAAATTTCAGTTATGGCTCTGCAATGTTATTTCTTTTTACTACCAAGGGCTTGCCTTAGAATGGAACTAAATTTCGGTGGGCCTTTTCTGGATCGAAATTTAGGCATGTTCCTAGGTGGGTCGTTACACTCGTTACCATGCATAGCATAGGCTTGCAACATGCTATGACGTTAGATAGACATAATGTCATGATGACCGGGAGTAACAAAAGGCTATAGGAGTAAGTTATGTGTTATGTTGTATGCAATAGACTCCTCGAGCATTGTTGTGTCCATATTAGTCTTTCATATTGATTGTATATGATTACATGGAAACATTATAGCAGTTCATTTACACTTTATCTGGATGACTATTATATGGTGTAAGCCACTTAACCCATATGACCTATTGTGTGGTAGTCTATTCCTATAATTAGTTGTGTATCTACCAATTATGGAGACTTGTTATGTTCTTGTCCATTGTATGATTGTTTGCTAGATATGACTAGTTGTCAGCTCACATAGGTCTAGACTTGTGTGTTCATCTCACCTATGGCGACTTAATGTGTGATCGTCCACTATTGGTACCTTATTGCTTATTCTTCCATTATGTAATGCTCGGGTTAGACCGAGTATTACAGATTTCCAGGTAAGGACGTTCTGGAGCTCAGGAGGCGAGCTGGATGGCAGGAACGTATGGAGTGTGATATATTGTTATTTATTGGGACGAGTTATTATAACTGTCCAGTCTATTGTAATGATTGTAACTCTGATGAATTGTATGTAAAGTAACCATTACATCTTTCTTTTATAAAATGCTATTATTTGTTATTATATTTAATTCGCTGCGAATGTGAGATGTTGTGTTCTCTATTCTTCTTTCTTCTTTCTTCTTTCTGTTTCTTTCTTCTATCTCTTTCTTTTTCTTCTAACTATTTGGAATTTTCGGGTTCGAAAATTCCGGGTCGTTACATTTGGTATCAGAGCCAGGTTATATACTTGTTTGTTGGTTATGACTTATTGTGTGCTCATCTATTATTATGACTCTTTGTGTGCTCATCTACCTTAAATTATATTTTCTTATTTCACCCAGTTATACTTGCATGATCTATGATGCTAGTATGTGTATAGAGGATAATGGGTGATTTTTTGCATGGTATTTATGATACTATATTATGGTTTTATATGGACATCTTAATGCACTATATTATATATTTTATACCATGCTAGTCATCATATTTAACATTTCTACCCTTGACATAGTCTGACCAATATATCATTCATATAATACTCGGGTCAATTAGAAACATCTTAGGTTTAGGGACAAAGTAGCTAGCTTGTAGATTTCAAGCATAGTTTGGAGGCTAGTTTATTAGTAAGGTGGTGTACCATATATGTATTAGTGTGGCCTCATGTATGTATAAGATGTTATTTGTTGGATTGTATGTATTGGACATGTCATAAACATTTTGGAGAGTGGGTATTTGCCTCTTTTTATATAGATCTGCTTGGATATGTATATGTTATTTATTATATTTTATCACTGCAATTATAATGTCTATGATCTATGATTTATGTATATTATGTATTGTTCTATCCTAGAAATGCACGTGTTTATTGCTTTGCGACAATGCCAAGTACATATAGATGAGATATATATGATTTGAGATAAGTACCAGTGTTAGCCTAAGTGAATATTCACATATGACAAACCAATATCGCACCATTCTCTGTATACAATATTACTCAATATTACTCTTTGAGAGTATGTATGGAGGTAGGATGTTACACTTGGTATCAATGCAGGTTTAGAATAATACATAGTATATGAGACATAAGTCTTGGCCTTAGATGAGACATAGAATTCATGTCCCTTTGAATGTGTATGGTAATTACCCTATATTAGTGACATACTTGTTATTTTCTTATATATTATCTTTACTTCTACCCATTTCTAAGTGTTGGTCTCTATGTGAGATGGAAGAAGCGGATGATGGAGGTTGTATAGATAGAAGTAGTTTCTTGACCAACAGTGTTTACATTGAGGATGAATATTAAACCTTCATATGGCTTTGAATGGAGTAGGTAGTTATCTAGTCGGGGTGACAATGCGAAATGTAGCAGTATATCCAATAGTGAATGTAGTGGTGTAGTGAAATAGATAGCTTTCCACTGAGAGCATTGTTTGGTTTACTTTTTATGTGCTTGTTTGGTTGATTTGTGCCTTGCTTATTCTATTTGTTTGATTCATGCTTTGTCATGATAAATTTGGAAGGAATTGTGGGATCAGTCTTGAGCGTGGTGCTAGGTAGGAGCTATCATTCAAAGCTAGGTGCCCACTTAAGTCTTAGAAAACCATTGGTACCTTTCCATTATGAAGTCTGGAAGAGTATATGCAAACTATTGTTTTCTATAAAAGAAAACTATGTTATATATATAATTAAAGATAGGACATGACTAAGAACATAACTAAAAGCTTGCTTGTTTGTATGCTTGAATGATTGATGCATGAAGCTTGGATTGTTGTTAGTGATTGATTATTTTATTCTATTTATAGAGACCATTTGAAAAGGCTTTAATGCAGGAAAACAATTGTTTTCATAAAAGCAAGTTATTGAGGGGGGGGTGTGAGTGTATTTGAAGAAATTTTAGAGGTTGATACCACGTTGGTTTTTTATGTTGAGTGCTTTAAGAATTCTAGTCGATGCGTTTTACCAAAGTATCAGTAGGGATTCTTAAACACTAGGATGTGGCATTTGGACATGATATTTCAAAAAGAATATAATATTTGAAAAAGTAGAATGTTTTATAAAGTGGAAAGTGTTTTGGAAAAGTTAACAATATTTTGAAAAAGATATAATGTTCTGAAATATGTATAGAATATTTTGGAAGAAGAAAATTATTCCAAGTAATAATAAAACCAATGTTTTGAAAACAATATTTGGAGGAAGATTTTGAAATAAGTATAATATTTTGGAAAACGTAGAACTACTATTTTGAAAAGAAGTATAATGTTTTAAGAAGTGCTATGAATAATATTTTGAAAAAAATGTTTTGAGATAAGTTAAATAATATTATGAAGGAAGTAAATATTTTTTTGAAAAGCTATTGAAAATATTTTAGGGGGAAAATGTTTTGAAAGGAAAACAATACTTTGTGAAATAGTAAAAACTATAGCTTGAAAAGAGTACCATATGATGATTTGAGGAATGATATAAAGTTTTTTTTTATATCAAAGTATATGTTATTTGGTGAGTATAGTATTGTTTTGAAAATGATAAAGTTGTTTTCATAAGTTTGATGTTTTGAAAATGACAATTGCAGCCATCAAACATTGGTAGGCAGTTGAGATTGATGGCAAGGCAATGTTGATTACACGATCAATGCTACAGCCAATCAACAAAATGAGTTGCCAAATATTTCATGACAAGGTAATGTCATTATTTTTAATAAATGTGAGTTTTTAAAATTATAGTATGTGAGCAAGTGATTTGTGTGTGATATTGCAGATGATTTACTTGGATGAATGTTGTGAACATGTTGGTAATATAGTGCTCTTAGTTACAAAGATGTATGTTTGAGTTTTCAACTTAAAGTAAAATAAAACGATATTCTTATATCTTGAGTAAAGTGTGGATTTCGAAAAGTTATTTACATGAATTCCAAATATTTCGTGAAGAAATTTTTTCAAAGAAAAGTGATAACATAATAATTATAGTGATGATGATTGAAGTATAAAAGTATTTTCATACAGTAAGGAAAAGTAAATTTGTTAAACCAATGTTGAGAAACTGAAAATAATTTTTCAAAAAATTATGCATTATAATATTCACATGCAATAATAAAAAATTACGATTAATGAGATGACCAAATGTGAATTAGGGTTAAATGAGTTTTTGAAAATATAAATACTTTGGAGGGTATGAGAATGTAAATAATGTGAATTCTATATTGTGAGATTGGAAAGAATTTTTTAAGGAAGAATGTATTTATATTACCAATGATATATGTATTGATGATAAGTTTCAATAAAGAAGTGTAAGAATTTGATTTGGGATTAAAAGGTTCACAAATTCAATTAGTATGAAGGAGATGTTTTGAAAATTTATTTTTGAAATGAAGTTAGTCGATATTTTTGTGTTTAAGAATGAGAGTAAGAAAATCCATTTTTGTTTTCTATACACAATTTTTACTAGAAGGTTGGATTTTTGTAAGTTTGATTTTTCGGAAGCGGATTTGAAAGTAAAGAACTTTGATATAGGATTCTTTAGCCTAATTTTGATATTATAAGATAGAAAGGTTGATTTTAATGAGATCATAAATTTTGGACAAGAATTTAGAATTTTTTTGAATTTTTAATGGCTAACTAAAATAGTCATAACCTTTTGCTTTATGGTCAAATATTGGTGAATTTTCGGAATACTTTTCATTATAGAGACTACTCCGAAGTTCTCCAATAATTCCATATTTAATTTGTATTTATGAGAGTTTCAATCCTCCTAAATTATTTTTTCCTAACTCATAACCCATAACCATAGATGATGGGCAATGTTGATAGTCCACAGTTCGATGGAAAGCTATAAAAACGATCCGATAATTTACGTGGAATTGGGTGAGATTGTTGAGTTGTTAAGAAGGAGCATTAGATGGTAGAAAGCTAATTTTTCTTTGTAGATGGCTGTTGATTCGATACAATGGGTAGCATATACCTAAGTAAAGGTGGAACCTAATTATCGAATATTTTATAGTGTTGTTGTGTGTCGCTCTGTTCAATACTTGATGGGTTTAAGTCCCGAGCTATCTCAAGAAAGTGAATAAAGAATATTGTGTTTTGATTGGCTTTGATTATTGCGATTTGTTTTAGTGGTTGAATGTTGTTTTCCTGTGTTTTAATTGTAGATGGGTGTAGTAAAGTTAGATGTATGCCTAGAAATTTTCCTTAAGGAGAAATTGCAAGGACGTGTTTTTCTTAAGATGGGAGTACGTAAAATCCTAGATTGAAGAAGCAGTAATTTAGGATTTTATGATGATGTTTTTGAATAATTATATTGTTTAAATAAAAAATATTGGAAAATTAAGATGATTTGGAAATATGGAAATTTGTTTAGGATTTAAATGATGAGGTATTTTTTCATTAAATTGGAAATTTCAATAATCAAAAGATTAGTTGAGATTTGAGGTAAATAAATTTGTTTCAAGCATTTAAATACATTAAGAGAAATTATTCTACAAAGTGATTATTAAATGAAATAATTTTGGGTTTAAAATATTTTAAAGCATTGAAATATTAATAAAGAGAATTTTTGGTTATATTTAAATTAATGCTGATACATTAAAGTTTAAATGATTTTAACTGTATTAAAAAGGGAATTAATAGTTTTGTACATAGTTATATAGTGAAAACAAAGGTATTTTGAAATCCATTTCAAGAAGAAAGGATTTTTAATTAACTTTTAGGGTTAGTAGATAATATTATAAACTAGGCTAAATTGTGTAATTAACATGGTAATTATTTATATTTGGGGAAAATATTGAATTTTGCTTTATTTAAATATAAAATTGTTGTATAAATAATAATACTTTGTAAAATGCCAACTAGTAGTTCAGATACGAGATTAAAGGTCACGAGTTCGATCCTCATGATTGACAATTGTTGGCATTAATGAACAATGTCCAAAAAAATGTATTTTGTAAAATGAATTTCCTTGAAAGGGATTAAATTTATTTTGAGTTAAGTAGAGTTTGTTTTCTCATTGAAAAGAAAATATAAAATATAATTAAAGGAGATGTATTTACAAGCCTATATATCTAAGCTTAAATCTAACTAATGAACCAGCTTCTTTCCTTCTCCTTCCCTTTTCATAATTCTAGAAACGCCATCCACTTTAAAAGGAAGAAACCGTGCACTTTTTCATCTCATTTTTTAAAATTCAAAGCCTAAACCAAGCTTCTTCAAAAATTCCTAACAAATTAAATTAAGTTCCATAAATCCTAAAATTTAAATACATGTTTATCCATCCATCATTACATCCTTAAAAGCAACCAAACAGAGATTTTTGATCAAGATTGGAGGATAAGTGGAAGATATGGTAAAGGGAAGTTTGATATAGCAGTAGATGGAATTGGATGGACTCTTCTTTCTTGCTTCAAGGTGAGTAATTATATTGCTCACAATTATGCTAGGATAAACTAATGTATGAATATAGGGTTATATCTGTTGATTTATGTGATTAAATTGAATGCACTGTACCTCATTATATATGCAAACCCATTCCCCGATCTGCACTCTTGACCCCATTGATTCTTAGTGTGTGAATGAATAATTGTATTAAGAGAGTTAGGCGTATGCCCTTTGAACATTATATAATATGTTACATATCCTAACTCTATGACCAATCTTGTTTATATAAAGTATTTAATTTCTATTATATACCTTGTTATATTGTGATATAATTACTTATTAATTGATTTAAAGTATATTAAACAGAAAATCCTTAAATAATATGTTTTTTCATAATAAACACAAATAGCTGTAATCACAAGAAATTTTTTATAACATAGAATAATATATCGTTTAAATATTCCAGATCAATTTGTTTTGGGAAAGGATATCGATATATTTGCTGAGATCGGAGTAAGTAACGCTCTCCAAATATTGGGCAATGTTTTACTCATGGCTGTTGGAAGCACCAAGGGGTTACGTACTCGTAGTTATTGGATAACTATGGAATGACTCACTCTTTGGTTTCCTATTAGTTAATAACAACTAAGGTCAAACAGGAAATCTCAAAATGACGATGTTATGCAATTCTCTCAAGTTGAGAATACCATTGAACTTCAATGAGGATACTCCACTCTGATTATAATTAAATTATGGCATGGCGACCATCGAGTGATTATAGTTAGGTATAAGTTGAAGCACTGAAGGTGAAACACTATTCAGTAGGTAATTCATCTCCTTGGTTGTACAAGGCTAGTATCATGATCAACTATAGTCAACTTAATATCAAAATCTCATATCACAGTAGCATGGGTAATTATAAATTTTATTGTTGAATTAAGTAAATTTGTTTATGGACTATTCAAGTTGAATATGGATGATACTGGAATTTTGACCGAAACCAAATTCCGTAAAACCTAAAGTGATGTAGCATTAGCGAAGAGAATTAATGTAAATAGTATTACTAAAAGGTAATGCTTATGTAAATTTAGATTTTATACATGAAGATGTATAAGCGATAAATTCTAACAAACTGTCACTCCGTTAGCTAAGATGACAAGTGAATGTTAATATTCAAATAGTTACGTATTAATATCCGATTGAATTTACACTTATTTAATAGCATAACCATATTGGTGATTTCTTCAATATACCACGTAATATAATTGATTTAAAAATTGTTATAAATTAATTAGTATTTATGTAATATTGATTATTTACATATTTGATGTATTTGGTGCTATTAGTAATTTTCAAGATTCTCTACCTCTCTTGGTCACTATAACCATCACCACTCCACCCATAGCCATGCATTCTAGCACTCTATATAAACATCAAAATAGATCAAACTCTAGTGGTACTCTAGGCAATTGCAAAGCCGAGCGTGTGATCAATTTTGATCTAGGAGAATTCATCAAAGAAGGTGCATTTAAGGGCCCATCTTCAAAGGTAATGTCATTTACAATTATATATGTGGTAATTAGTTTTATAATAATTTTGTACATGTATTGACCGTCTTATCAACACTGTAAATAGTCTAGATCTTGTTATTCAATTATATCATATAATATTATTATTGATTCACGGTTAGATTGAAAAAACTTGCAAACTTATTCAATTCAGCTGTACATTATTATGTATATATATTTCATGTTTTTCTTCTAATTATTATCAATGAAAAATATTTTTAAATCACTGTTCATCATTTAAACATCAATGTTCATTAATATAAATATTTAAATCTTTATGTGTAAATAAGATATATATATATATATATAACTTTCGGCAAAAAAGTTAATATTAATAGTATTTTAAGATTGCTGAATAATTTTCATTCTTAATATATATATATATATATTTAATTTTAAATATTATTACTTTTAAACATAGTTTATATATAATGACTATATATATATCTGTGTGTGTATCAAATTATTTACAATATATATAATATATATATGTGTGTATGTATCAAATTATTTACACATAATAAAAATAAAAGTACAAAATGGCTTCTGCCGCTTCCGCCTTTTCCCCCCTTTCAGCTTTGAAAACCACGTCCAGTCAAATCGCGCCGCTTCTCGCCCCTTTATCTGACTTCCCGCCGCTTCTATTGCCTCCCGCTCCTGACCCTCCTCCCCCTCCTATTCCTCCCTTCCACACCTCTAATGATGTTTCCCTCTCTGTTGCAGTTTCTACCTCTCAACTCCATCCTTTTCCCGCTTCTTATCCTGCGCCTTCTAAGCCAACCGCACCCCCACCTTTGCCGCAGTGGTCATCTCTGTTCAAGGCGAAACCGAGGAACGCTGGTAGCTTCAGGGCATCTGAAGTCTCTCTCACCTTCTCTGGTGATACTCTCATTCCCCCTGTCGAAATCTTACAAGCTGGAGACAAAGAATGGCGCAACTATCTGGTCGGATTTTTCCTCGACGAGCCTTTACCTTACTCCATGGTTATCTACCTGCTCAAACGTATCTGGAGGCTAACTGGAACCATCAAGGTTAAAACTAATGGCTTCCTGTTCTTTTTTCTCCTATCTAGCGAAGAAGACCGGAACAGAATCCTCGAAGTGGACCCAGTAATCTTAAGGAACAAGCTCTTCATCATTAAACCATGGGATTCTGCTATAGGTAATAGTTGTTGTAGTATTAAAAAAGTACCTGTATGGATTAAATTGTTTGACATACCTATGTATGCTTGGTCTCTGCTTGGTATAAGCTAGCTAGCATCGAGAGTAGGCAAATTTCTTTGTATGGACGAATCAACCGAAAAACTTGATAGGCTAGAATTTGCTAAATGCATGGTTGAAGTCTCCCCTAACCAAGCCCTACCTGATGAGTTTCCCATCCAGATGGTAGATGGCTCTGTGCACTTTGTTCGAGTCAGTTATCTTTGGAAGCCTCTGATCTGTTATCTCTGCAAAGTGTTTGGCCATAATCAATCTAGTTGTCTTAAACACAATAAGGATAAGGAGAATGATGCAGGAGGATATGGTAAAACAGCAGTTGAGAAAGTGATTAGATCCAAAAAAAAGTGTTGATAGTAAAGTTGATAATTTGCCTATAAAAGGAAATGTAACTATGCCTTAAAAAAGGAAGCAAAAAGGAGTATGGATTAAAGTCAGGAAAAGAAATATGAGATCCAATACATCTAAAGTTTCCTCCCCTGTTGATAGTCAATTTAAAATGAAATGCAATAATTTAAATGGTGCTGGCAAAGGTAAATTATCTGATGAAGTTGCAGCTTTGGGAGTACCTCTCTCAGAAAAAAAAGTCCTTAGTAGGGGCAGGAAAAATACAAAGGCAAGAATTGGATCTTAGTAATACTTCTTCTGCTATTAATAGCAGTGAACTTGATCTAGATCGCAGTACTGACATGGAAGTGGAGTAAGAGAATAAGAAAGTTAATGCGGGTGTCGTGGAAGATGATACAGAATTAGATAAAGCTGATAATAGAGAAACAGAGAATGAAAACATACAGCGCACTTTGAGTAACGTGATGGAATTAGATGCTACGACTCCTGAACGAAGTAAACCTCCTAATGTTTGCTCTGACATCAGAGAGGAGGGTGAAATAGATGAGGCTAATTTCCTTCAGAGTGCAGACTGTGGTGGCACTCTAGATTTTAAAACTGTGCATGTTCATGCACACCCTGTGCATATGTCTGCCCAATCATCTATCATTTCTTTTCGCTCAGATCCTTCCTCTTCGTCACAACTAGATGGACCATGTGAAATTTCTTCCTCCATTCATACTTCCAAGCAACTAGCTCCTCGTTTTGCTTGCAGTGCCAAAAAAGCCTCCCCAGGTCACAGTGCGACGACTAATGCAGCCTCTTTTGAGCCTTTAAAGCTCAACCATGCTACTAATAATGCAAAATCATCCAAACCACCAAAGAAAATTATTTCGAACTGCTATGAACATATCCTTCCGCCAGCGGCATATAGAGCTCCACCTCCCCTTGTCGAGTCAACCTCCTCGCCTAATGCTTCTCCTCAGACTACCACTGGGCCTATGACTAGACGCATGAAGGTGGGTTTCATGAACACGATGGGCCTCCCCACATAACTCGTATCATGCGGTACGGAGTAGGTACAGTGTTCGACAATTCATAAATAAGTGTGTTACTTTTTGGACATTTGGTCCTTTGGAAATAGCGGATGATCTGCTCTCTTGTTTGGCCTTGATATTCTCTGATACGTGTTATATCTTGGCCTACCAAGTTTTAAGTGTAACTGCATTGTCAAACTGTTTTGGGTTTTTCATTGCTTGCTGAGTCGTCGTGACTCGCTTTCTCTTGTTTTTTTTCTGGATTTTTTCCAGGATTGATGTTGAGTGACAATCTGTCATTCACCTGTACTGTATGCTTTTATTATTTTGTTATAATAAAATGGTCGGGGTCCATCCAACCCCGTCGGCTATGCCAAAAAATTATTTACATATATATATATATATATATATATATATATCTGTGTGTGTGTTTGTATATTTTAAAATATCATATATGTATATTAACTTGTTTAAACAATTTTAAACTTAAATTATATAATTGTTTTTAACAAAATATTTTCGATGAATTTTTATAATATTAGTTTCACTAATTTTAAACTAGTTATAAATATTTAAATTTACAATTATAAATCTGGATTTAAATTAGATTTTTTTACCTAGCCTTGATAAGTCATGTTAATACAATTTTTTTAATTTAAATTTATTAACTTTGTCAAAATTGATTTTTATTTTATTTTATTTAATTGCGTATATATTAATTATTTTGGAATTCATTTATACATAAGTACATACACATATTTAAAAATACTTCATACATATTAGATTATTTTGAGATAATTAAAACATCTATAAATGACGAATTTATACGTTATGGATATTTATACCTTAATTATGCACGGATTAATATGGAGCACTGATCCATCTTATGCACATGAGTATATATTGATATACACAAAACTAAATTAGTATTAAATAAATAAAATCTCATTTATTAATTAAATCAGAAAATTAAATTAAATTGGTTTTTATTTAAATAATCTAGATTGGATTTAGTAACCCATTAGACATCATAGGCCCACTAGGATACAAATTTTTTTTGAACCATACTCACTTTACCCGCTGTAGACCAGACTAGATGAAACTGTGATGTATGGGTCTATCTAACCTTGAATTTCATTACATTAAAGTAAATTGGGTTCAAAGTTGAGAATGAGAGAGAAGAAGATGAAACTGTGACGAACTGTATTTTACATACTGGAGGATCATAAAATATTATTTTTAAATCCAAACTATGAAGATCCGTATTGTACATACTATAGAAATATTATAGATGGAGTAGCAATGTTCAAGAATTCGTTAACCATTGTTGCAATAACAATATCACTTGTACACTTTTAAAACTTGACTTTGCAAAAGCTTTTAATTCAATTGATTGGGATTTTCTTAAAGATTTATTATTAGCCAGGGTTTCAGCATTAGATGGGTTGGTTGGATTATTCATTACTTAAAACTATAAATTCAAGTATTATGGTTAATAATATATTAGGGAAATTGAAACGTGGACTTAGTCAAGATGATCCATTGTCACCTCTTTTGTTTAATTTAGCTGCGGACGATTTTTCTAAAATTATAAAACTTGCCACAAGTAGTGGGATTGTATTTAATATTGGTAATAGAATTATGAATAATGGCATTTCCTCTCTTCAGTTTGTGGATGATACCATCTCTTTACATCTCATTTACCTAGATATATTATAGCACTTAAGTTTATATTATATAGTTTTTAATTGCTTTCTGGTCTAGAAATAAATTTTGATAGAAGTTCCATAATAGTTTGAATGATATTGTTAAGATAGAAAATCACATCGCTTGTCATTAAATTGTAAAATTATGAAATTTCTCATAGAAAATCTAGGTTTTTTAATAAGACCAACTAAACTCAAACATGATGATCGGTTAATAATAATAGATAAAATTAATAGTAGACTAACTATGGAATGAAAGGATGGGTAGGATAGTCCTTATTAACTCTGTTTTATTAGCATTACCCATATACTGGATGTAACGGCCCGTAAATTTCTGTGGTTTTATTTATTTAATTAATTGAATTTTTGTGAAATTTTAAACAATAAAATTTTGAAATCTAAATTTAATATTTGGAATACGTCTGTTTAAACATAAAAACTGGTAAATTTACATCAGTTAATTTGAAAGTTTATTTTCTAGTGTAATTTTATTCCAATTTATATCAGTTAAAATTGATGATAATAAAATGTTTTCCAAACCTAAATATTTTTACATAGAAAATTTGTAAATCATCTTCTGAGTGAGACGTCATCTTTCGTTTCGTCAAATTTGGACTTCTATTGCTCCGTTTATCTTATTTCTGTCAAATTTACAGCGTTTTTCGGTACCGATTATCGACTTTTGATACGATGGTCATACCACTGATATCTATATGCTGTTTTGATCGTCTCGTCGTGCTGATCCCTACGGTATGTTCAATTGTCAATTTTGAGATCCGGAAAACAGCGAAATTTATAGAAACGATCTTCGTATCGGTTCCGACTTTTGTTCTCCTATAACCGTTCATTTTCACCCTGTGAAAACCAATAGCTTTTCAGTTCTCAAAATTTATTTTGCCAACTATTTCAATTCCACCATTTCAATTTAAACCGGTTCATCCTTTCATATTATTTTCGTAGGTCAGTTTGCTTTAAAAGAAAGAAAGAACGGTTTGGATGTAACTTCATCTTCCCCTACATGTCTTCACATCTCCTCCTTCTTCACGCGAGATGCCGACCACAGCCAGCCTATATTTTCTCTACCACGGCCCCATGTTCACGCAGTTCCGCCCCTACTTCCCCGACCTCCCACCCGTCCACGCGTGTGCCTCTCCCTTCAAATCAGCCGACCTGACACCTCCTTCCATATCAACACTTCTCACCATTGCCTTCGCAGCCACTCTCCGTCTCTTGCTTCTCAGCCGAGCAAGCTATCCCCTCAGGTCAGCCGCCTTTCTTCCCCTCCTCCCTCAGCCACTTTCCTATATATATATATATTATATTATAAAGTATATTTATATAAAGAAGTTACTTGTCAAATTATTAAGCCTGCATATTTTTGTACTAAAGAAAATATATTTAGTGTTTAGTACAGCATGAGGGATGGTATATATTATTATATATATAATATAAGTTGTATACTAGTAACAACATAGATTTGCTATATATTAACTTTATAGTAGTTGTATATCAGTTTTACAAGTATATAAGTTACGTAGGTTGTATTTTCTATTTGGTTTATGCTCAGCTACATACATATATTTTGCTACATTTGATACGGATATATAAACTATATTTTGATTTAAATATTTATATATATAGTAGATATAGGCTGCTATATGGAATGTTATATATATATAAGATTTCCTTATATTGTTTACTAAGTTATGTATATACTTTTGTTACAGTATATAATATGTTATATATAAGTTGGATATCGAAGGGTGTATTTGGCATTCGAGAAATGTATCATATATGTTTTATTATATATATATGATATGTAAAGTTGGGGTCTAATGTTTCTCTTCTGGGATTTAAAGTAGAAAGGTACATCATGTGCTGTAATTTTTCCTTTGTTCTATTCATATATATATATATATATTCTATTGGATAAGTCTGCATATTGGTTTATATATATATTAAATTGTTTACAGATATATTTTTTCCTGCCTACCTTATGTAGTATCTGCATTTATATATTGTTAATATATATATGGTCTGTATATATATTTTTGGGTAGCTGGTATAGTTGTGTATATATATATATATAATTTTTGGTTATGGTATATATATATTATCTGACCATTTTATATAAGCCATACTATTGTGTTATGCAAGTTTATATGTATATATATGAATTAGTATAGTAGCATATGTTGTGTTTATATATAAGCTTGTGCAAGATTTGTATTATCGGTTGAGTTCGCATGTATATTATAACTTTATGATAGGTTAGCTTGTACAGGTAGGTTATATATGTTGTTATATAATGTTTACATCAGTGGATTTGCTCCGAACTTTAAATATATTTGTTTATATTTTTCCGGACTTTTAGTTTTAGAATTTCTATGTACGGTTGTTTCATACTGTACGAGTTTAGAGATATATTTTATATATTCATTGCTTAGTTGATATGTAGTTAAGAGGATATATATTGGTACAAGATTGTTTTCAGGGTATAGTTATACTAGTCTATAAGTTGCAGTGTATATATATGTATTTATGAAAGTTTATATATATTAAATATGTTTTACTCATACCTGTCTAAAGTGTATATGTTTAAAGTGAAGTTTGTTTTGATTGTTTTATACTAATATATTTTTCGGTTTCAAAACAGTTTATGCAGATGTGTTAAAGAATTTATTTGGGTAATGGTTTTAAGAATAATGATTTAGAAATTTTAAATTTTTTTAGTCCTGGGCTTAAATTAAAATACTGGATATATAATAATATATATTCTGTTATATCGAGTTGATTTGATTTGTTCTCATCAATTTCTATCTACCAGCTTCATCGGTCAAATCTGTGTCACCTTACTTCGTTTGAGATTCGTTGTTTGGATCGATCAGTTGTCGAATTTGTGATTTACCCTTGTGTTGTCCTGTCTTCTCTAGCCTCGGAAGGTGAGCAATCACTCACGATTAATGTTCTTATATTTATTAAATTTGATTTCAATTGTTATATATATGTCATTATCTGTATCTGTTCACCTGTGACATCTGACACCATTATCTGTTATTTATATTGTTGATATATGCATGTTGCTGTTGTTATTTTATTATCATATCTGTTATCACTCTGCAAGTTCCCTATTAGTATAGAATCACTATGGATTGAAATGATACATACCCGAACGATCTGTAGAATAGGAGAAAATCGTTATGGGTTGAAATGATAAACCCAAGCGATTTTCATTGAATTGAATTTGGGATTGCGGGTTGAAAAGATATATACCCGTATATATATTTTAAATTGCGGATTGAAATGATAAATATCCGTATCACTTGACCATAGGATAGAAAATTATATACAGACACCGTTGGTCTATATATAAATGTTTTGAAAATGATTTCTATGGTTTTGAAAAGAAATATATGGTTTTGATAAATATTGATTTTAAAGATTCATTAAAGTTTATTTAATAAAGTTGATAAATAATTGTTTAAGTATTTATTTAATATCTATATTTTCAAATATAGAATTTATAATGATTTGAAATTAATTGAAATTATATTTATTTAAGAATTATACTTAAATAAGTTTGATTTGAAATGTATTGAATTTGAAATTTAAAGAAGTGTTTTACAACTTGAAATTTGAAATGGTGACGTAAATGGATATTTCAAACTTATATATATTTAAATGGGATATTTTGTTTATTTAAATTGTAAATTGAAATTGTATTTAAATGTTATGGAAATGATTAAGTTAATATTTCAAAACTAAATAATTGTAAAGTGAATTTGATATGTATATAAATTTATCGAATTTAGTTTTGAAATGTTGAATATTTAAAGCTTTGAAATATATTAAAATTGAAATGGCTTATTTTATGGTTCAGATATGTATTTGAAATCGATAATTTGAAATGGTTTATTTAGAAGCTGAATCGAGTTGAAATTGATGATTTGAGATTTGATTAAATTAAATTTTTGGAATTCGAGTTAAATTGAATCGATTTGTGAAATTTGAGGAAACTATTTTATTTTATAAAGAAATTTTAAATTATATTTAAAACTATTGATACTTTACTTTATAAATTATTTTAATATAAACTATTTTAATATAAATCATTTTTAATATAAATTATTTTATTTTAAACTATTTTAACTTATAACTATTTATATAAACTATTTTATTTATAAACTATTTTATTATATATACTAATTTTAATATCTAAACTGTTTAAAAGGAAAGTGTTATGATTTCCAAAATGCTATGATTTCAAAGCTATGATTCCAATGTGTTTTGATTTTTAAAAAGACTATGATTTCGAAAGCGTTATAACTTTGGGAAGTGATACGATTTTGAAAATGGATATTTTTGAAGTGAAAATGATATCGTATTAAATTGGGTTTTGAAATGATAATGATATTTTGGTTTTGAAGTATAAACTATTTTGAAATGACCACGGTGTTATAATAACGATTGGTTGTTAAAGAGACCGGGATCAGATATGGACATACTCTCTGTCGATACCGAAAACCACTTTGACAACTGTGTATGCGGTGGAGTTTCCAGAATGAAGTAGGATGGTGGCGACGATCCGAAGGTATATACGTGGACCCAACTCCCGTGAGTTAGCATAAGGTGGCTAAAGCAAGAGCGATCGACGGGCCAAGGAGGTAGCACCTCTGATCAGACACACTTCTTCGATACCATTCTATTACTTTGTGATTGATTGGGTGTACCCCTTGATTTGGGAGTGTTGTTCGAGGTGGGCGGTAGTGGCTGCTATGCGTCACCACCAGTCCGGATGCGTAATTGGTATATCTACCCTGGCATTGCCTTGTGTGTCGTGTCACCTACCATATCGAGCTTTACTACGAGTTGTGATTTCTCCCGTAGCCTGTGGAGTATCGAGGGTAGCCCCCCTTTTGGGAGTATGCTAATACTGGATAGACTACTGGGACTATTACGTGTTAAGGTGGAAAATGTAAAGCCTTGATGCTATTTAAAAGTATGTTTATTTTATAATTAGACATTATTATAATAGCGGATATTACTACATAGTAGATAGTTTAACGGATCCTTAGAGGATGGTTATCCCAAACATCCTTTGAGTTACTTGTATTTCAGTTGATATTTCACTTGAGTTGGATTTATTGATATAAGAATGTTAATCCTGACTCGAGTGTTTGATTTCAGTTGATTTCGGTGATGTATTCAGATCTTGTATTTGATTATTTTATTGAGACATCTATGTATTCGAGACTTCTGTTGTATCCTGTTTAACTCTGTTATATATATATAGTAGCTTCATGAACTACTATTCTTTTGTTTCCGCTGCATTACTGTTATATTACTCTATGTCTATGATCTGTGATTATTTTATTTACAGTATATGCTGAGTTTTGCCAAATTCGATTTACAATCCATTGTTTTGAATTATTCAAGTCTGGCATGTGTGGATTTATTGTCGATTTGAATGGTCCAAAATACTGGGTCATTACATGTGGTATCAGAGCTCTGGTTTTAGGCAAAACTCAGCATATAGAATAAAATTCAATTACAGAATCACTTTCGTTCGGGCTTGAATTCGTTCTTTTTTGACTCGGTTTCTTTGAATTCTGGAATGTTCCCTTCGGTTCCAAAGTTCATCCTTGTCTCCCCTATTCGTGTCTTCTTAATTCTGGAGTATCCCATAACCCCACTTCGAATGATCTTTATAATAAATCGGCGGTCTCGCCAATCTTTGAATAATTTGTACAGGGGTGAAACTCCTTTACAATTGGTATTGATTCACTGGAGATATCTGTATCCTCGGTTTATGATGCTGCTATCTTTTACTTTACCTGAATTCTATCTCTTGCGATCGAATGTTGATTTGCATCAGAATTCTGTATCGATCTTATTATTGAAGTCACAGTTGACCCGGTTAAGGTTGCCCGTGATTTACATAAGTCTATCCATTCGTTTCTCTCTTTGGAATATGTATCTTCCTATCGAGACTATCTTTTAGTTGAATTCTTTGTTTAGGATCCCTCTATATTTGAATCTCTATTTTTGTTTTGAAATTCATCTTTGAATCATCGAGTGAGGGAGTGTATTTGTAATTAACAATAAAATGTTTTATATATTGTGTTGTTTGAGTTGTTGATGTTGATTTGGGTTTTCGATCGATTCGTCTGATCAACGCTATCGATAGGATTTCCAAAACACCTGAACAGAGCAGACTGACACAATATTATTTTCATATTTGGTAAATGAAATAAATTTGTATGATTATATTATATATATAAGTAAAAAAATTTGGAATTTAATAGTTAATTAAATTGGTTGTTGAATGATAATATTTGATTTTCGTTTATTGTTCTAAATGAATTTATAAACATGGTTTATAAATTGATTTGGAATTGAAATGAATTTAAATTGAGAATTTAAGAATTTAATTTTCGGTGATTTCAAACTTTGGTTTAAAGTTTTAAAATGTATATTATTTAAAGTATTTTCGAATAGGAATTGTTACAAAGAATTTTAAAATGTTGAAATCAGTGCTCTCCTCATTTGTCGTTGGAAAATAATTTCGGTGATGGCGGCCGCATCATCGACATTCATTTTCGAGTTTCGAAGTGGAGAGATCATTCTGTGGCTTTGCTACATTTTGTGTTGGAAAAATTAATTTGATTTGAATTTCCGAAGTATGGCTTGATTTATAATATATATATATATATATATATATATATATATATATATTGGTATATGGTCATAGATTTAATTTGATATATATAGTATATATACTTATCTCTAAATGTTTTGAAGTGAATTGGAAATTTAATTCTTAAATTTTGTTAAAGGATGATTTTAATTACAAAATATGTCCAAAAATTTTGAATAAATATTTAAACTTGAAATAAATTGAATTAGGAAAATTTTACTTGTATACTACTCAATTACATCCTAATATAATTTGCCAAAATTATTCAGAAGTTGAAAATGTAATTGGATAATATACAATATAAAATGACTTTATAAGGAAAGATTTGAGTGTTATAATAAATGTTATACACTTAAATTTTATTATAAAGATGTTAATAGAGATAAATAGGATAATAAGTTAATTGAATAACAGATCAGACAAATAAATTTGTTTTGAAGGAATTAATAAATTGAAATTAGATCAACTTATGGAAATACCTTGAATTTAAAATCAATTATTGAATATAAATTAATTTAAACCATATAAATTATGGTTTAAATTAATTTATATGGTTTAAATATATGAAAAAAAATTAAGTGGAATAAACTTAATAATAATTTGGATAAAAGAATTAAATTTGTTGAATAAAATATGAGGATAATAAATGATTATACAAATTGATGATCTAGAAATTGTTAATTGAGGATGACTAGATAATAAGATCATGAATTTAGAAATAGATAGATTGATTTAACTTAAGTGAACTCAAATAGATTTAACCAAAATGTTGGATATTAATTAGTTTAATTTGAAATTTATATGGTTTTATGATCAGTTATTATTTTGTTTTCAAAGCCAATTTTCTTTTTGGTTGGTTCTATTCTCCCACCTCCTTCCTTTTTGGGGACGAAAAGTTTTGAGTGGGGGAGAGTGTAACGGCCCGTAAATTTCTATGGTTTTATTTATTTAATTAATTGAATTTTTGTGAAATTTTAAACAATAAAATTTTGAAATCTAAATTTAATATTTGGAATACGTCTGTTTAAACATAACAACTGTTAAATTTTCATCAGTTAATTTGAAAGTTTATTTTCTAGTGTAATTTTATTCCAATTTATATCAGTTAAAATTGATGATAATAAAATGTTTTCCAAACCTAAATATTTTTACATAGAAAATTTTTAAATCATCTTCTGAGTGAGACGTTATCTTTCGTTTAGTCAAATTTGGACCTCTATTGCTCCGTTTATCTTATTTCTGTTAAATTTACAACGTTTTTCGATACCGATTATCGACTTTTGATACGATGGTCATACCACTGATATCTATATGCTGTTTTGATCGTCTGTCGTGCTGATCCCTACGGTATGTTCAATTGTCAATTTTGAGATCCGGAAAACGGCGAAATTTACAAAACGATCTTCGTATCGGTTCCGACTTTTTTTCTCCTGTAACCGTTCATTTTCACCCTGTGAAAACCAATAGCTTTTCAGTTCTCAAAATTTATTTTGCCGACTATTTCAATTCCACCATTTCAATTTAAACTGGTTCATCCTTTCATATTATTTTCGTAGGTCAGTTTGCTTCAAAAGAAAGAAAGAACGGTTTGGCTGTAACTTCATCTTCCCCTACATGTCTCGTTTGCATCTCCTCCTTCTTCACGCGAGATGCCGACCACAGCCAGCCTATATTTTCTCTACAACGGCCCCATGTTCACGTAGTTCCGCCCCTGCCTCGCCGACCTCCCACCCGTCCACGCGTGTGCCTCTCCCTCCAAATCAGCCGACCTGACACCTCCTTCCATATCAACACTTCTCACCATTGCCTTCGCAGCCACTCTCCGTCTCTTGCTTCACAGCCGAGCAAGCTATCCCCTCAGGTCAGCCGCCTTTCTTCTCCTCCTCCCTCAGCTACTTTCCTATATATATATATTATTATAAAGTATATTTATATAAAGAAGTTACTTGTCAAATTGTTAAGCCTGCATATTTTTGTACTAAAGAAAATATATTTAGTGTTTAGTACAGCATGAAGGATGGTATATATTATTATATATATAATATAAGTTGTATACTAGTAACAACATAGATTTGCTATATATTAACTTTATAGTAGTTGTACATCAGTTTTACAAGTATATAAGTTACGTAGGTTGTATTTGCTATTTGGTTTATGCTCAGCTACATACATATATTTTGCTACATTTGATACGGATATATAAACTATATTTTGATTTAAATATTTATATATATATAGTAGATATAGGTTGTTATATGGAATGTTATATATATAAGATTTCCTTATATTGTTTACTAAGTTATGTATATACTTTTGTTACAGTATATAATATGTTATATATATATTGGATATCGAAGGGTGTATTTGGCATTCGAGAAATGTATCATATATGTTTTATTATATATATATATTGTGACGACCCGCATTTTTGACCGTTCAAATCGACAAAACATACACACATGCCGACTCAAAAAATCCAAAATACAGATAGTTATTGGGGTTAAATAAGAAAAGAAAAGGAAGAACAAAAACAAACTCAGAATCTCGCAGCGGAAGGAACAAGATATAATAATAAAATAACAGTTCATGAAGCTGTTAAATAAATAAATTTGATTATTATTATACATCATAAATCAGAGTTCATACATATCAGAGATAATACAACAATGCAGCAGAAAAATAATACAGTAGTAGAATACAAATGATGTAATACCAAACTCCGTCTTCGTCCTCCAGAATATACCTTCAACCTACTCTGAAATGCTCAGGCTGACCCGAGCGTAATGAAAAGACAAAACACTTGAGTCAGGACTAAAATATCTCATGTAAGTTAAATCGAATAAGTAAATATGAGTGTGACGGCGTCGGAGATGTTTACGGGTTTTAGACACCTCCTATCCAGTGTTTAACGTGCGTGCATTAACTTAAGAGATGTTCGGGATTTCCATCTCCTAAGGATCCGTTAAACTATCTACTATATAATAGAATACGCTATATACAATAATGTCTATCATAAAGTAAAATATCAAACTAGCGTTAAGCCATGGCCCATTCCACCCTTAACGCATTTTTATTCCCAATAGCATATACAAGACCGTAGTTTCCCCAAAACCGGAAGTCACCAGAGGGCAATCCATATACTAAAGGTACAAACCAAAATCGTAGTGGTCGCGAATAGGATAATCAGTATGACAAGGTACATGAGGCAATACCAACTAGGATACTAGTAGTTGCGTGATCCGGACTGATGTTGGGCATAGCAGCTACTACCCCAACACCGCGAAACAACACTCCCAAAATCGAGGGGTGCACCCAAATCGAATCACAAAAGCAATAGACATGGTAACGAAGAAGTGTGTCCACTAGAGGTGGCGAACCTCAATGGCCCGGCGCGGCTCCTGTTTTAGTCATGTCAGGGTTCATCCAATATCGTTCTCTTTCTTCAAATCAACACGTTTACCAAAACCTTCCACTTCATTCTGGATCAACACTCCACGTATACTAGTTATTAAAGTGGTTTTCGGTATCGATAGAGAGTATGTCCATATCCGATCCCGGTCTCTTTAATAACTACGTATTATTACACCGGTGGCTCTTTTACATTTTCAAATCGATTCATAATTGATATCAAAATATCATATTTGCTTCAAAATCAAATCCATTTCAAATATCATCATATCTATTCAAGATGTAAGATTCCGTTTCAAAATCATTTTTTCGCCTCAATATCTCATTTTGATTTCAAAATCATTTTTCGCCTCAATATCTCATTTCGATTTCAAAATCATTTTTCGCCTCAATATCTCGTTTCGATTTCAAAATCATTTTCCGCCTTAATATCTCATTTCGATTTCAAAATCATTTTCGCCTAAATATCTCATTTCGATTTCAAAATCATTTTCGCCTAAATATCTCATTTCGAATTTCAAGATCATTTTCGCCTCAAATATCTCATTTCGATTCACATAAACTCGAATTCCAAAATTAAAATTTAATCAAATTTCAAATCATCAATTTCAACTCGATTCAGCTTCTCAATAAACCATTTCAAATTATCAATTTCAAATACATATTTGAACCACAAAATAAACAATTTCACTTCCAATATATTTCGAAACTTTAAATATTTCACATTTCAAAACAGTTCATATATTTATATAAGAATATAAGATTCGCTTTAAAACCATTTCGTATTCAAATTAGAATATACTTCAAATTAAACATCCGTATTAAGTAGTTTACTTAATTTCTGGAACAATTCCAATTCAATAAACTTAGATTAACATTCGGATTTCAAGAATTCATTTAAGTATTACATTCCAAATCAATTTCAGTTCAAATCCTATTCAAATCAATTTTATCTTCAAATTTAATTCAATAGTTTCAATTTAGTCCAATTCACAAATTTCTTTGAATTTCAATTAAATTCCAAATTAATTAAATCTCAATTTCAAATCAATTTTTAATTCCAAACTCAAACTTGAAATATCATTTCATATAAATTTTCTTAGAAATATCCAGAGTTCGATTAAAAGTCCAATCTTTTAAAACAAATCAACTTTCGAAAATTTACGCCGTATTTCATTTTTCTTAAAAATCTAAACCAAAGAATAATTAAACAATTTCATTTACCAAGTTTAAATTCCAACATCTCGAGCTTCAATTTAAAATAATTCAATTTCCATAAATTGGATTTTTTCATAACTTTAAATCAAATCATTTAAATAAATTTCAAATCAACGATTTTAAAATTATTAATTTAACCAATCCGGTGTCCGTATGTAATTTTCTATCCTATGGCCAAGTGATTATTTATTTCAATTACATGTCAGGGATGAATATATATTACTTAAACCAATCACAGTGTCATATGCATGTATAACAGGATATATACAAATAAACATCCAAACATTTAAATATCAACCAATAGCATCCATCGAAATAAATCATCCAATAGTCAATACAATTCACGGCAATTTCATAGTTATCAATATCGGGAAATTTGATTTTGATTAAATTCTAATTTCAATTTACTGTCAATTTAATTTTTCAACGGTGAATTCACATGACAATCTATATGACAATTAAATTTTTATCAAACAACGACAAATAAATTCATATCACTTCATAATGTCAAGTTTAACTACCATAAAGATATTCAGTACGTTGTGAGCGTTATAAAACACTCACCTTGAGTTTCGATTTTTAAATCAAATCGAACAACGTTCGATTTAACCTAAAATTTTAACGAGCTCCAAATGTCTTCGGATCTAAACTGCAGCGTAGCTCTCGTCGCTGCGATTCCAACGTCGCCAGTTTCGCCCAATTCCGACCTCGCACGGATGAGATATGATATTTTAAAGTTTGAATACAAATTAAATAAACAATTTCTTTTCTTTTTTTTACCAAAACAAATCACGGCCGTTCGTTCCAGATCCAAAGCCCATAGCCCTTCTTCTCCAATCGCGACCTACAGGGAAAAACGAACCCACACACGCAACAACCGTCTTTCTTCCATACGCACGCAACTAGGAGCGACCGGACGTTGATCAGGGGATGCCATCGCGTGCGCCTCTCCTTGCTCCACCTTCGCGCCAAGTTTTGCACCCCATTCGCCACTGTTTGTACGCAAACCAAGAAAAACCGTACACGCTTCCAAGTCAGATCTGGGTGAATCCGTGACGTAAAAGCATAGATCAACCGTATGGATTTGAAGAGCTCGCCGAGATCTACAACTTTGCTTTTGGAATTTTTTGATTTCGTTGAACGGATTGAGAGATATTAGGAAAAGAAGTTCGAGTGATTCTGGCCATTGAATAAGTGGCGGCCATGAGATAGAATTAGGGTTTCTGGATTAAAATGACAGTAAAACTGTCTTGGTTTGTGTGTGTATTTATATAGGTAGGTCCAAAGTCGTCCGAACTCCAATCGAGACGTGCCGCCAGGCGTTTATAAGGTTTTACCCCCGTTCCGGACGCAATGGAACTAGTCCCAAGGCCTAATTCAATCGTATGTGGAAGATAGCTTTTTGAAGTCGATTATTTTAATTAAATTCGACGTTAAATTTCTACGCGTTTCAAGCTCGCACGGCCAAACGACAAGTCCGATCGCTACGAAAATTGAAACCTTACAATAATTCACTGTTACGGATCCGATGAAACTGGTTTCGTCGAAATCTGAGACAGTTGTAAAAATGGCTATTTCTACAGTTTAATTTCAATATAAAATTCCCAATTTTAAATTATTAACTTTTAAATCAAATTTCAATTGTTCACAAATTTCCTTTTTAATTTCACAGTAATTAACAATCTTTTACAATGCAGTTTTCCATTATAAATCCAGTATAAAAGATTACATTAGATTCAGCGTTCAATTATATTGTAATTCAAATTCAAGTTATTTAATTCCAATTGAATTCTTTTATTTCGATTTACACTTTCATTATTGAATCAACCATTTATTTATACATTATTATCAATAGTTTATAATTCATTTACTTTCATTTTCTTCAGCTATCATCTTATTTAAATTCACAGTAATATTAAATTACATTCATTTACGTTGATTTCAATATTATAACTTCAATATTAAATGTAACATTTTATTTATTTCGTTGTTTACAATCAAATTCAATTCGTTTCAATTACTTGTTACATTCAAATTTAAATCTTTACTTACGTTCAATTTCAAGTTAACATCTATATTTAATTTACAAATAAGTTATTTCAGAATTCAGTTTTGTATTTTAACTTGTAATTCACATTTAACAACACAAAATTTATTTTCTTCGGATTTTTATCCAAAATTTTTATTTTAATTTTTTTTTATTCGTATTTTTAAAGTGTTAAAAATACGGGTCGTTACATTCTCCCCCACTTAAAACTTTTTGTCCTCGAAAAGGAACGGAGAAGGAGAAACCATCATTTAGATATAATTCATTCAAAATATTCGACTTATTTGCAAAATTTTGTTATAGGATTTTTAAAATCTCAAAATTTTCTAACTCCCGGATTTTGTAAAAATTTCGGCAGCACCTCCTTTGCGCGGCTAGGACCGAAAAATTTCACAGAGGTAATAATTGCATGATATACATCTCATTACAAGAATGAGGCATCTCAAACCATGAGGAACACAATAATATACCACAACATAAACCGTAATCCGAGAACGTACCTTTTGTTAAGCGTTTATTAGCATTTTAACTTACATTTTGCATTTAGCATAGAAGCGAGCTCCACAACGAAGCGCAACCCCTTTGCTACCTACTAAAATGCTCAATAACCAAGTTAGAACCATGCATATAAATATAGATCGATATACTTAGCATAAACAACGTACATATAACATGTTTAGCTTCAAAACTGAAATTTCAATTCCAGGACAGCAAACGAATCTTAGTTTTTGGTCACCTAAACGATAAAATTTGGCAATGGAATCTAAACAAAAGTTATTTCATTCGTTTCAGGCTTTCCGGAATGTCTAAAATCATCGAATTCGGACCATCCGTTCAAAAGTTACGGTCATTTTACTAAATAGATACGCCTCAGCCTGGGCAATGAATTGCGCAGGTCAGCCACGTTCACTCCCCTTTTCGACCATCTAAAAGATAGCAAAACACAAAACACTTAAAGCAAAAGTTTTAACTTAAGTTCTTAGCTTTCCAGAAATAGCAAGATCGTTAAAATCCGATAAACCATTAAAAAGTTATGGTGAAAATACTAAGGGTATATGCTACTGATTTTGCTTCCTTTTTACACAGGCCAGCGAGAAGATTCAAATTTTTAACTAAGTAAATGAAGGAATTTCTCAAGACACTCTAAACAAAAGTGGTGCTACAGTTTCTAAGCTTTCCGAAAAGTCTAAGATCGTCGAATTTCGTTCAGCCATTTAAAAGTTATGGTTGTTTTCGTTTCAGCATATATTGGACAATTTTGGATTTTTCAAAATTTGCTTTTATTATTTCAAAGTACAAACCATCAAACTTCAAATTTTCTAAAGAAACAATCATAAACACAAAGTCGTTTATTTTCTTATTTATCCATGAAATAAGTTTACATTCGATTTTTTTTCCGATTTATTCAAGTTTGTTTCATTCATAATTTAAATTCAAGTCAATTTGCTTCAATTTAATTTCACTTTGCTTCAAATTTGAATTTAATTATTTAAAATTTTTGTTCCATTTATTCAATTTCATTTACACTAATGAATTCTATTTAATCAATTACCATCCATCTAACAACCAATACATATCAAACATTAACATCCATCCAAAATCTACACTAAATCAATTATACATTTCCAAGTCAAAATTTTAATTTCATACACTTCCAAGTTTATTGACATTTAGTTTTATTCAAATTTAATTAGTTTCCATTACTAATTTTATATTTAATTAATTTTAAATTTAATTCATTTTACAACTTAAATTTCCTTTATATTTACAACTATCAATAGATCTTCACATTTTATTATTCGCAATCACACTTGTATATTATTCATTTACTTATCCTTATTAGCATTTTAAATTTTTTAAGTATTTGGTAAGTTATAGCTATGCAAATAGAATGTAGTTAAACAATATACAACTTCTTTTCATTCAATTTGAGTGTTATACCTATTAAATAAATTTTCAATTTATTATTTTCCAAATTAAGGGTTACTACTACAATTTTAATTTAAAATTTTTAACACTTAAATTCAATTTCACCTTTTCAATTTATAAGTTTCTAACAATTCAAGATTTACTTTAGTTTAATAATTAAAATCATTCCTTATTAGAGAACTTAAGAATTTCAACACCGGATTCGATTTAAACCGTTTTTTTTAAAATATATATATATATATACTAATATCCTTATATCTCAAATCATATTTTTTAGAAGAATTTTAATCAGCATTGAAATATATATATATATATATATACTTATTTTCATTTCATACTTTAGAAATTTACAATTTTTAATCAAAACAGGGTTTAGAAAAACTATTAAGTGATCTCCCCCACTTGGACTCTCGAAAATAAACGTCGTTGATGCGTGCACTCATCACCGAAATCATTCTCTAGTGTCAAGAGGGGAGTATAACACTTACTTCATTTGAAAATCCTTTGAAAACAATTTCTAATCGAATATACTATCATATAATACTTATATTATACATTTCAAATTTTTGTTAATAAATTTTCAAAACACCAGAATTTAAATTCTGCATCTTAATTTAAATTCATTTTTATTTTATTTTATTTACCATTTATATTCATTGTCAATCATATTTACAAGTTTCATTTCTTAAAATCATCCAATAGTCAATAGTTAGAAATATTGACTAATCAACAATAAACGATGATAATCTAATATTATCATCTCCTAACAACCAATACAATCAAAATTTATAAATTTTCAAGATAATTCTTTTATATATAAAATATAATCCAAAACAATATTATGTCAATCTGTCCTATTCGAGTGTTTAGAAATTCCTATCGATGCCTTAGCGTCCCAAGTACCAACTAGAATTCATAAATACTCAACGGAACAAATTAACACAATATATAATCATTTTTATATCAAAATTACAAATACGCTCTCTCATATACACTCAAACTCATTCATAAGGTTTAACCCTATTTCAATGAGTTATTCCCCACTAGAGCCAAGGTAATCTAAAACAAAGCTCTGATACCAACTGTGACGACCCGCATTTTTGACCGTTCAAGTCGACAAAACATACACACATGCCGACTCAAACAATCCAAAATACAGATAGTTATTGGGGTTAAATAAGAAAAGAAAAGGAAGAACAGAAACAAACTCAGAATCTCGCAGCGGAAGGAACAAGATATAATAATAAAATAACAGTTCATGAAGCTGTTAAATAAATAAATTTGATTATTATTATACATCATAAATCAGAGTTCATACATATTAGAGATAATACAACAATGCAGCAGAAAAATAATACAGTAGTAGAATACAAATGATGTAATACAAAACTCCGTCTTCGTCCTCCAGAATATACCTTCAACCTAATCTGAAATGCTCAGGCTGACCCGAGCGTAATGAAAAGACAAAACACTTGAGTCAGGACTAAAATATCTCATGTAAGTTAAATCGAATAAGTAAATATGAGTGTGACGGCATCGGAGATGTTTACGGGTTTTAGACACCTCCTATCCAGTGTTTAACGTGCGTGCATTAACTTAAGAGATGTTCGGGATTTCCATCTCCTAAGGATCCGTTAAACTATCTACTATATAATAGAATACGCTATATACAATAATGTCTATCATAAAGTAAAATATCAAACTAGCGTTAAGCCAAGGCCCATTCCACCCTTAACACATTTTTATTCCCAATAGCATATACAAGACCGTAGTTTCCCCAAAACCGGAAGTCACCAGAGGGTAATCCATATACTAAAGGTACAAACCAAAATCGTAGTGGTCGCGAATAGGATAATCAGTATGACAAGGTACATGAGGCAATACCAACTAGGATACTAGTAGTTGCGTGATCCGGACTAATGTTGGGCATAGCAGCTACTACCCCAACACCGCGAAACAACACTCCCAAAATCGAGGGGTGCACCCAAATCGAATCACAAAAGCAATAGACATGGTAACGAAGAAGTGTGTCCGCTAGAGGTGACGAACCTCAATGGCCCGGCGCGGCTCCTGTTTTAGTCATGTAAGGGGTCATCCAATATCGTTCTCTTTCTTCAAATCAACACGTTCACCAAAACCTTCCACTTCATTCTGGATCAACACTCCACGTATACTAGTTATTAAAGTGGTTTTCGGTATCGATAGAGAGTATGTCCATATCCGATCCCGGTCTCTTTAATAACTACGTATTATTACACCGGTGGCTCTTTTACATTTTCAAATCGATTCATAATTGATATCAAAATATCATATTTGCTTCAAAATCAAATCCATTTCAAATATCATCATATCTATTCAAGATGTAAGATTCCGTTTCAAAATCATTTTTTCGCCTCAATATCTCATTTTGATTTCAAAATCATTTTTCGCCTCAATATCTCATTTCGATTTCAAAATCATTTTTCGCCTCAATATCTCGTTTCGATTTCAAAATCATTTTCCGCCTTAATATCTCATTTCGATTTCAAAATCATTTTCGCCTAAATATCTCATTTCGATTTCAAAATCATTTTCGCCTAAATATCTCATTTCGATTTCAAAATCATTTTCGCCTAAATATCTCATTTCGAATTTCAAGATCATTTTCGCCTCAAATATCTCATTTCGATTCACATAAACTCGAATTCCAAAATTAAAATTTAATCAAATTTCAAATCATCAATTTCAACTCGATTCAGCTTCTCAATAAACCATTTCAAATTATCAATTTCAAATACATATTTGAACCACAAAATAAACAATTTCACTTCTAATATATTTCGAAACTTTAAATATTTCACATTTCAAAACAGTTCATATATTTATATAAGAATATAAGATTCGCTTTAAAACCATTTCGTATTCAAATTAGAATATACTTCAAATTAAACATCCGTATTAAGTAGTTTACTTAATTTCTGGAACAATTCCAATTCAATAAACTTAGATTAACATTCGGATTTCAAGAATTCATTTAAGTATTACATTCCAAATCAATTTCAGTTCAAATCCTATTCAAATCAATTTTATCTTCAAATTTAATTCAATAGTTTCAATTTAGTCCAATTCACAAATTTCTTTGAATTTCAATTAAATTCCAAATTAATTAAATCTCAATTTCAAATCAATTTTTAATTCCAAACTCAAACTTGAAATATCATTTCATATAAATTTTCTTAGAAATATCCAGAGTTCGATTAAAAGTCCAATCTTTTAAAACAAATCAACTTTCGAAAATTTACGCCGTATTTCATTTTTCTTAAAAATCTAAACCAAAGAATAATTAAACAATTTCATTTACCAAGTTTAAATTCCAACATCTCGAGCTTCAATTTAAAATAATTCAATTTCCATAAATTGGATTTTTTCATAACTTTTAAATCAAATCATTTAAATAGATTTCAAATCAACGATTTTAAAATTATTAATTTAACCAATCCGGTGTCCGTATGTAATTTTCTATCCTATGGCCAAGTGATTATTTATTTCAATTACATGTCAGGGATGAATATATATTACTTAAACCAATCACAGTGTCATATGCATGTATAACAGGATATATATAAGCAAATAAACATCCAAACATTTAAATATCAACCAATAGCATCCATCGAAATAAATCATCCAATAGTCAATACAATTCACGACAATTTCATAGTTATCAATATCGGGAAATTTGATTTTGATTAAATCCTAATTTCAATTTACTGTCAATTTAATTTTTCAACGGTGAATTCACATGACAATCTATATGACAATTAAATTTTTATCAAACAATGACAAATAAATTCATATCACGTCATAATGTCAAGTTTAACTACCATAAAGATATTCAGTACGTTGTGAGCGTTATAAAACACTCACCTTGAGTTTCGATTTTTAAATCAAATCGAACAACGTTCGATTTAACCTAAAATTTTAACGAGCTCCAAATGTCTTCGGATCTAAACTGCAGCGTAGCTCTCGTCGCTGCGATTCCAACGTCGCCAGTTTCGCCCAATTCCGACCTCGCACGGATGAGATATGATATTTTAAAGTTTGAATACAAATTAAATAAACAATTTCTTTTTTTTTTTTACCAAAACAAATCACGGCCGTTCGTTCCAGATCCAAAGCCCACAGCCCTTCTTCTCCAATCGCGACCTATAGGGAAAAACGAACCCACACACGCAACAACCGCCTTTCTTCCATACGCACGCAACTAGGAGCGACCAGACGTTGATCAGGGGATGCCATCGCGTGCGCCTCTCCTTGCTCCACCTCCGCGCCAAGTTTTGCCACCCCATTCGCCACTGTTTGCACGCAAACCAAGAAAAACCATACATGCTTCCAAGTCAGATCTGGGCGAATCCGTGATGTAAAAGCATAGATCAACCGTATGGATTTGAAGAGCTCGCCGAGATCTACAACTTTGCTTTTGGAATTTTTTGATTTCGTTGAACGGATTGAGAGATATTAGGAAAAGAAGTTCGAGTGATTCTGGCCATTGAATAGGTGGCGGCCATGAGATAGAATTAGGGTTTCTGGATTAAAATGACAGTAAAACTGTCTTGGTTTGTGTGTGTATTTATATATGTAGGTCCAAAGTCGTCCGAACTCCAATCGAGACGTGCCGCCAGGCGTTTATAAGGTTTTACCCCCGTTCCGGACGCAATGGAACTAGTCCCAAGGCCTAATTCAATCGTATGTGGAAGATAGCTTTTTGAAGTCGATTATTTTAATTAAATTCGACGTTAAATTTCTACGCGTTTCAAGCTCGCACGGCCAAACGACAAGTCTGATCGCTACGAAAATTGAAACCTTACAATAATTCACTGTTACGGATCCGATGAAACTAGTTTCGTCGAAATCCGAGACAGTTGTAAAAATGGCTATTTCTACAGTTTAATTTCAATATAAAATTCCCAATTTTAAATTATTAACTTTTAAATCAAATTTCAATTGTTCACAAATTTCATTTTTAATTTCACAGTAATTAACAATCTTTTACAATGCATCCATTATAAATCCAGTATAAAAGATTACATTAGATTCAGCGTTCAATTATATTGTAATTCAAATTCAAGTTATTTAATTCCAATTGAATTCTTTTATTTCGATTTACACTTTCATTATTGAATCAACCATTTATTTATACATTATTATCAATAGTTTATAATTCATTTACTTTCATTTACTTCAGCTATCATCTTATTTAAATTCACAGTAATATTAAATTACATTCATTTACGTTGATTTCAATATTATAACTTCAATATTAAATGTAACATTTTATTTATTTCGTTGTTTACAATCAAATTCAATTCATTTCAATTACTTGTTACATTCAAATTTAAATCTTTACTTACGTTCAATTTCAAGTTAACATCTATATTTAATTTACAAATAAGTTATTTCAGAATTCAGTTTTGTATTTTAACTTGTAATTCACATTTAACAACACAAAATTTATTTCCTTCGGATTTTTATCCAAAATTTTTATTTAAAATTTTTTTTATTCATATTTTTAAAATGTTAAAAATACGGGTCGTTACATATATGATATGTAAAGTTGGGGTCTAATGTTTCTATTCTGGGATTTAAAGTAGAAAGGTACATCATGTGCTGTAATTTTTCCTTTGTTCTATTCATATATATATATATATATATTCTATTGGATAAGTCTGCATATTGGTTTATATATATATTAAATTGTTTACAGATATATTTTTTCCTGCCTACCTTATGTAGTATCTGCATTTATATATTGTTAATATATATATGGTCTGTATATATATTTTTGGGTAGCTGGTATAGTTGTGTATATATATATATATAATTTTTGGTTATGGTATATATATATTATCTGACCATTTTATATAAGCCATACTATTGTGTTATGCAAGTTTATATGTATATATATGAATTAGTATAGTAGCATATGTTGTGTTTATATATAAGCTTGTGCAAGATTTGTATTATCGGTTGAGTTCGCATGTATATGTTATAACTTTATGATAGGTTAGCTTGTACAGGTAGGTTATATATGTTGTTATATAATGTTTACATCAGTGGATTTGCTCCGAACTTTAAATATATTTGTTTATATTTTTCCGGACTTTTAGTTTTATAATTTCTATGTACGGTTGTTTCATACTGTATGAGTTTAGAGATATATTTTATATATTCATTGCTTAGTTGATATGTAGTTAAGAGGATATATATTGGTACAAGATTTTTTTCAGGGTATAGTTATATTGGTCTATAAGTTGCAGTGTATATATATGTATTTATGAAAGTTTATATATATTAAATATGTTTTACTCATACATGTCTAAAGTGTATATGTTTAAAGTGAAGTTTGTTTTGATTGTTTTATACTAATATATTTTTCGGTTTCAAAACAGTTTATGCAGATGTGTTAAAGAATTTATTTGGGTAATGGTTTTAAGAATAATGATTTAGAAATTTTAAATTTTTTTTAGTCCTGGGCTTAAATTAAAATACTGGATATATAATAATATATATTATGTTATATCGAGTTGATTTGATTTGTTCTCATCAATTTCTATCTATCAGCTTCATCGGTCAAATCTGTGTCACCTTACTTCGTTTGAGATTCGTTGTTTGGATCGATCAGTTGTCGAATTTGTGATTTACCCTTGTGTTGTCATGTCTTCTCTAGCCTCGGAAGGTGAGCAATCACTCACGATTAATGTTCTTATATTTATTAAATTTGAT
This sequence comes from Allium fistulosum, assembly GCA_030737815.1. Lineage (NCBI taxonomy): Eukaryota > Viridiplantae > Streptophyta > Magnoliopsida > Asparagales > Amaryllidaceae > Allium > Allium fistulosum. Next base: position 1,307,596,832 of record CM060904.1, on the reverse strand, counting down.
TTCAATTGAAATGTCAATTGAAATATGCTGCTGTTAGTTATTTACATTGTTATATATATGTCATTATCTGTATCTGTTCACCTGTGACATCTGACACCATTATCTGTTATTTATATTGTTGATATATGACTGTTGCTGTTGTTATTTTATTATCATATCTGTTATCACTCTGCAAGTTCCCTATTTGTATAGAATCACTATGGGTTGAAATGATACATACCCGAACGATCTGTAGAATAGGATAAAATCGTTATGGGTTGAAATGATAAACCCAAGCGATTTTCATTGAATTGAATTTGGGATTGCGGGTTGAAAAGATATATACCCGTATATATATTTTAAATTGCGAATTGAAATGATAAATATCCGTATCACTTGACCATAGGATAGAAAATTATATACAGACACCGTTGGTCTATATATAAATGTTTTGAAAATGATTTCTATGGTTTTGAAAAGAAATATATGGTTTTGATAAATATTGATTTTAAAGATTCATTTAAGTTGATTTAATAAAGTTGATAAATAATATGTTTAAGTATTTATTTAATATCTATATTTTCAAATATAGAATTTATAATGATTTGAAATTGATTGAAATTATATTTATTTAAGAATTATACTTTAATAAGTTTGATTTGAAATGTATTGAATTTGAAATTAAAAGAAGTGTTTTATAGCTTGAAATTTGAAAAGGTGACATAAATGGATATTTCAAACTTATATATATTTAAATGGGATATTTTGTTTATTTAAATTGTAAATTGAAATTGTATTTAAATGTTATGGAAATGATTAAGTTAATATTTCAAAACTAAATAATTGTAAAGTGAATTTGATATGTATATAAATTTATCGAATTTAGTTTTGAAATGTTGAATATTTAAAGCTTTGAAATATATTAAAATTGAAATGGCTTATTTTATGGTTCATATATGTATTTGAAATCGATAATTTGAAATGGTTTATTTAGAAGCTGAATCGATTTGAAATTGATGATTTGAGATTTGATTAAATTAAATTTTTGGAATTCGAGTTAAATTGAATCGATTTGTGAAATTTGAGGAAACTATTTTATTTTATAAAGAAATTTTAAATTATATTTAAAACTATTGATACTTTACTTTATAAATTATTTTAATATAAACTATTTTAATATAAATCATTTTTAATATAAATTATTTTATTTTAAACTATTTTAACTTATAACTATTTATATAAACTATTTTATTTATAAACTATTTATTATATATACTAATTTTAATATCTAAACTGTTTAAAAGGAAAGTGTTATGATTTCCAAAATGCTATGATTTCAAAGCTGTGATTTCCAATGTGTTTTGATTTTTAAAAAGACTATGATTTCGAAAGCGTTATAACTTTGGGAAGTGATATGATTTTGAAAATGGATATATTTGAATTGAAAATGATATCGTATTAAATTGGGTATTGAAATGATAATGATATTTTGGTTTTGAAGTATAAACTATTTTGAAATGACCACGGTGTTATAATAACGATTGGTTGTTAAAGAGACCGGGATCGGATATGGACATACTCTCTGTCGATACCGAAAACCACTTTGACAACTGTGTACGCGGTGGAGTTTCCAGAATGAAGTAGGATGGTGGCGACGATCCTAAGGTATATACGTGGACCCAACTCCCGTGAGTTGGCATAAGGTGGCTAAAACAGGAGCGATCGACGGGCCAAGGAGGTAGCACCTCTGATCGGACACACTTCTTCGATACCATTCTATTACTTTGTGATTGATTGGGTGCACCCCTTGATTTGGGAGTGTTGTTCGAGGTGGGCGGTAGTGGCTGCTATGCATCACCACCAGTCCGGATGCGTAATTGGTATATCTACCCTGGCATTGCCTTGTGTGTCGTGTCACCTACCATATCGAGCTTTACTACGAGTTATGATTTCTTTCGTAGCCTATGGAGTATCGAGGGTAGCCCCCATTTTGGGAGTATGCTAATACTGGATAGACTACTGGGACTATTACGTGTTAAGGTGAAAAATGTAAAGCCTTGATGCTATTTAAAAGTATGTTTATTTTATAATTAGACATTATTATAATAGCGGATATTACTACATAGTAGATAGTTTAACGGATCCTTAGAGGATGGTTATCCCAAACATCCTTTGAGTTACTTGTATTTCAGTTGATATTTCACTTGAGTTGGATTTATTGATATAAGAATGTTAATCCTGACTCGAGTGTTTTGTGTTTTGCTTTACGCTCGGGTCAGACCGAGTGATACAGCATTTGAGACTCACCTTTGGAGTTGGAGCTTCGCTTGGAGATCCAGCTATCTATCGATTCTGCTACATGTTATTCAGTTGATTTCAGTGATGTATTCAGATCTTTTATTTGATTATTTTATTGAGACATCTATGTATTCGAGACTTCTGTTGTATCCTGTTTAACTCTGTTATATATATATAGTAGCTTCATGAACTACTATTCTTTTGTTTCCGCTGCATTACTGTTATATTACTCTGTGCCTGTGATCTGTGATTATTTTATTTACAGTATATGCTGAGTTTTGCCAAATTTTATTTACAATCCATTGTTTTGAATTATTCAAGTCCGGCATGTGTGGATTTATTGTCGATTTGAATGGTCCAAAATACTGGGTCGTTACACTGGATGTCCTTTTATAATTTTCCAGAATGGGTATTTTATAAAATTGATAAAATTAGGAGAGACTTTTTATGGAGTGGTGATAATTCTAACAATAGTTCAAAATGTTTAGTTCATTCGGAAATAATATGTAAATCTAAAGATAAGGGAGGGTTATGTATTATTAATTTACATAATTTCAACACATCCTTATTTGGTAAATGGATATGGAAATTTACTGATAATAATGAGAATTTAATTTGGAAAGAAATAAAATCTAATCAATGGTATAACGGTACTTATAATATACAATATATTTCTACTAATAATATAAATAGCATTTCTCATTTTTGGAAATCTATAATAAAAAATTATGATATTTATAAATTAGGAATTAATAATATGGTACACTTGGGGAATAATACCTCTTTTTGACATAATAGTTAGATATTAGTAATTCTCCTTAGAATAGAATTTAATAACTTTATGAAATTTGCGATTTTAAGAATGTGTCGATTTCAGAAATATATAGATCAAATTTAAATTTTCCACGGGAATTCAGTTTTAATCGTAATTTAGCTAGAAATACATTATCTAAGTTTGCCTTACTTTGTGTTAAATTAGAATTATAAAACATTAATAATATAAACGACATTAAAACATAGTATCGGGATAATAATAAAATTTATACAGTGCATTCTTTTTATAAATTTCTTAATTTTTCACGTATAAAGTTGAACATATTTAAGCATATGTGGTTAATTATACATGAAAAATTAAATAATATAGAATTATTAAAAGAGGAAAATATAGCTTTAGATAATAAATGTTTTTTCTACAATATGGGAATATAAAATATATCGCAATTATATTTTGAATGTAATGTCACTAAGTATATTCTTACAAATCGCCTTAATACTTTTTACATTAATACAACTGGTGATGAAATTAATCATGAACTATTTCAAGTTTCGACGTGATGGATTTTATAGATTAGTAATAGATATTATTTGTTATTATATATGGTATGAAAGGAATCAATGGGTTTTAACAATATAAATACTTTAACATATAATTTAATATATATAAAATTGCATTATTTTTGTTTAACTAGATTTCAAAACCTAGTTATAATAAAGATAATATTGGTTTCAATGAATACCTTAATAAAGTTAAATATCATATTAATATATCAAGAAAAATGTAGTATTTAAAAATAGAAATAACAACAGCAATTTAAATACCTTTTTAATTGACTTGTATGCCAATGAATTTAATGATATTTTGTACTTAGATAGTGTTAACGCGCCTTTTGGCAAGGCCGCAGACAGACGGGTTTAACTTAATCAACTGCATGATCGTCGAGGCTAGAGTACGATGGATTCAGTCGACTGAATGGATGGATGACGCAACGTGCTTGGGAGATGGAAATATGATTGGATAAAGGATGACCAATGGTTTGGCATGATGGAAGTTCGGCACAAGTAGTTCGTCTAGCATTCACTATTCACATTCGAATAGCATTCAAGAGTGCTCGGCATGCATAGAGCGTTCGACATACATGAGTGGTTCGGCATTCCAGGAGCACTCGGCATTCAGTAGTGCTCGGCATCCAGGAGCGCTCGGCATTTAGAGGCGCTCGGCATTAGAGATCGTTCGGCATGATGGGCGCTCGACATTGGAAACTGTTCGGCATCAAACATGGTTCGGCATGATGGAGGTTCGGCATTAAGTATCGTTCGGCATTGGATGGAGCGCTCGGCATAAATCTCGTTCGGCATTGGATGGATCGTTCGGCATTAGGGAGCGTTCGGATAGGATGGATCGTTCGGCATTAGGGAGCGTTCGGCATTGGATGGATCGTTCGACATTAGGGAGCGTTCGGTATTGGATGGATCGTTCGGCATTAGGGAGCATTCGGCATTGGATGGGTCGTTCGACATACCTCACCTCGCTCGGCATTGCACCTCGCACCTCCATACCTCGCACCTCCATACCTCGGTACCTCGCACCTCCATACCTCGGTACCTCGCACCTCCATACCTCGGTACCTCGCACCTCAATACCTCGGTACCTCGCACCTCCGTACCTCGATACCCCGGTACCTCGCACCTCCCAACGTTCGGCATACCAACTACTCAGGATCGGTCGTCATAATGAAGTAGGGTTCGGCTATGACCTTGATGGGCCCAAACTACTCAGGAGGCCCAACAACCTGGTTTTGCCTATAAATACAACATGTGGGTCTCCAGATGGGGGAGCTTCCTTTCTGCTCTCTTACTTTCTCTTTTCTAAGGCTAAGGCAACTCTGCCATTTTGTAACTGTAATCGATTATTACAGAAATAAAAAGCAAACTTCTGGAGTGGACGTAGGCCGGAGTTAGCCGAACCACTATAAAATCTGTTGTTCTTTACTGCTTTCATTTTAGTTTTAACTGTTCTTCACATTATTACTCTCTACATATACTCTATCTCTGAGCTGTGACTGGTATTTGGTGCTTTCATCTGGATTTGGGTGTAGTGACCAATTTTGGCGCTAACACTATGGTGCTCTCACTGAGAACTGAACCCAGGAATTCTGAAGCTAGGAACTTGGATTTTAGGAAGCAATGGTTAGACCATCAGCGAGGAAGCAAGTGATAGAAATGAGCAATCAGGAGGGAAGTCAAGAGGCATACCTCCAAGTACAATTTTGGCTCTAACAGATAATTAATTAGATTTTAGAATATTATAATTTTGAACATAGCATTCGTCTCAAAATCTATGATGTTTATAAGTTGTAATTTTGCTCCTTAGTGTTTAGTTGATTGTGTCCATTAAAATATTTGTCCATAAGTTAGCTTGAGGTATGTGTAGGTCATATCTAGATTACTATTTCCCATAATTGGATTTATATTATAGCTTTTACTGCTTCTTATCTAGATTATTCATAATATTGTTTGTTTTATTATTATTGCAAATATATGTACATAAATATACATAAATATATATATATGTATGTATGTATGTATGTATATGTATCGATCTTACATTTTTTGTAGCTTTAGATATGTTCGTGGTTAGGATGGATCCTTTTCATTCGAGGATATTATTACTTGTCATTTTTAGTGGATTATAGAGTTTTTTATCTTTATTATAGACCTTAGTTTTCTAGGATTGGGGTTTTTATATTAGTATTGTTTATATTTCATGGGGTGGGTATCGATACTTGTTAGGCATGTTGAGAGTTATATTTTTTTAGTGTAGAATAAAATTACATGAATGTTCTCCTCTTTTAATAGAGAATCGGTCATTTCTCTCAAAAGAATCCAAATTGGATAACATAAGGCTACACATTTGGGGAATGTTGAGTATTAACATTTTTAACCTTTAGAAATTTTATTGGATGGTTTTGACCTTGAAAACTTATGAGGTCTATAACTTTTGATAGAATTCGAATTAGGGTCTGAAACTACTCTCAAATGAAAGATACGACTGTTTCACTTTCCGAAGAGTAGTCATAATAGATTTTTGGCTTTACCATTAAGGAGATATAGCAATTTGAAGTTAGATAGTTTTGGACATATTTATGGGTAATTAGCTTAAGCTCATATTAAGCCATTAATCCATTTCGAGATTTGTGCCTACCCAACCCGATGGGACAGCTCCTAATCATTATTACACTTCCCAAAACTCATCTAAACTACCGCTAGTCATTTCCTTAGCCGAAAAGCATCATAAATCTTTATTTATTTAGCTAAACTTAGTGATTTGGAGGGTAATTACTGAAGGAAACCACTGGATCTCATATTTGTTGCTTTGCGATTTGTGAAAGTGCTATTTAGGATCTATTTATCTCTATTCTTATGCAATTTTAGATCTAGGCGAGTGATTTATATCTCTCACTATATTATGATCGCTAATATAGTATAAAAATGTGTTTTTAAAATGATTTCAAATGTTAAAAAGTGTTTTAGGGTAAATCTAAACCTAACTTTAATTTTAAAACAAATTCAAAATATTAAATGTTGATTTTAATTCGTTGTTAGATGTTTGACCATATCGGTCGTCATTTACCAATATGGATAGTTTTGGATTATATAAATGCTTGATTTGTGGTTTTATTGATTGGTACAATATTTGTATGTTGCATTATGCTTGTAAATAGTTGTTTGGATGTATATTTGATTCGTTTGGGTGAGATAAGTGATTAATGTGTTGAAAATTGCAAAATGACAAATAGTTACAAATTTGAGTGTTTGAATGCAAAACAGAGCTAAGTGAAAATGGGTAAGGTCTGCAAGAAGTTGGTAGGAAGTACTTGGGCAATTTTGGCCAAGTCCTATCATTCGGCGACGAACGGTCTAGGTGGTTGGGAATGCACAAGCGCACATCGAAGTGTTGAGACATGGGAACTTCCGGCTTAGAATGAACACGCTTCGGGGTAGAACATGGGGAAACATGATGGAAATAGCACTATCAAACAATTTTGCACACACCGAATAGTTTTACCTATGCGTGGATTCGACTCGAGACAGGGCGATATGTATTTCGGGCTAGTGAAGCTTCAACATAAGGTGAACTTCAGGTCACCTAGGATTGGGAACTTTCACTTGTATGTAGCGAAAACGACTTAGTACAAATGAAAATTGGTCGACACTTACTAGTATAGACCAGCCGACATTGGCCGATTATGATGTTGTAGAATGATGGCATGATCTTCGAGGGACGTTGTGTATATGATTGCATAGTGCTTTGACCCATGATAAATAGATTTGGCCAACGATGATCATTTTCACAATAAAGGAAATGGTGTAAGTTTCAAACGAGTGTACTTTAGATCTACTTCTAGATCAACATAGAAAAATAGAGCGGTGACTTAGAGACTAATTAATGTGATGAGATTCTACAACCTTGTAAAAGTGTCCAAGGACATTCCAAACTTCAATGTATCAATTATGTGAATTATTTTGGTCGAATACTTCAAATGATAAGTTTACGTAGGATTTTGTGGTGGTTTGAGGAGGCACATTCGATGATATAAAGTGATGGAGTGGAATGTGACGTGTTATAATATCGAGTCGTATGTCGAAGTGATCATTGATAACTCTGGATGTGATGTGTATTTCATAGGACAAAGGTAAGGGAGGATGTTAAACCATGTACCCTGAACCTAAGTGATGGTCTGGCCTGCCCATGTGAGAGAATACCTATGAGATAGGTATGTGATCGAACACCAAATTTGATTGTGATGTAGTGTTTCATCAGCCTATGTAATGGTCGTACGAGTTCTCGTATATCTGAAGGCATCTTAATAATGATACAAGACCTACATGATGGTCATTGGGATTGCTTTGACTACTATGTGTGCTACGATTGTTATGTTTGCTTCGATTATGTACAATTGGGATGGATGTCACTTGATATAGGTATCACAATGTTAGATACCCAGACACCCTATATTGTAATTACTGTAGTACAGCCATATGATGATAGTGATAGAATTAGGGGTGTGCCTTTAAGGAAATTCTATAATTTACTGTGGATTATTAACTCTGTAATAAAATCTCGTTTAAGATAAAAGGTGTTTTACTTTCTATTATATACCTGATATAATGTGTTATATTAAGTAATTGTTTAATTTAAGTATATTTAGTTGAAATCACTAGATGGTATATTTTGTGATAATAGTTATAATGTGTTATAATCAGAAGCAATTTATCATAATATTATAAACATATCAATTTAAATGTTCATGGTCAAGGTGTATCAATACTGGATATCGATATATCCATTGAGACTATAGTACATAACGCTACCCAACTGTTGGGTAGTTTATTACTCATGGCTACCGAGGGCACCAAGTGATTACATATTGATAGTTATTAGATAAGCATGGAATGACTCACTCGATGGTTTATGTTGGTTAATATAACTAAGGTCAAAAAGAAAATAACGATGTGACAATATTACACATTTTTCTCCACTTTGGAATACTGTTGAACTTCAACGTGGATGCTCTACTTTGATTACAATTAAACTGTGGCACGGCGTCCATCAACCGACTATAGTTGGGTTTGAGTTAAAGCATTGAATGAAAAACTATTCAATAGACAATTCGTCTTATCATTCATACAAAGTTAGTATCACGGTCACCTATTGTCAACTCAAAGTTAAAGTCTTTGGCCAGAGCAATACTGTTAATAATAATTGTTGTTATTGAACTAATAACTTTGTGTTTGGACTATATAAATTAAATGTGGATGATATTGGAAATTTGACAGTCCTAATGTGATATAGTTTTATCAAAGAGAATTGGTGTAAATAATGGTTACTACCAGGGACCGCTTAAAAATGGTAAATTTGGATTTTACCCAAATCGTGTAAGTGATAAATTTGACCAAACAATCACACCTCTAGCTACAGCGATAAGTGAATGTTAATATGCGAATTGTTCGATATTAATCGCTGACTGAATTTACACCTAAGAGTCACACGACCATAATGTTGAATAATCCAAATACCAACTGATTTAATTAAATTATAATTGTTATAAATTAGATAAATTAATTAATATTTGTGAAAAGTTAATTATAAAATCTTTTTTGACTTATTTGATAGGTATTGAAAATAGTATGAATACAAAAGTTATAAACTCACGAATCGATTTACGGTATTGTTGAGCATTTAAATTTTATTTAAAATGTGAATTTACTGACATGGTTTGAATGCGCAACTAGGCCTATTAGCCTAGTAATGATTGCCGACCAAGTATGGAGGTATGGGGTGACAGATTGATATTTTGGTTTGAAATGGTGGAGAAAGAAAGGGTAAAAGGTTATACATAGGTCCCCCTATTCCACTCTCCTTCTTTCCATATTTAAACCCACGACCCCCTTCTATTTTGAGGTTACTTTCTTCTAGTCTCGTCATTCCATTTAGCCTGCAAACATCTTGTAATGACCCACTTTTCCATACGGTGTAAGCGGACAATCAACCACAGATGATCCACTCAAATTGAATAGAAAGGTGGATAGTTCGGAGAAAGAAGAAAAAAGAAGACAAGAAGAGAAGAAGAAGAGGAAAAAGAAGAGAGAAAGAAAACTAACAGCACAGAATCTCATAGCGGAATGAATAATATATAATATACAACAAATCTTTACATAATGCAAACTGTAATATATATATATATATATATATACACACACACATCAATCGGAGTATACTAACCTATTCGGCCCAGACTGTTATAACAACCTGTCCTCACAATTGCTGATAAATACAACAATGAATGCAGTAGAAAAATAACCATGTACGTGAATACGTCTCTGGGCCTCCAGCTCGCCTCCTGAAGCTCCAATGCATTGGTTGCAAAATATAAAAAATGCTTGGTCTGACCTAAGCATTATAATAAAATAACACCCGAGTTAATTTGGAAAACCAACATGAAAAAACACACCCAACTAGATTTTAAAGTTATAGAAAACCTTTGAAAATCAAAAGTATCTCGTAAGACCATGCCGCATAGAAACATGGACGGATTTTTACCTTACGATAACCAAATCATTCCATATGAAATTCCGTGATACTATAATAGTGTCTAAGATACAAATACTTATTAATCATAGCCTAAATTGTTACATTAATCAAATTTCAGCATAATAGGTATACAACTAAAACCGAAAAGGCACATATTAGAGAATGGATTCCATACAATGACTGGGCTACTGGGGTACCGCCCATCACGGTGCATCTTTAGATAAAATAACACCGAGGTCGAACCTATCGAACCCCGCCTATACAAAACCTACCTACCCTTTACTGGATAGTACCAAATATGATTACCCCTCCGTTAATGGGCCCCAAAGCATAGAAATGGGAGATAATATCGATTCTAGATAGAAATGATCATATCCTACTTTGGAGCGACCCACTTAGCTCTGCTGCATCTCCCATATTTTATTCATTCCCGGTTGATGGCGGCTAGGTTTTACCTTTAAATAGCACTTCCCACTTGGAATGCTAACACTACCATTCAAGCAACAATGCAATGCCAGCATTCATCCATACAAGTTAGTTCTAGGACTGAACGAAACACTTGAGAGCTTCGTCTTCAATTCTATCATCTTCAAGATGTCTCCATTTCGAAATGCTTGAGTTGGATCAAAGTGGTTTTCGGATAACATATCTAATCCCGATCTCTTCGAAACAACATTCGATGGTTTCCAGTAAACTCAATCGCTATTCTTTAGGAAATAAACAGTCAAAGATAAGAGCGGAGATCACCTCCTAATCGTTAGTGGATGGATTTCCTTATCATTTGTCCTAGGAGAATGAAACAAGACTTATACGGACAATACTGAAAGTCTATAGGATCTTTACGAATAATGCAACTTATATGTATACGAGTGAATGTATATTACTAACTATATTAAGCAGAGAACAATAATTAAATATAAGTAAGATAAAAAATAAAAATGATCATACCAGATATTTTATACTAGTTCGGACCTTCCGTCCAGTCCTGACGCTCCACTTTGGTATTTCCTTTAACCAAATGACCGTCACTTCTCCCGGAGGAATAGGCTAATACAAATGTATTTCTCTAACAATCTTGTGTTCCAACTAACACGGATTTTAACTAATAGTACAATTCTTCCTATAATTTTCTTTGAGTATGTGAATGTGAATACTTTGAATTATAGGAAGTGGTTTAACCAAAATGATATTTTGGTTATGGTAGATTGAGAATATGTAAGCAAGAAATGCACAGATATGTAAATAGTGAGTAATAAGAAATAAAGATAATTGGTTAATGTTAATCTCAATCTTTGTAGTATTCATAGGTTTAAAGAGATGCAGATGAGGAGTTGTTACTGTTAGATAAACTCTATTTAATTTAATGGCTGCAATCTTTTGATGAAGAGATGAGTTTATTCAATTTAATAGAAGCATCTATTCAATAAAAAATGAAGCAACCTTTAAGGTTATAGCAGTTATCAAATGACATACGTTTGTGGGAAAATCCATAGACGTCTATGGCTTGAGAATAGAATTCCCAAACATAATCACAGACGTCTGTGGATTTTCCACAGACGTCTGTGGCTGGCATTTTCAGAGTATAAATTTTTAATGCTAATTTTTAATGTTTTTTAATGTCAATTTTGTGTATATGAATTCATTTTTGCATATATACTCAAGGAGACCTTATAATATTTATCTAAGACTCTTAATACACCAGTATAACCTTACTAATCATAGCATGGTCCATAAATCTCTGTTTGTATTCGAGTCCTGATATCTTTGAGCATGATGATCTCTTGTAGTATATACTTGTAATCTTGATACAATATATAATATATGTGAATGTATAGTCATTTTCATTGAAACCATAAATGGAGGTTCAAACATTCTCCCCCTTTTTGATGATGACAGCTATACAATCGTTAGTCATGATAAAATAATTCTCTCTTAATTTAATCTCCCCCTATGTATATGCATATATTTCTCTCCCTTTGTCATCATCACACATAAAGTAAAAGAAACATAAACATATAGACACAACAAATGAGATAGATAGATAGATATGAATAACACGTAAGTTTATTATAAAATTAATCGATATGCGGTTAGTTTTCCCCCTAAGTTAATACTCCCCCTATTGATATGGTCGTATAGTTATTCCCCCCCTTTGTCATCGATAAAAAGGAAATAAATATCAATAGGAGTAATATGAATGATTATACAGGTAGAACTCTATAATATAAATTCATAGGTGTAAAAAATATTTAAAAAATATTTGTGTTTAAGATTTTAAAGAACATACCACTTACCTTAGTCATAATTTTAACCATCACAACATCACATATCATACTCACATTGAAAATTTGAACATCACATTTGTGGCTTCATGTTTGAAAGTATCAGAAAATTTGGAATATATCTCCCTCTTTATATGCGGTGTACCTACAAATAATGAGATATATGTTTTGGTACCCACTTCCTATGTTAGGGTTCGGGGGTTAGGTCTAGTAAAGCCATACCCATTTAGGTGTGGTTGAACCTTTATAAGTATAGCTTTCATTATAAATCACATTCTTATAATAGTTGCTAATATAAAGTTGTTTATTATGATCCATCGTATTAGCAAGAATCCATGTTTTAATACTATTTGTCATTAGCTTGGTACTTGAAAAAAAAATCTGTCATTTCTAAACAAAGTACTATTATTACTGTAAGTAGTTTTAGGACTATCTTGTTTACTAGCACTAGCACTAGCACTAAGATTAGTATACACAAATGCATATCTAGTACTATATTTACTTTTTGCTTGTTTATAGCTAAAACCGCAAAAAGAAGATATTGTTACCTTTGTTAAAACTTACGATTTTTTTATTTAATCTTTCAAATTTTGCTTTAGAATCACAAACTTCTTTTTGCAAAATATTACTATTATCTTTTAAAATCATACATTCTTTAGATAATTCTAAATTCTTTTTAATTAAACCTTCATTCTCTTTTTCAAAAGACAAAATTAAAGAGCTAAAATTATTTAAAGAATTTTCCAAAAATATATTTTTATTTTGCAATGCGTCGATTTCCTTAAAAAGATCATTATTTTTAGCTTCTAATTGCTCATTTTCTTTTTGTAGGAAATCTTTTTGTAAACAAGTTCTTCTACCGTATTTTCAAACAATTTAGTTTGTTTTACCAAAAATTTAGTTTCCACTTTTAAATTGGAAATTTCTTGCTTACAATTTTTAACTTAGCTAATGCAATTCGATTAACTTTATTCAAAGTTTTACAATCTTTGATAATTCATCATGTTCTAACAAAAGATCCTTATATTAAGAATCTAAGTACACCGATTGTGATATGAGTTTAGTCATGAAGCATTTACTTGTTTGCTCTTTTAATTCTTCTTCATTGCTCTTCCTCTTTCTATTTCCTTGACTAAATCTCTTTATGGCCATTTATTCTAGGATGTTGTTACGATATCTAGAATCCTAGGCTCCGATACCAAATGAAAGTCTATAGGATCTTTACAAATAATGCAACTTATATGTGTACGAGTGAATGTTAATCTTTAACCAAATAACTCTTGCTTCGCTCGGAGGAATATGGTAATACAAAAAGTATTTCACGAACAATCTTGTGCTACAACTAACACGGATTTTGACTAATAGTACAGTTCTTCCTATGATCTTCTTTGAGTATGTGAATGTGAATACTTTGAGTTGTAGGAAGTGGTTTAACCAAAATGATATATTGGTTATGATAGATTGAGAATATGTAAGCAAGGGATGCATAGATATGTAAATAGTGAGTAATAAGAAATCAAGAGAATTGATTAATGTTAATCTCAATCTTTGTAGTATTTATAGTTTTAAAGAGATGCATATGAGGGGTTGTTACTGTTAGATAAACTCTATTCAATTTAATGGCTGCAATCTTTTGATGAAGAGATGAGTTTATTCAATTTAACAGAAGCATCTGTTCAATATGAAATGAAGCAACCTTTTTGGCTATAGCGGTTTTTAGATGATAGACGTCTGTAGGAATATCACAGACGTTTGTGGCTCCAGGATAGAATTTCTCGAACATATTCACAGACGTTTATGGAGTTTCCACAGATGTCTATGGTTGGCATTTTCAAAGTATAAATTTTTAATGCTAATTTTTAATGTTTTTTAATAAAGATTTTGTGTATATGAATTCGTGTGTGCATGTATACTCAAGGAGACCTTACAATATTTATCTAAGACTCTTAATACACTAGTATAATCTTACTAATTATAACATGGTCCATAAATCTGAGTTTGTCTTCGAGTCCCGATATCTTTAAGTATAACGATCTCTTTTAATAATACCTGTAATCATGATACGGTATATAATATATGTGATTGTATAGTTTTTGTCATTAAAACCATACAATGGAGGTTCTAACAAGTACGACATCATAGGAGATGACTATGCCATATAACTCATGTGTTTCTCCTAGATATTTCCAAAGTTACGTTTTGGATCCATATTTGATAGTCGGTTATTTAACTATCAAACAACACACATTCAAATCATGGATTTATTTCAAGAGGGAAAACCATCATTGGTTAAGCACTTAAGCAACCACTAACCTTTTTTAGTTTGTCTTTTCATTAATAAAAATCACTTTATAATACTTGTCAAAAAATACTTTTACCAAGATATATTCACAAAATCCTAGATTTTCAATACTTAGAAAATATCCATATACTTACCTCAACGGTGTAGGTATATTCACGGAGGAAGATTTCCTTTTTACACAATTCTAAAACCATTTATAAACTCCTATATAAATCTCAAAAACCATTTATAAAACTAATTTATATATCTCTGAAACCATCTGTAAAATTATTTATAGAAACCCCTCTAAAACCCCAACCTCCATTACCAATTATAAACTCTTTTATAAATTTTCAAAACATTTATAAACTCTTTATAAATCCATAAAACTAGTTATAAAACTCTTCTTATATTTCTAAAATCCTTTTATAAATATCTAAAATTATTTATAAAACTCTTCTTATATTTCTAAAATCCTTTTATAAATATCTAAAATTATTTATAAAACTCTTTTTACCTTGTAAATAATCTTCTTTTAAGTCTCCAAATCATCCTATAAAACTCCTCTTCTAAAACCCAATTTTTTTTATAAAACTCTATTTATAAATGTCGAACATTTATAAATAAATAATCATCATTTACTTCAAACACTATTATATAAAAATAATCATTAATAATAAACATTATAAATAATAAATAATAATTATTAACCTTAAAATATCTTAAAATAATAATTAATAATTTCAAAGACATTATTAACTAAAAAAGTATAAATCTTTATTGTTAATTTCAACCCATATTAATTATTTCGGTAATTAATCTTCAAAATATTAACATATTGATAAATAACCTTAAAAACAATATTAATTACAAATAAATAACTTTAAAACAATATTTAATATAAATAAATAACTTTTTGAAACAATATTAAATATAAATAAATAACTTTTTAAAATAGTATTAAATATAAATAACATTTTAATACAATATTAAACATAAATAAATAACTTAGAAAAAGATAGATAAAAAGGTGGAAATAAAATAGAAATTAAATCCTTTAGAACAAAATATTTCTGAAACTCGATTTCGGATTTAAAATCATTTCCTATCTCAAAAACTAATTCCAATTCAAATGGCAATTTATAGTATTTCTAAAATACTAATTTGAGGCCAATAACTACCTAATGTTTAACCAATATCGATATTGATTTCCTACCACTACAGGGTTTGAGTATGAACATACAATAATGTCATAAACCATAGTGTCGACAATCAGGTTTCATATTCAGTAATCGTATAACAATAATATATTTTAAATTAAAATCAACAATGGCGAGGAGTTGGATCTCTTCAACATGTTTCCCTTGCATCAAAACTTATATAAATACACACACATATATACCAGCACATTTATACGTAAATAAACTCAATAGTGGTGAGGAATCTTATTGGATCCCTCCAACCTATTCCCTACAGCACATACAATAGATAATTATATAATATGGGTCTTCCGCTACTAGGCAGATATATATAAAGGGTCATCCGCTCTAGCGGCGGGAGTAAATCCAAACCAACTGATAAAAACAGTAAATCATCCAAATATACAATCAATAATTTTTATTAACTATATAACATTTCTGGTTAACCAAAAAGGTGAGTTTAACTCACCATTATTCCATTCGTCGTCAAGACGTTCCGGTTACGTCTGAAATCAAACGACGTTCAATTTCAGTGAAAAATTCCACTAGCTCCAATCATCACCAAACCAATTCCATAACGTAGTACTTGCTGATATGAGTGCAACGCAACTCGTCGCGCTCAAATTCGACCTCGTATGTAAAAATTATACATTTATAGACATTTATTTTTGGTATATAATTAATTACATCATTAACTTAAGTAAATTACCATCATTTAAGTTTATTAACCACCTAATCCCTCTCCTTCTTCCTCTTGCATTTGCGAAAAAAGCCCAAGCACACTCGATAAATTCGATCGCCTCCTCCGCCTCTGGCCACGAGCCACCACCGCATTGCTCATCCAAGCTGGCCTCAACCTTGCCATGCTCCAACCTTCATCTCGCCTTCCCTCGACCACCCTAGCGCCCCCGAAACCCAAAACAAATTCCCATTCAACCCAAGATTGCTGCCACTATAGGCGATTTTGCGCCACCAAACTCCGACGAAGGTGGCCTCCCTCTCCTCTACATTTTCTCTTCAGGGTCCATTGGCCAATAATCATGCACGTCGCTGGAAAAACCCGAAACTCATCTCGCCGTTCATCTTAAAAATTGAGCCGCCTCATCGGGATCTGACATGATCCATCCATTGATTAGCTTCACTATGTCGTCGCGAACAATTCTCTAGTTGGAGCCTTGGCCTGAAAATGTTTCGAGTGGTCCAAATCAATGAGAGTCGTTGGATTCAGCTATGTTTAAATTTAAAAAAATGGCGAATCTGATTCTCTGGTTGACATGATTTATAGAAGAAAGGGGGTATGGGTAGAGATGTGGGAAGGGTATGGGTTTGAAAGGACAAGGTATGGTGGGTAGGGGAGAATATATATTATATTCAAAAATATCTATCTCGATGCACTCAAAATCTCGAACTCCAATCGAGGCGTGCCACCTAATGTTCTATATGTAATACCCCTATTCCCAACACAATGGAACTAGTCGCAAGACCTTATTCGATCATATACATAAGTTAGCTTATCAAACCTAATCATATTATATTAATTCCTGAAAATAATTTATACGCGTTTCAAATTCGTACAACCATGCGATACACCCAATTGCCATGAAATTCGATGGCATACAATAACTCACTATTACGGATCCAATGAAACCGGTTTCATCGAAATCTGAGATAGTCCTCTAGAAGGTTATTTTCACATATTAATTAAAATGATTTATTACTAAAAGCGGTTTAACCACTTTTAAATCTAAATTAAAATTTTATTATTACCATTCTTATTCAAACAGAATTTTAAATAAGCTTTGAAATCATTTTCATCCAAATTAAAATTCAAGATTTAATTATTTATTTCCCAATTCACATATTCAAATAAATCCCTATATTTGAAAATTTTAAGTTGTTAGACTTGTAAAACTAATATTTCAATGTTTAAAATAAATTAAATATCTCAAAATCAACGACTAAAATTCTAGGTCATTACACATCATAGCCTCCTCCTCCTCCATTTTAAAACAAAATGCAAATTTAAATCAAATAAAATCCGAAGGTGCTTAGGTCTCTTCGGTACCTGCAATAACAAGAAGAGTTGGAATCAGATTATAGGATATACTTTGATTCAACATTCAAGGTGTTACAACTAGGCTACAATTAAGGTACTATTTATTTTACACTGATTTATATGCCTAATCATCATGCTTTTGTGAATTATTATACGTATTCGCTACCAATTTGTTAACACACACACAAAAATATAAATTAATATAAATATGTATATATATTTTATAAAACATAATATTTGTATGGAAATAAAAAATATTTTTATATAAAAATTTTAACTTAAAAAAGGCCAAAAGTAAATTCACATTGATTTAATATAAAAAAATTGATTTCTTCTTAACTTATACATGGCGAAGATGAACGTTAATATATACATATACATATATATAATGTATTACTTATAAATATAAATGATTTTGAATTTATATAATTCAAAATATATTTATATATTTTTCGAATTAATTTTTGTGTGTAGATGTATGTACTTAATAATTTATTTGTAGAATTTAAATTTGAATTTTTATTTTGAAAGATTTTAAACATAAAGTTAAATTTAAATTTGAGTATTACAAGATTTATATTTTGAATTTTAAATTGTTTTATATTTAATTTTTATGTAATTATTCTGCATTTAAATTTATGTGCATATATAAATAGTTATTTTATAGTTATATATATACATATAAATAAATAATTTTTATATTATACAATAATTGATAGCAAATGTGTATTTGAAGGGGCTAATATGTCTATTGCGGTGTAAATCTCAACATTTAGATACATGTATGTTAAACCATGTACACGTTACATGTTACACGTGCATGTACACGTACAAGTGTATATGATATACATGTGCACCTTATTAATCATATATATATATAATAAAGTAAATTCTTTATAGTAATCAATTAAATTAAATAATGATTTTATTTAAAATTTATTTATATTAGATCTAAATTAATTGAGACTTCATAAGCCCGATCTAAAATAGTAATTTTTTATATCCACCCATTTAACCTGCTGCGTGCTAGCATAGACCCAATAATGTTATATGAGTCCAATAGCCTATGCAGTAGTATAAGGGCTAACTAATTAAGTTATCCATTTAGTAGAGTGTATAGAATAGTTGGATAATCAAGCACCCTGGCCTGTCGGGCTACCAGCCTAACCCTACTGGTAAAGTAAGCCAAATGGTTACCCCTAATATGGAAGGCCCAATTTGAATTTGGGACTCGGGTTAACTTTCAAATTATGTTTTAAAATTAAATAAAATTTTAATTTTAAAAGGTTAAATTTAAACTAAGTAAATATTTTATAAATGTTTTAGAATAAATTTCAAAATTATCTCGAAAATTTATTAATTAAGTTTTGAAAATTATTTAAAATTAATTAGACTAATAAATTAAATAACTAATTAAATAGTTAATTAATTAAATTAAGAAACATATATGTTGGTATATGTTTCATTATCTTAAAGTGTTTAAGGTAATACATGTATATATAATTTTAACAATAAATTATAATTAATTAAAATTATTTAATTAAATAAATAAATTAAATGTTAATTAATAAATGATATAATATACACTTGTATGTGTAACTATAAATGTTATAGTATATATATTGTGTTATCCCGCCTTTTGGCAAGACCGTGACACCAAGAAATTAACTAGGAACCGAAGACAGTTCGTCCCGAAGATCGGTTATACATAGGTCCACTATGGATACCTGTAAATTTTGCCCGAGTCCGAATCAAGCTACAATCGATATGATATGACAAGCAAAGCTATGGAAGCCAACGTTCCAAATTTCAAGTCAATCGGAGTTCGTATCCCAAGATATTGATCGATCACGGTTGAGAAATCCAACTCTATTCGTATCCATCCAATTTCGTATCCATTCCCCAAGAGAGATTCGGTTCGTATCCATCGCCTACTGACTTCCTTCGTATCCATAAAATGAAGCTACTTCGTTTCCATCATGTTAACAACACTTCGTATCCATCAACAAATGCCCATTTCGTATCGGTCTCCCTCCATCCATCTCGTATCGATCTCCCACCATCGATACGAACAGCAACAACCACCGATCAATACGAAGAAAGCAACATGAAGCATCGATACGAAGGCGGCGTCCAACCATCGATATGAAGTAGCATGCAAGCATCGATACAAATAGAGCCACACATGATCGATGCGAAATAGTATCGATACGAAGACGACAATGTCATACAAATCCAAACTTGCATCGATCATAACTCAAAATCTACAAGCCTAATTGCCACCAAATTTTCACAGGAGCTTGCGTACATCTTCAGAAATGTTCATGATCGATCCTGACTCGATTGGACAAAATCTCGATCGATGCGAATTCAGTTCGTATCGATCACAGATCGAGTGCAAACAGCATGGGATTGATCGCGTGGGCCCACCCACGTGAAAGAAGAAGTCCTTCGAGATCTAGGCGAGATATTTGCTACCTACGCCTAAAAATAGCGACCCTGGACCTACAAAAAATGGACTTTTGGCTCTTCTACGTCTAGACTCTGCCGAAATCATTATCAAACTTCAGTTATACTGTTGTAATCTCTTGTAAACAGCGAGTGAAATTCAATAAACGTCAATCATTTCATAGTGGACGTAGGCAATTCGCCGAACCACTCTAAATTCGTGTGTTTCTGTGCATTTTTTATCTGTTTATTGGTGTGTTTGTTAGATCTTCTTCATTTTACATTTAGTTTCTTAATTTTATCTCTTCAAACACATTCGAGTAGTGTTGTGCCCAATTTTGGTACAAACACTTTGGTGCTTTCACTGAGAAACCCTGCTTTTCTCCTGCTCTATGGATCTACTACCGTCGTTGGATTGCAAAAATCTGAGGAGATCCAGACTTGCCGTCCAGTGGTTCCTTCTATTCTATTCAGATTTCTCCAGATCTAAGAGGAACTACATTCATCATGATTTTCGTATCCATACTTTCGTATCCATGAAAATATGATGATTTTTGTATCCATATTTTCGTATCCATGAAAATATGGTAATTTTTGTATCCATGCTTTCGCATCCAGAAAATATGACAACATTCGTATCGATCGAACTTCGTATTGATCAGTTTTCGTATCGATCGAATTTGTATCGATCAGTTTTCGTATCGATCGAACTTCGTATCGAATAGTTTTCGTATCGATCAAATTTCATATCGATCAGTTTTCGTATCGATCGAATTTGTATCGATCAGTTTTTGTATCGATCGAACTTCGTATCGATTAGTTTTCATATCGATCGAACTTCATATTGACCGGTTTCCGTATCGATCAACTTTCGTATCGATCGCATTTCGTATCGATCAACTTTGGTATCGATCGAATTTCGTACCGATCAACATTCGTATCGATCAACTTTCGTATCGATCCTGCTGTGTCCAATTCATCTCGATACTCAATTTCACTTCGTATCAATCCAGCTGCGTCCAATTTGTATCGATCCTCAGATACACTTCGTATCGATCCTGCTGTGTCCAATTCGTATCGATACTCAATTTCACTTCGTATCGTTCCAGCTGCGTCCAATTCGTATCGATTCTCGAATACACTTCGTATCGATCCAGCTGCATCCAATTCGTATCGATCATCAGATACCACTTCGTATTGATCCAGCTGTGTGCCTTTCGCATCGATGTAAGTGTCCACTTTTTGAATCATTCATTTTCACCAACATCTGTATCGTTCAAACATTGCCGAGAATGATACGAAATTTCAAAAAATATATCTTCGGGTACCCGCATGGTGAATTCAAAGCTCAACTTAATGAAGGAACATTCCATCCACGCTTCTGATTGTTCCATGATTGAACAAGACATAAGGGATTATAGCAACAAATGCTGAATTGCAATCAAGGAATGGGTAAAGGAATACTACTCAACCGGTGCTCCCAGAGGCTGGAGAACCTAGCTAATACGCCAAGAACTATAGTTGGTTAATATATCATGCTTCTAAGGTGGACTGCAACTTCCCCCAATTGACCAGCTTTTAAAGTCCTGAATTGACAACTATGGTACGATGGCTAATATGACGACTGCCCTACACTGTCTACACTGCCAACCCAAAACATAGCTGGTTGCCGCTAAACCATCTTCAAATGCTCGCATCTTAATCATACCGTGTCCATATGACTAGAAACATGACATGCAACCTTAAGAGGACTTCCTTACTACCTTATATGGGACTCCTACCTGGGTGAAAATTATAAATAGTCACCAATCTATGAGCCCATCTTAACCAACTCACCATCCAATCGGCATTACTAACCACTCGAACATTGGGCAATCGTGCATACATCATTCACCAGTATTACAAGACCCCGTAGCCATAAAATGGACCTGATAATGTTGATAGAAGTATCTTTCCCAGTCGAGACCTATTTATTGAAACCATCCTACATGCAGATTTTCCAACGAAAATTCAACATGCTGACTACGTCAGTGTACTTTGGAAATATAACCCCTGGCACTACCTCATGAAGTGAGAATTGCGCATGGCTTCCACTAAGAGTGATGAATGCCATCAAATGCAGATGTCTTCCCCTATTCTTCAAAGAACAGTGTCAGTCGTGATTAGACATACCGGTTCTACTTCTCATATTGTTGAAGGGAATAAAGAAGCTGGCAGCCAACGAATTTATCCAAAGCCCACAGCCAGTTGCTGCCAATACCCATAAATGAATTCATCACCAGAGCTTATTTCTAGACTTTGATAAGAGAACTGGTGGATAGCCGCCGACGACTACACCAACATGTCCAAGCCAATATTGAGTTGATGAATCAGATGAAGGATCAACATGGCGAGATAAGAAAGGAACCTACTCCATACTCTAGATTGGAAAACTCCTCTTCTTTAGATGGCTACCGTGGACGCCAACGCCATAAGGCTTCTCTGGAAAGGATAGCTCCGACAATATGTGCAAGCCCCATAAAACGAAGGGCCGGGAACACCTGACCCCTATCGATCAAGAACTTTGATCAAATTGAACCATTTGCGTTAGACTTCCAACTGTGAAGGGATGGACCGAAGTGCAATAGCAAGCATACGACGCCACTTCACTTATCAATGAGATTTAATCCGATCTCTTTTGAATTATTTCAATTTCAATTTCTTTTATGTTGCGAAATACGACCGACTTGAATTAAACTACTTGCAAATGATGCAGGTAACCGAGTACTTAAGGTTGGGTGCAAAACAACCTCAGCGGACTATGATCAAATCATTGAGGTATCATCATGGCGAGCATGATTCAACCACTCATCGGCTACTATATGCCCCTGACTGGGGGCAAGGCATCAAAGTGGAAGAGACCGACAAGGTCAAGACTCTAGTACAAAGTGGATGCAACCGATCATCCACTCATCCGCCATGCAATTTAATTGGAGATCTGGGAAAGACTTGGAGTCATATGTCCCAACAATGTACTCTCCATCTCATACTTGAAGCTCACCAAAATACTTATGCTTCTTCTAATGCCCAGTAAAATTGGAATCACACCAAGGGTGGATGTGACATGACCGTCTATGCATCCAATCCTACAGTAGAATGTGGGGTAATTTGAGAACATATGTTTAAAGTGGATATGATTTGACCATTCACTCTCCAGCTTGCGTCTGTGATTCGACAAAAACAATCATGCCTTAAACCAACTTTGTCAGGGCCTAAGCCTCAACTTAAAGTCATTAACAACTAACTGCCTAATCGCTAACCATCATGAGCCATCATTTCGACTCTCTTCCTCAACTCGACGGAAGAGCGCAAAGCATAAAGTGGACGTCACTCAACCGTCTGCTCTCCAACTCTTGCCCCTGACTTAAAGGAAAATACATAGCTCAAATTGGATGTAGTTCGACCATCCTCTCCTCTACTCGAGCTCAAAGCTTGCCAGAACACTAATCTTACTCCTTAGGCTTAGCAAAAGTGAAATCCAAACGAACATGGACGTGATTCGACCGTCCATCAACTAAATCTTATCCTTCGTTGAGGGCAGATAAGTGGAAAGTGATCGAGATCCGACCAACACTTATTAAGTGAAACCCAAGCTTAAGGGCCGACACGCTTAAATCAAAAGGGATTGAAACACGACAATCCTCGAAAAAACTCCAGATTCCCAGAGTGCGAACTGGCGTATAAACATTAAACAACTCTAAGTCCCCAGAGTGCGGACTGGAGTATAAACACTGAAATGGGTGTGACTGACCACCCATCAGCTAACTCCAGATTCCCATAGCGCGAACTAGAGTATAAACATTAAATAACTCTAAGTCCCAGAGCGCGGACTGGAGTATAAATATAAATGGGTGTGACTGACCACCAATCAACCAACTCCAGATTCCCAGAGTGCAAACTGGAGTTTAAACATCAACCAACTCCAGATTTCCAAAGTGCGAACTGGAGTATAAACATGAACGAACTCCAGATTCCCAGAGTGCGAACTGGAGTATAAACATCAACTAACTCCAGATTCCCAGAGTGCGAACTAGAGTATAAACATCAACTAGCTCCAGATTCCAAGAGTGCGAACTAGATTATAAACATCAACTAACTCTAAGTCCCCAGAGTGCGGACTGGAATATAAACACCAACTGGGTGCGACTGACCACCCATCAACTAACTCTAGTTCCGAAAGCGCAGACTGGAGTATAAAGACCAAATGGGTGTAATAGACCACCCATCAACCAACTCCAGTCCTCAAAGCTAGGATTGGAATATAAATACCAAAAGGGATGCGACACAACCGTCCATGCATCTACTCTTGTCCTCAGCATGGAACCCATAACATAAATTTATAGGGATGCACTCCAACCCTGCAAGACAAAATTTCTTCCTTGATTCGACAGGGAGATGCAGATTCGCAAAACGGACCTAGCTGGATGTCCTATTCTGAATTGATATTACTACCATCCAACTGCAAATGAACGTGGCATGACCGTTCATCTACTAACTCTCGCCTGTGATCAGACAGATTGTGCGCGCAACAAGGACGGGTGTGACCCAACCACCCACTAATCAATTCTTTTCTACAATTTAGTAGGAGAAACATCAAATTAAAGTTGTCGTAGTGTGACCAACCACACTTCAACTTTTTCCCTTGACTAGTGCCAAAGAAATTAATCGAGAAAAATGCGGTTCGACCATTTTATACAAAAAAATCTTAGTCCCCAGAGTGTGGACAGGGGTATAAACATCAAATAGGTGTGATTAATGGCCCTTCAACTCACTATGATCCAAAGGTGCGGCTATAAGCATAGATAAACGAATGAATGTGACTCGACCATTCATTCACCAACTCTGACCTAAACTCGACATGAGGAGTATAAACTCACTATAGGTGCAATTAGACCATCCACGAACTAACTCTGCTAACCCAAGACTGGGGGCAGAAGTACAAATCACCGAAAGAAGAGAAAGATTACTCGCTGCGTCTCCAGCTTAGTGTCCTTTACAACTTAAGGCGATGACTACAAGGAGGCCTTAATGCGAACCAATCAGAATGTCGCCTGAAGTTACAGCAACCAATTATATCGTACCACTGGATCGACGGGAAATATCGATCTGCACCTTTCATATCGTACCAGTGGATTGATAGGCAGTGAGGTCCAAGCATTCCACATCGTGTCGTTGAATCGACGGCCACTATCGTCCTCTTCGACTACCAATCGATGTGACCCGAACGTCCATCGAATACTTTTGACCAACAGAGCATGGATAGAAGAATAAACCACGATTGAGTGTGGCTTGACCATTCATCCTCCGTTGCCTTCCTTCGATCCGTCAGGAAGAGCATGAGACCAGATGAGCATGACATGACTGCATTTGAGCTGACTTTATCCCTAGATCTAACAGGAGAACGTAAATCGAAATGAACGTGGTTGATCGCCCAACTCCAAATGAATGCAACACGACCA
Organism: Allium fistulosum; assembly: GCA_030737815.1. NCBI lineage: Eukaryota > Viridiplantae > Streptophyta > Magnoliopsida > Asparagales > Amaryllidaceae > Allium > Allium fistulosum. Next base: position 1,307,570,918 of record CM060904.1, on the reverse strand, counting down.
TTTATTCATTGACACTTACCATGATCCGACTAAAAGAGAAATTCAAAACAAGTGCAACCTAAACGTCTGCACATTGATTCTTGCCCTGGATTCGACAAGGGAAGCATTAATCCTACATTGGATCTTACTGGACAATTCACTCTTTAGTTTTTGCCCAGAGTACGACGACATAAGCAACAAAGTGAATGTCATTAACCATCCAAAACCTAGCTTATTTTGGCAAAGCAACAATGTGTTCTACCTAGAGGAAAGAACTAGAACATAATGCAGGATAGGTACGACTCAGCCTTCCATCAGTTAACTCAATCCCATGGTTCAACGGGATAGAATACAAAATTGAAGTGGACATGATCTTCCTCGCCACATATCGGTTAGACTTGTGGGTACATACGAGAGATAAGTTGAATATGGTTTGATCGTTCATCAAAAACTTTGGCTCTTACGACTTGGACTACAATATAAACACGGCAGGAGCTAGTCTCAACCATTCGCACAAAAATTCCATCAACCCAAGACTGGGGGCAAAAGAGTGATTATCCAAGAGTTGACTACGACAACTCGATCCTATGACCCGTGCCTTATATTCATAATGACTCAAGGTTACAGCTGAAGGGATGCCCAGTGATGGAATCATCGGATCAATACCCGGATTTATGGCAGCTAATCATTATTCCAACCCTTACGAAGAGCAATGGATCGCGAGTACATTGAATGAAAATCGCATCATTTAGATTCAATATCAAAGCTGGAGCCTGCTATGTAGCAGCATGCAGTACAAGGCTAAGTTCTACTAATCCTTTGATTTAACGTCCCTACAAGCCTGATCATTTACCATTGCAAATAAACACATGAAGCACCTACAACCCATCACGAGTATTGTAGATTAGATCATAACTCTGCGCAATGATGATGAAAGAGTCAACTGTTTTACTTCAGGTGAATCTTGATGTGTCCTCTTGGACTCGATCTCATATATATATATATATATGGACTCTCGCCAGCCATGAAGAACCCTGCATTAAATGTCGACCCGAGGCATGTCTCGGTAAATAAAAATGAAGCGATGTGGATTCAGAAAGATCTGCTGCACTTAAAGAGGAGGCGAATCTACTCAAGACCAATAGGTTTATCCATGATACCCTCTACCCAAAATGAATATCCAATCCTTTACTTATAAGAAAAATGAGCAGAGAGTGGCGGACATACGTCAACCTCTCAGATTTGCACGGGGTATGACAAAGCAAAGCTTTCCACTTCCAAGGATCAACCAACCAGTGGACTTGACCATCGGACATGAATTACTCACTTCCATGGACATAAACTCCAGATACAATCAGATACCGAAGCATGTCCCAGACCAGAAATGCAACGGTTTCGTTACTGACCTACGCCTATAGTGCTATGTAGCAATCCACGGATTCAAACTTGAGAACGCTTATGCTACTTACCAAAGGACGATAACAGATCATTCAAAAATCGGATCGGCCAATCGATGAAAGTATATGTGGTTAATATGCTCGTGTGGTCACGACCATCAAATGACCATATCGATGACTTGGCAAAGATATCCAGTGCTCTCTAACAACTGCAGAATGAATCTTAATCTTTTGAAATGCTCTTTCAGCATTGTGTGAGAAGAATTCTCGAGTTCCGTTATCAATTCTCGTGGTATTGAGGCTAATGTCAGAAAATTCCGAAGATTAGAGTCATCCATGTACCGAGGAAACCAAGCAGGTATAGAGCTAAGTCGGAAGATTACCATCCTAAGCTGATTCAACTCTAGGGCCATCTACAAGTATATTCTATTCTTCAACCTGACCAAGAGCGGGAAAAGAAATTTTGAATGGACTAACAACTGCATTAATGCAATTCCAGCTCTGGTAGATCGCTTAAAGAGACCTCCCATTTTACCTAAGCCTTTGGGTCGTGAAGATTTATACATCAATTAAGCCGTGTCAACACACGCCATAAGCATCGCATTGCTATGCGAAGAGAAATGAATCCAAAGACTAGTATATGATGAAAACTAGATATTGACAAGCTCACCCCGTTAACGTCTGTATTGAACAGTCGTTACGATAGGTTCTATGGCAACCTTAGATGTCTGAAAGGTTACTCGAATGGAATATCGATCTAAGCCAATTTGATATCACTTATCTCCTTCGAAGAGCTATCCTTGGCCAAACAATTAGCATACTTCATATCTGAATTCAGTGATTTAGACGACTATACGAATAGCAATGGAGAACCGTCCAACCGATGGAGAACATACATAGATCGAACTTCCGATAATCGGCTTTCTAACGTCGAAGTTGCGTTAATGACTCCTGAGGAACGATTGATCTGTTACACCCTGAAACTCAACTTCACTACAACAAATAACAAAGCTAAGTATGAAGCCTTGGTCACCATGCTCAAAATTGCAAGAAAACTAGGAGTGGAAACTTTACATATCTTATGTGATTATTGGTTAGTAGTATGCCAAGTCAGGGAAGATTATCTGACTAGGGGGCAACGTCTTGCTCCTTATCTCAGCTCAGTCCAAGAGCTATTAGCCAATTCGAGTATTACACCATTACACACATCCTAGGAGAACAGAATATAAAAGCCGAGTCACTGGTCAAGCTAGCCAGTTTCGGGGATACACGACATATAGACTTTGTCCCAGTTGAAATACTTATTATTCCAAGCATTGGCAGATGAAGATCGACTGGATCTTAGAGATGGAGCTAGGAAAGGGGTCATGGATTACTCCTATCAAAGACTATCTACTGTGGGGAATTCCTCTTAAATATAGGAATGAGAAATGGCATATCCTTCGCGAAGCTGTCCCATGAGTTAACACTTGTACATTTTGTGTCCATCAGTGACCAGCCATCAACTTCGTATCCATCGATGTGAAGCCCATTGATATGAAAGTCACTACATGATCATATTTGAGCCACTCAACTCCATCGATACGAAGCATTCTTAGGAACTATCCATTTCGTGTTGATAGCCATTGATACGAAGCATACATTCCAACATCTCAGATCGATCCAGGAGAGGATCGATACGAAGGAAGGACTTAAAACAACCATCAAACGTTGTTACAACTTGAATTTCACATCGATCCAGGAGAGGATCGATACGAAACTTGATAAAAAAAACTTGACAACGACCTGTGAACGCGCAAACATTGACGGGAGTTAGGCTAACATACATGCCTGTATAACGGAATAACATTCAATTTTCAAACTTCACAAGAGTTGAATGCTCACTTGATGACAATTACAACAGTGAACAACAAATCGCTAGCACTCGACACTCAGTTGCAACAATGCACTGTACAATCACTGGCAGTCAACAATTCAGTGTTTATATTACCGAGAATCAATCAAAGGTTACATATTTTGATGAAAAGACAACTATTCAACGAATCAGATAAAACTTTTTAGACTGAAGATTGTAGTTTTTCGAAGTACGTCATGTCCACACAAGACTTACTTTGGGGGGCAAATGTTATCCCGCCTTTTGGCAAGACCGTGACACCAAGAAATTAACTGGGAACCGAAGACAGTTTGTCCCAAAGATCGGTTATACACAGGTCCACTATGGATACCAGTAAATTTTGCTCGAGTCTGGATCAAGCTACAATCGATATGATATGACAAGCAAAGCTATGGAAGCCAACGTTCCAGTCAATCGGAGTTCGTATCCCAAGATATTGATCGATCACGATTGAGAAATCCAACTCTATTCATATCTATCCAATTTCGTATCCATTCCCCAAGAGAGATTTGTATCCATCGCCTACTGACTTCCTTCGTATCCATAAAATGAAGCTACTTTGTATCCATTATGTTAACAACACTTCTTATCCATCAACAAATACCCATTTCGTATCGGTCTCCCTCCATCCATCTCATATCGATCTCCCACCATCGATACGAACAGCAACAACCACCGATCGATACGAAGAAAGCAACATGAAGCATCGATACGAAGGTGGCCTCCAACCATCGATACGAAGTAGCATGCAAGCATCGATACGAATAGAGCCATGCATGATCGATGTGAAATAGTATCGATACGAAGACGACAATGTCATACAAATCCAAACTTTCATTGATCATAACTCAAAATCTACAAGCTCAAATGCCATCAAATTTTCACAGGAGCTTACGTACATCTTCAGGAATGTTCATGATCGATCCTGACTCGATTGGACAAAATCTCGATCGATGCGAATTCTGTTCATATCGATCACGGATCGAGTCCAAACAGCATGGGATCGATCGCGTGGGCCCACCAACGTGAGAGAAGAAGTCCTCCGAGATCTGGGCGAGATATTTGCTGCCTACGCCTATAAATAGCGACCCTGGACCTACAGAAAATGGACTTTTGGCTCTTCTACATCCAGACTCTGCCAAAATCATTATCAAACTTTAGTTATACTGTTGTAATCTCTTGTAAAACACCAAGTGAAATTCAATAAACATCAATCATTTCATAGTGGACGTAGGCAATTTGCCGAACCACTCTAAATTCGTGTGTTTCTATGCATTTTCTGATCGGTTTATTGGTGTGTTTGTTAGATCATCTACATTTTACATTTAGTTTCTTAATTTTATCTCTTCAAACACATCCGAAGAGTGTTGTGCTCAATTTTGGTACAAACATATTGAATTTTAAAATGTTTAATTGAATCCTATATAATTAATTAAAATGTTAATTAATTAATATTTAATTAATAAATTTTAATATATGATTTTTTTTAGAAACCGATACTTTATTTACTTGAATAAAAGGGTACGTGTTTAGGGAAAGAAAGAAATAAATAGTGGTAGGAGTTTATCTAACAAGTTACACTCAAAAACCACTGAACGTTTCTTCATATCCCGTTATTCAAAATAAGAAAAAAAATAAATAGACAATAATTATTTCCTTTGAGATTCAGATTCAAACCAGCGGCTCTCAAGATTTGTCTATGTCGCTTCATCAAATGAGCTCTTCCACCGTCAAATCGACTCTCTTCGTGTTTGTCGTCAATGTTAGAAGCTGGCCGGTGTCTTCTCTATCGCTATTATTTGAGTCATGATGATAAACTACTGAATCGAGCTTCAACTTGCGATCGAATCAACCAGGTTAGTAAGCTTCGACACCGAATTTGATTAAGATAAGTTCCAATTCCCTTGAGTTATGTGGTTTGAGCTTTGCTTGTTTCATTAGTTTCTTGCTATCTGAGATTATATGCTCTAACCTAATGTTTAGAGGGGTTTCAATGCTTTGAAAGAATCTATTATTGCGTTCTGTCCAGATGTGCCAAATGAGAACTGTAAAGGCTAAGTCCTTAACTTTGCATAGTGATTTGTTTGGCATTGTCGAATAAAGAACCCGATTGAAAATTCCATCAATTTCGTCTTCCCCATTGTACAAATAGTTTAATTTGTTGATTATGTTGTGTAGAGGAGTACTCGAATACTGAAATTAAAAGGAAAGATGATTTCTTGATTCTTCCCCTTGTTTGCAGAGAACACAAGATTTATCTATGCAAATGTTCCATTTGGAAATGTTGTTTTTAGTGTTGAGTTTGTTGAGCTTTGCTAAAAGAGCGCACATAGACATATTTGGTGAGCAGACTGAATTTCAAATGTGTTGACACAAGTCCAATTCAATTTGTTTTCCCTAGTGCAGTTCAATGTTGTTTTAAAGGAAAAATTACCATCCTGTTGTTACTTCCATGCCTAGAAACCCTTGTTAGTTTGATGATTCGGTGAAATTTCTTGTATTTGCTATATGATCTGAGGAGGCAAACCGAGGATGTCTTCCCTCCACTATCCATTCGACATGAGTGAAGACACCATCCTATAGAGGTCTTCTTTGATAGAGATTGCTTGCCATCCCAAAATCTCTTTCAACGATTGGCCGTTGATCCATGGATCGAACCACATGTCTGTATCATGACCGTTGATAATTTTCCTTACAAATAATATCTCTGATTATTTTCTGGTTCTAAGTAGAAGCTTCCACGTATATGGTGCGTTGCTATCTTCCGTGATTATCCATAAATTATTGTTTTTACAATATCTTTTTTTCATTCGTTGAGCCCATAGGTTATCAACTTGCAGATATCTCCATGTGAGTTTCAAAGAAACAGCTTGCATAATATCATCTATCTTTATTAAGCCCATATCCCCTTCAGTTTTTGCTCGACAAAGATTATTCCAGCTCATACTGTGATGTTTTTTCTCCAAACAAATTTGGAGCAAATTTAGTTTATGTTATTGATGGTCATAGTTGGTAGTTGATAGAAATGAGCCCAAAACATGATCATTGGGTAGATCACTGTTTTGATCAGTTCAATTCTGGCAGCTACATTCAACATTCTATTTTGCCAGTTATTGAATTTTTGTTTATTTTATCTTATTATACACCAAAATCTCTAGATTTTAGTTTATTGTGAGATAGAGGGATTCATAAGTATGTAATTGGGAGATTCCTTGACTGAACATTGAGGATGTTTTTGATTTGTATTCATTCGCCAACCCCTTTACTAAAAAATAAGGTTGTTTTCTGTCCGTTCATTTCAAGACCCACAAAATCCTTAATGATGTGAAATTTTTTGGCAATTGTTTCTGCATTTTAGTAGTTGCTCTCGAAAATACTAAAAATGTCGTCCGCATACAATAAATGGGTAAGAGTAGGTTCAATAGGAAAAATTGGTGTGATATTTCTTTCATAGAATTCCATATCAAGTAACATAATGAAGTATTTAATTGTTGTTGCAAAGAGGAAAGGGAAAAGTGGGTTCCCTTACTGAATACCTCTATTGCTATTGAAATAGCCTAAGGGACTGCCATTCAATAGGATTGAAAGGCAGCCATGGAGATGCCTTCGTATATCATGTGCGAATTTTCCAGGAAAGCCCAGATATAGCATCATACGATATATGAATTCTCTATTTATTTTGCAATATGCTTTTTGTAAGCCTATTTTCATGCAAAGATTGTTTTTGTTTTCCTATTGAACCCGCTCACCATTTCATATGCAAGTAATGAGTTTTCTATAATTATTCTATTAGGGATGAAAGCATTTTGGTCGATAGAAATTAAATGTTTTAGATAATATTTCATCCCATTGCATAACAAGTTTGCTGAGATTTTGTAAATTATGCTACAAAGAGATATTGGTCTGAAATCTGAAAGATTTTGTGGGTCCTTCTTTTCTAGAATTAGGCAGATAAAAGTGTGATTAATTTCTTTAATGTTTTTATCCGATTATTGTATACCCACCATTGCTTGACATACATTGTTTTTGATGAGTTCCCAATGGAGTTTGAAAAACTTTGAATTGAAACCATCTGGGCCTAGAGAGCTATTGTCATCTATTTGGAAAACTGCTTATTTAATTTCATCCATATTAAATGGATGTTCCAAAGATTCTCTAGCGTGCCCTAAAAGAATTTTTTGCAAATGATGGGTGTAAAATTCTTTTTGAAGCAAGTAGTATTATATAAATTTGAGAAATAAAGAGTCGCTTCCCTGTTTAAGCTTTCGTTGGAATTGGTCAAGTTTCCCTATGCATCTAACATCTTTCTATTAGTTGGGGTGGATTTGAGTTCAGCAAACCTAGCATGAAAGAAGTAGGTTGCCCTATCTCCTTGAGTAAGCCATTTAATTTGATCTTTGTAAGTTTTTCGTGGCTTGTTTCTATAGAAGATCTGATAATTGTTCCATCTTTTGTTTGTATGCAAGCACTGTTTGGTCCTCAATAGGGTGTCTTATTAAGTGTGAGTAGGCCAAATCGACCTCCTTTCGTAAATTATCAATCGATTTTTGTTTGTTTGCGTTATCTTTACACCATGCCTTGAGATCCTCTTTTGTTTCTTTAATTTAAATAAGAGTTGGAATAGGGGATTTCCTATGTATTATCCCACTCTTTATCTACCACCCCATGGTACCTTGAGCTAAAGTACCAAGCGTTGTTATATCTGAATGGGAGATTCTTGATGGCCTGTATGTTAGGTGAAAAGTTGAAGATGATAGAAGTGTGATCACTAGTGGAATGATTAGCAAAATAAACAAAGAGTTAGGGTAATTTTTCATGGCATTCCTCGTTAAGGAAGAGTCGGTCTATTTTTCTATAAATAGACATATTAATTCCTCCTCTCCAAGTATAGTAATTTCCTATACTAGGAGGTTCAAGAAGTCTTGCTTCTGCTATACAGTCAATGAAGTATGGGTTGGGTTGAGAGTTGTAACATCCATTGTTGATTCTATCGTGAACGTATAAAGTAGAGTTAAAATCCCTCACAATCACCCAAGGTAAGTTGATATAGTTTGATTGTTCTATAATGTAACTCCATAAATGCATGCGTCTTTCAAGTTGATTGTAAGCCTAAACAAACATGCAGATGAAACCCATTCCTAAACAAACATGCAGATTAAAATCCAAGTCTTGGATTTTGTTTTGTGAGGGTTCCAAATTTTCGGATGTGTATTGCTCAAGATATCTAAATTAACACCTGGATCTTACACACAAGTTGAAAAGCTAGCTGTAACTTCTGGATTGACCGTGGCTTATGTGCCTGCATGAATAATGCAAATTCCCTCTTTGTGCGTACAAGTTTCCATGTGAATGGATCTCAATTTTCTGTGCTGTGTTAGTGGACTGGGGAGAGAATGTGTTGCCTTGAGAATAGTTCAGATTTGTCGGCTTCTTGCTTGTAACCTGGGAAGCAGGACGTATAATTTTTTAAGTAAGTCTGAAGAGGACCTGGGTAAATCCATGGTCTGGTTGTGTGTTAGAAGGGGAGCTTTATTCAATATTTGGTGGAAAACGCAGGGAAAATAATGGCAGCCGAGGAGGAAGAAGGGGGCTAGGGTTTGCTGCCATGAAGACCGTACTATAAAAATTGATATCAGGTAGATTCTTTTCGATTCCAATTGATATTTCAATATTAGATTATACATAATATTATTATACAAGTTAATTATATTATGAATGTATATAATAACTAAACTTATATAATATGAATGTATAATGAAAGGTGGAATAATAAGAATCTCTAATTAGATTTAAGGAACAATAAGAAGCCCTAATTAGATTTAAGGAACAAATAAATATGTAAACTACGTATACCGTGATTTCAGATGTGTTCAACACTTAAATTACGAGGGTATTTCATGACAAAATACATTATTCCATCAGTCGGTATCACTCAATTAAATATATTAAAGTTTTTGAATTTTTAATATAAAAGTTGTTCTCTATCGTTTATGTATTAATTGATTACTTGCATATTCCTTAGTTGTTCATATTCCTCAAACTAATGATGTTATGTGTAGTACTATTCATATATTTAATATACGAGCTAGGATATATGTACGTATTTGTTGATATTCCTCAAGGTATGTACACTTATACTCAGGCCATCACAAAATGGCAAGTACTAAGTGAATAATTTCTTTTAATTTGTCGATATTCCTCACGGTCGAAATGATATTAGGACAAGAAACCATAGGTTAGGAGTTGTATATGATACAACTGATAAAGTATTATGCATTATTTTATGGGATATGATTTGTTGATATTCCTCAAGATCAGACTCTCAAGACAAATGAGTCCTAACATCCACTAATGAAGTCAAAAGGATTTTCTGTTTCGTCTAGAGTTTTAAGGAACATAAAAGGCTAGTGGGAGCTTTATTAAAAAAATAAAATGGTAACATTTAACCTTTTTAATATTGTAAGAACATCATTTATATAAAGTTAAAATAATCCACATCAATAAATTTAAGCAACTAATAAAATTAATAAAATGCTTATTAAAGAAAATATACAAATGAACTGAATTAATATTGATAAATAAAAATATAAAATATACTTATTAATAAATCTTGCATGTTTTTTTAAATGGTACTTAGATACAACATATCACTAGGACAACAAACCACAAATCATGTGTTAATAAATGTTCGAATCACGCTACGCAAGTTTCGAACTTGTGACCTCTCGCACCAAAGTCGAATCACTTAACCACTAGGACAATGTTGCTTGTCATAAATCTTGCATGTTGTCAATTTAAGCCTCATGCAAGTGCCTAATTATCCAACTACCTAAAATATTCGTAACTTGGTCACTTACATGTTTATTTGCTTGAGACCATACATTTTTTCTATGAGTTTTGAATTTTAAAAGCAATACAAGAATATGGATGTTTGATTCATATTCAATCACATATAAATGTTATATGATGAAAAGTTATGATTCGTAATGTATTAAACCTAGATGAAATTAGTTTATCCGGAATAAGTAAGTTGTAACGACCTAGAATTTAACCAATCTTAAGAATGACATTTAAGATGATTTTAAATATAAAATATATAAATTTACATGATTCAAACAATATTATATAGGATTTGGAAAGAGAAGTACACAAAAAATAGTAACATTTGCCTATATCGGCAAAAGTGACAAAATTCCGATTTCACAAAAGTAAGTTTCAATGGTTAAATAAATTATTTTAATTAATTTATGAGTGTTTATATTTTTAAATAGCAATATACAAATTTATTTTTAAATTTGGTTTACATAAATAAATAGTTTAACTAAAACGTCAAAATTGACCGTAAAATATTTTGTCAAAAATCAACGTTTTGTCGATTAAAAGTTGTCACAATGTTGTTGCACCTTTATTAATATGTTTTAACATATATATTACACATTTTTAAATAATAAAACAAGATTACTTTTACTAAACATGACTAAGAAATTCTAGAATATAATTAAGAAAAGTAAGTAAGTAAGTAATTAACAAAAGTAAAAAGTAAACATCACATCAAATCACATCAAAATAAAACCAAATCTTCTCTTTAGCCACTTTTCCATCCAAATACATTTTCTTAGCTATTAAGTGACTATGACATAAAGTAAGAAGTAATAAGTGATGGTAAGTGTTTAAAAAGTAAGTTTACTTTTATAAGCTTAAGTAAGGTTATTTTGGTAATTTGATAAAGGGATATTTTGGTAACTTACCACTTTTTTTCCTTATAAATAGCCATGCATACCTCTTTCATTCTCACACAAACCATTCTCTTCTCTTCTTCTTCTTTCTTAGAGATTTAATGGCTTCTTCTCTTCCATTTCCTCACTAACTTTTCCAAAACCATATCAAATAAAGTCAAAACTCCACCAAACTTTGCCAAAGACCTTAGAATATCACCAAAACATGGTTTAGAATCGAAAAATTGAAGAATGATGGAGGATGGTGGACAACCTGTTGTGGTCGAGCCTTATGGATGTTTGGAGGTGGTGGCCGGGCACTTTGAAGCATGGTGGAAGAGTTTAGGTGATGGTTTGGTGAAGTTAAGATGATTTGGTGAAGCGTTGTTACATATGAATGTTGGTAGGAAGAATTGGTTAAGCTAAAGGTGAGTACTAAATGTTATTTAAAGTTAGATCATCATTATAACTATTTTAATATGTCCATTAAAACCCTTGAATAAATTGTTTGAATGTTTGATAACTTGTATGCAAAATTGGTTGATTATATAATTGTTTATGTGGTTGATAATTTGTTTGATAAATGATAAGAGAAATGGTTGGTAATTAACCTTAGCTAATTAAATGAGAATGAATTTCATAAAAATATGTATATGGAAATTATTTAGCCTCTTAATGATTTCAAAATATCTATAAAAAAAGACTGAAAATGATATTATAATAATATAATATTATAATATGAAATGAAATGGAATATGAGTTTGAAATATAAAAATATTGTTTAAAATAAGTTTAAAATGATTTATAAATGTTTTATAAACATTTAAAAGTGTTTCCAAGAAGTTTGAAAAAAAATTGAAAAAAATTTTCAAAACTAAGCGCGTCGCGTAAAGGTAATTTGTAATTTCGCGCCATAAAGGTTAAATAAGTATACAAAGTGGAATATAGCTTGAAATCTTTCGAGATAAGAATTTTCGGACTACTATATCCATAGTTTTCCAACAAAGAAAGAAAATCAAGATTTAATTAAGTAGATTTTGAAATATGTCCAAAACAATTTTCTAAAAACATCGCGGTTTTTTAGTTCGGAATCCAAAAAAGGAATTTCTTTAAAATGATATTTTTAATATAATTAAAAATATGAAATAAATTCTAAAAATCTTTTAAAATGTTTTAAAAGAGATTTAGTTGAAAGGATGGATTTCTAAATGATATAAAAGTCGTTTTGAAGAATATAGCTTTTAAAACACTATTTACAACACTTTTCGCAATGCTTTTCGGAGTAGTTTTAAATAACTTTTGGAATGTAGTTTTCAACTTAACAATTCTTTCCTAAATCTTTAGTGAAAGATTTTAAAAGAATAATTAAGTAATTTAAAGATGATTTGGAAGTTTTAATAAGAGTTTGAATAAATGGTTAAGAGGAATTGTTTATACCACTTAAAAAAAAGTGAAGAATATTGAATGTAATAACAAACCGAGTATGCGGAAACGATTAGTACATTTTTTTCCTATAAGACCCAAGAAGATAAAACAAGGTGTTTAACTAAGATTAGGAATAGAGCAACCAGTGCCCTGAACATACCTGGCCTATATTTTTTTTCTTAGGCGAGGGGTGGAACAGATCGAAAAGAAAGCCCGGATGCTCTAAAAGATTATATTTAAGTTTTTCCCAAGATAAAAGAAAAGGAAAAAAATTTAGGATATTAATTAACTAATTAACATCTTTTTCTTGATGATTAGTACGAAGGAACCGGAATCATATTTGGGTGATTCCTATCCGAAAACCCCTTCAAACTAATTTTTGCAATAAAACATATTGAAGACAAAGATCTTCCTGATGTATGATTACTTGCCACTAGTCCCTAGAGGACCATATCTAAGGTGGCAGTAGTGCTCTGTTATGACAATCTTCGATTTGCAAGAATATGATTTGAAGTTAAGAAAGAAATCTTTGATTAAGATTTAATGAATGATTTGGGAATATTTTCCCTAAGTTAAAAATTATAACTTAAATATAAGAAATCTTTGATTAAGATTTAATGAATGATTTGGAAAGGTTTTCCTAAGTAAAAGAGAAAATGATTGGAATTATCTCAAGATCTAAAGAGGTTTAATAAATCAAATAATTTAATAAATGCGGCTTAATGATTCCATATATTCTTGAAAAGAAAATAGAATAAATTGAAAAGAATATATCTAAGAAAGATATTTGATTTAAATATAAGATGAAGTAATTGATTGATGGTTGATATCCACATGTGAACTTAACATCTTTTAAAGCGATGGTTGGCTTCGGAGGAACCGGGGTCGGATTTGGGTGATTCCTATCCGAAAAGCACTTCGAACCAATGTACGTTCGAAGTAAAACATGTTTGAAGATAAATGATTTTTAAGATGGAGATCTTCATGATGTAGGGTTGTTTGCCACTAGTCCCTTGAGGTGAAAATTACCATATCATATGGTGGTAGCATTGTTCAGTTGTGAAAATCTCTGATGCAAGGACTTCTCGCTACTAATGGAGTAGGTGAGTACCTTCGGTTTGTCATGTTCCTGGACAACTTGTATGGACGAATGCCTGACATTGCATTCTAAATTGCATTGAGTGATCTCTATAAAACGTATATCTACAAGGTGGCGGAGAAGGCAACTTCTCTTAGCTTAACACCTTTCTCTGAGACATACGAGCTCAGAGGTGATATGTTTGTAGAAATCAGTCATGTGATTATGGAATGACAATGTGGCATTCAAAGAAGAAAGAAGATATGTTATGTGAAAGGTAATAGTTTACCTCAGGCCTCATCACCCGGAAATGACAGAAACAGGGTAGAAGCAACAGGGCTAAGTGGGTCGCTCCCATTGGGAGATGTCATCACCCTTCTAGATTACTCTACACATGTCTAAGTATATGGTGAATGTACAACTCGGGATCCCATTAAAGGTCAGTAACGGCCAGTGTCATGACATATTCGGTACTATTCAAGAAGGGGTAGGCCGGTTCTGTGTTGGTTTAGACGCTGAGTATCCCGACCCTAGATGCATCCCTCTAGAGGTGTACTATCGAAAGGTAGTCTCTTACCTTGTCATTTGTATGAAATCCATTTTCGGATAAGTGACTTCGGACTTGATTGTAAACCTAGTATGCTGGAATTTAATAATGTAACAATTTCGGCTAAGATTAATAAGTTTATTTGCAAATGTTTTCAAAATAATATCATTAGAAATAATATCAAATGTTTTGATATAACAGTGTTTTAGTTATCATAAGGTAAAAACCCGTCTGTGTTTATGTGTGGGCGTGGTCTTATGAGATACTCTTTCTTTTCAAAATGATTTTATTTCCAAGGCTAATATATGACACTGTCATTTATTATTTGAGTTTTTCTCACGCTGGTTTATCAAGTCTGATCCGGGAATTTTCAATACTCGGGTTAGATCCGAGTAGTTTCAAGTTTAGTTGAAGATGGTTGAAGTTTCCAAAGGAGAGCTGGAGATATTCATCTACGTATGGACGTATTTTATTATCCACTGTAGTTGTTTGATGTTTGTCAGCATTTGCAAGGACATATGTTTATAACTGTCCAAGCTGAATTTAGGTTAGACTGTGATATATGTATTTTAAAATTTTCCGCTGTAAAGATTATTATTCAATATTACATGCTATTCCATTCGCGTGAGATCCTGTTTTGTCTATTTTTCTTTTTCTACCCTTAATGATCCGCTTGTTCATGCAATTTGAGTTGGACATATGTGGTTTATTGCCGGCTTAAAGGGTACAGAAAAGCGGGTTTTACATAAGTAAACAATAGTGTAAGTTTGTGTATTCAATATGATTGATTACAATTATGATCTTATTATGTTCAATGAAACACTTGACCAAAAGCTACGAGATAGATTTAAGAATTCGATCACTGAAATGTCGGTTTGATTAGTTTACGTAAAGTGCAACTTATTTGATATTCTTCAATGTTAAGGATGACCAAATACCCTTTTGTAAAGAGTTCATTATGATATTGTAGTAAGAGTTTCCTTTTGAATGGTTCGACCATTTGGAAAGAAAAATGAATGTACGAGAATTGATGTAACTCAAGGCATAATTGGGACAAAGGGAGTGAATGGTTATTTTTGCTTCATGAAGAAACAACAAAAATGAGAATTGTAAAGTAAAAATAGATACTTAAAATGGAATGAGAAATATAATTTTATATTCCAAATGAATTTTCATATAGAAAATTATTTTCTAGGAGAATTATTTCTTTGAGTTTAAAATATTTGATCCAAAAACTCTTAACTTTAAACTCATTATAGTAGATGGGATAAATAACCAATATCAAAGGGTTGAATGAGTCTTCGTATTTCGTATGCTATTATAGTAATGAAGAAAATAGTGGGAGCATGCCATATAGCACTTATTGGCCACATCAAGTAACAAAAATTATTTTCGTAAAACATACCAAACATTATTTATGAAATAATAACTATTTATCAGTATTGATTGGAAAATAGACATAGTTTTATTTCAATATGTGTGAATATTTGTTATAAGATAAACCTATAATATTAGTATTTGTTTTCATAACAAAATGATGCGTTAGAAAATACAGAAGTATCAGAAAATTTACAATTATTTTCTAATTATTGACTAAACCGTAGTTTTGAGAAATAATTCTTGAATCTTATGATAATGAATCATATGATGCTTGTGAATTGTGTCTCAAACGATCATTATTGGATGACTAATTTATGTTTTGGACATAAGTTTCGTAAACTAAAACCAAGTTATATATATATATATATATATAAAGGGCAACTCATTAAATGTTTATGAATACCTATGTTGTTGCACTGAGAAACAATTATTCTTTCAAGAAACACTAACTTCGTGGCAAAGGAATTTCTTTTAGAAATTAGTGGTGGTAAAATGGTTTTGGATATGATCCAAAGATAAAACTGATTACGAGGGATGAAATGAAGTTAATCGAACCTAAACGAACACAACGCACTAGAGTGTCTAATAAATATTCTTGCACATCAAAGAGAAACTATGAGTTTCTCATCAATGTCAAAAATAGACAATCCTCGGTTGTCAATAATAATGTTAAAAGAATTGACTTTGCCATATAGTATGATGCGTAGATCCTAAGTAAATTCTAGGTACAATATCTGTAACGACCCCGGATTTTAATTAAATTTAAATTGATAATTTATTGAATTTTTGAATTAAAATTTGTAAAATTGATCGATTAAAGTGATGCGAGTTTCCCCGAATTAAAATAAATTTTGTATAAATCATTTAAATTTAAAAAATATTGTAATTATTATATATATGTGAATATATATGTGATTGAGCATATATGAGTGAATTTGAAATGATATATATGTATATATCTATTTGATTTGAATTTAAATTGAAAATAAATGGTTTAATAATAATAATTTGACTTTATAAAATATATTTATAGAATTCAAATAAGTGTTGATGTTAAACAAATATTTCCAATAAATTTATAGTTATATATGAATGTGAAATGAACATATTAAATAATTCTAGAATTATATAAACTATATAAATGAATATCATAAAGTAAACCAAAATTAAAACAGAAATTTATATTCTAAAGTAATAAGGCCAAAGGAAAAGAAATAAATGTACTCAAGTATGTAAACAAAGGCAAGTTTGTACATGATAATCATCTCTAGTACACAAGAGATATGTACCAGCCACCATATTTATCTCTCAGCCGAAATGTGCATAGTTAATAAAACAAGAAACAAAAATCTAAGCATCTTTTGTACAACTAAGATAAGCAAAGAAGACATAAGGTACATATGCATTTAATGTTTGCATCTCTAGCATAGCAAGCAAGATTTCAGCCTGGCCAATACTTTAAACAAGAAAATGTTTTTTTGTACAAAAAGATAAGTGTAAGCTGGTACTATGTTGATTAATGCAGCCACCATAGGAAGAAAAAATATCCCTGTATTGTTGTACAAACAAATACAAATATCACCTACATTGCACGAATAACATTATCACCTGTAACTTGCTTTCCTTTATGTATCAAGCTTTCCATCAGTTCGTTCACAAAAGAAAATTTAGCAAACCAGAAGAAAATATATCACCATTTTACAAACTTAAACATCTCCTCAAAATATTTTCAAGCTTGTAAACAAATTATCAAACCAGAAGTTAATCAAGTAATCAAACAAGCTTCAACCTGGAACACAGCAACATCATCAATAAAAGACTGGAAAACAAGATCATAGCTTCATTCTCTGTTCTTCTTCTCCAAAACTGTGAGCAAACTCTTAAACCCCTTTTTTACTTTGGTTTTCATGTGATCAGTATTGAATGTTTGTTTGTGAAATGTGAGTATACCCTTTTGATTTGAACTAGAAATTGTTGCTGTGAATAATATTGAAGTTTGAATGGTAAATGTGTGTTTGCATGTATATATATATACATGAAAATGAAGGTGCATGTCTGTACACATAAATATGAACTCTATTCCAGGCCTACAGGTTCCAAAACCTGTCTCAAATTCAAAAGCTCTATCTCAAATTATTTATAGGCTTTGAAATATAAAGAGAACATGTTCGTATGATCATGTTCTAAGTTTTTTTAAAAAAAAATTAAGTAAATTAAACAAAAACTTTTTCTGGAAATATAAGAATACAGGCAAAACCAATGTAAACAGAAATTTCATCAATCCTGATTTCAGATCTTGAATATATCAATTGAAACGTCATCAAAGTTGATGATTTTTAAAAGTGAAATTAAATTTTTTATCAAGTATTCTCTGAGAAAAATGGGGATGAACGGAATCGCCATTTTCACTAAGTTCTGGTGATCAATAAGTTGGTGGACTTCATGATCGTAACCATAGCTAGCTGGAAGGTCATAGAGTTAGGGAAAAATGCTTGATTAAATTTTAGATCAACGTGGATGATGATCTTGATCGATTTAGGGTTTTGCACATAGTTTTGGTTGAGGTGGTTCCTGTGACGATTTCGTCAACGTCGTAGCGCTGGAATCGATCGCACCCATGGCGATCAGAAGAGGAGGGTTACACGAAGCTCTGGCCGGAGTTTCGACAACTCTGGTGGCCTGAGGCGCCAGAGCGAGGTGATTTAAGGCGATGAGTTTTGTTCCAGGTGGATGTGGAGTTGTTCGATTTCGAGTTTGACCTCGTTAAGGCGATACGGGTGGTCGGAGTAGCTGCTGGGGTCGTAGGCGACTCGTTGGGGGACTCGGCGACGATCAGCGATGGTCGGAGTGATGGTGCACGTACACGTGCACGAGTTGATATTCTGGGTTCGTTCGTTGTTTGGGGAAGAAGCATCTTCCTCGGGTTTGACTCGAGGAGTTTTCGTGGTTGTCTCGAAGAAGACGAGGGACGAGTGTTTCTCGCGTCTTTACTCGGGAAGATCTTGGATTTGCTCGGGTTGTTTTTGTTTGAGCTGTTTGAATTGAAATCAGGAAAGTATTCCAGGTTTAAAATCAAAGAAATTGAATTTGGCAAATATTTCAAAGTTTAAAAACAAAGTGAAACAAGTTTTAAAGTTTAGAAGAGATGTTTTAATTGTAAATTAACTTTAAAGTCTAAGTTAAATTATTACAAGATTTATTAAATAAGGTTTAAATGAGAATTAAAGTGATTAATAAAGATAAAATGGTTTATCTGTGACGACTCGGGTTTTGCCCGCTCGAAAATCAACATCCGTACTTCACATTGTACTAGAATGTCGCAGATTCGACCGTTCAAATCCGATTCGCGGAGCTATAACACAATTAAGTAAATAACATAGCGGAAGAAAAGAATAATACATTGATATACAATATCTGATACATCAGAGTGATACAATGAATATCAATATACATCAGAGATGATACAACAAATAGTAGCGGAAAAGAAAAATAGATAACATCAGCAACAGATAGAATATCTTCAATAGAATGCTCCAATCCATAGCTAGCGAAAAGAAAGGTCAGTCGTCCAAGGACTGACTAGCTCCAGATAATCTACTCAACCTGAATATCTGAGAAACCCAACTCTAGACTGCTCGTGTGGAAAATTATGAGCACCCAGAGTTTAGGAAGGGAACAATAAATTCCGGATCAGTCATGGGACTGGTGTGAGCAACAAAACAGTTTATCTTTAAACAAACACAAAAGGCTTTTAAACATTGAAACCCGCAATGCTTTTCGAAAATGAAACTACCATAAGACCTCCCGCCACACACACAATGCAAACGCAGAATTGGAGGAGATTTCTTCTTATGATAGTCAAAGATGCTTACTACACAAAATCAAATCATTTTGGATATTATTATTAGTGCATAGTGTAGAAAACATTTCGAAAGTATAATATAAATCTTAGCCAGCATAGGCATTCCGCACTTATGCCTACTATAGCTACTATGTTCAATAGCAGGTTACCGCCACATTCCATAGCAGGTAATACAACTAAAACCGTACAAGTCACGTATTGTTTCTTTGGATTTCCAACAAATGGTCAGGCTAAGGAACTTCCTATCCACGATGGGTACGTCCCTGGAATAGACGACCCGAGAACCTAACCGGATCTCTGCCAACACAAGGCCGGGTTACCTCTGTAAAAATAGGTAACTACTGACACGCGTATGCCATCCCCCGATCGTCACCGATCTTCCCGAGGATCCCCGATTTCCAACAAACCACATAGTAAAAATGCAGCAACCACATAGGTTAAGTATCTGGGCTCCATACCATGATACCACCTCTATCCAGAAGGAATGACATACACTAAGGGGCGCTACTCCCTAGAACCTTGCCGCATCCTTCCTGTTTCGACCATTTCCGGGGTGTGAGGCTCGACGAAGTCTCGTCCACAAAGCTACGCTTTCTACAAAGCCATGCTTCGGGTCAAACAAATGATCAACCTATGATCACAAAGATATAAGATCAAACAAATGATCATATCGCAAATGATCAAACACTGATCATCACACAGCAACACTCAGCATGCCACATTACCAAATTGGGATATATCGCTGATAAATTTCAACTACATAACCTCTGAGCTCGTACGTCTCAGAGAAGGGTGTTAAGCTAAGAGAATAAATTCTCCGCCACCAACAGAGATGTATTTGAAAGAAATTGGCTTTATATCTCAAAGTGTAATGTCAGACATGTATCCATACAAGTCTGTTCCGGGTTCGAACAGAACCGAAGGCACTTCTCACGAAGCCCTTGCAATCCGGATAATTTCCAATCACGTCCGGACTTCCCGTCACTAAGGGTGATAAAACCTCTATATCGGGGATCAGCCGATGCAGAGTAACTCGACGGTAATCCTTCCGTTTTCAAAAATATCCGGTCTTCAACACCGGTCTTCAAATGCTATCCATATACGACGTATCACATATTCGGAATGGGTTATACGACCAAAAAGGTCCTTTCCCGGCTAACCCGAATAGTGAGCGCAATTTAAAATCATATGGATATGGGATTTCAATTAAGTCACAACTTAATAATTCAACTTCTTTTTAAATGGTTTAACAAATTACCATTTTCAAATCTTTAGACAAAAAGATTCATTTTAAACAACCTCCAATGGTTTAAACAATTTCCACATTTAAATCTTTTAAATAAAAGATTCATTCACAGATTTTCTAAATCAATTTCCATTTCAGTTTAACTCGTTAAATCTTTAAATCAAAGATTTAACTTATAGCTTTCAAAACAATTCCATTTCAAATGGTTTAAACAAATCATCATTCTAAATCTGTTAAAATAAACCGATTTAATTCATAGCTTTCCAAAAAGAATTCATTCATAACTTGGAAAACCATTTTTAATTCAATATTGAAATTCCTTTAATTAAACTGGAATTTCATTTCTTATCTGAAATCTTTTATTCTTTTAAAACAACAGTTTCATTTCAGAAAATCTGATTCATTCATACGAGTTGGAATCCTTGGGTTAAATCCAAATTCTCCAAAATTACATTTTTAAATGGTTTACATTCAAATAAACACATTTATATCATCTTTAATCCCTAGTTTCAAATCATAGGATTCAATTTCAAACTTGAATTCAAATTTAAATCAAATTATTTAAATTTTCAAAACTCGATTAAGTTATTCAAAATAACTTTTATCTTTGAAATTCTATTTCAAAAGCTTTCCACTTCAAACCCAAATTTCTAATTTCAAAATCAATTGAAATTAAAATTTCAATTTCAAAAATATCAAATTTAAATTATCTGTGACTTAACCGATTTCCACGTTAAATCCATATTTGTGTGTGTAAAGGTGTAGTCCAGGGGTTTTAACACAATAGTGCAACATCATTGAATCATCACATATCAGAATACAAGATATAGTTGATAAACGATATAAACTATATCGCTTATCCTTTACTCACAGATCACAGATATATATAAATTTCAGATAAATAAACTACAGTAAAGATTACACACAAATCAGAATATATCACAAAGCATCATAGATCAAGAAATATCAAACAATTCAATCATCCAATCAAATCCAAATATTCATAAGTAAGGTCAGTTAATTATCTGATTTATTCAAATTTGATTAATTACTTATGAATAATCTACAAATCTTGGTTAATTAATCATTAATTAATTACAAACCATTTTAGATAAATGATCCATTAATCATTTATTAATTATCCTTTAATAATAAATTTATTAACCTTTAATTATTAATTAATTAACATTACCATTAATTCAAAATCCAACCTTATCAAATTAATGATTCTTAACTCCAAATTAATTATTCCTAATTAATTTACTTAAGACTTAATTAATGAGTTTAAAACTCATAATTGCTTAATTAATCCAGTTATTAAATAAATTTATCAATCCATTACTAATTACAATTAAAAATTTAATTAACCAATCTTTACTTACCGTTATAAAGAAATTTATATAAGAGTTTAAACCCAATTATTTAATTTCAAATCATTTTATAAAATATACATGAACATTTTAAAGTTGTTTAAATACTTTAAATTTTATAAACTATCTTTTTAAAAAATCTTTAAATTACAAATTTAAATAATACTTGCTATGAAGAGATTTTAGATCAAAACCCTTTAAATTCAAATATTTAAATTTATTTAAAGTATTTAAATTTCAAACTTTCTTTTATTTCAAAACTGGAATCTTAAAACACTTAATTAAACTCAATTTAACAGTGATTTAAATTTAAAAACCCACAAATTTAAAAACTGTAAATTCTGCACTGTTTAAAACTGGAAAGTGGACTGACCCTAGACCACGTCAATTTGCTTCGAGAAAATCACAAAATAACCCGAGCCAAAATGTATTTTACCCGAGAAAACTCGAGTTGAATCTGGGTACTTGTTAAAACTGAAAAATCAAAACAACCCGCCTTGCTTCGAGAGAAAAAAAAACTGCACTGCTTCGAGTCGAAACTCGAATTACTCGAGAGTTACTCGAGTTCAAACCCTGCAACCCCAACTCTTCGAGACTACAACCCATCTACATCAGCCAACAGGGCACGGTGTACATGCACACTGCCGCCAGTCATCTCCGACCATCAGTGATGATTGTTCCACATCCAAAACCACTCCATCATCCCAACTCGATAGTCATGTTAGCTCCAACCCAACTCGAATTTGAATTGGAGTTTCGATCCAAACCTGGAAACCACGAATCAGGTTACTGCTTCAAACCTGTCAACGGCAAGAACACGCCGCTCCGACCACCTGACGATCAACCCCTCCGGCCTCAACTTCAACCAAGCACCAACTACCGATTCACAAAATACCACGACACTCGATCCACTCTACAACCTGAAATTGTCGATTCTTCAAACCATTTTAGAACTAGGGTTTAAAACGAATTTCCACTACCGCATTTTCTCTGGTGAATTTCATCATCACCTATGATTTTCTTAGCTTCTACTATCCCTCCTCCATCACCTGGAAGAACCCCGAGCTTCAACAATTCTCCGATCACTTGAATTTGCCCCAAACCCATTCTCAGTTCAACTACGAACTGCACCCAAACTACACTACTAAAAATCACGAAACCCATCTCAAAAATCATCATTTCTAATACGCATTCAAGTTATAAATATAAATCACCATTTCGTGAAGTTCGAATTTTGGCAAATTTAAGGTTGACACTGATTTTCTTGAGTTCCTGAGTTATTCATAATGCATTTTAACTTAAGCAATATCCTAGTCTAAAGTTTGAAATGAAAAAAACAATATTCTTCTGAATCCTAAGTCTAAACAAAGATTTAATAGAAGAATTTGAATTTAAGTCAAGGCATGAACAAACACTACAAACAGAAAGTTATAAGTATTCCCCTGTCTACATACAACCTACTTCAACAATTCAAAAATATAAGCATGTAACCATACTTCACAGATACGATATTGATCACGGCAATAAACATTCATCCTAATTTATACTTTAAGTTTTTATAGTGAAGTTACTCACCAGGATTTTGTAAAAGAACAGAGCATCATCTTATGTTGAACAGCCTGCTATTTGAAACTTGTTTTGAATTTGCTAACTGAACTTCTCTGTCTTGTTGAGTTGCTTGATGATGTTAGGAGCTTGTTTAAGTTTTAAAAATGGAGTTTTATCTTCTTTTTTTTTGTTGAGCTCGAACTGGAATGAAAAGGTGATATGGGAAATAGTTTACAGAGTGATGTTTATACAAGCTACAGGTAATAATATCTTATACAAACAGTGTACACATTTGTACAAATTATCAGAGAAAATTTTATATTTTGGTGGCCGAAATCGTGTGTTTATGTACTTGAGAAGATATTTGCTTTTCTCTCATTTAATGCTATGTCCTTTATGTCCCATTTTATACTTATATACATATTTTTTTATACTTGCCTAAGTCTTGTTTAACAAGTTACAAACATGTGGTATTTTACTTTGTGCTTTGGTTCTTTTCTTTTGCAGCCTACATTCTTTTGGTTTTGTTGGTCTCGGCTGAAGACAATTTGTCTTGTATTTGTTTGCATTTTTTTCCTTTCATTTGTTTTGTTATGACTTGTTAAATTTGTCTACATATACGTTTTGTTTTCTTATTTGAATGTATATGTTTGTTTTATACATAGATTTGTTTATTTTACAACTCAAATTATTATCAAAAATATTTAAATTCAAATTATCTATATATATATAAATTAACTTCAAATTATCTCATATATCACGTATACATATATATTCACATATATGTACG
Source organism: Allium fistulosum (assembly GCA_030737815.1). NCBI lineage: Eukaryota > Viridiplantae > Streptophyta > Magnoliopsida > Asparagales > Amaryllidaceae > Allium > Allium fistulosum. The sequence goes on along the minus strand of CM060904.1, from coordinate 1,307,546,687 downwards.
ATATTTACAATATTATTAAATTTAAAATGATTTATTCCAAATTTATTACGATTTGGGGAAACTCGCTTCCATTTAAAATAAACTTTTACAAATTTTTATTCAAAAATTCATTTAATTATCAATTTAAATAAAATTAAATTTCGGGGTCGTTACAAACTTCCCCCCTTAAAAGAATTTAGTCCTCGAAATTGCCAAGGAGACACAAAGATAGATGAAGAATGTTTCATCAAATCAACTGAATATCTATTCTGCATTTGGCTTACCAAATCAGAATATCAATAATAGATACAAGAACGAATCTGTTTGACTCTCCACAAAATACTCGGTATATCCAGATCTACGAAATATACAGTGGCATTGGTTAGTTCGAAGTGATAACTAACCATTCGTAGAATATATCCGGGTTCCAAAGAATAGATAGATACATGGATACGATTTTGAAATTTTTAGTTTAGAAACTAAATTATACCTATCAATCATAACAAACAAAGCAACCAATTCATCCATACAAACAATTTTGGTCCATCTGGAGTTTATGTTCCATATTAATATATCGAATCTTCTTTCTGGATCTACCAGAAACTATCGAAGAATTGAGAAAAGATGACGAACAAAAGAGACTGATAGAGAAAAGATTGCTTCCTTATTGTTACAGGGTATTGACCATTTATAATTGTATTCCCCTGTCCCCTATCTCATCCTCTTCTTGCACTCATACTCACTATCAGTGGATAGTAAGAGAATTTACCGAGGCATTCGAACGGATATCTGAGGATACTCATTCTAGAGTTTATTTCACTCTATCTCTAATGAGCTACTTAACGTGTTATACTCCTGAGCTAAAGTTCAACCTTAGCTCTGATACCACATGTGACGACTCGGGTTTTGCCCGCTCGAAAATCAACATCCGTACTTCACATTGTACTAGAATGTCGCAGATTCGACCGTTCAAATCCGATTCGCCGGAGCTATAACACAATTAAGTAAATAACACAGCGGAAGAAAAGAATAATACATTGATATACAATATCTGATACATCAGAGTGATACAATGAATATCAATATACATCAGAGATGATACAACAAATAGCAGCGGAAAAGAAAAATAGATAACATCAGCAACAGATATAATATCTTCAATAGAATGCTCCAATCCATAGCTAGCGAAAAGAAAGGTCAGTCGTCCAAGGACTGACTAGCTCCAGATAATCTACTCAACCTGAATATCTGAGAAACCCAACTCTAGACTGCTCGTGTGGAAAATTATGAGCACCCAGAGTTTAGGAAGGGAACAATAAATTCCGGATCAGTCATGGGACTGGTGTGAGCAACAAAACAGTTTATCTTTAAACAAACACAAAAGGCTTTTAAACATTGAAACCCGCAATGCTTTTCGAAAATGAAACTACCATAAGACCTCCCGCCACACACACAATGCAAACGCAGAATTGGAGGAGATTTCTTCTTATGATAGTCAAAGATGCTTACTACACAAAATCAAATCATTTTTGATATTATTATTAGTGCATAGTGTAGAAAACATTTCGAAAGTATAATATAAATCTTAGCCAGCATAGGCATTCCGCACTTATGCCTACTATAGCTACTATGTTCAATAGCAGGTTACCGCCACATTCCATAGCAGGTAATACAACTAAAACCGTACAAGTCACGTATTGTTTCTTTGGATTTCCAACAAATGGTCAGGCTAAGGAACTTCCTATCCACGATGGGTACGTCCCTGGAATAGACGACCCGAGAACCTAACCGGATCTCTGCCAACACAAGGCCGGGTTACCTCTACAAAAATAGGTAACTACTGACACGCGTATGCCATCCCCCGATCGTCACCGATCTTCCCGAGGATCCCCGATTTCCAACAAACCACATAGTAAAAATGCAGCAACCACATAGGTTAAGTATCTGGGCTCCATACCATGATACCACCTCTATCCAGAAGGAATGACATACACTAAGGGGCGCTACTCCCTAGAACCTTGCCGCATCCTTCCTGTTTCGACCATTTCCGGGGTGTGAGGCTCGACGAAGTCTCGTCCACAAAGCTACGCTTTCTACAAAGCCATGCTTCGGGTCAAACAAATGATCAACCTATGATCACAAAGATATAAGATCAAACAAATGATCATATCGCAAATGATCAAACACTGATCATCACACAACAACACTCAGCATGCCACATTACCAAATTGGGATATATCGCTGACAAATTTCAACTACATAACCTCTGAGCTCGTACGTCTCAGAGAAGGGTGTTAAGCTAAGAGAATAAATTCTCCGCCACCAACAGAGATGTATTTGAAAGAAATCGGCTTTATATCTCAAAGTGTAATGTCAGACATGTATCCATACAAGTCTGTTCCGGGTTCGAACAGAACCGAAGGCACTTCTCACGAAGCCCTTGCAAATCCGGATAATTTCCAATCACGTCCGGACTTCCCGTCACTAAGGGTGATAAAACCTCTATATCGGGGATCAGCCGATGCAGAGTAACTCGACGGTAATCCTTCCGTTTTCAAAAATATCCGGTCTTCAACACCGGTCTTTAAATGCTATCCATATACGACGTATCACATATTCGGAATGGGTTATACGACCCAAAAGGTCCTTTCCCGGCTAACCCGAATAGTGAGCGCAATTTAAAATCATATGGATATGGGATTTCAATTAAGTCACAACTTAATAATTCAACTTCTTTTTAAATGGTTTAACAAATTACCATTTTCAAATCTTTAGACAAAAAGATTCATTTTAAACAACCTCCAATGGTTTAAACAATTTCCACATTTAAATCTTTTAAATAAAAGATTCATTCACAGATTTTCTAAATCAATTTCCATTTCAGTTTAACTCGTTAAATCTTTAAATCAAAGATTTAACTTATAGCTTTCAAAACAATTCCATTTCAAATGGTTTAAACAAATCATCATTCTAAATCTGTTAAAATAAACCGATTTAATTCATAGCTTTCCAAAAAGAATTCATTCATAACTTGGAAAACCATTTTTAATTCAATATTGAAATTCCTTTAATTAAACTGGAATTTCATTTCTTATCTGAAAGCTTTTATTCTTTTAAAACAACAGTTTCATTTCAGAAAATCTGATTCATTCATACGAGTTGGAATCCTTGGGTTAAATCCAAATTCTCCAAAATTACATTTTTAAATGGTTTACATTCAAATAAACACATTTATATCATCTTTAATCCCTAGTTTCAAATCATAGGATTCAATTTCAAACTTGAATTCAAATTTAAATCAAATTATTTAAATTTTCAAAACTCGATTAAGTTATTCAAAATAACTTTTATCTTTGAAATTCTATTTCAAAAGCTTTCCACTTCAAACCCAAATTTCTAATTTCAAAATCAATTGAAATTAAAATTTCAATTTCAAAAATATCAAATTTAAATTATCTGTGACTTAACCGATTTCCACGTGAAATCCATATTTGTGTGTGTAAAGGTGTAGTCCAGGGGTTTTAACACAATAGTGCAACATCATTGAATCATCACATATCAGAATACAAGATATAGTTGATAAACGATATAAACTATATCGCTTATCCTTTACTCACAGATCACAGATATATATAAATTTCAGATAAATAAACTACAGTAAAGATTACACACAAATCAGAATATATCACAAAGCATCATAGATCAAGAAATATCAAACAATTCAATCATCCAATCAAATCCAAATATTCATAAGTAAGGTCAGTTAATTATCTGATTTATTCAAATTTGATTAATTACTTATGAATAATCTACAAATCTTGGTTAATTAATCATTAATTAATTACAAACCATTTTAGATAAATGATCCATTAATCATTTATTAATTATCCTTTAATAATAAATTTATTAACCTTTAATTATTAATTAATTAACATTCAACCATTAATTCAAAATCCAACCTTATCAAATTAATGATTCTTAACTCCAAATTAATTATTCCTAATTAATTTACTTAAGACTTAATTAATGAGTTTAAAACTCATAATTACTTAATTAATCCAGTTATTAATTAAATTTATCAATCCATTACTAATTACAATTAAAAATTTAATTAACCAATCTTTACTTACCGTTATAAAGAAATTTATATAAGAGTTTAAACCCAATTATTTAATTTCAAATCATTTTATAAAATATACATGAACATTTTAAAGTTGTTTAAATACTTTAAATTTTATAAACTATCTTTTTAAAAAATCTTTAAATTACAAATTTAAATAATACTTGCTATGAAGAGATTTTAGATCAAAACCCTTTAAATTCAAATATTTAAATTTATTTAAAGTATTTAAATTTCAAACTTTCTTTTATTTCAAAACTGGAATCTTAAAACACTTAATTAAACTCAATTTAACAGTGATTTAAATTTAAAAACCCACAAATTTAAAAACTGTAAATTCTGTACTGTTTAAAACTGGAAAGTGGACTGACCCTAGACCACGTCAATTTGCTTCGAGAAAATCACAAAATAACCCGAGCCAAAATGTATTTTACCCGAGAAAACTCGAGTTGAATCTGGGTACTTGTTAAAACTGAAAAATCAAAACAACCCGCCTTGCTTCGAGAGAAAAAAAACTGCACTGCTTCGAGTCGAAACTCGAATTACTCGAGAGTTACTCGAGTTCAAACCCTGCAACCCCAACTCTTCGAGACTACAACCCATCTACATCAGCCAACAGGGCACGGTGTACATGCACACTGCCGCCAGTCATCTCCGACCATCAGTGATGATTGTTCCACATCCAAAACCACTCCATCATCCCAACTCGATAGTCATGTTAGCTCCAACCCAACTCGAATTTGAATTGGAGTTTCGATCCAAACCTGGAAACCATGAATCAGGTTACTGCTTCAAACCTGTCAACGGCAAGAACACGCCGCTCCGACCACCTGACGATCAACCCCTCCGGCCTCAACTTCAACCAAGCACCAACTACCGATTCACAAAATACCACGACACTCGATCCACTCTACAACCTGAAATTGTCGATTCTTCAAACCATTTTAGAACTAGGGTTTAAAACGAATTTCCACTACCGCATTTTCTCTGGTGAATTTCATCATCACCTATGATTTTCTTAGCTTCTACTATCCCTCCTCCATCACCTGGAAGAACCCCGAGCTTCAACAATTCTCCGATCACTTGAATTTGCCCCAAACCCATTCTCAGTTCAACTACGAACTGCACCCAAACTACACTACTAAAAATCACGAAACCCATCTCAAAAATCATCATTTCTAATACGCATTCAAGTTATAAATATAAATCACCATTTCGTGAAGTTCGAATTTTGGCAAATTTAAGGTTGACACTGATTTTCTTGAGTTCCTGAGTTATTCATAATGCATTTTAACTTAAGCAATATCCTAGTCTAAAGTTTGAAATGAAACAAACAATATTCTTCTGAATCCTAAGTCTAAACAAAGATTTAATAGAAGAATTTGAATTTAAGTCAAGGCATGAACAAACACTACAAACAGAAAGTTATAAGTATTCCCCTGTCTACATACAACCTACTTCAACAATTCAAAAATATAAGCATGTAACCATACTTCACAGATACGATATTGATCACGGCAATAAACATTCATCCTAATTTATACTTTAAGTTTTTATAGTGAAGTTACTCACCAGGATTTTGTAAAAGAACAGAGCATCATCTTATGTTGAACAGCCTGCTATTTGAAACTTGTTTTGAATTTGCTAACTGAACTTCTCTGTCTTGTTGAGTTGCTTGATGATGTTAGGAGCTTGTTTAAGTTTTAAAAATGGAGTTTTATCTTCTTTTTTTTTTGTTGAGCTCGAACTGGAATGAAAAGGTGATATGGGAAATAGTTTACAGAGTGATGTTTATACAAGCTACAGGTAATAATATCTTATACAAACAGTGTACACATTTGTACAAATTATCAGAGAAAATTTTATATTTTGGTGGCCGAAATCGTGTGTTTATGTACTTGAGAAGATATTTGCTTTTCTCTCATTTAATGCTATGTCCTTTATGTCCCATTTTATACTTATATACATATTTTTTTATACTTGCCTAAGTCTTGTTTAACAAGTTACAAACATGTGGTATTTTACTTTGTGCTTTGATTCTTTTCTTTTGCAGCCTACATTCTTTTGGTTTTGTTGGTCTCGGCTGAAGACAATTTGTCTTGTATTTGTTTGCATTTTTTTCCTTTCATTTGTTTTGTTATGACTTGTTAAATTTGTCTACATATACGTTTTGTTTTCTTATTTGAATGTATATGTTTGTTTTATACATAGATTTGTTTATTTTACAACTCAAATTATTATCAAAAATATTTAAATTCAAATTATCTATATATATATAAATTAACTTCAAATTATCTCATATATCACGTATACATATATATTCACATATATGTACGATATTTACAATATTATTAAATTTAAAATGATTTATTCCAAATTTATTACGATTTGGGGAAACTCGCTTCCATTTAAAATAAACTTTTACAAATTTTTATTCAAAAATTCATTTAATTATCAATTTAAATAAAATTAAATTTCGGGGTCGTTACATTATCTTTTAGTTAATTAAGATCTTAAGTTATTAATGATTTATTAATTAATATAAGTAATTAAAGAATAATTACTTAATTAATGATTGATTAAAGTTTAATTAAAGATTAATTTATTTAAAGCAATTGATTTGAAGATAATTAATCAAAGATTAATTTATTTAATGTGAGTGGTTAGGGATGATCACTTATTGAAATTTTATTAAGTAAGTGGTAATTAATCAATTAAGGGTTAAATTTATTAATTAAAGATAATTAATTAAATGGTGAATTAAATAATTAAAGGTTAATTATTTAATAATTAAAGGTTGATGAATTATAATTAAAGGTTAATTAATTTATTATTAATGGTTAATTAATAAATGATTAAAGAATAATTAATCAAAATGGTTGAAATTAATTAATGTTAATTAACCAGGATTAGTGATTTATTCATAAGTAATAAAACTGATTTAAATAAATCAGATAATAAATTGACCTTATCTATGGATATTTGGATTCTATCGGATGACTTGATTGTTTGATATCCCTGATATATGATGCTTTGTGATATACCCTGATTTGTGTTGTGATCTGTAATTTATTTATCTGGGATGAATGTAATTGATTATCTGTGATATATATATATATCTGTGATTTCTGTTTCTGTGATATATTACTATGTGAATATGAAACCCTTGACCCGTAAACGACATTTGAATTTCGATGCGATAGGGAGTCGGATTCCAGTTGGTTATCCGAAACCCACATCGAATTGTAACAATGAATCTTCATGACTGATAAATTTATTTTATCTGTGAATCTGTGAATGAAGATAAGCGTTATGGATTATACCGCTTATCGATATATCTGTGATGATTGATGTTGTGCACTATTGTGTGAAATCCCTGGACTACACCCATACACACACAAATATGGATTTCACGTGGAAATCGGTTAAATCACAAATGATTTAAATTTAATGTTTTTGAAATTGAAATTTTAATTTCAATTGATTTTGAAATTGGAAATTGGGGTTTAATATGAAAAGCTTTTGAAATGGAATTTCAAAGATAAAAGTTATTTTGAATAACTTAATCGAGTTTTGAAAATTTAAATAATTTGATTTAAATTTGAATTCAAGTTTGAAATTGAATTCTATGATTTGAAACTATGGATTAAAGATGCTGTACAAGTTATATATGGGTTAAACCATTTTAAAGGTATTGATTTGGGAATTTGAATTTAATTCAAGGGTTTTAACTCGTGTAATATAACTGGATTTTTCCGAAACGAAAACTACTTGTTTTCAAATAATAATAGCTTTCATTTTAAGAAAGGATTTCCAATTTGTGTCAATAGAATTTCAAGTTTGAAATGGAATTGAAATGTTTTGAAAACTATGAAATGAGTCTTTGATTCAAAGACCGAATTAGTTAATCCAACTTGAAATAGAATTGTTTTGAAAGGCTATGAATGAACCTTTGGAAACTAGTTTTGAAAGCTATAAGTTAAATCTTGAATTAAAGATTTAACGAGTTAATTCAATTGAAATGGAAATTGTTTTGAAATCCATAAATGAATCTCTGTGAATGGGGTTAACTTTGTGAATTGAATCTTTTTGTTTAAAAGATTGGAAATGGTAATTTGTTTTAACCATTCGAATTAAAAGTTTTGGGCTTTAAGCTGTGATTTAACTGAGACCCCAGTATCCATATGATTTTTAATTGCGCTCGTTATTCGGTTTAGCCGGGAAAAGACCTTTGAGTCATATAACCCATTCCGAACAGTGATATGACGATATGGATCGTATTTGAAGACCGGTGGTGAAGACCGGGTATTTGCGAGAGCGATAGGATGACCTATCGATTGTCTCTGCACTGAGTAGCTACGGTATAGAGATTCCCTAAGTGATGGGAAGTTCGATCAGGATTGTGAATACCCGGATTGCAAGGGCTTCTTTGGAAGTGCCTTCGGTTCTGTTCGAACCCGGAACAGACTTGTATGGATGTGTGTCTGACGTTACACTTTGAGATGTAAAGCTGGTTTCTATCAAATACATTTCTGTTGGCGGCGGAGAATTTATTCTCTTAGCTTAACACCCTTCTCTGAGGTTATGTAGTTGATGGTTACTAGTGATACATTCCCAATTTGGTAATGTGGCATACGAAGTGCTGCTGATCATTTGATTGATCAAAGCATGGCTTTGTGAAAAAGCGTGGCTTTGTGAAAAAGCGTGGCTTTGTGGACGAGACTTCGTCGAGCCTCACAACCCGGTAATGGTCGAAACAGGAATGTTGCGGCAAAGGTTTGTAGGGGTAGCACCCCTAGGGAATGCCATTTCCTTCTGGATAAAAGGTGATATCATGGTATGGAGCCCAGATATTTTACCTATATTGATTATATTTTGTGGCTGTTGCTTTTGATTGAGGATCCTCGGATAAAGGTCGGTAACGATCGGGGGATGGCATAGCTCGTGTGTTAGTTACCTAGTTACAGCTCGGTTAGAGCGTGAGGTAGCGTCGACCTTTTGTTTGCAGAGATCCGGTTAGGTTCTCGGGGCGTCTTTCCAGAGGCGTTTCCATTTCGGTAAGGAAGTTCCTTAGCCTGATCATTTGTTGGAAATCCAAAGAAGCAATACGAACCCTGTATGGTTTTTAGTTGTATAACGTGCCATGGAATGTGACGGTAACCTGTTATTGAACATGGTATCTATAGTAGGCATACAATAATGGTTGTATGCTGGCTAAGATTAATATTATATTTTCGAAATGGTTTTCGACACTATGCACTAATGATAATAATATCGAGTGATTTTGCGTAGTAAGCATGATTGACTATCATAAGAAGAAATCTCCTCCAATTCTGCGTTTGCATTGTGTGTGTGGCGGGAGGTCTTATGGTAGTTTCATTTTCCAAAAGCATTGCGGATTTCAATGTTAAACTTCTTTTGTTGTTTGTTTAAAGATAAACTGTTTTTGTTGCTCACACCAGTCCCATGACTGATCCGAAGTTTATTGTTCCCTTCCTAAACTCTGGGTGCCCACCATTTTCCACACGGGCAGTCTAGAGTTGGGTTTTTTCAGATATTCAGGTTTAGTAGATTATCTGGAGCTGGTTCAGTTCTTGGAGTTCAGGACTGCACTTGCTTCTCTCTGTGGTTCGAGCTTGATATTGGAGTCATTGGATTCATTCTCTCTGACTGATCTTTTGGAGTTATCATTTCTGCTTTCCGCTGTATCATTGTTTATCTCTGATATTGTTGTATCATATTGATATTATTATTGTATATCATTCTAGATATTGTATTCATTGGAGTTGTATATGATATCATTGTTTTCTTTCTTCCGCTGTGTTGTTATACTTACTGTGTTATAAGCTCCGGTGAACCAGATTCGGCATTTGAATCTACGGCATTTCGAGTACAAGTGAAGTACGGGTGCCGATTTTCTAAGGCCGATTTCAGGATCATCACAGTATCAAAATATAATGTTGATAGTTATACCTAAAGCGATAGGATCTATCGACCGTTAATGTGTTTCAAGATGAAGATCAATGTAGTTGGAATAGAATAAGCAACGTTAATAAGAATACCAATGTAAATCTTAATTGTTGATATTAACGTAACAAATTTGTCATTTAACATACTTATATTAATTCGGATTTTACTCATAAAATTATCGCTTCATATGATTTTGAATTTCAATACATATATGTTAAAACAGAAAATTCTAAACAATGACTTTGAATAGACTGTTTCCATATAACAAACAAAGTGTCTCCAAGTCAATGGGAGAGATGTTGAGTTTGTGGGTTTCAAATATGGATAAGGTATTTTTAGTAGCTGAAAAGGATGATGGATAACTAAGATTGTTTATAGATCAAGTTGCAAGCATGCCTGACCATCGACCTGGTCATACAGGCTGATGGGAGATAACTAAAAAGGTGAAAGGAATATGTGGCTGAGATGAGTGCCAACGAGAAAGCCATACATGAGGCAACAAGACAGGCTACATAGGACCGATCGAAAGGGGTTGTGATGAAACCGAGTTAAAGATGGGCTGGCTATGGTCATGTCGAATACGGTTGGTCGGTCGTAGGCTTGGAGTGTCGCTGAGGACGAGGCTGGGGGGAGGATATGTTGGGTCGAATTCGAGATGACGGACATAGGTGGCTTAGGATTGGTCGTAGGTGGCTAAACTAAAGCCGAGCTAAGGATTGGTCAGGCTTGAGCCAGCCTTAGGCTGTTGTGCCGATCGACACGTAGTAAGTGGACCGGCTAATCTGCAGCCATGCTAAATATGGCCTGTATAAGACAATTAGTTGTAAGTGAAAGGAGCCGATGTGGACAGGCTGAGTTAGGTTTAGGTCTGGCTTTGCTTGATGAGTTGACTTTTGAAACTGTTTCAGGTTGTGTTGACCATCTGCTAACTTGATGTGCTACTGAGTAGATGGGCTGACATGAGTTCAGCTTGGATTTGGGCCGACACCTGAGAAAGTTTAACAAGTTTGCGGTGGATTGGCTTGGATTTGAGTCAGCCTAGCCAGGACAAGGCCATGCTAAGAAGCCATGACTAGTTTATCTTTTTACTTACTAAAAAATTGAGTAACATTTTCCCCCCAAGTCCATACCCATACATTTGTGGGCTTGTCAAATCATGAGGACCCTACCGATCGACTACTCTGCTATGCATTTAATATGTGTCGTATATGGCATGTGCTATTGGCTGAGACGGTTCACTTTCAGGACTTGGCAAAGATATGTCACGTCAACATGTGTAATGTGACACATCACTAATTGCATCTAAATGGTCGAGATCCTTTTCCCTTTTGAATACAACGATTATGATAGACGTGGTGGGTATATATATACAGTCCTCTCCCCCTTCACCTTGAATCTATAAGGTTTCTGCCATGAAAATTCTTTAAGAACTTCTAAACTTTCCATGGGTTTATACCGGTATAAGTAGTAAACCTCATATTTCCCTTTCTCTTCAAGTGCTCTTGAACGTTTTTCAAATTTTCCTTTTGTTTTAAAGAAAAAGGTTTCTTACTAATGAACTGTTCTTGTTGATTTTCGTTTTGGACTACTATTTGGATAGTTGTTTAGAAATGGATCATGCGTCGTTGCTTGGCCTGAGCACATGCTCTCTGGTCATCTTTTGGACGTCGATCGACCATCACTGCTATGTCAACGGTTTAGTTGATACGATAGGACTTTACCTTTTCCTTGCCTCATTGGTAGCAAATCCAGGTCAATCTAGATGCTTCAGCTCCTTACTTGAAGGTGTGGGGGCTATTTCCTCTGCCTCTAATGTCACTGCTAAAGTCTCTAATGGTTATTTTGCATCGTCAACCTTTTCGATATCCCTTGTGAGTTTCGATGCAGAAAGATTAAAGGGTGACGATGCAACTCATCTTCCACTGTTGTTAGCAAAATATTGGCCATGCAGTAAAAAGAGCGTGGGTTGGTATGTTTCACCTAAACATTTGAAGCTAAATCTTCTAGAGCATTCCATCGATGCGCCTCTTCTCCTTTTATTTTTCTTCCTTTTCTTGTCGCTAGTGATAAAATATCTTTATATGCCTAGCGGGGCGGGAATTGTGCCCCCGCACTTTTGAACCAAATGAAACATATCTTTTATTGTGAATATTGTTTAATAATTATATTGCTTTATTTTTTCTTGTTTGTTTATGCATAGCTTGTCGGGAAGCATATTTCGAATAACTAGTGTAGTCCTTGTATTATTTACAAAAAAGCTTTTTCAATGTAGATTAAGTAGCAATGTATGTTATTGAGACAGGTTGAGCCTGACCGTTTGTATGAATCATGTGTCGGTTAGATGTAGAGTGGTGGGTGGCACTGGCATAATCTAGAATACATGTTAGCCTGTGGGTTCTTCTAGGTGATAAACAGTTAGATGCAGAGTGATGGGCGGGTCCGGCTTGAGCCGGAGCACATAAGGGCTCGAAAGTTCTCCTGGGTGACGTGTCGCTAGTCGAAAAGCGATCATAGGTCCCAGCACGACTAGAAGCGCATGATTTGCAAGAGCACTACTATGTACAAGAGAGTTGTATGATGATAAGATGAGTGACGAGTGCGGCTCATTCACAAGAACTTAGTAGAAAGGAGAATTTATTGTCAGATTTGAAAATTTATTTATGGTGATGGGTCAGACTTATAAGAGAGCTTGAGAAGAGCATTATTTATTAAGTTTGGTCGTATTTCGATATGGAAATGGGCATCCAGTTGCTTTTGGACATGGTTGAAGGTCGCTAAAGGAACTTGTAGGTGAGGGTGGGCCTAAATGAGGACAAAGATGAACGAGGGAACCGTCCGATGACCTACTGATGGAGTAGACTTGCCTCTAGTGCACCTTAACCCTATAAGACAACTTTCTCCGACCTCGTCGCCCAATGCCTGTAGGGGAGACAGGTCTGGACACAAATCAGAGTGTTGAGTGGTTCCGGGTTTTCTAAGGAGTCCCACAGCCAAGGCTATGATCATCATGTTAGTTGTTTTGCCCCTTGCCTCGGGTGTAAGCATTGGTCGACTCAGGTGTTTTTGCGGGGGAGGGGAATTCCTTAGAAGCAAAAAAAGCACGCCATTTCCCTGTTTGCAAAAGGTAACGCTACTTGCACTAGTATGACATCTATCATTTAATGAAAGTTGGATGGAGGAGGAATTTTCCAAGTGATTGGTGTGATCATCATACATAATACATGCATAACTACCATGAATTAGCCGAAAGTAGTAGTAATGTAAAGGAGTGAATCATATATTGTAGTTGCGCACGTTACAGAGCCAAATTGGTATTATGGTCCAAATTCTCGAAGGGATCTACTCAGCGACCGAGGGAAGCAGTGGAACAAAGTTCGCTGTTATTACCTCCTAGGTAGACATTGTGGAAAAGATATGAAAAGAGTTTATAGAGGAGAAAAAGTGAAGAAAGTTGAGAGCTTTAAGGGGAGCTCTCTTTCTTGTGCCAAAAGGTCGAATAGAGTTTTAGTCAACCTAGAAAGTGTGCTAATGCATTTGTGAAGAGCAAAGGTTACTTGCTAATCACTAGGCTTAAATGGAAATGAGGAATAAAGTAAGTTATTAAAGTTAGTGACATCAAATGTAGAGTGGTTCGGCAAGCTTGCCTACATCCACCATGAAGATCTCTTGGTATATTTCTCTCTTATAGTTACTAAGAATTACATGAGAATAATAAGAAAATAAAGCATTTAAGACTATTGAAGTAGCTAATCTTAAGAATTAGGTGAGGAGCTCTGGATAGTGTATGATGACCAGAATTCTTATATTTTTCAACCCCTTTGAAGTGGCAATGTATGTGATATTTATAATAGTTGAAAAGGGATGGATGATTAAGATCGTGTTGTAAATCATGTGCGAAGTGCGCTTAACTATTGACCTGATCGCACGGGCTAATGGAAGCCGATTGGAAAGGTGAAAGGAATATGCAACTAAGACGAGTGCCAATGGGGAAGTCATACAAGGTGCATGTCTTGTCTTACTGTGCATTTAATGCTTATGTACTGTGGCAGTACACTATAGGAATACGATATGCTCTTTGTCAGAAGTGGGCACACCAAGTTGTGCTCCTTGCCATTTACCTTTGCATGTTGATGTGGCAAGGCTTGCTGAGTTAGCTAGTGCATAGCCAAAGACATGAAGAAAGCATAATGTTTCTAAGGACCAAGCACAGGATGACGAGCTGAGTCGAGCATGAGGGGACAAGAAGGGTTGCCTGGGACCGGTTGAAGGGGGTTGTGATAAAACCGGTTCAAAGATAGGCCGGTTGCTAATGCCATACCAAGTTGAGTCAGCCAGTCATAGCTTAGAGTGTTGTTGAGGACGAGGTTGAGGGGGAGGTGCCAAGTCGGATGCAAGTAGATAGGCATGTTCTGCTTAGGACTGGTCGTAAGAGGCTGCACTGAAGTCGAACTAAGGACTGGTCATGGTTGAGCCAGTCTTGGGTTGATGCATCAGTCAACGCATAGATAAATGCTTGAGTGGATGGGCTAATCTGGAGCCATGCTGAGTGCGGGTCGATATGGGAGAGTCAGTTGCAAGTGAGATGGCTCGATGTGGACTGGGCTGAGTTAGGCTTAGGTCTGGCTTTGCTTGATGAGTTTGCTATTGAAACTGCTTTGGGGTGTGTCGGCCGACTGTTGTCCTGATGCGCTGATGAGTAGATGGGCTGGCATGGGTTCGGCTTGGATTTGAGTTGGCAACTGAGGAAGTCTAGTTGGCTTGTGATGGATTGGCTAGGCCAGAACTGGGCCTGGCTAAGAAGCCTTGATCGGTTATCTTTTTACTTACAAAAAAATCGAGTAACAATGGGCAATAAGAATTGTCATACACTATGAGAAAAAACGCATCAGACGATAGATATGCTCCGTTGTCTGATTGCATACCTATTTGTCATTAAATCCCGTGCTGTCTCATTGCACATCAGACCATAGATATGCCCGTCGTCTGATATGCATTGATATGTTGTTTGATGTTATAATATCATTTATAGACTTTCCTATTAGACAATATACAGATATTGACTGATATGAACAATTGTTCACAGAATGAAATAAATGAATTGCCATTTTATTTAAACAAATATTGTATTTCAAATCAAATTCAAATACAATACAACTTTCACTATCACTCTACTTACATTTTCAAATACAATACAACTTAAATTTACTCACACTCACTCGAGTTTGTTTTTGATGTTGATCTTGATTTGCTTGCTCCAGGTTATGTCCAGCCATCTCCTATGCATGTTAAATAAACAACAAAGTAGTAAACTCGAAAAATAAACAAACCTAACTTGCAAAAATAAAATTGAATTTGAATATTAAATATTGCCTCAGTTTATGGGTTTGTTTTTTTCTTATCATTTTTAGACGGGGAAAAATATACATGTGACGAACAACTTATGATATGCACAGTGTATCATTATGAATATCACTAGGCCGATCCTTGATTCAAACACACGGACAGTTGCAAAGGTCAAGCCCGAAGGCTTAACTCAGTGCAAACACATAAGTTCAAGCCTAAGCAAGCTCGGGCGCAACACAAGTAGTTTAATTCAGCTCAAAACAGATTAGGCAACTCAGTAAAGCCAAAATCAATAAACAATTTCAGTGCATATGGAGATGCACAAAGTCGAGCACCAGTAAACCAGATTCATGGCGGTATCAAGCATGATACATAGTGATACAGAATTAAATGCATAAATAGCACAAACAAAAAACAGCAGGTACGAATTTACAAAAATACTGCCACCTGCATCTCCTATAGCGAGCAACACACATACACATATGTATATACATGTATACATGTATACATGCAACACATGTCAAATGCAGGCAGGAAGTGCCACAAACAAATGTAGTCAAAAAGTACATGAGTTTAAGGTAGTAAGTACAAACAAATGAACAGGAATCAAAAGAACATTCATACAGGAAGCAAATGAGCCAGGGAGTACATGGAGTTCAAGGCAGTGCACACTGCCTTATTCAAACCAGAAAATTCAAGAATCTGAAAGGTAAGCAAGCCATGAAAAAGAAACCAAAGCACATGAAAGGGATTCAACCAATGTCTAGGTAGTGCACTGCCTTGTTAAGGCAGTGCCAGTGCACTGCCTTGAATAAGGGAGTGTGCAAGTACATGGACAAAGCAACAATGCAACAATGCAACATGTGAACAAGGCCAACAACATGGACTAAGGCAAAGCAAAAACAAAATTGCAACACACAGGAGACACACATATGGAAGTTCAAAGCAAAAACATGGTAATATTTCACACATATATACATACATATGTATGTATGTATGTATGCACACGGAAGATATTTCACAAAACAGACTCAAAGGCCAACAACATGTCAGTAATGGTACACATGCATGATACAAGTGAAACCAGTGTAGCGATTTCAAAAACCAGTTCATGAAATGGTACAACATATGCACATAGTAAATGAAGGCAAACACATTCAAAAGGCAGTTGAAAAGAATAAGGCAGAGTTCAAACCATTCAAGGTTCAGGCAAGGCAAGGCACACTCATAAGTCCATCAGAAAATTAAAACCATTCAGAGTTGAAGCATACTAACATACATATATACATATATGTATATACATGTAAACATGTATATAAATATGTGTGCAAGTACATGGACAAGGCCAACAATGCAACAAGGCAGTGCCACAAATTAAAACAAGGCAGTGCTACAAATAGCAAGTGCCAAAAATTAAAACAAGGCAGTGCCACAAACATTCACACATATATACATACATATATATGTATGTATATACATGAAAGTTCCAAAATTCGAACAATGAAGTGAAAAAATCACAAGTGTAAGGGGCAACAAAACAAGCATGGGGCAACCAGCGAAATAATGAACTTAACAAAGTCGAACGATGAAGTGAACAAGGAAAGCAACTCAAAATCGAACAATGAAGTGAACAAGGAAAGCAACTCAAAATCGAACAATGAAGTGAATAATGGTTCAAGTTCAACTTCATAAGCCACAAATAAATGCACAAATAAGTCCAGTATGCACTGCCTTGAATAACCAATTCAACAACTAAATAAGTGCTAGTGCCTTGCACAACTCTCATATCACCAGCTAGTTCAACAAATTCAAGTCAGATATACAAATTCAGGTGAACAAGGCATAAAATTCAAAATCAATATATTCAACCAAGTAAAAATATATTCGAGTATATCAAAGAACTCAACAATTGAACAAGTCAATGCCATAAAGCAAAAAATCAAGCGGTCAAAAATATATGTAGCACTACAAAATCAACATCCAATGTTTAAAACCCAAAGTCAAGTCTAATTGAAAATACAGGAAATAAATTCCTATATAAACCCATCTCATCATTGGCTCTTAAAATCAAATTCGAGATCAATACAAAATCGAAAGGGGCAGAAACCATACCATATATCAATCGAAGAATACTCGACAAATTGAAGCAATCTTAAACGAACACGGCCATAAAATGGAAACCAATTTCTTTATCAATCGTTGTTTGAGAGCGAGAGTGTATTGGCATAGTGATTTCATTATCAAGCCGATTTGGAAACCCTAATTCCAGAAGACGGGTCGAAGACGAGTTTAAGTTTAGGGTTCTGCCGATCTGATTTGAGAAGTGGGAAATAAATTTTGAGAAGGGGGAAAATTTTGAGAAGAGGGAAATATATTTTGAAAAGATGGAATGGAAAGAAAGTGAAGAGGAAATGATTAAGGACGCGGTCACGAAAATATTAAGATGGAAAATATGGAGCCAAAACAAAATTTTTTTGATAACTAATCAGACAACAGATAAAATGTTGGCTGAAGGACAAGCATGAATATAGAGATTTCAGGAGATATTTAAACAACAGATTATTTTATCCATATGTTGTGTGAAACAGTGGTAAATAGCGGGATAACAGAAAATCTACCTTATGTTGTGTGATAACTATTGTCTGATTCACTTTGTGGCATATTGATATATGCTGTATTGCCTACAATATCGTATTTAGTTTATCTAATGGATATGTAAAGCAAATAACAAATCCAAATAGTAATTAAGAGTATTCTCGAGTATTTGCGAAATACTAGAAAATTGTTTATAGAAAACAACGAGTTTTTTATGAAAAAGTATCCAGACTCGAACATCGTAAATGATATTGACTATAATATGTCAATATTAAATTCATGTTCAAACCTTGGTTAAGGAGTTTTAAGTTGGAAATGTTCCAAAAAAAAGATTATGGCTGATTCAACGAAAAGGCCGAGTACATCACCTTGAATAGTGCCACAAAGCAATGTATAACTACAAATTCACAAATTTGTCTCTTTAATGGCTGCCTATGCCTCTGTCCTTTCCCTTTCAAATATCTCTTCTGCCCACTCCCCCCTCGTACCTCCTCATTTTCCTCACATCCCACCGTTGATCCCTCCTCCCTCGTTACCTCCTGACCATGTCCCTCCTGTCATTCTCT
Organism: Allium fistulosum; assembly: GCA_030737815.1. Lineage (NCBI taxonomy): Eukaryota > Viridiplantae > Streptophyta > Magnoliopsida > Asparagales > Amaryllidaceae > Allium > Allium fistulosum. Next base: position 1,307,528,114 of record CM060904.1, on the reverse strand, counting down.
CCTCTTCTCCTACTCTTAATCTCTCTCATCCACTTCTACCCCTCTTGCTACTGTTCTTTCTTGTAATGATCCAGTAGACAATGCCTTACAATCATCATGGTCGAGCCTTTTCAAATCTAAACCTAGGAATGCTGGTGCATGCATCCTTTGTCATTTTGACCTTGATTATTCTAGTAAAGCGCTAACTCCTCCTGCTCATGTGGTTGAAGAAGGAATCAAAGCTTGGAGTGATTTCCTTGTTAGATTTTTTTAGGAGAGCAAGTGAATTATGAGCGCTGTCACCACCCACTTATTAAAAATATGGAAACTAAAAGGATCGGATTAAACTTTCTTCGATGGTAATTTTTTATTTCAAATTCTCTTGTGATGAAGATAAAAGTAAAATATTGAAATCTGACACTATATTCATTAAGGGTCAAATGTTCATTATATCATCATGGAACCCCGGTTTTGGGTCTGCACAATCTAAAATCAAATTATTTTTTCCTATGTAGGTTCATCTCTACCAAATCCACTTCTTAACTTGGACGCTTCTAGGAATCAACTGGTTAGCATGTCATATAGACAGACTAGTTTGTTTCAACGGAAACATGAAAAGGTTAAAAAGATTTGAGTATGCAAAGTGCTTAATCGAAATAAGTCCAGATAAGGAGTTGCAGAATTCATATGCATGAGTGATGAACTGTCCAAATGTTGTGGTTGAGTATTCATGGAGGCCTATGATCTGCATTATATGTAAAGTATTTGGCCATTGTACTAATGAATATTTGTGGAAGTATGATGTAAATGAAGAAACAGTTACTGCTGAAAAAAAATTATACAGAAAGTATTGTGGAGGAGTATTATCAACCTCCTGTTGGCCCTAAAATGGTGAAGGAAACTACAAATACAAGTAGTGAAATAAAAGAAATCGGATGGCATGTGCATGTTGTGTCTGATCAGCTTAAGTATGGACGTAAAAATTTCAGCAATGGAACAAATTCCTAGAGGTTTTTTTTAAAAGAAGAGTACGTGGCAAAAATTTCAAAGGAAGAAAATAATTGTCCGTGGGTGCGGCGCAGTGGAAAGGAGGCTTGGGTTCTGGTAAAAAGTCCCAGGTTCGATTCCTACCATGCGCTTCCCTATCCTATATAAATTTACCCGGGGGTATGGGGGCTTGGATCAACGGACGGCTTTACTATACCCTCCTCAGAAGTTTACCGATCCACCGGGTTTTCCTGGGTTTTCAAAAAATAAAAAATAATTGGAAATTCAAACAACGCTAGCATACAAAATGAACAGTCTGCACTTGATGATAATGTTGTTGTTGCTGTTAATAAAGCAAATTTTGTTACTGAAGCTTCAACATGTTTGATGCTATTGCCCAATTAGAAGAAGACAAATAGTGTCACTAGAAAAGGAACACATTTTCAATAGTTTAGACTTAGCAGCTCAAACAAATGCGCGCACCTTTTTACATAAATCTCAGTCACAAAATGACACATCCTCAAAAAATATGGATCATGTACGTACTGTGGAAGCTGATACTGTTAACACTTGCAAAGAAAATAATCCTGACACCCTAATTCCTTATGCCACTATATTTTTGACTATTATTAACACTTCTGCATGTGTTCAGTCTCCAATAAACTTTAATTCAATAGTTATTATTTCATCTATCTCTTGTCCTAACAAATAAACATAGAACATGCACAAAGATAGTGTGCACGTGCACACATTGTCCAGTTCAAAGGATGTTTTATCACCTAGTTCTTTAATCCAGACCTCCTCGTCTATCTCAAATGATCCAGTTATAAGCCCTTACATGAATATTTTTCCTCATGATTCCCTATTATCAATTCTTCAAACACTATATCTTCTTCTTTACCATTTCAAAAAGACCCAATCAATTCTCCCATAATCAAATCTCCTTTCAAAGGAAAGCAAAAGGAAATACTGTCTAATAATCAGGATCTAGATTAGGGTACTAATTACCCTATTGAACAAGCATCTTTTACTCAACCAGAATCAAGGATTGTGGAGTTTTCTCGAGTATAGCAAGGCTTTCTGCCAGTAAATCTAAAAACATTCTATGATTGACATAATAGCTATGTGGAATGTTAGGGGTGCTTTCTCTATATCTAAGCAACTGGATATTAAAATTTTAATTCAGAGCCAAAATATTCAACTAATATCCCTTTGTGAAAATAAGCTAAATCATACTCTCACTTCTGCTACTATCAATCTCATCACTCCTGCTTGGTATTGTCATAATAATATAGCTCAAGCTCTTTATCGGAGAATTCTTGTCATTTGGAACCCTACCATTTTCGCTATCATCCCTCTTAGAGTCCATAAACAATTCATCCACTCTCAAATATTTCACATTGCCTCAGCTTCAACTTTTCAATGTACTTTTGTTCATGCCGGCAATAGCAAAATTTCAAGACAATTTATCTAAATATTTTACCCACTCTTCAAACTTCTACCTTACCTTGGTTATGTCTTGGTGATTGGAATTTCATGCAATTTGATAATGAAAGAATAGGTGGCAAACCTCTTACTACTTCTGCTACTAATCCTCTTAAGAGCATCTCCAACAGATTGAAAAATCTCAAATCCGCACTCAAAACCATCTCCAACAGAGTGCAGATTATTGGATAGTGTAGAAAGGAGGGGCGAAAGGCTGGGGAAACCGAATCATATGAGGCGCCTGTTCAACAGGCGCCTGAATATGAGGCGTCTGTTGAACAGGCGCCTCGTTTTCAGGCGCCTGTTTAACCGGCGCCTTTAATCCCCCCTTCCACGGCTCTCTGTTCAATAGAAAGCGGGCGTCTGTTCAACAGACGCCTGGTCTTCAAGCGCCTTTTCAACAGACGTCTGACCTCATTTCTGTTGGAGAAATGAGGCCTCCAACATTTCAGAGTGTGGAAAATTCAATTTCCATACTCTGAACTGTTGGAGATGCTCTAACAGTTTAATTTTACTTAATTCAAATCCCTTCCTCTGGTTCTTTTTTCACTTTGAACAATAGACCACTCCCCTCTCATTATATCCTAGGGCACAACAGTCATTAGAGGACTCTCCGGTTTAAACATCCGGATTATTTTAATGTTATTACTGCTACTTGGAATACAGACGTGAAAGGTAACCCTATGTATATTTTACAGTCGAAATTAAAGTTCATTAAAGAAAAAATCAAGTAATGGTCTTCTACTATATATGGGGAAGGGGTAAAGCTATCAACAACATCAAGGAAGGATCTGCACAACACTCAAATTGATATGATTTCTAATCCTATGAATATTCGGCTATCAAAGCAGGAACGTGAACAGTTTGGAGCCCTCAAAGCTACTTTAAAAATAGAAAACAGTATGAAAAAGCAAAAAATGAAGATTGACTGGGATTTGGGAGGTGATAGGAATAATTCTATAGTTCATTCCTCTGAAAATAAATAATATGATCAACAAAGTCGATTTAATAAAAGACAAGGATGGTAATGTTTGTACTTCTCCTACTCAAATAAAGGAAGCATTTTTAGATTATTTCTCCTCCACTCTTGCAAATCCTAGCCTTATGTCTCCTGACCTATCACTTCTTTCATATTTATAGTTACCCTCCCTATCTACTGAATGTAACTCTTTCCTTATTTAAGAAATCACTTTTGTAGAAATCAAAACGACAATTTTTTATATGAAATCTGACAGTTCCTTGGGCCTGATGGTTTTAATGCATTTTTCTCAAAAGTGCTTGGGATTTAATTTAATTTGATGTTGTTAGGGCTATCAAAAATTTCTTTCCAAGAATAAAATGCTTTCTGGTATAAATGCAACCAAGCTTGCTTTTGTTCCCAAATCTATTTCTTCTTCAATGTTTCCCAATTTAGGCCAATAGCTTGCTGTAATGTGATATATAAATGTATCTCAAAGATCTTTGCTTCTAGAATGAAGATCTGCCTAGCCATTAATATTTCCACTGATCAAAATGCTTGTTTACCTCATAGAGCTATTACTAACAACATAATTTTGACTCAAGAGTTAATGAGAGGGTAAAAAAGGAAATCTATATCTCCTAGATGCTCTATTAAACTTATATTCAAAAGGCTTTTGATTCTGTTCGATGGAGTACCATTATAAGCATATTACAAAAAATGAATTTCCCTCTTCCTTTTTGGGCTTGAATCTGTACATGTATATCATCTGTGTCTTACTCATTAGTTTTAAATGGAGAATGCCTTGGCTATGTTAAGGGTACACAAGGTATTAGACGGGGGGATCTTAGCACTCCTTATTTGGTCATTGCTGTTATGGAAGGTCTGACCTACCTCATTGACTCCTCTATCAATTCTAAACAAATTGAATTGCATCCTAAATGCAAAAATCCAAGAATCTCGTCTTTAATATTTGCAAATGACCTTTTCACTAAACCAAATCCAAAGTCCATAACTAATGTTTTGCAAACTCTGAACACTTTCTACCTCTTATGTGGCCTTGCTGTTAACCTTGCCAAATCCAACATTTTAATAGCTGGTATATCTGAAGTAGAGGCATGTAATATTATTTCTATATCTACCTTAGATCCTCTTCCTCCTTCCTTGGTTTACTTAGGTGCACCCATAACCAGCTTTAAAATAACTAATGCTCAGCAAAAAAAACTTTTGTATATGGTTAATTCAGCGCTAACCATTTCTTATGGCATACGAACCCTTTCTCTAGGAATCTTATTCCAATCTCTTCAGTAAAGCTACTCTTCCTTTAGACAAAGGTGGGCTGGGGATAATCTGTTAGAAATCTGCTATTAGAAACTGCAATCGTTTCATTTACTTATAACGTTATGCAGTTTCTAATCTTAATGTGACCCTATTAATTATGTCATAAATAGAACGTTTCATTTACCTTTAACGTTATGCAGTTTCTAATCTTAATGTGACCCTATTAATTAGGTCATAAATAGAACATTTCATTTACCTTTAACGTTATGCAGTTTCTAATCTTAATGTGATCCGATTAATTAAGTCATAAATAGACCGTTCTATAATTAGAACATTAGATCTGTGATTAATCTTAAGCGTTGAATTGGTATATGATGGACGTACCGGATTTAGAGTTAAATGTTATATAAAGGATTGGGTCCTCTCTCTCCCAGCCAACAGATGTATTCTTCTCCATCAAGAAACACATAAATAAATAGGATTAGAGAGAGAAACCGAATTCTGAGGAGAAGAGTAATTATTAGAAGTCAGAAGAAGAAGATGACAGCCATTACATCTTCCGCTGTTAGTCAAGGTACGTCATCTTAAACAAAAAATCATATTAAGTTTTGTTTGTGAAATATTCGGTATTTGCGATCTTTGGGCTATTACTTGAATTGTTCATCATTAATCATGAAAGATCGAACAGTAAAGTCAGTGGAAGTACTAGAAGAATAAAGGAAACAAGGGTAAATGTTACATTTCCTAGAATAGTTCCTCCATCTACTATTACTCCAAATGTTGTTCCAGTTGTTGGAGAACAGTATGATGATGAACAACATATAAATGAAGAAGTACTTCCTGAAGGAAATGACTTACCTAATGCTGATATGCATGAACCACAACAAGTAGCATTAAGAAGATCTCAAAGAGATCGTAGGTCAGCTATTTCTAATGATTATATGGTTTATATGCAAAAATCAGATTATGATATAGGAATCAATAAGGATCCAGTTTCGTTTTCACATGTTGTAGAAAGTAAAGAGTCAAAGGAATGGATTAATGCCATGAAAGAAGAACTAAAATCCATGCAACAGAATGAAGTTTGGGATCTCATTGAGTTACCACATGGCTGTAAAAGAGTCGGATGCAAATGGGTTTTTAAAACCAAACACGACTCAAGTGGTAATATCGAACGGTATAAAGCTAGACTTGTTGCTAAGGGTTACACTCAGAAAGATGGTGTTGATTGCAAGGAGACATTTTCTTTTGTTTCGAAAAAGGACTCACTAAGAATAATAATGGCATTAGTAGCACATTATGATTTGGAATTGCATCAAATGGATGTGAAAACAGCCTTTCTGAATGGAGATCTTGATGAGGATGTTTATATGGATCAACCTAAGGGTTTTTCTGTAAAAGGTAAAGAACAATTGGTGTGTATACTTAAGAAGTCAATATATGGGCTTAAATAAGCATCCCGACAATGGTATATTAAGTTCAATATCATTATTACATCTTTTGGTTTTAAGTAAAATATGGTTGATCACTATTTATACCAAAAGATCAGTGGGAGCAAGTTTATTTGTCTAGTCCTTTATGTTGATGACATCTTGCTTACTGCAAATAATTTAAGCATATTGCATGAGACTAAGGAATTTCTCTCAACGAACTTTGAAATGAAAGATATGGAAGAGGCATCCTATGTGATTGGAATAGAAATATTTTGTGATCGATCATAAGGAATATTGGGATTGTCTCAGAAAGGATATATCGAAAGGATTCTAGAGAGATTTGGAATGAGTAAGTGTGCACCTGGGAAAGTTCCTGTACAGAAAGGTGATAAATTCAATCTCATGCAATGTTCTAAGAATGATGTTGAACGAAAGGAAATGGAATCAATTCCATATGCATCTGTAGTTGGTAGCCTAATGTATGCTCAAACATGTACTAGACCGGATATCAGTTTTGCGGTCGGTATGTTAGGGAGGTATCAAAGTAATCTAGGAAGGGAACATTGGCAAGCTGCAAAGAAAGTGTTGAGGTACTTACAAGGAACGAAAGATTACATGCTCATGTATAGTAGATCCAATGAATTGGAGGTGATTGGATATAGCGATTCAGATTTTGCTGGATGCATCGATACTAGAAAACCGACTTTTGGTTACCTATTTATGTTTGCTCAAGGAGCCATATCATGGAAAAGTGCGAAACAAACTATCGTTGCTTCATCTACTATGGAGGTAGAATTTGTGGCATGTTATGAAGCCACAATTCATGCATTATGGTTGCGGAACTTTATTTCAGGATTTGCGGTTGTCGACACCATTAGCAAGCCGCTGAAAATTTATTGTGATAACTCTGCAGCAGTGTTTTTCTCAAAAAATGACAAGTACTCTAAAGGTGCCAAACATATGGAACTGAAGTATCTTGTTGTAAAAGATGAGGTTCAGAAATAAAGAGTGTTAATCATGCACATCAGGACAGAACTTATGATTGCAGACCCTTTGACGAAAGGGTTACAGCCAAGACAATTTAAGGAACATGTTCAAAGAATGGGTCTTGGTTGTATTAATAATAATTGATGTGTGACATTCTGAGCTCCTTTGTGTGTTTCTGATATACAATTATGTGTCTCTTGTTTTAATGTGGTAGTACATACTTTATGTAATTTTAAACAAGAAAGAGTCTTATAAAGATATTATGTTTAATCATTATGATATAAGACATTATATGGACCATTATGCTGTTTTATATAAATTATGAGTATAAAATGATGGATTGCTGGTATTGTAGTATATGGAAGGGAATGCATTGAATTAATAATGCACAACCGCCATAACTCTCAGCAATTTATCATAGTATGATGTTCAACACTTGATATTATGAATAATCTGGTCAAGTGGGAGAATGTTAGAAATCTGCTATTAGAAACTGCAATTGTTTCATTTACTTTTAACGTTATGCAGTTTCTAATCTTAACGTGACCCTATTAATTAGGTCATAAATAGAACGTTTCATTTACCTTTAACGTTATGTAGTGTCTAATCTTAATGTGATCCTATTAATTAGGTCATAAATAGAACGTTTCATTAACCTTTAACGTTATGCAGTTTCTAATCTTAATGTGACCCGATTAATTAAGTCATAAATAGACCGTTCTATAATTAGAACATTAGGTCTGTGATTAATCTTAAGCGTTGAATTGGTATATGATGGACGTACCAGATTTAGAGTTAAATGTTATATAAAGGATTGGGTCCTCTCTCTCCCAGCCAACGGATGTATTCTTCTCCATCAAGAAACACATAAAGAAATAGGGTTAGAGAAAGAAACCGAATTCTGAGAAGAAGAGTAATTATTAGAAGTCAGAAGAAGAAGATGACAGCAATTACATCTTCCGCTGTTAGTCAAGGTACGTCATCTTAAACAAAAAATCATATTAAGTTTTGTTTGTGAAATATTCGGTATTGGTGATCCTTGGGCTATTACTTGAATTGTTCATCATTAATCATGAAAGATCGAACAGTAAAGAATTTCTGACATAATCAACATCAAAAGCTGGAACGTAGCTGCCATCTCCTATCATATTGAAAAATCGCTCCAGTGTGGAAATGACTTATTGCCTTTACGGTCTCGTTGTAACCTTAATAAAAATCTTTTTGGTCCATGACTATCTCCTCTGACTGTAGTTGGTACTGGAGAAATATTTTGAAATCTAGATCCAAATTTCTTGCTATACTCCAAGCTAACATTTCCTTTGGTTCTTACTCTTATTTCTAGCATTCTCCTTGGGTTTATACAGGATTGATTTTAGCAGATGTTGTCCCTTGAAATTTACGAATTCGAACAAGTATAAGTGACAATGCTAAATTTTCCTCCTTTTTACATGATGGAAAAGTTCTTCTGCTTCGTTCTAGTTCTAAGATCGTCGGGCATTTTTGGTCCATTATTGAAATATGACTTTTGAAGCCAATATAAAAGGAATAAGATGGGGAGGTGCTTCATACTCCATTGCTAATGTTTACAATTTTATATCTGATTTTGACCAAAAGCTTTTATTTCCTTAGAGCGGCAGAATATGGTGTTCTTCGAAGCCAAAGGGAAATCTTATGCTATGGAAGGTTATAAGTAACACAATTCACACTCAGGAAAATTTGCAATACAGAGGTATGTTATCGAATCCTTCCTGCATTTTCTACCATGATCCTATAGAAAGCAACTCTCACTTGTTTTTGGATGTTCTTTCACCTATAAAATCTAGCGGGTGTTTTACAACACAATCGCCTACACTTTCCCTAAAGGAATTTATATATGGAATAGTTTACTATCTTCAAAGCTACTAGATGGAGAACAAGGAATAGTCGATGTCTTCTTCGATTAATCAAAAAGGTAATTATTACTGTTTAGGAAGAGAGGAATGCAAGGATTTTTAAAGGAGAAGGAAAATCTTTGCCTCCATTAATGGCCAATATTTTGCATGTTTAACTTGCTCTAATTTAATACCTGCTAAATCATTCTGATTTGTTAGGTATTTTATTTAGGATTTTGTTTGTTTTCATTTTTTTTGTTTTTCTTTTGTTCGTTTGCCTTTTGTTATCATGCCTAGGCTTCCTATACCTTTATTGTTTTCTCTCTAATAAATCTGGTAGGGGACCAGTCAGCCCCGTTAGCTTTGCTAAAAATAAATGCATAAATTTACTGCTGAGCTAGAGGTGATTTCGAATACTGAGAATACTACATCATTGTTATATGATAACAATGTCATGATAAGAGCTCGTTAGAAATCGAGAAACATACTCCAAGTGGTGCCACACGATAAAAATAGTTTATGAGCATCGAAGAGAGTAGAAAATTAAAACAACATAGCAGATCTCTTCATGAAATGACTAGCTCCATCAGTAATCATCAAACTGATCGAAGGGATGGATTAAAGATTCCATAATTGGTCCAAAGTGCCAGTGAATGATTGATAGAGTTAAGGGTTTGCTTTAGGTGTAATTCTATAATTTACTATAAATTATTAACTTTGTAATAAAATCTCGTTCGAAATAAATGGTAATTTTCTTTCTATTACATACTTTATATAATATGTTATATTAATTGATTGTTTAATTTAAGTATACCAAATAGAAATCCATAAATGGTATGTTCCGCGGTAGTAGATACATTGTGTTGTAGTCATGAGTGATTTATCATAATATAATAAATATATCATCTTAAATATTCCTAATTAAGATGTACTGAGACTGAATATCGATACATCCGTTAAGGTTAGAGTATGTACACTCTTCAAATGTTAGGCAGTGTATTACTCATGGCTACTGGGTGCTCCAAGGAGTTACGTACAAATAGTTATTGGATAACTATATAATGACTTACTCAATAGTTTTCTGTTGGTTAATATAACTAAGATTAAATATAAAATATCGACGTGATAACATTACACAATCCTCTCAACTTGAGAATACTATTGAACTTCAATGTGGATACTCTACTTTGATTATAGTTAAATCATGGCATGGTGTCCATCGAACGACTATAGTTGAAGCATTGGAAATGAAACGCTATTCAAAAGAGAATTCATCTTCTCGGTTATATGAGGTTAGGATCACGGTCAACTATAATCAACTTATTGTCAAAGTCTTTGGTTAGTGTAATTCAGTTAATAATGATTATTATTATTGAACCAAGGACTTTATGTTTGGATAATGAAGTTGAATGTGGATGATATTGGAGTTTTGACCAATACCAAATTCCATAAGTCTTAATGTGATAGTTTTGATGAAGAGAATTGGTGTAAATAATTGTCACTATCAGAGACCGCTCAAAAACAGTAAAATTGGATTTTACCAAAACTGTGTAAGTAATAAATTTATCCAAACTCTCACCCACTAGCTAAAATGACGTATGAATGTTAATATTTGAATTGTTCGATATTAATCGCCGATAGAATTTACATCTAAGAGTCACACAACCGCAATGTTGAATACTCCAAATACCACCTAACTTAAAAAATTATAATTATTATAAATTAATTAAATCAATTAATATTTATGAAATATTAGTTAATTAAATCTTATTTGGTTTATTTGATAAAAATTGAAAACACTGGGAATATAAAAGTTATAAGCACATGTATCGATATACAATATCCTTATGCATTTGAATTAGATTTAAAATGTGAGTTTATTAATGTGGTTTGAAAGTGCAACAAGGCCCATTGGCCTATTAATAATGGTCGGTTAAGTATGGAGATATTGGGTGATATTTTTGATATTTTGGGTTTGAAATTATGGAGAAAAATGGGGTAAAAAAAATCTAGATCTCCTTTCTCTCTCTCTCTTTCTTTCCTTATTTAAACCGACTATTTTCTTCTATTTTGAGGTTACTTTCTTCTAGCCTCCTCGTTCCATTTAGGCCGCAAGCATTATAGCCTCCTCATCCTCCTCCATTTTCAAACCACACACAAAATTAAATCAAAAGTGCATAGATCTCTTCGGTACTACCAATATCAAGAAGAGTTAGAATCAGATTCTAGAAGGTCCTTTGATTCAGCATTCAAGTTGTTACAACTATGCTACAGTTAATGTACCATTTATTTTATACTGATTTACATACTCAATCACCATGCTAATGTGCTTGCATTGGTTAGACTTATATCACGAGTTCTTATATGTATTTATTGTCGGTTTATATATATTTATATATATAAGATTATTAATAAAAAGAATTATGTATATATGATCATTTAGCTTTCTTCCATATTTAAAAAATTAGTTTTTGAATTTACAAATTAATTTTAAAAGTATTTCAAAATTAAAGATTGAATTTTTAAAACTAATACACATACACACACATAATATATATATTATAATAATAAATATTGAACGTATCATTTCGTATATACATGGATTAAAAAAACTATTATATATGTATACATTTATTTAATTCAAAATATATTACTACTATTTATTAATTTAAAATATTAAATTGTAATTTGTTGATATATACATACACACACACACACAGACATACACATATTGATATAACTAAATAAAAATATGTATATATATTTTATAAAAAATATATTTGTACGAAAGTAAAAAAGCATATTTTTTTGAATGGAAATTTTAAATTAAAGAAAGGCCTGAAATAAATCTACACGAATTATTTTAAAAAAGTTGATTTCTTCAAAACTTATACATGGCCAAACATAAATGTTAATATATATTATAATATATATAATATAATATTATTTAAATATATAATTGATTTTGAATTTATTTAATTCAAAATATATTTATAGGTATTTTCGAATTAAAAATAAATTTGTATATGTTTGTATTAATATGACTTAATAATTTATTTATGAAATTTAAATTTGTATTTGTATTTTAAAAGATATTTAAATAATGAGATAATCTGAAATTCGAAATTTAAAATATTTTGATTTTGAATTTTAAATTATTTTATATTTACTTTATAAATAATTATTCTACATATAAATATGTGTGTATATAAATAGTTATTTTATAGTTATATACATATAAATAAATATGTTTCATATTATATTAATAATATATGATAACTGACAGGTATATGAATGTGCTAATGTGTCTATTGCGGTGTAAATTCAGCATTTAGATATGAGCATGTTAAACTATGTTCACCTTACATATTGCAGGTGCACATACACGTACATGTGTATATAATACACAGTGCACCTTATATATCATATATAAAATGAAGTAAAATCCTTAATATTAACCAGTTAGGTAAAACAATTATTTTATTTAAAATTTATTCAGATTAGATTTAATTAATTTAGACTTCATAGATCCAATAAGATCCAAAATGGTAAAAAAGAATTGAAATTCACCTATGTAACCACTGTGTGTTGGCCCTGATCTAACAGATAATATAGTATATCATGTTACGTGTTAAGTTGTCAATGTAGGGATAGTTTAGGTGTGATTCTCCATATCTCACCTTTCTCTTTACTATATCGACTTTTATAGTATCTTAATGTTATTTTATCATTCACATCAGATTGATGTTTGATTCGAGATTTTATGATTTGCTTCTTATTATCTTGGGTACTCGTAAATGAATAGATTAGATAGCCAGCCTGAGAATAGCGCGTGAAGCTATTTAAAGGATGAGCAAGAGGTTGGCACTTATCTATGCTTTTACTTAGAGCTTATCATTATTCCGCCATGCACCACTGCAGAGCTTTTATTGTTTGATGTATAAACTCTATTTCCTGTTTTGTATAACTATGATGAACCTACTATGCTCTGATCATGTAGTTTATTTTATTTATATTACTTTCTATCCTACTTTATATCTATGTGATTATTATATGTTATCTTATGCACTTTGAGATATATGATAAGTTATGGTTTGGCGTTTGGTTACTTTACCCTTGATTATCGCTCTACATCAAACTGGTACTTTTGTAATGCACTTTATAGGCATGTTGAGTAATAAAGGTGTAGGGCAATCATCATATTTGGTATTGGTGCTTAGGTTTAGATTTGACCTAAGTTGATACGAGATCCATTAAAGATAGGGAGTAATTATCAACTTAGAATGGATCGAGCGATATACGAGAGAGCTTACTAGTTATATCAACAAAGTGGGAATCTTTCATGAGACATGCACAAGAGCTATCGTGGGATAATGGCAACAATAGAGGCTCTTATGAGATAATGGACAAGATCTCTCGTTGGATATGCATAAAAGCTATCGTGGGATATATAAGAGCTATCGTAGGATACTGGCAACAACAAAGGCTCTCGTGAGAAAATGAATAAGAGCTCTCGGGGGATATGCATATGAGCTATCATGAGATATGTATAAGAGCTATGTAGGAAAATGGCAACAATAAGGGCTCTCGTGGGACGATGAACAAGAGTTATCGAGGAGCAACCTCAGTAATCATCAAGAATGAAAATAAAGATATGAATGGGGAAATGATGTAGAGCCAGTGCATTGTAGATTTATGTCATCGTGATATGATCTCCATAAGCTATCGTGAGATAATCAATGAAGCTATAAAGTTATTGTGTGGTGAATTTGAACATGAATTGTAGAAGCCATCATGATATAAAGCATTAAAGCCATCATGAGGAATTTCATAAAACTATCGTGATATGAAGCAATTGAAGCCATCGTGAGGTGTTTCAAAAAGCTATCGAGAAATGAAAAATTAAAGCCATCAAGTGGTAATTCCTGAGAACATCAAGGGATGATGAAATAAAACCATCGTATGTTAATGGATCGAGCTGTCGAGAGACAAATCAGACCACTTGACTAGAAAGAATGTGCTACATGTCATTTTGAATGTGTGCCACATCAACAGATCACGACCGTCTATTTTTAGCAAGGTTCCATGTGTCAAGAATCCAACGACTCAAACTCTTTATAAATAAGCATGTACCTTCACCTAGAAAGGGGCCATTTTCTAGTTCTTATTCTCCTTTATTTGTCATTCTTTCTTTCAACATTGTAAAGTAAGCTTTGAATTGGGGATTCATGGCCTCTATGGTAAATTGAATTAAGGACTTTGTATTCAAGGACCTGTACTTAGCATAATTTGCTTAATTGACTATTTTGGAGTTTTAACTTGTGCATGTGACTACTCCTTTTATCTTGACATATGACTTATAACTCTGAACAAGTTGCATAAGACTGTGGATTGCAATGTAACCACTTTTCATCTACTGTACTTGGCTTAATAGCTTGAAGCACTTAATACCCAACTTTTATCCTAATATTAAGTAGTCACGTTCTTTTTTAGCCAATCTATGCCTTCTTCATTTTTTAGCCTGCCTATCCACTCGAATCATAGAGTTAAAATTATCCCACTTGAATTTCTGCAATGACAATCAGATATCAACAAGGATCCACTGAGCCATGTTCAAACCCCTTATCTTATCCACAAACATATCAACAATTTAGCAGGGAACAAGAACTAAACTTGACAAAACTAGCTCTTTAAACTTTGGAGGAAAAGAAAAGTGTGGCTCATTATAGTCCAACCAAATAGAGCCTAAATCCCTTTCATATAGGAAGAGAGCCAATCTATGCCTTGGCCAATAAACTAAGATCGAAAAGACCAAACCCAAGGTAAAGGAATAACACAAGACCTAGAAAAGACCCATTTTCACAAGGTAGGCAAAGAATCCAACTTTTAGCATGAGGAACTATTTTTAAAATTGAATTGAACTATGATTTTGAAGGATCTGCCCAGGAATATAAATATCTTGTTGATTTGACCTTCAAAAGAGGACTTTCGATTGAAGAAACAAAAACCTGAAAAGGACATAGGAGTTCAAAATGTTTATAAAAGTATAGAGATGAACAAAGCAATCCTACAACGAGATGTCCAAAAGGTAAAATTGTTACTCCTCTTCTCACTTCTCAAGAAAAGGTGTATTTTCGTATTAGAAAAGGTTAAACTATTGGATCCCCAAGAAAACTTCAAGAAAAGAAGAGAGATATAATGGAGGAGCATATTGCTTCTATTACAAAGCTAATGGGATGGAGCACCTATCCAAAGAGTGATGGCTAGTCAAGTCTTTGGTCCCGCCATAGGGCTTAGCCAATGCACCCATCCAAAGGAGATGGAAGAAAAGCTTTTAGGTCACACTGCAAGGCCTGATCAAAGAACCCGTCTAAACAGTAATAGTCAATTAAGCCTTTGGTCCCACCGTCGGGCCTAGCCAAAGCACCCCTCTAAGGAAAATGGATGAAAAGCCTTTGAACCTGCCACAAGACCTGGCCAAAGCACCCCTCTAAAGAGTGATGTTCAATCAAGCCTTAGGTCCTGCCACTGGGCTTGGCAAAAGCACTCATCCACGGGAGATGGACGAAAAGCCTTCAGCCTACCACAAGGCTTGACCAGAGCACCCATCCAAAGAGTGATGGTCCGTCAAGCCTTTGTTCTTGTCGTCGGGTCTAGCTAAAGCACCCATCCTAGGTAGACGGATGAAAAGCCTTCGGCCTAGAGCATCCATCCAAAAAGTGACGATCAAAGTAAACCTTCAAGGCCCACAAACCGGAATATTGTTCAACTATCAATCATCTAAAACTAGTCAAAGTATTTATAAAACACATAAAATATGATGGTGGGAAAAAGGAAGCAATTCAAAGCAGTATACCATGAGAAGTCAGGTGCGCAAAATTTTATTTAACAAAACAATTATACCATGCATTACCATATGATAACATTACACAATTTCATGTAATGATATTATACAAAATTTCACAACATTCTACATTACACAATGATGTTATATAATAACTTCCTTTCACAATAAAATGTTTTCTTCTAAACTCACGACCCTGGAGGATGAGGGAGAGGATGATGTCGATAAACTTGCTCCTTTCCTTTTTCGTCAACATCTAAAGTGCAAAGATATTGCTCGCCAATCAAACATGCATCCTTATGTAAAATCGGATGCCCTCCAATTTCCTATAAGGCATCAGAACACCCATACTAGAAGAAGTGTTGGTACTATTGATAGCTAGAGATAACTGCCTTTCTCAATCTACAGTTTCTCTCAGCGCTTAAAAATTTGAAGTCAATTTTCAAGTCAAAATTCACTATAACTTCAATTAAATAATTGAAAAGAGGGTCGAGTTAGGAAGCCCAAGTAGAATAAAAGTGCATTCATAATTTTTGTTTCTAACACAGTAGGAAGGTCGATAATATACTAGATAGCTACAAAAAATTTCTTCTCCTTATGGAGAATACATTGATGGAAATAGTGGAGTCGATCTGAACTACTAGCGCTTTCTCATAATTTTTGTTAGCACTTTTAGTTGGGAGTTTGTAATAGATAACCTGCTTTTATCATCTTCAAGCATTTTAATCGTTAGTGAAAGCTCATTACTTTGGCGCTCCAGAATCTCGACCTCCACTCTAAGTTCTAAGAAAGTTTTAATAAACTTCTTGTTCCAGTAGTCTAGTTCACTAGACTCACCTTTTAAAGACAAGTCAATTACATTGCTACCATTCGTCGAACGCCCTCGAGCCGAGGAAGAAGAGCTACGCACAAATGTCTGCCTAAGTGGTTCGATTGGACTAGGAGTAGGTAATCCTTTCTCACCCTCGGTCAATACGAGTTCATATGACTGACATTCATTCTTGTATTCCATCGTATCAATTTCCAAATCAAAAATGCGTTCGTTCAACTGAGAAATTTTTGCTTCGTAATCAAACTGTTGTTGGGGATTGGAGCATGAGTTGAGCCATTTTTTCTGTCCTGCTATCTCATCATCCTTTGATGAGACTTTCTTTTTAAGATCCTCAGCCATCTCTTGGGAACTCTTTAAGATAGTTCTCACACATAGATACTTTTCATACCATTTGTTAGCTTCCATATCATCAATATATTTTAAGCCAATAAGAGAATGAAAAGATCGGTCTTTCAATGTTGTCGTTAGCCCAGCTTGAATGTTCTCAAGACATTGGTTAAGACTAGGATCATCCAAAGGTAGAGGCGATTCTTCACCCTAATTAGAAAATGAATAGTAATGAATTTTCGATAAAAGAAAAAGATAAATATTAAGGATTGCAAACTTCTCATTAATAACCAAAAACAAAAAAACAATTACATTTATAGTAACAATAGTCATAAGAATTACAACACAACTAATTCCTAGCATTAGAAAGGGCATCTTGAATCTTCTAAAAGGAGAAGGGCGAGATGGGAAATGTAGTACTGAAAGGTGCCTCAATACCAGAAGGGGTGTTAACATAGGGAACCCACGATAGTCTCATTCTTCAAGAGCAGGAGGAGGGCTAAGTCCGCTGCACAATAACTTTGCATAGTTGGTTTGAATGTCATGTAGGAATTGGTCTTTGTGGTCCCCTAAGAAAGAGAAGTCTAAATTCAAGAACTAAATATACACGTGATGGAGATCCCGAAGGAAGCAGTATTTCAATAGGTGGGACTTATTAATCAAGGAGTAATTTTCTTTAAAATCCCTTTTTAATTTGACTAATTTACTTAAATTATCTCTTGGCATAGGAGATGATGAATAAATAGGAACAAATTTAGAAGCCTACAATTAATGATGAGTATATTAAAATATAAAATCCACAAGATCATTACAGTTTAAACTTAAAAACAAAATATAATTAATTTACAACATTATAAGGGTTCTTAAAGAACAGACTCTTTGTAATGCTCAGTAGCAAATTCATCCCTATTAAATTTAACCTTATCAGGAGGTAGGATGTAAATAGTTAAAGGCGCGGTAGGAACCCTGTGAAAATTCTAGCACTCCCCTGTATGAAGGTCAGATCTGTGTGAATCCAAGTATCTCTTATGAAGTTATCTAATTGATCCTCCGCAACCGTCACCAAGAAAAGAAAATTCGGTCATGGGAAAACGATCATATACAAGATATAAACACTCCATCAGTTTGGCTCTATCCTCAATCAACATCCAAAAAAGTGTAGTCAATTCTTTATTTTCCTTATGAAAGTTGGCTCGGTGAAAGCGTGAGTTCCAAAGGAGAGGCATGACCTTTTTATTCTTGAAATCCTCAAGATATTCGAGACATTTTAAAATTCTCATGTATCTCTCTTTCGATTCATTTTAGTCCTTGCATAACCTGTCTCTTTCACGATTAAGTATTAAAATTTCCTCTTCCATTTTTTAGTATAATCTATACATAATTTCTAGTTGCCCTTCTACACTGGTAATTAATCTATACTAAAAGAATACTGACTATATGTGCATTATATATATAAGAAATAGGGGACAAATAAACATGTATAAATACATGTGGGGGAGTCGCTGCAACATTTGGCCTAAAGGATCGAAATTGGGGAGCATCAAAAGGAGACTCACCTAACATGCTTGATTAAGTGTGCACTGACCAGAGGAGGTGTAGAAGAAGGATCTTTGTTACTTCTTTGTTAACACCAAAAGAAGGAGGATCAGGAGTATAACTTGGACGTGGAAGGTTCCAGGTCGCCTTGAATAGAATCATTGTTTCTATCCCTTCTTGGTGAGTTACTTCAAGTAGAGCGGTCAATGCCACCATCGCCGTCATTGTTATCATCATCATCATTGTCATCATCTCTATCATCCCCTTCATCGTTCTCTGATTCTTCATCATGATCGTCTGATGGGATATCATCAAGAGCCAAAGATTTAGCATGATCAACAATAATTTCCTCCTCAAACTCAGAATAGTCTCTAGGAATGCAAGCTAAAAGAATGTCGATCTTCCTATTGTAATATGTTTCTGCATTACTAAATGAAGGAAAGTCCAAATTTAAGCATTGGTAAGCATTATCCTTATAAATGGTAAATAGAACTGCTTTAGCATACTGGTCCTTCCACCGGGGAAGAAAATCACTCAAGAAGGAAGAAACCTTAGACTTTATAGCATGCAAAGATGAATTTAGTTTTCCAATGTTAAGATCGTTCTTGTCCAAGATCTTCTCTAAGGCAAGAACTCAAGTTGAAGTCATCAGTTGAACATGGGAACTTTTATCCTCCAAGACTTTTACCTACTCTTCCATATTATGAGATCTTTTCTTTTTAGACTCCTTTTAGAAGAAAGCAACTCGTTGTTAGATTGGAGATCACGAAGCTGGGTTTCAAGAGTCGTCACCTTTGCAGACAGTGAGGAGTTTAATTCCTATAGCGAGGACATACTTTGGGAAGAAAGCAAGGATGATTGATAAAAGTAAGATAAATGTGATAGAGTTAGAGGTATGTCCTAGGGACAGTTATGAAATTTGTTACATATATCAAACTCGATAACCAATCTTGTTTGAAATAAAATGTATTTTTTCTATTATATACTTGATATAATGTGTTCTATTAAATAATTAATTTAATTAATATTTAAAAAAATCCATAAATGATGTGTTTGTGATAGTAATTACAAATAGTTGTAATCTTGAGTATTGTATCACAATATAATAAACACATCATTTCAAATATTCCTAGTCAAAGTGCATCAAGACTGGATATCAATGCATCGGTTGAGACTAGAGTAAGTATCGCTCTCCAAATGTTGGGCAGTGTATTCATGATTGTTGGGGGCACTAAGGGGTTACATACTAATAGTTATTGGATAGATATCGAATGATTAACTGGATCATTTTATGCTAGTTAATATAACAAAGATCAAACAGAAAATATCGATGCGACTGATTTACACAATTTCTGACTTGAGAATTCTGTTAATATTTAATACAAAAGCTCTACTTTGATTATATTCAAATTATGGCATGACGTCCATCGAGTGACTATAGTTGGATCGAGTGGAAGTATTAGAAGTGATACACTATTCAAGAGAGAAGTTGTGATAACCTGGATTTTTGGTCATCTGATAATTGAATAATTATCTGATTTTACTACAAGGATATTTATTTTATTTGGATAAATAAATGGAATTCCATAATTTAAAATATGTAAATGAATTTGAATCTATAATAAATATTGAATTATAGATTTTGGAAATGATAAATCTTATAGTAAATTGATATATATATATATATATTATGATTTGGAAGTTATAGTTTGAATATAATAATGCTCAAAAGATGTTTAAAGTTAAGATTCTATATTTTCAAAAACATAAGAGATTATTTGAAATATATGAAAGTAAGTTTAAATTGTTTTCTTTGAATTATATACACATAAATAAAAAGAAAGTGTAAAAATAAAGATATATAATAAATAAATAAAAATACATGCTTTAGGACATTTGTAGCTTAGAGTGACATGCAAAATAACAAGTGGCATATCTCATCTTTCTTTAAATTTGGAAACGTAAATAATAAGAAGTGAGAAACCAGGCTGGGTATATTCATTTTCACTTCTCAATCAATCTCTTCTTTCTTCTTCTAAAACTAAAAAATAATAAGAAGATTAGATTCAAAATCAACTCAAACATTAAGATCAGATAACAATCAAGTTCAGATCAAAACAAATTTTCCAATTTTCCAGTTTAAGCTTCTCTGTTCAACATTTTAAAACGGGTGAGTAAATTATTTCTTTTAAAACCCTTAATCTGTTTTAATAACCTGATGTATGTGATCAGTACTTGAAGTTTAGTTGTGGAAAATGTTTATATGAATATATATTATGCTTGCATGTATATATGTATGAAGATTATATGTGTGCATGTATGTACATATGAATATATTGCCTCTGTTCTAAGTCTACAGGTTTAAGAACATATTAAATAAAATCATATCTCTTCATATAAACAATATTAGGCCATGATCCTTAAAGGAAGTTTGTTTATATCAACCAGATGCTATTTTTAAAAATATTTATAAGTATAATCAATAAGTTATTTTACTGGCAAAAAAGTAAATTACGTGAGAAACCTTAATCTTTTTAAAACTGGAAATTTAATTACTCTGTTAACTGTGAATATTGTTCATCCCAGTAATTCAAAAATCTATATCTCTTCACCCAGATCATTTTGCATGTTGAAGTAAACTAGGTATATGTTCATTTCCTAGTATAGTTTTAGTTAAAAATAATTTAGGATTAAATTTTGCTGTGTAATTTATGATTTATAAGTTTTTACAGTAAATGGCATACTTTAGTGAAAATTTAATGTTTTTAATTCAAAGATTCATGCATGTAATTAGGATGCTTGTGTGAAATTATGAATTTTATTAGTTAGATTGAAATTTTTAATGATCTATAGCTTGAGAAATTGTTAGATGAACGGATTTCGTTCAAAAATTTATTTCCGTCGACTTCATCGACGGGAGGAGTTGCGGTCAGTTCTAGAAGGAGCTGGTGGACATTGGGGTGGGGTCGACCGAGGCGGAATGTTGAATTTGGATTTGGATGGGTTGATCGAGTGGGCTTTAGGGTTTTGGGAATGGTTTCGGTGGTCGACGAACGCAAGTAAACTGGGTGATGTTGGAGCAACCGGAGTGCGTGAGGTTTGGCTCGGAGGTAGCTACTGGAGTGGGCTTTCATCTGAGATAGGCGGCATGCGAGATAGTGGTCGATCGACGTTGCAGTGTGTCGATTTGTGGGAGTAGTTTGGTTTCTAGTTTTAGTTTGGGTCGAGCGGATGATCGATTTTCGATCGGAGGGGTTGCTGGCATCGGCGAAGTGGCGAATTGGATCTGGAAATGATGTGGGACTGGGCGGTGGTGTCACGGTAGCGAGATAATCAGTGGCGTGGGTGTGTACGTGCACATGTGTCACCGTGCACGAGTGATCTAGGCAAGCTCTGATGGATCGAGTGGTTGGTGATGCGTGCGATTAGGGTCGGCGTGGTCTCGAGTTATGCTCGATTCAATTGAAGCTCGGTATTGTTTCCTAGAGTCGATCGAGGGTGATCATGGTTTATGTTGTTGGATCAGGATTTGGTGGTAAGGAAGAAGAGGGGAGGAGATAAGGTCAATTTGTTAATGAAATTAATTAAGGGTTAATTAATTAGTAATTTAAGATTAATTACTTAGTAATTAAAGGTAAATTAATTAACTTAAGTGATTAAAGGTTAATTACTTAATGTAAGTAATTAAAGGATAATTGATAATTAAAGGTTAATTAATTTATGATTAAGGGATAATTAATTAATGTAATTAATTAAAGATAATTAATTAATTAAAGGATAATTAATTAAGGGTTAATTAATTAATAGAAGTAATTAAAGGTAAATTAATTAACTTAAGTGATTAAAGGTTAATTACTTAATGTAAGTAATTAAAGGATAATTATTAATTAAAGGTTAATTAATTTATGATTAAGGGATAATTAGTTAATGTAATTAATTAAGGATAATTAATTAATTAAAGGATAATTAATTAAGGGTTAATTAATTAATAGAAGTAATTAAAGGTTAATTAATTAATGTAAGTAATTAAGGGTTAATTAATTAATGAGTTAAATTAAATTAATTATTAATTATGTGATTAATTAATCTTGCTTGTGGATGATTAAATTGTATTGAATACCTTTGATTGTTATTTACTCTGGTATGTACTTTGTAATGTTCTGTGATATGAAATGTTTTGGTTGAACTGTGATAAATATGAGTTATTTATCTGTGATGGAATTGCTGTGAGAATATGACATTCTGAAGTTAAATTGAATTGTTTAAACTTAAACAACTTGGCTTAAAAAGATGGTATTGAATTCGAAGAGACCGGGATCGGATATCAGCGATATCCGGAACCACTTCGATTAGTAATCTATAATTCTTTATAGATTTGATTTGTAAATCAAATAGGCTGGAATGGAATAAATTAAGTAAACTAGACCTTTGAAACTAAGTAACGGTACTTAGATATTATTTTGTGAAATAATTGTTTGACTATAATAAGATAAGAACTCGTAGTGAGGTACGAGTTACCCTGGTTTTCAAAGAAGTTTTACAACCTTAGAGTTTCAAATTATATGGGTTTACTCACGCTGGTTTCCAGCCTGACTCGGGTGTTAGTTTATTGTAATGCTCGGGTCAGACCGAGTATTACAGATTTCCAGGTTAGGACGTTCTGGAGCTCAGGAGGCGAGCTGGATGGCAGGAACATATAGAGTGTTTCCGCTGTGATATATTTCTGTTTATCTGAGACATGTTGATTTGTATATGTCCAGTGTTTGAGTATGTGTGTAACTCTGGTGTATAAAAATGTAATCAACTGATACAGTATTCTTTTGTAAACTGTTATTATTCGATATTATATTTTGATCCGCTGCGAATGTGAGAATCTGTGTTGTGTTTATGTTTCTTCTTCTTCTATCTCTTTCTTCTTTTCCTAACTATCTGGATTTTCGGGATCGAAAATTTCGGGTCGTTACATTTGGTATCAGAGCTGAAGGTTAAGCGAGAACCTTGGCTCTGGTGGGTTTACTCATTAAGGATAGGGTCAATAGTACCCTAAAATGAGTTGAGAGTATTATGTATGAGAGCATACTTGTTATTTTCTTATATAAAGATTTTAAAATGGTTTTAAAAATAAATTATTTTTATATAAGTTTATCTTTTGATATATATAAAGAAATATTTTTTCCTAATTATTAAATATATTAAAGAAATTGGTTGTTGAATCATTGAAATAAAATAAAATATTGAGAATTAAGTGGTAATGGTAATACAACCAAATTGAAATTGAATGAAGATAAGTTTGAAATGGATCCAAACTGAAATTAAAATCTTGAATTTGTAGAAGTGTTTTCAGAATAAAGATAATAATGAATTGGTTTCCAGATATGGTAATCTTGGTTATTATCATAAATGGTTGTTGTGTTTAATAATGAAATGTTGTAAATGATTAAGCAAAATGAAATGTTTTAGGGAAGTAAACTTTTAGGTGAGTATGACTTATAAATTGGAATTGAAGATAATTTAAAATTGTGAAGTTTTAAATCTAAGTCCATAAAACTTTAAATTGTTTTAAAGGAATTTGTTTTGAAATTAAAAACCAAGAATGGTTTAAAATTTAAAGTATGACTTGAAGTGCAAATGAAATAAATATGTATATATGTGGGGTATACATAAGGTCAAAGATGATTGGAAGTAAACACTAAGTGTTGAGTTTTGAATTTTCCTGAAAATGTGATAAGTTTTTTAAACTTAAGTGGGAAGTTTATTAATAAGAAGTTTAAAATTTGAAATGGAGAATTCAAATTTGAGTAAGGTTGATTGGATTCTGAAGATTTAATCATTTAAAAAGTTTTGAATTATAATTTGAACTTTGAAATAAGTTAAGTAAAGATACTTTAAAATGGAGTTTTGAAATTTGGACTCAGAATTAAACGGTTAAAAATTTTAGGTTGTTAAATTAAAAAAAAAGATTAATTTGATTTAAGGAATTAAATCAAGATTTGAAAATTTAACTCTTATTTATATAATTCGAGATGGTTGAAAATGAGATTGAATTTGGAATTTGTTCAAATTGAAATTTGATTTGAATTAATTGAAATTGTGATTGAAGATGGATAAGCATAGAATTCAAATGGAAATTTTGAATTGAATTAATTTAAAGTGAAATTGAAGTTGTATAAGTTTGAAATTCAAATTGAGTAAGATTGACTAGATTAAGTGAATTAAATTTAACTTAGGGGAAGTTAAATAAGAACAACCTGAATTGGAAATTGGTTGGAATGGAGTTTGGGAAATTTAACAGTTTGGCTCTCGACTATTTTCAAAATAAATTGTTTAATGTAAACCTATTTTTCCAAGCTATTTACTATATATAACCTTTCTTTTTAAAACCAAACTATCTTATACTTAGTTTACAACTATTTTGAAACTAATTACTATTTTACAACTACTTACAAACTAATTACTATTTTATAACTATTTTGCTCTATCCAACTATTTTACAATTATTTAACTACTTTACAACTATTTTAAAATTTCTTAACTATTTTACTACTATTTGCAACTAATAACTATTTTACAACTTCTTATCTATTTTAAAAAATTTCAAGCTATTTTCTTAATACAAGTTGGTCAGAGTGCAAACTGTCTATAATTTAATACCAATTGAGATAAGAATTGAAGTGTTAAACCAAATGGAAATTGGGAGCAATTGTGAATGAGTGAATAGAAATCTAAATGAATGTGAAGTAAAAGAGAATTGATTTACCTAATAATCAATAATGATGAATATGTAGGATGTACGTATATTATTCTATTCGCATAGTGATTTGATTCAGATTCGATCACAGAATTTCGAGATAGTATATCGATCCGAGTTAGGATTTTTCACTCGATTCTCGACAGCGAAACTGGATATGGGTTTTTGATTGGTTCTGGAAATTCTCTATCATAGCTACGACTATGCAAGGAGAATGACGGTTTCTGATCAAGAAATCAGATCTGAGTCCGCACTAGGAAGTCGGGTGGACGATACTAGTTCGGAAGAGAAATTGTGTGATCGAGTGAGCGATCAGATTGATATTGCATACGGATGATATGTGTACATCGTACAGTTTTAAATGAAATTGATATTGAAAATTTGTGGATAAAAACTGTAAAATGATTTTGAAATGGAAGGGTATATTTTGAAAAATAAATGATGAAATAAAATGGGAGTTGAATATTTCTGTGATTAGAACTCATTTTATAGAAAAGTGATTTGGTTAATAACTTTATAAAAGTGTAATCAAATTTGAATATTTGATTTGGAATAAACAAAGTTATATATCTTTGTTATACATGATAAACTCCCCTTGTTGAATCTATAGCAAGAAAAAAATGGTTGTTGAAAGTATTTGAAGTATAAAAAGGGAATTTATACTATGAAGTGATCCAAAGATTTTCAAAGTTATATATATCTATATATATAAGGGATTTTATGAGAATGATTTTGGAAAAGGTTTTGGAACCTATGGATTTTAGAAAGGCTTTTAATTTTTGAGAAAAATCAGTTTTGGGAATTTGGAAAGCCAAGTTTGGAACTATCGATTTGGGATATCGATTTTGTATAAAGGAGATTTTGATATAAATCATAAAGGGTATGATTTGAAGATGCTATAAGTGTATAGTATAAAGTGTTTTGAGAATGGCTTTGGGGAAAAATGCGCTCCCTTGAAATGAACTTCTCAGGAGTACCACAGGGTGGTACTGCCTTGAACCCTAAGGGGGGTTCTAAAGTTGATCCTGTGAGGAGTACGGACAAACTAGTTCCGGAGGATTATGTGTAGTGGGTAGCGAAAGTCGAGGGCGCTGATGCCTACAGAGACATTGGATTATGCTGTGACGACAGTGTAGCTGGATGTCACTGCGATCTACTGCGGACCATAGCAGAAGTCGTGTGTGCTGCTGAGAGCCAACGGTCTATGTTTGATTTTGCCGGGGTGGCAACGTAACATCGGTAGACTGCGATCTATGAAGACATAGTGAAAGTTGAGAGGCCGTGAGAGCCTAAGGCTACATTGGGACTTGACTGATGTAGTCAGCGACCTATGTGGGAGTGGAGAAGTTTCATTCTTTTGGCAGCGAAATTCGAGGGCGCTGATGCCTACAGTTACATGGACTTTTGCTGTGACGGCAACGTAACCCAGGATGTAACTACGATCTGTAGCGGGTTCCATGGTGTAATCGAGGGGCGCAGAAGCCTATAGTTATCTATGGATTTTGCCAGGATGGCAACGTAACCATCGGGTTAACTGCGACCATGGAGGGGGTGATGATTTCCAAGCATTCTCACCAAAGATGTTTCCTCTATTTTCAAGAAAAAAAGTGTTTTCTATATTTTCAATAAATTATTTTCCAAGTATTTTCACTGGGTGTTGAAAACGGGTTTACCAAGTACTTATAGATTTTCAGTCCTACGGCTGACCGAATTTCTATGAGAATAAGGATGGACTAGTTGAGACATCGAGTTATAAAAGTATTTTTATAAAAACTATTCCTGGTAATATTATATAGATTTTTTTAAAAGTGTTTTAAAAATTCTTAATAAAAGAGTTTATGGTAAAAAGTGATCAAAGAGTAATTTTTATGATAATAAGCATTTTAATAAATTTTGGCTTCGTTCCTTTTCGAGGACGAAAAGATTCAAAGGGGGGAGGAATGTGATAACCTGGATTTTTGGTCATCTGATAATTGAATAATTATCTGATTTTACTACAAGGATATTTATTTTATTTGGATAAATAAATTGAATTCCATAATTTAAAATATGTAAATGAATTTGAATCCATAATAAATATTGAATTATAGATTTTTATAAATGATAAATCTTATAGTATATTGATATATATATATATATATTATGATTTGGAAGTTATAGTTTGAATATAATAATGCTCAAAATATGTTTAAAGTTAAGATTCTATATTTTCAAAAACATAAGAGATTATTTAAAATATATGTAAGTAAGTTTATATTGTTTTCTTTGAATTATATACACATAAATAAAAAGAAAGTGTAAAAATAAAGATATATAATAAATAAATAAAAATACATGCTTTAGGACATTTGTAGCTTAGAGTGACATGCAAAATAGCGAGTGGCATATCTCATCTTTCTTTTAATTTGGAAACGTAAATAATAAGAAGTGAGAAACCAGGCTGGGTATATTCATTTTCACTTCTCAATCAATCTCTTCTTTCTTCTTCTAAAACTAAAAACTAATAAGAAGATCAGATTCAAAATCAACTCAAACATTAAGATCAGATAAACATTCAAGTTCAGATCAAAGTTCAAGATCAAAACAAATTTTCCAGTTTTCCGGTTTTAAGCTTCTCTGTTCAACATTTTAAAACAGGTGAGTAAACTATTTCTTTTAAAACCCTTAATCTGTTTTAATGTAACGACCCGTAAATTTCAACTGTTTTAAGAACGTAATTAGTTGAAATTTTGTGAAATTTTAAACGATAAAATTTTGAATAAAAATTTAAATATTTGGAATGCGTCTAGTTAAACATAGCAACTGGTAAATTTTCGTCCGAAAATATGAAAGTTTATTTCGCGCGTAAATTCACTTCAATTCAATCAGTAAAAAAGTAATGAAAATAAAATATTTTCGAAACCTAAATATTTTTACATAGAAAAATTCTAAACCATCTTCTGAGCAAGATGTCAGTTTGTCGTTTTTCCAAATTCGGACATCTTTGGCTCCGTCGTTCTTATTTTCTGCAAAATAGCAGTATTCTGGTACCGATATCGATTTTTATCGGATGACCGTACCACTGATATCTATATATCGTTTTGACCGTCTCGTCGTGCTGATCTCTACGGTATGTTCGATTGTCAAATTCGGAGTTCCGTTGTACGTTGCAATTTGCGTAACGCCTACCATATCGGTACCGTTCTAACTTTAAATTCGTATGACCATTCAAATTCTACAGCGGTTGGAAAAAAAAGAAAGTGAACAGCTGTTTGTAATAAATATTTTCTGAAACTCTTGACTTTTGTAATTCCCATCGTTATATTCATTTTATGATGGTTGGTGTTCTTGCTTTTGGGTCTGTAGTATTGAAACTGTTCATTTAAATATAACGTTGCACAAGGTAATATGTTCTTCTTCTTCCATTCTTTTCCTCTAAATATTTTTTTCTTCTTCCATTTATTGTTCGACCACCATTATCCGCCTTGCCAACACCAGTGACAACTGCTAGCACGCCCTTCCGACCGCTGCCTCCTACATCCGCACTACCTCATCTCCGCCCAAACGCCTAGGCCGTCCCACCACTTCCATCACCGAACGCCACCTATAGCAGCCGCTTCCAGCCCCGACCGCCTGGGCCTTCTCCCTAGCCTACGCCAAGCACAGCCGCCTCATCCGCCACGCCGCTCTTCCCTTCTCCGGCCGCAGCCCACAGTTCCTCCGCCCCTCTTTCCGCCCATTTTTCCCCGCGCCACCCACGCTCCTCCGCGTGACCACCTCAATAACAAGGCCAACTCAGCGACCCTTCCTGTCCTTCTGCTTTTCCCGGAGCTCGCGCAACCTCGTCACCTCATTTTCTCTACGGCATCCCTTCTTTTTTTTTCTCTTTGAGTAAGTCTATACTTATATTATATATTGCATAATATGCTTACACCTTAGTATACAAAGTTTTAGTTTGTACTGTTTGCTTTATATATGTGTTATACTAGAGTTCATTTAAGAATATATATATGAGTTTACATAAAAAGGAAACTTCGGCTCATCCAAACTGGCTGCTGTTATATATTTTATTTACAAATTCTATTGTTAAAGGTTTGTGAAAGTTTAAAGCAGTCTGTTCATTTATACATATTTTGCATATGAGTTTTGGATAATATTTTGGTTATGTAATTATATCTAGGTATATGTTAACCATACATATGAACGTCCATCTCGCCTTGGCCTTCTAAAAAAAAAATATCAAACACAAAAGCCACGTAAGTACAGATATGGTCAATATATAGGTGATAGTTTAAAACTATGTTTGATAGATATAAAGCTTTGTTGTAGTATATTAGCTGTTGTGCATGTATATCAAATAGATATTTGTGGAGTGAGTATTTTGTTATTATATATATAAGCCAGTGGTGTTGGACTCTGTCAATTATAATGAATTGATTTTATAACTGGTTTATAAGTATGTACTGATAAAGTAAATTAAAAGTGTATATAGGTATGGGTCACCTGAGTTGTATAGGGTGTTGGTTACTTAGAATATAGGTATATGTACAGTTATAATCTGTTAGTTATATTTAAATATGGTCTAGTTTACATATACCATGAATATATGTTGATTTATACAGATCGTGTGATCAATAGTTGAGTTTAAGAACAATGATTTTGGAACATATAAAGTACCTATATATATTTGATTTAATATGCGTTTGGATTCAGAATATGATATTATAAGTATACATAGTATCATATATAAATTCACTCATACCATCTATCTACATTGACCCTGTTCTGATTTGATTTCGCCTATTTCTATTTATCAGCTTCGTTCGTCGATTTGTGCCAATCTTGTTTCGCTTTGGAATTCGTGCTTGGGTTCGTATCCCATCTCATTCTCTTATCTCCTCTAGCCTCGAAAGGTGAGCACTCACTCACGATTAACGTTCTTTTATTTATTAAATTTGATTTCAATTGAAACGACAATTGAAATATGCTGCTGTTAGTTAATTACACTGTTATATATGCTATTATCTATATCAGTTCACCTGTGACATCTGACACCATTATCTGTTAATTATTTATGCGATGATAATACAGTTTGGCTGATAATTGATTGATTGTTGATGTTTATATTGGACGTTAAATTGTTAAGGTTAAAATGATAAATAGTATGAAATTGAACTTGATATAGGATAGTTAAATGTTAAATTTGATCAACTGACATTTGTATAATATGACCCCTTTAACTGTTAAATTTATTGACACGTAGGATTTGTTTAATTACACTTTGAACCACTGAATGTATATTGTTAAATTGATGATGTGTAAAAATTGAAATTGAATGACAAGAGAAAACTGAAATGTAATAATCTTTAATTTACATGAAATGATAGTGTAGATTCTAGAAATAATTATATTAATTCGCACAATAACAGTGCGAATTAATACGGTTATTTCGGGATTATTTGAATTGATTATTGGATTGTTATTGTTTGTTGCTATTGCTTGTTTATTTACTTTGACACCATCCCAGTTATCACACTGCAAGTTCCCTTTGTTATGCTTTGATTTGAATTGAATTGGAATTCGGGTTGAAATGATAAATACCCAAATTGAACTTTGACCTAGGATAGAAAATTAAATAAAAACCCGATTGGTCAATAATTTGATAAAACGAAGATTTTATTTGGGTAAATAATATGGTTTTGAAACGAAGTTGGAAATTGAATTAATGAAATTTAAACGTGAATATTTAATAATCTGAAATGAAATATAAATAAAGAAATTGATGAAAGAAGGTTGTTTAATTTGAGAAATGATTGAATTAAGTTTGAAATGATTCAATAATTAAGTTTGAAATTATAATTAAGTTGAAACAAATTAAACTTTGAAATGATTTAATAATTAAGTTTGAAATTATAATTAAGTTTGAAATTATTAAACTTTGAAATTATTTAATAATAAGTTTTGAATTATTTAATAATTAAATAAGATTGAATTATTTAATGATTAAATTGAATTGGATTCTTTAATAAGAGAAATTGAATTTTTGAATAAGTGAATTTTACTTCGTAATAACTAAAATTGAGTTTTCTTGATTAATTAAGTTTTGGAAAATTATTTAAGGAAGTAAATAAGTGAAATGGAATTTCTTTAACAAGAAATGAAAATGTGATATTTTTGGAATTAATGTAAGACTTGTAATTGAAAGAATTGATTTGACGAATTTAGTTTAATTCAAAATTGTAAGTTTTGATTTGATGAAGTTGAACTTAAGAATTGATTTAATGAATTGGAAGTTTAATAGAAATTGTTTTGAATGATAAATTAATTTAACGATATTGAATGAAATCGATAAATGAATGTAAATTGATTTGAATGTTAAAACTAAATTGATTTAAATGATTTCGAAATGAAACTTATATACGAACTTGAATCAATATTTGAATTGCCTTTAAACAGAAATTTGAAGTTGAATTATAAGATTTTGAAATGGTAATTTGGAAGTTTTGAAACGTAAATTATTGGAAATTGGTTTTGAAAGACAAATGAAATGTTGATTTACGAATTCTATTTGAAATTGAAATTGATTTGGTTTTGAAATAAACAAACGACCAATCGGTGTAATAATTACGAAAGTTATTAAAGAGACCGGAATTCGGTTATGGATATACTCTCTATCTAAACCGAAAACCACTTTAATAACTATGCGCGGAGTGATGATCCAGAATGAAGTGGTTGGAATGATGTACGTGTTGACTGAAGAAAGAGAACGATGATGGATAGCCTTGACACTTGTGTCAAATTGGAAATGACTAAAACAGGAGCTGTGCCGGGCCAATGGAGGATTGATACCTCAAGTGGACACACTTCTTCGAACTACTTATACTTGTTGTCGATTGGTGCACCCTTGATTTTGGGAGTGTTGTCTCACGGTGTTGCGGGCGCTGCGGCGTTGCGTTCTCACCAGTCCGGATCAGGCGAACGGTAGTATCACTACCTTGGGTATAGCCTCATGTGCCTTGTCATACTTGTATTCCATTTATGCGCGACCACTACGAATTTGTTTTGTACCTTGAGTATATGGATTGCCCTCTGGTGACTTCCGGTTTTGGGGAAACTACGGTCTTGTATATGCTTGTGGGAATAAAAATGTGTTAAGGGTGGAATGGGCCATGACTTAACGCTATTTTGATATCTTTTATATTACTGATAGACATTATCTACTTAGCGTATATTACTACATAGTAGATAGTTTAACGGATCCTTAAAGGATGGTTATTCCAAACATCCTTTGAGTTACTTGTATTTCAATTGCTATTTCACTTGAGTTGGATTTATTAATATAAGAATGTTAATCCTGACTCGAGTGTCTTGTGTTTTTGCTTTACGCTCGGGTCAGACTGAGTGTACCAGTATTCGAGACTCACCTTTGGAGTTGGAGCTTGCTTGAAGATCCAGCCATCTATTCTGCTTTCAGTATTCGATGATTTCAGTGATGTATTCTGATTTGTATCTGATGTATCGTATTACTCTTCTGTTGTAAACTCTGATGTAACTTATACATTTATATAGTAGCTTCATGAACTACTATCTCTTTAATTTCCGCTGCAATTATACTCTGTGTCTGTGATCTGTGATTATTTATTTATTGTATATGTTCACTTTTGCCAATTTAAATTAACAACGTGGTATTTTGAACAATTCTACTCCGGCATGAGTGTCTTCCTATACACTTATAATGGATGCGAATGGTCCAAAATTTCGGGTCGTTACAGTTGGTATCAGAGCTTTGGTAGCTCTAGGCAAAACTCAACATATAGGGTAAATGTATTTACAGAATCACTCTCATTCGAGTTTCAATCTCTTCCTTTCGACTCGATTTCTTTGAATTTTGGAACGTTCCATACGGTTCAAAATTTCATTCGTGTCCCTCACTATTCGTCTCCTTTCAAATTCTGGAGCACCCCATAACTCCATTTTGAATGATATCTATAATGGATCGGCGGCCTCGCCAATCTTCGAATGATTCGTAAAGGAGCAAACTCCTTTACAATAGGCATTGACTTACCGAAGATTTCTATATCCTCGGTTTACGATGCTATCTGTCTCCTGCTACACCTGAATTTTATTTTTGAGATCGAATGTCGATTTACCTCGAAATTCCACATCGATCTTACTCTTGAAGTTACGGACGACCCGGTTAAGGTTGCCCGTGAATTTAATAAGCTTATCCATCTTCTGATTCTGATAATTGAATTATCTTATCTTCTGTTTCAAACTTATTTTCAAATCAAAATTCTCTTTGATTTGATTTCCATCATATTTGAATCTCTATACATGTTCTGAAATCTATTCTTATATAGTCGAGTGAGGAAGTGTATTGAAAATTTATTTTTAAATATCGTTTTCAAATTTGATAAATAAAATAAAAGTTTGTATGATTATATTATATATAAATATAAGTTTTCTGAAATTAAATTGTTAATAAATTTATTGTCTGAAAATAATAATATTTGATTTTCATGTATTGTTTTGTAAACCATTGACTATTGCATAATATAAATAAATGAATTTATAAACTTGGTTATAAATTTATTGGAATTTGAAATGAATCTAATTCAGAAATTTGAGAATTTATTAGTTTCCGGTGATTTCGAACTTTGGTTTTTAAAATTTTAAAGTATATAGTATTGAAAGTATTTTCGAATAGAAACCGTTTTCAAAGAATTTTAAAATGTTGAAATCAGTGCTCTTCTCTTTGTCGCTGGAAAATAATCTCGGTGATGGCGGCCGCATCATCGACATTCATTTTCGAGTTTCGAAGCGGAGATACTATTCTGTAGCATTGCTACGGTTTTGTTTGAAAATATTTTGATTTGAATTTCTTCTATATATTTTGATTTATATATATAGGTATCTTATTTTAAAATTTAATTTGTTTTGATATAAATATATCATATATATCTCTAAGTTGTTTAAAGTTAATCGGAAATCTAATTCTTAAATTTTGTTAAAGGATGATTTTAATTATAAATAAAACCAAAAGTTGGAATAAATATTTAAACTTGAATAATTGAATTGGGAAAATTTTATTTGTATATTGTTCAACTACATTCTAATACAACTTACCTAAATCATTCAGAAGTTGAATATGTAATTGGACAATATATAAGATAAATTGGATTTATAAATAAAATTTGAGTGTTTATAATAAATGCTATACACTAAAATTTTAAATTATAAAAATGTTAATTGGAATAAATAGAATGATAAGTTAATTGGACAAAAGATGAGGCAAATAAATTTGTTCTGAAAGAATCAATAAATTGAATTAGATCAACTTATGGAAATATCTTAAAATTAAACCAATTATTGAATATAAATTAATTTAAATTGAAATTTATATGGTTTAATTTAATTTATATGATTTAAATATATGTAATAAGATATATTAAGTGGAACAAATTTAATAATAATTTGAAATAAAGAGGAATTTAAATTGCTAAAAAATATATGATTATAATAAAAGACTATTCAAATTTATGATTTTGAAACTGTTAAATAAAGATGATTGGATAATAAAAAAAAAAATCAATTTAGAAATAGTTGAGATTGACTTTAGTAAAATCAAATGGATTAAATCAATTATTGAATATCAATTAATTTAAATTTGAATTTATATGGTTTAAATTAATTGTTATTTTGTATTTCAAATCTTTTTCTTTCTGGTTGTTTCTATTCTCCTACCTCGTTCCTTTTCGGGGACGAAAAGTTTTGAGTGGGGAGAGTGTAACGACCCGTAAATTTCAACTGTTTTAAGAACGTAATTAGTTGAAATTTTGTGAAATTTTAAACGATAAAATTTTGAATAAAAATTTAAATATTTGGAATGCGTCTAGTTAAACATAGCAACTGGTAAATTTTCGTCCGAAAATATGAAAGTTTATTTCGCGCGTAAATTCACTTCAATTCAATCAGTAAAAAAGTAATGAAAATAAAATATTTTCGAAACCTAAATATTTTTACATAGAAAAATTCTAAACCATCTTCTGAGCAAGATGTCAGTTTGTCGTTTTTCCAAATTCGGACATCTTTGGCTCTGTCGTTCTTATTTTCTGCAAAATAGCAGTATTCTGGTACCGATATCGATTTTTATCGGATGACCGTACCACTGATATCTATATATCGTTTTGACCGTCTCGTCGTGCTGACCTCTACGGTATGTTCGATTGTCAAATTCGGAGTTCCGTTGTACGTTGCAATTTGCGTAACGCCTACCATATCGGTACCGTTCTAACTTTAAATTCGTATGACCATTCAAATTCTACAGCGGTTGGAAAAAAAAGAAAGTAAACAGCTGTTTGTAATAAATATTTTCTGAAACTCTTGACTTTTGTAATTCCCATCGTTATATTCATTTTATGATGGTTGGTGTTCTTGCTTTTGGGTCTGTAGTATTGAAACTGTTCATTTAAATATAACGTTGCACAAGGTAATATGTTCTTCTTCTTCCATTCTTTTCCTCTAAATATTTTTTTCTTCTTCCATTTATTGTTCGACCACCATTATCCGTCTTGCCAACACCAGTGACAACTGCTAGCACGCCCTTCCGACTGCTGCCTCCTACATCCGCACTACCTCATCTCCGCCCAAACGCCTAGGCCGTCCCACCACTTCCATCACCGAACGCCACCTATAGCAGCCGCTTCCAGCCCCGGCCGCCTGGGCCTTCTCCCTAGCCTACGCCAAGCACAGCCGCCTCATCCACCACGCCGCTCTTCCCTTCTCCGGCCGCAGCCCACAGTTCCTCCGCCCCTCTTTCCGCCCATTTTTCCCCGCGCCACCCACGCTCCTCCGCGTGACCACCTCAATAACAAGGCCAACTCAGCGACCCTTCCTGTCCTTCTGCTTTTCCCGGAGCTCGCGCAACCTCGTCACCTCATTTTCTCTACGGCATCCCTTCTTTTTTTTTCTCTTTGAGTAAGTCTATACTTATATTATATATTGCATAATATGCTTACACCTTAGTATACAAAGTTTTAGTTTGTACTGTTTGCTTTATATATGTGTTATACTAGAGTTCATTTAAGAATATATATATGAGTTTACATAAAAAGGAAACTTCGGCTCATCCAAAGTGGCTGCTGTTATATATTTTATTTACAAATTCTATTGTTAAAGGTTTGTGAAAGTTTAAAGCAGTCTGTTCATTTATACATATTTTGCATATGAGTTTTGGATAATATTTTGGTTATGTAATTATATCTAGGTATATGTTAACCATACATATGAACGTCCATCTCGCCTTGGCCTTCTAAAAAAAAAATATCAAACACAAAAGCCACGTAAGTACAGATATGGTCAATATATAGGTGATAGTTTAAAACTATGTTTGATAGATATAAAGCTTTGTTGTAGTATATTAGCTGTTGTGCATGTATATCAAATAGATATTTGTGGAGTGAGTATTTTGTTATTATATATATAAGCCAGTGGTGTTGGACTCTGTCAATTATAATGAATTGATTTTATAACTGGTTTATAAGTATGTACTGATAAAGTAAATTAAAAGTGTATATAGGTATGGGTCACCTGAGTTGTATAGGGTGTTGGTTACTTAGAATATATGTATATGAACAGTTATAATCTGTTAGTTATATTTAAATATGGTCTAGTTTACATATACCATGAATATATGTTGATTTATACAGATCGTGTGATCAATAGTTGAGTTTAAGAACAATGATTTTGGAACATATAAAGTACATATATATATATTTGATTTAATATGCGTTTGGATTCAGAATATGATATTATAAGTATACATAGTATCATATATAAATTCACTCATACCATCTATCTACATTGACCCTGTTCTGATTTGATTTCGCCTATTTCTATTTATCAGCTTCGTTCGTCGATTTGTGCCAATCTTGTTTCGCTTTGGAATTCGTGCTTGGGTTCGTATCCCATCTCATTCTCTTATCTCCTCTAGCCTCGAAAGGTGAGCACTCACTCACGATTAACGTTCTTTTATTTATTAAATTTGATTTCAATTGAAACGACAATTGAAATATGCTGCTGTTAGTTAATTACACTGTTATATATGCTATTATCTATATCAGTTCACCCGTGACATCTGACACCATTATCTGTTAATTATTTATGCGATGATAATACAGTTTGGCTGATAATTGATTGATTGTTGATGTTTATATTGGACGTTAAATTGTTAAGGTTAAAATGATAAATAGTATGAAATTGAACTTGATATAGGATAGTTAAATGTTAAATTTGATCAACTGACATTTGTATAATATGACCCCTTTAACTGTTAAATTTATTGACACGTAGGATTTGTTTAATTACACTTTGAACCACTGAATGTATATTGTTAAATTGATGATGTGTAAAAATTGAAATTGAATGACAAGAGAAAACTGAAATGTAATAATCTTTAATTTACATGAAATGATAGTGTAGATTCTAGAAATAATTATATTAATTCGCACAATAACAGTGCGAATTAATACGGTTATTTCGGGATTATTTGAATTTATTATTGGATTGTTATTGTTTGTTGCTATTGCTTGTTTATTTACTTTGACACCATCCCAGTTATCACACTGCAAGTTCCCTTTGTTATGCTTTGATTTGAATTGAATTGGAATTTGGGTTGAAATGATAAATACCCAAATTGAACTTTGACCTAGGATAGAAAATTAAATAAAAACCCGATTGGTCAATAATTTGATAAAACGAAGATTTTATTTGGGTAAATAATATGGTTTTGAAACGAAGTTGGAAATTGAATTAATGAAATTTAAACGTGAATATTTAATAATCTGAAATGAAATATAAATAAAGAAATTGATGAAAGAAGGTTGTTTAATTTGAGAAATGATTGAATTAAGTTTGAAATGATTCAATAATTAAGTTTGAAATTATAATTAAGTTGAAACAAATTAAACTTTGAAATGATTTAATAATTAAGTTTGAAATTATAATTAAGTTTGAAATTATTAAACTTTGAAATTATTTAATAATAAGTTTTGAATTATTTAATAATTAAATAAGATTGAATTATTTAATGATTAAATTGAATTGGATTCTTTAATAAGAGAAATTGAATTTTTGAATAAGTGAATTTTACTTCGTAATAACTAAAATTGAGTTTTCTTGATTAATTAAGTTTTGGAAAATTATTTAAGGAAGTAAATAAGTGAAATGGAATTTCTTTAACAAGAAATGAAAATGTGATATTTTTGGAATTAATGTAAGACTTGTAATTGAAAGAATTGATTTGACGAATTTAGTTTAATTCAAAATTGTAAGTTTTGATTTGATGAAGTTGAACTTAAGAATTGATTTAATGAATTGGAAGTTTAATAGAAATTGTTTTGAATGATAAATTAATTTAACGATATTGAATGAAATCGATAAATGAATGTAAATTGATTTGAATGTTAAAACTAAATTGATTTAAATGATTTCGAAATGAAACTTATATACGAACTTGAATCAATATTTGAATTGCCTTTAAACAGAAATTTGAAGTTGAATTATAAGATTTTGAAATGGTAATTTGGAAGTTTTGAAACGTAAATTATTGGAAATTGGTTTTGAAAGACAAATGAAATGTTGATTTACGAATTCTATTTGAAATTGAAATTGATTTGGTTTTGAAATAAACAAACGACCAATCGGTGTAATAATTACGAAAGTTATTAAAGAGACCGGAATTCGGTTATGGATATACTCTCTATCTAAACCGGAAACCACTTTAATAACTATGCGCGGAGTGATGATCCAGAATGAAGTGGTTGGAATGATGTACGTGTTGACTGAAGAAAGAGAACGATGATGGATAGCCTTGACACTTGTGTCAAATTGGAAATGACTAAAACAGGAGCTGTGCCGGGCCAATGGAGGATTGATACCTCAAGTGGACACACTTCTTCGAACTACTTATACTTGTTGTCGATTGGTGCACCCTTGATTTTGGGAGTGTTGTCTCACGGTGTTGCGGGCGCTGCGGCGTTGCGTTCTCACCAGTCCGGATCAGGCGAACGGTAGTATCACTACCTTGGGTATAGCCTCATGTGCCTTGTCATACTTGTATTCCATTTATGCGCGACCACTACGAATTTGTTTTGTACCTTGAGTATATGGATTGCCCTCTGGTGACTTCCGGTTTTGGGGAAACTACGGTCTTGTATATGCTTGTGGGAATAAAAATGTGTTAAGGGTGGAATGGGCCATGACTTAACGCTATTTTGATATCTTTTATATTACTGATAGACATTATCTACTTAGCGTATATTACTACATAGTAGATAGTTTAACGGATCCTTAAAGGATGGTTATTCCAAACATCCTTTGAGTTACTTGTATTTCAATTGCTATTTCACTTGAGTTGGATTTATTAATATAAGAATGTTAATCCTGACTCGAGTGTCTTGTGTTTTTGCTTTACGCTCGGGTCAGACTGAGTGTACCAGTATTCGAGACTCACCTTTGGAGTTGGAGCTTGCTTGAAGATCCAGCCATCTATTCTGCTTTCAGTATTCGATGATTTCAGTGATGTATTCTGATTTGTATCTGATGTATCGTATTACTCTTCTGTTGTAAACTCTGATGTAACTTATACATTTATATAGTAGCTTCATGAACTACTATCTCTTTAATTTCCGCTGCAATTATACTCTGTGTCTGTGATCTGTGATTATTTATTTATTGTATATGTTCACTTTTGCCAATTTAAATTAACAACGCGGTATTTTGAACAATTCTACTCCGGCATGAGTGTCTTCCTATACACTTATAATGGATGCGAATGGTCCAAAATTTCGGGTCGTTACATTTAATAACATGATGTATGTGATCAGTACTTGAAGTTTACTTGTGGAAAATGTTTATATGAATATATATTATGCTTGCATGTATATATGTATGAAGATTATATGTGTACATGTCTATACATATGAATATATTGCCTCTGTTCTAAGTCTACAGGTTCAAGAACATACTAAATAAAATCATATCTCTTCATATAAACAATATCAGGCCATGATCCTTAAAAGAAGTTTGTTTATATCAACCAGATGCTATTTTTAAAAGTATTTATAAGTATAATCAATAAGTTATTTTACTGGGAAAAAAGTAAATTACGTGAGAAACCTTAATCTTTTTAAAACTGGAAATTTAATTACTCTGTTAACTGTGAATATTGTTCATCCCAGTAATTCAAAAATCTATATCTCTTCACCCATATATTTTGCATGTTGATGTAAACTAGGAATATGTTCATTTCCTAGTATAGTTTTAGTTAAAAATAATTGGGGATTAAATTTTGCTGTGTAGTTTATGATTTATAAGTTTTTACAGTAGATGGCATACTTTAGTGAAAATTTAATGTTTTTAATTTAAAGATTCATGCATGCAATTAGGATGCTTGTGTGAAATTATGAATTTTAGTAGTTAGATTGAAATTTTTAATGATCTATAGCTTGAGAAATTGTTAGATGAACGTATTTCATTCAAAAATTTATTTCCGTCAACTTCGTCGACGGGAGGAGTTGCGGTCAGTTCTAGAAGGAGCTGGTGGACATTGGGGTGGGGTCGACTAAGGCGGAATGTTGAATTTGGATTTGGATGGGTTGATCGAGTGGGCTTTAGGGTTTTGGGAATGGTTTCGGTGGTCGACGAACGCAAGTAAACTAGGTGATGTTGGAGCAACCGGAGTGCATGAGGTTTGGCTCGGAGGTAGCTGTTGGAGTGGGCTTTCATCTGAGATAGGCGACGTGCGAGATAGTGATCGATCGATGTTGCGGTGTGTCGATTTGTGGGGGTAGTTTGGTTTCTGGTTTTAGTTTGGGTCGAGCGGATGATCGATTTTCGATCGGAGGGGTTGCTGGCATCGGCGAAGTGGCGAATTGGATCTGGAAATGATGTGAGACTGGGCGATGGTGTCATGGCGTCGAGATGATCAGTGGCGTGGGTGTGTACGTGCACATGTGTCACCGTGCATGAGTGATCTAGGCAAGCTCTGATGGATCGAGTGGTTGGTGATGCGTGCGATTAGGGTCGGCGTGGTCTCGAGTTATGCTCGATTCAATTGAAGCTCGGTATTGTTTCCTAGAGTCGATCGAGGGTGATCGTGGTTTATGTTGTTGGATCAGGATTTGGTGGTAAGGAAGAAGAGGGGAGGAGATAAGGTCAATTTGTTAATGAAATTAATTAAGGGTTAATTAATTAGTAATTTAAGATTAATTACTTAGTAATTAAAGGTAAATTAATTAACTTAAGTGATTAAAGGTTAATTACTTAATGTAAGTAATTAAAGAATAATTGATAATTAAAGGTTAATTAATTTATGATTAAGGGATAATTAATTAATGTAATTAATTAAAGATAATTAATTAATTAAAGGATAATTAATTAAGGGTTAATTAATTAATAGAAGTAATTAAAGGTAAATTAATTAACTTAAGTGATTAAAGGTTAATTACTTAATGTAAGTAATTAAAGGATAATTAATAATTAAAGGTTAATTAATTTATGATTAAGGGATAATTAGTTAATGTAATTAATTAAGGATAATTAATTAAAGGATAATTAATTAAGGGTTAATTAATTAATAGAAGTAATTAAAGGTTAATTAATTAATGTAAGTAATTAAGGGTTAATTAATTAATGAGTTAAATTAAATTAATTATTAATTATGTGATTAATTAATCTTGCTTATGGATGATTAAATTGTATTGAATACCTTTGATTGTTATTTACTCTGGTATGTACTTTGTAATGTTCTGTGATATGAAATGTTTTGGTTGAACTGTGATAAATATGAGTTATTTATCTGTGATGGAATTGCTGTGAGAATATGACATTCTGAAGTTAAATTGAATTGTTTAAACTTAAACAACTTGGCTTAAAAAGATGGTATTGAATTTGAAGAGACCGGGATCGGATATCAGCGATATCCGGAACCACTTCGATTAGTAATCTATAATTCTTTATAGATTTGATTTGTAAATCAAATAGGCTGGAATGGAATAAATTAAGTAAACTAGACCTTTGAAACTAAGTAACGGTACTTAGATACTATTTTGTGAAATAATTGTTTGACTATAATAAGATAAGAACTCGTAGTGAGGTACGAGTTACCCTGGTTTTCAAAGAAGTTTTACAACCTTAGAGTTTCAAATTATATGGGTTTACTCACGCTGGTTTCCAGCCTGACTCGGGTGTTAGTTTATTGTAATGCTCGGGTCAGACCGAGTATTACAGATTTCCAGGTTAGGACGTTCTGGAGCTCAGGAGGCGAGCTGGATGGTAGGAACGTATGGAGTGTTTCCGCTGTGATATATTTCTGTTTATCTGAGACATGTTGATTTGTATATGTCCAGTGTTTGAGTATGTGTGTAACTCTGGTGTATAAAAATGTAATCAAATGATACATAATTCTTTTGTAAACTGTTATTATTTGATATTATATTTTGATCCGCTGCGAATGTGAGAATCTGCGTTGTGTTTCTGTTTCTTCTTCTTCTATCTCTTTCTTCTTTTCCTAACTATCTGGAATTTTCGGGATCGAAAATTTTGGGTCGTTACAGAAGTTGTCTTCTCGGTTGACTGAGGTTAGTATCACGACCAACTCAAATCAACTCGAAGTCAAAATCTCTGGTCAGAGTGGTTCGGTTAATAATAATTATTATTAAACCAAGAACTTTGTGTTTGGACTATAGAGTTGAATGTGAATGATATTAGAATTTTGACAATTATCAAATTCCATAAAACCAAAGTGATATAGTTTTGGTGTAGAAAATTGGAGTAAATAATCATCACTACTACGCAACGCTTAACAAAGTAAAATTGGATTTTATTAAAACCAAATAAGCGAGCCAAAATGTCACGCCACCTGCTAATGATGTGTGAAGATTAATATCCAAATGGGTCGATATTAATCACTGACCAAATTTACACCTAAAGAGTCACACAACCAAAATAATGTATACTCTTTTGACCACATGATTTAATTAATTTGTAATTATTAAAAATTAATTAAGATACTTAATACTTATGAAATATTAAGTACAAAATTTTATTTGATGTGTTAAACGTTATTAATAAATATGTTCATAATAGTTATAAATTATTAATTGATACGTGATATTGATATGCATTTAAATTGGATTTAAATGTCATAAATATTGTTAGGGCTTAAAATGGATTTGAAGCTCATACGGGGCAAGGGGATTTCGCCATGATAGATCGGGTATGGGGTGTCCGTAAGATGGCTATTAGCTTGGGCTTTTGATTTTTAAAGGGAAGAGAATGAGTAAGAGAAGAAATGGAACCTTGATCCTACTATATCTCTTTATCCTATCCTTTATAGAAGATGATAACCCTAACATTTCTACAACTTTTTGGAGCCTCCACCCATAGCTTTGATGGTTGAAATTGATATCCCTCCTCTCGTCCATTTCTAAAGCTCAAATAAAGCAAATCTAAAGCCATTCTATAGCCGGTGGTCAACAATTCGAAGCTAGAACTTTCAGGATTGGAATAGGATTCAAAGGAGCTCATATCTTTGTTTCAACGTGTATTTGATAGGCTTTGGTGAAGGTATGTTTCTGATTTACAAATATAAATTAATAATATATATTGTATTATATGATATTTACATCAATAGGTGACGAATCTAGCATATCGGTATATCGTCACATTTATGATGGTTGTTTACTTGTGCGCTTATATAATTTACAAAAAAAA
This sequence comes from Allium fistulosum, assembly GCA_030737815.1. NCBI lineage: Eukaryota > Viridiplantae > Streptophyta > Magnoliopsida > Asparagales > Amaryllidaceae > Allium > Allium fistulosum. Next base: position 1,307,484,093 of record CM060904.1, on the reverse strand, counting down.
TTTATGCAACATATACATATCTACTACACAACGAATAACTTTTTTATTAATTTAATATTATTTAATTCATATAAGTTTCGTAAATTTAAATCTTAAACATTATATTATACAAAATATGTTTTGAAACTTTATATAAATAGCTTTGGATCTAAAAGACTTTCGGTAAAAGTAAAAATATATTTTAATATATATATATATACAATTTAAATATTATTGAAATCAAATCAATTAAATAAATCAATCAAATAAATAAATATATCATATAAAATATAGTTTACATTTTATAAAATTAATTTCACCCTTAATAAATTTTCGACATGTAAAAAAATTAATTTTTAAATTAAACACACACATATATATATACATATATATATATATATGGAAACTAATAACTAACTTAAAATTATTTTCAAATTACAATATATATATATATATGTGTGTGTGTGTGTGTAAATATTTTAAATGTTAAAAATATTGTTCAAATTTTATTATACGTATTAAAATGAAAAAATAAATTTTGAAATATTTTTTTAATTTTATTAATTTCCGTATGAAATTTTAAATTTAATAAATATTTAAACAAATATAAAAAAACTATTTTAGCCATGAGCATTATCTAATGTATATATATTATATAAATTTATATATTTTTATTTATTTATTAACATGTATAATTTTTTTATTAGAAAATTATTTATAAGTATATGCATATATATATATATATTTGTGTGTGTGTCTTATAAGAAGTAAAATTTTGTTTTCGGTTTCTATAATAAAATAAATACTTGAATTTTAGTCTTTTATATAAAATGATTTTGCCTTTTTTTACATTCATATATACATATTTAATTATATACATATTTTATCAATTCACTAATATATATATATATATATTGTTCAAAATTAAATATAAATAAATATATTTATATTTGTAATATTTTGTATATATAAATTAAAGCACATAAGTATACATTTGGACGATAGATTTGTACACTAAAGGGGTTTACATGTCCATTGCAGTGTAAATCCTAGCCCTTATACACGGGCATATCAAACCTTGCATGGATTGCTATGTTATACATGCACACACACACAAACACACACACACACATATGTCTGTGTGTATGATACATGTATATATAATATAATATTAATTACATAATATAAAACTATATTATAAATTTAAATAAAATAATGATTTTATTAAAATGTAGTTTAGAAATGTTCTAAATAAATTAGACTTCGTAGTCCCAATAAAGATCCAAAATAGTATACAAAAATTTGAAATTAACCTATTTCTTCTTTGTGGGCGGGCCCAGTTCCACCAATGGTTTCAAAGCCCAATAGCCTAAGAGGTCTAAATTAATCACATTAAGGCTAACTAATTAAGCTTACAGCCTAGTTAATAGGGTGTCTAAGAAAGGTAATGTCTAGGTTGGATGTTGGGTAACCAACTACCCTGTCCTACCAGGCTACCGACCTCGCTCGAACAATCATGTGAGCCTAAAGCTTGCCTATAATAGAAAATGCCCAATTTTAATTAGGCCTTGGGCTAATTTCAAACTTTTTGTAATTAAAAATAAAAGCTTTAAATATAAAAGTTAAATTTAAAATAAGATAAATGTTATAATATTGATTTCCAAATTGTTTTGAGAATTACTTTAAATGTATTTAAAAGTTAAATTTAAAACAAAATACATAATATAAAAGTTATAATATAATTTTTTAAATGTTTGAAAATTTTATAAAATTAATTTCGAAAATAGTATTTATTAAGGATATTAATAGGATAAATGAATAAATTAAATATATATACATGCATAATATATATAATGATATACGTTATGTTGTCTTGAATTATTTAAGACAATATGAGTATACATATATATATATAAGAGTTTTTTTAATTAATTAAATTTAATTAAAATTGTTTAATTAAATAAATAAATTAAAATTTTATTAATAAACTAAAATACATGACTATAAGATATATATATATATATTACTATAAAGGTTATAGTGTGTGTGTATATATTCAATATAAAATATTCTAATTAAATAATATAATTGTTTGATCCAAAAGTGGCTCAAACACCCAAATGAATGTAGCAGAGAATAAAAGTGAAGAGAGTAAAGTAAAATAGGTAAGAAAAGAACACACAAAAATTTATAGTGGTTCATCAAACTCTAGCCAACGTCCACTTATGATTTTATTGCTTATTTCTAACTTGGAGGTTCTAACTTGGAGGTGGAAGTTCTTAAATTGGTACAACTTCCACACTTAGATTTTCAGAGTTACAAGAATATAGAGTAAGGAAGAATTAGAGCTAAAAAAATCCTAAAAAATAAGCCTTACCTTCCTATTTATACAGGCAGGAAGCCTAAAATCTCGCACCAAATATCTTCTAGCCGTTAGCCATGATTTAGACCAGTTCTCCTCAAAAAGTAGGCGCCGTGTCATCATTAATTAGGAAACGTCATTTGGGAGTCGTCATTTTTGGAGTTGTCATTTTGGAGTTGTCTTTATAGGAGCTACCATTTGGGAGTTGTCATTTGGGTGGTCGTCATTTTGGAGTCGTCATTTTGGGAGTCCTCATCGATCCTCAAATTGGCCATATTTGTTGTCTTTGACTCTTTACCTCGGATCGTCTTCTGGTTAGCTTCGAGACTTCATGTTGTTTGCACCAATGATAGTTTGTTTTGGAGTCTAAGTGATGGAGTTTTCTAGAAGAAAAGAGTTGCAGACTTAGGAGTTCATGGAGATCACTAGAGAATCGTATTGAAACGACAAAACAACTTTCAAAATAGGCTTTTGGCTTCAAGTTAGGCATGTAGACAGGAGATAGGATCCACCTAAGCTATATTTGGGAGTCGATCTCTAGGTAAGAGTCGGTACCATCCCCAACTTTGGGGATCCCATCATTGTGTTGTCTTTATTTGGGTTGTTTTGGATTTGGTTGATCTTGCTTGGAGTCCGACCCAAGAAATTTGAGTGTCTTCTTGGGTTCGACCTGAAGGTTTTCTGAGATTTTCGTATTTTGAGTTTTCCTTCGCCTGCTTGGAGTCAAACCTGAGATTTTTATGTGTCTTACCCGAGTCTTGACATGAGTTCGCTTGCTTAGAGTCAGACCTGATTGTTCCATGTGTTTGACTCAAGTTTTTGGGACTCGATACCGATCCCTAGAGTGAGGGTCGGTACCGACTCCTGACCTAGAGTTTTTACATGGATTGCTCTAGGCCGCGCTTTGAGTTTTTTTCAAGGTTGTCCTGCTTCAAGTCAAACCTGAGGATTTTGTGGGTTTGCTTTGAGTCAACCCTTCCAAAAACTTTAACTTCCAACTTTTCAACTTTTTTCGCTCATTTTTTTATATTTATTTTTTCTTGTCTTTTTATAATATTCCTTAGGTCCTTGGATCATTTATTCATCATTTTCTCATCCGATTTGATCGTTTAAATCTGTTCGAATGCTATTTGGTTGAAAGGTGAGATAACACTTGCTCCCCAAAGCATACCTTGCGAATGGAAGGTGTGCTTTTTTTAAGAACAGGTGTGATGCCAATCTTTGATAGTTGAGCTCTCTGGCTGCCTCAGTCTTGATGAATCGTTCAGTTCCTTTGGACTCTTTTGTTAATCACGGGTCAGTCCAGACTTGTTACAGCCTAAAACTCTAGACTTCTCCTAAGTGTTGTCTATACAATATCACAGTTTCGATTTCATTCAGAGTCATTACATCACATATCAAAACCATCCCATGTTCATCCGAGATTTATATCATTATCATTCTGATTCCATTTAGAGTTACAGCATATCAGAATCGTCCCATGTTCATCGGGACCAACTCTATCTCAATTATAAGGTGTTTGATACCTTTTATTAAATCAAATATTTATTCAAAGGTTTGATCTTTCTAGGTCATTAGTTAAGTCAATGGCTGTTCGAGGCCGATAATTAAGTTCACGATCTCTTTGGATCATAAATAGAACCCGTGGCCATTCAAGATCGATGGTTAAATCCGCGATCGCTCCGGATCATTAGTTGAATTCGTGTTATTCAAAGCCAATAGTTAAGTCTGTGATCTTTCCATATTGTTAATTGAGGTCGTGATTGTTTGGGATCAGTAAATAAATCGATGGTCTCTTCAGACCATTAACCGAGGTAATCACCATTCGAGGCTGGTAATCAAATTTGTGGTCGTTCAATATCGATAGTCAAATCCTTGGTCGTTCGAGACCGATAGCCGTTTGAGGTGGATGATGGTAGTTTGGGACCGATATAGCCATTCAAGGTAGGTGACCATTCGAGGTCGATATAGCCGTTTGAGGTGGATGGTGGTCATTCGAGACCGATAGCCATTTGAGGCAGATGATGGTCGTTCGAGACCGATAGCCGTTCGAGGCAGATATTTAAATTCGTAGTCGTTCGAGGCCAATGGCCATTTGAGGCCCTTGTCGAGTCCAATCTACTTGCTCTCTGGCAAGGGAAATCGACGAAAAGCAAGCCCATCTGCTCACTCTCTAGTGAGAAGACATACTTCTTGCACTTTGGTCCCGTCTTTTCGAACGGGACTTAAAGCGATCGATGTGATTTTTCACGTTCAAGTGGGTTTTATAATCAAAGTTTCACCTAAAAAAATCAAAGTTCTAACATAAAAACACAAAGTCTAACATCTAGATTATTGCCTCTACAGGCGTTACACTCTAGCATCCAGCTCAGAGCATGCCCAGGGACCGTTCAGGATCTCATACATGAGTAAGTGTCTAGATGCTATTATTGCATGGTTTATTGAAAAAGGAAACTAGAGTGCGAGAATCGAACCGGATTCCCTACCATCCAATCAAGAGATGTCCAGCCTTGCCCCTGATCCATGGCCATCTCTATTTAATGCGGTTGATGGATGCTCCCGTTCTGTCGCACCAGTTCAATTTCTAACATGCTGTTGTAACCGGTTATCTCTGACATGTTCCTCTATCAGATCCCGCAGACGCCTGCAGCCATTCGTATTGTGCCCATCCAACTCATGGAATATGCAATATTTCCTGACTTCCTTTCATTGTCTGCAGGCTCTCTCCTTGCCGGCCTCCGATAGGGGATTTGTCCCCTAGTATCAACATAAATCCACTCCGGGTCTCATGTAAATCATTACAAGAGGTCAATCTTGGTTCTCTCTTTTGTCGCTTCAATCCTTAAAAGCTAACGTCTGCCTTTCGCTTTCCTTTATCCTTACTAATCCTAATCCGAACGGTCCTCCACCATCCACAGTATTAACCTTTCCCTTGTTAGCTTCAGCGTCCTCCCGCTGTAGATACCTTTCAGCCTCATGATAAAATTCCACGAGATCCATCGGTGGATGTTGGTCTAAAGCAATTTTAACATCAGTCTTCATGGCTATTCTTGAAACTGATGCCATTAAAACCATTGAAGGATCGGGTTTGTCCACGCAGCTGCCACCACGTTGAATATTGTCAAAAAACTCTTGAGTGCCTCTCCAGTCCTCTGCTTCATGCTTGCCAACGTTATTACATTCTTAGGTCATGAGATATGGACCCTAAATTGCTTCACAAATCTGCTCACCAACTCGGTCCACGTACTAATAGAACGGTTTTCCAACTGTCTAAACTATTATGTTGCTAAACCCGTAAGATATAAAGGGAAATATCATCCCAGGACTTCCTCAGATGCCCCCAACACCTCCATATGTCGGATGTACCTCATCAGATGAACTGTAGGGTCCGACGTTCCGTCGTATGTCACCAATGTTGGTAATTTGAATTCTGGTGGGTTCCTTGCATATCAGATGTTTGGAATAAACAAACTTCTATTCATATCTTCTGTTCTCTGATTAGGCAATTCACCCCTTATAACTCATCTCATCATTTCAGCAAGCCTATTGTTATCATCTGAAGGAACTCCCAAGTTTGGATTTCTAGCTTGCCCCCGACTCCCCGTGGGAATTCCGGTACATACTCCTCCGGTTGATTCCCTGCATTTTGATCCGCATTTAGACGTTCTGCACCAATTCCAAGAAATACATTTCTTCCTAGGGTAGGATGACCTATGCCCCCAAGTTCGTAGGGATCGGTACCGACTCTGCTCAAGGATCAGTATCCCTAAGTTTGGCTCAGGGTTTGCCCTAGATTGTTCTGCCCCATTTCCAGCTATCTACGCTCTAGCTTCCGGTTTTTGATTCTGTGTTTTTGCAATTCCAGTCATTCGTGATTGTCCCATCCTTCCGAAGAAGTTTTCCATCATCTCCTCCTAACGGGTCATCATCCTCTCCTGCAGTCCATTCATCATAGTTTCCATCTCATCACTAGTTATGTAGATTCATGGGGGGTGAGATAATGAGGATGCCTCCTGGCTACCCATTGTTGCTTTATAGTAGTCACAGCCTTCCTAGTTGATTGTCTAACCATCTTCAATATCCAAGTTCTTAGATCAGTGAGTTCAAGTGCCCCCCTTCATGGCCTGCCAAAACGTTTAAAGAAAAAATGGCCCAAACACCCAAATAAATGTAGTAGGGAATAAAAATGAAGAGAGTAAAGTAAAACAGATAAGAAAAGAAAACACAAAGTTTTATAGTGTTTAGGCAAACTCTGTCCTACGTCCAATTAATGATTTTATTGTTTATTTCTGACTTGGGGGCGGAAATTCTTAGGACACGGTACAACTTCCACACTTAGATTTGCAGAGTTACAAGAATATAGAGTAGAGAAGAGTTAAAGGTAACAATATCTTGAAAATGAGCCCTACCTTCCTATTTATAGAGGTAGGGTGCCTAAAATCTCGCACCAAATATCTTCAAGCTTTTAGCCATGATTTAGACCAATTCTCCCTAAAAAGCAAGTGCCACATCATCAGTAAGCAGGAGTTGTCATTTGTGAGTTGTCATTTAGGAGTCGTCATTTTGGAAGTCGTCATTTGGGAGTTGTCATTTGGGAGTCGTCATTTTGGGAGTCATCATTTTTGGAGTCGCCATTTTTGGAGTCATCGCCGATCCTCAAGTTTTCCATACTTTCTACCTTTGACTCTTCACCTCGGATCGTCTTGTGGTTAGCTTCAAGATTCCATAGTTGTTTGCGCCAGTAATAGTTTGTTTCGAAGTCCAAACGATGGAATTTTGTATATGAACAGAGTTGCAGACTTAGGAGTTCATTGTAACATCCCCCTACTTGGAGGCCCAAAACTAACGGCTACGGTTGCTATAGTCATCCATGGTTATCAATCTTCGACGACCAAATACGATGGTGCTAGATTCATTGATACACAGGTCATAAGAATATGGAAAAAAATTTAACAATTCAAAAACATATTTCCACATTCCATTCAAAACGTTTCATGTTCATTACATAATCCCAAAACGTTAACCACATTTCACAAAATATAATTATTACACATATGCCAAGAGCGACATATGAAGATGCCCCCTTGGTCTATCAGAGTATATAATAAGGTTAATAAATCTACCTTTACATCCAAATACATAGCGGAAAAGATAACTCTAAATAACTAACTGCCTCGTGCACGCCTCCGGAAGCTTTATTCGTCTAAGAAGAGCACCTGAAAACCTTAACTCTCAAACTACTCAAAATCAATTGAGTACCCGAGAGTTTAAGGGGAAAACATAAACTTCGAGTCAGACAAAAATCCTGGTATGAATAATAAGCTACCATCTCAAATCATTTAGATATCTAGTGAAACCACGCCTCTTAGCGGAACAGGTTTCCCCTCACTAGTATATCAAAACCTTTATAATACCATATACTGTACTCCTGCATCCACAATGGTTAAAACAATTCAAAATGGTATAATATGATAATATGCAAAACAATTGAATTAATTCTGGATTACCCATCCCCATTTAATTTAGACTATCTGTCTCAGTTATAGTTTTTAGGATTACTATTAACCTATTAGTTTTCATGGGCTGACTAATAACCGGTTAGACATTTAAGGACTCCCTATCCAATTACATAGTTTTCATGGGCTTACTATGAACTTATCTATTTGACATCTTGATTTACACATAGGTTTCATGGGCTAACTATGAACCTGTCCATCTAACATCTTCATTTACACATAGTTTTCATGGGCTAACTATGAACTTGTCTATCTGACATCCTCTTTTATACATAGTTTTCATGGGCTAACTATTAACCTATTGGCCCTTGCCAACATCATACAGTTTTCATGAGCTTACTGTAAACCTTTTGGCCCCTGCCAATATCTTTCCTTTATATTTTAGCATCCTATATTCTGGTCTTCCTAACCTCCTGGATGCAATTCTACTCATTCAGGAGTTTATTCAATTTATATTCACTACCAGGTTAACCTAATTGGTTCTCCTACCATTTTCCCCCAAAATGCAGTTATGGATCCATTATAAAGTGAATTATTCGTATTAGAAGAAGCAATATAAAAACATAGCAATACCACTCTTGTGGGTTTAATTTATCAAAGATAGATTCTTCTTAAACCATTATAAAAACTTCTTTAATATAGTAATGGATTTTTCCTTTAAAAATAGAGTTTGGATCATAAAACATTTCGATACCTTCGAAACCCAGCTTTCGACTTCATAGGATAACCTCCTTCGAAAGCTCTTAAAAACATTAGGCTCGTGCCTTATAATACTTTAAATTCTACCTTTCGAAACCTTTTGAATATATTAAAGTATTAACATTTGACTTTAGAAGTTTAGCTTCGAAACCAGTTGAAAGTACCCCTTTCAAAAGTATAAAACTTGGTTAAAAGAAAGAAATTTTACAACCCCTTCGAAAGTAAAGAAAACAAAGAAAACATATTCAAAAGAAAAGAAATCAACTCCTTCGAAAATATAAAAATTTGTTTTAGCTATAACTTTTTATAGGTGTAGAATTTAGGTCTCTACCTATTCCATTCTATTCAAATGATGGTTTCCCTTTCCGTAGAGTGGTCACAATAGAAAAACGGGCTTACGGTTCGAAAGTTATGCCTATTTGAAGTTTGCAAATAAAGCTGGAGAAAACTGCTACGAAAGGGCTTCCGCTACATTTACAACTGCCGTCGAATGGCTGCTTTCGACAAGGTCGAAAGGTGCTACAGAAGGGTCCAGAACTGCTGCAGAATGCTGTCGAAAGTACCGCTTTCGACAAGGTCGAAAGGTGCTACAGAAGGATCAGTACTCCTGCTGAATGATTCTGTCAAAATGTGCTTTCGACCAGGTCGAAAGGTGCTGCAGAAGAGACAGAACTGCTTCAGAATGATGTTGTCTGTAAATAACTTGAAAACTGTTATTTTGTTAATTAATGTATATTCTTTTCACCAACTTCTATTCTTTGTCAAATTTTTATTGTATAATAATATACTTTAACACTTTCTTTGCAGAAAAACAGCTATAGATTAGAATTTATTGTTTCAAAAAATTTTTTCAAAATAATTAATTATATTAATATTTTAATATAATTATTAAGCCTTTTTCGTATAGAAAATTCATAATAAATTGAAATCATTTGGGAAAAATCCAAAAAATTCACCAAAAATTTGAAATAACATTTTCTATATCATATAAAAATTTCAGGGTAGAATTCATTATTTTATTATTTTTAATAATTAAAACCCGAAATAAATGCCTTTTTCACCTTAGGAATTTCATAAAATATTCCTGTTAGCTCCAAAAATTATGAAATAATAAACCCATCTCTAAAATTATGTTTTATACAAATATCCAAAAATCAAGTCATTTGGAGGTCGTTTACTAAGGTATTTACTTTAAAACCCATTATTTTAATTCCATAAAAATTCTAATTGTTAGCACCAAAATTGGTCACTAACCTCGTTGAGAATGATTGTGTAGAGAGATTAATGAAGAAAGTAAATTAAAACAGAGAATTGTATGCTAAGTTAAATGCAAAGAGAAGCACACTAGATTTATAGTGGTTCGGCGTAACTGCCTACGTCCACTTTGAAGTTAATCTTTATTGCTTTACTCAACAGTTGATTACAGATACAATCCGTACATCCACTCCTTGAATACAATTCCTAAGTAAAAAGAATGAGTCTTGAAAGCGGCAGAGTCTCCCCAGTGTTCTCGAAAAAAGGTCCATTTCACTGTGCCCATGCCTCTCTATTTATAGACGAAGATGGGTTGGACTTCCCTGATGGGCCTAGTAGCAAGATACCTCGGCCCAAAATGAGTAACTTCTGTGTGCCGAGCCATAAATGCGGAGCGACAGATGCCGAGCGATAGATGCCGAACGATGTCTCCAAGCCGAACGAGGCAGTACGTTGAGTGGAATGTGTAGGCCGAATGAGATCCGATGCCATTCGAGGGGAGATGCCGAACGAGGCATGAATGCCGAAAGAGGCATGAATGCCGAGCGAGGCTAGAATGCCGAACGAACCAAGAATGCCAAACGAGGTTTATGCCGGTCGAAGCATGAATGCCGAATGAGACTAAATGTCGATCGAGCCTGAATGTCGAACGAGGCATGGATGCCGAACGATGCCAGATGTGTCGAATGAGGATAGATGCCGAACGGCCTAGCTGTGCCGAACGAGCATTGACGCCGAACGAGGGTAAATGCCGAATGAGCCCCCCCTATGCCAAGTCTCTTGTTGCTTTGTCAAACCACTCGGTAACCCTTGCCCCCTAAAGTGTATTATGTGGACGAACATGATGCGCTTTGAATCATAAGTCCTCCATGTTTTGCTTCAAGCCCTGGCTTCGTCTTCTTGATATTGTCTTCTTCTGGATGCCGAACGAGGCATCGTATGCCGAACGACATGTTAATGCCGAATGACATACGAATACCGAATGACTTAATTGATGCCGAACGACATCAAAGCCGAACGAGATCAAAGCCGAACGAGATCAATTTTGAGCGAGGGAGGTGTTTTGACCGGTTCCACCGGTCGTTGTCCCTTCGACTTCCTTTCTTCCCCCTATAAAGGTCGGCACTTCACTTCTTTTCCTCTTTTTTACTTTTACCTTCATCCTATTTACGAACTTGCCTCTTACTTCTGCGAATTACATACCCTTTCCTTCTCAAACATCACGCGCTGTCTCACTTCCTTCCCCGGTCAATCGAATTCAATTAGAACCGCACTCCCTATTCCAGAATCTTCCCGAGCTTAGGTGAGAACCTTTCCCTCTAACACTCCGCACCGATTAGGAAAACCAGCACAAGGTTCACATTCGTGAACCTCTGCAAAATCGAGGTCAGTGGTAATCGCGTGGAACAGGAGTTAAGGGTGAGGCGTTGTTGTTGAGAGGAGTTTAAGGCTAGGCGGAGTGGAGGAAAGGAGTGGACGTTGGAGGTGCTTGAAGGAGCTATGGTTTAATGCATCGAGCGATACGACCCAGCACAGCTACGGCTCGGCATAATTTCTGTATGCCGACCGAGATTGGAGGGAAAAGCAAAAAAGAAGTAGTAATTAGGTAGAATGCTAAGCGGCGTGGCTCGGTATGACTTGTCGAAGGACTTGACCATGCCGGTCGGCAGGGATGGAGGGAAGGAGTAAAAGTGGCGTTAAGGAAAGAATGCCGAGCGATGCGGCTCGGCACGAGCATGGTTCGGCATGATTGCCGCATGCCGAATGGTGAAGAGGAAGAGTTGGAAGAGTGGTGTGCCGAACGGTGCGGCTCGGCATGCTTGTGGTTCGGCATGATTGTGGTTCGGCGTGATTGTTAAATGCCGAACAATGAAGTGGTTAGGTAGGAGGGTTGTGTACAACAGCAACACCAGCCGAATCTAATGCATAATTGACTAAACACATACTTTATGCCTGAACATAGGATAATGAACAAGGATAGACTCAAACAACAAAGCATATCGACCAATCCGGACTGATAACTCCCGTGTTTAAACAACTGAAAACTTGGACTTAACCTGCTTAATAGTTAATAACCTTTCGAATGTAGTGATGATGTCGAGTTCAAAATATAAATCATCTTATGACAAACCTTCGTAGACGGTCAGCGATGACGGTCTTTGAAGATGACAATTTGAAGCTCAAACTTATTTTCTCAATTCAGTGTCTTTCCACTACTTGGCACTTATATCTGAATGATTGCACTAGTTCACACACCACATGGGGGGAATATTTATGTTGCTAAGTCTAATGTTAATTGTTTTTCAAGTATAGTTCAAACAGGTGCTTTGTCAGATTCGATCTTTACCAGAGATGTCTAGGAAATCTAGCTCTACTATTGTCTCAGACAGACCTGGGCCATCCTCTCGACACTCTGGAGGCGGCTATTTTCTTAGACGACCCAGCTGATTCACAGGCCTAAAAAATTAACGAAAGTACACTCCGTCGGATATGCTCTGTCCACGGGATCCCCTTTGACGACGTGTTGGTTCCTTCGGGGAATGATCATCCACATTTGCCCCCAGCCGGGTATACAACCTACAATAAGTTCATGTGTTAGGTTGGCAGCGTTCCACCCTTCAACTTCTTCCTTCGCGACTTATTGCAATATATCGAGATCACTCCTTCACAACTGCCTCCGAACAGCCTTGCTTTCTTATATGGCACTTGCATCCTCTTTATGAGTGTCCTCTTCAGGCTTTCGACTCCAGGAGATATCCGTTATATTTATCGCTTCAAGAGACGGTCGGATAGCCCGTCTTTCATATTTCTGGAGCCATATAGTAAATGCCAAATCCTGATTGGGGCATGGAGCAAATTTGCCCAGTACAAGCAAGAGTGGTTCTACGTTCGTTGTCCTTCCGGTTTCGCTAGGAGATGGATAGAAGGGAGTAAGTTCGTTTTCTAGATCAACACTTGAATTTGGCGGAATTTGCATCTTATCTGACTCCTTATCCACTTTTTCAGGTATCAATCCATGTCCCGAAGGCTTCGGATACTCTGAAGGAGTGGCAACTATCCGAGCTCTCCCCGTAGAAGATCGGGACATCAAATCTCTCATTTCAAATGAGTCACTTGCGAGATTCGGGCTGCTGGCGGAAGGTCGCCGAATAAACCTTCCCCAAGGCGTCACCCTATCCAGACCTGCTTCAGGCAAGGGAAAAAGGCAGGCCGGGCCTTCAACACGTAACGCCCCTGACATGCCAGAAGAGGGAGAAATTAGAGAAGGCAAGACGCCCGAAGTACCGGGTGAAAATGTTAGTCCCACCCAGGACCCGACAGTCGAAGTCCATGATATTGAAACGTCATCTTCCCCTTCTAAGGGAAAAAAGAAATTGACCTATAAGTTGAGGAGGAAGAAAGTGGGTGGAACTTCTAAAGTTACTCTCACTCCAGAGGGGAGAGAACCTTCCCCCCAACCCTTAGAGAGTTTGCTGAAAGGTCTATCGAACCTCACCATCCCTGACGATCTGCTCAATTACTGTTTTGACGACTCAAAAGCGCTTAAGCTTCATTCGCCCGCTAGAGGCAACGCAGGCGATCAAGCCCATGTCCAGGGAGAAAAAACTCCTATTAGTAAAGATAAAGAAACTGGTCCGTCAGGGGGAACACTAGGACACACACGGACACGTGCACTTCACCCTACACTTCAATCTTTGCCATCACCCCGATCTTTTCTAACTTCTCGTTATTCTCATTCTATGCAGGTGACATGCGACGCTCCCACGGATTCGATCGTCTTCACAGCTCATCAATTTTTCATCATTCCGGCCGGGATTCGGGCCCGGCAAGCGCCGGGACAGAGACGACCTTGGAGACCGATACAACCGTCCCCGAGAGTCGACTTATCGAAAGAAATTGTACAGCCAGTCTTCATACTCCCGCGATCTTCCTTCTCAAACAGAACAAGGTAGAGAGAAGCCTTCGCTGAAGGGGTCTCAACCTGATGTTCCCTATGACCAACATTCTGGCTCATCTAGCATACGACAGTCTCGGGAACATCGTAAGAGAACGAAACTTTCAAAGCCACCTCCCCCCGTTCCTGCAGCAGACCCGACGATATCGGAGAAGCTGGCCGAGATTAAAGTTAAATTTCCCAAAATCTTCTTTGATGGTCTAAAGTTCCTTCCAGCAATCCATCACATTCCGGGACATGTTAAGCAGAGTGCCATCGCTTGCAACAACGACGTTTATGTTCAACATGACACGTTTGTCCATCTAGTTGAAAAGGTCTCGGAAATCTCTGTCGAGCGTCAACATGAAATCGACCACCTGAAACTTGAAGCTATCTTCGATAAGGACATTATCAAAAATCAGGATGAAGAGATCTCTTCGTACAAGTCCCAGCTCGAGGCTGCTGAACAAAGTGCTAAGGATACTACAGAGGCCGTCACTCGTCTAGAGACGACTCATAAGAAGGAACTTGATGAAGCGGTCCAACGCTGTGGGGCCTTGGCTTTAGAAAAAGACTCTATTCAGAAAGAAAGGGATGCACTCGCTCTGTAGGTCAAAGAGTTGAAAGAGCTATACACTAAGGAGAAGGAGGAGAAGATAGCTGCTCAAGAGGAGTGCCAACGATACTGCAACGAGATTGTTGCTACACGATTCTTGAAGGTAAAGCTCGACGATGAGCTTTCTAAGGTCGGGATGGTGAAGGAAGAAGCCTGTGAAGAGGGCAAAAGAATAGCATCCCGACCTTAGAAAGCTCATCGTCGAGCTTTACCTTCAAGAGTCGTGTAGCAACAATCTCGTTGCAGTATCGTTGGGACTCCTCTTGAGCAGCTATATTCTCCTCTTTCTCCTCCTTCTCCTTAGTGAATAGCTCTTTCAACTCTTTGACCTGCAGAGCGAGTGCATCCCTTTCTTTCTGAATAGAGTCTTTTTCTAAAGCCAGGGCCCCACAGCATTGGACCGCTTCATCAAGTTCCTTCTTATGAGTCGTCTCTAGACGAGTTACGGCCTCTGCAGTATCCTTAGCACTTTGTTCGGCAGCCTCGAGCTGGGACTTGTACGAAGAGAGCTCTTCATCCTGATTTTTGATAATGTCCTTATCGAAGATAGCTTCAAGTTTCAGGCGGTCGATTTCCTGTTGACGCTCGACAGAGATTTCCAAGACCTTTTCAACTAGATGGACAAACGCGTCATGTTGAACATAAATGTCGTTGTTGCAAGCGATGGCACTCTGCTTAACATGTCCCGGAATGTGATGGATTTCTGAAAGGAACTTTAGACCATCAAAGAAGATTTTGGGAAATTTAACTTTAATCTCGGCCAGCTTCTCCGATATCGTCGGGTCTGCTGCAGGAACGGGGGGAGGTGGCTTTGAAAGTTCCATTCTCTTATGATGTTCCCGAGACTGTCGTGTGCTAGATGAGCCAGAATGTTGGTCACGGGGAACATCAGGTTGAGACCCCTTCATAGAAAAGATGGCTTCAAGCCTTTATTAATGAAAACAAACTAAATCATCCGACTACATGCTTAAAAGGAAACTAAGAATCAATGGAATAAAAACATACGGGAAATAATTGCACCTAAAACATGAAAGAAATAGGCTAAATATAATAGCGTCGCAAATGTTCACTGTACCATGCTCGAGGGAGTGTCACGCCATCAACAGTCGCTAGCTTGAAAGTTCCCTCTCCAAGCTTCCGTTCAACGACATATGGACCTTCCCAGGTGGGATTCATACGTGATGGTACTGGGAAAACTCGTTTCAAAACGAGATCACCCACATTAAAGATTCTTGGGCGGACTTTTTCGTTGTAATATCGCTTGACTCGGTGCCTATATGCTGCCGCCCTTAACTCGGCTTCTTCACGTTTTTCATCAACGAAGTCCAGTGATTCCAACAAGAGATCCTGATTCTTCTTAGGATCATAATGTGTCACCCGATGTGATGGAACTTCAAGCTCCATAGGTATAACAGCTTCCAAGCCGTATGCCAATGCGAATGGAGTGTGGCCAGTCATGGACTTATGGGTAGTTCTATAAGCCCATAGCGCTGTTGGAAGTTCATCTACCCACTTGCCTCCAGCCTTTTCCAAACGCTTCTTTAATATGGACTTGATTATTTTGTTCACAGCTTAAACTTGTCCATTGGCCTTCGGATGAGCAACGGCGGCGAACTTTTTCTCAATGCCGTACTTTAAACAGAAATATTTGAATTCCCTACTTTCAAATTGAGTTCCGTTGTCTGTAATGATGGTTCGCGGGAGGCCAAAGCGGCATATAATGTTTCGTACAACAAAGTTAATGAACTTCTTGGAGGTGATTGTGGCTAAAGGCCTTGCCTCGGCCCATTTTGTGAAGTAGTCGACCGCAACTATCGCGTATTTTGCACCACCTTTGGATATAGGCAAAGAACCGATTATGTCGATTCCCCAAATTGCAAACGGCCAGGGACTAACCATTTGCTTGAGTTCCGTCGGTGGAGCTCTTGGGATTTTTACGTATCTTTGACACTTGTCACATTTTCTTACATAGTCTACAGCATCCCGATTCACAGTTGGCCAATGGTATCCGTAGCGGAGGATCTTTTTTGCTAGTGTCTGCCCCCCAGTATGGTCGCCACATTCTCCTTCGTGAACCTCCTCCAAGACCCGCTTTGTCTCATCATGAGCAATGCACCGCAGTAAGGGGACCGAGAACCCCCTCCAATACATTACTCCTCCCTGCATTACATATTGCGCGGCTTTGCGAATGACCTGTCGTCCTTCGCTTCTTCTTTCGGGCAAGGTCCCGTTTAGCAGGTATTGTTTGAATGGGGTTATCCATGACTCCTTTTTGATTTCCGTTCCCAACACAAAATCGACTTCCATCACATCTATGCTTGGAGCATGTAAGGTTTCGACGGGAACCAATCCCATTTGCTGTGCATCGCCAGTGCTTGCGAATTTGGCCAATGAGTCGGCTTCCTTGTTCTATTCGCGCGGGACATGCGAAATGTCATAATGTTCGAAGTTCGCCAATAGTTCCTGAACCAGAGCAAGGTACGGAGCAAGCTTTTGTCCCCTTGCTTGGTAATCTCCTCGCACTTGGTACACCACCAGCTGCGAGTCAAAAAAGATTTCAACTGATTTTACCCCGAGTTCTCCAACAAGCTTTAAACCAGCAATCAATGCTTCATATTCTGCTTCATTATTCATAGTCGGGAAATTGAGCTTCAAAGCATAACAAATCTCTCGATTTTCTGGAGTCACAAGAACTACACCAGCCCTGGAGCAACGGTCGTTTAATGCCCCATCGGTGTACAATTTCCATTGAATAGGGGGATGACACTGTGACCATCTGGTTCGTCTGATATAGTAAATTCAGCGATGAAATCTGCTAATGCTTGTCCTTGTATGGCTCTTCATGGTAGGTAGGTAATATCGAACTGACTCAACTCGATATTCCATTTTAACATCCTTCCAGAAGTTTCTGGTCGTTGGAGTACCTGTCGCAGGGGTTGATCGGTATAGATACTGACTGAGTGTGCTTGGAAGTATGGACGCAGCTTACGTGATGCAATCACCATGCAATATGCCAATTTCTCAATTTTAGGGTAATTTCTTTCTGCCCCCGTTAAACGTTTACTAACGTAATACACCGGCTTTTGGACTCGGTCCTCCTCGTGGACCAAAGTCGCACTTATAGCATGCGGGGATACGGCCAAGTATACGTACAACATTTCATGGTCCACTGGTTTCGACAGCACCAGAGAACTTTCCAAATGCCTTACCAGATCTCGGAACGCTTCCTCACAGTTGGATGTCCATTCGAAATTCCTCTTTCCTTTCTTTATTATATCGAAGAAGGGAATACACTTGTCTGTGGCTCTGGATATGAATCGACTTAGCGCAGCCACCTTTCCATTCAAGCTTTGCACCTGTTTTATAGTTCTGGGAACTTGTATATCTCGAATAGCTTGAATCTTTTTCGGGTTAGCTTCAATTCCCCGGGCATTAACAATGAATCCCAAAAACTTCCCCGACGTAACGCCGAAGGAACACTTCAGAGGGTTGATTTTCATCCCATAATATCCGAGTATGCCAAACATCTCTGCTAAGTCTCGAATGTGGTCGTTTGACTGTCGTGACTTCACGAGCATGTCATCCACATAGACTTCCATTGTTCTACCAATCTGATCTTTAAACATTCGATTCACCAAACGCTGGTACGCCGCCTCCGCATTTTTCAATCCAAAAAGCATTACAACATAGCAATATAGCCCAACGTCTGTGACGAAGCTGGTGTGTTCCTGGTCCGGAATGTGCATTGGGATCTGATTGTATCCCGAGTATGCATCAATGAATGACAATAACTCGTGTCCTGCTGTAGAGTCGACCAACTGATCAATTCTAGGTAATGGGAAGCTTTCCTTAGGGCACGCTTTGTTTAAATCGGAATAATCTATGCAAGTTCTCCATTTCCCGTTCGCCTTTTTTACTAGCACGGGGTTTGACACCCATTCAGGGTAGAGGGCGTCGCGGACGAACCCATTAGTTTTAAGCTTGTCCACCACCTCTCTGAGAGCAGCGGACCTCTCCAGGTCCATTCCTCTCCTTTTTTGTTTGACTGGGACGTACCTCGGGTCTATGTTTAACATATGACTCATGATAGCGGGAGAAATCCCGCACATGTCGGAATGTGTCCAAGCGAAAACATCGAGATTCGCTCGGAGAAAATCAATAAGGTCCTCGGTCATCGAGGGACTGAGCTGTGATCCAATCTTCAGTACTCGCGATGGATCGTCTCGGCTGACTGAAATGTCAACCGTTAGTTCAGCCGGTGCTGCTTTTTCTTCCCTGGGTTCCTCATCGTCGTCTCTCGGATCTATGTCTCTGTATGTAATAACCCGCTTTTCCGTACCCCTTGAATAGACACTAATCTCCATCTATTTACTCAAGGTGAACGAAAAACCGAATCATTAGGGTTTTAAAAGAAGAGGTAGAAGAAAAAAAATAGAAGAAAAGAGAAAGAAGAAACAAAAGAACAACATCAGAAACAGAAACAATATCAGAATCTCACATATCGCAGCGGAACAATATACAATAGATAATTACTAGTCTTTTAAAACAAAGAACTATATCAGTTTATACATACATCAATCATCAGAGTCAATATACAATAATGGACAGTTATATAACTTGTCCTCATACAGAATACACAGCGGAATAAATATATCAGATACAAATACTACGTCTCGCCATCCAGCTTGCTTCCAAAGCTCCAGAATATCCAGAATATCCTGATAATATAACTCTAGGCTGCCCGTGTGGAAATTGGTGGGCACCCAGAGTTTAGAAGGGAACAATAAACTCCGAGTCAGTCATGGTGACTGGTGTGAGATCGTAAAACAGTTATTTTTCACAAAGAAAATAAAACAAATTCGCAATGCTTTTGGAAAATGAAACTACCATAAGACCTCCCGCCACACACACAATGCAAACGCAGAATTGGAGGAGATTTCTTCTTATGATAGTCAAATATGCTTACTACGCAAAATCAAATCATTTTGATATTATTATTAGTGCATAGTGTAGAAAAACATTTCGAAAGTATAATATTAATCTTAGCCAACATACGACCAGTATCATATGCCTACTATAGCTACTATGTTCAATAGCAGGTTACCGCCACATTCCATAGCAGGTAATACAACTAAAACCGTACAGGGTTCGTATTGTTTCTTTGGATTTTCCAACAAATGGTCAGGCTAAGGAACTTCCTTTCCTCCTGCCGATTGGGATCGCCTCTGGCTGGACGTCCCGAGAGACAAACTGCTCTCTGCCAAACAAGGCCGGGTTACCCCTGTAACAGGTAACTCACGAATATGTCATCACCCGGTCCTTTGGGACCTTTATCCGAGCGCTCGATATCCAACATCACACATCATAAAGAAAGTGTATCCACATGAGTAAGTATCTGGGCTCCATACCATGATACCACCCCTTTCCAGAAGGAAATGACATACCCTAAAGGGCACGACCCTCTTAACCTTGCCGCAACATTCCTGTTTCGACCATTTCCGGGGTGTGAGGCTCGACGAAGTCTCGTCCACAAAGCTACGCTTTCTCAAAAAGCCCTGCTTCGGGTCAAACAAAATGATCAACCTATGATCACAAAGATATAAGATCAAACAAATGATCATATCACAAATGATCAAACACTGATCATTTTACAGCAACACTCAGTATGCCACGTTACCAAATTGGGATATATCGCTGATAAATTTCAACTACATAACCTCTGAGCTCGTACGTCTCAGAGAAGGGTGTTAAGCTAAGAGAATAAATTCTCCGCCACCAACAGATATGTATTTGAAAGAAATCAGCTTTATATCTCAAAGTGTAATGTCAGACACACAATCCATACAAGTCTGTTCCGGGATCGAACAGAACCGAAGGCACTTCTCACGAAGCCCTTGCATTTCCGGATAAATTTCTAATCACGTCAGGACTTCCTGTCACTAAGGGTAATAAAACCTCTAAACCGGAGATCAGCCGATGTAGAGTAACTCGACGGTAATCCTTCCGTTTTCAAAAATATCCGGTCTTCAACACCGGTCTTCGAATGCAATTCATAACGACGTATCACATATTCGGAATGGGTTATACGACCCCATGGTCCTTTCCCGGCTAACCCGAATAGTGAGCGCTTATTCAAAAATAAGTGTGGCATTCAAATTCATCCAATTCACAACAAATACCTATCTAAAGGTAATTATTGATAGTCGGTTATTTAACTATCAATAAAGATGCGCAACATCATCAGATTCCAAATAATTTTCCAAATTATTTTATCTTCCAAAATATCTTTTACTAGATATATTATTTCCACACTTAATCATTTGAAAACAATTTCAAATCAATTTCCACATTTCATTTTATCTTTGAAGATAAAATCTCAAAACAGTTCATTCATATTGGAAAAGCATTTCCATACTTATTTAAAATAAGTAATTCACAAAAACTATTTATTTTCAACACTTAGAAAATATTCGATATACTTAAATCAAAATTAAGTATATATTCATTCTTTAAGGAAATCATTCTCTTTAAACACATTTATTTGAGTCAAAACGAATGTTACGTAAAACATCGTTACGACGACTCAAAATCACTAGTATAGGGATTCGAATTTAGATAGATATATAAATCCCAATACTACATTAAAACATTTCCTTTCGGAAATCATTTACTATAACAACAGTGTTATAGTCCATTTCCTTAAATTCCTCGAAAACGTCTATTTCAACAATAAATGTTGGAATCTATGATTTCGATAATTCACACGTTTTAAAACATCTTTTAAAACAGTTACTTCATTTTATAATATCGCTTTCCCAAAACAAGTTCATTTTACTTAACAATATATTCACTATCCAAAATCGTGAATATACTTTACTATTTACATTTCACTATTTTCTACACGTTTTATTTCGATAATAATTCGCTATCCAAAATCGCGAATATATCTCCTTTGATAATCTTCTATATTTAATTTATCAAACCCAATTGATCTCGAATTTATAAAACAACGGTTATAAATTCTATTTCTGTTTTTTTTTATAACAACTTCAACTTGCAAATCTTCTTTTTAATAATTCGATAAATATTCCCTCTAAAGGTAAAAATCCAATTTATAAGTTAATCTCTTATAAATCTTTTATTCTACAGTTTCATCCATTTTACAACTTCACAATTTATAAATCTATAAATTTCATTCACTTACGGATCCCATAATATTTCATTTTTAACACTTATAAAAATTCGTTTTATAAGTCCAATATTTTGATTTATAAAATATCAATTTTATAAATCTTTCTATACAAATCGTTTATAGTTATTCAAAAATCCCAACTTAAACCATTTTATAAATAAATCAACTTTTGTTTCAAAACACAACACTTCGGTTATATTTCACTAAAAATTATAACTTTTTATAACTTCAAAATTTTACGTTTATAAATCGATTCAAAAATTCCATAAAACGTATATTCTCAAAAATCCCTTTAAAAATCCTTTTAAATTAAAAGTCGTCATTTTTAAAGTTCAAACTGAATCCGATGATGCAACAACACCAATCAGTCCATCACAACAGTCAAATATCATATATCATCATATGATAACAGAATATATCAAAATATCTGTAAATAATCAATACTGTGAGGAATCCAGTCGGATCCCTCCAACCTGTTTCCCTGCATCCACAGATGTTAGCACAATACCAATTCCGCTCCAGTACGGAATTATCGCGGTATATAGGTTTTATAAAATCCGCTTACTAACGGCGCAATAGGGTCTCATCCGCTATACGAGGCGGGAATCAATCAATCCAATATATACATATGCCAATATGTATATATTGCTATATATATAGATATATATCCTACTATATCTAATATCACATCCAAACAGTCAATCATACCAGTCAAATCAATAACTGTAAATAATTCCACATTCAATTGAGTGAGAAGATCTCACCTTTATTCCAATTTTAATTTCAGCGTTCTATTTCGAATAAAATTAAACGGACGTTTAATTTTACCCGAAATTTTCGCTAGCTCCAAACGCGTCCAGATCTGCGCTGCAGCGTAGAGCGCGTCGCTGCGATTCCAACGCTTCTGGTTTCGTAATTTTCCGATCTCGTATGAAAGAGATATACAATTTTAAACATTCACAAATTTAAATATAAACTAATTACAAAATTTTCTTTTATTTATTTTTCAAACCCACATCTGCCGTTCAATCCCTTTCTTCCAGATCGAAGGCCACGCGTGCGTTCTTCTTCCCGCTCCAGTATTTCACGCGAGAACCCATCATTCACGTTCGAATTCGAACGCCGCACCACCCATTGACGAACTAGCATTCGATCAAACGTTGCCAAGTTGAAGCCCATCACCACGCCACCCCACGACCAACGACCGGTCATGCTCGGCGCTGCCATTAGCCTCGAAAATCGTGCCGAACGTGGTGCCTTCAAGTCGAGATTGCCATCAATTTACAACTCTAAAAACGATCACCACCGTTCGTTTCATAGAACTCACTGCCCTCTTCCATTTGCTAGTTGAAAGTATTTCGAATTGAAGTGTGGATTGGAAGGAAAATAGGGAAGAAGATTGTTGTTTTCTGGCCTTTGGTTTCGTAAATGGCGGCCAGGCTGAAGAGAATGAATTAGGGTTTGATTATTAACGTTAGATATATACGTATATATATAATAATATTTAATTCATTTTAAAACGACTTTTCCAAACGATCTCCAAATCACACGTGCCGTCTGGCGTTCGTAAGGTTTACCCCGCGTTCCGAACGCAATGAAACGTGTTTCGGAAGCTAATTCGATCGTCTGTGTGAGATATGGCAATAAACGATCAATTTAAATTAAACCGATTTAAATCGATTTTGAGGCGTTCTGGCTTGCCCCGGGCAAACGGTAATTCCAAAAATTACGAAATTTGAAATCTTACAATAATATCACATTACGGATCCGATGAAACTGGTTTCGTCGAAATCCGAGACCGTTTGAAAAATGACTATTTTTAACTCGACGATTTAAAAATTAAAATGATATCGATGCGTTTCGAGCTGCCACGGTCAATCGACAATCTCGATTGCTACGAAAATTGAAATCCGATAATAACTAACTATTACGGATCCAATGGAACTGGTCTCGTTCAATTCTGAGACTGTTCGAAAATTAGCTATTTTTCAGTCGATAATTAAATATTAAAATATTCAATTTTCACAGATTAACTCCAAATTAAATTTTAAGAGTTCTAAAATATTTCTATAACTCCAGTATGATTAAATAAAATTTCCCAAATCATTTTCAATCATTTTAAACTCGATTTTCAATTATCTCTGGAATTTCAATCGTTAAATCATCGATTTAATTATCAAATTAAATCCAATATCCTTTAGATAAATTATTCGACTTATAAATTCCACTTATTAATATTTAAAAATCAATTAAATATTCGAATTTTAATTATTTAAAATTCTGGGTCGTTACAGACTTCCCCCCCTTAAAAGAATTTCGTCCTCGAAATTACAAGTTAGGAAGAAAGGTTCTTAACTCGTCTACTATTTTCTCAAATTCAAATAGTTTTATCAATTTATCAAAACAAATCTTTCTACTAAAGATTCGTTATTGATTCAACTAACTTTCTATCATTTTCATAATCTTCAAACAACATTGTTTAACTTCAAAATTCAAATTCGAGTTCAAATTCAAATTTTTAAACTTTCAAAATCTCTCAAAAATTTTCTAACACCCGAATTTTCGAAAAATTTCGCCAGCGTCTCCTTTGCGCGGCTAATACGGCACGACTACAAAACGTCCCTACAGACTCTCAGATTTCAAAAAGAAAAGGAAAAAGCCAAGCGGCTAGACAAGAAATCATCAAATCTCATATTGGAATTTAAATACATACCTTTTCCGAGCAATTCAAATTACCTTCGAAATCAAAATTCCAATTCCCTTTATACCCCCTGTATGTCCTACTAGCCATAATATCTAGTTACACATTCAAACCAATTTGCCAATTCTGTTACAAAATTTTCAATATAAACTACTTATACCTTTTTAGCTTACTATTGAAGTTGCATATTCAATTTCATTCAATCTTTACATTTCAAATTCATTTGAATTCAATTCACAATTCCAATCTAATTTGGATTCGGTTTATCTTCTGAATATTGAATTTTATCAGCTTCCATTCATTTGTTTCCAATTAGTTTACATTTACTAATTTACATTCATGTTGGTTCATTTTCAATTTGAATTTAATCACATAGCTTTCCCATTTGCTAATTCAATTTCATTAATACTTAATGAATTTATACACAATCAACTAACAATCAAATAACAACCAATGTATATTCAACACAACCAAATTATAAATTTTACATTCGATTTGGTTCAACACTTTTTAAATTAAATTGACTTCCATTCGATTTATTTAATTTCTCAACTTCATTAGCTTTTAATGAATTAACACTTATATTCATTATTTCATATCAATACTTTACATTAGATTGATTAACATCCAATCCATTTATTTATTCAATTGCTACTTCATTTTACAAATAAAATTGAATTTCATTTATATAACTCAAGTTCGTATTCATTTAATAAATTCACTTGATTATTTTACTTCGATACCAAAATCAATTTTATTCAACATCACTTAAGTTATAATCCAATTTCAAACATCATTTGTTCAACTTGACTTAAGTTTCCACTTATAAATCCAATTCAGATTTTGTTTTTCTTAACAAAATTCATTTAACCTTTTACCAAAATCAAATTTCATCAATCATTCAAATTTATATCACATTTGACTTTCTTTTAGTTAAATTTCACATCATATTTCATTATGCTACTCAAATTCATTAACTTTACCAAAGTTAAATCTATTATCTCATATTATAAGTATAAATCTTATTTCACTTATATTTATCACTTTACAACTTGGATTATAAATCAAATTTGTTTATTACAACAAATACTTCAATTTCCAATTCACTATGGGTAGCAAATCAATCACACAGAGACTCGAAAATGATACTGATGATGCTGCAGTCATCACCCTTATTATTTCCCAGCAACAATAGTGAAATCAGTGCTTAAATTCTTTCAAAAATTTCCTTTTATTCATAAATCACATTTATAAATCTCTTTGCACATAATTTCACTTCTTACATATAAGATTATTTTACCATTGTAAATCATTTTAATTATAACTTCATACATTATAATTCATTGGTTTATACAATTTACTCTTTCACAATTGTTGTTTTCATTTACTTATTCAAACAACTTTAACTAACTTGTATATATTTACATTTTCAAACTATCAAACAATCAATTATATACACTTTAACACTGAAAAATTATTTCTTTATAAAAAAAATATAATCGAGGTAAAATTATTCCATTTACCCAATTTAAAACAATACTGTGCCGAATTGTTCTATATAAGTGTTTAGAGATTCCTATCGATAGAGTTGTACGGACAATACCGACCAGAATCCATATACCACTCAACAAACCAATCATCACAATATAAAACAATTTTATATTCACTAACAAATACGCACTCATATCTATTATTACACTCAAACTCATTCTAGAGTACTACTGACTCTATCTCTAATGAGTAACACCCAACAGAGCAGGGTTGTCGCTTAACCATATGCTCTGATACCAAATGTAATAACCCGCTTTTCCGTACCCCTTGAATAGACACTAATCTCCATCTATTTACTCAAGGTGAACGAAAAACCGAATCATTAGGGTTTTAAAAGAAGAGGTAGAAGAAAAAAAATAGAAGAAAAGAGAAAGAAGAAACAAAAGAACAACATCAGAAACAGAAACAATATCAGAATCTCACATATCGCAGCGGAACAATATACAATAGATAATTACTAGTCTTTTAAAACAAAGAACTATATCAGTTTATACATACATCAATCATCAGAGTCAATATACAATAATGGACAGTTATATAACTTGTCCTCATACAGAATACACAGCGGAATAAATATATCAGATACAAATACTACGTCTCGCCATCCAGCTTGCTTCCAAAGCTCCAGAATATCCAGAATATCCTGATAATATAACTCTAGGCTGCCCGTGTGGAAATTGGTGGGCACCCAGAGTTTAGAAGGGAACAATAAACTCCGAGTCAGTCATGGTGACTGGTGTGAGATCGTAAAACAGTTATTTTTCACAAAGAAAATAAAACAAATTCGCAATGCTTTTGGAAAATGAAACTACCATAAGACCTCCCGCCACACACACAATGCAAACGCAGAATTGGAGGAGATTTCTTCTTATGATAGTCAAATATGCTTACTATGCAAAATCAAATCATTTTGATATTATTATTAGTGCATAGTGTAGAAAAACATTTCGAAAGTATAATATTAATCTTAGCCAACATACGACCAGTATCGTATGCCTACTATAGCTACTATGTTCAATAGCAGGTTACCGCCACATTCCATAGCAGGTAATACAACTAAAACCGTACAGGGTTCGTATTGTTTCTTTGGATTTTCCAACAAATGGTCAGGCTAAGGAACTTCCTTTCCTCCTGCCGATTGGGATCGCCTCTGGCTGGACGTCCCGAGAGACAAACTGCTCTCTGCCAAACAAGGCCGGGTTACCCCTGTAACAGGTAACTCACGAATATGTCATCACCCGGTCCTTTGGGACCTTTATCCGAGCGCTCGATATCCAACATCACACATCATAAAGAAAGTGTATCCACATGAGTAAGTATCTGGGCTCCATACCATGATACCACCCCTTTCCAGAAGGAAATGACATACCCTAAAGGGCGCGACCCTCATAACCTTGCCGCAACATTCCTGTTTCGACCATTTCCGGGGTGTGAGGCTCGACGAAGTCTCATCCACAAAGCTACGCTTTCTCAAAAAGCCCTGCTTCGGGTCAAACAAAATGATCAACCTATGATCACAAAGATATAAGATCAAACAAATGATCATATCACAAATGATCAAACACTGATCATTTTACAGCAACACTCAGTATGCCACGTTACCAAATTGGGATATATCGCTGATAAATTTCAACTACATAACCTCTGAGCTCGTACGTCTCAGAGAAGGGTGTTAAGCTAAGAGAATAAATTCTCCGCCACCAACAGATATGTATTTGAAAGAAATCAGCTTTATATCTCAAAGTGTAATGTCAGACACACAATCCATACAAGTCTGTTCCGGGATCGAACAGAACCGAAGGCACTTCTCACGAAGCCCTTGCATTTCCGGATAAATTTCTAATCACGTCAGGACTTCCCGTCACTAAGGGTAATAAAACCTCTAAACCGGAGATCAGCCGATGTAGAGTAACTCGACGGTAATCCTTCCGTTTTCAAAAATATCCGGTCTTCAACACCGGTCTTCGAATGCAATTCATAACGACGTATCACATATTCGGAATGGGTTATACGACCCCATGGTCCTTTCCCGGCTAACCCGAATAGTGAGCGCTTATTCAAAAATAAGTGTGGCATTCAAATTCATCCAATTCACAACAAATACCTATCTAAAGGTAATTATTGATAGTCGGTTATTTAACTATCAATAAAGATGCGCAACATCATCAGATTCCAAATAATTTTCCAAATTATTTTATCTTCCAAAATATCTTTTACTAGATATATTATTTCCACACTTAATCATTTGAAAACAATTTCAAATCAATTTCCACATTTCATTTTATCTTTGAAGATAAAATCTCAAAACAGTTCATTCATATTGGAAAAGCATTTCCATACTTATTTAAAATAAGTAATTCACAAAAACTATTTATTTTCAACACTTAGAAAATATTCGATATACTTAAATCAAAATTAAGTATATATTCATTCTTTAAGGAAATCATTCTCTTTAAACACATTTATTTGAGTCAAAACGAATGTTACGTAAAACATCGTTACGACGACTCAAAATCACTAGTATAGGGATTCGAATTTAGATAGATATATAAATCCCAATACTACATTAAAACATTTCCTTTCGGAAATCATTTACTATAACAACAGTGTTATAGTCCATTTCCTTAAATTCCTCGAAAACGTCTATTTCAACAATAAATGTTGGAATCTATGATTTCGATAATTCACACGTTTTAAAACATCTTTTAAAACAGTTACTTCATTTTATAATATCGCTTTCCCAAAACAAGTTCATTTTACTTAACAATATATTCACTATCCAAAATCGTGAATATACTTTACTATTTACATTTCACTATTTTCTACACGTTTTATTTCGATAATAATTCGCTATCCAAAATCGCGAATATATCTCCTTTGATAATCTTCTATATTTAATTTATCAAACCCAATTGATCTCGAATTTATAAAACAACGGTTATAAATTCTATTTCTGTTTTTTTTTATAACAACTTCAACTTGCAAATCTTCTTTTTAATAATTCGATAAATATTCCCTCTAAAGGTAAAAATCCAATTTATAAGTTAATCTCTTATAAATCTTTTATTCTACAGTTTCATCCATTTTACAACTTCACAATTTATAAATCTATAAATTTCATTCACTTACGGATCCCATAATATTTCATTTTTAACACTTATAAAAATTCGTTTTATAAGTCCAATATTTTGATTTATAAAATATCAATTTTATAAATCTTTCTATACAAATCGTTTATAGTTATTCAAAAATCCCAACTTAAACCATTTTATAAATAAATCAACTTTTGTTTCAAAACACAACACTTCGGTTATATTTCACTAAAAATTATAACTTTTTATAACTTCAAAATTTTACGTTTATAAATCGATTCAAAAATTCCATAAAACGTATATTCTCAAAAATCCCTTTAAAAATCCTTTTAAATTAAAAGTCGTCATTTTTAAAGTTCAAACTGAATCCGATGATGCAACAACACCAATCAGTCCATCACAACAGTCAAATATCATATATCATCATATGATAACAGAATATATCAAAATATCTGTAAATAATCAATACTGTGAGGAATCCAGTCGGATCCCTCCAACCTGTTTCCCTGCATCCACAGATGTTAGCACAATACCAATTCCGCTCCAGTACGGAATTATCGCGGTATATAGGTTTTATAAAATCCGCTTACTAACGGCGCAATAGGGTCTCATCCGCTATACGAGGCGGGAATCAATCAATCCAATATATACATATGCCAATATGTATATATTGCTATATATATAGATATATATCCTACTATATCTAATATCACATCCAAACAGTCAATCATACCAGTCAAATCAATAACTGTAAATAATTCCACATTCAATTGAGTGAGAAGATCTCACCTTTATTCCAATTTTAATTTCAGCGTTCTATTTCGAATAAAATTAAACGGACGTTTAATTTTACCCGAAATTTTCGCTAGCTCCAAACGCGTCCAGATCTGCGCTGCAGCGTAGAGCGCGTCGCTGCGATTCCAACGCTTCTGGTTTCGTAATTTTCCGATCTCGTATGAAAGAGATATACAATTTTAAACATTCACAAATTTAAATATAAACTAATTACAAAATTTTCTTTTATTTATTTTTCAAACCCACATCTGCCGTTCAATCCCTTTCTTCCAGATCGAAGGCCACGCGTGCGTTCTTCTTCCCGCTCCAGTATTTCACGCGAGAACCCATCATTCACGTTCGAATTCGAACGCCGCACCACCCATTGACGAACTAGCATTCGATCAAACGTTGCCAAGTTGAAGCCCATCACCACGCCACCCCACGACCAACGACCGGTCATGCTCGGCGCTGCCATTAGCCTCGAAAATCGTGCCGAACGTGGTGCCTTCAAGTCGAGATTGCCATCAATTTACAACTCTAAAAACGATCACCACCGTTCGTTTCATAGAACTCACTGCCCTCTTCCATTTGCTAGTTGAAAGTATTTCGAATTGAAGTGTGGATTGGAAGGAAAATAGGGAAGAAGATTGTTGTTTTCTGGCCTTTGGTTTCGTAAATGGCGGCCAGGCTGAAGAGAATGAATTAGGGTTTGATTATTAACGTTAGATATATACGTATATATATAATAATATTTAATTCATTTTAAAACGACTTTTCCAAACGATCTCCAAATCACACGTGCCGTCTGGCGTTCGTAAGGTTTACCCCGCGTTCCGAACGCAATGGAACGTGTTTCGGAAGCTAATTCGATCGTCTGTGTGAGATATGGCAATAAACGATCAATTTAAATTAAACCGATTTAAATCGATTTTGAGGCGTTCTGGCTTGCCCCGGGCAAACGGTAATTCCAAAAATTACGAAATTTGAAATCTTACAATAATATCACATTACGGATCCGATGAAACTGGTTTCGTCGAAATCCGAGACCGTTTGAAAAATGACTATTTTTAACTCGACGATTTAAAAATTAAAATGATATCGATGCGTTTCGAGCTGCCACGGTCAATCGACAATCTCGATTGCTACAAAAATTGAAATCCGATAATAACTAACTATTACGGATCCAATGGAACTGGTCTCGTTCAATTCTGAGACTGTTCGAAAATTAGCTATTTTTCAATCGATAATTAAATATTAAAATATTCAATTTTCACAGATTAACTCCAAATTAAATTTTAAGAGTTCTAAAATATTTCTATAACTCCAGTATGATTAAATAAAATTTCCCAAATCATTTTCAATCATTTTAAACTCGATTTTCAATTATCTCTGGAATTTCAATCGTTAAATCATCGATTTAATTATCAAATTAAATCCAATATCCTTTAGATAAATTATTCGACTTATAAATTCCACTTATTAATATTTAAAAATCAATTAAATATTCGAATTTTAATTATTTAAAATTCTGGGTCGTTACACTGTAGATCCGAGAATTTTGCCCGAGCTAGGGCTCGGGCATTACTTGTCAATTGTCAATATTCTGGATGCGGACGGAATTGTCCGCAACCTTTCCTTTCTCCCTCCCCTGGGCTTCTCGAAGCTCAGCCACATAACATGCACGATCGGTCGCCTGGTCGCCATGAACAACACCTACTCCTTTGCCAGTTGGAAATTTTAAAGTCAAACACCACGGGGCCAATGCTGCCCTAAACTCAGCCAGGGCCGGTCGGCCTAGAAACACATTGTATGGAGAATCTACGTCCAAAACTACGAAAGGTAGGATTCGCACCCTCCTACACTCACCTTGTCCCAGTTCAACTGGCAACTCAACATACCCCAACGCATCAGTCGCTGCGCCATTAAAGCCATGTATACGAGCTTTAAATGGCATCAAATCCTTCATCTCCATCTTCATCTGGTCATAAGCCTTCTTAAAGATGATATTGACAGAACTTCCACAATCAATTAAAATTCTTTTCACAAAAGTCGGCCCGATTGTCGCAGATATGACCATTGGGTCAATGGTAGGAGCCTCCACTTGGTCAGCATCTCTGCTCCTGAATACTATATCGTCAGTCATCATGCACAGCTGTTTAGCAGGGGTTCCATCCTCCACGTTGGAACAACATTCAAAATCTGCATGCCTCAGGGAATTAGCATACCGCTCCATTTCTTGCCAGTTCTTATCTGCAGGGTGAGGTCTGCCGATGATCGTGTTTATGACCAATCTGCCCACGGTCCGAGCAGGCTCCTCGGGGTGACGTGGAGCTGGTGCACGACCAGGATTGGACGTTCCCTATCCACCACCTTGCGGATTCTTTACAAACTCCTGTAACTTTTTCTGCCTAATCAACTTCTCTATAGCATCGCGTAGGTGTCTGCACTCTTCAGTATTGTGCTCATAAGTCTCATGAAAGCGGCAATACTTCCCGGTCCGCTTTTGTTCCTCGGTTGACTCCTTTGGGCACGGATTTTTGTACTGAAAGGTATTGCATGTTGATAGGTAAATATTTTCAAGAGATGCATTCAGTGGGGTGTACTCGTTGTAGGTTGGAATTCTCGGCTTCCATTTCCCCGCTTCTCTCTTCTTCCCTTGATTTCTTCCTCCGGATTCCTTAGACTGTCTGGGCTTGTTCTTGACATTGACCTGAACTTTCCCCGAGTTGTCTCCGGATTGCTTCACAGCGATGTTGCTTTTCATGGTCTCCTGAACGGGCCTTGGTGCCTTATCTCGCCTTATCCACCTGGCTTCCTCTCTTCTTATGAACTGATGAGATTTTGAGCAAAAACGCTCTAGCGTAGTTGGAGGTTTTCCTGCTAACCAATCTCCAAACTCTGAATCCGGATCCACACCTCGCATCACAGCCGTAAGAATTGCATGATCATTAGGATTACTGACTTCAGTAGCCGCAACATGGAATCTCTGCAAATACTCCTTCAACGATTCCCCTAGAGCCTGGATCACACTTAATAGAGACATCACGTCCTTGGGACGTGTAGCATGTATTCTGAACTGTTCTATAAATTTCTTCGCTAACTCCTCAAAACTAGATACGGACCGCGGAGGAAGTCGGGTGAACCACATGGTAGCGATCCTAGATAGAGTTATTGGAAAGCATATACACTTAGTTGCATCATTTTCTCTAGCTGAATCCATCATCCATTCGTACCTCATCACATGTTGCCTAGGATCGTTCTTTCCTTCGTAGACCGGGATAGTCGGCATGCTGAACTTCCTGGGGTACTCAGCCTGTAGAACAGTGTCTGTGAACGAAGTATGACTCCTGAACACTCCTCAATCATCATTTAATAAGCCTTGATTCTCTTTCATCAACTGTTTGATCATAGCTGTCAGGTATGGGGTTTGTATGGAAGAAGGAAAGTTGGAGTCTGTCCTACGGGATTGATCAGGTTGATGCCTCTTCTGCTGGCTATCAGCCAAACGTGCATCTTGAGGTTCGGCATCATTGGCATCTTGGTGAGCTGGGCGTCCAGCTTCCACACGCGCTCCAGCTCCTAAGTTTCCCGCCCCTTCTTGGTTGCGATCTCCGAGGTGTAGGCGATCTCTAGTTGTTTGATCGGTAGCACCTGCCTGCATAGTTTCAGTCTTGCGGCGTCTACGCCTAGGTGGTTCATCAGATGAAGTTGAGCTATCAAATGAAGGGTAAGGAGCTGGACTGCCCCCAGCATTCTGATGCTGTTGTTGAGTGAGCTGTGCCATAAGGTTGGTGTTGACTTGCATCTGCTCTCCAAGTTGTCTCCTGCTTTCCATGAGCTCTCTCATCAAGTCGTTGAACTCTGTTCTGGTGACAACTTGTATTTGGTCCTAGGCAGTAGTCCCTGCACCCAGATTTGCTGGCTGATTGCTAGGTCCCGCTTGTTGTACACTAGCGGTCTCATGGGCGTCCACGTTATGAGAGGCTGATCTGGTACGTGGTCTTCCCATTGTAGAGTTATTGGTAGGAACTCTGAGTAGAATCAACGGACGTCTTATGAATGACTCGGATCTCCTTCGGGGGATTTATTCAATCCAGTAGCTTCAAAGCAGATCCTTGTGGCTTGAGAATTCGATTCTCAGTGAAAGCACCAAAGTGTTAGCACCAAAATTGGTCACTAACCTCGTTGAGAAAGATTGTGTAGAGAGATTAATGAAGAAAGTAAATTAAAACAGAGAATTGTATGCTGTTAAATGCAAAGACAAGCACACCAGATTTATAGTGGTTCGGCGTAACTGCCTACGTCCACTTTGAAGTTAATCTTTATTGCTTTACTCAACAGTTGATTACAGATACAAACCGTACATCCACTCCTTGAATACAATTCTTAAGTAAAAAGAATGAGTCTTGAAAGCGGCAGAGTCTCCCCAGTGTTCTCGAAAAAAGGTCCATTTCACTGTGCCCCTACCTCTCTATTTATAGACGAAGATGGGTTGGACTTCCCCGATGGGCCTAGTAGCAAGATACCTCCGCCCAAAATGAGTAACTTCTGTGTGCCGAGCCATAAATGCCGAGCGACAAATCCCGAGCGACAGATGCCGAACGATGTCTCCAAGCCGAACGAGGCAGTACGTTGAGTGGAATGTGTAGGCCGAATGAGATCTGATGTCGTTCGAGGGGAGATGCCGAACGAGGCATGAATGTCGAACGAGGCATGAATGCCGAGCGAGGCTGGAATGCCGAGCGAGGCTGGAATGCCGAGCGAGGCTGGAATGCCGAACGAGCCTGGAATGCCGAACGAGTTTTATGCTGGTCGAAGCATGAATGCTGAACGAGGTTCATGCCGGACGAGACTAAATGCCGATCGAGCCTGAATGCTGAACGAGGCATGGATGCCGAACGATGCCAGATGTGCCGAATGAGGATAGATGTCGAATGGCCTAGCTGTGTCGAACGAGCATTGACGTCGAACGAGGTAAATGCCGAACGAGCCCCCCCTACGCCAAGTCTCTTGTTGCCTGGTCAAACCACTAGGTAACACTAATAAATCATTATTCTATCCAAACAATGATTATTAGATCCAAACATGATCAACACAACAAAGTACATTTGGATACTATCCATAACCGAACCAAAACAAGGAAAATGAGATGATTTGCACTATTATTCACCTTGATTAAGTTGTTGGAGTTTGAGATTTGCCTTAGATTTAATCTTCTAGCTTTCTCTCTTGGATCTTCCAAGTTTGATGATCTTCTAAGGTGTTTTAATGGTTGGCTATACCTTCTCCTTTATGTGTATTTTGATTTATGAAATAGTAGGTGAGAATAAGGGAGGGTTTACGAGTATATGGGTGTGGCTATTCCCATATTGCCCTCCTCTTATTTTCCTAACTTATAAATTATAAAACATACTTATACATACATTAGTTTAGCCGTGGCAAAGTTAATTGGCAATTAAATATCAACTTCTTAATCAACTATATTATTCTATTTAATTTATCTAATTAAATGTCCTGAATATTTTTAAACAAAATTTAAGGGTGTTACATTCATGGAGATCGCTGGAGAATCGTATTGAAATACCAAAACAACTTTGGAAATATGCTTTTGGTATAGATTTAGGCATGTTTGCAGGAGATGGGGTCTATCCAAGTTATATTTGGGAGTCATTACCGATCCGTAGGTAGGAGTCGGTATCGATCCCTAACTTGGTGAATCCCTATTGTATTGTTGATTTGGGTTGTTTTGGATTTGGTTGAACTTGCTTGGAGTCCGACCTGAGAAATTTAAGTGTTTTCTTAGGGTTCGACCTGAAGATTTTCTGAGATACTCGTGTTCTGAGTTTCCTTCGCTTGCTTGGAGTCAAATCTAAGTTTTCCATATGTCCGACTCGAGTTTTCGATACTCGGTACCAATCCCCAGAGTAGGGGTCGGTACCGACTTTTGACTTAGAGTTTTTGCATGGGTCGCTCCGGGCCACGCTTGGAGTTATTTTCAAGATTGTCCCTCATCGAGTCAGACTTGAGGATTTTGTGGGTTTGCTTCGAGTCAACCCTTCCAAAAACTTTAACTTCCAAATTTTCAACTTTTTTGCTTAATTTTTATATATTTCGTTTTTCTTGTCTTTTTTTGGTATTCCCAAGTTACTTGGATCATTTATTCGTCGTTCCCTCATCCGATTTGATCGTTAAAGTCTGTTCGAATGCTGCTTGGTCAAAAGGCATGATACAATAATAATTAATTAAGTGTTAATTAATTAAATTAATTAAACAAGATTTAATTAATATAATGATTAATTAATTAATTAAATAAGATTTAATCAATATAATTTTATACATAAAATATTATATAAATTAAATAAAGTATAAAAGTTATATAATAATAAAATTTGTATAATATAAATGTATATAAGTTGGAATAGTAAGAAACCCAATTAGGCTTAAGAAATAAATATATATGTATAGTACATATACTATAATTTCTTATGTGTTTGACACTTAAATCGCAAGGGTATTTCATGAGAAATACAGTATTCCATAAATCGATACCACTCAATTAAATATATTAAATTTTATGAATCTTTAATATAAGTGTTGTCATCTACCATTTATATATTAATAAATTACTTGCATTCTCTTTAGTTGTTAAGAAAACTCAAGTTAGAGATGTTTTGTGTGGTATCATTAATAAATTGATTAGACTAGGTTATATGTATTTGTTAAGCAAACTCAAGGCACATACACTATACTTAGGCTATCATAAAATGGTAGGTACGAGTGAATAATTTCTTTCTATTTGTTGAGCAAACTCAATGTCGAAATGAGAATATAACAACAAACTATGGGCTAGGAGTTATATATGATACAACCGATAAGGAGTTATCCAACGTTTATTGGGCTAGAACTGTTGAGAAAATTAAAGATCATAATCCCAAGACAGACAAGTCCCAACATCCACTAATGAATTCAAAATACTTCTATATTTTGCTTAGGGCCTGGAGAAACATAAAAACTAAAGGGAGGCTTATTAGAAAAATGAAACAGTAACATTTAACCTTTCTAATCTTGTAAGAACATCTGCTGTATAAATTTATAATAATCTACATCAATAAATTTTTGCATTAAATATAATTTATAAAATGTTTATCAATTACAAGATATATAATAAATTGAATTAAAATTGAAAAATAGAAATATTACTGCATTGACCCATGCAAGCGCCTAATTATACAACCATTAAATATGTTCTTAACTTTGATTACTTACAAGTTTACTTACCCAAGGTTTTATATTGTCTTAAATGAGTATTGAACTCTAAAAGCAATACAAGAATACAGATATTTAATCCCTATACAATCATATATAAATGTTATATGGTGAATGGTCTCAATTTGTAATGTATGAAACCTCGATGAAGTTAGTTTGTTGAAATAAGTAAGTAAACTGTAATGTGAGATCATTTATTTAATATGATTGATTACGATAATGAACTTATTATGTTCAATGTAACACTAGACCAAAGATTACAAGATAGATCTAAGAATTCGATCACTAAAATTTCAGTTTGATCAGTTTGCATAAAGTGCAATTTATTTGATATCCTTAAAAGTTAAGGATGGTCAAATGAGATTTTGTAAAGAGTTTTTATGACATTGTAGTAAGGATTTTCTTCAAATGGTTTGACCGTTTAGGAAGGAAATCGAGTGTACGAGAGTTTATGTAACCTCAGGCATGTTTGGGATGAAGAGAGCGTATGGTCACTTTGCTTCATAAAAAATCATTGGAAATGAGAATTGTAAAATAATAGTTGTTACTTAAAATTGGAAAGATTTTTATTCCAAAATGTATTTTCACATAGAAAATTGTTTTCTATGAGATTTATTTCTTTGAATTTAAGATATTCGATCTAAAATTCTCAACTGTAAACCAATTATAGTAAATGAAATAAGTAGCTTATATTAAGTGGCTGAATAGAGTTTCATATTTCATATGCTATTATAGTAATGGTGGAAATAGTGAGAGCAAGCCATATAGCACTTATTGGTCACATCAAGTTACAAAAATTATTTTTGTAAAACGTACCAAACATTATTTACGGAATAATAATTATTTTTCAGTAATGATTGGAAAATAGACATAGTTTTATTTCAATATGAATATTATAAACATTCGTTATAAAATAAAACTATAATGCTGGTATTTGTGATGCGTTGAAAATGCAGAAGTATCTAACTTATTTGCAATTGTTTTGGAATTATGAGCTAAACCAAAGTTTGCAGAAATAATTCTTTGATTATATGATTATGAATCATATGGTACTAGTGAATTATATCTTAAACAATAAAAGGCAATGTACCCATTTGGTTGGAGCGATCATAATAGTTGATGAACTCTTCGTATTGATGCATACAGATTTATGCAATCGCAAGTCTATTAATATCAGAACGGTTCCACGTACTTTATTATATTCACCTATGAGTTATCACCGACATGGACGTTTGCATTTAATACACATGTAGTATGTCTATGATAAGCTCATAGAGTATAATACGAAAGTGAATTAAATAACATGTGATAGAATATAAAATTGATTCAATTTAATCGAATAAGTGAGTATATTAGAAAGAGTTCTGAATGTATCTAAGAATGAATAAAGATTCAATCTCAATTGTCACTCCTCTCTATGGTACATAATAATGTATCGACAAGGAGTAATCGAACTTTGTTTAACAAAGTATGATTAACCGCAAGTGAAGTTAAGTTAACTTCTTTTTATATGGTCATGTACTCAAGAGTAGTACACGAGGTTAAAATTAATTTCATCTGAAGCATGGCTTACAAAATCATACAACATGGCTTATAAGAAACCTCAACATATCCTAGGTCAAGGAGTTGATAGGTTATGCGAGTCGAAAGACTACACATAATAATTATTCATGAGGGATCTTGTCATTGGATGACTAATTTATGTTTTCAACATAAGTTCTATAAACTAAAAACCAAAATAGTTTTATATATAAGGAAATTCATAAAGTGTTTATGAATACCTATTCCATTGCACTAAGAAACAACTCTTGTTTCAAAAATACCAACTTTGTAGCAAAGTAATTTCATTGAGAAATTATTGATGGTAAAATGGATGTGGATACGATCCAAAGATAAAATTGATTATGAGGAATGAAATGAAATTAAACAAACCTAAATGAACACAATGCATTAGAATTTCTAGTGAATATTCTCACATATTGAAGAGAGGCTATGAGTTTTTTATCAATATCGAAAATAGATAAACTACAGTTGTCAATTAAGCCATTAAGAATTGACTCTATGATATGGTACGATGTCCAAATCCGAAACGATTCCAAGTACGTTATCAAAATATGATTTTGGTTGTCGTACCCGATGGGATGTGATCCATCAACTGCGATTGTGTTTTAAGAGCAAGACTAATGCTGTAATACCCTACAAAAATTAACCCAAAATTTAACAAAAGAAATTATTTTAATTATAATAAATTAAAAGATGAATTTTTGCAAACGTCCGAATTTGGCTATAAAACTTGCACCGTCGTGTTCGTGTTGATTTTCAAAATAATTTTCATATATAAAATTTTGTAATCGGTTCTCGTACGAAAAGGTTATTAAAATTTAAATATTCAAAATAAAAAATAATTAAAATATGGTAATAAATTATAAAATAGGCAAAATTAATTGGTCGACACCTTGGTTGGTACTGGTCGACCCCTGGCGGTCGACCCTTGGAGGTCGACCGCCCCAAACCCATCGGTTGATTGGTCAAGTGTTAGTGGTTAGGGTTGTTAGGTAGAACAACC
The DNA here is from genome assembly GCA_030737815.1 of Allium fistulosum. Lineage (NCBI taxonomy): Eukaryota > Viridiplantae > Streptophyta > Magnoliopsida > Asparagales > Amaryllidaceae > Allium > Allium fistulosum. The sequence continues at coordinate 1,307,444,588 of CM060904.1, read as the reverse complement.
CAGGTTCTATATAAATAAGTCTAATGGCCCATATCGATTGGAGCAGTTATAAATATAACATAAACCGAACAACAATCAGAACCCTAATCTACATTGTATGCTCCAAACTCTTTATCTCCTCCAAAATTGATGAAATAATTTTTTTTCTAACAACCGCCTTTCTTGCATTGAAAGACGAGCCATCAAGGGTAGAAGAAAAGAAAGATAAGAAGAAACTACACGATCACAGAATCTCACCTCGAATTAGAACATATAATAGATGACATAGGATATTATATAGTCATTTCCATAATATTAATACATTAGAGTCGATACATTTCAACCTTCAACTGGACAGTTATAACTACATGCCAATACATAGATCATACATAAACACAGCGGAATAAGATAATAACTAGCTAACGGTGAAGCCACCTGCTCCAGCTCCTTCAAAATGCTTCCGTAAGAAACCTAGATCACTTGGCTACTCATACAAATTTGAGTACCCAAGAGTTTTAGGAAATGAAAATAAAACTCCGAGTAAACATGGGTCTGGTGTGAGTAAACTCAAAACAACTTAAACTTTTACTTTTATAAAACGCTTTGAAATCAAAAGTATCTCATAAGACTATGACGCACATAAACACGGACGGGATTTTACCTTACGATAACCAAAACACTTTATATAGAAATCCAGTGATATTATCATAATGTCTAGGTTTTTCAGATAAATAATTCACATAGCCGAAATTGGTACATTAATTAAATTCTAGCATAATAGGTATACAACTAAGACCGATGGCACTTATTTGGAAATGGATTCCATACAATGACCAGGCTATTGGGGTACCTCCCGTCATGGTGCATCTATAGATAAAATAACACCGACGTCAAACCTATCAACCCCTGCCAACACAAGACCGATCTACCCTTTACTAGATAGTACATAATAAGATCACCCCTTGTTGGGATCAGCGACTGTACCGAAGCATAAATGAGTTAATAGTAGGGACTCTAGATAGGGATGACCTTAGCCTTATAGGAGCGATCCATCTACCTACATCTCCCCTATTTTAGCCATTCTCAGTTGATGAGGTCTGAGGCTATGTTTACCTTTATTATAGCATTGCCATTTGGAATGCAAACATTGCCTTCCATATGTTGACACAATGTCAGCACTCATTTATACAAGTCGTTCAGGAGATGAATGAACCTAGTGCACTATCTCCACTACACCCGTTTTGGAATCACCCTCGGCATTATTAGCAAATAGTCCTTGCACTTCAAAGTCTTCACCTTGGACCTTGCCTTTACTATTTCCAATTCAAACGTTTACGTTAGTTCGAAGTGGTTTTCGGTTAACAACTAATATCCAATCTCAGTCTCTCCAAACCAACGTTCGATAATTTTAAGGGGTCAAGTTGTTTATAGTGGACTATTCCACTATCAGAGTGTAAGACTTACATATAAACATACATTTCTTATGCTTAGATTATCTTGACCCCCTTATCGAAATTAACCCCCTTGTATTCATCACATTCCCGAAGTGCGGTATTTGTGATAAGTACAAGTCGACTTACTTTCAATAAAATATGTTAACATTTTATTACAACTACTTTAATTCATTTGGCTACTTAATAGCATGGACAAGAGATCCTTAGTTTTAAACAATTTACTTAAACAAAAAAGTTGGTTAAAATAAATAACCGATAGAGTTTAAAAAGAAACTTTAAAATAAATAAACTTTAATTAAATCATAAGTTTAAAACTTAATTAAACTTTAATAAATCTTAATTAAATCAAAAAATCATACTTTAAACCTTAATTGATTAAAAATTCATTTAAAAATAAACTTTAATTTAAATAACATTCATTTAAGATAATTGAAATTTGTTTAAATGTACTAACACATATTTCAATGGCGTCTCTGAATACAATTTCTTGCTTTCAAACATCTCCTTCTTTATTTCATTCTAATTCGAAATCGTATTTGACAAACTCATCTTGTTTTTCTGATCGCGTTTCTCATCATCGCTCTTTCGCCCAAATTGTTAAGGAGGGCTTACCAACTTCGAATTCTCGTGCTCATTCTTGGAATCGTCAGCGTTTCAAAAACTGGTCAGATTTGAAGAAAGGGAATAATTTCTGCTTTAGATGTGGGGATCGCGATCATCTTGCTTCTCATTGTCGAGACCTCATCAGGTGTTTCGCTTGCGGTAATTTTGGTCATAAGAAAAATTCTTGCTCGAGAAAATCTAAGCTCGTAGCTTCTGGGCCACAACATATCGATCTTGGATGTTTCGCTTGCAGCAAGTCCGGTCACAAGAAGAATTCTTGCTTGTTGAAATCTAAGCCCATAGCTTCTGGGCCACAATATATTGATCATGGCTTTCAATTCACATTAAAGTGCATGTTGCTCAAAGGAATCCTTCTTGACAATTTATGGCAACAGAGAAACGAAGGAATTCAACTTTTAGAAGAATTTTGTTCATTTCGACGTGATAAATTCGCCGAATATAGGCAAGGAATATAGGGATAGATTTGGAGACCCAGAAGATTATTTTGGAAAATCCGATGTTTCATTCAATAAGTCAGTTGATAGTGTTGAGATAGCCGATGAATTGCTAGAGAATAATGGATATTTGAACTCTGCCATTTCTGCAAATACTAAGGGGGGTGAGATTATAGAATTTGATCCTATGTTATTGGATTACTCTGTTATGCAATGTTCAATGGATTTCAATGCTCCTATGGCAAATAAAGCGATAATTTCTTTTGGTTCAACCATGAAAGTTCATGCTAAGGGTAAAGATTATGGTTTAATCAGAGGCTTTACTCGAGTTAGTGGTAAAAGAGCAAAATCTCAGGAATTGGTAAATTTCGAGATAAAGACTGGTAACAGATTTGAATGCCTGGCTATTGTTGACAAAAATGATTTAGACTTTGGATTGGAACTAACTGATGTTTCAATAGATAGAAGTATTTTATCATGCAGAAGTGTAACAGATGCAAAAATGGATTATTCTAAGAGTTATGAAAACAATAATTTGATTGAGGAGGATATAGATGTTTTTATTGTTGATAGTATTGATAATAAATTGAATTTTTGTGGTGATGTATTGCAGTATAATAGAGATACTACAGATCAGGTTAGTGTTTTGGGTGATTCTTTTGGGATGTCTTTGATTGCTGGAATTTCCGATAATTTAGAAGAAGTTGCTAAGGTTTATCATGGAGAGGTTTTTGATGGGATTCTGTCATCGACATCATCAGTAAATACAGACGAGATATTGGAGTATGGTCTAGATAAGAATATTGAATGTTGCTTGGTGCCTGTTTCTGTTGATGTACACACTGACATTAGTGTACACGGCGAGCAATGTGTACAGAACCTAGATCATATGGGTGAGGTTTCATTTATGCTCGATTATGATAGAAATGATAATTTTAATGTAAGTTCTGATAATGGCGATGAGAACGAGTTGTTGTCTATAGTGGGGTTGGTCAGATTGGAAGAGGAAGTATATGTAAACAAGGAGATGGCTGATTCTATCGATTTGAATAAATTTTAATTACAAAATTCAAATGAAGGGGTGGAGAAATTTGTTGTTACTATAACTGCTTTGGGGAAAGAGAGCGAAAATGATAATTTGACTTCGGGTGATTTATTAGAAGAATGGACCAAAAATTATGCTATCTATAGGGGAGTAAAATTAAATAGAGAATCTGCTTTGGGTCAAGTAGCCGAAAATGATCATATGACTTCGGGTAAAATATCTGATGCGGTGAACGAAAATGGTGCTAGTAATTTGATTGTAGGTTCCAACGGTAAAACTACTTCAGGTCTCGTATCAAGAAATAGTGGTTTAGCTTCGAGTATTAGTGCGGGTCCTCTGATTGTGAATAATGAAGTTAATGTTTTGGAGTTAAAAATGATGGAGAGGGGAAGCAGTTCAGTTCCTATTCCTTCTTCGTCGAAGAGAGGAAGGCGTAAGAAATTAGTGGCTTCTAGTGGTTTTGTTCGTTGAAGTGCTAGGATCTGTAGTTGTCAGTCTCTGTCTATGGGTGAGTTACCTGGTTCGAGCGCCATGAGTGGCATTACGAATCCAGGCTTAGGTATGCGTTTTGTTTTCTCCTTATGCTTTAGGCAGTTTATCTTCTGCTGAGTTTAGTCAGTTAGCTTGTGATACTTCTTTCATTTTTTCTGATGTTGAGGTTGATCGTGAGTATATTAGATGTAAGGAATTAGAGAGGGCTAGAACAATTGATATATGAGGATCATTAGTTGGAACATTAGAGGTTTGCATGATTTGAATAAGTGTGATAAGGTTAGAGTGTTTTTTAAAGACTACTCTATTGACATTGCTCTACTTCAGGAAACTAAAATTAATTGTCCAGATATTCGTTTCTACGGGAGATTAGGTGGGTATCATCTTAGAAAATGGGTTTTTTTACCTTCTGTGGGTGCTTCTGGGGGTTTAATGATTGGGTGGAGGGATAATTATTTTAAGTTGCTTCAATGTATTTCTAAGCAGCATTCTCTGCATATTATTCTTATTAATCTCGTGGATAATTCTTTTTTAAATATTTCTAATGTTTATGGGCCTAATTCAAAAATTAATCGAAGAATTTTTTGGGAAGAATGCCTAGAATTTAGATCCTTAGCTCCGGGTTCTTGGATTTTGGAGGATGATGTTAATGTTACACGTTTTATAGGAGAGCTTTCACCTCGGGTAGGGGATTACTCTACTATGGAGGAATTCGACCAATTTATTATTAATTCTAATTTGATTGAGATCCCTTTTTCTAATAGAGAATTTACTTGGAGTAATGCTAGGGAGTCTCCATCTATGGCTCATCTTGATAGGTTTTTCGTTAGTGATGCGATTGAAGATAAATTTCCAACCTGTAGAGTTTCTGGTCTACCTTACACGTATTCAGATCATTGTCCTATTATCCTCACTTGTGAAAATCATAGGGTTATTATTATATCTTTTAAATTTGAAAAGATGTGGCTTTTGGAATCAAATTTCTTGAACCTAATTAATTGTAAATGGATTTCTTTGAGCTATTATAATAGTAGAAATAAGGATAATTCTGCAAAAAAAATTGTTTCAAAACTTAGGGATCTTAGGTTTTTTCTTAAAAATTGGAATATAAATGTTTTTGGCAATATAAAAATCAAAAAAGATAATATTCTTAATGAGATGCTTAAAATAAACAAGATAGAAGAAACCAGACATCTAAATTTAGGAGAGCGTAATGTTCTTGCTAATCTAAAAGAAGAACTTAATTCTATTTTAGAAAAGGAGGAGGTTATGTGGAAACAGAGATCCAGAATCCAGTGGATCAATGAAGGTGATAATAATACTAAATTTATTCATAATATGGCTAATGGTAGAAAGCGTAGCAATACAATTAATTCCATTATTGTTAATAATGAAGAGTTAGTTGATCAAAGAGATCTTAACAAGGATTTTATAGAGTACTATAAGGATATCTTTGGTAATAAAAACAAACACAAAATTGATGTTAGATGGAATGAATTGTATCCATCTGATTCTATTGTTGATCTTTCTGAGTTAGATAATCCTTTTACTGAAGAGGAAATTAGAAAAGCTATTGATAACTTGCCAGGTGACAAATCCCCGGGCCCTGATGGGTTCCCAATTTTCTTTTATAAAACTTTTTGGGATGTTTTAAAACTAGATTTAATTAATATGTTTAATGATTTCTATAATGGTAATTTGCAACTAAGGAGATTTAATTTTGCAAATGTTATTTTATTACACAAAAAAGTAAGAGCTAAAAACTTAAAAGATTTTAGACCTATCTCTTTGATTAATTGTTCCGTTAAAATTATTTCTAAAGTTTTAGCTAATATACTTAGTATAAGAATGAATGATTTAATTGATTGTTCACAATCTGCTTTTATCGAAGGGAGAAATATCACTTATGGTGTGGCTGTTGTTCAAGAATACATTAATCACTGTTGTAAGAATAACATAACTTGTGCGATTTTAAAATTGGACTTCGCAAAAGCTTTTGATTCAGTAGATTGAGATTTTCTTGTAGATATCTTTCTTGCTAGAGGTTTTAGTCATAAATGGATTAGCTGGATTATGAATTTGCTTAGAACTGGTAACTGTAGTATTATGGTTAACGGTATATTAGGTAATAAAATTCAATCCAAGCGAGGTTTAAGGCAAGGGGATCCTTTATCGCCTTTATTATTTAACTTAGCCGCTGATGTTTTCGCTAAGATTATTAAAAAAGCAATTGATAATGGATCTCTGGGATGTGTAGGCAATGACATATCACATAATGGTATATATGTCCTTCAATTTGCTGATGATACATTGCTTTTTTCCTCCCATTTACCTAGGCACATTATTACCCTTAAGTTCATTTTATATAGTTTTGAACTACTATCTGGTTTAAAAATAAATTTTGATAAAAGTTTTGTTTTAGTTTTAAACGATTTTGATAAAGTTGAAAATTTAGTTGCTAATGCTCTTAATTGTAAAACTATGAACTTTCCTTTTGACTATCTTGGTTTTGTGATTAGACCTACTAAACTTAAACACGACGACTGGTTTAAAATCATAGATAAAATCAAAAATAGGATTTCTAATTGGAATGGGAGATTTTTATCTAGAGCGGATAGATTAGTTTTAATAAATTCTGTTTTATCAGCCCTCCCGGTTTATTGGATGTCTATGCATCTATTTCCAGATTGGGTGATAGAAAAAATAGACAAAATTAGAAGAGATTTCTAATGGAGTGGGGAAAATTCTAATAATTGCTTCAAATGTTTAGTAAATTGTGAAACAGTTTGTAAATCTAAAAAAATGGTGGTTTAGGAGTCATTAATTTGTGTAATATGAATTTGTCCTTACTAGGTAAATGATTATGGAAGTTTAAGGATATAAATGATAACGCTACTTGGAAAGAGATCATTTCTAAATATTACTATAATGGTTGTAACAATTTATATCAAATTACTTCTCCAGTCATTCAAAAACTATCTAATTTTTGGAAATCCATTTTAAAATGTCATGAGATTTTTAACCTAGGTACTAATATAATAGTTCATTCTGGTAATTGTACTTCTTTCTGGCATGACCGTTGAATTTCCGTTTTACCTCTTAGGATAGAATTTAAAGAGCTTTATGAAATCTGTAATTTTAAGTATGCTTTAATTATTAAAGTATTTTCTCCAGAAATAAACATTCCTTGGAATTTTAGTTTTAACAGAATTTTAGTAGGTCCAACCCTTAGACAACTTTCTTTGCTTTATGCTAGATTAAATCTTTAAAATATTGATAATAATAATGATATTATTAGTTGGGAATGGTATAAGAGTAAGAAATATACTTCAAATTCATTCTATAGATTCATTAACTTTTGGGTATAACTAACAACTCTTTTAAATTTATTTGGAAATCTAATGCTCCTTCTAAATCTAAAATACACATGTGGTTAATACTGCATGGAAAACTTAACACTATAGAATTGTTAAAGAGAAAAAACATTCAAAATGATAATAAATGTTATTTTTGTAATCTGCATTTTGAAGATATTAAACATATATACTATGATTGCATGGATACTTATTACATTCTAAATAATACTCTTAAAATTTTTAACTTTAATATAATAACTAAAATTTCAGATTGCGAATTCTATTAGAATAATTTTAGATTTAGGTTCAAAAAGAATATTAGATTCTTACTAGACACTTTATTCATTATTACTTGTTGGTATATTTTGTTCGAAAGAAACCAGAGAATTTTTAATAATAATAATAGTAACTTTAACAAATTGATTTTTACAATTTCTTCATTTTGTTTTAATTGGATCTCCAATCCCAAATATAAATTAGCAAAAAATAACCTATTTAAAGGGTATCTTAATAAGGTTAGTTATAATATTAATATTTTTAAGCACAATAATAATATTTTTAACATCAACAATTGTAGTATTAATATTTTTTCAAACTTAAATGACGATATCACTATGTATCATAATTTACTTTTGATCAAAGGTCCATAAGAATATTTTAAGACTTGTTTCCATTGCTGTATTAGTCATTGTCTTTATTAGTTTATAAATCTTTTAGTTCTTTAGTATTTTTCTAGTTAGTCTTATTTAAGTTTTTTTAACTCCTATCTCATTTATACATATATATGTATATATATTTTATATATATACATATATGTGTATCATTCTGACTATTTTCTTAGTCATTCTTCAGACACAGGTATGGGTGATAGGGTGTTAGGTTCACTTTGCAGGTACTCAGGACTACAGATTGCAGGATTTCGGATTGCAGTGAGGGTCGCTTCCCAGCACATCTTCAGCTTTACCATGGTGGCATATTTTTCAGGGAGATTCACTCTTCAGCTAGGTGCTACTTCCATTATTACTGAGTCATCAGAGCAGAGTTTTCCTTCTAGGACCACTAGCTGTTCCACCTCAGTTTAGTTACATCCTCATTCCTTCCGAGTCAGTTGCATGGAGCTTCCTTATTAGATGGTGCTGACTTTCCATATCTTTGGCATTGTGTTATTCTTTAGATTTTTAGGTACTCCTAACACCTTAATATTGGGCGGTGGCCAAGCCGGAGCTCAATATTAGGGTGTAATGGGTGGTGGCTTTGCCGGAGCTCATTATAGGGGTACTTGAGTTCTTACCTTTTGATACCTGTACTTAGACAAGCTACCTACCAGGCATGTTGGCATCACCTTGCTTTGTGTTATATATATAGTTGCATGTGTGCTCTCCTCTGTTTCTAGAGGATCACACATTTCTCTCAAAAACATTTATTTAAGAAATTAAACCCTAATTAAGTGGATAATTAACCCTTGATTAAATAATAATTAATTAAATAATTAACTTTAATTAAATAATTAATTAAAGTAAATAGACTTGATTAAACAAAAATTAATTTTATTTTATCTTAATTAATCATTATTTAAACTTCCCTAATTAGAAATAATTATCTTGGTTAATAATTTCTTAAACTCTAATTACTTAACCTAATTAATTAGTTAATTAATTAATAATTATTCTAATTAATAAATTGAATAGTTAAATCATTAAATAGTTAAAACCAAAAATTTTGACTTACTTAATTTGTTTGAAATGAGTTTTCAAAAACAATCCAAAAGAAAACACTTTAAAACTTGAAATCGTGAAATTTTCCGAATTGCATCCATAGCGATTATCGCTATGAGTGCAGTTCGCTAGAATTGATTTGTAGGTGAATACTCCACTTTAACTCTAGCTACTACATGTTTGAAAACACAATTGTAAGAGTTTTGAAAACTTAAATAAAAGATGAAAGCTTGGAAAAGCATTTCGAAAAATCCAAAGCTAGAAAAAGAGCTTTTGTTTTCAAAATCGGATCTCAAATCCTTTGTGACTTTTCAAGGTGTTAACTTCACAACAATTTCATCACATACACTTGGATTTGGTTTCATTAATACACTACCATCATATCATAACCAACCATTCACATATCTATATCCAAACATATCATTTAACCTCCAAATAACAAAATCCAAGTTCAAACACAACTTATGATCACATGCCATCATAACAACATGATAATTCAACTGAACAACCACTTTATTTTCATAATATATAGTTCATAAAAATCAGGTATTTTTCTTTTCCAAAAATAAGAGTTTTACTCATCGAAACTTTACTAAACCAAAGTGAACTTTTGCCAAAACTTGAAACAACTTTAGAAACTTGCAAATTTTGAAACTTTTGGTTGCTCGAACACGTAGATGGGCTCGGCCAAAGGCTAGTGGGGCTCAGCCATGGGAAGTTTGGGCTCTTCCATCATGGGTTTTGGGAATTGTGGACTTCCAACTTGGAAGAGGAGGTGTTGTAGTATATGTAGAGTGATTTAACAAGAATTGGAAGTGTTTTAAGTGGAAAGAAGTGATTTTTCTCAAACTAGAGAATATGAAGAGTGGCCATGGATATGTTTGCTTAACTTTTAGGAATTTTGAAATGAAGAAGGAGGTTGTAAAAATGAGAACATGAAGGTTAAGGGGTGTACATATAGGCTTAGGGAAATTAATTAAAAATTATATAAGTGCTAATATTTAATATACATGTATGCTTGCCTCTCCATCCTCTCCCCCTCATTTCTATCCACTCTAGTACCCCCCCCTCTCCACCCTGCACTATTCATGTCATGCACTAAGTACTTGTGTTGAAAAAAAAGGTTTTTATATATGTTATGTATATGTATATATATATATATGTTATGTATATGTATATATATATATATATATTCATATATATTTATTAAATAAAATCTTATTTTAACTTACGTGTTTATATACTTAAGTAGGCTAATATGTACATGTACACACCATGTTAAAATGGTTTATAAAGTGTGCATGTGTGTTTATAATAGTGTTATGGCATTTTGAATAACTTTTAACAAATGTAAAAACAATATTTTGGAAAATAGTTTCCGGTCACATTTTCTATTTTCTATAAACTATATATATATTCGTAAACAAATTTTGAAAACGATTTTATCATCATTGGTTATTATTTAAAAATAATTATTTGTTAATAAAACTTCATTTATTAATTATCTAAAAATATATTTGAATATCCAATTAAATAGCGATTAAATTTTGGGTCGTTACAATTTTGAGAAAAACAAATTATAAGTTAGGAAAGAGGACGATATAACCAAGCTAGAATCAAATTCAAAGAGGGGTGAATCTAAGTAGATAAACAAAAGAAAGTGCTTAAGAGGTGAGTGGGTTCATTATTAACTATGTTGATTTATATGTAATCGAACTTATATATATACCTATTTCACCTAGAATTGGTCCAATTTAATTAGAGATATTGTTTATCTAGTAATTGCAACTAATTGCAAATTTGACAGAAATCTAAACCATATGAATATGACCGATGACTGATTTAAATTTGATTAAAATAAAATTTGGGATATAAGTTGATTTAGGTTGATTTTGATACAAACACTCCCTTTTTGTTCAAATTGAATATAGAATTTCTTATCGATACCCTGTTGATTCCAAAACTGAGTTAATTTTATTTAATGATACAAATACACCTATGAAATTATGAAATGGTTAAAAATTGAAATTAGAAATTATTGGAATTGTAGATTTAACGAAATTGGTCTTACTGTAGAAAATTTATAGGGGAAGGCAATTGATTATCAAACAAATGAATAAAAATTAAGTAGAAGTTTACATTCCTCAAAATCGATCGGTCGACACGCTTACTGTAGCCGGTTGATAACGAGCGGTCGACCACTATAGTTGCCACTGATTATTGAGTTTCAGGCAAAACCTAAACTTCGGCCTATGGCCCTAGTTTATAGATGTATATACATAACCATATATATAATATATATTAGTGGGGAAATTCGTTCCCTAATCCTTAACTTTTGGATGTTATGGGACTAAGTAGATGTGTACGTAGGCAATTAGGCCTAGACACTATTCGTTCAGCGGATTCGATATTCGACAAAGGTGGTTTGAGCACAAGTGGCACTCACAGGAGGTTCCTCGGTGGATGCGCAACACTGTTGGTGGATGCCTAGAGAGATGCATGGCCCAACTTTAATGGGAGGTTTCTTGGTGCATATGGAAAATAGGATGTAACACTATTGTTTGATGCCTGGCACGATGTAATAAGTGGCATTACCATTGAGCTTAGACACGGATATAGTGAACCCTAAGACGTCTTCGACATGAGTCGACATTGCGGGCTCTTAATGTGTAAATATGATGCATTGTAGTCGTAGTTTGGGAAATGTAGTCCTAAGTGTGATATTGTATGCTATCTTATGTTAGGAGTAGTCCCGGAGGTTATTAATCCGATCGGTCGTTGATTTGAGGTTCAATTAGTTGTTCAACCCTAAGTATAAACTTTCACAAGATGTTTGGGTGTAGGTGTATTTAAAGCTATATTATTTACGTTAATGAAATCAATCTTAGTAAGTAGTTCATAAACAAAAGTAGGACACCTTATGTCACATAGATTATAAATGAAGTCAACTGCATGTGATTACCATATATTAATGATGTAACTCATTCACCAGATTTTTGTCTGACCCATCTTTCCCTTTTTCCCCACCATATGAAGGTAGGGCAACAGGTGATTGGCCTAAATCTAGTACGTGGAAGAGTGAGCTTGGCATTGGCACTGCATATTACTATTCATCACTCTTCATGTAACTATCTATAGTATTTAGTACTTATCAAACTATATGCTGGTAGTTTGTGAGAAGTTAATTATGAATTTTGGAGAAGTTAAACACTTAACAGATTTGAAAATCTAATTTGAACGGTTTGTTTTGGAAAGTTAACGGATTTTGTATCTTTTTCCTAACTTGTAATTTCGAGGACGAAATTCTTTTAAGGGGGGAAGTCTGTAACGACCCAGAATTTTTGATAATTAAAATTCGAATATTTGATTGATTTTAAATATTAATAAATGAATTTAATAAGTCGAATGATTTATTTTTCGAATATTGGATTTAATTTGGTCAATTAAATCGATAACTTAATGATTGAAATTCCAGAGATAATTGAAAATCGAGTTTAAAATGATTGAAAATGATTTGGGAAATTTTATTTAATCATACTGGAGTTATAGAAATATTTCTGAACTCTTAAAATTGAATTTCAAGTGAAACTGTGAAAATCGAATATTTTAATATTTAATTATCGACTGTAAAAATAGCCAATTTTCGAACAGTCTCAGAATTGAACGAGACCAGTTCCATTGGATCCGTAATAGTTAGTTATTATCGGATTTCAATTTTCGTAGAAATCGAAGTTATCGTTTGACCGTGGCAGCTCGAAACGCATCGATATCATTTTAATTTTTAAATCGTCGAGTTAAAATTAGTCATTTTTCAAACGGTCTCGGATTTCGACGAAACCAGTTTCATCGGATCCGTAATGTGATATTTTTGTAAGATTTCAAATTTCGTAATTTTTGGATTTACCATTTGTCCGGTACAAATTAAAACGCCTCGAAATCGATTTAAATCGGTTTAATTTAAATTGATCGTTTAATTGCATATCTCGCACAGACGACCGAATTAGCTTTCGAAACCTATTCCATTGCGTTCGGAATGCGGGGTAAACCTTAGAAACGTCAGCCGGCACGCTCGAATCGGAGTTCGAAAAAATTCGATGAATAGTAAATCGTGAAATTTTCTATAAAAGACCCCCTCTATCTTCACTTTGCAAACAACTCACAAACCCTAGGGTTTCAATTCAGAGCCGCCACCATCAAAACGAACGGCCATAAATTCCTAAACTTCTTTTGTCAATCTCCTCCAATCCATGCGTTATTTCAAGAAGTGTTCAACACGGAAGTTGTCGATCTAGGGGAGAGCTTCACATCTATACGGATATGATTGTCAACGGAGCATCGTTGGAGGCGCAGCTGGCCAGGGAAGTCGCACCATTTGGCCTCGTTTTTCGTGCAGTAGGGACCACCGAGCTTCGAGATACCTGGGGCGAAAGTGGAGGTGGCTGAGGCGGTTCGAGTGAAGGTGGAATGATGGGGTTTCGACGAACTATGGTGGCTCGACCGTTAACCCTAGCTAGGCGGCACTTGGGTTCGTTTTCACGTGATTGAACTGGGAGGGGAGAAGGTAACGTGCGGCAAGGATCTACGGTCTGGAAATCAGTGGCCACGATTGAATCTGGGTTTGAAATTTAAAAAGAAATATGTGAATTAATTATATCTAAATTGTATAAACTTTGAAAAATCGTAACTTGGTCATACGTTATCAGATTACGACGAGATTTTTTGCGATGGGATCGTATTGTCAAATACTTCGCTATGGAACTGATTTGGAGTCGTTTGGAGCTAATTTGAATTTCGGGTAAAATTAAACGCGCGTTTAATTTTATTCGAAATAAACGCTGGAACGGAATTTAAAATCAAGGTGAGATCTTCTCACTCAAATTTGAATGTGGAATTTTTACAGTTATTGATTGATGATTGACTGTTTGGATGTGATATTAGATATAGTAGGATATATATCTATATATAGCAATATATACATATTGGCATATGTATATATTGAATTGATGATTTCCCGCCTCGTATAGCGGATGAGACCCTATTGCGCCGTTAGTAAGCGGATTTTTATAAAACCCATATACCGCGATAATTCCGTACTGGAGCGGAATTGGTATTGTGCTAACATCTGTGGATGCAGGGAAACAGGTTGGAGGAATCCGACTGGATTCCTCACCGTATTGATTATTTACAGATATTTTGATATATTCTGTTATCATATGATGATATATGATATTTGACTGTTGTGATGGACTGATTGGTGTTGTTGCATCATCGGATTCAGTTTTGGAAATGTAAAAATAACAGCTTTTACTTTAAAAGGGTTTTTAAAGTGATTTTTGAAAATATACGTTTTATGGAATTTTTGAATCGATTTATAAACGTAAAATTTAAAAGCTATAATTTTTAGTGAAATATAACCGAAGTATCATTTTTTGAAATAAAAATCGATTTATTTATAAGATGGTCTAAATAGAGATTTTTGAATTTATTATGAAAGCTCTATATATAAGATTTATAAAATTTGATTTTTATAAATCAAAGTGATGAAATTATAAAGGAGTTTTAAAGACGTTTTAGATGATGTTAAAATGGGTTTTATAAAGGACAGAATAAATGATTTGTGAAGTCCTAAAAGAACGATTTTTGTAAATAAACGAATTATAAGTGTTTAACTTATAGAATGGACTTTTGTTAGAAAATTGAGTTATAAATTGAATTGGATAATAAAAGGAATTTATAAGTTGAAATTGTTATAAAATATAGAATTGTGATTTATAAACGTTGTTTATAAATCCGAAATCACTTATTTTGATAAGTGAATTGCAGAAGTTAATTTAAGGAGTTATACTCACGATTTTGGACAGTGAATATATTATTAAATAAAATGGATATGTTTTGGGAAAGCGATATTATAAAATGAAGTAATTGTTTTAAAAGATGTTTTAAAACGTGTGAATTATCGAAATCATAGATTTCAACATTTATTGTTGAAATAGACGTTTTCGAGAGAATAAGGAAATGATGGACTATAACACTGTTGTTATAGTAAATGATTTCCGAAAGGAAATGTTTTAGTGTAGTATTGGGATTTATATATCTATCTAAAATTCGAATCCCTATACTAGTGATTTTGAGTCGTCGTAACGATGTTTTACGCAACATTCGTTTTGACTCAAATAGATGTAAAATTTATGATTTCCTTAAAGAACGAATATATACTTAATATTGATTTAAGTATATTGAATATTTTCAAATGTTGAAAATAAATGATTTGGAAATTACTTATTATTAAATAAGTATGGAAATGCTTTTCCAATATGAAATAAACCGTTTTGAGAATTTATCTTCATAAAGATAAATCGAAAGTGAATATTTGAAAACGATTGAAAATCGAATATCAGTAGATATTTTGAAAGATATAAATTCACTATGGAATTTATAAAGGGAAGGGAAACTGTTTAGAAAAATAAATATTGATTTATTTTTGAAGTGTGGAAATTACATATCTAGTAAAGATATTTTTGGAAATTAAATAATTTGGAAAATTATTTGGAATCTGATGATGTTGCGCATCTTTATTGATAGTTAAATAACCGACTATCAATAATTACCTTTAGATAGGTATTTGTTGTGAATTGGATGAATTTGAATGCCACACTTATTTTTGAATAAGCGCTCACTATTCGGGTTAGCCGGGAAAGGACCATGGGGTCGTATAACCCATTCCGAATATGTGATACGTCGTTATGAATTGCATTCGAAGACCGGTGTTGAAGACCGGATATTTTTGAAAACGGAAGGATTACCGTCGAGTTACTCTACATCGGCTGATCTCCGGTTTAGAGGTTTTATCACCCTTAGTGACGGGAAGTCCTGACGTGATTGAAAATTATCCGGAAATGCAAGGGCTTCGTGAGAAGTGCCTTCGGTTCTGTTCGATCCCGGAACAGACTTGTATGGATTGTGTGTCTGACGTTACAATTTGAGATATAAAGCTGATTTCTTTCAAATACATTTCTGTTGGTGGCGGAGAATTTATTCTCTTAGCTTAACACCCTTCTCTGAGACGTACGAGCTCAGAGGTTATGTAGTTGAAATTTATCAGCGATATATCCCAATTTGGTAACGTGGCATACTGAGTGTTGCTGTGAAATGATCAGTGTTTGATCATTTGTGATATGATCATTTGTTTGATCTTATATCTTTGTGATCATAGGTTGATCATTTTGTTTGACCCGAAGCAGGGCTTTTTATAGAAAGCGTAGCTTTGTGGACGAGACTTCATCGAACCTCAACAACCCGGAAATGGTCGAAACAGGAATGTTGCGGCAAGGTTATGAGGGTCGCGCCCTTTAGGGTATGTCATTTCCTTCTGGAAAGGGGTGGTATCATGGTATGGAGCCCAGATACTTACTCATGTGGATACACTTTCTTTATGATGTGTGATGTTGGATATCGAGCGCTCGGATAAAGGTCCCAAAGGACCGGGTGATGACATATTCGTGAGTTACCTGTTACAGGGGTAACCCGGCCTTGTTTGGCAGAGAGCAGTTTGTCTCTCGGGACGTCCAGCCAGAGGCGATCCCAATCGGCAGGAGGAAAAGGAAGTTCCTTAGCCTGACCATTTGTTGGAAATCCAAAGAAACAATACGAACCCTGTACGGTTTTAGTTGCATTACCTGCTATGGAATGTGGCGGTAACCTGCTATTGAACATAGTAGCTATAGTAGGCATACGATACTGGTCGTATGTTCGCTAAGATTAATATTATACTTTCGAAATGTTTTTCTACACTATGCACTAATAATAATATCAAAATGATTTGATTTTGCGTAGTAAGCATATTTGACTATCATAAGAAGAAATCTCCTCCAATTCTGCGTTTGCATTGTGTGTGTGGCGGGAGGTCTTATGGTAGTTTCATTTTCCAAAAGCATTGCGAATTTGTTTTATTTTCTTTGTGAAAAATAACTGTTTTACGATCTCACACCAGTCACCATGACTGACTCGGAGTTTATTGTTCCCTTCTAAACTCTGGGTGCCCACCAATTTCCACACGGGCAGCCTAGAGTTATATTATCAGGATATTCTGGATATTCTGGAGCTTTGGAAGCAAGCTGGATGGCGAGACGTAGTATTTGTATCTGATATATTTATTCCGCTGTGTATTCTGTATGAGGACAAGTTATATAACTGTCCATTATTGTATATTGACTCTGATGATTGATGTATGTATAAACTGATATAGTTCTTTGTTTTAAAAGACTAGTAATTATCTATTGTATATTGTTCCGCTGCGATATGTGAGATTCTGATATTGTTTCTGTTTCTGATGTTGTTCTTTTGTTTCTTCTTTCTCTTTTCTTCTATTTTTTTTCTTCTACCTCTTCTTTTAAAACCCTAATGATTCGGTTTTTCGTTCACCTTGAGTAAATAGATGGAGATTAGTGTCTATTCAAGGGGTACGGAAAAGCGGGTTATTACAACTGTGAGATTTGAAAGTGTAGAATATCTTAGATTTTATCCTTATAATTAGTCTCTAAAATGAATTAAAAACCAATAGCTCGCATTTCTTGGCAACATACTAGTCAGAAAGTCACCTTAGGCTTTGGATCGATGTGTCCGAAGGTGTGGTTTATCACAAATGCAGTTGGAATTTAATAAGCAATGTTAAGAAGTATAACGTCGTAAATTTCAATTGTTTAAATCAGCATAATAGATTCGTCATTCAACTTCCTTAAGTTAATTCGGACTTACCCATTAAATTATTGCTTGGTATGACTTAGTGTTTGGTATGTATGTGCTGAAATGGAAAATAATAAATAATTATTTAAAATGGACTATTTGCACATAACAACCAAAGTGACTCGAAGTTATTAGGAGCGATGTTGAGTTTGTGGGTTTTAGGATATGATTCAAGAAATGGTATGAAAGTATCATTTTATAAGAATCGAAATAGAATAAGTATTGTGGTAGAAATATCGAATAGTTTGATTTTCAATCAAAATGCAAAGGAAGCATACGTCCATAAGAAAGAAACACTAAAAAGTACATAGATATTTCTAGACTATAAGTAAACAACATACTACTTATTGTTAATGATGTACTTGTGTTAAAATCAGTAATACTTTGGTTGTTTAATACTTGATATTGGATTTGTAAGTTATATCTTTTACAGTATGTATAAAGGATATTGGGAATGTTCCAAATGATATGCAAAGACACCTTATTAAAATATTTAATAAGGAACATGTAGGATGGATTCCTTATGCGTTAGCAACAGAAATTATCATACCTGTTGTATTGTCTACAATACCCTAGTTTGCTTATGTATTTGATACATGAAGCAAATATCAAATCCAAATTAAGATCACTAAATCATAGTTTAGAGTATTCTCGAGTATTTACTAAATACTAGAGAATTGTTTTATAGAAAGAACGAACTCCTTATGAAAGAGTGTACGAACTCAAACTTCATGAGTGATATTGAGTATAATATGTCAATATTAAATTCATATTCAAACCTTAATCAAGAAGCTTTAAGTTGGAAATGTTACAAATAAAACATTGTGGCCAATTCAACAAAAAGGAAAAGTACTGCCTTCGGTAGCGTTACGATAAGAGCAATGTATAAATATAAATGCATAAATTTATAATTGAGCTAGAGTGTTTCCAAGCACTAAGAATACTAATCACTGTTATATGATGACAATGTAATAATAAGAGCTCACCAGAAGTCGAAAAACATACTTCAAATAGTTCACAGGATAAAAGAAGTTTATCAGCATCGGAGAGAGTTAATTGATAGAGAAGACAATTAAAATAACATAGCAGATCCATTCATAAAGGGTCTAACTCGATCAATTCTCACCAAACTAATCGAAGGGATGGGATAAAGATTCCATAATCGTCCCCAGGTGTAAGTGGAACTGTGGGAGATTATTAGAGTTAGAGGTATGCCCTATGGGTAATTGTGTATTTGTTACATATATCTAACACGATAACCTATCTTACTTGAAATAAAAGGTTTTTTCTATTATATACTTGATATAATGTATTATATTAATTAATTAATTTAATTAGAATTATATTTAATAGAAAATCCATAGATGATGTGTTTATGATAGTAATTACTAATAGGTCTAATCATGAGTATTGTATCATAATATAATAAACACGTCATTTTAACTATTCCTGGTCAAGGTGCATCGAGACTGGATATCGATGCATTTGTTGCATCAAGACTTGATATCGATGCATCCGTTGAGACTAAAGTACGTAATGCACTCCAAATGTTGAGAAGTGTATTATTCATGACTATTGTTGAAACCAAGGGGTTATGTAAAGCCCCACCCCGAGACCTACATTAACAAAGAGTATTACTGAGTAATATTGTCTGCTAATGCGGAGAATAGGGCTGGTTAGGAGCGACCCTCTATAGCTTTTTCTTAAAAATGTATTGAATACATCAATTGTGTGCTCTAAATTTTTTTGTCTTTCTCAAGTGGATTAACATACTCAATATATGCTTAATACAAAACTACAGTGGTTAACGGATCTATCAGAACAAAATATAACAACGAACTCAAAAGATCACAGAGCAGCAGTCAAACATATATATACATATACATAGATACATCACAGTACATTGCATAGTGATACAAAAGTGGTGGTACAAAGACCATAATATATACATCAAGTCAAAATGAATAGATACATATTAGAATTTACAAATCTACTACAACTAACAAAAGGTGACTAGCAGAAAGTCCAAAGCGGAAGCAGCACAGCAGATATCTACAACAGGTGTCTAACCTGAAACTACTCGGTCTCACCCGAGTATATAAAAATACACGAGTCAGTCTAGCTTAAAATAAACTGATAATCATATAAAAGTTGAAATAAAGAGATAAGTGATAACAACTCTTCTTAAAAGGGAAGAAGCACTAACATATGCCAACTACTAAATATGAGGTAATATCACAAAAATACTTCTTATAGAAGTTTCAGGCAAATTCAAGAACAATATCAAATAATCACAAATATTCGCCTCATATCATCGGCATGTACAAAAGCCAATATAATGGCTCTCATCAATCATAACTCCTAAATAGGAGATTACAAATCTCAAAAAAGCCAAAGAATGGCAACTATAAATCACTATATGTAGAACTCGACTAAGATTTCAAAACTCCAAAATGTAATCACCATATAATAAACAACACGATAGCACTCAGGCTATATAAATAATCCAATAGAGACAACCATGGTGAAAACATTTATAAATCATCAAAATTCTAGAAATCAACATAAAGTAATCTATAAAAGCAACAATGTAAAGAATAGGACCCAACAGTCCAATATTAGCCCAATAGCTATAAATGTAGAAAGGACCCAACAACCCAATCAGTGGCCCAACAGCCTTCCAAGTACAATGTATAGGAGACCCAACAGCCCATGATTAGCCCAACAGCTATATATGTATACAGGACCCAACAGCCCATGATTAGCCCAACAGCTATATATGTATACAGGACCCAAATGCCCAAGTACTGGCAATAACTCGTGAATGTGTCACAAACTCTCAGAGAGTAACCCGAGTAGTGGTAACAGTGCGTCCCATACCGCACGTTCTCACTTATCGGTTTACTAACTGTAAGTCAATGCCACACTAGGAAACAAAATCATTTAAATCACAAATCGCCCTCTCAAAGGGTGTAAAATTAGCTTCAAACGAACAAGTCTGAAATTAACCGAAATAGTAACGCATGTGTCCCATACCACATGTTTTACTAAATCATTTAATTCTCTTCCTCATACGCTCGAAGAGTGCAAAAATGTGTATTTTATATAGGAAATAATTTTTTTTGAGAAAACAAATTTTTAAAACAATTTTCTAAAATCGTTTGGAAAACATTCCTTTGAAATTCCGTTTATTATAGAGAATATATATAATTTTAATAGCTTTAAAAATAATTATAAATATTTTAAAACATTTATTTCAAAAGCTATTTTATTATAAAAATCATTTCGAAATCGTTTTAGAAAACCCGTGTTCGAAAACATAAAAAATAGCCGAAAACGCTGAAAAGCAGCATATGAAATCATCTCCAAAAACACTTCAATCCGGAGTACGGATCAACAATAATGTTGGCTTACCTATTGATAGGTCAAAGCCCTTCAAAATGGTGTAAATATCACAAGAATTATTTTCCAAAAATCGCTGGAAGAAGTAAAACGAACAGAACAAAACACGGGAGAAAAAGGAAATTGAACTGGGCAAATATAAGTACCCAGGTCGACATGTAGGTTGACCTTCATGTTGCATAGGATAGCATGGGTCGACCCTAAGGTCGACCCCTATGGAAGTATGGTCTATCTACAGATCGACCTTCATGTTGCATAGGATAGCATGGGTCGACCCTAAGGTCGACCCCTATGGAAGTAAGGTCGACCTGATGGTCGCATATTCTACAGGCATTTCTGCCTCGTTCGAACTAGTTTTTGAGCAATTATTTCAGGCAGTTACCAGATGAATTAAGCTATGAAAATTGTTGGGCACCAACAACACATGGACAACAATTCGGAAGAATTACGGCATGATTTCATGCAAGAATTGAGAGATATGAACACAAAACGAAGCACCTTAAAACAGTTTTCTCTGTAAACTTTCAAACAATAGAATATCGTTTACAGTAACCAGTATTTGGCAATTTTCAGCTTGCATTTTAAGCTAGAATTGTGAGTTGTAACTCACCTCAGCATGATTTTAAGCGAATTGGTGATGCAAAATGATGTCTTTCAGGTCCAAAGAAGCTTCACTGACATGTAACTGAGAAGAAAAAGACATGCAGGCAAAGAGGATAAACGTTACAAACAACTTCTTTCTCAAATAGAAAATTGATGAAATGATTTTAGATTTTGGTTGTGATTACCTGTTATCCACTTTGATTTGCTAATTTATCTTCTTGATTTCACCTAATTTGAAGCTAGTTTCCAAAATTTGAAGGAAGCCACCATTTTTTTTCTTTTTCTCTGGTTGTTTTTAGAAGATGTTAGAAGGAGGAGAGAAAAGTGTACGTATAGTACAGTTTCTCCCTCCAGATCTTTCTTAGTGAATGGGTTTGGGTTTGAACCCATTACCCAAATAGACTATATATCCATACTTAGTTAAAATTTAACTAAGTTATTCAATGTTACACTTTAATTCACCATATTTTCACATATTTACATATATTTTTTCCAAATAAATTTTAGACAACAAATGTTTATGTTAACTAAAATGTTTTCACAACATATAAAAGATTATTTTAGCCATAAAAATCAATTTCTATTATTAAAACTCCATTTTTAATTAAATACTTCAATTTACACTATTAATTACATAAAACACTATTTTAACATCAATATTTACACAAAAATCATTTTCTTGTCCAATTAAATACAACAAACCTTACTAACAACATTTTTACATCCAAAAATTATTTTAGAACAAAATTCCACCTTTTTATTTATAAAATATACCATAATAAATTCAAATACTTCATTTAAATTAATAAAATCACATTTGGCAATAATTTGCAAAATTATTGCATTTTCTCAAATTAAAACCATAAAGTGCTCGTTTTTATCACAACTAATACAATAATGTTTTTAAAACTTTATTTTCAACATTTTACATTTATTTCAACAAATTAATGTTAAAATAAATTCTTTTATCCCACTTTATTAATTTAACTAATCCCCAAATTATCATATTGCCATTATTCACAATTTATTACCAACCAAACCATTATATTTTACCAAAATCCATTGTTTATTCAAAATAAACAATTTTAGCAAATTTACAACTCCGATTTATTTTATTTCTCATTTTCAAATTTTATTCTCTTTCAAATATAAAATTTGAAACTCAATTTATTCCTAACATTTTATTTTAATTCGAATTCAACCAAACTCATATTTTAAATCTATTGTACTATAGTTTTCTCCAAAATAAATGTATTTTCTCCAAAACTCCATATTTAGATCATTTTCAATAATTTTACATCCCTCATCTCAAATTTTCCGCAAATAAATTCCAAAACCCAAATTTTATATTTTACTTAGATAATTCATTTAAATTATCTATCCTAAATTATATTTATCTCTTGACTAATAAATTATAATCTCATTATAATTTATTATAATTGTTATTAACAGGTAATTGCAAAACCAGGGTTGTTACAGACTCCCCCTTATAAAAATTGCGTCCTTGCAATTTCTAGAGAAGAGCTGTATTCAACACAATTTATTTCATCTAGCAAAAGAGAATTGATAAGCTTGAGTTTAAATTTCTCACCCTCAACACAAGAAGATAGATAACCAAAAAAAGATCGCTTGATAAATTCTATGGTTTCCCAAGTGTAGTTATTGGGATTATCAAATCATTGAATCATTATGAGTGGTACATCCCTATTTCGAAGGTGTTTCACCTTCGAAGCAAGAACATAGATAGGATGTTACACAATAGATAAATCAGGTGAGATCGATTCCTCAGAAGCTTCTCGAATAGAGTCAGGACTTTAGCATAACTTTATCCCGAACTCCACCCAACAAGATGGTAATCGATATAATCTTCCGTACAAAGCTACGAAAGGAGCCATACCAATATTAGATTGATAACAATTGAGGTAAGAAAACTCAATAAGAGGTAGGTGGTCTCTGTCAATACCACCTAGATCATACGATTGCATAAGTGCAAGTCGCTAAATAATTGCACAAAGGCAAGTTAAAACACAAGAAATAGATTTTATACTTTCTTTTATTAATCAAATATTCTAAGAGTTTTCAAACCCATTATCTTCATAATCAAATTCTCAATTTTCAACACTTGAAAATTTACAAAGCTTCTTATTTAAATTTTAATTTAAGCTCATTACTCTTTATTTATATTAAAATAAAATTTAAGTTGTTTCATCTTCTGATTCTATCACAAATATATATTAGTTTGCAACGTATTTACCCATACTAATAATCAATTCAGTTACACTCACAAAATAGGTAGAATTACATTTGACCATTATGGGAAACAAATCATTTTCAATTTCATACTTGCTATAAAGAACTCAAGCTTTGACATAGCAAACAATAAAATCTGAGAACTCTTATAAAATTAAAGTTATTCTACTAAGTCTAAGCTTTCCAGCAATATAAAGATCATCAAAATAGAACTCACGGTTTGAAAGTTATGCTAAATTTACTTTCAGATTAAATCTTAGAAATTTTATAATAGGACAGAGATGTCCATTCCTTTTCAAACCCATTTTAGACTAAATAAAATGCAAAATCTTCCAAAAGGGTAAAATAAGATTTATAGCTTACTGAAAGCACTTTCATTTACAAAAATATTGAGCCCATTTGGAGTTTTAAATCTCAAGTTATCGTTGTTTTAGTACAACACTTTTCTAAATGAAATTTCAGCTTTTAAATCAATTTTTAAAAATAAATTGAAATTGCCAAACCATTCTAATTTCAAGCTACATTTTTTAAACAAACTTTTTATGCTAAATCATTTATTACTTGATCGTCTTTTTCGGAAAGCTAAGACATTCAAAATTATAATTAACTTCATGTAATTATCTTTAAAAGAAACAATTCATTAATTAGATCCATTTTTATCACTTTACCCAATCAAGTTTTTTTTCAAACGATTAACTTTGAAGACTCATTTTGAAAGATATTACTAATCTCATCCATTATTAAGAGGTAAGTATCCATCCAAAATAAATTTTGGATTTAAATATTAATTTTTAAATTGTTCTCACAATTTTAAAATGATTGAATCTCATGCCTTATTCATTTATTATACCTAGCATTCCTTAATATAGCCTTTTATAATAAATGAACCATTTAAATTTATATTTTCTCTTGTCACAAAATTAAATTCCATCTTATTATCAACATAAAACTAGCTAAGGTTGATAATTAACTTAAACTTGTTTTCAAAAGAATTTTACAATTCATACCAACAAGTTTTAATACTATCAAAATTTAAAACAAGGGCTTGCTCACAAACTTATGCTAAAAGTCTAAAATTAGCATTTCTTTATTTTCCTTTAAGATAGAGTTTTAAATCTTACTATCTATTATTATTCAAATAACCAATTGTCAAAACAACTTTTTATAGTCAATATTTATAACTTTGCACTAAAATATTCAATTGATGTTTTAATTTTTCTACCCAATGCATTTTCTTATCTTGAATACATCATTTTATTAATCAAATCATCACATGATATTCTTTCCAATTAAAATATCTTTTTAATTAGAATTATTTACTTTACTTACTCAAATTCCCATATGATATCATTATTTAGATTCCTATTGGTTATACTTACATAACCAATTAAAAGCATAATCATATTTAGTTTCACAAATTTCAAATAATATAGTGGCATTGCCTCACCATTCGTTTATAGTGAATGACCCAATCAATTGGCTGCAGAGTTGACCAAATGATCAAAACTGCCTCGCCACTTATCCAACAATCACTATGGTTCAATGGCTACATTTATCTTCTATAATAAAATTAATACTCAATCCCATATTTATTTATTTTCAATCTTTTACTTATTGCAACTCAATTTACTGTGTTTGACTGTCTCATCAAAGCACTTAGGAAATTCCTATCAATAACGTTGATCAGGCGCATCGACCAGAATTCGTAAAGTACTCGATGGACAGTCCAACACAAAATCATTTTCGATATGATAAACATGCCTCTTATATAATTTCACAAAATACTCTTGGCTTATCTCAATAAAAAGGATCCAAATATACTTATAAGTATCTTATATTAGAAATAATTGCAATTTAAATTATTTCTTTTGCTCATCATCAATGAATACAAGGATGAAATCATCGATATATTCCCAGAATACTCGATTCATAAGATCGACGAAATAAGCTGGAGTGTTCGTTAAACCGAACGGCATAATGAGCCACTCATAAGATCCATATCGAGTGCAGAATTCAGTAAGAGGAGTGTTGCCCTACGCAACTCAAAGCTGATGAAAATCGGTGGTAAGGTCAAGCTGAGAAAAGACCCTAGCACCACTCAATTGATCGAACACGTCATCGATCATAGGCAATGGATATTTATTCTTGATGGTTAACTCGTTAAGCTTGCGGTAATCAATGCAAAGCCTAAGAGTACCATCAGATTCCTTAACAAAGATGACCGTGGCACCCCACGGTGAAGAATTGGACTAAATGAATTGCTTGGCTTCAAGCTCCAACAATTGTGTTTTGAGTTCCTCATTTTCCTTAGTGGGCATCCTTGTGGGAGGACAATTAACAGGCTGAGCACATGGAATGAGGTCAATACGGAACTAAATTACCCGTTTAGGTGGCAAACCCGAAACGGACTCAAATACATCGGCAGAATCACAAACAACTGGAATTCGAGATACTTCATCATCATCTCGAGACTCAAGAGCAAATAAAGATACTTCAGAATCTCCATCAACATTCCGAAGAACAAGAGACAACAAATCAGCCGAATTAGGATACCTAAGATATAGTATCCTTTCAGAACATAGAATTAGGGCTTGATAATAAGCAAGCCAATCCATCCCCAAAATCAAACTAAACCCAAGATAGTGAGTAATGTGCAGATTCACAGGAAAAGGAAAACATCAAAGAATAATCTTAACATACTCACACAACAAGCTAAGTTTTGCGGATCCCCCCAATAGGATTCGCAACACCCCGAGACCCCCATTAACAAAGAGTATTACTGAGTAATAATGTATGCTAATGCGGATAATAGGGCTGGTTAAGAGCGACCCACCGTAGCTTTGTCTTAAACATGTATTGAATGCGTCGATTGTGTGCTCTAATTTTTTTTTCTTTCTCAGGTGGATCAACATACTCAATATCTGCTTAATACAAAACTACAGTGGCTAACGGATCTATCAGAACAAAATATAACAACGAACTCAACTGATCACATAACAACAGCCAAACATATATATACATATACACAGATACATCACAGTACACTACATAGTGATACAAAAGTGGTGGTACAAAAACCACAATATTTACATCAAGTCAAAATGAATAGATACATATCAGAGTTTACAAATCTACTACAACTAACAAAAGGTGACTAGCAGAAAGTCCAAAGTGGAAGCAGCATATCAGATATCTACAATAGGTGTCTAACCTGAAACAACTCGTTCTGACCCGAGTATATAAAAATACACGGGTCAGTCTAGCTTAAAATAAACTAAATAGCATATGAAAGGTAAAATAAAGGGATAAGTGATAACATCTCTTCTCAAAAGTGAAGAAGCACTAACATATGCTAACTACTAAATATGAGGTAATATCACTAGAATACTTCTTATAGAAGTTTCTCGAAAGAGGAAAATTCAACAACAATATCAAATAATCACAAATATTTGCCTCATATCATCGGCATGTACAAAAGCCAATATAATGGCTCTCATCAATCATAACTCCTAAATAGGAGATTACAAATCTCAAAAGGCCAAAGAATGGCAACTATAAATCACTATACGTAGAACTCGACTAAGAGTTCAAAACTACAAAATGTAATCACCAAAATAAACAACACGATAACACTCAGGCTATATAAATAATCCAATAAAGACAACCATGGTGAAAACATTTATTAATCATCAAAATTCTAGAAATCAACATAATGAAATCTAGAAAAGAAACAATGTAAAGGATAGGACCCAACAGTCCAATATTAGCCCAACAGCTATAAATGTAGAAAGGACCCAACAGCCCAATCAGTGGCCCAACAGCCTGCCAAGTACAATGTATAAGAGACCCAACAGCCCATGATTAGCCCAACAGCTATATATGTATACATAATAGGACCCAACAGCCCAAGTACTGGCAATAACTCGTGAATGTGCCACAAACTCTCAGAGAGTAACTCGAGTAGTGGTAACAGTGCGTCCCATACCACACATTCTCACTTATCGGTTTACTAACTGTAAGTCAATGTCATACTAGAAAACAAAATCATTTAAATCACAAATCGCCCTCTCAAAGGGTGTAAAATTAGCTTCAAACGAACAAGTCCGGAATTAATTGAAAATGTAAACGCATGTGTCCCATACCACATGTTTTACTAAATCGTTTAATTCTCTTCCTCATACGCTCGAAGAGTGCAAAAATGTGTATTTTATATAGGAAATAATTTGTTTTGAGAAAACTAGTTTTTAAAACAATTTTCTGAAAAAGTTTGGAAAACGTTCCTTTGAAATTTCCTTTATTATAGAGAATATATATAGTTTTAATAGCTTTAAAAATAATTATAAATATTGTAAAACATTTATTTCAAAAGCTATTTTATTATAAAAATCATTTCGAAATCATTTTA
Organism: Allium fistulosum; assembly: GCA_030737815.1. Classification (NCBI taxonomy): domain Eukaryota; kingdom Viridiplantae; phylum Streptophyta; class Magnoliopsida; order Asparagales; family Amaryllidaceae; genus Allium; species Allium fistulosum. Next base: position 1,307,416,087 of record CM060904.1, on the reverse strand, counting down.
GAAAACCCGTGTTCGAAAACATCAAAAATCACCGAAAACGCTGAAAATCAGCATACGAAATCATCTCCAAAAACACTTCAATCCGCAGTACGGATCAATAATAATGTTGGCTTACCTATTGATAGGTCAAAGCCTTTAAAAACAGTGTAAAATATCATAAGAATTATTTGCCAAAAATCACTAGAAGAAGTAAAACGAACAGAACCAAACAAGGAGAAAAAGGAAATTGAACTGGGCAAATACAAGTGCCCAGGTCGACATGTAGGTCGACCTACTGGTCGACCTTCATGTTGCATAGGTCGACCTATGGATAGCATGGGTCAACCCTAAGGTTGATCCCTTTGGAAGTGTGGTCGACCTGATGGTTGCATTTTCTACAGGCATTTCTGCCTCGTTCGAACTAGTTTTTGAGCAATTGTTTCAGGCAGTTACCAGATGAATTAAGCTATGAAAATTGACATGTACCAACAACCACACATGGACAACAATCCGGAAGAATTCCAGCATGATTTTATGACAAGAATTGAGAGATATGAACATAAAATGAAGCACCTTAAAACAGTTTTCTCTATAACTTTCAAGCAACAGAATATCGTTTACAGTAAGTAGTATTTGGCAATTTTCAGCTTGCAACATGATTTTAAGCTAGAATTGTGAGTTGTAACTAACCTTAGCATGATTTTTAGTGAATTGGTGATGCAAGTTGATGTCTTTCAGGTCCAAAGAAGCTTCACTGGCCTGTAACTGAGAAGAAAAAGACATGTAGGCAAAGAGGATAAACGTTACAGACAGCTTCTTTCTTAAACAGAAAATTGATGAAGTGATTTTAGATTTTGGTTTTGATTACCTTGTTATTCACTTTAATTTGCTAATTTATCTTCTTGATTTCACCTAATTTGAAGCTAGTTTCGAAATTAGAAGGAAGCCACCATTTTTTTTCTTTTTCTCTGGTTGTTTTTAGAAGATGTTAGAAGGAGGAGAGAAAAGTATACGTACAATACAGCTTCTCCCTCCATATCTTTCTTAGTGATTGGGATTGGGTTTGGGTTTGAACCTATTACCCAAATAGACTATGTATCCATACTTAGTTAAAATTTAACTAAGTTATTCAATGTTACACTTTAATTCACCCTATTTTCACTTATTTACATATATTTTCCCCAAATAAATTTTATACAACAAATGTTTATTTTAACTAAAATATTGTCACAACATATAAAAGATTATTTTAGCCATAAAAATCAATTTCTATTATTAAAACTCCATTTTTAATTAAATACTTCAATTTACACTATTAGTTACATAAAACACTATTTTTAACATCAAAATTTACACAAAAATCATTTTCTTATCCAATTAAATACAACAAACCTTATTAACAATATTTTTACATCCAAAAATTATTTTAGAACAAAATTCCACATTTTTATTTATAAAATATACCATAATAAATTCAAATACTTCATTTAAAATTAATAAAAATCACACTTGGCAATAATTTGCAAAATTACTGCATTTTCTCAAATTAAAACCATAAGTGCTCATTTTTATCACAACTAATATAATAAAGTTTTTAAAACTTTATTTTCAACATTTTACATTTATTTCAAAAAATTAATGTTGAATTAAATTATTTTATCTCACTTTATTAATTTAATTAATCCCAAATTATCATATTACCATTATTCACAATTTATTACCAACCAAACCATTATATTTTACCAAAATCCATTATTTATTCAAAATAAACAACTTTTAACAAATTCACAACTTCAATTTATTTTATTTGTCATTTTCAAATTTTATCTCTCTTTCAAATATAAAATTTTAAACTTAATTTATTCCCAACATTTTATTTTAATTCAAATTCAACCCAAGTCATATTTTAAATCTATTTTCCTCAAGTTTTCTCCAAAATAATATATTTTCTCCAAAACTCCATATTTAAATCATTTCAATAATTTTACATCCCTCATCTCAAATTTTCCCCAAGTAAATTCCAAAACCCAAATTTTAGATTTTACTTAGATAATTCATATGAATTATCTATCCCAAATTATATTTATCACTTGATTAATAAATTATAATCTCATCATAATTTATTATTAATGTTATTAATGGGTAATCGTAAAACCAGGGTTGTTACAGGTTACATAATGGTAGTCATTGGATAACTATGGAATAGATCACTTGATAGTTTTCTGTTGGTTAACATAACTAAGGTCAAATAAAAATATCAATGTGACTAATTTACATAATTCTCACTTGAGAATATAGTTTATCTTCAATATGAAAGATCCACTTTGATTATAGTCAAATCATGATATGACGTCCATTGAGTGACTATAGTTGGATCGAGTTGAAGTACTGAAAGTGAAATACTATCCAAAAGAGAATTCGTCTCCTTATTTATAAATGATTAGTATCATGGTCAACTCAAGTCAACTTAAAGTCAAAATCTCTAGCTGAAGTAATTTGGTTAATAATAATTGTTATTATTGAATCAAGGACTTTGTGTTTGGACTATAGATTTGAATATGGACAAGATTGGAGTTTTGACATTACCAAATTCTGTAAGTCCAGATATAGTTTTGACAAAGAAAATTGGTGTAAAGAATTATCACAACTGGGTAATGCTTAACAAAGTAAAATTAAAATTTACCAAAACCAAATAAGTGATTAATTTGGCCAAAATGCCACACCGCCTGCTAAGTGACATGTGAATGTTAATTTTAGAATAATTCGATATTAATTGCTGACCAAATTTACACCTAAAGAGTCACACAATCGAAACGTTGTATATTCCTTTCACCACATGATATAATTAATTTGTAATTGTTATAAATTAATTAAAATAACTAATATTTATGAAATATTAATTATAAAATTTTATTTGTTGTGTTAAGCAATATTAATAAATATGTTTATAGTAATTATAAGTATATTAATCGATATGCGATATCGATATGCGATATCGATATGCGTTTAAATTGGATTTAAATGCGATAAGTATTGTTTGGGCTTAAAAGGATTTGAAGCCCATATGTGGCACGGGAATTTCACCAAGATAGATCATGTATAGGGTGGATAAGATGGCTATTGGCTTGGGCTTTCGATATTTTAAGGGGAAGAGAATGAGTAAGAGAAGAAAGGGGATCTTGATCCTACTTTATCTCTCTATCCTCTCCTTTATAAACAGATGATAATCATCACTTTTCTACCACTTTTTGGAGCCTCTAACTATAGCTTTGGTGGTCAAAATTGATGTCCCTACTCTCCTCCATTTCCAGGCTCAAACCAAATAAATATAAAGCTATTCTGAAGCCAGTGCTCAATAATTTAAAGCTAGCACCTTCGAGAATGGAATAGGATTTAAAAGAGCACTTCCGATCCAGATGCATGGAGCTTCCTTCTTAGTTTGTGATGCATAGAGCTCCTGATTCAAATTCATGGAGTATCATATTCTTTGGTTTCTAGGTACTTCTAACACCTTAGTATCGGGTGGTGGCCATGCCGGAACTCGATATCGAGGTGTGATAGGTGGTGGCCTTGCCGGAACTCATCTTAGGGGTACCTGAGTTTTCTTTGATACTTGTATTTAGTTTTGTTACCTGCCAGGCATGTTGGCAGCACCTTATTATTGTGATATATATAGTTGCATGTGTGCTCTCCTCTATTTATAGAGGATCACACATTTTTCTCAAAAATGGATTTAAAAGAGCTCGTGTCTTCATTTTAATGTGTATTTGATAGGCTCTAGTGAATGTATGTTTCTGATTTACAAATATAAATTAATAATATATATTATATTATATGATGTTTAGATCAATACTGATGAATCTAGCGTACTGATATTCCGTCACATTTATGATGGATGCTTACTTGTATGCCTATATAATTTATAAAAAAAATTCATGCAAAATATACATACCTAATACTCACGACATAATTTTTTAATTAATTAAAAATTAAAAAACTATTTTAAAATTTGAAATACATAGTTTTGGACCTAAAAGACTTAAAAAAAAAGAAAATAAATATTTAATATATAAATATACTATTTAAATCAAATCAATTCAATTGATCTATAGAATAAATAAATATATCAATAAAATATAATATAATTTTATAAAATTAATTTCACCCTTAATAAGTTTTTAATATATAAAAAAAAATTAGTTTTCAAAATAAACATATTTATATGCGAAAACTAATAATTAACTTAAAATTATTTTTAAATTACAATATATATATATATATGTAAATATTTTAAATATTAAAACATTGTTTAGATTTTAGAATATATTATAAAAAATTTCTTTTCAAAACTATTTTATTTAATTTTATCAATTTTTGTACTAAGTTTTAAATCTAATAAGTATTTAAAATAAATAAAAAACCATTTCTACCATGAGCATTATCTGATGTGTGTGTGTATATTATATAAATTATATATATTTATTTATTTATTTTTATTTATGTATTAATATATATATATATATTATTAGAAAATTATTTATAGGTATATGTACACAAATATAATTAAAAAACTCAAAAAAATTCGGTTTCTATAATAAAATAAATAAATGAATTTTAGTCTTTTATATCAAATGAATTTGCATTTATGTACATTCATATATACATATATAATTATATACATATTTTATAAATTCATTATACATATTATTAAAAAATAAATATATAATTTTGTTTTGTATAAATAAATTAAAGCACATAAGCATACATTTGGATGATAAATTTGTACACTAGAGGGGCTATCATATACGTTGTTGTGTAAATTTCAACATTTATACACGAACATGTCAAACCTTGGATGAATTATGTTATATTACATATGCACATGCATATATGTGTGTATATGATACACGTATATATAATATAACATTAATTACATGATATAAAACTATATTATAAATTTAAATGAAATAATGATTTTACTTAAAAGTAATTTAGAACTGTTCTAAATAAATTAGATTTCATAGGCCTACAATAAAGATCCAAAATGATAAAAAAAAGTTGAAGTTCACTCATTTCTTCTGCTATGGGCTGGTCTACTTCCTACAAAATGTTTCCCAATCTGAAAAGAATCGTGCCACGAGATTAATGAAAAGAGAGGGAGCTTATAATATATATGTATATATTGGATTATATATATATATATATAATCAGAAAAAGAAGGGAGAATAGTCCATACCCGAACAAGGTGTTTTAGGAGGCATACCTAAATTTACTTAGAAAGAAGGGAAGGAGAAACTTTTGAAGATCTCCAAGAAGTAAAGACAGGAGAGTGAAGGATGCTTATTAGCCATTTTTTGAAACCCATGTTAGAAGGGGACCTTGCTCTAGAATGAGCCAGAGGAGGAATATCCTCAGAAGAAGGAGGAAGGAGCCCTAAGGTTTGTTGTAAGGAGGCCATAGACTTATAGAGAGAAGGACAAGAAGTATCAATGGTAGGATCTTGGGTTGGAAGAGTAGTCACAGTGGAGACAATGTTGGAAGTAGGAACTTAAGGCAGAGATGTAGTAAGCTCGGCTTCTTTTTTCTTTTTGAAGGGAGCCTCAAAGAAAATAAGCTCGACAGTAGAATCTTTTCGTTTCATTGATCTAGACGGTGCTAAAGAATCTTTTGCCGTAGAAATAATAGACTGTGAAATTAGGGTTTTTGACAACCCATACGTCTCGACATCTTTAGAAAAGAAACAAGAAAATCAGGAGAACCTTTGCTATATGATAAAGCATCTACACCAACCAGATGTACTTCAGGAAGATCTTTTCATAAAGCAAGAAGTCTAAGGGTAATTCATTTTATATAAAGAAAGGAAAAGGTAGGAGGTGAAACCTGCAGAATACCTGGGACTGCCAACTGTTGGGTGTTATACTGAAGAATTCACAAAGAAAGCATCGATTTTGACTACGATAAGGGTCGGCGGGCAATTTCTCGTTTTCTTCATCATCATAGGTACACCTAAAACATGATGAGATGGTTGAATCAGAGAGTACTTTCTTATTTTTTCTTCAGTAAGGAGTCTCATTAGACCCCTTGAGAATCTGAGGCATGAATAAATCGATTAACCTTGCATAAAATCTTAGGATCCATGTTTTTCGATTCATCAACTGACAATCGCGACCATAGATAAATCAATAAAAATCAATAATGCTAATATAAGCAATAATTAAACAAAAATAACTAGAGAAAAGTAATTTACCAGGGATAGAAAACTTTCCAATAATGTTTGGAGAATAACATCTAACGAAAAAATTTGACGACTCCAGGCTCTTGGCCAATTAATGAAATTGGAAACAACTCCACTACCCATAGAACTAAAATAGTAAATAGAACCTTTAGGTTGGTGCTTCATCTTCTAAAGGGTGACCAGAGAGCACAGGGTAGAGGGAGATAAATCTTCCAACTTAAGTTCCTTAAATAATATGAATAAATAATTGATATAACTGTAGGAATTGGGATTTAGTTGGATAAGAGCAATCCTAAGATAAGATAAGACACTAGACATGATTGGATTAAAGGATAAATAGCACGAATGATATATACGAAGAGGAGTGAAGGAAAAAAAACCCTTCTAGAGGAGAGTTCATTCTGTCATCTTGGACGGGAGCCCTAGTTTCAACCCGTAATATGCCAAAATAATGTAGAACAGAATCGACATCCTCTTATGTAGTAAAATTGGATTGGTGAGAGGTGTAGATATTTTCCTTAGAAGAATCTTTAACGTTAGGAGATTTGGGATACTTAGTCGTTCCTTAAGGGGTCTCTATTTTACCTCCGGTGATTAAATTTTTAAGTATGAAATTGGTCTTCGCTAACTAAGAGTGTTATCCCACTTTGTAGCAAAGTCGAGATATCAAGAAGTTAACTGAAAATCGATGATTATTCATCCCAGATATTGATTATGCATCACAGGTTCACTATGGATGTCGACGAATTTTGCTCGAGTCCGGAATGAGCTATAATCGACAAGACATGACAAGCAAAGCTGTGAAAGCCAACGTTTCAAGGCAATCCGAGTTCGCAAGCTCAAGATATGATCGATACAAGATGAGGAAAACACGACGTTCGTATCGATCTCGATGCCTTGTTCGAATTGATCCAAAGAAGTTCTGTTCGTATCCATCAAGGAAAGTCTGATTTTGAATCGATCATGTTCGAATCGATCCATGTTCGCGCTGTTCGAATCCATCGAGTTCGACTCGATCAAGGTGACTTCGCTTCGTATCCATCGTGTTCGTCTCGCTCCAGTAAAGTCTTATTCGTATCCATCGAGCGTCGACAGTTCGTATCGATCCATAGCAAACCACTAATTCGTATCGATCGATTTACATATATTCGATGGATACGAACACCACGATCGATCGATACGAATGATATTCGTTGAAGCGACCGATGCGAATAACGCCATGGCGATCGATGCGAAGGAGGCGAAACACAATCATTGTAAACTATCGAGGCGAACAAAACAAAATGGTCAATACGAACTGGACTCCGATGTTGGATGCGAATAAGACTTTGCCAACTCAATGCCAAAAGTGGATCGATCCAGGATATTCGCGCCAAGTCACCTTGCGCTCACGTGCTTGAACGATACGAACGTATCGAGTCGAACGAAGCAGCCAACTGAAAATCCCAATTCGTATCGATCATATCTCCTAATCCACAGGTCCAAATGCTATGAAATTTTCATATGAGCTTACGTACAAGCTAAAGAATGTTCACACTGAGTTTCGACTCCATTAGACAAAATCTTGATTGATACGAATTACGTTCGTATCGATCATGAATCGAGTCGAAACTTCACGGGCTTGGTCGCGTGGGCCCACTCTCGTGCCAGAAGAAGTCTCCCGAGATCTGAGCGAAATATCAGCCTCCTACACCTATAAATAGACCCCTAGAGCCTACAGAAAAGGGACTTTTGGATCGAGCAACGTCCAGACTCTGTCAAAATCATGATTGAACTCAAACTCCATTATTGTACTCGAAAATTACTGTTGTAACCCGTGGTATTCAGTGAAGAACATAAATAAAAGATTATCTTTTGAAGTGGACGTTGGCCGGAGATAGCCGAACCATTATAAATCTTGCGTCTCTGTCTATTTCTTTCCGTTTTAAGTTCATCATTCTTCACTTTTTATCCTCTACACTACTTAGATCTGCGATTTGTGATTACATATTGCTGATTTGTGTTCATACACTGGTGCTTTCACGACATTCAGGGTTTGTGACTAATTTTGGCGCAAACACTTTGGTGCTTTCATTGAGAAGGACTCACACCCACTATACCAGATTTGGAGTTCAGATTTGAAAGCTTGAGGAATTCATATTTGAAAGACAATGGCGTGACAAACAAGTAGAAGACAAAGAGCCGAGATAAGCCAATAAGGGGAAAGCCAAGAGGCGTCCTCTGGAGCTGGAGAAGGACTAGCTTTGATCTACATTACCAGGGATGAAATGGAGGCTATGGCGGATTCAATTCATGAAAGGTTGTTGAAGAGTCAACAAGGAATGATGCAAAACTTCTTTGATCAGATGAGAACAGCCGGAGCACAGAACTTTGGACCGACGACGGTGACTGCGAATGTAGGACAAGGAGCTAGAGCCCCAGAGACCAATGGAGGTCAGATCGAAGATCAGAACGAAGAACTTGAAGGCAATCAACAAGGACCTGGGGGCAGACCCTCGGGATCTGACATTGGGAGGCCCATAGATGGAGCTCAGCATGCTAGAGCCAACGCCAATGTTAATGAACCACACGAAGAATATTACCCGGAATACCCTTCGAGACCTGGGGGGCAGGATAGAAGCATGCTGAGGGGGCAACCCCTGGATGGAGACGAAAGAATGGCTGGATTAGTGCGACAGATAATGAGGGGAGGATTGTCAAGCGGAGGCTTAGAGGAAGTTAGCCGGAGTCTGTTCACTCCGAATATCAGAAATGCGAGAAATCCTCCAAAATTCAAGCTACCCATTCTGGAACCTTATGATGGGAAGTCGGACCCGACCATGCATATTACCAGATATATCAGACATATGGAAGTGCTGGGAGCATCCGAGGAAGTGATGGCACGATGTTTCCCTTTATTCTTATCAGATTTGGCTGCGCTTTGGTTTAGACAGCTAGAGAACGGATCTATCAGAACGTGGGGTGAGCTAGTGGAATGCTTCATGGGACAGTTTAGGGTCCACATGACGCGACCCAAGAGTGTAATGACCTTAGCTTCGATAAAGCAAAGGACCAGAGAGTCCATAAGAGATTTTTTATTACGATTCAATGCGACAGTGGCTTCAGTGGATCGCCCAGATCCATCAATGATTTTGATGGCGGCGGTAGCCGGAGTTGCTGAAGGCACAAAGTTTAAGGATTCTTTGGCAAGGGATCCACCACAAGATCTTGGAGAATTCTATCATGAGGCTGAAAGATTCATTCGGCTAGAAGATTCACGCGCCGAAAGGCAAGAAGCAAACGTTGTGCAAGGCGAAGGAACCTCCAAAGAACAGTCTGAAGCAGACAAAGGGAAGCAAAAGCAGGACGACAAATACGATGGTCCTGATAAACGGAAGAAATTCCGGGAACGCAGATTCAGACAGTACACAGACTTGACGGCGAACCTGGAACGGATTTACACGGAGACTAGGGGGCAGCTCCCCTATCGAAAGCCACCCAGGAGAGATCCCACAGAACGGGAACGTAGAAGTGAAAAGTACTGCCTATTCCATGAGCTGGAAGGGCATACTACCGATGAATGCCGCCATTTGAAGGATGAGATAGAAGAACATATCCGAAGTGGTAGACTGCCACAATACACCAGACATCGAACACCGACCGTAGGACCTGAGCAACTACCGCCTCCACCTAACAGGACTAATCATGGATCAGGATCATGGCTCGTCATCAATTGATTATGATGGCAAGGGCCAAGTTCAAAATTTGGACTTTGGTCGATTGGGTTCCTTAGATTTGATTTCAAAATAAAACGGCTATTCCACTTACACATGTACGGGAACCAGAGAGATCCTCAGGCTTGCTCTGATATGGTAATACACCGCTCTGCCCGGAGAGGCAATGCCTAGTTTTTCCAGTTGTTTGAGATTGAACATCTGGAACTTGAATTTAATAAATGAACTTGAATTTCTCTAAATAAACCTTTGACCGGAGAGTTAAAGGATGAATATTGAAAACCAGCATGGAAATGATCGCTTTATGACCCTACCCGGAGAGGTGGGGTCCGGAGTGCAGGAAGTGAGTCGCTTCGCCGGAGAGCGACAAGATCGACTCACTTAACGTCGTTCCCCATTCACCGGAGAGTGATTGGATTGGGGTTCGATAAGAGCCCGGAGTGGCTGTAATCGTCCTAGGATTTAGGCCAAGACATCGCTTAATGTTGAAAGACACTGAACCGGAGTGCAGGGGGTGTTGCGGCTTCGCCGGAGAGCGACAGGATCGGCTCACTCGACGTTGTTTCCCCATTCACCAGAGAGTGATTGGATCGGGGTTTGATAAGAGTCGAAGAGGCTATGATCGGTCCAGAGAGACCAAGACATCGTTGTATGCCCTCACTGGAGCCAGAGTGCAAGGGATAGAAAGCAGCTACAAGATCTTTCTATTCGATCGATAGGTTTGGAATGGACTTAGCAAGGATCCAGAGTGACCATCGATAGTCCGAAGAGGCCATAGAATCTGATTATTGACTTACGCAAGTGGAAATGGATACTGATTAGGCTTCGAACAGCCACAAACTTGATTGACGATACTATAGCTGTGAATAAAACATGAGCTCACAGCATCCGATTTGAAGCTATTCAAAACACGCCTTTTTACCAAAAGGAATATTTTGGGGGGCAAAATGTAATCCTACTTTGTAGCAAAGTCAAGATATCAAGAAGTTAACTGAAAATCGATGATTATTCATCCCAGATATCGATTATGCATCACAGGTTCACTATGGATGTCGATGAATTTTGCCCGAGTCCGGAATGAGCTACAATCGACAAGACATGACAAGCAAAGCTGTGAAAGCCAACGTTTCAAGTTTCAAGTCAATCCAAGTTCGCAAGCTCAAGATATGATCGATACAAGATGAGGAAAACACGTCGTTCGTATCGATCTCGACGCCTTGTTTGAATCAATCCAAAGAAGTTCTGTTCGTATCCATCAAGGAAAGTCTGATTTCGAATCGATCATATTCGAATCGATCCATGTTCGCCCTGTTCGAATCCATCGAGTTCGACTCAATCAGGGTGACTTTGCTTCGTATCCATCGTGTTCGTCTCGCTCCAGTAAAGTATTATTCGTATCCATCGAGCGTCGATAGTTCGTATCGATCCATAGCAAACCACTAATTTGTATCGATCGATTTACAGATATTCGATGGATACGAACACCATGATCGATCGATATGAACGATATTCCATGAAGCGATTGATGCGAATAACGTCGTGGCGATCGATGCGAAGGAGGCGAAACACGATCGTTGTAAACTATCGAGGCGAACAAAACAAAATGGTCAATACGAACTGGACTTCGATGTTGGATGCGAATAAGACTTTGCCAACTCAGCGCCAAAAGTGGATCGATCCAAGATATTCGCGCCACGTCACCTTGCGCTCACGTGCTTGAACGATACGAACGTATCAAGTCGAACGAAGCAGCCAACTGAAAATCCCAATTCGTATCGATCATATCTCTTAATCCACAGGTCCAAATGCTATGAAATTTTCACAAGAGCTTACGTACAAGCTAAAGAATGTTCACACTGAGTTTCGACTCCATTGGACAAAATCTTGATCGATACGAATTACGTTCGTTTCGATCACGAATCGAGTCGAAACTTCACGGGCTTGGTCGCCTAGGCCCACTCTTGTGCCAGAAGAAGTCTCCCGAGATCTGAGCGAAATATCAGCCTCCTACACCTATAAATAGACCCCTAGAGCCTACAGAAAAGGGACTTTTGGATCGAGCAATGTCCAGACTCTGTCAAAATCAAGATTGAACTCAAACTCCATTATTGTACTCGAAAATTACTGCTGTAACCCGCGGTAATCAACGAAGAACATCAATAAAAGATTATCTTTTGAAGTGGACGTAGGCCGGAGATAGCCAAACCACTATAAATCTTGTGTCTCTGTCTATTTCTTTCCGTTTTAAGTTCATCATTCTTCACTTTTTATCTTCTACACTACTTAGATCTACGATTTGTGATTACATATTGCTGATTTGTGTTCATACACTGGTGCTTTCACGACATTCGGGGTTCGTGACCAATTTTGACGCAAACAAAGAGAGAACATTATACGTAGGAGTTTCAAAGAAATGAACGAGAAGTAATAAAATAGAGTAGTACGAATATATATGAATACCCTAAAATTATTTCTAAAAGTCAAGTTTAGTTCACATGTATGTTAAACAATAGCAACACATTCATCCTTCTTATATATGTTGGTGAATCAACATATATTTATGTACCAACCTCTCTTAAGTGTAAAAACTATATATGGACAAATAAACCATATGCATATGCCAATACGTGTATAACTGAACAATAGCCAAAGAAGATAATTTTTTAATATTAGGTCGACTTAAAGTAAATTTTAAGCTATAAAGTATGAATTTAATTTATGATAGATTTAAATGAATGGATGGTTCTCAAGTGATAAGGTGTCGTGCATTAATAATAATAAAGAAAATTGGTTTTCTTTTTAACGTAGGGACATAGTATGATAAATAACTATGAATCAATAAATAACAGATTTCAAGCTATGACCCATTATGAGTTGAGTTACAAATAATAACGATATCACACTTAGGTATATGATAACTATTGAAAATCAAGTCATCGCATACAAACATAAAGTTGATGTTTAACGTATCATTATAAATCAACAAGAATAGCTTTCAAGTATAAAGTCATCGAGTAAAAAGCTACCACAAGAATGTTGACCCATCGAAAATTAGGTTGTCATGTGAAGGACAACAAGTAACAAAATGTCAAATATTATAAAAAAACAATAATAATATGCAGATACCTCGAGTGTTAAGTTTGGGCGTAGCTTTCATGTATAGAGTTTGCTTTCATATGTAAAGTTTGGTATTATGTGTAGAGTTTAAAATAAAATGTTTGTGCATAAAACTAAAACATGGATTTCATGAGTAGAGTATGAAACAGAGCTTTCGTATAAGCCTAAGAATAGCTTTTGTATGTAAAATTTTAAAACAAGAGCTTTTGCATGTTAAACCTAAACATGATTTTCGTGGGTAGAATGTAAAATAGAGCTTTCATGTGTTAAGTTAAGCATATCTTTCATATGCAAAGTTTAAAACTAGAGCTTTCATGTGCGCAGCCTAAGCATAGATTTCGTGTATAAAATTTAAAACATGGCTCTTGTGTATTACGCCTTCGAATAATAGCTTGTCATATGACAACGGGTCAAATTAATCAGAAACAAATATCTAAGCAATAAGTCCAAAAATCCACAAACAAAAAAATACGACCGAAGTTAATAAATTCATATTAGAATAGCGATTTTGGAAAGAAATTTAAAGAAAATCATTAGCACCAAAATCAATAGCAAAACCCAGATTAACTTCAAAATCAAAAGTAGCTTCAAATCAAAAGGTAGTGGTAAAATGAATGATAAGTGGATTAACATAAAAAAAATTGCTGATTGAAAGTCTGGAAGAAATTAAGATTTGGACAATAAGAGCGGGTCGATTCTTTTTAAGCAAAACTAGTAAAAATGAAAAAGGGAAGAGGAAGCACGTTATTTGTAATAGAAAATAAAATTATGATAAACATTAGATCGTGTGCGACAAGAATGGATAGCTAAGATACAAAAAAAATAAAGGAATATAAAGAGTTATTTTATACTAATGTATAAAGAAACATTGTAAAGTGGGAAGAGGGGGTCAAGTGTTATACTCCAAATATATTAGTCATCGTAGGTCAACAAAGTGGGAAGCTTTTGTGAGATATACACAAGAGCTATAGTGGGATATATACAGGAGCTGTCATGGGATACTGGTAACAATTGAAGCTCTTGTGAGATAATGGACAAGAGCTATCTGGGATATATATATATATATATATATATTTATAATAGCTATCGTGGGATAATAGCAAAAACAATGGCACTCATGGGATAATGAACACGAACTCTCATGGGATATTCATAAGAGCTGTCGTGAGATATGTAAAAGAGCCATTGTGGGATAATGGCGACAATAAGGGCTCTCGTAGGATGATGAACAAGAGTTATCGAGGAGCGACCTTAGTAATCATCATGGATGAAAATGGAACTATAAATAAGGAAGTGATGTAGAGCCAGTGTGTGGTAGATTTATGCCATCGTGATACAATCTCCAAGCCACCATGAGATGATCAATGAAGTTTTAAAGTTATCATGTGGTGAATTTGAACATGAATTATAGAAGCTATCATGGTATAAAGCACTGAAGCCATCATGAGGAATTTCATACTGCTATCGTGATATAAAGCACTTAAAGCCGTCTCGAGGTGTTTAACAAAGCTGTCGAGAAATGAGATAATAAAGCCAATTAATGGTAGTTCTTGAGGATATCGTGGGACGATGAATAAAACATCGTGTGTTAATGGATCGAGCCATCACGAGACAAATCAGGCCAGTAGACTAAGAAAGGATGTGCTATATATCATTTCGAATGTGTGCCACATCAGCAGTTCATGCTTGTCTATAAATAAGCATGTACCCTCACCTAGAAATGGGCCGATTTTCTAATTCTTCTTCTCCTTCATTTTTCATTCTTTCTTTCAACATTGTAAAGTAAGCTTTGTGTGACAACCCTCTCTGAAGTGGACCTAATTTTTTGCCCAATAAGACCCATCGAACCTTAGGCCTATTGCAAAACTAGTTTTTAATTGGTAAAATTGATATAATGAACAATATATTGAGTTATCTATCTAAGCTTTTGGAATCTAACAATGAAAGGGATAAATATAATAATAGAACTAAATACCCATTTCATAAAAATCAAATCTCGGCAACATAATATCCCCAAATTTCCATCATACAATATCTTAAAATAACATCAATATGTCTGAAACTAGGTATATCATAATATACAAAAACATAAATATATAGATAAATTGCTACAGATCTTCACCGCCGCCTTGATCTTCTCCATCAGCATCTTTCACCCCTAACTTGTGGGTTGTAATGAGGAGGGAGTCTGAACAACAATGTCTGGTGAATGAAAATATCAAATCTTACCATAATAGTAATTGGAAGTATTACTTAAACAAGTAATATGTCTTACGCGTCCTATATTATATCTTACCAAGTATACCTCCTACTATTAGCCCAAAGGATTTTTCAGTCCATCTCCATAACTCTATCGTGGGTACAACGCAACAACTGTCAATCATGCCCCTAATGATGCGAGAGAAAGCACCTGAGCCACTTAATACCTCTTTAACGGGAATTAGGTAGACTCTAACCATTTAATACTCATACCCTAGGTAGATACCCGTCATTTAATATCTAACCTAAGGCGGATCCGTCTCTGATACTTCCTAACTGATATAGTAAGAAATCTCATACAGCCACTTAATACTTCATTTGTGCGAAGAGGCGGACCCTACAATAGCTACTTAATACCTCAACCCTATAGCGGGCCACTTTCGAGATATCCCACTCTACACATAATAGATAATCCGTATTATGACCCTTAACTCAAACTATGACATCTCATATTAGTCTGCCTATTCGTATTGAAGGTACTGGTAGCCAAATTAAATGGGTGGATTTAGCTTACAGAATTAGGACTAATCTCGCATCCACTATGGGTACTTACTATAGGCGGAGGCTCACATCAATCCCAAAGTCAAATTGTTGGTAGCCAGAATAGCCATGCAAACTTCTATGTGCTTTTAACTGACCTCGTATCCCTATAACCTAGCCATTTTCTCACTCTCCTAACATACTAGTATAAATATATACCATGTATGTAGTATACCTCATTCACATTTACACACTTAGGCCATATAAGGAAAACTCCTTGTTTCGCCTTTAATTATGGACTAATTTCCATAATTATCCTCAACCTCCTTCCTATGGGTTTAATATTATTTACTAACATATTTAGTCTATACGATTGATACATCATTAATTATATGCTAATAATATATTTATATTTACACAATAATTAGGCTAACTTATATATATATATATTCCTAAGCGTACATAAATTACTCCCATTTTAAAATTCTCATGTTCTATACAAATCGTTAAAATGTCAAAACTTTCAAATTCATCATGTCCAACTCTGTACAATAACTTAAAAAATAGCTATTATCCTTAGCCAAAAATTGACTTACATTAATAAAATAGAATCAAATGCCAAACTTATTTTATATTAATATATAGTAGAATTAGGGCCTCTATTTCTATGAAATAAAACTTACAATTTAAACCCTTTATATTCTATTCAACTTTTACATATACAAACTTGAAGTGAAAAAGGGATTCATATTTAAATTATGGAAATAAGCAGTGCAAACCATTAATAGGAGAATTCGTACTTTACACGATATTTCCTAACTTATTTTCTTTTTAGAACTCTTTTGTAGATCAATAGAGAAAAGTTGGAAGTGGAATATAATATAAAATATTTAGATTACAATAACAAAAAAATTCCCACTATTTTACTATAAAAAGTTGAGATTCCAATAAACCTAAGAATTGAAATTTCATTTAGGGGAATTTTAGGGTTTATTTTTAGGGTTTTCGTGTATAAAATTCCCTAAGGCATAAAATAAATACAAACTTCTACTATAAAAATTCTAAAATGCAAAAAACTAAGGGCCCATTTGGTTTCATTTTGTATTTTGAGTTTTGTGTTTTCAACTTGCACTAAGAAATAGCAAGAAATAAGAGAAGAAGATTTATAATTCTTAGCCATTTCAACGACCAACGGACAACGAAGAAGTTGGATTGTTCTCCATGCTTTTGTTATCTCTCGAAACACGAAAACAAAATAAAATTGTTTTCTATTTTACATGTAAATTTCATTTTTCAAAATCGTTTGTTTTTCAACAATACATACAATGAATGCATTTTTGTATAGACGGAAACATAAAACTAAAAACGACAAGCCAAACGAGGCATAAGACTTCCACTTATAGATAGTTTGTCTATCATCCTTTGGATTTGATCCACGCATTCTCCTAATTCATCCTTGGAACTTCTTCTTTTTGGAATATACAATAATTCAATTGTATATATATATTAGATTCAGAATCAAAGATCGGAGAAGAATAGAATTAGAAAATGTATATACAAATCTAAAATGCCTTACCTAAAAATCCAGTTGATTCTGAATCGTAGGGTTGTTAAGACTAATAGAGTTTTGTTAGCATCCCAAATAATTTATGAATAAAAGTGAGGGGGCTAGCCTCTTATTTATAGTGGTTAGAACGCACCAGGACCGTCAGATCTAGTGCGGTTTGAAATAATAAAATCCGAGTTGTTCGTGTCAAACCTAACTGTAGCCACCACATACTCACTAGTTGACCGCTCACCCTTAAGCGACCGACAGCCAGCGATCGACAAGTCAAGAGGAGGAGGTCGATTGGTTCTTTATGTTTGGCCATGAATTTTTGCTTGCCATTCTTTATTTATTTATTTCCTATATTAAAATTAACGTCAACATTTTTCTTAAACGCTAAGTATCCCTTAACGTTAAAAATATTTATTACCATATTTAATGTTTATGTAAACATTATTTAAATTCAAAAGTTGAATTCGTTTGAATTATTTTAAATTCGAAAACTTCAAACATTAATCCATTGAACTCCACTTACTAAACTTTATATATGAAAGCTGATCGGAGAATCACCATGAATGCAATGGTGTAACTTTCGTGGTAAAATTTTGATGTTTACAAAATTTCCATTCTTAGCCTTATTTGTTTATGTACTTTCTTGTTAATTTTTTATGGTATGTTACATTCTCCCCACCTTAAAATGGATTCGTCCCCGAAATCCCTATGGGACAGAGTGTAACACACATTCTACATCTATGTCACATAACCAAGTTATCTACACAACCATCTACTCTGCCAAAAGTGCAATGTGCTTATGTATGCAACACGCTATAGGTGAGCTCAATCCTAGCGTGAATGCAAGATCGTGACATATAGGCATGTATGCAAGTATCCTAATTATGCATATGATTCTACATGAATGTAAAAATAATAGTAAAAAGTGTGGCAAATCCCCCACCATCAAATCTAACAACTACGATATAATCAAAACCTAAATTTTGGAGAGAGAAAGTTTACGAAAAGTTCAGGATGAGAAGCCTTCATTCTCTCTTCGGTTTCCCATGTGCTTTCCACTGGACTGTCTCTCTAATGTACTCAGACCAACCTAGTTTCTTTATTATGAATCTTCCTAGTCCAGTTCTCCACCATGCGTGTAGTGACACAAGGTGCTATCATCTTCGTCTCTACATCCTCTAACTGATCAGGCTCTACTATGCTGGCGGTGTCGTGTAGACATTTCCTCAAGTGTGAAACATGAAAGATGTTACATACTCCCACTAATTTGGTCGGAAGCTCCACCCAATATACAAGTTTCACTACCCTTTCCAAGATCAAGAAAGGCCCAACAAATCTTAGCACCAACTTCCCCGATGTACCAAACCTTATAACCTTCCTAAGAAGGGAAACTTTAATAAATACCATATCTTTGACCGAAAACTCTAATTCCTTTCTTCGCTTATTAGCATAGGACTTTTGATGGTCATGAGCGACCTTCATTCGTTGTCTAATAATCACTATCTTTTCTGAGGTCTCGCAAATCAAATCTAGTCCAAGTAGAATTTTGTTAGTGGTTTCCCACTAACAATTAGGCAATCTACATAGCTTCTCATATAATGCTTAAGTGGTTGTCATGCCAATCGTCGCTTGGTAACTATTATTATACGCGAACTCTACTATGGGTAAATGCCACTCTCAATATCCTCTAAAATCCATGATGCAGGCTCTTAGCAAATCTTCTAAAATCTTGTTCACTGTTTCAATCTGACCATCTGTTTGCGGGTGATAAGCGGTGCTAAGTATCAGCATTGTCCCTAGAGCTGACTACAAACTTCTTGAAAATTCGCTAGTGAACAAGAGATCTCTATCACTCACAATATTGACCAGAACTCCATGCAGTCGTACTACTTCTTTGATATAGATTCATGCCAGAAACGTTGTAGTCCTATTTCTCCTAACGGGAATAAAGTGGGTGTTTTTAGTGAGTCTATCTACCATAACCCAAATGGCTACATTGCCCCTTTGACTCCTTCATCTATAAAGTCCATCGGTATATGCTCCTATTTTCCAGCTCGGTACCTCTAATGGTAATAACTGTCCTTCAGGCTTCCCTTGTTCCGCCATTATCTTTTGACATGTCAAACGCCTAGAGACATACTCTTCTACCCTCATCTTCATCCCCGACCAATAGAAAATTTGCTTCTTATTCCTATACATTTTTATCTCTACTAGGGTGAATTGTCATCCCAGAATGGTGATTCTCAACCAAAACATCCTCCTCCTTTGGAACACATAAGCATCCATCTCTCCTCAACCATCCTATTTGGTCTATTGCATATCTACCGACGTGAGGGAAAGTAATCCTCTACTTAGCTTGTCCAAAATGCCTACTATCGTTGCATCTTTCTTCTATTCTTGCCCGACGCTGTCCATTAATGCTGTCCTAACCTCCATTACTGCCAAATAGCCTAGAGTGAATTCTGAAGGTGGTTGGAAATTGAAGTTCAAGAGGAACTCCAACTGTCTCCAGTCATATATAGCACCAAGAGCAGCATGCCTTCGGCTCAGGGCGTCGGCAACAACATTCCTTTTTACATGGGAATACCGTATCTCAAAGTCATATGATGTTATAAACTTCATCCACCTCTCTGTTGCCTAAGATTTAAATCTTTTTGGGAAAATAGGAATTTAAGGGATTTATGGTCGGTGAATAACTCAAACCTTTCTCCCAAAAGATACTGCCGCCACATCTTCAAAGCAAAAATGATAGCTGTCATCACCGAAATTATTTTCCAGCGACAAAGAGAAGAGCTCTGATTTCAACATTTTAAAATTCTTTGAAAACGGTTCCTATTTGAAAATACTTTAAATAATATATATTAAAATTCTTTGGAAACAAATTATAGTCAAAATACCTTTAAATAATGTGCATTTTAAACCTTTAAAACCATAGTTCGAAATCATTTGAAAATTAAATTCTCAAATTCTTAATTTAATTTCATTTCAAATTCTAAATCAGTTTATAAACCAAGTTTATAAATTCATTTATCGAATAATAGATGAAAATCTAATATTATCATTTCAAACAACAAATTAATTTACCTCTTCTTCTTTTTTTTCAGAAAATTTTACTTATATATTTATAATATAATCATACAAAATTATTTCATTTCCCAAATTTGAAAACAATATTGTGTCAGTTTGCTCTGCTCAAGTGTTTTGGAAATCCTATCGGTAGCGTTGATCAGATGAATCGATCGGAAACCCAAATCAACATCAACAACTCAAACAACACAATATATAAAACATTTTTAACATTAATTTACAAATACACTTCCTCGCTCAACGATACAATAATGGATTTCAAAGTAAGGATAGAGATTCAAATTTGATAGACTCAAATCAAGGAGAATTATGATTCGAAAATAAGTTCGAAATAGAAGAAAGGATGATTAAATAATGAAATAAGAAGATGGATAAGTTTATATAAATCGCGGGCAACCTTAACCGGGTCGACCGTGACTTCAAGCATAAGATCGGTGTAGAATTTCGAGGCAAATCCACATTCGATCTCAAGAAATAGAATTCAGGTATAGCAGGAAATAGATAGCATCGTAAACCAAGGACATAGAAATCTCCGGTAATTCAATGCCTATTGTAAAGGAGTTTCACCCCTTTACAAAATTTCGAAGATTGGCGAGACCGCCGATCCATTATAAAGATCATTCAAAGTGGAGTTATGGGATGCTCCAGAATTGAAAGAAGACGAATAGTGAGGGACACGAATGAATTTCAGAACCGAAGGAACGTTCCAAAATTTAAAGGAATCGAGTCAAAAGGAAGAGATTGAAACTCAAATGAGAGTGATTCTGTAAATACATTTACCCTATATGCTAAGTTTTGCCTAGAGCTACCAAAGCTCTGATACCAACTGTAACGACCCGATATTTTGCACCATTCGCATCCGCACATGTCGGACTTGAATAATTCAAAATACCGCGTTGTTAATTTAAATTTGGCAAAACTGAACATATACAGTAAATAAAATAATCACAGATCACAGACACAGAGTAATAAATGCAGTGGAAATAAAAGATAGTAGTTCATGAAGCTACTATATACATATCAGAGTGAAATAAGGTACAATAGAAGTCTTGAATACAATAATCGAATACAATATCAGAATACATCACTGGAATCAACTGGATATCTGAAAGCTGGATAGATAGCTGGATCTCCAAGCGAAGCTCCAACTCCAAAGGTGAGTCTCGAATATTGGTACTCTCAGTCTGACCCGAGCGTAAAGAAAAACACAAAACACTCGAGTCAGGATTAACATTCTTATATCAATAAATCCAACTCAAGTGAAATAGCAATTGAAATACAAGTAACTTAAAGGATGTTTGGAATAATCATCCTTTAAGGATCCGTTAAACTATCTACTATGTAGTAGTGTACGATAAGTAGATAATGCCTATCAATAATATAAGATATCAAAATAGTGTTAAGACGTTACCATTATCCCCCTTAACACATTTTTATAAGCGTTATAGTCTATACAGCACTATAAACTCCACCGTAAACTAGTGGGATATCAGGGAGTACTCCATAGGTATAACACAAAACAAATCGTAGTGGTCGCGTATAGGGATACAAGTATGACAAGGCACATGAGGCAATACCCAAGGTAGTGAAACTACCGTTTGCCTGATCCGGACTGGTGAGAACGCATCGCCGCAGCGATCGCAACACCGCGAAACAACACTCCCAAATCAAGGGTGCACCAATCGACAACAAGTAATGAGTAGTTTTCGAAGAAGTGTGTTCGCTCGAGGTAGCTGACCTCCATTTGGCCCGGCACGGCTCCTGTTTTAGTCATTTCCAATTTGACACAAGTGTCAAGGCTATCCATTATCGTTCTCTTTCTTCAGTCATCACGTACATCATTCCAACCACTTCATCTGGATCACACTCCGCGTATAGTTATTAAAGTGGTTTTCGGTTTAGACAGTGAGTATGTCCCTAACCGATTCCGGTCTCTTTAATAACTTTCGTAATTATTACACCGATTGGTCGTTTAGTAAATTTCAAAACCAAATCAAATTCAATTTCAAATAGAATTCTTAAACCAACATTTCATTTCTCTTTCAAAATCAATTTCCAAAAATTTACGTTTCAAAACTTCCAAATTACCATTTCAAAATCTTATAATTCAATTTCTATTTCTATTTAAACAATTCAATATTGATTCAAGTTCGAATATAAGTTTCATTCCGAAATCATTAAAATTTATTTAATTTAACATTCAAATCAATTTAACTTCATTTATCGATTTCATTCAATCTTCGTTAAGTTAATTTGTCATTCAAAACAATTTCTATTTAATTTCCAATTCATTAAATCAATTACTTAAGTTCAACTTCATTATATCAAAATTTCAAATTTAATTAGCTTCAACAAATCAACCCTTTAAATTACAAGTCTTTCATTAATTTCAAAAATCACATTTGCATTTCTTGATAAAGAAATTCAATTTCACATATTCATTTACTTAGTTACAATTTCAAAGCTCAACTAAATAAGAACTAAATTTCACTAATTAAAAGTTCAATTTTAATTATCAAAGGATTCAATTTAATTTAATTATTAAATAATTCAATCTCATTAAATTATTAAATAATTTCAAAACTTAACTCAATCATTTCTTAAATTACACAACATTCTTTCATCAATTTCTTTATCAATATTTCATTTCAGATTATTAAATATTCACATTTAAATTTCATTAAAATTCAATTTCCAACTTCGTTTCAAAACCATATTATTTATTCAAATAAAATCTTCATTTTATTTTTAAATCAAATTATTGACCAATCGGGTTTGATCTAATTCTCTATCCTAGGTCAAAGTTCAATTTGGGTATTTATCATTTCAACCCGATTCCAATTCAATTCAAAATCAAAGCATAACAAAGGGAACTTGCAGTGTGATAACTGAGATGGTGTCAAAGTAAATAAACAAACAATAACAACAACCAATATCAATCCAATAATCAATTCAAATAATCCTGAAATAATCGTATTAATTCACATTGTTGTTTGTACGAATTAATATAATTATTTCTAGAATCTACACTATCATTTCATGTAGATTAAAGATTTTTCCACTAATTATTCATACGGTTCTTCACTTGTCATTCAATTTCAATTTTATACTACAACAATTATACAACATACATTCAATGGTTCAAGGTGTAGTTATCACTATTCTACGTGTCAGTTCATTTAACATTTAAGGGGTCATATTGTACAAATTTAACTAATCAAATTCAACACGTATGTCAATTCAAATTTTTAACTATCCTACGTCAATTTCAATTGCATAATATTTATCACTTTATACATTAAAATTTACATCCAATATAAACAACAATCAATCAATCAATTATCAACCAAACGGGATTATCATCGTATAATTAACATAAAATGGTGTCAGATGTCACAGGTGAACTGATACAGTAATATCATATAAAACAGTGTAAATAACTAACAACAGCATATTTCAATTGTCGTTTCAATTGAAATCAAATTTAATAAATAGAAGAACATTAATCGTGAGTGATTGCTCACCTTTCGAGGCTAGATACACTTGACAAAGAGATGAGCTACGAATTCCAAAGCAAAGTGAGATGGGCACGAATTCGACGAACACAGCTGATAACAGGAATCTATGCAAACAAATCAAATCAGTTTTGATTTAAACTGAAAATATATATATTATCTATATATATTCAAAAATCAATTTTAGAAATATATATACTTAAAATAAAAAAATCTATACATATAATTCAAATAAATATTTAAACGTAATATAGGTATATTTAAAGCTATCACAACATCATACCTTAAAGATATTAACATAATTCAAGTAAATATTTCAAAGAGTTTATATACATATACTTTTAACCACGTACATATATTTTAAAGCTATCACAAAGTGTAGTTTCAAATCAGTTTTCAAACAAACAAGAGTTGGTATAACAAAATATCTATAATATAATATATACTTTAAATGATAAAATACAAATACATGTCATATCAAAAATCTATGCCGACCATATATATACATAACAGCAATTTGTACTGGCCCAAATTCACTTTATAAAACCAATATAATACTAATATAGAATCTGACATACAACAGAACATATATATCTCTATATATTACCAATATAACTTACATAAATTTGTATATAAATCAAATAGATTTTTTTCTTTTTATTTCTTATATAAACATACATTTATAACATAGAAAACATATTTTATGAAACCTTTCACAGATCACATATGTAAGTGTAAATGTATACCAAAACCAAACAGCTTTATCAAAATCGTATATATATAAAAACATAATAATCGAAATATCTTATATTGTATGTTGTATATAAAGCTAACATATATAATCTTTAAACAAACTGTTATTTATATACTTGAAATATATATAAAGTGTACTAAACCTATACAAGACTACAAAGCCTACCTAACAGAACATAAATCTACAGGCTAAAATATACTATACCATGTATATATATAATTCACGTTATTCCCAAATCTGAATATAAATTGTATATATACAAAACAATATATAGTATAACTACTGTGTTTTAAAACTAATATATACGTGCTTATGATATATATAACAATTTCCAAATATATACAAACCAACTTTCTATATTATTGCATATATAAACTCAAAGTATCTTCTTAAGATTATTGATATAAATCCAAACAAACTATAATACATAATATATATTTATATATAAATAAATATACATACCTATATATCAACAGATCTAGGGTAGGAGAACGAATGGGGCAGACAGCGAATGGTGGAGCTTGAATCAGCTAAAGCAAAGAGAGGCCGAGACAAAGGAAGGGCAGGGCGTTCGAGCTGAGGACGGCTGCTGGTGGCTGAGGTGAGGGCGCTGGCGCCTCTGTTCTCGGGTGGTGTCTTGTTGTCGAGAGGGAAGGGGGACAGGTCGGGTCAGGCGGAGGGCGAAGGGGAAGTCGGCAATGGTGGCGGCGGTGAAATGGAATGGTGGAGTGTGGTCGACGTGGTGATTCAGCGAGGTGGAGTGCTAGCATGAGTTTGGTGGCCATGTTTGTACGGGTGGGGAGCACGGTTAGAATAAGGAGCAGGCTAATGTTAATGCACTGTTAGAATACGGGCAATGTACAAAATGGAGGAGAAGAATGAAAAGGAAAGGAGGAAGAAGAGCAGTTCACAAAAAGAAAAATATAGCATTCAGAAGCAATCCTAGCCTAATGTTATTTCTTTTCAATGCATAGCACGTGAACCAAGTAGAGACTAGGCAGAGAATATGAACCAGTGTAAATATTAGACTATGGGAATAGTGACGGTCAAAATTTATTAATTTCTGGAAATAAATAAAATAGATGGCCATTGATTTAACCGGTGTGAAATGAAGAGACTTAGAAAACCAAAAGGCTTGAATGTAGAACCGGTACGACTAAACATTACACGGACTTCACTACGTACCGGGCTCCGAAACACAGAAGTAAATATATTACAGAGATCAGCACGACTAGACGATCAAAACGGTATACATATATCAGTGGTATGATTGAGTTATAAAAAATTCGAAATTTCTACTGGTGGAAAATGCAAGAAAAACGTAGAAAAATAAGATCGACGGAGCTAAAGATGTCCGAATTTTGAAAAACGACAAATAGCGTTTGCTCAGAAGATGGTTTAGAATTTTTCTATGTAAAAATATTTAGGTTCCGAAAATATTTTATTTTCATCGCTTTTTAACCGATTAAATTGAAGTAAATTTACGTGCGAAATAAACTTTCATATTTTCAGACGAAAATTTACCAATTGCTATGTTTAACTAGACGCATTTCAAATATCAAATTTATATTTCAAAATTTTATCGTTTAAAATTTCGCAAAATTTCAATTAATAATGTTATTAAAACTAGTTAAATTTACGGGTCGTTACAACTTATCTTGTGATGGGCTAAGAGAATACAAATGACTTAATTCGATTGAGTTTTAGGGTGTACAACGAACATCAATATCACGCCCCTTACAACTTCTTAACCAAAATACCCTCCTATATCTAAGCCAGCCTCATAGTAAGATAACCAATGTATTTCTAAGATAAGTCCATGTCCCTCAAAGCCAAGAATATACGCATTACATGTAAAGTCATAATTACATATATCTACCACTAGGTATTTACAAATCAAAGAAAGGTATTTCGACCCCCTAATAAGATTTGGCACAACTATTAGGTTGGTGACAACTTGGGTTTTTAGACCCGACAACAACATTCCCTTTTACGGGGGTATACTGTATCTCAAAGTCATATGATGCTATAAACTTTATCCACCTCTATTGCCTAAGATTTAAATCATTTTGGGAAAATAGGAATTTAAGGGATTTTTGGTCGGTGAATAACTCAAACTTTTCTCCCAAAAGATACTGCCTCCACATCTTCAAAGCAAAAATGATAGCTGCTAACTCCAAATCGTGAGTTAGGTACCTCTTCTCATGGTCCTTCAACTGCCTAATTGCATAGGCTATCACTCTACCTTTTTATATAAGAATAGCTCCTAACCCCGTTTCACATGAATCAATATAAATACTGAAATGCTTCATCCCATCTAGAATCGTAAGCTCTAGCGTACTAATCAACATATCATGTATCTTCTCAAATGCTTATATGCATTTCTCATCCCATATAAACTAGATTTTTCTTGTTTAAACGAGTTAGTAAGACTACTATCTTGGAAAATTCCTTGATGAACTTCCTATAGTATCCTGCCAGCACAAGAAAACTCCTAACTTCCATGGCATTCTTTGTAATATTCCAATTCTAAATAGCTTCCACCTTTGTAGGATCCACAAACAATCCCTTCTCGGAAACAATATGATCGAAAAATGTCACCCCTTCTTCCAAAAATGAAACTTTGATAATTTGGCTTTTTGTTGCTACATTCTCAATGTCTCTAGTACCTCCATTAAGTGATTATCATGCTTACTTCCACTTCTAGAGAATATTAGGATATTGTCTATGAATACTACGACGAACTTGTTTAGCTGCCCTTGAAAACTCTACTCATCAAATCTACAAAGTACGTAGGGTATTTGTTAACCCGAAAGGCATAACTTTCCATTCATATAGTCTGTATGAAGTGTGAAAAGTAGCCTTCTACTTGCTATCCTTAGCTATTCTCAATAGGTGAAATCCAGTGGCTAAGTCCAATTGAGAAAAGATTTTTGGCTCCAATAAGCTGGTCAAACAATTCATTTATTCCAGGTAAGGGATACCTACTTTTTTTGGTCATCTTGTTAAGCTCTTTATGGTCAACGCATAACCTCAAAGAGTTGGCTACCTTAGTGGTTAATACAACTGATGCTCCTCATTTTGAAGTACTATGGTGAATAAATCCCTTATGCAATAGCTCCAAAATCCACTTCTCCAACTCTCGCCTTTGGGGGCCATATGTCTTAATGGCAATGCGACGGGTCTAGCGTCCTTCTTCGAATCAATCCTAAACTCAATCTCTCTTCGGGATGAGAGATCGGAGACTTCTTTAAAAACGTCTTGAAAGTCTCGGACTACGAGCATAGATGAGAGCTTATTTTGTGATAGGCTAAGAGAATATAAATGACATAATTCGATTGAGTTTTAGGGTGTACAACGAACATCAATATCATGCCCCTTACAACTACTTAACTAAAAGACCCTGCTATCATAATCTAAGCCAGCCTCATAGTAAGAAAACCAATGTATTTCTAAGATAAGTCCGTATCCCTCAAAGCCAAGAATATACGCATTACATGTAAAGTCGACATTACATATATCTACTACTAGGTATTTACTAATCAAAGAAAGGTATTTCGACCCCCTAATAAGATTTGGCACAACTATTAGGTTGGTGACAACTTGGGTTTTTAGACCCAAGGATTTGACTACATTTCTAGCTATGAACGAATGTGATGCTCCCCAGTCAAATAAGGTATGAATAGTATAATTGGAAATTATAATTGTACCTTCCATTACAGTTTTTCCTTGATCTCTAGAAGGAGGTCTACTTGAGATAGGTACAGGCCTAAATGGCATAAACTTACCCACTTTTTCCCTCCTCTGCTAGCTTTGGACATTGATTCTTGTAATGTCCCTACTCATGGTAGTGATAGAATCTTCCTTTGAACTCCCCTTTCATAAGCTCACTTTGCAATCCTTGGTAATATGTCACTTCTTATGACATCTACAACATGTCACGCCTCCTTTCTTGATCTTTTCCTTGGACTTCTTGTTTGCCTAAAATCCTCTTTTCTTAGCCTCGCCTTGATTTTGCATCGATCCCACCTTCTCCTTCTCCTCAATACCAATAGTCTACAGCAGGTCCATCTCAACTATCATCTCATAAGTAGCACCTGCAGGTATATGGGTGAAAAGCAGCTCCTTAAGTTGAGAATTTAGGCATTTAACGAACTTCATTGCCTTCTTTATGGGGCGTTAATCAAATTTAATCCAAACTTAGCCAATTCCATGAACTTATGATGTACTCCTTCAACGCAGAGTCTCCTTTCCTTAATTGTATAAACTTGTTCAATTTCAAAATTACTTCAGCTCTGGACATGAATCACAACTCAAAGCAAGTTTTGAAATTAGCGCAAGTAATTCCTTCCTTGGCATTCTCCTCAACTACTATGGTCCAACAATCTAACGCCTCCTTTTTGAGATGCCATGCGGCCATCCTCTTCTTGATCCGCTCTTCCCATCCTAGCTCCCGGAATATACGCTCACGGCCATTAATCCAATCCTTTATCTCCACGAAATCTTCATCCCCCATATATATTCTCATCAACTAATATTCTAGAAGTCTTTACATATTTTGGGAAAGTCTACTGGGTAGGGTGCTGCTTCATCAGGCGGAGCAGGTGGTGTCGCTGGTGCAGCTTGTTGAGCAATGGGAACTTTCCCCCACATGCCTTAGGTATTGCTTGAACCATTCCAGCATCCCTTAGATAGTGGGTATCTCTTGGGTGGAAGGGCTCCCAACCTTTGAGCTATTATTTTCATCCATAATCTACTATTTGTAGGTTTGACCTTTAGTTACAACTTCCTAAGGTAGTATTATTTACTAAAATAAAGGATTTCCTAATTTGTGTGTATGTATATATAGTATGGTACTGAAAAATACTTTCAAAAATAACAAATATGCACTCTTACGTATGCATATCCCCATTGATTGAGTAACTAAGCTCTGATACCAAATGCAATAATCCTCTTTGAAATGGAACTAATTTTCGACCCAAAAAAATTCATCGAACCTTAAGCCTATTCCAAAGCCGGTTGTTAGTTGGTAAAATTGGTATAATGAACAAAATACAGAGTTATCTATCTATGTTTTTAGAATCTCACAGTGGAAGAGATAAAATATAATAATGTAAACAAGTACCCATTTCATCAAAATCAAATCTCATAAACATAACATCCTCAAATATCTTTAATACAATATCTTAAAATAACATCAATATATCTGAAACTAGGTACATCATAATCAAAAACATAGGTAAATAGATAAACTACTACAAATCTTCACCGTGCCTTCATATTCTCCATCGTCGTTTTTCCCCTTTAACTTGTGGGTTGTAAATTGTAATAAGGAGGGAGTCATAACAACAATGTCTACTAAATGAAAATTTCAAGTCTTACCATAATAGTATTTAGGCAGTACCATTTAGATAAGTAATATGTCTTAGGCATCTTATCCTATATCCTACCAAGTATACCGCCTACTATATGCCCAAAGGATTTTCTAGTCTATCTCCATAATTTTATCATGGGTATAATGAAACTACCATCAATCATGCCCCTAACAATGCGGGAGAAAGCACCTGAGACACTTAATACCTCTTTAATGGGAATTAGGTAGACTCTGACCATTTAATACTATACCCTAGGGAGATCCCTATCATTTAATACCTAACCCAAGGTGAACCCCTCTCTTGTACTTCCTAACCGAGATCATAAGAAATCCCATACAGCCCCTTTATACTTCATTTATTAGAAGAGCAGGACCCTACAATAGCCACTTAATACCTCAACTACGAAGCGGGCCCCTTTCAAGATTTTCCACTACCGCACCTAAGAGATAATCTGTATTATGACTCATATCCAAACTGTGATATCTCGTATTATTTTGCCTATTCGTAGGCACTGGTAGCTAGATTAACTGAGAAAATTTACCCTATAGAAGCATCCACCGTGGATACTTATTGTATACGACATCTCACATTGGTTCCAAATTCACACTGCTGGTAGACAGATTAGCAGAGCAGACTTCTATGTGCTTTTAAATGACCTCACATCCCTATAACTTAGCCATTTTCCCGCTCATCTAACATACTACCATAAATATAAACCATGTATATAGTATACCTCATCTGCATTTACACACTAAGACCATATAAGGAAAACTCCTTATTTCGCCTTTAATTATGGACTAATTTCCTTAACCTCCTTCCTATGGGTTAATATTAGTTACTAACATATTTATTCTATACGATTGATATGTTATTAATTATATGCTAATAATATATTTATATTTATGCAATAATTAGGCTAACTTATACATACATACATATATAGTCCTAAGCGTGCGTAAAATACTCCTATTCTAAAATTCTCATGTCCTATACTAATCGTTAAAGTGTCAAAACTTCTAAATTCATACAAGTCTAACTCCATACAATAACTTAAAAATAGCTAATATCCTTAGCCAAACAAATAGACTTGCATTAAATATAATCAAATATAAAACTTATTTTATATTAATACAGCAAATTTAGCACCTCTACTGTAAGGAAACAAAACTTGCAATTTAAATCATTTATATTATATTCAACTTTTACATATACGAACTTGAAGTGAAAAATGGATTCATATTCAAATTACAGAAATAATCTGTGAAAACTATGAATAAGAGAATTCGTACTTTACACACCATTTTTTAAATTATTTTCTTTTTAGAATCCTTTAGCACATGAATAGAGAATAGTTGGAAGTGGAATAGAATATAAAATATTCAAATTGCAATAACAAAACAAATTATACTATTTTAATATAAAATAATTGAGATTTCAGCAAACCTAAGAATTGATATTTCGTTTGGGGGAATTGGGTTTTAGTTTTAAGGTTTTTGTGTATAACATTCTTCAAGGCATAAAACAAATCCAAAATTCTACTGTACAAATACAAAAATGTGAAAAACTAAGATTTCCACTCACGGATAGTTTGCATGTCTTAATTTGGATTCGATTCACACCTTCTTCTGATTCCTCCTTCTGACCTTTTCGTTTTGGAATATACAATAATTCAATTATATATAAATTAGATTCATAATCAGATATTTGGGAAGAATAGAATTAGAAAACATATATATAAATATCTAAATCCCTTATCGGAAAATCTAATTGATTCTGAATCATAGGTTGGAAGAAGAAAAATGATAGTGTTTTGCTAGCGTTTAAAACAATTTATGAATAAAAGTGAGGGGGCTAGTTCTTATTTATAGTGGTTAGAATGCACCAGAATCGTCGAATTTAGATCGGTTTAAAATAATAAAATCCAGGTCATTCGTGCCTAAACCTAACTCTAGCTACCACACACTCACCGGTCGACCGCTCACCCTAAAGCGATCGACTGCTAGCGGTCGATCGGTCAAGAGGAAGGGTCGACCGATCTCTTATATTTGGTCATGAATTTTTGCTTGCTTTTCTTTGTTTATTTATTTCCTATATTAAAACTAGCATTAATGTTTTTCTTAAACGTTAAATATCCCTTGGTGTTAAAAATATTTATTACCCTATTTAATTTTTTATTTTAATATTATTTAAATTCAAAATTTGAATTTGTGTGTATTATTTTATTTTCGAAAACTTCAAGCATCAATAACTTCTCCATTTGAACTCCAATTACAGAACTTTATATATGAAAGTTGATCAGAAAATTACCACGAACGTAATGGAGCAACTTTCATAGCCAAATTTTGATGTTTACAAAATTTTCATTTTTAGCCTTATTTTAATTAATTACTTTCTTATTAATTTTTATGGGGTTCTACATTCTCCCCTTAAAAATGATTTCATCCTCGAAATCTCTAAAGGATAAATAGTGTAACATGCACTCTACATCTGTGTTATACAACCAAGTTATCTATACAGCCATCTACTCAGCCAAAAGTGCAATGTGATTATGTGTGCAACATACTATATTTGAGCTCAATCCCAGCATGAATGCAAGATCGTGACATATAGGCATATCTGCCAGCATCCTAAATATGCATATTGTTCTGCATAAGTGAAAAAAATAATAGTAAAAAGTGTGGCAACCATTCCCAACCATCCAATCTAACAAGCACAGCATAACCAAAAATCTAAATTTTGGAGAGAGAAAGTTTACTAGAGAAAAGTTCAGGATGAGAAGCCTTCGTCTTCTCCTCGGTTTCCCACATGCTTTCCACTGAATTATCACCTCGTTATACTCGAACCAGTCTAATTTCATTGCATCTTCTAATTATAATATAGTAACTTCCTTTTCATAGCATCTTCCTTTTCAGTGCCCTCTCCTGAAGTTGTCTGACAATCTTCTGATTTTCTCCCTCATGTTTTGATAGTATTATAATAGCCATTGTTTATTCTTTTTCTCCTCATATTCTTCTGATTAATGGATTTTGTGTTATTGGATTATATTTGATGGTTACATATATTTTGCAGTGGGAGTTTTCACCTATTTAGTATGCTTGAATTGGATAATGTGTTATTTATACATTTCATGAAGATTGTCGACAACACTATTTTTATTAGTAATTCAAAAATGCATATCGTTATCATATTTACGACAAATCATTATCACTCTTTCATTTGATTAAGATATATGTATTTCATTACTTATTTTCATTATTGGAATGACTGTATGGGATGTTGAGTTCAAGGGTTAGAAATGCAGCACAAATGCTGCAAATTTAAGAATGGTGTCGGTAAGTTATGGAAAAATCCGATAATTGCATTTTAAAAAGTCATCGGTAAGGTAACGACCCAGCGTAGGAAAATATGACGTTGTGATGGCACTAAAAAGGTGTCAGAAAATGCCCCACGAGTGACATCGAAAATGTGTGAAATAATTTTTCCCCATGCTCTTTTTTCCAACGCCAAAAATAGCATCGTCGAGGCATCGAACATTAGTTTTCCAACGTCGTACCGATGCCTTTTTATCATTAGTAAAATAGTTTCCTGTTGTAGTAGAATCTATATAATCGATAACATAATGACATGGTAAAATTTGTAAGTTGAAATCGGATTGAATACTTCTACTTTTATCATCTTTAGTATAAGATAAGTTAAAGGAGAAAGATTACGTGATTATGAACATAAAAAATATCTCATGAATAGTAATTTTTATCTTGGAACAAATGTAATAACTATTAACAAGAATAGATAGTCTTTTCAAACTTACAATTACAGTGAACAACATATAGTAGTTGTATTTCAGTAATGTAGTGAAAATGGTTATTATTACAATGCAAGAAAACTAAACTGCAACGAAAATTAATATAATGTAGTGACTGCACAATAGTAACACTGTAAAAAATATTTATCACTAGATCATAAAAATAATCTAAAATTCAGTAAAATCTATACTATAATATGAATACTAAATTTGGTTTCATTAGCTCTGAAGCCCCTTCAATTTCTCTCAAACATCCATTCAGAAAGCATCACGTGTACTCTTGAACCAAAAGACCAAATTTTTTATATCTCCACGTTTCTTTTGTTATATTTTCTGAACCATTCTCCGCTTTATCCTACTCTGCTAGAACCCTAACTAATCATCTTCCCTCCCTCTTCATTGTTTTCGCTTTTGATTCAATTGATAGTCGCTGATTTTCCACCTCTTGACTTCTACAATTTGCTGAAGATTGGTGCATTGAATTCTCCCTTTCATCTCCATCGTTTTTGCTTCCAATTTAATTGATAGCCACGATCCACCCTCACTCGACTTTTACAATTTTCTAATGCATCGTTCGAGAGATAACATGTTTGACCGTTCCAACCCAGAGCATTATTGATAGTCGTTAGATAAAAGTGCTAATATTGAAAATTAACAAAATAAGACAAGGAATTTATTTTTTTGATTATTTAACTAGTTAATCACTTACCCATTTTTCATACCTTATTGTGTAAACCAAGTCCGTCGATCATCTTATAAAGCATAAAAAATATTGCTAAATATTAAACGGGATTTCAACCTAAATGCATTAGATTTTGTTAGATGTTAATGAAATATGATTATAGTTATATAGATATGTTAAAGGTTTACTGGTTCATTAGTTTTTAGATATAACATGGTGAGCCTATGCTATTTGCTATACATATGTGTTAAGGTTTCTCTATTTTATTGAGCTTGTGAATATGTTGATAATTTCTTGGTATAAAAACCTTTTCTTTGTTGTATTGTTAATGGTATGAATTAAATGATTACTCTACCAACTCAGTCATAGTAAACGTTAACATATTGTTTGTACTTTTCCAGTAAATGAATCATTATTTATAGAAAAATATATTGCTTGATTGAAATATTATAATATAACTATTTAGCTTTTAGAAGATAATTAATTAGGTAGTATATGTTGAAAATGTGACTCAAATCTATTAGCATATAGAAGAAAAAGGAAACTGGTCAATTAGTTGATTGGTTAAATATACAATAAAAAGAAACTAGATATGTGCATCTTTACATAGAAGGAGATAGATATCTACATTAAATCAAAGGCAAATCAAACCTTGTGAAAAATGAAAATGTTTCCAAATTTATACAAAATTGATTATCTGCTCTCCTAATTAATTTCATTTCTTCCCAAGATTCAGTTTCATTCTACTCCTATTTTAAGATCCCACAAGCTATTGGAAAATCATATCATTCTTCTCAAACAATAGTTCCTTTTAAATATTCTTTTATAGATTTGTAATAGAGATAAGATTTCTCTGCTTTAGGTAATCTCTACCATTTTGTAATCCCTTCACTCAAAATTGGTGAACTAGTAAAGTTATTGGGTCTCCATGGATGTAGGATACAAATACGAACCACGTTGAATCTTTTGTGTCTTTTCTTTATGTTACTTGATTTTGTGTGATAGTGTAATTCATATTGAATTTGCATTGGTGTTCAATCACTAAAATTAGATCCTGGTTAATCACTTCTGCGTATTAGTGATAAATCTTTCCCTATATTTTTACTACAGTTTGGTATCAAAGCCAGTGTTTTTGTTCTGTTTGGGCATTAGTGGCGACTTCTGGAAAATCTATTGATTGACCTAGTGTCAATTATGGTGTTACGCATTTTGATGGAAAGGGAAATTTTGGAACTTGAAAGATGAAAATGAAGGCAGTGTTGAAGAAGGAGAAAACTTATAAGACTATTTCTACGCTTGAGAAATTGAAGGATGTTGAGGTGGATGTTTTGAAAGAGATAGAAGATGAAGCTCTTACAACAATCCAGTTGAGTCTTTCAAATGAAGTTCTAAGAGAGTTTTCTCAAAAGAAGACGGCGAAGGAATTATGGAATGCATTATCTAATGCATATCAAGACAAGTCTCTCACAAATCGGTTTATTCTTCAACAATAGCTTTATTCATTTAAGATGAAGCCTTGAGCCGATCTTATGGAGCACATTAATGCTCTTACTACCTTGGTTATGAACCTTGAGACAACAGACGTTGAGACTAAAGATGAGGCTCAAGCACTGGTCCTCTTATGTTCTTTGCTTAAGGAGTATACTTCTTTTATTAACTCCACAATATATGTTCATAGTAAGTCTATCAGATGTTAAGATTGGACTTCATAATGATGTGTTGAAAGGACGATTGGTGAGAATTAATATAGATAGTGACTTAGTGGGCTTATTTGTTCAGAGAGGTAGAAGTTAAGGCAAGTCAAAGTATGGTGGAGGTCAAAATAAGTCAAGGTCTAAGTTTAGAGGGCCTAATCGATTGACTTGTAACTATTATAAGAATCCGATGTACTTTGTAGCTCAATGTCCCAAGTTCCAAGGATGAAGAAAAAACCTAAAGCAAGCTTCAGTATCTACTGCAGTGACATCAAATACATAGAGTGATACCGATGTGTATACAGCTTCTGGCTCTTTTGGAAAGAGCAATGTATAGCTTATTGATTCTTGTGCATCCTATCATATGACACTTGATGGGAGCTTTTTTCTACATACATGAGGTTGATAGAGGAGAGGTTCTAATTGGCAATGATTCTTCTTGCCATATGGTTGGTGCTGGTTGTAACAACCCGCATATTTATCGATTTTATATTTAAATATTTCGTCGTTCGTCGGATTTTGGTCCGAAAAGCTACTTTTTGCAAACAGTCGAATTGGGACTCGAGACCACCCCCATTGAGTCCAAAATGTCGTTTGCGACCTTTTTGAGTATAAACTTTGATATGTTTGGAGCTAGTCAAAAATTTGACCATTTGCACTTTGGGTTTGGATTTGGGTTCAGCCCCTTTGCCAACTTAAACCCCAAATCTGAACCACCTCTCCCCATTCTCCCTCACTTCCTCCTCATTTCAGTTCTAAAGCAAAAATGGTGGGAGAGATGGGAAATTAGAATTCCCAAGCCCTAGTTCAATTGCAAATTCAAGCTTCTACCTCCAAATTCAAGAAGAAGCTTTGGTAAGTATCATCTCCTTCTTCTCCAACTCATTCTCACTTTGATTTCAGAAAATTCCTAAACCTAATTTAGGAAATGTTTCTCTTTTAAGCTTCGATTCAAGCTTCTTGTGTTGAGATTGAAGTGTGGTTGATCTTCCTTTGTCTTCAAGCTTCTCATTCATTGTTTTCGGGTTCAAAGGTGAGATTTTTATCTCACATCTTAAACTATATTTATCTTCGATTGTTAGGTATGAATTCCTAACACTTATTCTTGTGCAATTGCACTTGGTTTGGATTGATTTGGTGAATATTCCAATTTTTAGTGTTTTGAGTTCAATTCTTTAAAAATCCAAACTTTGATCTTTGATCATGATTTTTGTGATGCATTGAAGAGCTTATAAGGCCGGGTTGTCGTTAGGCTTAAATCCTTAGTGTCGTTGCTCGCGAAAATGCAATTTGGTCGAGATTTGGCCAATGAACTTGATAAGTTGGGCAGTGCTGGAAACAGGTCCGGTCGAC
Organism: Allium fistulosum; assembly: GCA_030737815.1. NCBI lineage: Eukaryota > Viridiplantae > Streptophyta > Magnoliopsida > Asparagales > Amaryllidaceae > Allium > Allium fistulosum. The sequence continues at coordinate 1,307,378,484 of CM060904.1, read as the reverse complement.
CGAGCTCTGTAGTCAGTCGACCGACCTGCTTCCAAAAGTGCTAAGCACTTCTCTGTTTGGGTTTGGTCGACCGACTGCAGAGCTCAGTCGACCGACCTGCTTCCCGAACTATTTTTCAGAACAGGGTCCGGTCGACCGAGCCCTGTAGCTGGCCGACCGACCTGCTGCTATTTTGCCTATTTCGCCAGTTTTGCGTGGTTTCCAAATTTAATCGATTCGTGTTACTTCCCTACTTGTTGTTATCATTTATTGCCAACTTTGATGACTTCTTTTCTTTGGGATTTTTGGAATATCCATTTTGATAGATTCGGTATCGATTTCTTTGGATTTTATTCACGTCTTCGAATGTGAATTTTGATGATTGATTGTTTCTACAATCATTTTGTAACTTGTCTTCACATAGGTCATACCGTTTTGATGGGGCGCTGCCCCCTGGACACCCGCGACCTGACCGGGCAGGTCGAACCCCGTACCCCCCTTCGTAGGGGATCTTATCTGAAAAACATTCAACAGAACTTCCTACTTTGATGGTTTTAGGAATTGATTTCTTTGGATTTTTCTCACGTCTTCGAATGTGAATTTATGTGATTCGATTTGTTTCAACAATCGTTTTGTGACTTGTCACTTTAAAGATATGAAGGTTTCAATACTAGTAGTAAATATCAAAACTCTTTCATCAAAGCGATTTCAACACTATTTTAAATATCAAAAGTTCGTTTTCTCAAACCGATTTCCAATCTACTAGTATATACAAGCCTTTACTTCACTCGGATGAGAAATCGACTTAAACGACTTAGTAAAACGAGTGGTATGAAACGCTTGCGTTCACTTCGTCGGTTAGCTCTTGGACTTGTTAGATTGAACCCTTTTTGTGACAATTTCCTAGTGGAGATCTACAGTTTGTTCGTAAATATTTAAGTTAAGCTAGTGGTTATGGGACATGAAGCTAAACTCATATATTTACTAGCTTAGTGTAATTGACACTTCCTAATGATCATGACGATCATTTTTGTGATTTAGACTAGCGATTGAGCGATGTCTCTTTGTTTGCGAGGTTAGACTAGACACCATTTGTGTGATTTCGATTCACACATATCTCTTTATCTTCAAGGTTAGTCTATACCTCATTGGTGTGATTTCGATTCACACATATTGAAACTCTTGTGACAATTTTCTAGTGCAGATCTACAATCTGTTCGTAAATATTTGAGTTAAGCAAGTGGTTATGGGACATGAAGCTAAACTCTTATATTTACTAGCTTAGTGTAATAGACACTTCTTGATGATAGATGATGATCATTTTATGGTTTAGACTAGCAATGTGCGATGTCTCTTTGTCCATGTGAAGGACTGTGCTTCATTTTATTGAGCTCCGTCTCATTTCTTTGTGGGCTAGCAACCCATGTACTTTTAATGTGCTTCGATTAATCTGATGTACCGTTTGCACTACATCGATGTCTCGGCCTTCCGATTCATTGGACGTACCGTTTGCACTGCGTCAATGTTCTGAATTGTATTGTCTTTCCAATTCATTGGACGTACCGTTTGCGCTACGTCAATGTTCAATTCATTGGACGTACCATTTGCACTACGTCAATATTCGATTCATCTGATGTACCGTTTGTACTACATCGATGTCTCGGCTTTCCAGTTCATTGGACGTACCGTTTGCACTACGTCAATGTTCAATTCATTGGACGTATCGTTTGCACTGCGTCAATGTTCGATTCATCTGATGTACCGTTTGTACTACATCGATGTCTCGGCTTTCCGGTTCATTGGACGTACCATTTGCAATGCGTCCATGTTCCGGCTTTCATGCTCCTGTTTGGGATTGGCCATCCTTTTCTTGTGATTTCTGGATTTCTAATTATTGATTTCTGGAATTTATGTTTTGAGATTATTGAGATACTGTATGACTTTTGTAGGATTTCTAATGTATACTTATCATAGTATGACACCTTTTTGTTATCATACGTTTTATTATCATATCTCATATCCTATCTCACTTTATTTGATATTTATAGCTAGACTGATCCGTTTATTATTTTCTTCTTAAATAATACTCGGGTCAGACTGAGATTTTACAGGTGCTTCCTCATGACTTCGTATCTGGAGCCATCTTCTGAGTTTTGGCTAACTACTCTAGTTTAGTAGTTTTTGTTGTATACATTTGAGATTGAGACTCCTTGATGTATACATATTCTTTTACCTTGCACTTGTATCTATTCTTTTGTGTTATGTGGATCTTATTTGACCACTACTCTGATGTACACTTTCATGTGTTATATTCATATCTATTTCCGCCTTTGTGATATGAATTGTCTGTGACTGATTTGTGTTATGTTTATTTCTATATTTGTTTCCGAAGATTATATATAGCCACTGTGTGATAGCTTTGGTTTGTATCGGTATGTCGGATTTGCATTCTATACTATCTGACATATCGGTGCTCGCACAAAGAAGTTACATGGATGGTCGCTCCTCAACAGCCTTATTCTCCGTGCTAGTTGACAGCATTACACTGTAGTGTTCTTGGCTAGCGTGGGTATAGAGGTGGGGCGTCACACTGGTAGTGTGAAGGTTGGATAATTTGATGGTGTTATTCGCACGATTAATGATGTTAGACATGTACCTGATTTGAGGGGAAGCGTGATTTCTATTAGGCTTTGAGTAGGTTTAGATTGAAGATAGTAGTTGAGGGAGAGAAAATGAAGATATCGAAGGGTTCCACGATTGTTATGAAAGGTGTGAGGGAAGGAAATCTTTATTTATTAAAGGATACTACTATAGTTGGTGAATCATCTTCTGTTACTTCGGCTGATTCAGATTCTTCTAGATTGTGGATTTTACGATTGTGTCATATTAGTGAGCTCAGTTTGGATGAGTTGAGAAAGCGATGTTTGATTGATGGTGTTCATCATTCAAAACTTGGCGTTTGTGAGGAGTTGTTTTTAGCAAGTAATCAAAGATTTATTTTGGTACTAGAGAGCATAAGGCGAAGGCTGTTTTAGAGTATGTTCATATAGATGTTTAAGGGCCCTCCCCTTGCCCATATTTAGTGGAACCGGGTTTCAAAAGTGGAAATCTATTGTTGAGAAGCAGTAGGGGAAGAAGTTGAATGTTCTCTATTCTGATAATGGCGGTGAATTCGTATTACAAGAATTAATTGATTTTCGCGAGTCTGAAGGCATTAAGAGGCAAACATCATTGGAAAGAACGCATTGCCTTAGATTGACTACTAAGTTGAAGAAGGGATTTTGGGCTAAAGCTTTATCTATGGCGGCTTTCCTTACCAACCGCGTACCTTCTATTGCCATAGAGATGAAGATCCTTGATGAAGTATAGAAAGAAGAGCCTGTTAGCTATTTGTTTCTCAGAGTGTTTGGATGCCTAGCTTATGTGCATGAGAGCAGAGGCAAGATGGAACCTAGAGCTCATAAGTGTATCTTTCTAGGTTATAGAAGAGGAGTGAAGGGAAATTGGATGTGGTGTGCTATTAACAAAAATATTATTATCAACGGGCGTGTAACTTTTGATGAGAAGGCTATGTTGAAGGTGGAGCCTTCCTCGTTCGATGACACACTACAAGAAAACCTAATTTAGTAGCACATATTAGTAGCGTTTGTAAAACAAGTGCAAACATTGATGATTTGGAACTTTCCCCCAATACAGTGAAACGCTGGCATTAAATTTTGGTTAGCCCGCCTAAACTTTTCATAAAAAAACTTTAAGTGCCTCGTCTCTCATTTTTCACGTCCCTCTTATTTCCACTTCACGGTGTTATCATCCAAAAACCCCAAATCTCCATCTTCTTACTTAACCTTCAAACAATAATGCAAAAACCACATCATCAATCTACCACGCCTTCAAACTTGTTATTCAGAAGCACATATATGGCCATCGCTTTAATGGTGCATGGAAACCCTAAATCGATTTTTGTCGATCTACTTGGCCGTGATCTATCAGTTAATGAATACTAGAAAAAGAGGTACGGTTCCATGCCTTCCTTTTCATCGATGCAGATTTTATCTCCAATATTAAAATTGTTTTCATTTACGAATTTAACCTAACATTGCCTTCAGTAACATTTACGATCTTTGCACATCACTTCGTGATGAAAATTTTAAATTTTAAATCAGTGTGTGACAAAAGAATCTTAACGTCGAACATGTTTGTCTTGAATCCAGTTCATTTTAGGGGTTGAAATTTGATCGACCTCTCCTTTTCCCAAAAGTATTACTCAACTGCTACTACTCTGATGAACGATAATGCTGTATCATTTTTTTTCATTTCCTTGTTTCCATAATTATCACTGTTATGCATTATTTGATTTTCTAAATCATTAGACCCAATTTTTTTCCTTAGTTTGGTGTTAAATTTATCAAAATGTACACTCATTCATGACAAAGACATTGGTGTTCTGCTATACAACTCGATTAAAACATTAATTTCATGTTATTTATGGAATCCCAATGAATAATTATCATCTTTAGGTGTGATACCTTGGATGAGTTTTCAGGAAATATTGGCTGCTGATAACTTTTCATATTGCCCTGGAATGCTTTTGGAATTTTTGGCATTTGTAAGATTGCGAGTTAAGTACCCGAATGTGTCCAAACCTTGTAAGATTCCAATAGGGACGAAAGGTGGAATTTTGATGCCTATACCTCCAACTACATTGATATTGATGCTTATTGCTATTGCTTCTTTTAAGGTTATGGTTTTGAGCTTAGGAGCTGTGTTTGTTGGATGTGTTTTGCAACCGAGTTTGAAATTTTGCAGAGAAGAAGGGGTGGATGAATTCTCAATCAGTTTTGAGTTACCGGATTTTAGATATGAAGAGAGTTCTTATGATGGTGAAGATTTGATAGATTAAATGTTTATGCGGAGATGTAAGAAGTAGATCGTAAAAAAGTTTGTTGTGCACCTGCAGGATATTTTTTATACAGAAATATAATCACTTAATCTTGCAATTTAGGAGATTTATGTCTAACCAATTCAGTTCTTAGTTCGGATTCCATCTACTTTTAAATTTGAACTCTATAACATGCAAAGTCTTAAGAGCCGTGCTTTTTACACCGATGTTTAACTACATAGTTATACTCTGTAAGTTCATTCATTTACCTTTTTACTATTTTTTTGGGTTTGGACTATCTTCAAGTGAACCATTCAAAAGCTGCTCACATATGTTATTATGAAAACCCTTGCCCATAATAGCCACAGAAACTTCGCTTGCTGTCCGAGGATACTCTGGTGTCTCAAAGACCATCAAGTTAGCAGTCTGACAACTAATAGATGACCCCAACCAACCGTTACTAAGGTGTTTCTTTAACCAGTTACCAAGGTACTCAAAATCCGACTCCACTTTACCCTCAACTTTGTATTTCTTTAATTTATAGATGGGATTCACTGTAATTATAATTACCTATATTTGGTCGTGTAAGGAAGCTTGTTTAATGAGCTATATACCTGATGGTTTCAAAATTGTTGAAAATAGTACAGAGCTGGACCAGCTGATACTTTAAATGTGTGCAAGTAAAGCTTAATGCACTTGTTGTGTGTGTGTATAGCAAAGGTAACCCACTCTTTAGAATCTACTAGTATATACATACATAGACATATATACATATACATACATACATACATAAACATACATATACACACACACACATACATATGTGTATGTATATGTGTGTATGTATATACACACATACATGTATATATATGTGTATGTGTACACACACGTAAGTGAATATATATAGTTATTAGTTTAATCTTTATATGTATGTATATATGTACGTATGTGTATCTTTTTAATATCTCTATTGTATAATAAATAAAAAATTTACCTCAAACTTGCAGGATAAACAACATTTTCGTATCCATTAGAAAAACTTGAAGCTGAATTTTTGAAGATAGATGCATATTTCTATATCTCCATAATGCTATGGTCGAACTATACTCATGGTTTAATGCAGTATTAATAGATGGAAAAATTGCACCTTGTCTCCGCTTCAGGTACTTGGTATCATTCTCTTGAACAATTTATGTTGTACTAATTTATCATTTTGATTCACAAGCAAATCTCTTATGGAATCTTACATTGCTGCTGCTAAAATTTATGTGATAATGCAAGTTTTCTTAAATTCAAGAAATTTATGTATATGAATGTAGCATTAATACCTTGCATTGACTTTGATTCGGTTATATGAATGTGCAATCATTGTAGAACACAATTGAGCTAAATAGAGTTTAGGTACATATAATAGATCATAAATGTTAATAAACTAAGTTTAATAGAACTTCAGTAATTATTTCGATTCTTTTAATGAAGATAGCCATAGTGAATATATAATATGATTCGGTGTGGAGTTTGAAGGCTACATGAGTCATCTCTTCCTTACTAGATATCGTATCTATTTTGTTACTAGACAAGTATGGCCATTGCAACCTGGTTTCTTTACTATATGCCATATATGTTTTTTCTAGAAGACTACTTGTATGAAATTAACTTGAGTCAACAAATAGGATATATAGTAAATTTATAGATCATGTTACCATTTTTATAGTAGCCAGATGCCTCTATTAGTTGATGATTATCGTGTAAATTTGCAGCTGTTTGAAGCTAAGGAAAGAAGATGATCATGAAGAAATCATTGAACAAATCAGCTTATGGTATACTTGACTGAACTTGTTTTACATAACTATAAATAATAGTAAGGTGTTTTCATTTTCCATCTTTTTTTCGATTATGTATCAATACTTTGTACATGCTTCACCCTCTATTAGCTATGATATTTTGGAATTTTTCTTAGCATTTAGAGATGTTATTTTATTATGTTATTTCCAATTTAAATTAGCATGTACTAAACTATAGAGGGAACTTTACAGTGGGTTGTCATCAGTTGCTTTCTTCATCATATTGATGTAATAAATGTACCTCTCTAACTGTGTTTATGTTTCATTTTTTAAATATGTTTACAAGATGTTATATTTTCCTTATTTTTCGTCAGTGATATGTTGGCATTTCTGCATACTGAGTTATTTATGTTAATGCATTTCATTTATTTTCATATTAGATAATGCAATATACATTTAGTTAAGTTATCCACACATTACACTTGTATATAAATATGGGAAACATCACTGCCACATTCATATTAAACTTTGTTAAAGTCATTGGGAACTTAATTGGTGCTCCATTTAATTCTCTGTAGTCAATCTTACTGATCCAGATAAAGGCATTACTAGGCTTGTTCTAGGTGGTTCTAATGAATATCCTTATCCACGCAGAGGAAAAACTGGTCGACTCCAAGTATAAATGGTAATATATATATATATATATATATTAATAACATATCATTTGTAAATTAAAATGTATAGAACTGCTTTTAGGTGCATTCATGATACACAGATGACTGATCATGTCACTAGTGCCCAACCCTTCATTTCGTCTAGTACGTATAGAAATGAGCATAAGCGAAGTTACTTGTATTGGTAAATTAGTTTCTAGTTTCAATACTCCAATTTTATAAATAAATCCATCACCCAGTGCGTGAAAATAACCAATGTGAAAGGATGTTGTTTAGCTGAGTAAATCTGAGCAATGAGAAACTAGGAAAAATAGTTATGGTTTATGCTTGTAAGTCCAAGGTCTTTCTTTGATTGTAGATCCAAACACTGAGAGCAGATTGAATGATATTGTAGCCCTCCACATATATATACCTCGAGAAGAGCGATTTGGTTATCTAAAAATATCAGATTTTCTTGGTTGCTCACTTAAATCATTTGCTCTATCTACCATCCTAAAACTTAGAGCAAAATTCGATGACACTATTGAAGAGTTTGACTCAATGGAAGATATAATGAAACTATTCGAAGGCGGTCCTCCTCTTCCAAATACTCATTTTCTTGATTGTATTCAAGAAAATAATCCATTAGATCTTATCAAAGCTTTCTTTATTAGAAAGGACAGTGAACAATTCTTGAAGTTTTCCTTACCTGATATTTTGAGAGGTATATATATCATAATCAAAGCTCATGAAATACATTTCTTACATATGTTTTTATGCATTTTCTAATAGTTCAATATATTTTACCTTGTAGACAATAACTATGCATGGAGAATAGATGAAGAATTTGCAAGAGAAATGTTGGCTGGTGTGAATCTTGTCACGATATGTAAGCTCAAGGTAAAAAATAATAATCAAAGCATTTCAGTTGGAATTCAAAACATAACAGATTATATACATAAAGAAATCTATGTAAACTGGTTAGGCCATTAAACTACCATATATCGATTTCTCATCTTGTTCCTTGTCCGATGGGAAACTCACAATAGACAAACTTGAATAATAAGCATCCATGAAATTCGTAGAATTCGTGTAATCAAGTATAAGTTATAACAAATATTCAATCTTGTAGTAATTTCCTTCGACAAGCACACTTGATTCTAGCAAGTATGGGAATCAAATTAGTTCTATTACTGAAGGACATCTTGAAATCAACCTAGAAGGTCTAACTGTTGAACAGGTAAATAAATTTCATGCTTAATAACAAATCAATCATTTGTAGTAATTGAAAACAAGTCACATTTATTATGTAGGCAATGAACACAAATAAGCTATACATATTAGATCACCATGATGGGTTAATGCCGTACTTAAACAGAATTAACTGAACAAAGAACATGCAACTAGAACACTTCTTTTCTTGAAAGAAGACAACACTTTGAAGCTAATAGCTATATAGCTCAGTTTACCACACCCAAAAGGAGAACAGAATGGTGCAATTAATAAAGTTTTTACTCCATCTGATACTGGTGTTGGACGAATTTTATGGCAAATGGCCAAAGCATATGTTGCAGTCAATGATTGGCATTCATCAATTGAGCAGCCATTGGTAAATATTATATATTTCACTAAAAGTTTCACTTCTACTTCTGTGTTTCTTCATTATAATTTCTTGGCATATGCTGTGCTAATACATAGACAAAACAATTCTAATATAATTGGATTCCACGTTCCTTTGTTCTGAAGCAATTATCATGTTTCACATGTTTTTGCCCACTGATATATATATATATAAGGAAGGTTGATGGTGGAGTGTATGCATATTGTAATGGTAAATGCTGAATTTTGAGGTGAGGGCGTAGGTCAGAGGCAATGGGTTGTTGTGGAATGAGGGTTTTGTAGTGTATGTTTGCAGAGGAAGGAAATGTTGGCAATTTGGAAATGAAGGTTGGAGCTTGCTGTGAAGTTGCAATGGCTCGACTGAAGTGCGGTTTGTGTTTGTTAGTGAAGATTGATGGGGCAGGTAGTTGAACACAGTGAGAGGGAGTGGAATTGAGTGACTGAAGCATAGAGGGAGTGTTAGACGATGATGGAGGTTGATTGATAACCGATGACAGTGGCACGGAGGTGCTGTGGCGATGGGAATGGAAGGAATGTAGCAATTTTGTATGTGGAAGTTTTGAATGTGAAGCTGGTTATGGTTAATGGTTAATATAGCAGTGGTGTTGTGGTTGGTGACAGGATTGAGCTGCAGTGCTCTAGTTGATTGTTTTGGAAGTTGATGGTCGTTTCGTGCTGGTGGAGGATGGTTCAGATGGCAGTTTTGTAGCTCGATGGTTTTAGGTAGTTTTTTGGAGGGTACGTTCATGTTGAATTGGTGCTTGTTCTAAAGATTGCTGAGGATGGTTCATATAGTAGCAATAAGGTGGTTGCGTTTTGGTGATTTTGAACTGTTTTAGGTTGTAGAGGGTTGTAGTTTGGTCACCAGTTGTAGGGTTGCAGTGAAGTGTAATTGTGGAGGTGACAGTATAATTGTGGTGATTTTGATGTAGGAAAAGAAGATTAGTGTTCATACAATGTGCTTCTGTGTTGGGTCATGATAACGAGGTAACAGATTGGGTTGAAAGCGGGAGAGAAATAAAGAGCAGCGTGTCAGATATGAGGTAGAATGATTCAATGCTTGGTGATCTTTGTGTGCATGTTAGAATTGGTTAAAATGGGATTTCAGAGTCATTTGCAATGCATAGTTTTACACTATATGATTCATCTTTAGCACATAGTTCCATTTTGATGTTGCTTTGCTTGTTTTTTCTTGCAGTTGATTCAAATGGAGCAATCCATTATAACTGAAGGACACAAGGAATTGAAGACTTCTTCTTGTGGAGTGCTCTGTTATTCCTTGATGTATGATGTCTCATTTAGGTATGTTCCTCAGGTACTTTGTTATTCTATTAACTCATTTATTCAATTTCCTATCCTCATGTTCAATGAATCTGTAGTTCAAAATAGATTGGTAGTCATGATATTAAAATTTTCAATATAGTTCTTTGATGATATACAATATGATGTTGATTAATTTAAAATCTGTAAGCCTATATGAAAATCAACACTATAATTTGTGATGTAATCCAAATGAAGGATCACCTTATCTATACTTTGCTTGGTTAACGATTTACTCACTGGGATTAATTAATAATAGTTAACTTAGTTGTGCATGTAATTAATAAAAAATTTAAGTTAACTAAATTTTTTATAAAAATTAACTAAGCATTATAAAATTAACAAGTTCATAATAATAATAATAATAATAATAATAAATCAACTAAGTTTATGAAAAATTTATACATTTGAGATAATTTATAAAAATTAACCAAGTTAATAAAATTTAAGTTTGAGATAATTTATAAGTTTAAGTTAATTAAAATATAAGTCATGGCATTTAAGTTTTACTAATTGAGATAATTTATAAGATTGAATTAATATAAATAAATTTATAAATAAGTTAACCGAGCTTTATAAAAAATTAACTAATTTTTAAAAAAAAATAACCAAAATTTTAAAAATTAACTAAGAGTTATATAATTTGACTACATTTTATAAAAATTAAATAAATTTATACAAATTAATTAAGTTTTATTAGAATTTAACTACGTAAATAAGTTTTTAAAAATTAAATAAGTTTATTGTAAAAATTAACCAAGTTTTACAAAAATTTAACTAAGTTTTATTAAAATTTTAAAAATTAAGAACAGTTTAACTAAGGATGTTTGATATACTTTAAATATGAAACAGTTTCATAATCATTTGTTGATTGTTAAACTTGTCTACAGGTAATTAGCTTTTTAGGAGTAAAGACCAGTTGGAGCAAAGAATTATGGGTAATTAAGTAATGAACATGTCTTTAATTGTTATATATACCATAATATTTTGTTAGTACTTGGTGTGTAAACTTGTTTATGAATGGTTATGGATTTTATGTGAATTTTCTAGGTTTGTCGAAAAACTATTATCGAAATGGTTATGGATATTATATTTGATTAAGTGATTAACGTGTTTTTTTAATTGTTTGAATACGATGATTATGTGACTGATTGTTTGAATACGAAGATTATGTGATTGATTGCTAGTTGTAATAAGACTATTATGTGAGCGATGGCTGGAAATGGTACAAGCCATTAACATGAAACAGTGGCATGTACAGTATGCTACGAAACAGTTAATAACTTTTAGTAGCGTTTAAAAAATGCTACTAAAATAAATGTAAATAGATGCGATACGACTTTTGTAGCCTTGAAAAAACGCTACAAAAACTTTTAGCAACGTTTCGATAGATGCTGTGATACAACATGCAACTAAAAGTCTAAAATTTTTTGGAACGTTTCTAAAACCCTACAATAGGTCAAGTTTCTACAACGCTACAAAAAGTTTCAGACTTTTAGTTGCATGTCGTATTGCAGCATTTATCAAAAAGCTACTAAAAGTTTTGGTAGCGTTTTTTCAGCGCAACAAAAGGACTTTTCTGGTGTAGTGATAGTATAAGGACAGATTCAAAATACCAAACACAAGACAAGCCATCTTCAAATTCTTTCCATAGAAGTACAAATGGTGTTTCCGATGGCATTGTGGTTGATAAAGATAGTATAGATGTTAGTACAAAGGATCAGACTCAAGGTGGAGCTCGTTCAGAGACTAGGCTTGTTACACAAAGGAAGAGGCTTAAGTGACTTGATGATTTTGTTGGATTGAGCATCAAAAGCATTGACTTTAATGACATGGCAACATATGCATTGAATGTTGTCTGTGATGAGCCCAAAGATTATAGAGACACTATTGCACCAGTTGATAGTTCCATTTTGTTAGTTTCTATGGAAGAGAAGATTGAATTTTTATAGAAACATCATACTTGAGATTTGGTGCCTCTTCCCACTGACAAGAGGGTCATTAGATGTAAGTGGATCTATAGAGTGAAATATGGCGGCAATGGTGATTTCATATACAAAGCAAGGTTAGTAGCAAAGGGGTATGTTCATAAGAATGAAGTAGAGTATCATGATATCTTTGCTCCAGTTGTCAAGCATACATCCATTTGTATTCTTTTGACATTAGCTGCTCATTATGCTATGGAACTTGAGTAACTAGATGTCAAAACTGCATTCTTGCATGGTGATCTAGATGAGGAGATTATTTGCGACTGCCAGAGGGGTTCATTGATATTCCTAGGCCAGATTATGTTTGTAAACTTAGCAAATCTCTATGTGGACTGAAGTAGTCTCCTAGACTATGGAACAAGGGATTTGATAAGTTTATGATTTCACAGGGTTACTCTAGAAGCTTCAAAGACCAGTGTGTTTATTTTAGGAGATGTGATGGAGATAAGATATGTCTTTTGTTATATATTGATGACATGTTAATTACATCTCAATGTATGGTCAGAGTTATAGAGTTGAAAGTAGAGCTCAGCAAAGATTTGATATGAAAGATTTGGGAAAAACACAAAAAAATTGGGTATGGAGATATTCAGAGATAGAAAGCAGAGAGAGTTGAGACTCACTCAAGCGCAATACGTCGAGAAGGTCCTCGCTCGATTTGGTATAGAGAAAGCTAAACCGGTTGGCCCTTCATTAAGCTCTCATTTTAAGTTCTTGAAAGAATTATCTCATTCTTCAGATAAAGACAAGAGGTATATGGAAGATATACTTTTTTCTAGTGCTGCTGGTAGTCTCATGTATGCGATGGTGTGCACAAGACCATATTTGGCGAATGCAGTGAGTGTTATGAGTCGATATATGTCTAATCCAGACAAAGAACATTTATAAACAGTGAAGTGGATACTCATATATCTTCATGGCACTCATCAGTTGGCTTATTGTATGTTGGAGTAGATGATGACATCTCTCTTAGAGGCTATTATGGTTCAAATTATGCTAGGGAAAGAGATGTGCAAAAGTCATTATCGGGCTATGTTTTTACACTTGGCATGGGCTCGATTTCATGGAGATCAAAGCTGCAGTCTATAGTGGCTTTATCGACTACCGAAGTCTAGTTGATATCGATTGTGAAAGCGACTAAAGAGAGATTATATTTACTTCAGTTATTGGATGATCTTTCTATTGTGCAGCAAACAATAGAGCTATTTTCACACAGTTAGAGTGTGATTCATCTCGTAGAGAATCAAGCTTATAGTTCTCGTACGAAGCACATTGATATCAGAGGCTTATTCCTTATGCTTGAGGAAGAACGAAGCAAGATCAAGTTGTTGAAGGTGTGTAGTATGGATAATCCTTCAGATATGATGACTAAGTCACTTCCCAGGGACAAATTTGAGAGTTGCTCAAACTTGATTGGTTTAGTCCCAACTACTTAGCACTATGGGACGCTGACCTAACAACTCATAGATGAAGAATGAATTCATTTGAGAGAGATATGAATATTTTAAGTAAAGGTAGAGTGTTGAAAATATGAATCAAATCAATCAGCATATAGAAGAAAAAGGAAACAAATTAATTAATTTAATTAATTAATTGGTCAAATATATAATAAGAGGAAACTAGATATGTATACCTTTTCATAGAAGGAGATAAATATCTACATTAAATCAAAGGCAAATCAAAACTTGAGAAAAATGGAAATGTTTCAAAATTTATATGAAATTGATTATCTGCTTTCCTAATTTATTTCATTTCTTCCCAAGATATAGCTTCATTCTTCTCCTATTTAAAGAGACCTCAAGCTATTGGAAAATTATCTCATTCTTCACAAACAATAATTACTCTTATATATTCTTCTATAGTTTTGTAATATGGATAAGATTTCTCTACTTTAAGAAATCTCTACCATTTTGTAATCTCTCCTTTCTAAATTGGTGAAGTAATAAAGTTGTTGGCCTCTATGGACGTAAAATACAAATCTAAACCACAAAAATCTTCTGTCTTTCCTTTCTGTTATTTGATCTTGTGTGATAGTATCAATTATAATTGATATCGAATTTGTATTGGTGTTCAACTGAGAAAACTAAATCTTAGTTAATTGCTTTTGCATATTATTGATAAATCTTCCCCGACATTTTCCACTGCAGTATAGTATTCTTTCTCCCTTTGATACGTGCACATCACTTATGTTGGAATACACATTATGGTATTTTTTATTATTACGGGGTAACTTGAGAGATATGATTTTGTATATCTATAATTTCAGTAGCTATAACTATAATTTTAGTAGCTACGGTTGGCCAAAAGGTGATAGTATATATTGTGTGGTTATGATACCGTTACAATACAACTGCTAAGCGTTGGAAATATTGCTAATCGGGTAGACAAGTATTCTTTCTAACTTGAGCGCTTTGAGATGAGTATACCAATAATTTCAATAGCTATATTTTTCATTACGTGATAAAATATATGTAAAAGTTATGACAAGGATTTTTGCAATCCCTTGATCACCTTAAATATTATGTATTACTTTAGACAATGATATAGCCTTATAGTTATATGATAAATAATTATCAATGTATCAAGTATAATTGTTAATGTAATTGACAAACTATAGTTATTAGTGGTAGTCATACCCATGTTAGCTTAGAACCCATCTTCAATTAATTATATATTCTAACATCGATTGGATTATGTGCCAATCATTTTTCATGTTGTTGTTTATGTTAGAGATGATACCTGGAATTCGTGAAGAAGCGTCGCCATTGGAGAAGCTTCGAGGAGGAGCTCCAAACCCTAGAATTGACGAAGGTGAAGCCCTAGGCTGTGGAGTTGAAGTTGCCGAGTTTGTTCGGTGGAGGGGATGTCGGACCAAAGATTTGGTCCAGTAGACTTCGTTCGGTAACGAAGAGAAGTGGAAGTGCCAGATAAGAAATATTGTCCGGTGTTGTTAAGTTTTTCCGCTCCATATTTATGGGGTGGTGGTGTTTCGTTCGACATTGAGGAGGACCAGACGAAATATCTCGTCCGGTGGTGGTGACTTCATTCGGCTGTGAAGATGCAGTGTGTTTTTCCGAACTAAAAGTCTGGAGCGGTGAAGCTAATATGCCGGTCCAGATTCAAGAAGTTGACCGAACCAGATGATGCCGCCGAACCAAATGCTATTGGACCTTGCCGAACCTGATGGATGTCGAACCAAACCCCAGGACTGCTATATAGCAGCTACCCCTCCTTATATCTTCACTCTATAAACAGTGGAGCTTCTGGACAACAATGGTAGCCATCCTAGAGAGCTGAAACTCTGCAGAATTTTGTATGTATTGTAAATTCTTCTTATGTATAGCCTCCAAAAGTGAATCAATCTTATAACTCTAATCTTTCAGTGATTAATAAAATCTCCTCTCCCCAAGTGGACGTACATTGCCTCGTGGTAATGGAACCACTATAAATACTGGTGTTATTTTTTTTTGCATTGCATAGATCTGTGACTGTCTGTTCTGGTATTTATCTCTGTTTGTTTCGTCTCACTACAATCACGATCCAGTTGTTTTCCGCGGCGTTGGGTTTTTTATTCCCTTAGACTAATCATCCAAAGGGATTTTCCCCAACAGTCTGGTATCAGAGCTGCAAGGTTGATTGAGGGGTGTTAGATGCCATGGAAGGAGATGAAGCGACTCAAGTTGTTACAAGACCCTATACTAGAGGGATGTATATCGCGTCAGGATCACAGTTGGCAATTGAGAAATGGAATGGGGATAAAGACTTCGAGAAGTGGAAATAGAAGATGAAGGTTGTTCTAATAAGGAATGAAGTCCATCCAGTAGTGTTTGCCTTTGAGGAGTTGACGGCTCACATCTCAGTTGCGGAAAGGAAGGAGATGGAGAAATGAGCATTTACTACTTTACAGCTAGCTATGGGAGAGAATGTTATCTCGGAGATTAGCAGCGAGACCACTACTAAGGGCATTTGGACCAAGCTAGAAAATCTCTACTTGAAGAAATCTATGACTAACCGTTTGATATTATTGAAGATATTTTTCACCATGCGGATGAGAGAGGGTACTTTAGTGAAGGAACATCTTAATTTCTTTGATGATCTCGTGATGAAGATGAAGACTGTTGACTTGAAGATTGATGAGCAGCAAATGGCAATGATTCTTTTGTGTTCTCTTCCGGAGCGATACATAGGTTTCGCTAACAGCCTTATCTTCGCTAGAGACACGTTGATAGTAGAAGATGTGAAGTCAGGCCTTCTATCTGAAGGCTTGAGAGACCAGATGAAGGAGATAAGTGAAGGAAGCAGAGGTGGAAGTAGTAGTCACGGCCTGTTTGTTAAAAGAGATAGTGAAGATAAGAAGAATTGGCACTCTAGAGGGCGTTCCAAGTCCAGGAAGCCCGGTAATGGAAGAAGAGGAAAATCTAAGGATGGAAAGTGCTTTATCTATAAGAAACCTAGTCATTGGAAAAAGGATTGTCAAGATTTGAAGAAGAAGGAAGAAGATGGATCTTCATCATTTGCGGTGGAGAAGTCTGTATCTGACGATGTGTTGTCTGTAGTAGTATCAGATGTCTCAGAGCATTGGATGTTGGACTCGGGGGCGTCTTTCCATATGACGCCTAATAAGGATTACTTCAGTTCTTTCATTGGACCAGAGGGAAGCTCTATTCTTATGGGTAATGATGTTTGATGGAGTGATACGCACTTTGACAAGTGTCCGGTATGTTCCAGGTCCTTGGAAGTCCTTAATTTCTTTAAGACAATTGGCATCTTTGGGATGCAAGGTAACTATCGAGAATGATAGTCTGAAGGTTTCGAGAGGTGCACCAGTTCTTATGAAAGAAGATGTGTTCTGAAATCTGTATTTGTTGAAAGGAACCACAGTTCTTGGAGAGTCGTGTGTTGGAGTAGATAGTTCTCGTGCATTGGATGCCACAAAGTTTTGGCATCTCAGGTTGGGTCATATTTTAGAGAAGGGCTTAGAGTTGCTTCGAAGACGGAAGATGATCAAAGGAGAATGCTTCGACAAGATGGACTTTTGCCAAGAGTGTGTGTTAGGCAAGAAAACTAAAGTATCTTTTGGAGTTGGACTCCATAGATCGAGTCGAGTACTTGAGTACGTGCATACAGATGTTTAGGGACCGGTTGCTACTCCTTCTCTTGGAGGATCAAAGTATTTTATCTCTTTCATTGATGACTTTTCTCGAAAACTATGGGTGTATGTGACGAAGGCCAAATCAGAGAGTTTTGAGAAGTTCAAAGACTAGAAAGAACTTGTTGAAAACTAATCTGGTTCTAGGTTGAAGGTGCTGAGATATGATAATGGCGGTGAATTTGTCTCTAGGAAGTTTCTCAACTATTGTAGACAGTGTGGCATTCAGAGACATTTCACTATACCTGGCGATCCGCAATCCAATGGGGTTGCAGAAAGGACGAACAATACTCTACCGGAGAAGGCTCGTTGCTTGAGATTGACGGCGGGCTTGTCTAGAGGCTTTTGGGTTGAGGCATTATCAACTGCGGCGCATATCATAAATTGAATTCCGTGCTCAGCCATAGATGGGAAGATTTCAGAGGAAAAGTGGAGAGGTAAAGTAGTGTATCTTGGTTACTTCCGAATTTTTGGTTGTCCTGTGTATGTTCACCATACAGGTGATGACAAGTTGGAGGCTAGAGCATACAAGGGCATACTAATGGAATACACCGATGGTTATCAAAGGGTATCGAATTTGGAACCTTGTTGATCGGAAGATTGTTCATTCTAGACACGTTACTTTTGATGAGTCTGCTATGTTCAATCCAAAGGAGAAGCTACCTACCACATCAGAAGATTCTAATAGGCCTAAGGAGATGGAAGAAGTTCCCGTGTTTTAGCCAAATAGTAGAGTAGTTGTTGATGCTATCGAGGAAAATGTAGTTGATGAAACATCACAGGATAGTCCACAGGTACCTTCTAGTAGTGCTGGTGATGTGCATGAATCTAGAAGAAGTTGAGTTCAAGGTGGAGCTGAAAGGAGTTTAGGCGAAGCAGTACCTACCCGGGCCAGTCGTAGGACTATCAGGTCGCTCAAGGTACAGTGATTGGCAGTTTGCGAACCTTAGCCTTGGTGATCAGTTTGACTATGCCCTACATGTGGTTCATGAGGAGTCGCTTGACCTTAATGAAGCTTTGAAGTCATGTGACAGTTCAAAGTGGATGTGCGCTATGGAAGAGGAGTTAGAGTCGTTGAGGAAGAACAAGACTTGGGATTTGGTACCACCTCCTCAAGGAAACCGAGCCATAGGTTGCAAGTGGGTGTTTAAGGTGATGGATGATGGGAGATACAAGGCTAGACTAGTTGCTAAAGGGTTTTCATGGAGAAAGGGATTGGAGTATGATGAGATATTCTCTCTAGTAGTGAGGCATACGTCCATCCGCATTTTGTTCGCTATCGTCGCAGCTCATGACTTGGAGCTAGAGCAACTGGACATGAAAATTGATTTCTTGCACGGAGACTTGGATGAGACCATCTACATAAAGCAGCCAGAAGGATTTGTTGTAGATGGGAAAGAAAATTAGGTTTGCAAATTGAAGAAGTCATTGTATGGACTTAAGCAGTCGCCTAGACAATGGTACAAGAGGTTTGACTCTTTTATGCTTTCATTTGGTTTTGATCGTAGTATCAAGATGCTTGTGTATACTCCAAGCATTTAAAGGATGGTAGATGGGTGTACCTACTCTTGTACGTGGATGATATGTTGATTGCTTCCAAGGATAAGGCTGAAATCGATAGTTTAAAGCGAAAGCTAAAAGCGGAATTCGAAATGAAAGACCTTGGAGAAGCAAAGAAAATTTTGGATATGAAAATCCAAAAGGATAGAAAGCTAGGACTTTTGAGCCTCACTCAAAAAAAGTACATTCGAAAGGTGCTTGCTCGGTTTAGCATGGAAGGGGAAAAGGCAATTAGCACACCCATGCCTTTGCACATACAGCTTTCTAGTAAAGGCTCTCCGATCTTGGAAAAGGACAAGGCTTATATGATGAAGGTCTCATATGTCAGTACAGTTGGCAGCTTGATGTATTCCATGGTCTGCACTAGGCCTGACATTGCACAGGCGCTTGGACTGGTGAGTAGGTTCATGGCGAATCCAGGAAAGACGCATTGTGAAGCAGTGAAGTGTATCTTCAGATACCTTAGAGGAACTCCAAACCATGGACTTGTCTTTGGTGGCAGAGGAAGAGATTTCAGCTTGGTTTGATTTTGTGATTCCGACTATGCCAGTGATAGAGATTGAAGGAAGTCAACCTTCAGATATGTGTTCACCATTAGTAGGACATCGATCAGTTGGAGAGCAAGGTTGTAGACGATTGTGGCTTTGTCTACAACAGAAGCAGAGCTCATAACTACGGTTGAAGCAGCTAAGGAGGTGCTTTATTTGAGGCGACTGTTGTGCGATTTGGGCTTCGTATATGACGGCGTGGATGTGTACTGTGACAGTCAGAGTGCAATTCACTTAGCTGAAAATCTGGCATTCGGCTCAAGGACGAAACATATTGAGGTGAGAGAGTCATTTCTTGTCTCGATGAGTGAAGAGAAGCTAGTTTATCTTCAGAAAGTTCACACAAAGGAGAATGCAACAGACATGTTTACCAAGTCATTGCCTGTTGCTAAGTTCGAGCATTGCTCGGACTTGATTCGCTTAATGAAGTGCTAGGTGTCATGGGATGGCACGGGAGGAGAGTTGAGATGGTTCATGGAGATGTTTGTTTTCATGGTGGAGATTGATAGGTTCTACACGGACAGGGTACTTCGAACACTTTGTTGACGGGTGGTGGCCTTACCGGAGTTCGTTGACAGAGTGTAATGGGTGATGGCATTGTCGAAGCTTGTTGAATAAGTATCCATTGCTTGGAGCATGAAGGTGTAGATGAAGTTGGAAGGCTTGTTTGGAATTCGGTATCAAGGTGGAGATTGTTAGAGATGATACCTGGAATTCATGAAGAAGCATCGCCATTGGAGAAGCTTCGAGGAGGAGCTCCAAACCCTATAATAGACGAAGGTGAAGCCCTAGCCTGTGGAGTTGAAGTTTCCGAGTTTGTTCGATGGAGGAGATGCCGGACCAAAGATTTGGTCCGGTGGACTTCGTTCGGTAATGAAGAGAAGTGGAAGTGCCGGATGAGAAATTTCGTCCGACATTGCTAGGTTTTGCCGCTCCATATTTATGGGGCGGTGGTGTTTCGTTCGTCATTGAGGAGGACCGGACGAAATATCTCGACCGGTGGTGGTGACTTCGTTCGGCTGTGAAGACGCAGTGTGTTTTGCCGAACCAAAAATCTAGAGCGGTGAAGCTAATATGCTGGTCCAGATTCAAGAAGTTGACCGAACTAGATGATTCTGCTGAACCAAATGCTATTGGACCTTGCCGAACCAGATGGATGCCGAACCAAACCCCAGGACTGCTATATAGCAGCTACCCCTGCTCATATCTTCACTCTATAAATAGTGGAGCTTCTGGACAACAATGGCAGCCATCCTAGAGAGCTGAAACTTTGCAGAATTTTGTCTGTATTGTAAATTCTTCTTATGTATAGCCTCCAAAAGTGAATCAATCTTGTAACTCTAATCTTTTAGTGATTAATAAAATCTACTCTCCCCAAGTAGACGTACACTGTCTTGTGGTAGTGGTACCACTATAAATATTAGTGTTATTTTTTTCTGCATTGCATAGATTTGTGACTGTCCGTTCTGGTGTTTATCTCTGTTTGTTTCGTCTCGCTACAACCACGATCCGGTTGTTTTCCACTTCGTTGGGTTTTTTATTCCCTTAGACCGATCATCCAAAGGGATTTTCCCCAACAGTTTATGGTATTGAAAAGCATGGTACATGCTTATAAAAAACTTACATTTTGGGTCAATATTTTGAATAAAGGTAAGAGGCATGTTCATTATGTTTGTTTGAGCGATATATTCTTTTTTTGGGAATGAAGATCAAAAGTTTATACTATATAAATAGCAATTATGGAATCAGTTAGTATGATCATATAAATATTAAATTTTATTAACATAATATATATAAATCAATATATTCATTTAGTTCCATGTCAAATGAGCTTACAGCTTTTACCCTTTATCATATTATAACTCAAGTCTGAATTGTCATTGGTTAAATTCACTAAGATATATAGAGTTATATTTTATTGCTCTTTTGTCTATATGTTTGTGTATTAGATTATGTATAGCTGTATACGTATAGAGTTAGATTCACTACTTAAAATAATACCTGATAAATGCAGGCTCAAAGTTTGTTTACACCTGCATAGTTTGCGGCATGTGTTAGAAATAACCAATCGTATTTATCAAGTTTAATTACCATTGGGAAATGTAAGTCTTTTACTTCAACCTTTTTTCAATATTAGTTTTATATTTCCTTCTGGGTAGATATAGACAATCACAAAATAAGGAAAAAATAATACATTTTGGTGAACCATAGAATTTTAAATGGATGTAGTTGTGAAGTTAGAGCATAAACATAATTTGTTAAAAATAATGAACTGCAGTTGTGTTTACCGTGTTTATACTATCTGCTACAACTAGGGTTACAAGGATATTTTTGTCCTTCTATATTACAACTGTCACATGCCTTATATTTGTATAAAAGGCAGTGTAGTTATGTACAGTTTTTGTAATCAATAATATCTCAGTACTCAGTTTTACATTTCTTTCTAATACATAATCAAGATTTCTGACTTGGTATCAGAGCAACCTAGCCTCACGGCAATCAAAGCACCATGCCAAGAGTTCATCAGATTATTATTCATCATTTGAACAAGCACTGGCTGTGTTTGTTCTATCTCATCAGAAACAGAATCATCATCTGAGATAGGCCAAGATCAAGAAAAGGTATCAGTTCAAACCTCTGCAGTTCTGTTGATATCACATTTTATCCAATTTTCCCACATTCAAGATATACGCCTCACCACAAGATCCATCCGTGCATCATCTGAATCTTGGGCTGCGCACATCAAGAGATCAAATCAACCTTCCAATCTATTTTACCAGCAATCAAGAAACCCAATTATCACCAATGGGAGATGAAAATAATGAACCATCCAATAATTCTTCAGCAACTAGGACACAAATTACTGATCAACAGTCAAGGCTACCTGTAAACGATTTAATCAAGACAATTATAAGTCCACAAAGTCAATTAATTACTGCACAGTTAGATGAAAGCAATTACTTGCTATGGAAATATCAAGTGGAGACAGCAGTCAGAGGGTATGGTTTAGAGGATTACATTCTTGGCACTCTTATCATACCACCCAAATTCATTGCTGACGATCAAAGAAAGTTTGTAAGTAATAAAGAATATATTGTACAGCAAAGACAAGATCACTTATTAAGTTCTTGGCTATTATCTTCTATAAGCAATGATTTGTTACCACAAATTATTGGGTGTAAGTCATCAAAGGAAATCTGGATGACAATTGAACAGATATTCAATTCTCAGTCTGCAGCCAAAATTATGCACTACAAGAGGCAGTTGCAAAACTTGAGAAAAGATGACATGTCAATGAAAGACTACTTAAACAAGATTAAAGGCTACTGTGATCTATTAGCAGCAGCAGGCCACAAAATATCTGACACAGAAAAGATCTTGACTATTATGAATGGTCTAGATAGTGACTATGAAGCAGTTGTAGCAGTTATTGCATCTAAAGAAGTTATACCCTCAGTTCAGTATGTTCATTCCACCCTATTTGCACATGAAGGGAGAATAGAACACAAGAAAACCTTCGACAGAGAACTTTCTATCAATTATACAACAAATTCAAGGACTAAAAATCAATCCAGAAATCAGGGAAACAACAATACCGTATCAAGGAATGAACAGAACTATTCAAGAAATTCCTCAGGAAGATTCAGAGGAAGAGGGGGAAGATGGAATAACAATAACAGACCAAAATGCTAGATTTGTGAAAAAATGGGACATACTAATAAATGCTACTTCAGATTCGATTCCAACTTCAATACTACTCAAAGAAACAACAATCCAAATGTGAACATTGCAAGCATGCCAAATGATCAAAGAAGCACATCAGAAGAGCAAAGAGCACATAACCTGAATCTTTGTGAAGCAGCAAAGTCAGAGGACATTCAACACGAGTGTTGGTATCCAGATTCAGGCGCTACACATCATGTGACCAGTAATCTGCAGAATCTAAACTTAGGAAACAAAGAATACAAAGGTACGCAATCTATTAGTATGGGTAATGGAACTAAAATTAGTATTACACACACTGGCATAGGCACAATTAATGGTCAGAAAGTACTACATTTAAATAATCTGTTAAGAGTACCCAAAATAAGGAAGAATCTTATTAGCATTTCTCAATTTGCATTAGATAATGATGTATACTTTGAATTCTATCCTAGATACTGTCTAGTCAAGGATATTAAGACTAAGCAAACTTTATTGCAGGGTGAAACCCACAATGGTCTATACAGATTCAATGTTACAAAAGTTAATCATTGCAGTAATTCGGTATGGTGCAATCTAACAGAGTCAATTTCAAAAAGTATGTTTGACATTTGGCATTGTAAATTGGGACATCCCAGTATTAAGGTTGTAAAGAAGGTATTAGAGGATAATAAAATTGATGTTAAAATTATACCTAACTCTTATATTTGTAATCACTGTTAAATGGGAAAAAGTCACAAACTGGCCTTCCCAGAATCTCAAACAGTATATGATAAACCACTGCAACTTATTGCAACTGATTTATGGGGACCTGCTCCCACTAATTCACACCATGGTTACAAGTATTATATATCTTTTGTTGATGCTTATTCTAGACATACTTGGATTTACTTTATGAAGTCTAAGTCTGAAACATGCAATGCAGTTATGCATTTCATTAAGCAAATAGAAAATCAGACAGACCATACTGTAAAAGTAATCCAGACAGATGGTGGAACAGAGTATAAAACTCTAAAAGGCTCTTTTCATGATAAGGGTATATTTCATAGAGTAACATGCCCTTATACACCATAACAAAATGGGCTAGTTGAAAGAAAACATAGACATATAGCGGAGACAGGTCTTACACTACTTGCTCAAGCATCACTTCCATTGAAATTTTGGCCTGATGCCTTTGCAACTGCAGTCTATTCAATCAATAGACTGCCTACTAAAATTTTACAAGGAAAAAGTCCAATAGAAGTGATATTCAATACAAAACCAGACTATAAAAGCTTGAGAAGCTTTGGATGTCTATGCTTTCCTCATTTGAGGCCATACAATTCACACAAGTTAAACTTCAGATCAACACCATGTACCTTTTTGGGATATGGTGTGAATCAAAAAGGATACAAATGTCTAGACAATAATGGAAAGATATTTATATCTAGACATGTTGTATTCAATGAAAATATTTTTCCATTTGAAACATCAAATATAAAAACAACACAAAAGGTGTACAATCCTATTGTATTTATTCCTTATATACCACTGTATCCAAGCAATGAAAAACAAGGAAGTGCAGAAGAAAATATAGATGACTCTGTGGCTCAACACACTGTGTCAGAAGAAAGACCAGGTCAAGACATCATAGAAGCATCTCATCATGTTCATCATACACCAACAAACTCAGAAAATCAACAACCTATTCATGAAAGCAATGTAGAGCAGCAAAATCTGGAGCAGCACACAATACAACAAGAACAGACAACCAGAGGTCATCACATGACAACCAGATCTAAAAGTGGTATATTCAAGCCAAAGGTATATGCAACTCATACTACAGGCAAAGAACCAGAAACATATGAGGATGTAGTGCAAGATGTAAGATGGCAGGATGCAATGAATGAAGAATATAATGCATTGATGAGGAACAAGACATGGAGTCTTGTACCCCTACCACACCATAAAAGCACAGTGGGATGCAAGTGGACATATAAATTAAAAAGGAATCCAGATGGGACAATTAAGAAATATAAAGCCAGACTTGTCGCAAAAGGCTACACACAGCAGTATGGATTTGACTTCAACGAAACTTTCTCACCAGTGATTAAACCAACAACAATCAGAGTAATCTTAACTATTGCATTACATAAAGGATGGGACATCAGGCAATTAGATGTAAATAATGCTTTCCTAAATGGTGAGTTGCAAGAGGAAGTGTATATGGAGCAACCTCAGGGATTCAGACAATCTAACTCAGAGTCACTAGTATGTAAGCTTCATAAAGCAATATATGGCTTAAAACAAGCTCCCAGGGTATGGTTCGACAAATTAAAGACCACACTTATTAGTTTGAACTACAAGCCAGCAAGATCAGACACATCACTATTCACAAAGTTCAACAATGACAATTACTACATATATTTTGGTGTATGTAGATGATCTTATAATCACTGGAAATAGCAAAGAAGAAATAAGTCATGTCATACAGTTCTTAGATCGACAGTTTTCAATCAAAGACTTAGGGGAGCTCAGCTACTTCCTAGGAATAGAGGTTAACAAACTATCCAACACATAAATGCATGTAAGTCAAGGAAAGTACATCAGGGAGTTACTTGTGAGAACAAAAATGCATCATGCCAAACCATTACCAACACCCATAATCAGTAACTTGCATCTATCTAGATATACAGGTGAATCTATCATAAATGAAAAAGAGTATAGAAGTGTAGTGGGTGCATTGCAATATGCTACTATAACCAGACCAGAGATATCTTATAGTGTCAACAAAGTATGTCAGTTCATGCATCAACCATTAAGTGAACACTGGAAGGCAGTAAAACGCATATTAAGATATCTGAATGGAACACAAAATTATGGCTTATTGTTAACAGCAAGTAAAAGCCTAGCAATTAATGGGTTTACTGATGTAGACTGGGGATCAGACCCAGATGACAGAAGATCAACTACATGATATTGTATTTATCTAGGAGATAATCCTGTGTCATGGTGCTCAAAGAAACAAGCAACTGTGTCAAGATCAAGCATAGAATCAGAATACAGAAGTCTAGCTCATGCAACAGCAGAAGTGATATGGTTAGAATCACTTCTCAGTGAACTGAAGATTAATACAAGCAGAAAAACTACTATTTGGTGTGATAATCTAGGTGTTGTTTCACTGTCAGCTAATCTGGTTCAACATGCAAGAACAAAACACATGGAACTCGACATATACTTTGTCAGAGAAAGAGTAAACAGTGGAAAATTAGCCATAAATCATATACCTGGTCCTTACCAAAGAAGTGACATACTTACAAAGGCATTTTCTGCAAGAAATTTTAATCGATTCAGAGATGACCTTAGAATCAGAAGTCTCGGTGATAAATCTGAACACCGAAGCCTAGATCAGAAGCAGACGAGCAAATCCAAACTTCTTCAAGTTGCAGATCTGTGATTCAGTACCTCAAAAGAGCAAGTCTGAACCTTCTAATCAATTTCCGCGATGGAACAAGTCAATCAGCCATCATACTCAAGCTTCCAGAGGAGCCTCAGCTTAGACTTCATGCTCAGAAACATCTCTTAACAAAAGTACTGAAGATTCTATTATTTGAAGAAGTATCGGCAAAGGTCTCGAGAAAGAAAAGGAAACCCTAGATTGAAGCAAGGGGGCGAAATAATGAACTGCAGTTGTGTTTACCGTGTTTATACTATGTGCTACAACTAGGGTTACAAGGGTATTTTTGTCCTTCTATATTACAACTGTCACATGCCTTATATTTGTATAAAAGGCAGTGTAGTTATGTATAGTTTTTGTAATCAATAATATCTCAGTACTCAGTTTTACATTTCTTTCTAATACATAATCAAGATTTCTGACTGTTAAACACAAAATGTGCTACCAAAGTTTTGTATAATTTTTGGCAGTAGATAACCTCTGATTTCAACTCCAAATGTGAACTCAATAGACCCCAATAGCTTGAATCTATCGTGTCATTAATTGTGTTTTATTCTGTGTTCAAATAGTCGGACCCTATAATTCTTATTATCATGTGATTTTTGTTGTTAATTTTTTTTACGAAGTTTCAGTTTGTTAAGAAATTAACTATCAAATGGATTAGGCAAAGGTTTGTATTTACTAAACATTATTTTGTCACTGACAATTGTCGATGTATGTGAGCGTCAACTGAATTCTTTTTACCACGGTTGCCGATTGAGTAAACGTTGAACTGCTGGATAGTAAAAATTTATTTAACAAATATGATGCGAACTGACAATACCAATGCTCATATTCATATTTATTTGATATCACTCATAATTCACTTTAATTTTTATTATTTTCTTTTCAGTCCTTTGTTAAATAGGTTAAGTGATTTAATTGGGCTTCTTTAAAGAGAACCATTCAGTGAATATAATTTGATTCTGATAATTATTTAGTTGATGGTGTGTGGGTATGTCTTATTTATGTCCTATTTTTATTTATTTATTTTTATTTATTTATTATTATTATTATTTTGTCAATTAAATCCATGCTGACTAACTGCTATAAGCAAATGTTTATGACACAATAGTATATAACTCAAATTTTGGCAAATTAGTATAAGTGAACATGTTTATATGATATCAACATGTGTTGCGTGTATCAGTCCTACTCGGTGTACTTTTTTTGTTTAATGTGTGCAAGTAACTAGTGACATGGAACAATTTCTAATTTTTGACAGTTTGATAAATTTTAAAAGGTACATATGATGTCTCTAGCTATAAACTCAATTTGTTTTTTTAATTAAAATTAACTTCTTTGTAGTTTATTTTTCTGAAAAATACAGTTAATTGAAATATTTTGAAACCAGGTACTGGTGTGTTTACTTAATGGTAAATGCAACAAACAATAGCTACACCATGATGCTTGAGGTTCAATGCAGTAGTAAGAGTGCATAAAATTATCCCCATAATTCCAGTTCAACAGTTGGAGCAATGTACTGCCATTCAAGTACAAAAATGTCTATTCAGTATCATGCAGTGGAAGCAACATCAGGGTTCTATCATGCAAGTACACCCATTTTATAATAATTTCATCCAAAAGTTGTGACAAATATTTGAATACATCATTTATTTGCAGCTTCTTTTATGTAATATATAGTCATAACTTGCTCAAGGATAGATCGAAAAGTGTTGATAACTAGTTATAACTACAAAAGTTTACTAATCATAAAACTCAAAGTAATAATGCATTTGTAAACATATTGATTGGATATAATTTTATTTTAACATACATATATCATCTTGAAACTGTTGATTTATAATATATGATATGAAGTAGTAGTTAATGTCATCTATTTGTTTACTCATTTCCCATAACCTTACTGTTTCATTAATTTTACTTCTATTTGCAAACAGCATGTAATGTTTTGTTTTCTGATAACGTTATACTGACATCCAAAAGTTCTTAACTGCAGTTTGAAAATAAGTTTAAAATTCAAAGAAAGATGATCTATCTTGATTTATGTATTTGATGACTTAGTGCTACAACTAGGACTATGTATAATGCTGTTCATCTCCAATCCAAACCTATTAGCCCGGAATTGGTTGAGAACCCTTTTCTGTTTTTTTTACCATAAAACAGGTCTAGCAAGAGCAAGTAAGAAATGAAATTCATTTAAAATGAATTTGGGAGAAATTCATGGTAGTATTCCCTTTTATAAAGGTGAAAAGAAGCTTATGAAATGCATAGAAAGAGATGGATAATAAGAGGGGAGTCGAAGGTTATTGTTGTACCTAAATTTTATGCTATATTCCATTTTTAGACTTAGGACATTAAAAACATGTAAATGTATTTCGGTTTTGTACGACTAGTCTCTATCATTGATTGAAATGAACCCTACCTAATAATTTATGTAAATTAGGTCTCTGCGCATCCATTTCATTCATAAGTTTCTGTTATTCTCATACTCTTATTTAAAATCATCACCACATTAGTTATCAATCTTTAAAACGCAATAATATATTCTAAAAACATTGGATTAACAAACGTTTTCACTTAAATCACAAATTTTATTGTCTTTCTAATGATAGGTATTACATATATTTTAAAATCAAAATTTCAACAAATTCGAACTTTAGAAAATTCATTATTACAACACATTATTATAATGCAGTTTTTCACTGCATTTTAAAATACAGTTAAAAAATGAAAGATATTAACATAGTTTTTAATTGCATTTTATAAACACAATTAAAAACTGTAACGTATTATTGCAGTTTTTAACTGTAGTTAAAAACTGCATAAAATATTGCAATTTTTAACTGCACGCAATTTTTAACTGCATTTTATAAGTGCAGTTAGCAAATGTTGTAGTTTTAACTGCATTTAAGAAATGCGTTAAAAACTACATTTTAGTGGTGCAATTTTTAATTGTATTTTAGAAATACAGTTAAAAACTGCACCATTTAAGTGTAGTCTTTAACTGCATTTTAGTAACAAGAAATGACTGTCAACTCCCTAAAATTAAAAGATGATGGAAAAATAGTCCTTCTTAAAAAGTTATGAAAATTAGGTCTCTATTTTTAGGTTTTGGCTAATTTATGTCACTTTTGCCTCTGATTTCCATGCTGTGCTGATTATCTGAAAGGGGACAGTTTGGTAAAAATTAACAAAATAGAGAACTAATTTACATGGATTTATGGATAGAGACTTTTTGTGCATGAGCTTTAAGAATAGGGACCTTTGGTCCAAAACCCCGTTTAGTAATGCAGTTAACAACTGCATTTAAACACAAAACCATTTAAATACACCTATATAAATGCAATTAAAAGTTGCACTATTAAAAAAGAAATTTTTAACTACATTATTAAAAAATGTTATATAATATTATGTTTTTAAAAATTTTATTTTTAGATATCAATAATGGATATCATTGGAAAGTTTATTAAATTTGTAATTTAATCTGAAAACGATTCTTAAATCTGATTAATATAAAAAAAAAGTTATCACATTTTAAAGATTCAAAATAAATGAGTTGATGAATGCTAATAATTATATGTTAGAGAAGTAGTGATCCAAGTTATATAATTAGTGAGTAAATGGCCCGCTTTACAATACAATTATGAAATAGGGACCGAGATTAATATTCTATGTAGCATATTGGTGGACTTATTATCATACATTAATTTTTGAATTATAAAAGTTTCCTTGGGAAAATACTCAATTTAATCATTGACCATTATAACTAGGATGAATTTTTGCATTATGAAGGGATTTCCGTTCATATATGGAATAATATTGTGGTTTTTACATCTAAAGATAATTTGCTACATTTATTAGGGAACTTCATGATTTAATGCATTTGTTAGCTAGGGAAATTGGTAAGTATACCTACACTATTGATTGTTGCCTCTTTTATTTCCTTAGTAATCATTTTAGGTACTATTAGTTAGTGCCTCTTTCTCCTAATAATAAGAATCCGTATTAACAAGCTGTCCACATTTATGAACTATTTATCCTGAAATGCAATTTACGTGCTTATATGTTTAGGTATTTGTGTTAATACTTTTATATAAATTTTAATTCAGTATGTTGTATACAATTCAGAAATACTCAATAAATGTTATATGCAATTTAATTAAAAAATTGACTAACATAAAGTGCATGTATAACTTTGAGCATATTGATACTAACTATTACGGGTCGAATTACAAATTTGAGCTTTTACCATATTCCTCTTTCTTAACTTTTGTAATGGAGCCCTGATGATTCCATATTTGATTTTATTGTATACGTTTATTATTCATAATTTTGTCTTTCCATTCTGTTCGTGTACTCTTTTTGTAGTTTTCTTTTTCTTTCCTTTCAACAAATTAGGAAGTTATCTTATATTCTATGGCAGGTAAATATTATTGCCTTATCTATTTATTCAACACATATATTCTGCAAAGTAATAGAAGTAGACTGACCAGAAATGAACATATAAGATTCAAGATGGTTTTATGTAATAGGCATTTTCTTTAGAGAAAATTAGAGAAAAAGACAAACTTTGAAAAAAAATTAGACTGAAAGACATGTGGTTTTATTTTTAGGTCGAAATACAAATGCTAGTTATATCTAGCATTATATTCAACTTTTACACTATACAAAATGCTAGTTATATCTAGCATTATATTCAGTTTTACACTATACAAAATGCTAGTTATATCTAGTATTATATTCAACTTTTACACTATACAAAATGCTAGTTATATCTAGCATTATATTCAGTTTTACACTATACAAAATGCTAGTTATAACTAGCATTGTCCTTCAACCTAAATAACAAACTTATTGTCCATCAGCCTAAATTTTTTTAAATTTGTCCTTATACCTATTTTCCTGTTTTCTTTAACTATTTTATGTTAAATTTTGTTGCAGCTTTTAGTGTGTTGATTAAAATATTAATTAATCTTGAAAATCCAACACATCCTTGGGTGTGAACATTCTTTAATTTATCTCTTTTTATGCTTTTTCTTATGAACTATATTTTACCTAGGTCCGTCAATAGATACCCGAAATATCTAAAATCCATCTACATCTGTATCCGAAAAGCGGATAAATATCCAATATTTAAAAAAACGGATACGGACGATAGATATGTGTTTATTTTCTTATTAAGCTAATAGTTTGTATTATATGAATTAAATGCATATTAATTGCTCAAAACTATATATTATCATTTTATTTGTTTATTTTTCACAACTTTATAGTTAATGAGATTGAAATTTTTTTATGTTAAACTAAAATTTTCTATTTATATTTCTTGATTTATCGATCATTAGTGGATATGATAATTATCTGATATCCGTTCGTACCCGCAATACGAATATCCGATATTCGAAAATGATTTCGAATGAAGATGCAAATATGACACTATATATATCCGAGGGTATTCTTTTATAGTCCTAACTTCACCTTCTCATTTTTCTCTATTTTCTTATGAACATGAATCCACTCTTCATTGTTAGAAGAGAGAATGTTCCACCACACATAGTATTTCAACTTGACACAAGCATACAAAAAGACATTATAAAGTTACAATCGAAAATTGTATGATGCACCAACAAAAAAATTGAATGCTCACAAATTCAAAATTTTACATAATGCAAAAAAAAATTAGTCAAAAATTACATGCATGACACGGGTTCGCACTAGCATAGTAGAATGAGTGCATTTCAATAATGCAATAAGAAGATTATTACTTAAGAGTAGAAACAATAAAACAACAATTGAATAAACATAATATAGTAACTGCATTTTGGTAATACAGTTTAATGAGTATAATATATTTAACGTAATTATGCAGTAAAAAGAAAAATTAATTAAGACATGAAAAAGTAAAAATGCAGTTAAAATGAACATATTGCATTTAAATAAAAAAGTGAAAAGGTTGATCATTTAAAATTATTTTTGTAGAGAAATCTATTTTAGAGTGTAACGGTATAAGGATTTTAAAGATAAAAAGTGCAAGTTAGTAATTATTAACTGTGTAATCCATTGACTAACTTGAAGTACAAAAAAAACACATTTTAAATTATAGGAAAATAGACATAAGGAACAACTTGGAAAAATATTTAGTCTCAGAGACAACAAGTTTGTTTTTTAGTTTGAAAGACATTTTTTAATATGAACAGAAAATGATAGCTTCACTAAAAAGTGTCTTTCAACCTAAAAATTAAACTTTTGTCTTTGAATCTAAAATTTTCTCCAACTTTTTCCTTTAACCTAAAAATCCCAACTTTTAACTATTAAGAGGGGACTATGGAAAATCTTCTATAATATTTGCTTATTTATTAGCTTCCTTGCATTTGGTAGCTGGAAATTTGGTTCACGTTCTCTTTAACTGACGAGAACTATCCAAAATACGAAGTCAATAGTAAAATTTCCGCAAACGAACAAGTCAAAGGAAAATATTTGTGCCGCTGCTAAATTTCGTCATCCTCCTCTCTGTTGTCTCCTCTTCTTCTTCATTCCCTTTTTTTTAACCCAAATAAACAAAGCTCTATTTTTTAATTTTTTGTCAAACCTTTTTGCATGGACCACATTGACTCGTCCGATGCAGAATCGGAAACCATGCCGATCCCCCAAAAACCCCATCCAAACCCAATCCATTTCCCTGTCCGAACCCGCGCCTACCAATTCGATGGATTGGGCAACCACGAACACAAAGATTGGGATCTTTCCGAGGGCGTCGGATCGCAATTCAATTGGTATCACGTTGAACTCCCTAAAACAAACCAAAAGCTTTCGATACAGGCACAGGCACTGATTTCCGTTCTTTGTCCGCCATTGAAGCTGCAGGATATCCTGACCTTAGCCAGCAATGGCCCTTTCTGTGGAAACGTGAATGGTGCATTGATTTTTAGGGTTAATTCTTCAGGGCCTGGTTTGAGTGATTTTACTTTGCGGATTGCTGCTAGAGTTACGGATAATTGTATTATTACAGTCTCGTTGGGGAGGGTTCCTGGGTTAGGGTTCGAGAGCTTGATGGGGAAGAGTTTGCTTTCAGAAATTCCGAGGGTTGAGGATGGCGATGATGAGTACTTTGATGAGGAGGTTGGAAAAGTGAAGGGTGTTGTGATTGGTGAGAAGCTGTTGGATTCATTGTTGAGCATGAATCATTCGGAGGAGGCTGATCGAAATGTGCCTAATCGGGTTGCGGATTTGTTGTTGCATATAGTGGATACACATGTCGATCAGGTTCAGGATTTTGTGACCAAGCTGGAGATGGAGTTGGATTCAGTTGAACTTCAGCTGGATAGAGGTGAGTTAAATGATTCTAAATTTTGATGCTCTAACACTTGAAACATTTTGCAACATTAAACTAAAGAATTTATTTGTTAGCTGCTATCCAGGCATGTCATCAGTAAGTAGCTGAATAATCTAAGTTTCTGAACAATTTATACTTGATTTTGAAAGGTTAGATTTTGGCTAACGCCAATATATAATACTTTCCTAGGTATAGGTTAAACTACATATAGCTACATTCTCGAGTTTGACATGTGTGCAAAACTTGAAACCATATCTCTTCGTGTAGGTTATTACATTTGAGGATGCAAGCAATTGCTTTCTACGCATAATAACACATTGCTGAATATTTGTGGTTGGTAATGCACTTGTGAAGTTGTTGTATATATGTTTATAAGCCTAAAAATTGGAAGTTAATGTGCCGGTACATAATCAATTTTGCCTTGGCTCCATTGCGCGTATTTTGGACATGGTAGAACCAAACAAGGCGTGTTGTAAGTACAACTACTAATTTGATGTTTGCAGGGTAAATGACACAGGTTGACAACATTTTAACCCAGAAAATTGCATATATAAATTTTGCAGCCATGCCTCAAAACCAAGACATGTTTTCCTGCCTTCTACGATTTTCCATTCTCAAGCTAAAAATATAAGCAGATTACCTATGATATGTAATTATGTACATGTATGTCACTGATGGAATGCATAAAGATGTGATAAACTTCTGGATAGACATGAAGATTCCAAGCTTGTTTTATAGTTAAATTTTGAACCTTGAATTTTGTAGTATATGTGATAAAAAATTGCAACCAACGGTGTGAATTCGAACATTTTCTATGTTCTAATTCTATTTATGTCAATATTACCTTGCATTGTCATTGGAGTAAAATAACCAGGCAAATTTTGATCTTTGAAGAGTTATAACTCGTGAAAATTAACTGATGTACTAGAGCCTAGGTTCATGTATTTTTGGTATTGATAAGTGGAGATTTGGAAAGAAAAACAAATGCGTATGGGACGACAACCATACAAATTTTATTTAATTTACTACCTTAAAATCAAACAAGTTATTATTTGAGATGCATTTTTATATCTTATCCAAAAGCACCATATTTATATGCATTTAGCACCGGCACCCTAAGCTCTAAAATTTCAGTTATGTCCTATGGGCTTTTGTGCAACTTCTATTTCTCTCGGATTATAAGAATAAAAATTGGAGTGAACTTTTTATCCAATACTTACAAGAAGTAAATACTGAAAGAACTCTCGTGCTAATTGAAATATTAGATTTAATATGTTTATGTACTTTTTATTAGATTTACATCCTCATGTCTTCCGAACATATAAAACCATTTCTTTCACTGTAATTGTTAGAATAAGGAGAGTTAATATAATGAAATGAATATTGGAAAATCAAGTATAATACTAAATTAATATAGAGGGATATGTCGAAAGAATTCAAACTATAACCATGATAAATTTTGCCCCTTATAGGTTGAAAAAAATATCCAAAATATAATCATGATCTATTTGCCCCTTCTAGGTTCGATCATGTAATTATGCATTATCGTTAGTTGAATCAGATATCAACAAATTCATAAGCATTTTATAAATTTGTTCTACCAAAGGGGTCATGGTGTCCGTGCACTTTTTTTTAACGTCCACATCTTATATAAACCTTTTGTAAGATTCACCATATAACCTTGAATTTTTTTTCCCTTGTTGTCCTGTTAAAATTGTTCAAAATATGACCTTGCATTATTGGTGGATGGATTAGTTAGGAAAATTTTATTTCCGAATTAGCCCGGTGTCCACATTAGT
Organism: Allium fistulosum; assembly: GCA_030737815.1. Lineage (NCBI taxonomy): Eukaryota > Viridiplantae > Streptophyta > Magnoliopsida > Asparagales > Amaryllidaceae > Allium > Allium fistulosum. Next base: position 1,307,342,731 of record CM060904.1, on the reverse strand, counting down.
TAAAGATGTTTCTGAGATGCTCGGAAATTACATATACTGGAGTGCAAAAAATATAATCAGTGGGACATGATCTTATCTCACTATATTGTGCTGTACCCGTGTGCAAAAAATATGTTTACAAGCAACAAAACTGATTGACATGCTTATATAACTCCATTTTCTATGTTTCTTTTCCTATTCAAAAGTAAAATACCCAGTAATATAAGTTACCATTTCATCTGTGAGTTGAATGTCAGTTTAAATTTATATTTTATATATTTATATAGGTGGTTCTATGTTGAAGAAACAAATGTTAGATGACAGAAAATTTCCAAAAATGCACCTTAATCTACAGCGACTTCTGCAGGTTAGTGAATTTCTTTTTTTACTTTCATTGTATATAAATCGCAGTCTATATTGTTCTCATACATTTTATAGCTGAGAGGATGTATGAAATAAAAAAAGCAAGACAAGATGTACAATTGTTTTTACTATGTTTACATGTACCATAATAGTTGTAGCAATGCAGATAGTTGCACATGGTGAGCAAGTTTTTCCTCGTGTAAAAGAGAAATGTGCCACCAAAATCTGGTTCACAAATGAAGACGTTGTAGCTTTTGAAGAACAGATTGGTAGACTTAGAAGGCTAAAAGAGAATCTCGGTTTTCTTGTAAGTCGAGTTACTGCAGTGCAGGCTGGTCTTGATAGTTGGCAAGCCGAGCAAATAAACCGAAAGCTTTATTACCTTTCTTTTCTCTCCATGGTATTCCTTCCATTGTCTATTGTCACAGGAAGTAAATTGCCTTTATCCTAATCTTGTTCATTTGGTCACAAGTCACTAACATCTTTGGTACTCTACTTATATATGCTATTTTTTTTTTGTGATGCAGTATTTGGAATGAATGTGGGAGGTGTGCCATGGACAGGGCAAAGAGATCCAGCCCTTAAAGATGGTTTCTTGAATGTTATTTTGATATGCGCTGCAATTTTGATTATTCTTTTGCTTTGCTCTATATCGCCGTATTTGTTTTCTCGAGTATCTGCATGGAAGAGGAGAAGAGCGCTCACTAGAAGTTACAGTCTCAATAAGAAATCGTTTAAGAGATTTCAAAATGGCTATGCCCGTATCTGAACTTTGCAAATGTATGTTTTCTCCTTTTCTTCTTCATAATCTATCATCTATGTAGCCTTCATAAGGACTTTTCACTCATTTAGCTGCTTTCAAAAACCATATTTAAACCAATTCCAAAGCTATTTACAAACTCATGTCCCTTGAAAGGTAAATTTAGGATGCGTTTGCGGGGAACAGTAACGAGGTATTTGAGCGAGGAAGTTGAGTGAAGGGGCATGCGTTTGAGGCTGCGAACGGGGTATTTGAGTGGGGTATTTGAAGGGGATGATGGGGAGAGAAAAGAAATCAATGGCTCTTTATATCATCAGATGAGGACGCGTCCGACGCTTCGGACGCCAATGTAGATTCTCCTATGTTCACGCAATAGAGTTGGGAACGAGGCTAATCCGTTGTGGCGTCGGATGCATCCCCAACGGGAACGAGCCAAAATTTGGCTCCGAATGGCACCTTAAGTTTCTTATTAGAGTCGGTACATTTAATTTTTTAAGAAGAAAAGATTGCAGGTGCGTTGTTTCAAATTGCACCGTCATATTTCTTTTTCTAAAAAGTAAAAAATAAACGATTTTATTTAGAACTACGTTAATATACAATGTCACTTCTTTCCACCGTAGGCAAAAATTGTTATGTTCTCTTTAAATGGTTTAAATGTGTAGTTTGTTCTTTTTTCTTAAAACATAAATAAATCCTAAATGAGTAAATTTTTCTTTTTTGGCTTTATGATTTCTGTCTAGATATTGAAGTAAATAAATAAATGTTAATGTGTGTGTATGTATATGTATATGTATATGTATATGTGTGTGATGTGTGTGTATGTATATGTTTGTATATATGTACGTGTGTGTACGTATATGTATATGTGTATGAGAGAGACGTGTGTGTGTCATCTATTTATTAAAATACACATTGACATTTATTTGAACATATGATGCTCTTTTTTTCTTTAATAAAACAAAACTGTCATTACTAATCAATAAATGTCATTAATGAATGAATAAAGCTAAAGTTTATCCAACCAACATAGAAGGAAATATTAAGAGTGAATTAATATGAAAACATTATTCATAATAACACAGTTTATATGATTGATTTATGAATATTGCAGGGTTTTATCAAGAACTGTGGATTGAGAAGTATTTAAGATCATATACAAGGTTTCAGTTTTTTAGTGTACCAAAAGAGAGGAGCTCGTTGAAGACTGACTGGCTTCCCTTGTGTAATTAATTGGCCGTGTACAGCTGAAGGCAGAGAAAGGTTATTGGAATTGGTTGCTTTCCCTTGTGGATTTTTTTTTTCATTTTAATTTTGGGTATTGTTTATTTTACATAACTTTCAGTTACTAGACGAGTGTAATATGCAACAACTGCTGGTGGTAACTACAATATTTTGTTTTTGTGGTTTGCAATTAAATTGTGTAATATGTGAATTATTTTCTTGACGGTATTGATTTAGACCTCAATATGGTATTGTCGTTGAATGATTTGAGTTTTCTTTTGACTACTGGTTATGTGGTTAGTATAAACGTTTGTATGAATACTTGGTAATGAGGTTATTGCACGCTGAAATTGAAGAAATGATAAGTGCAACTCAAATTCCTGTAGCAAAATAATCGTAACCTAGTTTTAAGGATTAGAGCACGATCAAAATCAATGCATGTCAGGTGCGGCGCAGTGAAAAGGAGACTTGGGTTCCGGTAAAAAGACTTGGGTTCGATTTCTACCATGCGTTTTTTTATTCTATATCAATTTACCCAATCAATGCATGTCAGATGTACCTGAAGCGGTTGGAATCAGTGAAATGTTCACAGGTTCTCTACTTTTTATTATTATTAATTGAATAGATACAGTTTTTATGGGCTATTAGCTAATATTAAATTATATGCATATATATTATTTAGGCCCTTGTGTGTTCCTGAAGATAATTATGTGGGGTTAACCAAGCATAAAGGTAAGAAAAACAATTTTTATTTTATTTTTAAAGCTTCATTTGTAAATTCTAGAAAAGTATGTGTCCGTAAAACATATACTTCGGATATTTGATATAGGTTTTCAGATGTTTGAAAAAAAAAACAGTTTTGATAAGCTACATTCTATGTAAATTTGTTTTGCTCCCTACGAAATACAACTTTGGAAAACCTTTGCTCATCTCCCAATAGGAAGGGTTTCATAGAATTTCATATAAAAATATCTTCAATACTTCAAATATTTAGGACTGAAAATGTAAAAGGAAACAAACTTTGGAGTTCTCTTTCCCATTGCACATTTGTAACTCAAACTAACGTTCAAACTCAAATAGTTATAATATACCCCAGTTTTAAAAAAAAAAGCATTTTTTGAAGGAAAAAATGAAAAATAAATGAAACAATTTTTTTTCTTTCAAAAAGCGAAATAAAAAGAAAATGAAAAGGTCAATAATTACCAGCTCAACTGATCAGTGAATGGCTTCGAACTCTCAAGACATTAAACTTAGTGTTCAGCTTGAATAAAGTATCACTCTTACTATCTCAAAAATAAAATAAAAATAAAAAAGAAAGATAAAACAAGATTCTCTTTACATGGGATGCCTACAGTTGGTTTTTGTTTGTACTAGAAATGGGCACAACACTCTTCGGAAGTTTTTGAAGAGATAAAAGTGAAGAATGAAAATGGAAAATGAGGATTATCTAACAAAAACTCCAAATAACAGAAAGTAAATTGCACAGAAGACAACAATTTAGAGTGGTTCGGCGTTTCGCCTACGTCCACTATGAAGTTTGATGATTTTATTGCTCGATACTTGAAGATTACAATTTCTTATAGCGTTATTTTATGATTATAATCTGAATCTAAGGCAACAATGGTGATCTGGAGTAAATCTGGCAGAATCTGGGCGCTCTTTAGCTCTTAAAATTGTCCGACCCCTTTTCTGAATGACCAGGGCTCTATTTATAGGCGTAGAAGGCTGATATTTCGCTTAAATTTCGGGAGACTACTTCTGGCATGTGAGGGGGCCCACGCACCCGTCTTCAGGAAATCTGGGCCCACTTCGGGTCGAATCGATCAAGAAAACGTCCAATCGAGCTGAAATTTGGTGTGGACATTCTTCAACATGTGCACAAGCTTATGTGAAAATTTCATAGTATTTGGACTTATGGATCTCGAGATATGGTCGATTCAAGCTGATGATCTTCGCCAGGTTGCTTCGTTCGAATCGATTCATTCGAATCGATTACTTCGAATCGATGGTGTTACGCGCTTTCGCGACGACGTGGAGCGTATCATGCGCATCGATCTTCTTTCTTCGCCTATTTGATCGAGTCGTCCCGAAGACTTCGCCGCCTTGACTCGATGGATTCGGAGGTATCAATTACATCTGGATTCGAGTGGGGTTTCGTTCGTATCGATCATGATGTGTTTCAGTCGATCGATACGAAATGACTGTACATGATGGATTCGAAGGACTTCAACTTGATGGATACGAACCATGCAAGCGTGAGGCTAATTCCTTCTGCCGATGGATACGAAGGGGTCAATATTGATCGATACGAAACCAGGCCATTTGATGGATACAAACCTGATGGAGGCGAGGCTATCTTCCTTCCGATCGATTCGAATGCTATGGATTCGTATGCTGGCTACACTGATTGATTCGAACATAGATTCCTCTAAATTGTGTCGATCATAACTTGAACATATGAACTCGGATTGACTTGAGATTTGGAACGTTGACTCTCATGGCTTAGCTTGTCATGTCCTACCAATTTTGGCTTGATCCAGACTCGGACAAAATTCGTCGATATCCATAGTGAGCCTGTGTATGACTGATCTCTAGGACGGACCGTCATTGGTCTACTAGTCAATTCCTTAGTGTCACGGCCTTGCCAAAAGGCGGGATAACATTTTCCCCCCAAAGTACGTCTTGTGAAAACATGATGTGCTTTGAAGTGCTGCAGTCTTCATTCTGAGTAGTTATTGTCTTTTCGAGGAAAGCTGTAATCTTCGACTGTTTTTCTTGAAAATGTAAGCTACTGACGGTCAACTGCTGTACCCTGTACTGTTGCGACCGATTGCTGTATGCTAGCGGTTACCCGTTTGTTGTTGTAATTGTTATCAAATGAGCTTCCAATTCCTGTAAATCTGGAATATTGAAGACTAGTCCAACATTTATGCATATATGCTAATCTGACTCTCGCTGACGTTCACGAGTCGTTGTCAGTTTATCTTATATTGAATTCTGTATCGATCTTCTCCTGAACCGACGTAAAATTCGTTGTAACAACATTTGATGGTTGTTTTTGAATGCTCCCTCGCAACGATCCTCTCCTGAATCGATGTGAAGGGTTGGAATGTATGCTTCGTATCGGTGAATACGTAATATCGGGTCTCGGATCGATGGATACAAAAGTAATGCTTTGTATCGATGGAGTCAAACGATCCAGACATAATCATGCAGTGATGCTTCACAGAGGATATGCCATTTCTTATTCGTTTATTCAATAAGAATCCCCGATTGTGGATAATCTTCGAAAGGAGTCATCCATGACTCCTCTCCTAGATCCATCTCTAAGATCTAGTTGATCTTCATATGTCAATGCTTGAAATAATAAGCATTTCAACTGTGACAAAGTCTATTTGTCGTACATCCCCAGAACTGGCTAGCTTGGCCAGTGACTTAGCTTTTTCATTTTGTTCTCCGACAGGGACGTAACCAGGAATTTATTTTGCGGTAGGCGAATAATAAAAGAAAATTAAATAATTTGCTACAATTTACTAGAAGTATCAACAAAATAGCCTACTGTGCTACAAATACTTGCTGCCAGTATCAACAAAATAGCCTAATGTTCTAAATTTGGGAACATCAATCACAATGCAAACTTGAGTTTATGGAATTCGAATCTAAAATTGGAAACTTACTCGGTTTTCCTAGAAACTGGAGAAGGACTGAAAGAGGACTGAGACTGAAAGACTGAAGGGGGACTGAGACTGGAAGACTGAAGGAGGACTGAGACTGGAGAAGGAGGACTATAGGCTGAAACTGGAGCCGGAGTCGCTGGCTGCCACTGGAGAAGGCCAGAAAGGGGAGCGGCTACGAGCAATCGTCGAATCTGGTGGAGCCTGAACGATGGGAGAAGACCGCGTCCCTCTATTTTTTTTTTGGGGTGGGCAGTTGCCCACCCCAAGTCCTAAATAGATCCGTCCATGTTCTCCGAGGATGTGTGTAATGGTGCAATAGTCGAAGTCGACCAGTAGCTTTTGGACCCAGCTAGGATAAGGAGTAAGATTTTGCCCCCTAGTTGAATAGTCTTCCCTGACTCGGTATACTACTAACCAGTAATCACATAAGACATGTAAATTTTCCACTCCTAGTTTTCTTGCAAGTTTGAGCGCCAAGGTTTCATACTCAGCTTCGTTATTTGTTGCAGGGAAGTTGAGTTTCAGGGCGTAGCAGATCGTTTGCTCCTCAAGAGTCATTAATGCAACTTCGATGCTAGAAAGCCAATTATTGGAAGTTCCATTAGTGTACGTTCTCCATCGGTTGGACAATTCTCCACTGTTCTTCGGATAGTCGTCTGATGTGGTGGATTCAGATATGAAGTATGCTAATGTTTGACCATGGAGAGCTCTCCGAGGGAGATAAGTGATATCAAATTGGCTTAGCTTGATACTCCATTTGAGTAACTTTTCAGACATCTAAGGTTTCTATTGGACCTATCGTAACGGTTGGTCGATATTGACGTTGACGAGGTAAGCTTGTCAATTGCCAGCCTTTATCATATACTGGTCTCTGGACTCATTTCTCTTCACATAGCATTGCGACGCTTATGGCGTGTGTTGATACGACCCAATTGATGTATAAATCTTTGCGATCCAAAGGTTTGGGTAAAATGGGAGGTTTCTTTAAGCGATCTATCAGAGCTGCTTGGTTGTCCTTGGTACATGGATGTCTCTAATCGTCGGAATTTTCTAGAAATTAGTCTTGATTCGATGAGAATTGATGATGAAAACGAAGAATCTTTCTGATGTAATAGTGAAAGAGCATTTCAAAGGATCGAGTTTCATCCTGCATTTTTTGGAGAGCGCTGAATACCTCTGTCAAGTCATCGATATGGTCGTTTGATAGCTGTGATCTCACGAGCATATTAACCACATATACTTATATCGATCGACCGATATGATTTTTGAATGATCTGCTACTCGTCCTTTGGTAAGTAGCATAAGCGTTCTCAAGTTCGAATTTAGGGATTTCAGCATAGCACTATAGGTCCAGGTCAATAACGAGACAGTTGTATTCCTGGTCTAGGACATGCTTCAGTATCCGATTGTATCTGGAGTTTGCATCCATGGATGTGAGTAATTCATGTCTGATGGTCAGGTCCATCAGTTGGTCGATCATTGGAAGTGGAAAGCTGTGCTTTGTCATACCCCATGCAAATCTGAGTAGTTGATGTATGTCCTCCACTCTCTGTTCGCTTTTCTTATAAGTAAAGGATTGGATACTCACTTTGGTTGGAGGGCATCATGGATAAACCCACTGGTTTTGAGCAGATTCACCTCCTCTTTAAGTGCAACAGATCTCTCCGGATCCATGTCGCATCGTTTTTGTTCACCGAGACATGCCTCGGGTCGACATTTAATGCAAGGTTCTTCATGGCTGGCGAGAGTCCACACACACACACACATATATATATATATGTGTGTGTGTGAGATCGAGTCCAAGCGAACACATCAAGATTCACGTGAAGTAAAACAGTTGACTCTTTCTTCATCATTGCACAGAGTTGTAATCTGATCTACAATACTCATGATGGGTTGTAGGCGACTCATGTGTTTATTTGCAATGGTAAATGATCAGGCTTATAAGAATGTTGAATCAAAGGATTAGTAGAATTTAGCCTTGTACTGCATGCTGCTACATAGCTGGCTCCAACTTTGATATTGAATTTACTTATGTTTCTAAATGATGTGCTTTTCATGTAATGTTGCTGCGATCCATTGCTCATTGGAAGAGTCAGAATGATGATCAGTTGCCCATAAGTCCGGGTATTGATCTGATGACTCTATCTCTAGGCATCCTTTCGGTCGCAACCTAGAGTTGTTATGAATATCACGCATGGGTCATAGGTTCAAGTTGTCATAGTCAACTCTCAGATAATTACTCTTTTGCCCCCAGTCTCGGGTTGGCAGATGCATTACGCGGATGGTCTAGTCTCGTCCTAGCTGTGTCTATACTGTAGTTCAAGCATTAAGAACCAGAGTTGACTGATTAATGGTTGATCATATTATCTTATCTTCTTGTTTGTGCCCCCAAGTCTGGGGAATATCTCGATAAGTGGTAGGGTAGATAATGTTCGCTTCAATTTTGTATTATATCCCATTGAACCATGGGATCGAGTTAACCGATGGAAGGCTGAGTCATGCCTATCCTGTATTATGTTCTAGTTCTTTCCTCTTAGCGGAATACATTGTTATTTTGCCAACATTCGGACACAAGCTAGATTCTGGACGGTCAATGACATTCACTTCGCTGCTTAGGTCACCGTACTTTGGGAAAAAACTGAAGAGTGAATCGTGCAATCAGATCCATTGCAGGATTGATGCTTCCCTTGTCGAATCCAGGGTAAGAATCAGTGTGCAGATGTTTAGGTTGCACTTGTTTTGAATTGCTCTTTTAGTCGGATCATGGTAAGAGTCAATGAATGAATGGTCGCATTGCATTCATTTGGAGTTTGGTGATCAACCATGTCCATTTCGATTTACGTTCTCCCATCAGATCTAGGGATAAAGTCAGCTCAAATGCAGTCATGTCATGCTCATTTGGTCTCATGCTCTTCCTGACGGATCGAAGGAAGGCGATGGAGGACGAATGGTCAAGTCACACTCATTCGTGGTTTATTCTTCTATCTGTGATCTGTTGGTCATAGGTATTCGATGGACGTTCGGGTCACATCGATTTGTAGTCGAAGAGGATCGATATTGACCGTCGATTCAACCGCACAATGCAGAATTCTCGGACCTCATTTCCTATCGATCCAATGGTATGATATGAAAGGTGCAGATCGATATTGCCCGTCAATCTGGTGGTACGATATAATTGGTTGCCCAGAACTTCGGGCATCATTCTGATTGGTTAGCATTAAGGTCTCCTTGTAGTCATTTCCTTAAGTTGTAAAGGACGCTAAGCTGGAGATGTAGCGAGTCACCATTCTCTTCTTTCGGTGATTTGCACTTCTGCCCCCAGTCTTGGGTTAGCAGAGTTAGTTCGTGGATGGTCTAATTGCACCTGTAGTGAGTTTACACTCCTCACGTCGAGTTCGGGTCAGAGTTGGTGAATGAATGGTCGAATCTCATTCATTCGTTTGTCTATTCTTGTAGCCACACTTTGGGGATCAGAGTCAGTTGAAGGGCCATTCATCACACCTATTTGATGTTTATACCCCTGTCCACACTCTGGGGACTAAGAGTTTTAGTAGAAAATGGTCGGACCGCATTTTCCTCAATTAATCCTTTTAGCACTAGTCAATGGCGAAAGTCGAAGTGTGGTCGATTACATTACAACAACTTTAATTTGATGCTTCTCCCACTGAACTGTAGGAAGGAATCAATTGGCAGATGGTTAGGTCACATCCATCCATGTTGCACGAATAGCCCGTTGGATCATAGGGGAGAGTTAGCGGATGAACGGTCGTGCCACGTTCGTTTGCAGTAGAACGGGTAGTTACATCCATTTAGAATAGGACATTCAGCTAGGTTCGTTTTGCGAATCTGCGTCTCCCTATAGAATCAAGGAAGAAATTTTGTCTTGTGGGGTTGGAGTGCATCCCTATAAATTTATGTTATGGGTCCCGTGCCGGGGACAAGAGTTGATGCTTGGACGGTTGTGTCACGCCCGCTTAGTGCTGGATGGTCGGATCGCATCCAATTTTGTGTGTAAAGTGTGCCCCCATGTCAGGGGAAGATTAGAAAGTAGACGGTCGAACCACATCCTCTTTTTGTACTATAGAACTTGATGAGGAACCATAGCCGATAGATGGACAGTCGAATCACATCCCTTTTGGTATTCATATTCCAAACCATGCTTTGAGGACTGGAGTTGGTTGATGGGTTGTTGGTCACACCCATTTGATGTTCATACTCTAGCCTGCGATCTCGGGACCGAAGTAAGTTGATGGGTGGTCATTCGCACCTAGTTGGTGTTTATACTCCAGTCCACACTCTGGGGACTTAGAGTTAGTTGATATGTATACTCCAGTTCGCACTTTGGGAATTTGGAGTTGGTTAAGGTTTATACTCCAGTTCGCACTCTGGGAATCTGGAGTTGGTTGATGTTTATATTCCAGTTCGCACTCTGGGAATCTGGAGCTGATGTTTATACTCCGACTCGCACTCTGGGAGTTCAGAGTTGTTGTTTATACTCCGCTTCGCACTCTGGGAATCCAGAGTTGATGTTTATACTCCGCTTCGCGCTCTTGGAATACGGAGTTGATGTTTATACTCCGGTTCGCACTCTGGGAATCCGGAGTTGGTTGATGTTTATACTCCAGTTCGCACTCTGGGAATCTGGAGTTAATGTTTATACTCCGGTTCACGCTCTGGGAACTCGGAGTTGATGTTTATACTCTGCTTTTCACTCTGGGAATACAGAGTTAATGTTTATACTCCGGTTCGCGCTCTAGGAACTCGGAGTTGATGTTTATACTCCGACTCGTGCTCTGGGAGTTCGGAGTTGATGTTTATACTCCACTTCGCACTCTGGGAATACGGAGTTGAATGAAGGATTGTCGTGTATCAACCCTTTCTTGACTTTGGTGTGATGGCTGGTCCCCGAGCTTGGGTTTCACTTAGCGGGTGATCGGTGGGATCCCGATTAACTTCCACTTATATGCCCCTCAACGAAGGATGAGATTTAGTTTACAGACGGTTGGATCGCGTCCATGTTCATTTGGATTCCGCTTTTGCAAAGCCTAAGGAGTAAGATTAGTGTTCTGGCAAGCTTTGTGCTCGAGCATAGGAAGGGATGGTCGAACTACATCCACTCTTAGTTGTGTATTTTCCCTTAAGTCGGGTGCAAGAATTGGAGAGCAGACAGTTGAGTCACGTCCAATTTATACTTTGCATTCTTTCGATCGAGCTAAGGAATAGAGTTGAAATGACAGCTCGTGATGGTTGGCGAGTAGGCAGTCAGTCGTTGATGACTTTAAATTGAGGGTTGGCCCCTGATGAAGTCAATTCAAGGCATGATTGTTTTACCGAATCACATACGCAAACTGGGGAGTGAACGGTCAAATCATATCCACTTTAAACATGTGTTCTCAAATAACCCCAAGTGTCTGATGTAGGATTGGATGCATGGATGGTGACCTCACGTCCACCCTTGGTGTGATTCCGATTTTATCGGGCATCAGAAGAAGCATAAGTATTTTGGCGAGCTTCAAGTACGAGATGGAGAGTACATTGTTGGGATATATCACTCCAAGTCTTTCCCAGGTCTCCAATTAAACTGTATAGGCGGATATGGTCGGTTGCATCCACTTCGTACTAGAGTCTTGACCTTGTCGGTCTCTTCCGCTTTGATGCCTTGCCCCCAGTCAGGGGCATATAGTAGCCGATGAGTGGTTGAATCATGCTCGTCATGATGATACCTCAATGATTTGATCATAGTCCGCGGAGGTTGTATCGCACCCAATCTTAAGTACTCAGTTACCTGTATCATTTGCAAGTAGTTTAATTCACGTAGGTCATATTTCGCAATGTAAATGAAATTGAATTGGAAATAATTCAAAAAGAGATCAGATCAAATCTCATTGATAAGTGAGGTAGCGTCGTGTGTTCGCTATTGCATTTCCGTCTAGCCCTTCTCAGTTGGAAGTCTAACGCAAATGGTTCAATTTGATCAAAGTCCTTGATCTATAGGGATCAGATGTTCCTGGCCCTTCGTTTTATAGGGCTTGCACATATTGTCGGAGCTATCCTTCCCGGAGCAGCCTTATGGTGTTGGCGTTCACGGTAGCCATCTAGAGAAGAGGAGTTTTCCGATCTAGAGTATGGAGTATGTCCTCTCCTTATCATGCCATGTTGATCCTTCATCTGATTCATCAACTCAATGTTGGCCTAGACATGTTGGTGTAGTCATCGGCGGCTATACACCAATTCTCTTATCAAAGTCATGATTGACGATCTTCTTTTAGGAATGGGGGAAGACATCTGCGTTTGATGGCATTCATCGCCCTTGGAGAAATCCACGCGCCATTCCCACTTCATAAGGTAGTGTCGAGGGTTGTATTTCCATAGTACACCAACATAGTTAACATGTTGAATTTTCACTGGAAGTTCTGCATGTAGGATGGTTTCAACGAATAGGTCTTGATAGGGAAAGATTCTCCAATCGACATCATGATCAGGTCCATTTTATTGCCAAGGGGTCTTGTAACACTGGTGAATGATGTATGCACGATTGCCCAATGTTCGAGTGGTTTGGTGATGCCGATTGGATGGTGAGTTGGTTAAGATGGGCTCATAGATTGGTGGTTATTTCTAATTTTCACCCAGGTAGGAGGTCCATATAAGATAGTGAGGACAGTGTAGGGGAGTCGTCATATTAGCCATCGTACCATAGCTGTCAATTCATGAGTTTAAAAGCTGGTCAATTGGAGGAAGTTGCATTCCACCTTAAAAGCATGATATATTAATCAACTCCAGCTCTTGGCATATTAGCTAGGTTTTTGTAGCCTCTGGGAGCACCGATCGAGTAGTATTCCTTTATCCATTCCTTGATTGCAACTCAGCATATGTTGTTGTGATCTTCTATGTCTTGTTCAGTCATGGAACAATTAGAAGCACGAATGGAATGTTCCTTCACTAAATTGGTGATTGAATTCACTATGCGGGTGCCCTGCGCTGCGGCTAGCCTCTTTTTAGGAATTCTGGGTCGTACCCGAAAAATATTTTTTTTTGAAATTTCATATTGATACGAATTGGACACATATGGATCGATACGAACAGCGTGCGAGTATCGATACGAATTGGAGCAGTTGCGATCGATACGAACAGAGCACAGGCGATCGATACGAATAGAGCGATGCGAAGCAGATCGAGTCGAAATGATCAATTCGAACAGAGCGATGCGAATCAGATCAAGTCGAAATGATCGATTCGAACAGAGCGATGCGAAGCAGATCGAGTCGAAATGATCGATACGAATTTTGACATATTTTCTGGATACGAAATGATGGATACGAAATCGATCGTATTTTCTGGATTTGAAAGCATGGATACGAAAGTCACCATATTTTCTGGATTCGAAACATGGATACGAAAATATGGATGAATGCAGTTCCTCTTAGATCTGGAGCAATCTGAATAGAATAGAAGGAACCACTTGACGACAGATCTGGATCTTCCCCTTGGATGTTTGCAATCCGGTATCAGCAGTATATCCAATGAGCAGAAGAAAAGCAAGGTTTTCTCAGTGAAAGCACCAAAGTGTTTGTACCAGAAATGGGCACAACACTCTTCAGAAGTTTTTGAAGAGATAAAAGTGAAGAATGAAAATGGAAAATGAGGATTATCTAACAAAAACTCCAAATAGCAGAAAGTAAATTGCACAGAAGACAACAATTTAGAGTGGTTCGGCGTTTCGCCTACGTCCACTATGAAGTTTGATGATTTTATTGCTCGATACTTGAAGATTACAATTTCTTATAGCGTAGTACAACAGATTTTATGATTATAATCTGAATCTAAGGCAGCAATGGTGATCTGGAGTAAATCTGACAGAATCTGGGCGCTCTTTAGCTCTTAAAATTGTCCGACCCCTTTTCTGAATGATCAGGGGCTCTATTTATAGGCGTAGGAGGCTGATATTTCGCCTAAATTTCGAGAGACTACTTCTGGCATGTGACGGGGCCCACGCACCCGTCTTCAGGAAATCTGGGCCCACTTCGGGATCAATTCGAACTCCGTTCGAATCGATCAAGAAAATGTCCAATCGAGTTGAAATTTGGTGTGGACATTCTTCAACATGTGCGCAAGATTCTGTGAAAATTTCATAGTATTTGGACTTATGGATCTCGAGATATGGTCGATTCAAGATGATGATCTTCGCCAGGATGCTTCGTTCGAATTGATTCATTCAAATCGATTGCTTCGAATCGATGGTGTTACGCGCTTTCGCGATGACGTGGAGCGTATCATGCGCATCGATCCGCTTTCTTCGCCTATTTGATTGAGTCGTCCCAGAGACTTCGCCGCCTTGACTCGATGGATTCGGAGGTATCAATTACATCTGGATTCGAGTGGGGTTTCGTTCGTATCGATCATGATGTGTTTTAGTCGATCGATACGAAATGACTGTACATGATGGATTCGAAGGACTTCAACTTGATGGATACGAACTATGCAAGCGTGAGGCTAATTCCTTCTACCGATGGATACGAAGGGGTCAATATTGATCGATACGAAACCAGGCCATTTGATGGATACGAACCTGATGGAGGCGAGGCTATCTTCCTTCCGATCGATTCGAATGCTATGGATTCGTATGCTGGCTACACTGATGTATTCGAACATAGATTCCTCTAAATTGTGTCGATCATAACTTGAACATATGAACTCAGATTGACTTGAGATTTGGAACGTTGACTCTCATGGCTTAGCTTGTCATGTCCTACCAATTTTGGCTCGATCCAGACTCGGACAAAATTCGTCGATATCCATAGTGAGCCTGTGTATGACTGATTTCTAGGACGGACCGTCATTGGTCTACTAGTTAATTCCTTGGTGTCACGGCTTTGCCAAAAGGCGGGATAACAGTTTTATCCACTTTATTTGAAAAAAATTGGGTTGGTCATGCCAAGTTGGTGGACATTGAGCCATGCTTATAAGTTATCATTAACCAAATTTTCTAGGCAACCAAAATGTATACTAATAGATCGTTTTTACTGAAGTGAAAGGGGATCTCAAAAGAGATTTGGAACGGGTCACACCTGCAAAAAGTTTGACAAAAAAGGATTGCATTTTTTAGCTTGAAAAGAGACATGGAAAGAGGATGATTATTTATATAAATTTCTATTTCATTTATTTTAATTGTTCTAGGTATTTTATAAATTATGTATAAAATGTCAAAAAAAGTTATACAGCATAAACAATACATTCAGTAAAAAAAGAAACATTAAAGAATAGCGATACATCTTTCTATTTAAATTGCTGAACAAAATAATTCAACGTACATCTAAGTTCATTTTCCTTATTCAACATAGAACGGGTCAACTGATAATTTCTCACTTAAGCAAATATCACTACAAGCTCCAACTCTAGATAATCATCAATAGATAACCGAATTCTGATACAATGTTCAATAATTTGTTTGAACACATCAGAATTTGTATCGTCGTCTCTCATAGTTGAGGATCTCTCTTGCCTTGCCTGAGAAGATGAAGTAGCATCGAGTGTTCGACGTTGAGCAAAGACGGTGGGACTGGAAATCAACTCATTCGCTATTCCATTAAGAATGTCAATGTAAAGACCTGGGTTTTTATATAAGTGTTATTAATGTGTTTAAATCATTTTAACGAGTTAAAATGAGTTTTAATCAAGTTTGAAGTAATTTTGTACGTAAAAGTCAAAATTGTATAGGCGGTGGAATTAGGATTCGAAACTGGTTTCATTGTGTTCGGAATGTCGCTTATGTTTGAAATATATATGAAGCTCGAAGGAATCGAAGAATGGAAGAAATCGAATTGGTCCCCTCAAACATGTAAATAAGTTGGAAGAAAGGTTTTATAAGGAAAATTTTGAAAATTGAGACTTCACTCTTTTCATTTTCACTTTGCCTCCTTCCTCTTCTTCATCCCCCTCAAGCCCTTGCTCACCTTTGACTGTCCATAGCTGTGATGACCGTCGTACACCTCTGGCACTCAACATATCCATATAATACACTATAGCGGTGCCTGACTGATGTAGAACGATTATCAAGTGGTAAAAATACTAAAAAATCATAAAACCTGTTGTATATATCACAACGCATCGAATAAAATATAATAACCATTATAGATATAAACGGCCGAGACAGCGATAACTAAATGAACTCATAAATAGAGTGCGCATGTTCATACAGTTATACAAAGCAGTAACAGAGTTTATACAATGATAAATAAACCCAAACATCTGTCTCTAATAAAAGTAAAATACCATCAAGGCTCCACGATGTCATATAGTGGAATAATAAATAACTGTCCAAAATATAAGTATGAGAAACCGTAGCCTCCTTCCAGTCCACCTTACAATGCCATGTGTTATCCCATACCTGTTATCTAGTTTACTCATTTAAGAGTGCTCGAGATAACAAGAAGCTAAGCATAAAACCTTGATTTAGACAACATTCGGGTATGAGCGATAAAACAATCTCAAAATACTATGAAAGTCGATATAATATAAGACATATGGTATGAAGAATCATACATGACCAGTCCCTACATCCAAAGAGTTAGCACATAATAATTTATTCTAAACTACTAACATTGTCATCCTATAGGTGTCCTACAAGTCTAAGTATGGGTGTTCGGCTATCCAAGTCCACAATACCTACGTAATATGACAACCCTAGGGTGATAAAACAAGCATAACAACACATAGCAGACATAGCTTCCATCAAACAATCCTCACATCGCTCGGGTGTGTTGGATATATGATAACTCGTATAGTCGTACCCTCTGCCAGAGACTAATGGAAAGTCTTGGTTTCTCGGTGCTCGAATCCACGCCACATAATAAGGCCAGAAATTAAACCTACATATCCTCGAGGTCTAGGGTATACGTACCCACACCGACGATCCATGATATCGTATCCTCATATCCGATTGGACGTCCCCACTTATCCCCCTCTTTACGAGAACACCTAGAAACCTCCAAGTGTTAACGATCCCTTTACACGTGTTCTCATGGTCGAATCCAATCTCTGTCCCATTCTATTAATCTTTATAGTATGATACATCATTTATTCTATTCACAAGTTCATATTCTCGAACTTGTACTTATAGATCATCATCGCAACTACATGCATCAAATCGCTATCGTCGAAACACCCCTAGACATTCTTTCCTAAGTCATATAGTCTCCATGTCAAAGTTCTGATGTTATCTCATCAAAGTGTCGCATCCTCGCTTCACCGTAGAAATCGCCGGTCAAAGAACCAAAATGTCAAAAATCGAACATCGAACAAGCGAACAACGCACATGGCCTGAATCCCCAAGCCTACGCTTCGAATCCCTATGAGTCCTATAAGGTCAACCCCAACCTAAATCATGTCGATGTCGACATGATTACTTAATCAAATTTTGACCAAGATTTTCACATTTTCAAAACTCGAGTTTGATCTGAAGTCTTCCATTTCATGCTTGAAGCTTCTACAACCTGCCTCGAAGCTAATCAAGTTGGTTCTGACTTGATTCCCTTGGCTGGAAGTTTCTTAAGCCCAAAAATGAAACCTTTCGTCTAAGTTAATGACCCAAAGTCGACCTCCCATACAACAACCCACCTTTTGACCCTTGAAAGTTGACACTAATACGTCTATGGTTTTCACATGCCGAGCATTCGAGTGCCGAAAAGATAGATTGTTGTGGTGAAGGAAAAGAAAAGATAGAATAGAATCTCACACCGTGATGAATAATATATAAAACTCTATAGGTCTTTTACAAAAAGAATAACATTAACATACATACAACAATCAAAGTATCTGGCCTATCATTTGCCTAGACAGTTATAACAACATGTCCTCACAATTGATATATACAAACAAGAAATACAACAGAAATAAAAATATATAAATAGATCATGGAGGCATCCATCTCGTCTTCTGAAGCTTCAAAGCGTCCAAAGCTAACTTTGAAAAAAACTTAGGTCTGACCCGAGTATTATAAGAAAATAACACCCTGATTACTCTGGTAAACCAGCGTGAGAAACTCAAATCATATGGATTGTTATATTTGTAAAACCCTTTCAAAAATAAATGTATCTCGTAAGACCATGCCGTACATAAACACATACAGAATTTTTACCTTACAATAACCAAACCATTTTATAGGAAATCTTGTAATATTATAATAATGTCTAGGGTTTAAAATAAATATTTAACATAGCCAGAATGGTTACATTAATTACATTCAACAACATATTTAGCATACAACTAAGTGTGTAAAGGCACGTATTGAAGAATGGATTCCATTAATGACAAGGCACCGGGGTACCAATTACCATAGTACATCTCTGGATAAATATGTACCGAGGACTTCGCATGGACCCCCTACGTGACAAGACCGGCCTACCACTTTCAGGATAACACCGAATATGTCATTACCCCGGTTGCTTTGCAACCTTTTCTCATAAGCGCACATACACATACCAAATACATAAATATCGATCTAGAAAGACAATGATCATACCCTAATGGGTGCGCCCCACATAGCTTTGTGGCATATCCCATGTTTTAGTCATTCTTGGTTGTGAGGCTCATGAGGCCATGATTATCTTTTCCTGTTAGCAAATCCCTTTTGGAATGCTAACACCGCCTTCCAATAACAATGAATGCCAGCAACACAAGTTGTTCAGGATATAAACAAACCGAAGGCACTATTTCTACTACATCCTTTTTGGAATCACCCTCAGGATTAGTAGCAAGTAGCCCTTGCACTTCAAATAACTCCATCTTTGATTTCCATCATCTTTAAGATGTCACCAATTCGAACACTTATGCTGGTATGAAGTGGTTTTCGGATAACTCATGTTTATCCGATCCCGGTCTCTCTGGATCAACAATCGATAGTTTTCCAGTTGACTTAATCCCAGTTCTTTCAGAAGTAAGCGGATGATATAAGAGTCCCAAAGGATCTCACATATCCACCCTTAGAACAAGATACGTTTCACCAGAATGACTTTCTCCCAGGGATCTTAAACCGTGCGAAATCGAGAAGCTTTCATATACTTCCTAAGTCAAAATAGGTCAAGTTATCGATAGTGGATAAACCGCTATCTGGTGTAATTATAGTTTGCATATGAAAAATCAGACATCATATACTTATCACTACCTTTTGATTTCAACCCCATACTATCCCTAAATTAACAATGAATTATGGGAAGTTAGAAAACTATCATTGCTTGGACGTCTAATCTTAAACTATCACAGATAGAAACGAGCTTTAATGCCTCGAAATTTAATGTTGAGTATAAGATGAAGTACCTTCCATATACTTAATTAATCATGACCTATTTATAGAAATTAACCCTCTTATACTTATCACACTTCCGACATTCCGACTTCTCTATCCCTCGCCCAGAATCGAAGCCAGGCAAGTCAGGGCATTGGTTGCTCCTAGCCTTGCCTAGACACACCAATTCTAAATCTCACAAATAGAGAAAATTATACTTATTAGTTTAGTGATAAATATAATATGACTTACTTTCCATTAACATGTTAACATTTTATCACTACTTATCATATTTGTTTTATATTACTTAATGGCACCAACAAAGAAACCCCTTGCATAAAACAAAGCTTTTTTAAAAACAATTTGAAAATGACTCCATAAACTTATTACTAATCTTTGATTTCAGACTAGTTATTGGAAAAAATTTCCAAACTTATTTATTTAAACCAAAGCTTGATTTTGGGGATTTAAGCTCTAAAGCTTCGAACTTTGACTTGCTAGATGGTTTTGAAATGTTATTAAAGAATATACCTTACTTTAGAGGAGAAATAATTTGTTTTGAAGTAGAAAAGAGAAGAAGAAAGAGAGAAGAGAAGAGAGGGAAGAAGAGAGCAAATGTTTGGAAATGAAAAAGTGAAAAAGAATGAAGTAAAGAGGTCCTTTATATAATTTAAAAAAATGGAAAATTACATCACTTACCCCTTAACCAAATTACTCTTTTACCTTTCCTTTTCGTTCCATGCTAAGCTTCCTCCATGTGCCAAAGTACATGCCATCACATCTAAAACAAAAGCACACAAATTTATGTACTTTAGCACTTAAAATAAGAAAGAAAAGTCTTCTTAATTTATTACCTTAATTAATTATTTTTTTAAACATTTTAGTCACACTTATTTTTACTAATTCATTTTACGTTATTAAACCACTTATTATATGTATAAGTGTATGTTACAGAAGTGTACATATGTATGCAACAACGTTGCGACAACTTTCGTTTAATGAAAAGTCGAAAATCCGAAAAACGATTTTCGGTCACATTTTTACTTTTTCTCCGAACTATTTATTTATGTAAATAAACTTTAAAAATGAGTTCACCATTATTATTTATTAACTAAAAGAGGGTTATTTGATTATTAAAAACCATTAATTGAATATTTAAAATTAATTCGATATTCACAAATCAAAGCGGTAAAATTCTAGGTTGTTACATTCTCCCCTCCTAAAAGAATTTCGACCCCGAAATTTCATCTCAAACGAACAACGTAGAAACAAGCCATACTAGTTCTTAACATTTCCTAAAACATTGAATGAATAACTAACTAACTTAGAGTTTGTCCAGGTTTGCAACCTTCTCATAACACAAAGATGATAAACAATCTACTGAGCATACCTCATGCTCAATAACCATAGGTTATTACTTAATCGATTATTCGCACTACCTTATGAAAAATCGCAGAGTCATCTACCCAACACCTCATAAACCAAAAACCAATAGAGGAAAATATACTTAAGCTTGTATGATGTATATGAATTATCCGTACGCAATATCTGATTTGATCACTTACCCGAATATATAAATCTCTTATCCAAACTAGTATAGGTCACTTAACTTCTTCATTGTAGAACCCTAATCCGGTTCCTGGATCCGATACTTAGGTTTTCCTTACATAGTTCTAAACTATGATAGAAAATACTCACATCATCTTAAGAATCCATCTCAAGTACTCGCATATAAGAATCGAGTGAAAATTCCTAGTTCGGACTGGTGTATGACACCTAGAAATCATATGCCCGAATTATGGATTAAGAATTGTTACACGAATAAAATGATCCAAGTCCATCTTATAGTTTTATCCCTTTAGGATAACTTAATTTATTTACTATTCCAAATCTTTTTACTTCCCAAATTTATTTATGAAAACATTTCATAGTTGTATTAAACTTGTGTAATACCCTACTACATCCTGAGAGTAAATACAACTATCTAATTTAATCTTATTCTTTTAAATTCAAATGCAAGCCCAAAATAAATCTCGGTCTTAAAACCGAGTTGACTTCTTTGACATCTTTACCCATCCGGTTTGGTAAGAAGCTAAGATGAGTAGGATGCTGGTATCCAACTCAGTCCTAGAGTCTACTTTTCCTTAGACACCTCTAAGGTAAAGATGTTTATTAGCTGGCCCAATAACATCAAATATTTTTTACAACTTAGGTGTTAAAGCAAAAGACACGGTTTTAATAAAACAATTTTTATTAAAATCTTCTTATCAAATTTAATCCATTTAAAAACTGGTATTAAATTATTTCTTCTCTACCCAAGAGTGATATAAACACATATTAAAAATTTCATTTATCAACACAGTCCTTTATCAAAATACCTTTTTATTTGAAACCATTTTCTTTAAGGATACTTAAGAACTAAATACCCGGTTTTTATTTCAAAACCCTTTTAAAATGATACCATATATTTTAATCCAAAGAAAATATACAAATAAACCGAGCAACACCAAAATGATATCAAGCTATGCAGTTAAAGCGCTTAGCGGTTCTATAGCTTTGGAGGTGCAAAAGTTACAACAAGGATAAATCAGGGATATAACGGAACATAGCGGAGGTACAAATACAAAACCAAATATTTAAACTTACTTTATTCTCATTCTCACATACTTTATGTAGAAAAAAGAAATATTGCTTAATCTTACATAACAAAACCGAAGTATATCATGATTTATGCAATCCAGATTTGGTGACTACAATAGATTTTTAACTTATATTGCATACTTGTGCCTTAGAATTAGATCTTTACCTTAACTTTTTTGATTTGGTTTAAATGAGAACTATCCAAAGCAACCATTTTATATACTAAAGCGAGTGCTAAAAAAACCTTGATTTAGCGGTTGTAGTGGAAAATAGCAGGGCTTAAAGCGGATTTACTGTTTATTAGCACTATATTGAAAAAGCATGGCGGTCAAAGAACGCTACGAGCTATAGCGAGGATTTCATGGGGATTTAGCAGGGCTTTAACTACATAAATATCAAGGAACTAGGTCCTATCAAATAGTATCATACATCCCATTACCAAGTAGATTAATACTTAAGAGAAGTGTTTACCATCTCAACACATCTTTTACCCATTTTTAGTCATTTTCGAGCCACTCGAACTAGTTAACATAAAATACTTCTTCTTTTCCAAATCCCATTTTGAAATAATACTATATATTTCTCATATTTATATATATATATATATAATAGCTTTAGTACTTTATTTACTAAAACTCGCTTTAGGTACGTTTTGATTTGAACTCGTTTCGAACTTACAATGACAAAGGGAATAATTTACTAAGTGCACTACAATGTTCGCCTAAGCAAATATCCAATCGTCACTCAGAAGATTATTTAGATCACCAAAAACTAATGGAGACTCATTCCTCGAATGATTCGAAGAAAATGTATCTTACCCAAAATTCTTTTTGAAAAAACACACACTTATAAATACTTTCAAGTAATACTATTATTAATTTTTCCAAAAATCATTAAAAATCTTTTTCAAAGACACCAAGATTTAAATTCTCAAAAATCCTCTTTATTTTATAAGACACATCTTATAAACCAAATTTATTTAAAATTATCTTTATACAATAACTTCCTTTATTATAGTAACCCTTTTGACAAAGTAAGCTTGCTAAACTTACATTATTAATGAACACCTTATAGTCAAATCGTGAAAGTGAATTCATAAGATGTTCGCATTTAATTCAAATCAAATAAATAAATGCTCATAAACTAGCTAAGCACAAATAATCAACCAACAAATGATGATAATAAATATCATCCTTTCCTAACAAGCAATCACAACAAAAATAACTGTATCTATTTTTGAAAATGAATCCTTTATAGATAATATATAAAATCTATGTAAAATTATTTCATTTACCAATTTCAAAACAATATAAAACATTTTTATAATAATAAGAAATGTGCGCTCTCATATATAATACACTCATACTCATTTTAGGGTGTCACTTACTCTATCTCTAATGAGTTTACTCTACCAAGGCCAAGGTTCTCGCTTAACCTTCGGGTCTAATACCAAGTATAATGACCCGTCTTTTCGACCCTCGAAAGTCGATGCTAATACATCCATGGTATTCACGTGTTGAGCAGCCGAGTGCCGGAAAGACAGATTGTTGGGGTGAAAGAAAAGAAAGACAAAATATAATCTTGCATGGTGGCAAGTAATATATAATATTCAATAGATTTTTTATAAAAAGAAAACTTTAATATACATATAACAATCAGAGTATCTCCTATCATTAGCCTGGATAGTTATAACAACTTGTCCCCACAGATGCTGATAAATACAAACAAGAAATATAGCGGAAATCAAAAATACATAAATAGATCTTGGAGGCATCTAACTCATCACTTGAAGCTTCAAAGCATCCAAAGCTAACTTTGGAAAATGCTCGGGGCTGACCCGAGTATTATAAGAAAATAACATCCGGATTAGTCTAGTAAACCAGAGTAAGATATTGAAATCATATGGATCACTATATTTATAAAACCCTTTCAAAAATAAAGGTATCTCATAAGACCACGTCACACATAAATACTGACGGGTTTTTTACCTTATGATAACCAAACCATTTTATAGGAAATCTTGTAATATTATAATAATGTCTAGGGTTTAAAATAAATATTTAACATAATCGAAATAGTTACATTAATTACATTCAACATCATATTTAGTATAAGACTAAGTCCGTAAAGCTATGTATTAGAGAATAGATTTCATCAATGATAAAGCACCGAGGTATCACCTACCACAATACATCTCTAGATAAAATGTACCGAGGGCCTTGCATGGACCCCCTACATGACAAGTGTAACACACCAAATTTTAAATAGCATTATTCAGGAGATTTAATTAGATAAACTAAATAGAATAATGTAGAGACTAGAGTGATAAGGGAATTGAGATTTGAAAACCAATTAAGGTCATACCTTTACTAAATTAATTAATGAGAAAGAGTTATGACTTAAAAAGTTAAGAGAATAAGGCAAGGGCGACATGGGAATAGCCGAACCCCATAGCCCCTAAAACCCCTTACCACATTCTCATTTTAATTTACATTCCTATGAAATAAAGACACAAACAAAAGAAAAACAAAGCTGGCCATAACCCTAGGAGAAGAGGAGCTCAAAAATCAATTAGAGGCTAAAATTCAAGCTAGGAAGATTAAAGTGTAGAAAAACTCCCAAGTTACCTATCCAAACAAGGTGAATAATGATCTAAACCATCTCATATAAGTCATCTTGAATGTTTCAATTTGGCTTTGAGGTAAAGCTATATGATTGGATGAATGATGATATGTATTGATTTAAATGCCATGTTATAATTTAAACAAGGATTTTGTGGAATAATCTAGTTTAGTGTTAAGGCTAAAATTGTGCAAAATGATTTCCAAATACCATGATTTTTTAATATGTTATGTAAAACATTATTTTAGAGATGGGTTTAAATTTTCATGATATTCCAAGATGTTATTATGAATTTTCGAGTAAAAGAAATGAATATTTAGAGTTTTAATTAATTTAAGGAATTAGTTAATTATTTTAGGGCTGAAAATTTTATATGATAAAGATATTATCATTATGGAATTTATGAGATTATTCTCAAGAGATTTGGGTGAGTTTGGATTTAATTAGAAAGATTAGTATTTAATGATTAATTAAATACAAGGGGTTAGTTAATAATTTTTAATTAAATATTGGAGCATTGAGAATCAAATGCGGTAGTAAATTCTGAAAAGAATTTTATAAAGGTTTTGTTGTCTAATAGAAAATTTACAACATAGGGGTTAGGTAAAAAGAAATTTCTTTACTTAGTTAAAAGTCAGCTTTTATGATAATTACAACAATGCCACTTTCCTTCAAAAGCATTGATGCCTTCGAAAGCATGGACACCTTCGAAAGCATACACTTCCACTTCCCTTTGAACACCAAGGGGATAAGTGTGTCGCTATAGTTAACATATACTAGAATGAAGGCGGAAGGGTCCTTCCGCACCAATCAATAGTGTCGAAGGGGTCCCTCCGCATACATACACTTTAACAAGTGTGCACCGCCGCATTAATTGAATCATGGAAAGGACGTTCCGAACTAGTAGATAGTGTCGAAGGGGTTCCTTCCGCTCTTATATGCTCCGCAAGTATGTTAATCAATGAAGACGAAAGGGGTGTGCCGCAGCAATCAATGGTGTCGACAGCTTACCTTCTGCACCTTTATACTTGAGTAAGTACAACCATTACGGAAGGTACCTTCCGCACTAGTTGATAGTGTCGAAAGGGTCCTTCTTCATGCATGTTTAATTACAGAGGTGGAAGGGTTGTGCCGCACCCAATTAATGGTGTCGACAGGGTCCTTCCGCATGGTTTCAAAGAAGTAGTGGAAGGGTTTTCTTAATTCTTTAGCAATGATTTCGAAAGGTCCTAACGCTGGAGTAGAGTGGCGAAAGGGGCATATCCGCTTGTTTTTAACTTATTAGTTAAATGGAAGGGGATAGAGGGCTTGTTTTCTCCATGATATCGAATGGGAGAGTGACAGAGGGTAACTCATGATGTCACAATGATCCAAAGGATATAGTCGAAAGCCTTAGTTTTCAAATTAGAGAACCCAATCTCATTTTTAAAGTACACATAGCTATGTAAAAGAGTTTTAAAATGGCATTTAACATCGAAATATTAAAGGATGCTTTCCTTAGTAAATTGGTAAGTTAAGAGTATTGACCACCTTTCATTAGAAAAATGGATATATGGAAATAAACCATGGATGTTTATATAGTGTGTATCATTTGATCAGTTACCATGAATGCTTGTATTATCATATTCACTATATAACCCATATGGGAATGTTGGGGTGTTAAAGGGTGGGATGACCATTTAGGTTGACCCAATAGTGAACGTAAGCTGAATCAAAAAACCATGGAGTTAAAAAGGTTATTTGTTAGCCCCTAAAAACTATAATTTGAGGAATAGTATTGGTAGGAGCCAATTAGTTCTTAGTGCTTTCATGAAAACTATGTTCGAAATAAGTTAATGAAAGAGATCAATAGGTTCATAGACAGCCCAAGAAAACTGTGTTATGAGAGATGTTATTGGTAGAAACCAATAGGTTCATAGTGATTCCATGAAAACTATGATTGGATAATAGTAATGGTTAAAACCAATACATTCATAGTGATCCCATGAAAAATATGACAATGGATATGAAATCCATAATGAGTTGAGCAAGTTATTAGTCAGCTCATGAAAGCTAATAGGTTAACAGTGACCATAAAAACTATAATTTGAGATAGATAGTCAGGTGAATAGGGATGAGATATCCATAGCATATTGCATGTTTGCATATCATCATGATACGTTTTATTATGTTATGTTTTAACCATTGTGGATGTAGGTGCACAGTATATGGTTATTATGAATTAGGTTAGGATACTAGTGAGGGGAAAACCCATTCTGCTAAGCAGGGTGGTCTCACTAGATATCTATATGGTTCAAGGTGGTAAGTTATTATTTACACC
The DNA here is from genome assembly GCA_030737815.1 of Allium fistulosum. Classification (NCBI taxonomy): domain Eukaryota; kingdom Viridiplantae; phylum Streptophyta; class Magnoliopsida; order Asparagales; family Amaryllidaceae; genus Allium; species Allium fistulosum. Next base: position 1,307,315,867 of record CM060904.1, on the reverse strand, counting down.
ATACTTTTTGTTAGATTTGAAGTTTACGTTTTCCCCTTAAACTCTCGAGTGCTTAATTGATTTTGATTAGTTTGAGAGTTAAGGTGTTCAGGTTCTCCTTTAGATGAATAAGCTTCCTAAGATGTGCGTGAGGAAAGCTAGCTATTAGGAGTCCTTTTTGTTTGATTCCACTGTGTAATTGGATGAAATGGCAACGTTGTTTAGTGCCTATATTTAGACTCTGATCAACCAAGGGATCATCTTCATATGTTGCTCTTGGCGTAATTTGTAATAATTATGTTTCTCTGAACGTGGTTTACGAATTGGAGTTATGTAATGAATCTAAAATGCGATTTCAAATGGAATGAGAAATTTGTTTTAAAATTGAATTTAATTTTTTTCATATCCATGGGTTTTTGGTATATCAATGTATCTAACATTACCACATTTGGTCACCGAAAATAATAACTAATGACTGCAACATCTATAGCGGTTAGTTTTGGGCCTCCAAATGGGGAATGTTACAACAAGACCGGCCTACCCCTTTCTGGATAGTACCCAATATGTCATCACATCGGTTGCTTTGTAAGCTTTCCTCATGAGCTTACATGCACATACCAAATCCATAAATATCGATCTAGAAATGTGATGATCGTATCCTAATGGGTGTGATCCACATAGCCTTGCAGCATATCTCATATTTTAGTCATTCCTGATTGTGAGGCTCATAAGGCCATGATTACCTTTTCCTCTTAGCATATCCCTCTTTTAATGCTAACATTACCCTCAAAGCAACGATGCAATGCCAGCATTCATCCATACAAGTTGTTTAGGATATAAAAAAACTGAAGGCACTACTTATACTATATCCTTTTTGGAGTCACCCTCAGGATTAGTAGAAAGTGGTCCTTGCACTTCAAAGAACTCCGTCTTCAATTTCTATCATCTTCAAGATGTCTCCAATTCGAAAGCTTATGCTGGTTCAATGTCGTTTTCATATAACTCATGCTTATTTGATCTCGGTATCTCCAAACCAGCAATCTGTAGCTTGCTGGTTGACTTAATCCCAGTTCTTTCAGAAGTAAGCGGACGATATAAGAGTCCCAAAGGATCTCAAATATTCCCCCTTAAAGCGAGAGACATTTCACCGAAATAAGTTCTCCCAAGGGATCTCAAACCCTGTGAAATCACGAAGCATTTGTATACTTCCTAAGTTAAAATAGGTCAAGTTATCGATAGTGGATAAACCACTATCTGGTGTAAGTATAGTTTGCATATGGAAAATCGGACATCATATACTTATCACCACTTTTCAGTTTTAACCCCATACTATCCCTCGATTAACAATAATGTTGGACAAGTTAGAGAACTACCCTTTCCTCGAGGTACATTCTTAAACTCTCACATATAGAAACGGGCTTCCATACTTTGAAATTTATTGTCAAGTATAAGATGAAGTACCTTCCATATACTTAATTAATCATGACCTAGTTATAAATATTAACCATCTTATACTTATCACACTTCTGACATTTCGACTTCTATATCCCTTGCCCAGAATCGAAGCCAGGTAAGTCAGGGCATTGGTTGCTCCTAGCCTTGCCTAGACATACCAATTCTAGATCTCATAAATAGAGAAAATTCTACTTTTTTGTTTAGTGCTAAATATAAGATGACTTACTTTCCATTAATGTGTCAACATTTTATCACTACTTATCATATTTGTTTTATGTTACTTAATGGCACCGACAAAGAAACCCCTAGCATAAAACAAAGTTATTTTTAAACAATCTGAAAACCAACTCCATAAACTTATTACTAGTCTTTGATTTCAAACTAGTTACTGGAAACAATTTCCAAACTCATTTATTTAAACTAAAGCATGATTTCAAAAGATAAGATCCTTTCTTTATATAAAGTAAATAACTTATTTAAGAATAAACAAGTTTTATAAATCAAACTTCCTTTCTAATATCCTGAAATCATTTACTATAACAAGAATGTTATAGTCCATAATATCTTTCCCTTTTCTCGAAAACATTTTTTAAAATAATAGTGTTGTAATACATGCTTCCCTTCTCTTTTAAAATTACTTTTAACTCTTTAAACCATATTTTGAAACTTGTATTTAAACATCCTTTTAAAGATGGTCACTTTTAACAAAACTTGACTTTTGATATAATGGTGTAAAATTTAAACCCCTTGTTTAATTAACCAAATAAATTCTTAAAAATATATTTAAATCTTTTAACCCGCTTTAAAATACTTATTCAACCTTTATGAAACACATTCGAAAAGAATTATAAAATAACTAAAGTAGATAACCTTTTATACATTACTAAAAACAAAGATTTTCAAACTGTATTCATAGCGACTATCGCTATATGGACTATAACTTTTAAAACTTTGTTTTGTAAGTCAAATAACTTTTAACTCCCATTTCTTTCTATATTTTAAACCAATTTAATACCTTTACAAAAATGTTTGAAAACCCAAAAGTCAAGTTTGGAAATCATTTCCAAAACACTTTTAGGAAACAAAATGGTAAACCACTTTAAAGGAAAGCATGGAATTTCAATGTCCCATAAACCCAACAACAAGAAGGTCGACTATAACTATGCAACATTCACTTTCCACATACACAAGCATTTACATAACTAAGAATATTTAAATAAAAATCAATAAAGCAAGGAATCCTTTAGGACCCCTCTACAAAATTTCCATTTTTCGAAGTGTTTCCATAGCAACATATTCGCTACAAAGACAATTTGACTTCCATTTCTTTACTTTTGTCCCCTATAAAACATAGTTACATATGCTATCCACTTTCAAGTGAGAATCAAACAATACCAAACATTATATACACCACATAAGCAACATAAACAACAACTTATAGTTTACAAACATTGTCAATTTTTTTAAAACTATTTTAAAATAAGATATCTCACTTTCAAATTAAAGATGGAGCTACCACAACCAAGCAAGCACACAACCCTTTCTACCATTCACCTAAAACAACATAAAGCCACCACCTTTGCCTTCATTTTCACTTGGCCTTGCTTCCTCTAACCCCACAATGCTCAGGGCCTTTAAGGTTTTGGGGATTTATGCTCTAAAGTTTCAAACTTTGACTTGCTAGATGGTTTTGAAATGTTATGTTAAAGAATATACTTAAGTTTGGAGAAGAAAGAAGTTATTTTGAAGTAGAAAAGAGAAGAACGAGGAGAGAAGAGAAGATAGGGAAGAAGAGAGCAAAAGTTTGGAAATTAAAAAGAATGAAGTAAAGAGGTCCTTCTATAGAATTTCAAAAAGTGGCAAATTACATCACTTGCCCCTTAACCAAATTACTCTTTTACCCTTATTTTTCCTTCCATGCTATGCTTTCTCCATGTGCCAAAGTACATGCCATCACATCTCAAAAATAAGCACACAAATTTATGTACTTCAGCATTTAAAATAAGAAAGAAAAGTCTTCCTTACTTCATTACCTTAATTAATTATTTTTTAAAACACTTTAATTACACTTACTTTTACTAATTATTTTTACCTTTTTAAACCACTTATTATATTTATAAGTGTACGGTACAAAAGTGTACATATGTATGCAACAACATTGCGACAACATTCGTTTGATAAAAAGTTAAAAATCTGAAAAACGGTTTTCGGTCACATTTTTAATTTTTCTTCGAACTATTTATTTATATAAACAAACTTTCAAAATGAGTTCACCATTATTATTTATTAATTAAAATAGCGTTATTTGATTATTAAAAACCATTAATTGAATATTTAAAATTAATTAAATATTCATAAGTCAAAGCGGTAAAATTCTGGGTCATTACATCCCACGTGCGCGAAGTCCCTACGCCATCTACCCAAAGTCAAACCTCTCAGTAGAAAAACACTTAACTAACTAGTTCCATACTTGAACAATGAAGTCCTTTAATCAAGCGCCCAAATTTATACCCCAAATCCATGAAGTGAGTCACAACCGACTTGATTATACACCACCATCGACTTGATATGCACACCACAACCAATTTGTTCCATACTCCACCACTGACTTGTTTCTTTTTCCTCAATACTCCATCAAATCCTACCCAAATGACTTGGCACCAAAAATATGAGTTCCCCGGACCTCTAGGAACAATATATCTCGATCACATCATGTTTTAAACTCTTTTGCCATTGCTTTTTGCAAAATGATGACCACTCTCTAACTGCACTAAATGTATCTAAAAACACAAAAAAAGTAGCATATACAAACAATACATAATATCCATACATCATACATGAGAAATCCAAGCATTATTCAAGAACTTATACATCCTAGATCTATCATATACGAAAACGATGACTTATTTGGTCTGACCACGTTTCTTCCCTAGCGCCTTCACCTCGACTTCCCCACACCTCTCCTGCCTTGCTTCTTCGTCGTCTGCCCCTCATGCCATCGAAGAAGGAAACTTTGGTTGTTCCATTTTCGCCAAATCTGGTTGGATCTATAACTCGCTCAGGTGCTCGTTTCTCCTCGTCTGATTGTGCTTCTACGACCGCGTCATTATCAGCGTCTGCGGTGCCTCCTTGTAACAGCGCTCTAGTCAACGATCCTGGTTTGGAAACATCTGCCAATTGCAATCCCCTTTCTAGACTTATGAACGATTTGGACTCCACTATATACGCTGCTCCTCATTTGCCTCACAGTGCTTTAGATCCAGGTGAACATCCACTCTCCCCTCTCTTAGCCACTGTGAACAGCGCCTCTTGGTCTAAGGCTGATGTTAGCTTGGTCGAAGAAGTAATTGGGCAAAAGGTGGTTTCCAATGATATGTCTATGGCACGTGATGAGCTTGGAAGTGTTGAACGTGGATCTAAGGATTCGGTGCTCAATTCAAATCATTTTGGTAACAAAAAAAGCATGCTCGGATGGTGTGTGCCTAAATGCCGAATTACCCAAATCTAGTTCATCTCCCACTGGTGCTGCTGCAGCTGAAACACGCTCTTTCTGTTGGCTTCTCCAACTACGACTGCTCCTAAATAGTCGTCTTTGTTCACTAAATTGCCTAAGAATGCCAGTGTTCATTCCCCTCGTTGTTTTGATAATGTTGAGCTTGATAGTATAATGGTTCCACCGATGGAAGTTATAGATGCCGACATTGATTATTGGAAAGATTATTTGGTTGGTTTCTTCCTTGATTCCAATCCCGCCTATCACCTTATTAAAGCGCGTTGCAATCAGGTTTGGAAGCCTGGGGAGGTTTGAGTGTTCATTGTGATAATGCTATGTTCTACTTTAAATTCACCCACTCTGATGAAAGACAGCGAATTCTGGAAGCCGACCCTATTCTCATAGAAGGGAAATCGTTCATTGGAATTGATTGGCTTGTTGGCCTTGTAGGTAAGGTTATTAGTTATGACGCTAACACTGTGGCCAGAAAGAGACTTGTATATGCCAAAACTCTGATTAAAATAACTTCCACCAAATCTATAACGACCCAGAATTTCTGTCATTTCAAATTCAGATATTTAATTGATTTTAAATATTAACAAGTAAGATTTGTAAGCCGAATAAAATTAATTTCGAATATTGAGATTTAATCGTTTAATTAAATCGATAATTAATATTTGAAATTCCATAAATAATTGGAAATTGGGTTTAATGTGATTAAAAATGATTTATAAAGTTATATTAAATCATATAGGAGTTAGAATGATGTTTGTGAACTTTTAAAATCGAATTAAAAGTTAAATTGTGAAAATTGAATATTTTAATATTTAATTGACGACTAAAAATAGTCATTTTTCAAACAGTCTCGGATTTCGACAAAACAAGTTTCATCGGATCCATAATGTTAAATTATTGTATGATTTCAAATTTCGTGTCAATCGGATGTACGGTTTGTCCGGGGCGAGCCAAAACGCATCGAAATTGATTTAATCGGTTTAATTATAATTTCATCTTTTATTTCCGTAACTCTCACATACGATCGAATTAGCTCCCAAAACACATTCCATTATGTTCGGAACACGGGTAAAACCTTAGAAACGCCAGCCGGCACGCTTCGTTTGGAGTTCGGAAAAATTTCGATGAATAGTGTTTTGGAGAATTTTCTATATAAGGACCTAACTTTCTTCATTTGCAAACAAAGGCCAAAACCCTAGTTCAACCGGCCCTAATAATTCAATGGCCAGAATTTTCGAAACTTCCTCCTCTATTTTCTTTCAATCCGTCAACCTATATGAAAAATCTCCAACTACAAAGTTGAAGAGCGCATCGAGATCTTCTAGATCAACGGCTGTGATCGGAAACGGAGCAACGGATCGATGACAATCTCCATTGAAGCGCGTGCGTTTCGTGCATTTTTTTCAAGGCAAGGGGGTGGCCGAGTGGGGCCGGTCTTCGGCTGTGTGTGGAGTTTGTGACGAGCATTTGAATGGTGGTCTCCGATCGTCTTCAACTTCGTCGTGGTGGTCGCGTTAATTCAAAAACAAACGGCGGCTATGGGTTCTTTTTCACGCATGATTACCTGGTAGAGGAAGATGATAGGAGCGGCCGGATCTTGTGGATGGGGAATCAACGGCCAGGATGAGTTGTAGGGTTTGAAAAAATAAAATAAAATTGTAAATTTGTATATTTAAAATCGTTCAAACTTTAAAATAGCATAACTTTTTGATACTACGAGGTCGGAATTTGACGAAACTTTTTGCGTTGGAATCGTTTCGACGAACACTACGCAATGGAATTGGTTTGGAGTCAATTGGATCTAGTGAAAATTTTGAGTAAAATTAAACGTGCATTTAATTTTATTCGAAATAAAATACTGCAACCGTTATTGAAGCAAGGTGAGAACTTCTCACTCAATCGAATATTGTGTTTCTATTTAAATTTTAAATTGTTAGATTTAAAATTGTTGATAGTGATTTATTATGTGAATTGGATGATAATTGTTATCTATTATGTTAAATAGACCCTATACGTCGTATATTAAGTGGAGGTTATTTATTAAAAACATATACCGCGATAATTCCACTGTGAAGTGGAATTGGTATTATATATGTATTTGGAGTTGTGATTTCCCGCATTATATAGCGGATGAGACCCTATTGCGCCGCATAATAGCGGATAGTATTTTATAAATCCCATATACCGCGATATTCCACTTCGAAGTGGAATTGGTATTGTGCTAACATCTGTGGATACAGGGAAACAGGTTGGAGGGATCCAACTGGATTCCTCAAATTATATTAATTTGTTTCATATGTTATATGGATTTATTTCATATGCTGTTTGATTATTTATTTATAATCTGTGAATGATTATATTTGTGATTGAATGTGTTGAAGGCTATAATTTAGCCGAATGTATTTTTGGTATCGTTGGATACCAGAAATAAATAAAATTGGATTTTTGAAATTAAAGTTGAAATTTTAAGTAAATTCTTTTGAAAGAATTGGGTGAATTTAAAAGAAGGAATTCTAAAAGCATAGAGTTGATTTTCGAAATCTTATCAAATTATTTCTAAAATATGGTAAAAGATTTTTATAAATGGATTTTGAATAGTATTATTCGAAAGTTGGAAAAATTTATTTAAAATGGAATTTTTAAATGGGTTGGAAGAGATAAATGAATTTATTTTAAAAAGGTGATGAATTTCTTGAAATCCAATTAATAATTGATTTGGTATTTGAAAATAGATCTTTGGGAAATCGATATGAAAATTTATTTGGTGTTGAATTTAAAATGGATTTGGTGTTGAAATAAATTTGGAAATCGATTTGTAAAATGATTTGGGATTTGAAATAAATTTAGAAATCAATTTGTAATTGATTTGGTGTTTGAAAGTGGATATTTGGAAAACGACTTGGAGTTTATTGTTTCCTTCCTAAACTCTGGGTGCCCACCAATTTCCACACGGGCAGTCTAGAGTCGGGTTATCAGGTCATTCTGGATTCAGGAGATGCTGTGGAGCTCAGTGGCAAGCTGGATGGCGAGACGTATTACTTGTATATGAAACTATTTATTCCACTGTGTATTCTGTATGAGGACAAGTTTATATAACTGTCCAGTGTTGTATTGTTGTTGTAAACTCTGATGTAATGTAATGCATAAAAGGATATAGTTCTTTGATTTAAAGATTATTCATTTATCTATTATATGTTGTTCCGCTGCGAATGTGAGATTCTGATATTGTTCTGTTTCTGTGTTTTTCTGTCTCTTTTCTTCTGTCTTCTTCTACCTCTTCTTTTTCTCCATAACAATTCGTTTTTCCGGCATTCGATTGCTCGGCAGTTGATACAGTGAATGTATTAATGTCGATTTTCGAGCGTCGAAAAATCACAATCGTTACATTTGGTATCGGAGCGTATGGTTAAGCGATAACCTTGGCTCTTTTGGGAATTACTCATTAGAGATAGAGTCAGTAGTACTCTAGAATGAGTTGCGTGTAATAATAGATATGAGCGTGTATTTGTTAGTGAATATGAAATTGTTTTATATTGTGTTAGCTTATCCGTTGAGCTGTTTATGAATTCTGGTCGGTATGTGGGACGCCATATTATCGATAGGGGTTTCTAAACACTTAAACGAGGCAAGTCGACATAGTATCATTTTAAATTGGGTAAATGAAATAATTTTACCTCGATTATATTTTGTATATAAAGAAAATAATTTTCCAGAAATTATTAAAGTGTATATAAAATTAATTGTTTGGTTGTTGAAAATGTAAGAATATATACGAGTTAATAAAAGTTGTTTGAATCAATTAAATAAAGACAACAATTGTATAAGTATGGAATTATAATTGAGATGATTTACAATTGTGAAATAGTCTTATATATAAGAAGTAAAACTATATGAAAAGATTTATAAATGTGATTTATAAATAAAAAGTGAAATTTTTGAAAAGAATTTAAGCACTGAATTCACTATTGTTGCTGGGAAATAATAAGGGTGATGACTGCAGCATCATCAGTATCATTTTCGAGTTTCTGTGTGATTGATTCGCTACCATAATAAATTGAAAATTGGTTGAAGTTTTGTTGTGATAAACAAAATTTAAATTAAAATCCAAATTTAAATTTATAATTATAAGTGAAATGAGTTTTATACTTATAATATGATTTGGAAGTTAAATAAAAAAAATTGTGTAACTTATAAAATGAGAAAAGGTAAGTAACGCCGATTATTAAAATGGTTAAGCAATTTTGTTAAGAAAAACAAAAAAATCTGAATTGGATTTATAAGTGGAAAATTTAAGTTAAGTTAAACAAATGATGTTTGAAATGAAATATAACTTAAGTAATGTTGAATGAAGTTGATTTTGATATCAAAGTAAATTAATAAAGTGAATTAATGAAATGAAGTGACGAATTTGAACTTGAGTTATAAATGAAATTAAACTTTATTTGTAAAATGAATTAGCAATTGAATTAACAAATGGATTGAATGTTAATCAATCTAATGTAAATGAATTGATATGGAATAATAAATATAAGTGTTAATTCATTAAAGCTAATTGAAAATGTTGAACCAAATTGAATGTGAAGTAAAGTAAATTGAATGAATTTGTTTGTGTTGGTTATGATTTGGTTGTTATATGATTGTTGGTTGATTGTATATAATTCATTAAGCGTTAATGAAATTGAATTGATAAAAAATTGAAAGCTATGTAATTGGATTTAAATTGGAAGTGAACCCACTTGAATTTAAATTAGTGAATGTAAACTAATTGAAAATGAATAATTGAATGTCGTTGTATATAAATTGGTTGTAAACAATTACAAGTGATGTCGAAATTATATAAGTTGCTTATAAACCTTGTTAGTATGCATTTCTTTTAATATGCATGTGTTGAAGTTATTTAAAAGAGTAAAATTGTTAATAACTTTGTATATATGTCACTTACGTGTTTAAATTGAGTAAGTACAGGTGTCGTGGCTGCCGTTCGGTTGGTTGGGTTGCGCTAAAATGCTAAATAAATAACTGCTTTGCTTAAAAATGCTAAAAAGGTACGCCTACGCAATAAAAATAGGAAATATGAACTGTTTTTCTGCTTTTCCGACCGTGTGGATCGATGTATATATATTTATGTCTCTCGTGATCCTACTACGATTGAACCGCGCAAAGGAGACGCTGGCGAATTTTTCTGAAAATTTAGGGCGTTGGAAATTTTTTGAAAAAATTGGAAAATTTTTGTTAACTGAAAAATTGATTTCCAAATTGTAATGAAAACGTAGGAATTGAACTAGAAAATGGAAACCATTGTTTTGGTTGAAGTTAAAGGTTTTGAAAAAGGTGAATATAAAATTTTCACTAAGTGGATTGTTTGAAAAGTTAATGAATTTGAGGCATTTTTCTTACTTTGCAATTTCAAGGACGAAATTCTTTTAAGGGGGGAAGTCTGTAACGACCCAGAATTTCTGTCATTTGAAATTCATATATTTAATTGATTTTAAATATTAACAAGTAAGATTTGTAAGCCGAATAAAATTAATTTCGAATATAGAGATTTAATTGTTTAATTAAATCGATAATTAATATTTGAAATTACAGAAATAATTGGAAATTGGGTTTAATGTGATTATAAATGATTTATAAAGTTATATTAAATCATATGGGAGTTAGAATGATGTTTGTGAACTTTTAAAATCGAATTAAAAGTTAACTTGTGAAAATTGAATATTTTAATATTTAATTGACGACTAAAAATAGTCATTTTTAATATAGTCTCGGATTTCGACGAAACTAGTTTCATCGGAACCGTAATGTTAAATTATTGTATGATTTCAAATTTCGTGTCAATCGGATGTACGGTTTGTCCGGGGTAAGCCAAAACGCATCGAAATCGGTTTAATTTTAATTTGATATTTTATTTCCGTAACTCTCACATACGATCGAATTAGCTCCCGAAACACGTTCCATTGGGTTCGGAATACGCGTAAACCTTAGGAACGCCAGCCGGCATGCTTCGTTTGGAGTTCGGAAAAATTTCGATGAATAGTGTTTTGGAGAATTTTCTATATAAGGACCTAACTTTCTTCATTTGCAAACAAAGGCCAAAACCCTAGTTCAACCGGCCCTAATAATTCAATGGCCAGAATTTTCGAAACTTCCTCCTCTATTATCTTTCAATCCGTCAACCTATACGAAAAATCTCCAACTACAAAGTTGAAGAGCGCATCGAGATCTTCTAGATCAACGGCTGTGATCGGAAACGGAGCAACGGATCGACGGCAATCTCCATTGAAGCGCGTGCGTTTCGTGCATGTTTTTCAAGGCAAGGGGGTGGCCGAGTGGGGCCGGTCTTCGGCTGTGGGTGGAGTTTGTGACGAGCATTTGAATGGTGGTCTCCGATCGTCTTCAACTTCGTCGTGGTGGTCGCGTTAATTCAAAAACAAACGGTGGCTATGGGTTCATTTTCACGCATGATTACCTGGAAGAGGAAGATGATAGGAGCGGCCGGATCTGATGGATGGGGAATCAACGGCCTGGATGAGTTGTAGGGTTTGAAAATATAAAATAAAATTGTAAATTTGTATATTTAAAATCGTTCAAACTTTAAAATAGCATAACTTTTTGATACGAGGTCGGAATTTGACGAAACTTTTTGCGTTGGAATCGTTTCGACGAGCACTAGGCAATGGAATTGGTTTGGAGTCAATTGGAGCTAGTGAAAATTTTGAGTAAAATTAAACGTGCGTTTAATTTTATTCGAAATAAAATACTGCAACCGTTATTAAAGCAAGGTGAGAACTTCTCACTCAATCGAATATTGTGTTTCGATTTAAATTTTAAATTGTTAGATTTAAAATTGTTGATAGTGATTTATTGTGTGAATTGGATGATAATTGTTATCTATTGTGTTAAATAGACCCTATACGCCGTATATTAAGCGGAGGTTATTTATTAAAAACATATACCGCGATAATTCCACTGTGAAGTGGAATTGGTATTATATATGTATTTGGAGTTGTGATTTCCTGCATTATATAGCGGATGAGACCCTATTGCATCGCATAATAGCGGATAGTATTTTATAAATCCCATATACCGCGATATTCCACTTCGAAGTGGAATTGGTATTGTGCTAACATCTGTGGATACAGGGAAACAGGTTGGAGGGATCCAACTGGATTCCTCAAATTATATGAATTTTTTTCATATGTTATATGGATTTGTTTCATATGCTGTGTGATTATTTATTTATAATCTGTGAATGGTTATATTTGTGATTGAATGTGTTGAAGGCTATAATTTAGCCGAATGTATTTTTGGTATCGTTGGATACCAGAAATAAATAAAATTGGATTTTTGAAATTAAAGTTGAAATTTTAAGTAAATTCTTTTGAAAGAATTGGGTGAATTTAAAAGAAGGAATTCTAAAAGCATAGAGTTGATTTTCGAAATCTTATCGAATTATTTCTAAAATATGGTAAAAGATTTTTATAAATGGATTTTGAATAGTATTATTCAAAAGTTGGAAAAATTTATTTAAAATGGAATTTTTAAATGGGTTGGAAGAGATAAATGAATTTATTTTAAAAAGGCGATGAATTTCTTGAAATCCAATTAATAATTGATTTGGTATTTGAAAATAGATCTTTGGGAAATCGATATGAAAATTTATTTGGTGTTGAATTTAAAATGGATTTGGTGTTGAAATAAATTTGGAAATCGATTTGTTAACTGATTTGGGATTTGAAATAAATTTAGAAATCAATTTGTAATTGATTTGGTGTTTGAAAGTGGATATTTGGAAAATGACTTGGAGTTTATTGTTTCCTTCCTAAACTCTGGGTGCCCACCAATTTCCACACGGGTAGTCTAGAGTCGGGTTATCAGGTCATTCTGGATTCAAGAGATGCTGTGGAGCTCAGTGGCGAGCTGGATGGCGAGACGTATTACTTGTATATGATACTATTTATTCCACTACGTATTCTGTATGAGGACAAGTTTATATAATTGTCCAGTGGTGTATTGTTGTTGTAAACTCTGATGTGATGTAATGCATAAAAGGATATAGTTCTTTGATTTAAAGATTATTCATTTATTTATTATATGTTGTGCCGCTGCAATGTGAGATTCTGATATTGTTCTGTTCTATGTTTTTCTATTTCTTTTCTTCTGTCTTCTTCTACCTCTTCTTTTTATCCATAATAATTCGGTTTTCCGGCATTCGATTGCTCGGCAGTTGATACAGTGAATGTATTAATATCGATTTTCGAGTGTCGAAAAATCGCATTCGTTACAAAATCCTTACCTTCGGTGTTAAATGTCAGACTTGATGAGGGCCATTTTACCGAGGTCAAAGTCCGCTACAGTTGGAAACAGGAGATTTGTACGCCATGTCAATCTTTTGGGCATCTTGCGGATGCGTGTTCTAGTTTGGCATCCTATGGCTATGTTCCACTTGCTGATCGGATTCCACTTCCTCGTCCTCCTGTTTGGAATTGGGTTCCAAAGGTTGTGCCACCCTCATCTGTTCCGATTACCACTAGTGCCCCTGTTGTTGAGGTTCCAATTGATGATGCTCCTATAGCTCCTTTATCTCCCAGTATGTCTCTTTCGCTGATTGAGGCTGACACTACTTCTTTGACTGACTCTATTATTTGGAACCCAGGTGAACGGGCCTGGCTGCATGTTCCTTCTGATATGTGGTACTCTCCTGAGACTGACACCTTTTATTCCTTTATCAGCAATATTGAGGGAGAGAGTCGTAGTCTTACATATCACATTGAGGGTGAGGGTTTGTCCCTTACTAGAGTTGGCGAGATTGGCGAGGCGAACAAAAGTTATTTTTATGATGTCAGCTAGGATAGGAAATTTAATTACTCTCCTGATTCTGAGGGCTATGATCCGATTCTAGCTACTCTTTTTTCTGGTTTCTCACATGTTTTTGGTCTAGCGTCGGATGATGGACGTGGCAGTTCCTCCTCTTCTGAGGGTGCATAGTCATGTTCTTTTTAGTAGTTTAGGCACCTTAGACTAGCTCCTGTGCTTTTTTTGTGGTTTAGTCTCTAAACTCTTTTAGCTGTTCTGTGCATGTACAGAACACCTGTTTTCCCATTTTTATACAGTGGCACGACCCACTTTAAAGCCTGCTAGCTTTGCCAAAAAAAATGAATAAAAGTACATATTTGTCTTTTTAAACCCTTTTAGAGGTGTTATTAATAAAAGTGCATAAGGATCTATAGTAATATGGCTAACTTATGTATAGAAGTGTATATGCAATATCAAGCTATATAACAACGGTAATAGTAAAGTAGGAAACAATCACACCTGGATTTTTATACTGGTTCGGACCTCCCATCATACATCTAGTCCCGAAGCTCCCTTTTGGATTTTCCACTAAACAAGAATACCCTTACTTAGCCCAGAGGAATAGGTGATACATAAGTTTGCTGACTTGAAAATTGTGTGTTCTATCTACACCAATTTTGACGTGTAGTACAAGTCTTCCTATAATCTCTTCTTTGAGTTGAATGAGCAAATATATGTGAGTTTAAGGAAGTGGATCACCAAAATTATCGAATAGTTGTTGATATTATTAAAAGCAAGAATGCATAGAGTTTTACAGAGCAAGAGAGATATATTGAAAGTAAGAAGTAAGTAGTTAGAAGTTAGTCTAAAACTATAGCCATAGTCATATTTATAGTTGCCAAAAAGATAACTTCTAAGAGCTGCAACTTATCAGAGAAAGCCATCAAAAATAAGGTTGCATCCCGTGAAGAAGAAGAGATGTGTCTTTTCAAAATATAGCAGTTAGAAAGATTCAGACATTTAAAATTTAGTCAGACGTCTGGTTTAAAACGATTTTTCTCCAGAAAATAAGTAGTTCAAAAGGACATTTTTTCAGACGTCTGACTTATGACCCAGGCGTCTAGTTTTTGAAGAAAACAAACCAGAGAAGAATTAGTTCAAAAATGCATGACCTTGGATGTCTGAATATTGCTCTTAGACGCTTGAGTTCATGAGAATTTTAAAATTGAATTAAAATCTTGTTTGAGCAGGTAAGACTTTTTTGATGTAAATATATTAACTTATATCCCTCAAAGAAGATTGTATATATTTATCTAAGACACTAACACAAGTATATGACCCTTACAATGATTTGTCTTCATATTGAGCTCTTTGATGGTATTCTTTTTCATCTTATCCATTTTCCGATGCCTTTATGACTCCATTGTGCTCAAGACTTGATGCTCGTATCTGTATGTTAGTCTGTAGATTCTTTGCTATGATTGTATAGTTGTTGTTATTAAAATCCAACAAGAGAGGTTCTAACATTATCTCCCTTTTTGATGATGACAACTATACAATATTGTACAAATATTTCATTAAAAAGTAATATGAAACACTCCCCCTAAATATAATATCTCTCTCTATCAGTATACATATATATTTCTCCACTTTTGGCATTATCAAAAAGGAACAAGCAAAAATCAAAATAGTACTGACATTTATAGATAACACAAACATTACATGTCAACGTAATACAAACAAATATCCAAACATATCACAGACCAACGAGTTACATTACAAACCCAACATCCAAACATATGTCACTTAAAAAAAACACAACATATACCACTTAGCATTTGGAAAACAAATTTGAAAGAAACTAGACAATAAAATATCTACAAACTTACTCAATAGCCATCTAAGAGAAGCCCTCATAGTTGTTGTAGTACTCATAGCAATCTGAAGGAATATATTAGCCTTCTCCAAACCATTGATTATCATTACTCGCTTCTTCGACACCTTCTATTGATTGGCCTTGAAAAGGAAAAAATTGTGATTCATCCACTTGTATATCAGACTAATAAAATGAGCTTGATTTGTCACCTTCCTCATTGTTGTGTTTTAGTATGGGTGTCTTACCTTTGTCCCTATGAGAAGATTCGGCCGTACGCTCGGATGCTCGAGAGGGTGAAGCATGGACATGAGAAGGAGGTGGACTATGTGACAAAGAGAATGTCAAAGTGGAGCTTGATCATCCTCTAACCTTTTTCATTAGTTTTGAAAGTGACGACACTATCTTCTCCATAGATCGTTCCATTTTACCTATCCAAGTTAAAAATGATCTCTCAAGACCTTTAACTCTCTTTTCCAAATATTTTTTATTATTAGTGATAACCCAATGATGTTGGAGAGTTATGTCCATCAAGACTCGTTTGGATTTGGTTGAACTCGAGCGTCATGGAGATGGTTTCCAAGGTATATTTGGTATTGGGTTCTATAGGATAAGGAGGAATTGGTGCTTATTGAGGAGGTGGAGATTACTGAGCAGAGCATTGACCATGTTGTTGTTGTTGTAATGTCCATTTGTCAAAGCTCATATGGTAAGGCAGAGTAATAGATAAATGCCTAAGACTAAAGAATTATCTGCCACTATATTTGACTTGCATTGGTTCAAATTTATACAGTATGATGTTGATCTCAAAAAAGAAAAAGTCTCATAATATATGGTGCATATTAGATAGATGGCCTTCTTCGAAGCCAAAAAATTCTTGATATTATCGTGTATGAACTTAGCCCAACTAACCTTTATCCATCCAAAAATAGCATAGAGAGCCTTATGATCATATTCATATATTTTTTCATGACTCCCTAGTCGAGGAATTATGGTATTGATCAAAAGAAGCTAGTCTTCCATTATGGCATAGAGTCTTCCCAAATCTCATGGGTTATTATGTTTCTTCACTTGTGTCGATAATATGGCAATTCATCCATATCAGTTCCATCTTGCTCACAACTAAGAGCAATTGCAATTTGATTCACGTTAATCTTAATAACTCTCCCATAAATGTTACTCCATAACAAACTTTCATCATCACAAGCTTTTCCATACATTGCTATCCAAGTTCGCATATAAAAGATAGATAATAAGAGGATCAATAATTACCTTATTCTCATCATATTAAATCAAGGTGGTGATTTAGGCTTCGTCTATTAGTTCCTTAAGGCGATACTCATCAAAATTTTGTAAACAATAGAATGATCCCCTTTTGTTCTTCAAACCACTGTTTAGCAATAGAGCTTTCTCTTAACCAAATCTTTATATTTTCATCAATAGCTTGAAATATTGGGGGAGAGGATTGCCCTCCTTTTGCACTTTAGGAAAAGATTTTGGACCCATTTGAGGATCTAGGGTTTTTGGTGATAAGGGGTTTGGGAATGAAGTAGACAAAGTGAAGTGAGGAAAAATGAGCGATAACTTAACATGTGTCTTTTTAAAAAACAAAATTAAAGTCAATCAGGCGTCTGGTTTGGAGAGTCAGACGTCTGAGAATGGCAAAGTATGGAACATAGCCTACATTGTGTAAAAATTGGTGGTTTCGAATGTCTGGATTTAAGAGTCAAATGTCTGAAAATGTGGCAAAAATGTGGAAATTTTGACCTGAGCGTATGTAGTGTAAAAATCAATGTATTCAGACGTCTAGATATCGGGGTTAGACGTTTGAAATTACAGTAGTTTCAAAATAAAAAATGTAACATTCAATACAGACGTCTTTCTATAAGCACTCAAACGTATGAGTTTTAAAACATTTTTTCTTTAAAAAATAAATAGTTTTATTAAATAAAGAACCATATACACAAACATATATATGATTAACAATAACAAAACATACGTGAATACGTTATGATTTGATTTTCCAAAGGCTCGGTTTCTTCTTCTTCCGATTCCCAAGAATTTTCTTACTTAGGCTCATAAATTTCGGTAGGAGTTGATGGTCCTTTTGAAGGACTTCCGATGGAACAAATGCATTTTTTAGTAGTTATTTCCCGCAAAAGATCATTAGTCCTTTCAATAGAATTCATACACTTTCCTTGTCATTGCTGCATCCAATATATTTTCTTTTGCAATCTCATGGTTTCTCCTTAATAATGAGCTATACCATCGATACGATCGTCTTGAGCGGTAGTAATGTGCCCTTTGAAATTAATCAATTTTCTAACTTTCTTTCCTTTAGGAGAAAAACTGGTTTTTTTAAAGGAGAGGAAATGGTTTTAATATATAAAAAGGAGTTGTCTTCTGAAGTCGACATGTTTTAGTAGAGATTCTGAATGAGAGTAATGATTTTCTGAAGGAAGTGTTTTATTATGAAGTTGTATAAATAGCAATTTATTTTACTAAAAATAGTAAACGGGATATATATGATCGAGATTTGTTGTTTAATATTAACCAACTAAAAAATACTATCTTAAGATGGAGATGAATTTTACCAGAAATATAATTAGATTTAAAACATCCTTAGGTATGAATATATGTTTAAAATTATCCAATTAGTTCATTTATGGAGCAAATGCCTAGTTCCCTACATAATTTTAAAAAAGTTGTTTCGCAAATTATCTTTAGGTAATGATTCTTTGTACTAACAAACTTTAGGGAAATAACTTCTTTTTCTATGTTATCTCCTAGAAAATGATGACGTATAACAATTTGTTTTATTCTAGAAATATTTATAGGATTTTTCAAAAGATTAATAACAGTCATATTATCACGATATATAGGAGATTTTGTACTATTTTTTCCGAAATCTCGAAGTGTTTGTTGCATATATATAACTTTAGCACAAGCCAAAGTGACTGAGATATACTTGGCCTCACAAGTTGGCAATGAAACACACTTTTTTTCTTACTGAACCACGAAACCGAAGGTTGACCGATAAAGTAACAAGTGCCACTCGTACTCTTTTGAAGAGTTACATTTCTGATAAAAGAGTCTGTAATCTTTGGTGTTGGTTAAATATCGAAAAATTTGTTTCATGACTCGATGATGTGATTCATTGGGTTATGCTTGAAATCGAGCACATAAATAAACACTCATCGTAATATCGGATTGACTAGCAGTTAGATAAAGTAAAGATCCTATGACACTTCTATATAGTTTTTGATCAAACTCCTTATTATTTTCATCTTTGACTAAACGTAGGCTAGTACTCATTGGAGTCGGTTTACTTAAAGTATTATCTATTTCAAAGCGTTTAATAATTCTATATAATTATTATTTTTATAGATAAATTACCATTTTCTAATTGTTTAATTTGTAGACCTAGAAAGAAATTTAGTTCTCTCATATGTGACATTTCAAACTTATTTTTCATAATAGCTGCAAAATCATTACACATATTTTCACTTGTAGATCCAAATATTATATCATCAACATAAATTTAAATAATTAAAATGTCATCAATTCTTTTTTGATAAATAACGCAGTGTTAATTTTACTAATTTGAAAACCGAAACTTAACAAATGGCTTTTAAGTCTATCGTACAAAGCAGGGGGTGCTTGTTTAAAACCATAAAGCATCCTTTTAAGTTTGAAAACATGGTTTGCATATTTTTTATAAACAAATAAAGGTGGTTGTTCAACATAAACATTTTCTTTAATAAAACCATATAAGAAAGCACTTTGAACATCCGCTTGATGTACTTTAAAATTGTGATGACAAGCAAATGTATGTAATATTCGTATTGCCTGTAGTCGAGCTATAAGTGCAAATGTTTCTTCGTAATCAATTCCTTCTTGATTATATCCCTAAGCAACTAATCTTGCTTTATTATTAATTATATTACCATTTTCATCGGTTTTATTTTTAAAAACCCATTTTGTTCCAATAACGGATTGATCATCCGGTCTTGGTACAAGTTCCCAAACGTTATTTCTTTCAAATTGATCGAGTACTTCTTGCATTGCTAATATCCAAAAATCGCCTTGGTGACTTCCTTACAGTTTTTAGGTTCTATATTCGAGATAAAAGCTACATGACCCATTTGATTTAACTGACTTCTAGTTGTGACTCTAGTATTTACATCTCCGACTATATTATCTATATGATGGTCTTTTAAAATTCTAGGGAGATCTTAAGACCTTACTATTATTATTATTGTCTATATTTTCTTTCATTATTGGTATTATTTTCTGGAATATGAGTTTGATTTATTTCTAAAATTTCTTTATCTGCATTTTCATTTTTGTTTTAAATTCTTCATCAAAAGAAACGTGTAAACTCTCTTCAATTGTATTAGTTCGTTTATTAAATACTCTATAGGCTTTGCTTCGTTTCGAATAACCAATAAAAATTCCTTCATCAACTTTCAGTTTAAATTTTCCTAATTGACCTATAGTATTTAATATGAAGCATTTTGAATCAAAATTCAAAAATATGAGACTTTTGGTTTCTTTTCATAACATTTCATCAGAGGTATTTTTAGTCAATGGCCTTAAAGAGACATGATTAAGTACATAGCAAGCAGTAGCAACGACTTCGGCCCAAAAATTATTTGGTAAGTTACTACTACTTAGCAATGTTCATGCATAATCTTGTAAGGTTCTATTATTTCTTTCAACTACACCATTTTGTTGCGTTGTTCGTTGAAAAGAAAAATTATGACTGATAACTTTCTTGTTACAAAAGTCTTTAAATAATTCATTTTTAAATTCTCCTATGTGATCACTTCTAATACTTTTAAATTTTTAATCTCTTAAATTTTGAATTCTGTTAGCAAATATTTTAAATATTTCAGATGTATCATTTTTGTGTTCCAAAAATAACGTCCAAGTATCTAGAATTATCATCAACAGTCAAAAAAACGTATTTATTATGATTTGTCAATCTTACTTGAGTAGGACCAAATAAATCTAAATGTAGTAGTTCTAATGGTTTTTTAGATGATATTTCATTTTTAAATATATAAGAAGTTTTCTTTAATTTTCCGTATTGACAAGATTCACATGGATTGTTAGCTTTAAAATTAATTTTCAGTAAACCTCTTACTAATTCATTTTTAGAAAGTTTATCAAGATATTTAAAATTAATATGGAAAAATCGTTTATGCTAGAGCCACGAATCGTCATGATTTTCAACTAGATACATATCATTAATATGCTTAATATTCATATTCAAAACAAATATATTTCCTTTTCTTTTACTTTCAAAAATTAAAATTTTATTTTGGTTAAAAATATTGCATTTATCCTTTTCAAAGTTGATTTTAAAACCTTTATCACATAACTGACTTATACTAAAAAGGTTATGTTTTAAATTTTCTACATAACATATTTGTAATCAAATAAGAGTTAGATTTACCAACATTGATGAACTCTCCAATTCCAACTACGAATCCTTTCGAGTTGTCTACGAATATCACGGTTCCTCCACCAATGTATGTTATGTTAGATAACATATTCGCAGTGCCTGTCATATGTTTGGAGCACCTACTATCGAGTATCCATTTCTTCTTTTAGTTTTTTGGTATCTACAAATGAATAAGAAATTTTATTAGTACTCATTTCCCACATTAGGGTTCTATGTGTTAGTAGAAGAAGGTAGTCATAACCAACAGGGTTTCGAACCTTAGAAATATAACTACTACTTTGAACAACATTTTCTAGAAAATTACCCACATATTTTTATCTAATTAACTTTTTTTTCGATTTTGGAACCCAAATCTTTACAATCTTTAAATTTGAAATATTTACTTTCGTACTATTTTTAGATTTCCTAGATTATGTGTACAAAGTGCTATATTTATTTTGATTGTTTTGTTTTGTTTTCTTAAAACTAAGTTTATTTTTATTGCTAGAAGGTTTTGAGATATTAATCAAATTTTCTAAGCTCTGTTTTCCTTTGTTAAATTTTGAAACATTGTTTGTAAATTGCTCCAATTTTGTTTTAGCTCTAAAACTTCATTTTTAGTCAACCCTAAACTATATTCTAATTCACAAACATCTTTGTTAAGCTTATTATTCTCAACTTTACTAGACTTAATTTCATCAATTAAAGCGGTATTTTCAGAATTAAACTTTCACATGTTTTTTATGAAATTTCTAGTTCTTCTTCTATAATACTTTTTTCATCTTTAAGCATACCGATTTCCAATTCAGCTTTACTTAATTTGCCTATATTTTCTTTATATAATTTCTTTAAATTTATTATTTTATCATCAAGTGGAATACTAATTTCTAAAATTTCATTATAAGAAAGCTTAGAATTTACCTCATTGGGGGCCATGAAAAAAAAGTTTGCTTGTTCAGTGTAGCGACCCAGAATTTTATTACTTTGATTTGTGAATATTTAGTTAATCATAAATACTCAATTAATGGTTTTTAATAATCAAATAACCCTCTTATAATTAATAAGTAGTGATGCTGAACTCATTTTGAAAGTTTGTATACAAAAATAAATAGTCCAGTGAAAAATAGAAAGTGTGATCGAAAATTATTTTTCGGATTTTCAACTTTTCATCGAACGAAAGTTGTAGAACTTGTTATGCACACTAGTTTACATTTGAACACACATATTTAGCAAATAAGAAGTGGTTAGCACTAAAGTATAATTAGTGGATGAAATAAGAAGTTAGAAAGTATTTAAAATAGTTAAGTAAAATTAGATTTTTCTTTCTTATGTTCAGTGTTGTAGTACTAAGCAGTACATGTCATCATGATGGAAGTACATGGCCATGTGAAGGGGGTGTGGTGCATGAGTTGGCACATAGGAAGGTGTAAGAAAGAAGACGTCTTTGGAGGGTAGTTAAGTAATTTGGTTAAGGGGCGTTGGAAGTAATATGTCATTTTCCAAAATTCTATATAAGTGCACCTCCATTTCACAAATTCATTTATTTCATCTCCACTTTCTTTTACTCCTTCTTTTCCATTATCTCCATTCTTTTCCTTAAGCAAAACCATACCAAAATTACTCTTTTTCTCCTCAAACTTGTTTCATAGCTTTGAAATAATATTCTAAACATCTCTACAATCATAAAGATCTAAAATTTAAAGTCAAAGCTCTCTTCCCAAGCCTTGGCCGTTAGCAACATGAAGGGTTCTGGGGCTTTAGCCGAGCCTGTTCAAATTGTTTGAGTTTGTGTGGTGCTTGGTTGGTTTTTTGGAAGGAATAATGTTCTTTTGCGAGAGTTTAAGTCAAGTGAAAGTGAGATCTCACACTTTGATGCCACTTTTTAATGATCTGAATGTTGTAAAATATAAATTGTTGTTTATGTTGTATATACTTGTGTATATTGCTTATTTGGATTTGATTTCCATTTGGTGGCGGATGACATATGTATTTGTTTTTGCATGGGACTTAAATGACTTGTAAACATGACTATGGTCATGTTATATAGCCTTGAGTTAAAACACATAAGGATTAGTAGGGGACTAGAAAAAGTGAACGGGACTCGAAGTGTCTTGATAGCGAATAGGTCGCTATGGAAGCACTTTGAAGAATAGAAATTTTGTAGAGGGGTCCTAAAGCATTCCTTGCCATTGTTGGTTTTAATTTCGTTCATATACTTGTTTTATAAATTATTGAACT
The DNA here is from genome assembly GCA_030737815.1 of Allium fistulosum. Lineage (NCBI taxonomy): Eukaryota > Viridiplantae > Streptophyta > Magnoliopsida > Asparagales > Amaryllidaceae > Allium > Allium fistulosum. The sequence continues at coordinate 1,307,292,569 of CM060904.1, read as the reverse complement.
CCAAAAGCTTGGTAGCTTGGCTACATTGTATGTAAAACATTCATATGTTTTTAAAAGTTGAACCTTTTTAGTGAAAAAGCTAGTTATAGCATTGTTAAGTGCTAATGTAGCCCCAAAGCCTCTTTACGACTTTTTGAAATTTCTATGGTGATTTATGACTTTGATTTCCCATTGAAATACTTTTTGCTACTTGGATTTCAATGGTGTTTTAAATACGGTATTGGATTTCTATAATCCTCTTTTATATGACTATTTGCAACCAAATTGGCCATAAACACCTAAGAACAGATTTAATAGTGGAATAAGTGAAGAAATTAAATGAAAATAGAGGAAGATCACAAAATATCAAGAAAAATGCAATAGAAAGTAAAAAAACAAGATTTATAGTGGTTAGGCGTTGATTGCCTACGTCCACTTTGAATATTCTCTTTATTGCTTCTCAATTCACTTGATTACAATTTCAAACATCAAGAAATAGCCAGAGATAAGAAATGAATGGAGGAAGTCACAGTAATGGTGGAGTTTAACTAACATCGTAAAAGTCCTTAGAATGGCCCCCTATGTCTGTATTTATATATGAAGGCGGCCTCCAATCTGACTGAAACTTCAGCAGCAAGACCTCCTCCACCATATGGACTCACCTTAGGGAGGGCTAGGCCCAACTCTCAATGGATAGGGATCGGTGCCGATCCCTCCATGTGTCGAGTTTGGGCTAGCGACCCCTATGGTAGCTCCCTTATGGTCTATAATTATGGTGCCTCAAATATCATAGCGTTTGGATCTGTGGAGCTTTAGTTCTTATAGTGCTTTGATTCAAATCCAATCTAGTCAAGAGAGTGCCAATCCCTCCTGGTCCTTAATGTATGTCGATCCATCCCCACTAGCTAGCTACGCCGATCCATATCAGACAAACCATATCACGCCGATCCATATCACATAGACCATACCATGCTGATCCCTCCCCTATGACCATCAACATGCCGATCTGTAATCCATAAGTCACACCATAATCCTTATGCCGATCCATTCCCTTCGAAGACACCATGCCGACCCCCCTCTTACGAGTGCATCATGCCGATCCATCTAGCTTTACAACTTATACCGATCCCTCTATATTTCCATTCAAACTAACCATCTTGCCAAGTAACCATGCCAACCCCAATCATCTTAAGTGTATACCGATCCCTTCACCATCTTATCCAACTTTAACCGATACCATGTCGATCCCTTTTCCAACCAAACTAATTCCATAGTTCCGATATCCTGCGTTGTCTATCTATTAACCCTATTTACCCTGGGCTTGATACAACTTGTCCAGACATTATATCTTGGTCATATGGCTGTTGTCTCATGATCATTCTTCTCAGCAACAGTAGGGTCTGGCCTATGCGATCAGTCCAATATAGCCGGGTCATGGCACCGGGTAACACTTTCCCCCCAAAGTACGTCTTGGGAGTAACATGACGTGCTTTGAATTGGGAAAAACCTAGGCTTTTGGGAATAAGTCTATCCAACCTTCTGGTTGCTCTCTATTCCTTTATTAATCTTTGATGATACAAGTCTGATGTCGTATTCCATTAGTATGCACAGATTTGGTCATGTGAGATTTACAGGCTTTCTTGTGATTTGACTTCAAACTTGATCGTTTCAAGCTACACCGCCACTTCAGTTAATTCCAAAAGGTTGAATCCTTAAATCTCCTCCGTACACGTCCATATACATGTTTTTGTCATTGGCCCCCGGACGTGTCCAGACGTTCTCAGGTCGTTGCCGAGTTTAATAGTCCTTTGTACGTTCATGTATTCAACTGAACCTTTAAGATAATGATCACGTGTCACTCCCCAATTGCTTGCCACTTTTCTATTTCCATTTCCCATTTCATCCATATCCATCATTCATGCATTTTTTTGTTTCTGGAGGGATCGGTATACCACTGATCCATCATTAGAGATACGCGAATAGGGTTCGACATATCTCAATACCGACCATCTCTCCTCTCTTTTTACTTCCATTGATTTAGTCACCCTTAATAACGATTCGTCTCCCTTTCCTTTGCTCGTATATAAACTCGCATCCCCTTCTCTTCTCACTCTGCACTTCTCATCACTTAAGCCCTTTTTTTTTCTTTCTGCTCTTTACATAGCCGAACAGTCTAAAAGAAGAAAAGCTTCAGCTTTAACATTAAACTCGAACGTGACACCTCATTCTCCAATATCATCACAGCAACTCGCCCTTAATCCAAGTTTCAATCGCGTGCTCATAGCTTATATTAAGTAGGTATGCTTCCCTTTAGTAATTGTATCAGTTGAGTCAAGGATTTTGGAGCTCGCGTATGTTCGAAGTGTCCCTACGCGAGTGAGTTTTTGTTCAGTTAGGCAAGATTGAGAGAGGGGATGAAGGTGCTAGAGAAAGGGGAAAGAGGAAGAGGGAAAGAGGAAGAAAGAGGAACGAGGAAAAAGGAGGGAGAAGGAGGGTTCAGTACTTTGTAATTTGATGATGGAAAGGAGGGTAGCTAATGTTAGTTCCTAAGATGATGGTTTTGTTGACGACAACCTTAGGACTTGTTATAAAATATAAATACTAATATCTTTGTCTAGGTATATACGTATTTGTAGGATATATATATATGCAGGTACTGAGAATGAAGACTGTATAGTATAGAGATTCAAGACTGACGAATTCAAGATTGTAGAAATCAAGACCGAAGACTCATGAGTATCAAGATTATCAAGAGTTCAAGAGTTCAAGATATCAAAATAAGTAATAAAGTCTAGATTTATGTTAAAACTTCATAATAGCACTAAAATATTTATTTTGATTTTAATTGTGGAATGGAATCCACCTTCTAGTTTTAATAGTGGGATGGATCCCACGGCCTCTGTAGTGGGATGGAACCCACGACCTTCTCTAGTGGAATGGAATCCACTAAATTTTCAAATGACTTATTTTTAGATTTTTTCAAAACTACCTTTTTAAAAAGACATCTCTCTCTCGGTTTAAATTTTTTAGCCTTAATTCAGAAACTATTTTTAATCATATTAATTTCAAAATCATTTCTTGTTTTTAAACTATCTCCTGGTAATGTTTTAGCTTTAATCTCAAAATATTTATATATTTAGTTTGTATTACTTTTATATTTCGTAAGATCACTTTCCAAAGGTTTTTATAATCATAAAGTATATTCAAAATAGTTTACAAAGTTCTTCGATTTTTTCGACAAATTTTAGAAAGAAAATCTCTTTAAAAACAAAAATCAATTTTCAAAAAATACTAGGGGATGTCGACATGGTTATACCCCCCATGTCGACATGGTAGCCGTAAATTTTAAAATTCGAATTTTCAAAAGAAGTGTCCATTCATCATAACCTTTCACGAATGGACATGACCATTATTCTCCTATATATACCAGTAGTTTTCAACGAATTTTCACTTAAGATTTCTTCGTTTTCTCTCCTCTTTCTCTTCCATTCTTATTTTCAAACATTCTTAACAAAACTCTGCCAAAATCCTAAGTAAATAAAACTCAATCGTCTCTAGTTTGATTCTCTGCCACTCTCTCTCAAAGATCTTAGTGCTATTCAGAGTTATAGGGTCATTTGTAATCAAAGATCGAAAGATTGAAGTGTATCGAGTCTCTCTCTCTATCAAAGTGTGATTGGAAACGGTGTGGTTGTGGCCCGTAAATCAATTGGGTGTGATTGTAGCCCATAAATCAATTAGGTGATCTTGTAGCCTGGTTAAATCAAGAGAGTTTTCCCTGGACTCGGAGACAGGAGGGTGTATCTCATGGCCTTGAAATCGAGGTTGTAATATCGACATTATATTTGAAAAGAAATCTGCACAAGAAATTGTGTGGGACTGAATGTAGGGTAACTCCGAAGCAGTATAAAATTCCGGTGTGTTCTTTCCTGTACTGCTTTTATTTACTATTTGCCTCTGTGTCTGGTTCTGTGATTGTCTCTGTGTTTGTGAATTGCATATGTTTGGGTTTAATTTGTAAGGATTTCAAAACGATTCATAAAATTAATTAAACACTATTCACCCCCCTCTAGTGTTAATTCTGCCTTAAGATCCGTAATCCGCATTTCCTACAGCTAATGTCAGAGATTAGCATAGGGAAGGGTTGTACAAGGGGTTGGTAGGAGTTTGTATTAGACGAGGAGAACATTAAGTTGTACTAGTGAATAGGGGATAGGTGCCGATGACTTAAGTGCAGGGGTCGGCGTTAGTAGATGAGTCATAGTATAGGGACCGGTAACATTTGCGAAGAAGGATCGGTAGTGAGTCTAGGATGAGGGATCGGTAACGGCTGCTTGTTTAAGGGATCATCATAGATGTTCAAAAGTAAGGATTGATTTAGGCGTTAAAGAATAAGGATTGGAATATAGGCTAAAGGAGAAGGGATCGGCACATGGACCTGAGGGATTGGTATTTTCATAGAACGCTAATCTTGACTTAAGCCTTCTAAAATCTGCATTGCATATTGCCTTATTCAAACTTGGACTGTTGAACTTAATCTCAAATAAGCACATCTCTGGACTTCTTGACATGGACTAAACAAATAACTGACTAATAAACTTAGACAATAAACTTCATAACTCGATAAGTCGATGACCGATCCTAAAGCTCTCGTTGTCGATTAACTTCTTCATCGATTGAGACGGTCAGCGATGACGGGGTCTTTGGATAGGACTCTAAGTCTTAACATTTCATTCTCATTTTCTCGATTTCAAACTGTTTATGCTTGTTTCACACTGCACCACACCAGTTCACACATGACATGGGAGGAACAGGTTATTATTTCTAATGTTGATTGTCTACTGAGTATAGCTGGCATAGGTCTCAAGCTGCACGACGCGCTCTGAGAAAATGTCTTCCAAGTCCGCCGCAAAACACATTAGTTCCGTGGCGAGGTCAAGCTCTGCCTCCCTGTCTGATAAACCTTCTCCAAGTCACCGTACGGAACAAGTGGAGGCATCAGACCTGCAAGTTAATCTCTTTTCCGACATTCCAGTCATTTCTACAGAAGTGATCGATCCGGCTTCAGATGCCGTTGAGGGAGCTATCATTCTAAACAACCCGGTAGACTCACAAGCGTCCATAATCGATGACGCCGCTCTCCATCAATTGTGTTCCATCCATGGGATTCCCTTCGAAGACATTTTAGTTCCATCGAGGCAAGACAGACCTCACTTGCCCCCAGCCGGATATACTGCTTGCAACAAGTTCTTGTGTTGGGCCGGATGCGTGCCACCCTTCAACTCCTTCATTCGTGAAATGTCGAAATACCTAGGAATCGCTCCTTCCCAACCACATCCAAATAGTTATGCCTTCATCCATGGCACCTTCCTTCTCTTTATGAACGTCCTATTCCGTCCGCCAACTCCCGAAGACATCGGATACATCTACAATTTCAAAAGACGGATATGGATCCCTTCATATATCTTTCTTGAACCCTCGCCCAAATGCCAAGTTTTAACGGGTGCATGGAACAAGCTCTCTCTATTCAAACACGAGTGTTTTATGTACGATGCCCTCCTGATTTCATAAGGCGATGTTTGGAAGGACGTAAGTGTTATTCCTGTCTTTGTCTTTAGTTCAGAGATTCATGTCGCAATCTCTGCTTTAAACATACTAATATCTCTAGTTCTTTCAGGTGTTCGTCCTTGACCTGAAGGCGTCGAGTATTCCAGGACCGTTGCGGCCATTCGTGCTACTCCCGTTGAGGATCGGGATTTCAAACTTCTTGTCACTGATGAGCTGCTCTCATTATTTGGGCTGTTGGAGAACGGCCGCAAAATTGGACTTCCCGGTAGTAAAGTGGTCCCAAAAATTATTGTCGAAAGAAGGTAGAAGCAAGTGATCCCGTAGTGCCCCCTGTTAAGGGAACCCATGAAGACATTGAAGAGGGAGAGATAAGAGAATCTCAAGATGAGGGGCCAAGAAGCGAAGGCGTAGGCCCTGGGAAAGCGCCGGTAGTCGAAGCGCCACAGACAAGCCAAATGCAACCGAAGAGGGGAAAAAAGTTGGTGTACAAGCTACGAAAGAGTAAGGCTGGGGAAAATCTAAAATTCGTCATAACCCCACTCGAAAAGGAGTCACCTTCCTAGCAAATGGAAAGTTCGCTGAAGGGACTCTTCGACATTCCGATTCCGGATGATATATTAAATTACAACTTTGCTAATATCGACGTCGAAGGGCTCAACTCTCCCACGAGAAGCGACGATGGCGTGCAACCTTCCAACAGAGGGGAGGAAACTCCAATGAGTAAAGCTAATGTTACTGGTCCGTCAGAAGATACACTAGGACACACACTGACATTTGCACTCCACCATACACTCGTGCTTAATTCTTTGTGTTACAACTTCTAATACGCTCCTATTTGGCTCTTTTACAGGTGCAATGTCACACTCTCACGCTTTTGACCATCTCCGGGGTTCTTCCACTTATTATCGCTTGGGTCGAGATTCTATATCTGGAAGACGCAGAGACAGAGATGATGGGCGGGACAAAGACTATTATTCTTAAGAGTCTTCTTCTTCATCCAGACGGAAGTCTCAACCACATGCTCCTCGCTATGATGATCAACCACACCTTCCTGCTCCTAGCAGGGATAAGTCCTCACACCGGGTTTCTCAAGCCGCTGCGCCTCACGCCGAACTTTATGGGTCGTCAAGTTCACGGCAATTACGCGAGCACCGTTCTGGCAAGCACCCGCTTGCTACTTCTGATCTGCTTCCACCGGTTCCTGCTCATGATCCTACCATAGTGGAAAAGTTGGCTGAAATCAAAGCTACTTTTCCAAAAATCTACCTTGATTGACTCAAGTTCCTCCCCTCTATACACTTCATCTTCAAAAGTGCCAAAGAGAGCTTGTTGGCATGTATGAACGATGTGTCCATCCAGCATGAATTGTTCATTCACTTGGTCAAGAAAATCTCCGAAGTCTCCGTTGAGCGCCAACACGAAATCGATCACCTCAAGTTGGAAGCTATTCATGACAAGGACATCATCAAGCACCAGGATGTAGAGTTGCTTGAGTATTAAAACCAACTTGCCGAGGCAGAAAAGAATGCAAAAGAAACGGCAGAGGTGGTAAGTCGCCTGGAGACTTCGCATAAAAGAGAACTGGATGTAGGGCTTCATCGCAGTCACACACTGGCCTTAGAAAAGGACTCCTTACAAAAGGAGAAAGTGGTCTTAGCTCACCATGTCGAAGAGATTGATAAATTATTGTACAAAGAGAGGGAGGAAAAGATCGAGGAGCGGGAATAATCATAGAGGTACTGCGAGGAGATCATTGAGGCAAGAAACTTAAGAACGAATTTTGACGAACAATTTTCCCAAATCGAAGCTTAAAATGAAGCAGTACGTAAAGAGGGTAGAAGAGAAGTGCTCGAAGAAGCTAACTCCCAGGTGGAAGCTGCCATCGAGTCCGGTAGAAAAGAGATTAAGAGCTTGTTTGATCCGCTTATCGCCGAGTATAACGCAAAAGTTCTTCTTCACCGTGACTTGACCTTTCTAAGCGAAGGCTATCTTGGATCGCTCGCTGAAGCATGGGAAATTATTACCAAAATATACAAGGAAGAATTGGGAGTGGCAAAGCTTAATGAAGAGGCACTTATGCAAGAGGTGCTTCGAGGAAATGAGCCGTCTGATCTGGCCGCCGCGAAACTTCAATTTTCTAAGGCTCCTACACCGGACAAAGAGGGAGAGGACATCGCTGGGTCCTCTGGAACTGATCTCAAGGGTCCTTCTCCTATTCAAATGGCTGGAACATCATCTTCTCAACTCATGGAATAACATATCGGCTATGATATGGACATACCCGGTCTTGGTCCACAAATGCTATCTCCTATTCTTGAAGGGAGCACTCCAATGACCACTGAGAGCCAACTGGATGCCGGTATAGAACATAATTTCTTTGAATTCGGCAATTTGTTATTTTTGGCGCATAATGGTCATTGACTGACGTCGGTGCTTTAATTAACTTTTGCAGGTCATCCCGATCCAAAGCTCTGGCTGCTTCAGATATTCCGGGGCCTGACAAGGATAAGCCCGAGGACCCATCCCTTGCTAAAGAATCAGACGGTGTAGTGGTCACGGGTGCCACAGAGCACACCGCCAAAACCAGTATGAAGGAGCAGATTGAAGAGGAAGAGAGATCAAAGCACAAAGTCAAAACGGAGCCCGTTGAGGTCGCAGTCGAAGATCCCATTCCTGTACCTCTGTAGGTCATTCCACCCGGCGAGACAGTTCCTATTGAAATTCCTCCTTCTTCTTCGAGCATCTACACTAAGGGTAGCAAAGGGTCTCGGAAAAGATGCTCAACCGAGTCTACTCCTGAAAAACCAAAGAAGGAGAAGAAATAGTTAGTATTTTGTGTCGTTGTGCATAGTTTGGATAAGTCAGACATGTGTTTCTTTTCTTAGTAGTAAGTGTACGGGCGTGGATCCTAAACTTTTGGAGTAACTTGTAACGAATTTTTGAGATAGTGAATAAAAGCTTTTGTTTTTTTTGATTAGTCATCATGTGAATTATTACTTCAATAGTAGAGTAATTACTTCCCATTTCATGTACTTGTAATAATTTACACAAGTCTTGTTAATAATTCGCTATCTCCATCTCGAAGCTTCTCTGTAGACGTTGCCTTAAGTCGTAAGCAACGCTAAGCCGAAACTGTAATGAATGGTTATGTCTTGCCTCTAACAGTTCGAATTTCTTCCAACGATTTGAGATTGGAAATCATGGAATAGAGAACAGTCGAAATCCCTCCATCCACCCGTTGAGTTTATGAGTTAGCCCACGGTCTGGGTACTTAGAGCTTTTATCATGGGTAGTCATGCTTACGCCTGGTGGCAGTCGTTTTTCCACCAAATGGTTTATACTTTAATCCACAGTCGGGTACTTAGAGTACTCTAGTCCACAGTCGGGGACTTAGAGTTTTTGTCATGGGCAGTCGTGCTTCCGCCTGTGGCAGTCGTTTTTCCGCCAAACGTTTATACTCTAATCCGCAGTCGGGGACTTAGAGTACTCTAGACCACAGTTGGGGACTTAGAGTTTTTGTCGTGGGCAGTCGTGTTTTTGCCCGTGGCAGTCGTTTTTTCGCCAAATGGTTTATACTCTAATCCGCAGTTGGGGACTTAGAGTACTCTAGTCCGCAATCGAGGACTTGGAGTTTTTGTCGTGGGCAGTCGTGTTTCCGCCCGTGGTAGTCGTTTTTCCACCAAATGGTTTATACTCTAATCCGCGATCGGGGACTTAGAGTTTTTGACGTGGGCAGTCGTGCTTCCACCCATGATAGTCGTTTTTCTGCCAAATGGTTTATACTCTAATCCGCAGTCGGGGACTTAGAGTACTCTAGTCTGCAGTCGGGGACTTAGATTTTTTATCGTGGCTAGTCGTGCTTCCGTCCGTGCAGTCATTTTTTTGCCAAACAGTTTATACTCTAATCCGCAGTCGGGGACTTAGAGTTTTTGTCATGGTAGTCGTGTTTCCGTCCGTGGCAGTCGTTTTTCGCCAAACGATTTATACTCTCATTTGCAGCCGTGGACTTAGAGTTTTTGTTGTGGGCAGTCATGTTTCAGCCCGTGGCAGTCATTTTTCCACCAAATGGTTTATACTCTAATCCTCAGTCAGGGACTTAGAGTACTATAGTCCGCAGTCGGGGACTTAGAGTTTTTCTCATTTTCTCATCGTCGGAGGCCTTTGTTCCTTATTGCGAGCATCGCTCTTTGGTTCGTCTACGAGAGTCGTCAACCGATCAAACTCACGGAGCTCACCTCGTTCGATCCCATCGGTGATTGGTATGATTGATCGACTTCAAACTTCATAACTCTGCTCACACATCGCATATATCGATATCAATCAGTTTCATCGCATACTTAGCATAAAATGTAATAACAGTAGCTTATGGGAAGCTTCAAAGTTTTATTCATCATATGAAAAGAGACAAAATAACTTGTCGTATTACACATTGAAAAGGTCAAGCACCAAAGCAAATGTCGAAAGTAACTAGTACTAAAAAACAAAAGAAATAGTCTAGGTGAAATAATGTCGTAAATGCTCGCTATTCCACGCTTTTGGGAGTGTCGCGCCATCAAAAGTCGCTAGCTTGAAAGTTCCTTCTCCAAGCCTTTGTTCAATGAAGTATGGTCCTTCCCAGGTCAGGTTCATGTGTGATGGGATCGGGAAATCCCGTTTCAGGACAAGGTCGCCAACTTCGAAGGTTCTCGATCGGACTTTTGTGTTGTAATATTGGGCGATTCGATGTTGTGTGCAGCTGCTCTCAAATCGGCCTCCTCGCGCTTCTCATCGATAAAGTCCAAAGATTCCAATAGAAGATCTTGGTTTGTTCTGGGGTCGTAGTAATTCACTTGATGAAAAGTGACTTCGAGTTCCACCGGAATCACTACTTCGGCTCCGTAAGCAAGAGCAAATGGAGTATGGCCAGTCACGGACTTGTAAGTGGTCATGTAGGCCCAAAGTGCCGTAGGAAGCTCATCCACCCACTTGCCTCTAGCCTTCTCCGAATGCTTTTTTAGAATAGATTTGATAATCTTGTTTACTGCTTCAACCTGTCCATTCGCCTGAGGGTAAGCGACAGCCACAAACCTCTTCTCAATACGATACCTTCAACAAAATGCTTTAAATTCAGCACTATCGAATTGAATCCCATTATCTGTCATGATAGTTCGTGGGAGACCAAAACAACACATGATGTTCCGAACAACGAAGTTGATAACTTTCTTGGTTGTGATCATGGTTAACGGCTCCGCTTTAGCCAATTTGGTGAAGTAGTCAACTGCGACAATCGCAAACTGTGCGCCACCTTTGGAAATTGACAAAGAGCTGATAATGAAGATTCCCTACATAGCAAATGGCCATGGACTAACCATTTGTGTTATCTCTGTCGGAGGCACTCTTGAGACTTTCACATATATCCGGCATTTGTCGCATCATCTCACATAATCAGCAGCATCCTGGTTCATAGTTGGTCAGTAGTATCTGTAACGGAGTATCTTTTTCGCTAACGTTTGCCCCTCAGTTTGATCGCCACATTCTCCCTCATGGAATTCTTTCAAGACACGCTTTATCTCGTCATGAGCAATACACTGGAGTAAGGGAACGGAAAACCACTTTCTATATAGAGTTCCCTCTTTCATAATATACCGCGAAGCTTTACGAAGGACTTGTCGCTTTTCGTTTCTCTTTTCGGGCAAGATTACATGCAATAGGTATTCTTTAAATGGAGTCATCCATGATTCCCTCTCGGGCTCCGTTTCCAGTATTTGATCAACTTCCATCATTTTTATACTTAGCGTGTGCAGTGTATCAACTGGAACCAATCCGATATGTTGTGCGTCAGCAGTACTCACGAACTTTGCCAACGAATCGGCTTTCCCATTTTGCTCACGCTGGATATGTGAAATGTCATAATATTCGATATCCGCCAATAACTCCTGAACTCAGGTAAATTACGGGGCAAGTCGTTGTCCCTTAGCTTGATAGCCTCCTCTAACCTGATACACCACCAGTTGCGAGTCACAAAAGATTTCAAGAGATTTCACCCTGAATTCTCTAGCAAGTTTAAGTCCAGCGATCAACGCCTCATACTCGACTTCATTGTTTGTAGAAGGAAAATCAAGATTCAAAGCATAGCAAATTGACTAGTTCTCAAGGGTTACAAGAATAATGGCAGCTTCAGAACAATGATCATTAGATGCTCCATCGGTGTACATCTTCCATTGTTCAACAGGGATTATTCCGTTCTCTGAGGGCTCATCTTGCACGGTAAACTCTGCTATGAAGTCAGCCAATGCTTGTCCCTGGATAACTCTCCGTGGTAGATATGTAATGTCAAACTGGCTATGTTCGATGTTCCATTTAAGCAACCTTCCAGACGTCTCAGGTCGTTGTAGGACCTGTTTATCGTGGGCAGTCATGCTTCCGCCTGGTGGCAGTCATTTTTCTGCCAAATGGTTTATACTCTAATCCGCAGTCCGGGACTTAGAGTACTCTAGTCCATAGTCGAGGACTTAGAGTTTTGGTCATGGGCAATCATTCTTCCGCCTATGGCAGTTGTTTTTCCGCCAAACGTTTATACTCTAATCCGCGGTCGGGGACTTAGAGTACTCTAGTCCGCAGTCGGGGACTTAGTGGGCAGTCATGTTTTCACCCCTAGTAGTCATTTTTTTGCCAAACAGTTTATACTCTAATCTGCAGTTGGGGATTTAGAGTACTCTAGTCCGCAGTCGGGGATTTAGAGTTTTTGTCGTGGGCAGTCTTGTTTCCGTCCATGTCAGTCGTTTTTCCACCAAATGGTTTATACTCTAATCCTAGTCGGGGACTTGGAGTACTCAAGTCCGCAGTCGGGGACTTAGAGTTTTTGACGTGGACAGTCGTGCTTCCGCCCGTGACAGTCGTTTTTCTGCCAAATGGTTTATACATTAATCCATAGTCATGGACATAGAGTACTCTAGTCCGCAGTCGGGGACTTAGAGTTTTTGTCGTGGCTAGTCGTGCTTCCGTCTATGCAGTCGTTTTTCTGCTAAACAGTTTATACTCTAATCTATAGTCGGAGACTTAGAGTTTTTGTCATGGTGGTACTGTTTCCGTTCGTGGCAGTCGTTTTTTCGCCAAACGATTTATACTCTCATCTGCAGCCGGGGATTTAGAGTTTTTGTCATGGGCAGTCGTGTTTCAGCCCATGGCAGTCATTTGTTTGTCAAATGGTTTATACTCTAATTCGCAGCCAGGGACTTAGCGTACTATAGTCCGTAGTCGGGGACTTAGAGTTTTTCTCGTTTTCTCATCGTTGGAGGCCTTTGTTCCTTATTGCGAGCATCGCTCTTTGGTTCGTCTACGGGAGTCGTCAACCAAGCAAACTCACAAAGCTCACCTCGTTCGATTCCATCGGGGATTGGTATGAATGATCAACTTCAAACTTCGTGACTCTTCTCACACATCACACATATCGATATCAATCAGTTTCATCGCATACTTAGTATAAAATGTAATAACAATAGCTTATGTAAAGGAAGCTTCAAAATTTTATTCATCATATGAAAAGAGACAAAATAACTTGTCTTATTACACAATGAAAAGGTCAAACACCAAAGAAAATGTCGAAAGTAACTCGTACTAAAATACAAAAGAAATAGTCTAGGTGAAATAATGTCGTAAATGCTCGCTATTCCACGCTTTTGGGAGTGTCGCGCCATCAATAGTCGCTAGCTTGAAAGTCCCTTCTCCAAGCCTCTGTTCAATGAAGTATGGTCCTTCCCATGTCGGGTTCATGTGTGATGGGATCGGGAAAACCCGTTTCAGGACAAGGTCGCCAACTTCGAAGGTTCTCGATCAGACTTTTGTATTGTAATATTGGGCGATTCGATGTCGATGTGCAGCTGCTCTCAAATCGGCCTCCTCACGCTTCTCATCGATAAAGTCCAAAGATTCCAATAGAAGATCTTGGTTTGTTCTGGGGTCGTAGTAAGTCACTCGATGAGAAGGGACTTCGAGTTCCATTGGAATCACTGCTTCGGCTCCGTAAGCAAGAGAAAATGTAGTATGGCCAGTCGTGGACTTGTAAGTGGTCCTGTAGGCCCAAAGTGCCATAGGAAGCTCATCCACCCACTTGCCTCTAGCCTTCTCCAAACGCTTTTTTAGAATAGATTTGATAATCTTGTTTACAGCTTCAACCTGTCCATTCACCTGAGGGTAAGCGACCGCCACAAACCTCTTCTCAATACGATACCTTCAACAAAATTCTTTAAATTCTACACTATCAAATTGTGTCCCATTATCTATCATGGTAGTTCGTGGGAAACCAAAACGACACACGATGTTCTGAACAACAAAGTTGATAACTTTCTTGGTTTTGATCATGGTTAATGGCTCCGCTTTGGCCAATTTGGTGAAGCAGTCAACTGCGACAATCGCATATTGTACGCCACCTTTGGAAATTGGCAAAAAGCCGATGATATCGATTCCCCACATAGCGAATGGCTATGGACTAACCATTTGTGTGATCTCTGTCGGCGGCACTCTCGGGACTTTCACATATATTTGGCATTTGTCGCATCATCTCACATAATCAGCGGCATCCCGGTTCATAGTTGGCCAGTAGTATCTGTAACGGAGTATCTTTTTCGCTAACGTTTTCCCCCAGTTTGATCGCCACATTCTCCCTCATAGAATTCTTTCAACACACGCTTTATCTCGTCATGAGCGATACACCGGAGTAAGGGAATGGAAAACCCCTTTCTATACAGAGTTCCGTCTTGCATAATATATCGTGAAGCTTTACGAAGGACTTGTCACTTTTCGAGCAAGATTCCATGCAACAGGTATTCTTTAAATGGAGTCATCCATGATTCCCTCTCGGGCTCCATTTCTAGCATTTGATCAACTTCCATCATTTTTATACTTAGGGTGTGCAGTGTCTCAACTGGAACCAATCCCAACTGTTGTGCGTTACCAGTACTCGCGAACTTTGTCAATGAATCGACTTCTCCGTTTCGCTCACGCGGGATATATGAAATGTCATAGTATTCGATATCCACCAACAACTCCTGAACTCGGGTAAGATACGGGGAAAGTCATTGTCCCTTAGCTTGATAGCCTCCTCTAACTTGATACACCACCAGTTGCGAGTCACAAAAGATTTCAAGAGATTTCACCCTGAGTTCTCTAGCTTATTTAAGTCCAGCGATCAACGCCTCATACTCGGCTTCGTTGTTTGTAGTAGGAAAATCAAGCTTCAAAGCATAGAAAATTGACCGGTTCTCAGGTGTTACAAGAACAATGGCAGCTCCAGAACAATGATCATTAGATGCTTTATCGGTGTACATCTTCCATCGTTCAACATGGATTATTCCGTTCTCTGGGGGGCTCGTCTTACACGGTAAACTCTGCTATGAAGTCTACCGATGCTTGTCCCTGGATAGCTCTCCGTGGTAGATATGTAATGTCGAACTGGTTGTGTTCGATGCGCCTTCACAATCTTGCATCCACTCGAAATTCCTCTTTCCTTTCCTTATCAGATTGAAGAAAGGAATGCATTTGTTAGTCGTCTTGGAGATGAATCGACTCAAAGCAGCAACCTTGCCGTTCAAACTCTGCACTTGTTTAACGGTTCTCGGCGCTTGTATATCCCGAATGGATTGAATCTTTTCTGGATTAACTCCAATTCCTCAAGCATTGACAATTAATCCCTAGAAATTCCATAACGCAACACCAAATGAGCACTTCAGAGGGTTGATCTTCATGTTATAGAATCGAAGGATATCAAACATCTCTACCAAGTATTGAATGTGGTTGTTTGATCGTCGTGACTTCACGAGCATATCATCCACATAGACTTCGATCGTCCTCCCAATCTGATCCTTAAACATTCGGTTAACCAGACGTTGATAGGTTGCTCCAACGTTCTTTAACCCGAACAGCATCACTACATAACAGTATAACCCAACAGCCGTCACGAAACGGGTATGCTCCTGATCTGGGACAGGCATCAGGATTTGATTATACCTCGAGTATGCATCCATAAACGATAACAACTCGTATCCTGTAGTTGAATCAACTAGCTGATCGGTTCTAGGCAGGGGAAAACTATCTTTAAGGCAAGCCTTGTTCAAATCCGAATAGTCAATACACGTTCTCCACTTCCCATTCGCCTTCTTCACCAGCACGGGATTAGATATCCACTAGAGATAGAGGACGTCGCGAATAAACCCATTGACTTTAAGTTTATCCTCAACCTCTTGAAGAGCGACGGATCTCTCTGGATCCATGCCCTATCCTTTCTGTTTCACTGGGACATATTTTGGATCAATGTTTAATGCATGGCTTGTGATGGCAGGCGATATCCCACACATGTCAGTATGAGTCCAAGCGAATACATCCAGATTCGCTCGGAGGAAATTAATATGTTCTCTCATCATCGAAGGGCTGAGTTATGGTTCAATCTTCAAAAATATCAATCGTCTGCTCAGCCAACGCTGCCTTGGTCTCCTTGGGTTCCTCCTCATCATCCCTCGGATCTATATCTCTATAGAACCGAATGTGGTGCCCAAACCAAGAGTTAGGCGCCATTTGTCAATCTTCAATAACTTGGATGCGGACAGACTTGTCCACACCCTTTCCCTTCTCTTTTCGCTGAGCCTCTCTCAACTTAGCCACATAACAGGCACGTCCCATCACCTGATCACCATGCACAACACCTATTCTGTTATCAGTCGGAAATTTCAACATCAAACACCACGGGGCCAAAGCTACCAGAAATTCAGCCGGGGCCGGACGGCCCAAAAAAACATTGTACGGCGAACCCAAATCCAAAACAATGAATGGTAGGATCCTCACCCTTCTACGTTCACCTTCTCCCAACTCAACTGGCAATTCGACATAACCTACCACTTCAGTAGCCACACCATTGAAACCATGCATACGAGCTTTAGATGGTTTCAAATCCTTAGCCTTCATCCTCATTTGATCATACGCCTTCTTAAAGATAATTCACAGAACTTCCATAATCAATCAAAATTCTTCTCACCGGAGCAGAGCCAATCATGGCTGAGATAACCATCGGATCAATAGTAGGGGACTCAATTCTATATGCATCCCTACCTATGAATACTATATCATCCGTCATTGTATGTTGTTGCTTGGCTGGAGTTCCATCCTCCGTATTCGAACAACATTCAAAATCCACATGTCTCATTAAACTGGCATAGCGCTCCATTTCCTACCAACTCCTGTCTGCAGGATGCGGTCCACTAACTATCGTGTTTATTACCAACCTTCCACCAGCAGGCTCCTCAGCCATGCACGGAGCCTGCCCTCGATTGGGGTCAGACGTCCCCTGTCCGCCATCCTACGGATTTTTCATAAACTACCGCAACTTTCTCCCAAATCAATTTCTCAATGGAATCCTGGAGATGCCTACACTCATCCGTATTATGCCCGTAACATTCATGAAACTGACAATACTTTTCAGTTTGTTTTTGTGCTTCTGTCGATTCTTTCGGATGCTGCTTTTTATATTGGAAAGTATTACAGGTGGATAGATAAATGTTCTCCAGGAATGCATTCAAAGGTGTATAGCTTTCGTACATAAGAAACTTAGGCTTCGACCTTCCAGGCCATGTTGGTTCGACTTGTTTTGAACATTGACTTGCACCTTCCCAGAACTCTCGTCAGACTACTTTATCGCAATGTTGCTTTGCACTGCTTCCCCACTTGGTCCTGAGGCATTACTCTCCATAGACAACCTGGCTTCCTTCTTACTCTTAAACTGGGCCGCCTTTGAATAGAAACGTTCCAGTGTGGCCGACGGTTTTCCAGCTAGCTAGTCACTGAATCCTGATTCCGGGTTGACCCCTCTCGTCACAACCATGAGTATCGTGTGATCATTTGGGTTACAGACTTTAGTGGCCGCAACATGAAATCTCTACAAGTAGTCCTTTAGTGATTCCCCCGGAACCTGGATTACAGTGGACAACGACATCCTATCTTTGGGGCAAGTAGCATGAATTCGGAACTGCTCCATAAACCTTGTTGCCAGTTCGTCGAATCTTGAGATTGATCGTGAGGGTAATCTTGTAAACCACATCGTGGCGATCCCAGAAAGAGTTATGGGGAGGCATCTACATTTGGTGGAATCATTCACTCTTACTGAGTCCATCAACCATTTGTATCCCATGATGTGCTGCCTGGGGTCGGTTTTCCCTTCATAAGCGGGCATCGTAGGCATGTTAAACCTTCTAGGATACTTCGCATGTAAATACTGTCGGTAAATGGGGTGTGGCTCATAGAGACTCCCCAATCATCATTTGTCAAGCCCTGGTTCTCCCTCACCAGCTGTTTGACCATTGTGGATAAGTACGGTGTCTACATAGGTGGCGCCAAGTGGTGGTCGTGCTCAACCTCGCATGAATGTTCCAGTCGGTGTCTCTGGGCCATTTCACACCTTCTTGGCTTATCATCCTCCTGATGTACATTCCAAGCATTCACTTCATTATCATTTCGGAGAGGTAGTTGGTCAGCATCCAAATGTACTCCAACGTCCAAGTTCCCAGATCCAAGTCGAGTATGACCCTCCGGCTGCAGTTGAGAAGCTATACCCCTGACCGAGGGATCGGTACCGACCCTTTGGGAGGGATCGGTACCGACCCCTTGGGAGGGATCGGCACCGAACCATCTTGGCAGGCCATGTTGGTCTGCCAAGTGTTGCTCCAATGTCCCTGCTCGTGCTACTTCAGCTCTACGATGCCTTCGCCTGTGATGTTCGTTTGATGAAGTTGAACTATCTGACGCCGAGTAAGAAGTGAGATCCCTTCAGGCTCTTCGGCGCTGTTGTTGAGCAATCTGGTTCATCAAGTTGGCATTAGTCTGGATTTGCTTATTTGGCTACCTACGACTTTCCATCAGTTCCCTCATCAAGTCATGGAATTTATCTCTAGTTATGGAATCAGTGGGGTTCTGGACTGCAGCAGGCTCCACATTCACATTAGCAGGTTGGTTGCTTAGACCCTCCTGTTGGACACTGGTAGTTTCGAGGGCATCCACATTCTGGGAAGTAGATCTGGTGCGCCTCACAATTTTGGATTCCTTTGCTTAGATCATGGTAAATCTGAATAGTATCTACAAGCTTTTGAAGATAAACTTGGATCTCCTTTGGGGGATTACCTCAATCCAGTAGCAACAAAGGTGATCCTAATAGCCTGAGAATCAACGTTCTCTATGAAAGCACCAAAATGTTTGCAACCAAATTGGCCACAAACACCCAAGAATAGATTTAAGTTGTGGAATAAATGAAGAAATTAAATGAAAACAGAGGAAGATCACAAAATATCAAGAAAAATGCAACAGGAAGTAAAAACAACAAGATTTATAGTGGTTCAGCACTGATTGACTATGTCCACTTTGAATATTCTCTTTATTGCTTCTCAATTCACTTGATTACAATTACAAATAGCAAGAAAAGCCAGAGATCAGAAATGAATGGAGGAAGTTAGTTACAGTAATGGTGGAGTTTAACTAACAGCGTAAAAGTCCTTAGAATGTCAACCTGTGCCTGTATTTAAAGATGAAGGCGGCCTCTAATTTGACTGAAACTTCGGCAACATGACCTCCTCTACCATATGGGCCCACCATAGGGAGGGCTAGGCCCAACTCTCAATGGATAGGGATCGGTACCGATCCTTCCATGTGTCGAGTTTGGGCTAGCGACCCCTATGGTAGCTCCCTTATGGTCTATAATGATGGTGCCTCAAATATCATAGCGTTTGGACTTGTGGAGCTTTAGTTCTTGTAGTGCTTTGATTCGAGTCCCAATCTGGTCAAGAGAGTGTCGATCCTTCCTGGTCCTTAACGTATGCTGATTTATCCCTCTCTAGCTAGCCACACGGATCCATATCAGACAAACCATATCACGTCGATCCATATGACATAGACCATACCATGCCGATCCCTCCCCATGACCATCAACATGTCGATCTGTAATCCATAAGTCATACCATAATCCTTATGCCAATCCATTTCCTTCGAAGACACCATGCCTACCCCCCTCTCACGAGTGCATCATGTCGATCCAACTAGCTTTACAACCCATACCAATCCCTCTATATTTCTATTCAAACTAACCATCTTGCCAAGTAACCATGCTGACCCCTATCATCTTAAGTGTATATTGATCCCTTCACCATCTTATCCAACTTTAACCAATGACCATGCCGATCCCTTTTCCAACCAAACTAATCTCCATAGTTCCGACATCCTATGATGTCTATCTATTAACCCTATTCATCCAGGGCTTGATACAACTTGTCCAGACATTATATCTTAGTCATGTGGCTGTTGACCATTCTTCTCATCAACAGTAGGGTCTAGCCTATGCGATCAGTCCAATATAGTCGGGTCATGACACCGGGTAACAATGACTTTGTCAATTGATTTCTATAGGTGTTTTGAAATGTTATTTCCGAACTTGACTTTTAGTTTTTTTCAAACCTATTTGCAAAGGTACTAAAGTGGTTTAAAACTATAGAAAAAAATATGGTTTAAAAGTAATTTGATTTACAAAACAAAGTTTAAAAAGTAATGGTCCATATAGCGATATTCGCTATGGATGCATTTTGAAAATCTATGATTTTAGTAAAGTATAAAAGGTTATCTACTTTAGATATTTTGAAAAGTCTTTTCAATTTTTTTTATAAAAGATGTAAAAGTTTTTTAAAAGGAGTTTGAAGATTTAAATATATTTTTAAGATTTTATTTGAATTATTTAAGCAAGCAGTTTAAATTTATAGAGGGAACTCATTTGTTTTCAAAAGTCATGTTTTGTTTAAAAGAGACTATCTTTAAAGGGATGTTTTAAATACAAGTTTCAAAATATGTTTTAAAGAGTTTTTGTAAAACAAATTTTAAAAGAGGTAGAAATCATGGATTACAACATCATTGTTGTAATAAATGTTTTTGAGAAAAGAAAGGAGATCAAGGACTATAACATTCTTGTTATAGTAAATGGTTTTAGGAAAAGTCTAAAGAAGTTTGGTTTATAACACTTTGTTTTAAAAGAGTAGTACACGGGATTTATGAAGTCTTATACTTGATGTTAAACTTCGAGGTAGGTAAACTTCTGCCTATCATGAAAGATAACAATGTTATCGAGTCAAGGTTTGAGAGGTAATAATACTCCAACTTGAACGGCTTCATTGTTAACCAAAGAATAGTTTAAGTCTAAAATTGAAGATTGACGTTAAGTATATAAATTATTATTTCCGTACAAATTATGTTACTTATGGAAAAATTAAGTAGTCCTCTACTTGGATCTAAAAGCCAATGAGTAGGTTGATCCTCTATCTGTTTGATCTAGAATCAGGGTGTTTGACTAAGATAAGGCTAGGAGAAACCAGTGCCTTGAATTACCTGGCTTTGTTTCTGGGCGAGGGATAGAGTAAGTCGAAATATCGAAAACGTTACAAGTATAGGAGATTTGATTTCTATAAATGATCTTTATAATTTATGATGGTATGTAAAGTATTCTTTTCATACTTAACATCAAACTCTAAGATATGCAAACTCGTCTCTATCTGTGAGAGTTTAAGAATGTATGTTGTAACGACCCGTAATTTCGTTACTTCGAAAATAAGAGATTTTATTTATTTTTAAATTTAAAATGAATTTAAAACTTAAATAAATATGTTATATATAATAAATAATTATCTATTCTTATAGTTAATAAATTAAGAAGTATAAATTTGGATTTTAGAACAAATCGACAAAAGTTAAGTTTTGTTAAAAATAAATAAAGGCTTGAATAAATGGATTTAAATAATTGTTTGATAAGTTAAATCTTATTTAAAACATCTAATAAAGATAATAAAAGTATATTAATATATTTAAAAATATGTTAATAATCATTTTACAAAAATAACCAAAATTTGTCACATTTTGTCAGTTTTACATACACTGTAAAATTAAAGATTTTGATATTATTTAAATACGATTTTAAAATATAAAGAGACATGTTTTAATTTATTTAAAGAAGTAAAAAAATTCATTATAAAATTTGGTTTACATCAATATATAGCTTAACAAAAACGTCAAATTTTGAATGTAAAATTTGTCGACAAAAACACCGTTTTCAACCGAAACAAGTTGTCGACAAGTTGTTGCAACTTGATACATTTTATACGCATAAATACAACTTTACAAACTATTTAAACACTTTACATTTAGCACCAAAAGACAAAAGGAGTTTACTTTTGAAAAGTTTAAATAAATAAAAAAGTAAGAAAAGACATGATTTGACAATTAATAATTAAAATACTAAACCACATCATTACTAAACCATCTTTTCTCATTAATGCATAAGACTTATCTTACATGGAAAAAGAGCAAATGTTATTTAAACATTTTAAAGTGTAAGAAAAAGAGGCAAATATTATTTCTTAAGTACAAATTCAAATCAAACCATTTCTTCTCCATTAAGCAAAGGTCAAATCAAGGATAAAAATGTAAATTAAAAGTCAAAAAAGTAGAGAAGGGTATTATAGTCATTTGCCATCCAAAGCTCAAATATAAATAAGCATCCATACCTTCCACTTTTCAACATTTCATTCCTTCTTTCTTCTTCACTTTCTCCTTCTTCTTCACTTTCTCCTTCTTCTTCCTCCTTGAAGCTCTCTTTAATGGCTTCTTCTTCTCTTCCATTTCCTTACTAACTTTTTCAAAACTATATCAAATCAACTCCAAACACAACCAAACTTGCCAAAGACCTTAGAATACCATTAGAACATGATCTAGCATCTAAGAAGTCAAGAAATGATGGAAGAAGGAGTGGAATAAGGCATGGCCGAACCTATCAAGGAAGAGGAGCAAGTTCGTGAAGCTCCGGAGCGAGAAAAAGAGAAGGAGGTGATGGCCGAGCACTAGAAAGTGAGGCAAAGTTGTTTATGTTATGGTTTGGTATAGTTAAGAAGATGTAGTGAAGTGATGGAAAATGAATGTTGGTAGGAAGTTAATCGGTTTGGTTAAAGGTGAGTACTCAAACCTTAGTTTTATTTTAATAAAACTTAAGTTGATAATACACATGTTAAATTAGAAATTAATATGTTGAATGTTGGTTGATATTGGATGATAACTTGGTTGATATTATGGTTGATTATATGTTTGTGATATGGATGATAACTTGGTTTGATAAATGATAAGAGAAATGATTAGTAATTAACCATAGTTAATTAAGTGAGAAATTCTCACCGCCATTTGAATTATATTGATTATCAAGTTTAAATGTTATGTTAGATAATCACCATTTGATGATATGGATGTTTGATTGTGTGACATCCTGGAATTTCGAGGAATTTAAAATGTGATAATCTCTTAATTAAATTATTTAAAATTGATTAAATTGTTATTTTCAAATATAAATAACTAACTAATTGATAATGTGATGTTTTAAATTATGGTTATAAATTGATTTTAAATAATAATAATTTAATTTGTGTTATTTTATAAATAAATTTAAATAGTCCTATTATTTCTAATTTAATAAGTATTATTTAAATGTGTATATTTATGTGTTTGGAAGAAAATTATAATTTGAGAATTTAAAATAAAAGTGTTCCAATATAATTACAATACAATCTATCTTAATTTAAGTAAAACTCCACTTATTCACTTTTGATCTATATATAATAATTTGATGTAATTTTGGTAATAATGTTTAAATTAAAATAAACCTTGTCAATATTAAAAATAAATATAAAACTAATATATAGTCATAAATGTAAGTATTAATACATATAACATAAGTGAAAATAATATAAATAACACAAGTACTATACGAATTGAATAAGAAGGGATATGTATGACAACTTCATAAATGCTTGTACAAAATGTTTCCATTTCAGCCCCATGAAAAGAAAAGATCTCTGATCAACTTTTGTACTAATACAACTATCAGGCCGCATTTGTTTTCTTTATATCAAAGCTCCTTTTTATTTTCGTTCATTTAAAAACTGGGCATACTCAAGTTCAAAAGCCAAATTCACCTCTGTTTCAATTCATTTCAAAAGCCTAAGCAAGGCTATTCACAAATGCAAGCCTGGAATCAATCCAAGCATTTCAGTTTTTAAAGAAAATAAAGCATCTTTCACTAGAAATCTCTGAAGTCCATTCCAGTTTCAAAGTTTCAAGTTGTAAAGCTTTTCAAGTTTTCAGTTTTAAGTTGCAAGCAAGATATTGTTCTCTGAAAATAACAAAAGTATGCAAGTTTCAATCAAGTTTCAAATTTTCAAGTTCATTCCAGTTTCAAGCCTCTGCCTTTTTCCAAATCTGGTGAGTAAACATCCACTTAAAAATTTAAGTAAATGATAATCTATTGCTTGTGAAAATTTCTGAGATTCTTGATGCTTGCTTGTGAATATTTAAGTGGTAGTTCTGTATGAAATTTGAAGTATGTGGTTGTGATACAAGTGTGCATGTCTGGAATGTTTTATTCTTCCCTGTTCTTGATACAGAATTTAAATCTAGTCAAAAATCTTAATTCTTTTATCTGTTCATTGATAAACTTTGTATTTCAAACAAAATTGTAAAGTTAAAACTTAATCTAAGATATAAAAATATAAACAAACATTTTAAGTTGGAAAATGGTTAGCATCTAGAAATAACAGTAGAAATCTTGTTAACATGATAAAAATCAAGTGTTAGATTTAGTTGATTCAAGTATATCTCGAATGGTATTAGGAAATCATGATTTTTAAAAAGAAAATCATAAAATTTAATATTGAATTGAATGAGAAATCCAAGGCTAACTAAAAATGGGTCGTCGAGAGTTTTCTGATGATCTATGTGGATGGGGTGGTGGAATCTCGTTTGGGGATGGACGAAGCTGCGGGGTGTTTGGGAAAAATGTCTGGAAGTTGTCCAGATCATCGAGGCGACGTTGAGGAGGAGATTTATGTTTTTAACCCTAATTTTGTTCGAGTCTGATATTCGCATGTTGCTCCTTCTCTGTTGTTTCGAGTTGCTCGAAACTCAGGGGAATGGTGGCGTAGAGGCTAGGGAAGGCGTAGCTGGAGTTGCAGCAGTGCTCGTGGTCGAAGTCGAGGGTTACAGGAATTTTATGGTGGTGGTTCTGGGTTCCTGTCCTTTTGAGTGGCTCGATTTCGTTGGGAGGCTCGATCGAGGCATCTGGTGATTGATTATGGTTGCAACGTTGATGACTGACGTGCCGGAGAGTTCATCACCGGTCGGAGATAGCTCCGGCGATGGTGCATGTGCACGAGATGGCTCGTGTGTCAGTGGGTTTTTGTCATGGTGATCGACTCGAAGTTAGGCTCGGGGTTTTGGGGTTTCGACTCAAGTTCGTACTCGTGAATTTGTAGGTGATAGGCCTGCAGTTTTAAAGCTTTAAAAATTAACTAAGTTTAAAGGAATAAAAGAAGAAGAACGTACGTGAGGGAAGAAAACAACTCGGGAAATTTGGGGGGAAACTCGAGTGACTACTCGAGTACATATGGGGGTATTCTCGGGTTTGTTGATGATTTGGCGAAACCGTTTGCAAACTTTAAAATAAACGAATTGAAGTTATATCACCTTAAACAATTTTAAGTGATCATTATTGATTAACTGTTTAAAAAGGAGTAATGAAGAAGGGTTAACTAATTTATATTTGTATTGAATATAGTAATTAAAGATTTATATGGTAATTAGAGAATGTTTTAATAATTGATTAATTAACTTTTAAAGTCTAAGTTAAATTTAATTTAAGGTTAGTTAATTAATATAAAGAAAGTTTTAAGAATAATTAATTAATTAAATTGTAATTACAATTTACTTAATTAAGAAATTAAAGGTTGATTTATAGGTAATTAAGAAATATGTAATTAAGTTTATTAATTTATAAATAAGCTTTATTAATTAATAATTAAGAGATATTTAATCTATAATTAAAGTTAATTAGGAATTAATTAACTATTATTAAGGGTTAATTAATTTTAATTAAGGATTGATTAACTGGTAATTAAGAAGTAATTAATCTATTATTAAATTTTATTAATTGATAATTAAGGTTTATTAATTAATAATTAAAGGATAATTAATCTACAGTTAAGATTAATAAATTTGTTTAAAGACAACTAAGAAATGAATTATCAATTGTAATGAATCAAATGAATGTGATTGATTCAAGATAATTAATTGTAAATTAATTAAAGGTATTCATTTGATGGTTAATTTAGTATAAATACTTAATGAAATTGAATAGTGTAATTACTCAGTGAAGTAATTAATGTATTATTACAGGATGTAATTAATTAAAGAAAATTACTTAATGGAAGTAAATAATGTAGAATTACTTAGAAGAAGTAATTAAAGGTTTATTACTTAGTGTAATAAATCAAAATATTTATATAATTAATTAAGAAGTTAATTAATTGAGATAAGTAATTACAAGATGGAAATTCCTGTATATGATTTAGGTTGATAAATGGAAGTGAATAATTTAAGTTAGTTAATTAATGTAATTAATTAAGGATTAATGTAATTAATTATAGTTAATTAATTAATGGAAGTAATTTATTAAGGATCATTAATGAATGTATTGATGAAGTAATTAATGGTAAATTACTGCGAATTGTTAAGGATAATTAATTTGTGAAATTAATTAAAGGGTAATTACTTGAATGTAATTAAAGGTTAGTTAATCAAAGATGATTAATTAAGATGGAATTTAGAGAATGATTAATTAATTGATTTGTAATTAATTAATGGTTATGTAAGCAATATTTTTAATGATGAAGTAATTAATTTAATTCATTTTAAATTAATTAGAAATGAGATAATTAGTTTAATTCATTTTAAATTAATTATAAATGGTGTGATTATTAATCTTTGCTTATGTATGGATGGATGATATTGTTTGCCTTGAATGGTTTGAAATCTCAGATACGAGATAAGTAATGTTGTGTGATATGGATTATCTAGTTATGATGATATTTTGAATTATCTATCTGTGATATTATGAATTATCTATCTCTGTATATATAGATAATAAAATGAATTGTTTTAACTTTAAAACAACTTGGCCTCAAAAGACACGGTTTGGATTTCGATGAGACCGGGATCGGGTTTCCAGATTTGGATAACCGAAAACCACATCGATCCAAATTAACGATAGGTCGTGAATCTCCAGTGAAGGTGAAGATTCAGAGTGCAAGGGTTATTGTCGTTAACTCTGAGGATGATTCCAAAATGAGTGTAACGAGATAATGCCTTCGGTTTCGTTCGAACCCGGAACGAACTTGTATGGATTGAATGCTTTCAGCACATCGTCAGGTGGACGATAAGCATTCTAAGAGATGTGTTCTCTAAAGGTAATCGTAGCCTCAAGCCTCATCAACCGGGAATGGCTAAAACAGGGGAGGTGCAGCAAGGCTTCGTTGGTCGCACCCACTTGAGAGTAAGGTCATCCCTGTCTAGATGTCCCTTTTTATTTCGGCTTAGTGGTGCGGTTGCTGATCACAACTGTGGGGTGATTTTATTCAGAATTAGCCAGTAAGGGATGGTTCCGGCCTTGTGTTGTAGGGGACTTAGGGTGGGTCCGCGGTACGCTGATCTAGGCCAGGTACTGTGACGGGCGGTACCCCAGTAGCCCTGCCATTGTATGGAATCCAATCTCCAATAAGTGCCATCGGATTTGATTGTATTACCCACTTGTTTGGCTAGTATGCTGGAATTTAATGAATGTAACAATTTCGGCTATTTTCTATTTACTTGAAGACCCTAGACACTATCATAATATCACTAGATTTCCTATCAAATGTTTGGTTAGCGTAAGGTAAAAACTTTTCCATGTTTATGTGTGGGAAGTCTTACGTGATACCTTTTGTTTTCAAAGGATTTTTTTAAAGTTAAGCAACTTTAACCGTTTACTCATACCAGACCCATGTCTGACCCGGAGTTTATTTCTGTTTTTCTTAAACTCTCGGGTACTCAAATTTTTACGAGTAGCCAAGGGATTCAGGTTAGCTTTGATGAATTCTGGAGGAGCAATGGAGTAGGAGGCTTCAGCGTATAACTATATATTGGTTCCGCTATGTTAGTGTTTATTTGTATTTCCGCTGTGTTGTATCTCTGTGATGTTTGAGTTGTATCGAGTTGTATTAACTAGACATGTGTTTATAACTGTCTAGTATGTGTTGTATTACCTGTGTAACTCTGATGTATGTGTTACTATGTAATCTCTTATGTGATATATTATATTTCATTCGTTCCGCTGTTGAGATTCTGATGTTGTTTAGTTATTTCTTCTCTATCTTTTCTATTTCTCACCCCTTTCTTTCTTAATAATGATGCGTCTTTCTGTGTTTAGAAGGGAGGGTCGTTACAGTGGTATCAGAGCGATAGGTTGAGCGAATACCTAAGCTCTTCTTTCTTGAGAGAGCGTACTTGTAATTTTTATCAATATATATATATATATATATATCTACCTATCTGTTGGGTTACCTGTTCGGGTTTTCCAATGTAAGTTATAAAGGTAGATAGGGTAGTGGTGTGTGTAACACGACTACCAATGGTTGGAGTTTGAATGTTTGAGGTTGGAAGTGTATATGTCGAGACTGTAGACCTAATACCGTCTCGAGTAAGCTTTGTTTGATGTAAGGATTTTATTGATCACTGAAGGAAACCTGTTAAGGATTCAGAGTTCATCATTTAAGTGTAAGATGATTGCGCTCGTGTGAGCGGATTTTTGAGAGTTTGGATCTATCGGTTGGACATAAGCAAGTCATGATTTCTTGATACCTCAGGAGGTAGTAGCTGTGTGATGAGACACAGTGACTATGGATGTTTCCGAAGATGTTTTCTTTGGAACAAATTAAGTAAGTGTGTTTGCTTCGGTGTTGTGGATGTGTTCAGCAGAATGTTTATGTTGTTTGAGGTTCGAGTTTCTCGAAGAGCTTTGGATAGGAAGTCTTCTGGCTTGGCAGATTTTCTTGAGGTAATTTCAGAAGCAACAGAGTGGTTCCGTTCTTCGATGGATTGGCTAGATAAGCATAAGCTGTTCTGATTGGTAAAGAGAGAGTAGTTTTTCTTTGGAATTAGGCCAGATCGATCGCAAAAGTGACTTGCGATAGTCTGAGTGTTCTCTTGGTTTATCAGAGATTTTTCTGAATGTCTTCTGGAAGTCAGAGTTTTTTCAGCATATGGAGATTGAGTTTGGTATCGACTGGATTCCAGAAGTGGTACCGGTGGTTCAGCTAAGAAGATTTGGTGGAGCATTTGTGTTTTCTCTTCTGTATCTAGTTTCGAGTTTCTTCTAGCTAAGGGTAGTTGAAGACAGTACCCTTGACTGAGGACTCATCTGTTTCTTTGTGCAGTTCGTTTTCGATTGTGGTGAATCTGATGTTGTGTGTCCAGGAGGTGTTGGTTAAGTTTTTGTTCGAATTCATCGACATTCTTATCTACTTCAGATCAGAGTTGTGCAGCGGAAGCATGGTGGCAGCTGTTCTAGAGTGGAAGCAACTGGAAGTTGCAGTGTTTTGGGATTAGAGAATTTCTACGGGAATTTTTCTGGAATTAAGGCCAGATTGGCAAGTGTTTTTGTTTTGTCTTTTCCGGATAGGAGAATTAAGTTGTAATCTACTGATGATGGTGGAGTAGAATTGTATTCTGGATTTGTGGGTAAATCTGGAGAGGATCTTTTTGTTGAGTTATTTTGATCCAGTTTGTTTATTGAAGCATCAACGAAGATTGAGTTGGTCAGGAAAGGATGTAAGCGGTCCAGGATCGTCAAAGGAGTTTTGTGGATAAGAGACGGAAGAATTTGGAATTCGAAGTTGGAGACTTCGTTGTTGTTGAGATTTTCTTCGGTAAAGGGAGGAATAAGTTTGGGTAAGACTGTGAGGTTAGCTCCGAAGTATATTGGATCTTTCTATATTTTTGTAAGGATAAGTGTTTTGGATCACAGGAGTGAACTGCCAGTTTGGAAGACTGGGATTCAATGTATTTTCGCGTATCTCTGAGGGAATACGTGTAAGATCTATCACTGATTTTGGAACCAGCAGCTCAAAAGGTTTGGTTGTTGATCAGATCTTGAGTGTGGTCAGATCTCTTGTGTAGATTGTAGATCTAGATGAGTAGGAGCTCAGTAGCTCAGTAGTATAGCTAGTTTGGATTCAGTAGAGCGAGTATTCCAGTATCTGTACCTGGGAAACTCGGGAAATTTTTTTTAGGAAGCTTATCCAGATCTGTGTCCGAATAGCTAGTGTCGTTTGTTTGGTTGAATTGTTTGTTGATTGAAATTGTTTGTTTGGTTGTGTATGGCTGATATGTATGCTGAATTGGTTGAAAATAAAATAAAACTTTGGATTATCTTTTGTTTTAAATTTCGAGGACGAAATTCTTTTAAGGGGGGAGGAATGTGACATCCCAGAATTTCGAGGAATTTAAAATGTGATAATCTCTTAATTAAATTATTTAAAATTGATTAAATTGTTATTTTCAATATAAATAACTAACTAATTGATAATGTGATGTTTTAAATTATGGTTATAAATTGATTTTAAATAATAATAATTTAATTTGTGTTATTTTATAAATAAATTTAAATAGTCCTATTATTTCTAATTTAATAAGTATTATTTAAATGTGTATATTTATGTGTTTGAAGAAAATTATAATTTGAGAATTTAAAATAAAAGTGTTCCAATATAATTACAATACAATCTATCTTAATTTAAGTAAAACTCCACTTATTCACTTTTGATCTATATATAATAATTTGATGTAATTTTGGTAATAATGTTTAAATTAAAATAAACCTTGTCAATATTAAAAATAAATATAAAACTAATATATGGTCATAAATGTAAGTATTAATACATATAACATAAGTGAAAATAATATAAATAACACAAGTACCATACGAATTGAATAAGAAGGGATATGTATGACAACTTCATAAATGCTTGTACAAAATGTTTCCATTTCAGCTCCATGAAAAAGAAAAGATCTCTGATCAACTTTTGTACTAATACAACTATCAGGCCGCATTTGTTTTCTTTATACCAAAGCTCCTTCTTTTTATCGTTCATTTAAAAACTGGGCATACTCAAGTTCAAAATCCAAATTCACCTCTGTTTCAATTCATTTCAAAAGCCTAAGCAAGGCTATTCACAAATGCAAGCCTGGAATCAATCCAAGCATTTCATTTTTTAAAGAAAATAAAGCATCTTTCACTAGAAATCTTTGAAGTCCATTCCAGTTTCAAAGTTTCAAGTTGTAAAGCTTTTCAAGTTTTCAGTTTTAAGTTGAAAGCAAGATATTGTTCTCTGAAAATAACAAAAGTATGCAAGTTTCAATCAAGTTTCAAATTTTCAAGTTCATTCTAGTTTCAAGCCTCTGCCTTTTTCCAAATCTGGTGAGTAAACATCCACTTAAAAATTTAAGTAAATGATAATCTGTTGCTTGTGAAAATTTCTGAGATTCTTGATGCTTGCTTGTGAATATTTAAGTGGTGGTTATGTATGAAATTTGAAGTATGTGGTTGTGATGCAAGTGTGCATGTCTGGAATGTTTTATTCTTCCCTGTTCTTGATACAGAGTTTAAATCTAGTCAAAAATCTCAATTCTTTTATCTGTTCATTGATAAACTTTTAAAACTTAATCTATGACATAAAAATATAAACAAACATTTTAAGTTGGAAATGGTTAGCATCTAGAAATAACAGTAGAAATCTTGTTAACATGATAAAAATCAAGTGTTAGATTTAGTTGATTCAAGTATATCTCGAATGGTATTAGGAAATCATGATTTTTAAAAAGAAAATCATAAAATTTAATATTGAATTGAATGAGAAATCCAAGGCTAACTAGAAATGGGTCGTCGAGAGTTTTCTGATGATCTATGTGGATGGGGTGGTCGGAATCTCGTCTGGGGATGGACGAAGCTGCGGGGTGTTTGGGAAAAATGTCTGGAAGTGGTCCAGATCATCGAGGCGACGTTGAGGAGGAGATTTATGTTTTTAACCCTAATTTCGTTCAAGTCTGATATTCGCGTGTTGCTCCTTCTCTGTTGTTTCGAGTTGCTCAAAACTCAGAGGAATGGTGGCGTAGAGGCTAGGGAAGGCGTAGCTGGAGTTGCAGCGGTGCTCGTGGTCGAAGTCGAGGGTTACAGGAATTTTATGGTGGTGGTTCTGGGTTCCTGTCCTTTTGAGTGGCTCGATTTCGTTGGGAGGCTCGATCGAGGGATCCGGTGATTGATTATGGTTGCAACGTTGATGAGTGACGTGCTGGAGAGTTCGTCACTGGTCGGAGATAGCTCCGGCGATGGTGCATGTGCACGAGATGGCTCATGTGTCAGTGGGTTTTTGTCGTGGTGGTCGACTCGAAGTTAGGCTCGGGGTTTTAGGGTTTCGACTCGAGTTCGTACTCGTGAATTTGTAGGTGATAGGCCTGCAGTTTTAAAGCTTTAAAAATTAACTAAGTTTAAAGGAATAAAAGAAGAACGTACGTGAGGGAAGAAAACAACTCGGGAAATTTGGGGGGAAACTCGAGTGACTACTCGAGTACATATGGGGGTATTCTCGGGTTTGTTGATGATTTGGCGAAACCGTTTGCAAACTTTAAAATAAACGAATTGAAGTTATATCACCTTAAACAATTTTAAGTGATCATTATTGATTAACTGTTTAAAAAGGAGTAATGAAGAAGGGTTAACTAATTTATATTTGTATTGAATATAGTAATTAAAGATTTATATGGTAATTAGAGAATGTTTTAATAATTGATTAATTAACTTTTAAAGTCTAAGTTAAATTTAATTTAAGGTTAGTTAATTAATATAAAGAAAGTTTTAAGAATAATTAATTAATTAAATTGTAATTACAATTTACTTAATTAAGAAATTAAAGGTTGATTTATAGGTAATTAAGAAATATGTAATTAAGTTTATTAATTTATAAATAAGCTTTATTAATTAATAATTAAGAGATATTTAATCTATAATTAAAGTTAATTAGGAATTAATTAACTATTATTAAGGGTTAATTAATTTTAATTAAGGATTGATTAACTGGTAATTAAGAAGTAATTAATCTGTTATTAAGTTTTATTAATTGATAATTAAGGTTTATTAATTAATAATTAAAGGATAATTAATCTACAGTTAAGATTAATAAATTTGTTTAAAGACAACTAAGAAATGACGGGGTTAAAGGTAAATATTCTAAAGTCTAACATCACTCTTGCTGGTGTTAGTTTAGCTCAGGCAAATCTAATAACTCAAATGACTGGTCTACCCCATAACCAAACGACTGTTTCCTACCTTGGTCTGCCCCTTACTACGTCTAAAATCACAACTAATCACTGTCTTCCGATGTATGAGAAGATCATTGCTAAACTGAATTGTTGGACCACTCGAAAGCTTAGTCAAGCTGGTAGATTAACTTTGATTAAGTCTGTTACCTTTGCCATGCAAGTGTATTGGGCCAGAGCTTATATTCTCCCAACCAAATTAATTAATATGATTAGAACTGCTATCATGCGTTTCCTGTGGACTGGTAGAACATCGGGAAGATATATTGCACCAACTGGGTATGCTACTGTTGAGAAGCCTATGAACAAAGGAGGCCTTGGAATTATAAATATGAAACAGTGGAACAAGGCTGCTTTTGCTAAGCATGTTGATTCTTTGTTTAATTGCCCTGATAGTCTATGGGCTGAGTGGTCCAAAAAACATATTCTTAAATGCAGGAGACTGTGGAACATGGATAAAAGGCAAAAAATGAGCTGGACCTGGCAGAGTATGTTCAAGATCAAGGAGCTCTTTCTTCCTCTCATACAGATGAACACCAACAATGAACACAATGTTAGTTTCTGGGATGATCCATGGCTTGATAATGGTTTCATTCTCAGAAGACATCTTACTTACAATGAAATACAGCAGACTGGTGTGCATGCTAATACGAAAGTTAGTGATGTTCTCGAGCATTTTCAGGGTATTCAAACTTTTTCTTCTAATCAGAGAGTTCAAAAAGTGTGGGATAGTATAAAGAAGTTCTCCCCTCTCCCTTCTACATCTGATTTAGTTGTTTGGGGAAAGAAAAAAGGTAAATTCAAAATTAGTGATGCGTATGAATTTTTGATGCAGAACAGTGCAAAACAAAACTGGAAATGGATGAAGAGAACTTGGAGTAGAGATAGTACCATGAGAGAGAACTTAACATTGTGGAAATTTTTGAACCGTGCTATGCTGACCAAGGCAAAGCTAGTTAGTTTAGGCAAGAATATTGACATCTATTGCACCTTCTGTTGTGCTAAACCTGAAACTATCGAACATTTATTCTTTGAATGTCCAGAGATCAAGTATCTATGGAATGCGGTGATGAGTAAGATGCAAAGTAAACGACCAATGGATAACAACCAAGCTGAATGGGAACGGATATACACAAAAACAGGTAACAAGCAAAAGGTAAAGAGAATTTTTGGTGTGGCGTTGAAAAGTTTCGTTTACGCGGTGTGGAGAGAATGTAACTGCAGAGTTTTTGACGCCTCAAAAGCCAAGAATGCTACCACTTTCATGCTATGGATTATGAATGAAATTGATTGTTCACTAAGGTTTCTTTTCACCTATGATCCAGGAATAGGGTAGAACTTTAATTCGTATATGTCTGTGTTTTATGTTTTTTTCTTAAGTTGTGTTTTCATCAGTTGTGCTTGTAGCACCTTGTTTTTTCCCCGCTTTCAATGAGCTCATGCTCATCTTGTTGTAACTTGTGTCTTGTAATCTTTGGTGCTGCAATAAAATGGTCGGGGACCATCCAACCCCATCGGCCTTGCCAAAAAAAAAAGAAATGAATTATCAATTGTAATGAATCAAATGAATGTGATTGATTCAAGATAATTAATTGTAAATTAATTAAAGGTATTCATTTGATGGTTAATTTAGTATAAATACTTAATGAAATTGAATAGTGTAATTACTCAGTGAAGTATTAATGTATAATTACAGGATGTAATTAATTAAAGGAAATTACTTAATGGAAGTAAATAAAGTAGAATTACTTGGAAGAAGTAATTAAAGGTTTATTACTTAGTGTAATAAATCAAAATATTTATATAATTAATTAAGAAGTTAATTAATTGAGATAAGTAATTACAAGATGGAAATTCCTGTATATGATTTAGGTTGATAAATGGAAGTGAATAATTTAAGTTAATTAATTAATGTAATTAATTAAGGATTAATGTAATTAATTAATGGAAGTAATTTATTAAGGATCATTAATGAATGTAATTGATGAAGTAATTAATGGTAAATTACTGTGAATTGTTAAGGATAATTAATTTGTGAAATTAATTAAAGGGTAATTACTTGAATGTAATTAATGGTTAGTTAATCAAAGATGGTTAATTAAGATGGAATTTAGAGAATGATTAATTAATTGATTTGTAATTAATTAATGGTTATGTAAGCAAGATTTTTAATGATAAAGTAATTAATTTAATTCATTTTAAATTAATTAGAAATGAGATAATTAATTTAATTCATTTTAAATTAATTATAAATGGTGTGATTAATAATCTTTGCTTATGTATGGATGGATGATATTGTTTGCCTTGAATGATTTGAAATCTCAGATACGAGATAAGTAATGTTGTGTGATATGAATTATCCAGTTATGATGATATTGTGAATTATCTATCTGTGATATTATGAATTATCTATCTCTGTATATATAGATAATAAAATGAATTGTTTTAACTTTAAAACAACTTGGCCTTAAAAGACACGGTTTGGATTTCGATGAGACCGGGATCGGGTTTCCAGATTTGGATATTCGAAAACCACATCGATCCAAATTAACGATAGGTCGTGAATCTCCAGTGAAGGTGAAGATTCAGAGTGCAAGGGTTATTGTCGTTAACTCTGAGGATGATTGCAAAATGAGTGTAACGAGATAATGCCTTCGGTTTCGTTCGAACCCGGAACGAACTTGTATGGATTGAATGCTTTCAGCACATCGTCAGGTGGCGATGAGCATTCTAAGAGATGTGTTCTCTAAAGGTAATCGTAGCCTCAAGCCTCATCAACCGGGAATGGCTAAAATAGGGGAGGTGCAACAAGGCTTCGTGGGTCGCACCCACTTGAGAGTAAGGTCATCCCTGTCTAGATGTCCCTTTTTATTTCGGCTTAGTGGTGCGGTTGCTGATCACAACCGTGGGGTGATTTTATTCGGAATTATCCAGTAGGGGATGGTTCCGGCCTTGTGTTGCAGGGGACTTAAGGTGGGTCCTTGTTACGCTGATCTAGGCCAGGTACTGTGACGGGCGGTACCCCAGTAGCCCTGCCATTGTATGGAATCCAATCTCCAATAAGTGCCATCGGATTTGATTGTATTACCCACTTGTTTGGCTAGTATGCTGGAATTTAATGAATGTAACAATTTTGGCTATTTTCTATTTACTTGAAAACCCTAGACACTATCATAATATCACTGGATTTCCTATCAAATGTTTGGTTAGCGTAAGGTAAAAACTTTTCCATGTTTACGTATGGGAAGTCTTACGTGATACCTTTTGTTTTCAAAGGATTTTTTAAAGTTAAGCAACTTTAACCGTTTACTCATACCAGACCCATGTCTGACCCGGAGTTTATTTCTGTTTTTCTTAAACTCTCGGGTACTCAAATTTTTACGAGTAGCCAAGGGATTCAGGTTAGCTTTGACGAATTCTGGAGGAGCAATGGAGTAGGAGGCTTCAGCGTATAGCTATATATTGGTTCCGCTGTGTTAGTGTTTATCTGTATTTCTGCTGTGTTGTATCTCTGTGATGTTTGAGTTGTATCGAGTTGTATTAACTAGACAGGTGTTTATAACTGTCTAGTATGTGTTGTATTACCTATGTAACTTTGATTTATGTGTTATTATGTAATCTCTTATGTGATATATTATATTTCATTCGTTCCGCTGTTGAGATTCTGATGTTGTTTAGTTCTTTCTTCTCTATCTTTTCTATTTCTCACCCCTATCTTTCTTAATAATGATGCGTCTTTCTGTGTTTAGAAGGGCGGGTCGTTACAAATTGATTTTTTGAATATGTTGGATAATCCATAGTAATGCTATGACATTTACCGTATTGAATATGTTAATGTTATATGATTGTTTGTTTAGTTGTGATGTTAATATGGACATCAAATTTCTATTAATTAAGTGATCCCTTTGTTTAATAAGACCAATTTTAGTGATATGAGATATTTTGGAAAAATAAGTCTCTTTTCGATTAGAAGTGAAATTAAAGTAAAAATAAAAGAGAATCTGAATTTTGAAGTGAAACAGATTTGAAAAGGATAGTTAAATTGAAATTGAAATTGAGATGAGTAGTGAAATTGAACTTGAAATCGATTTTGAAAAATTGAAGTTGATATTAAGGTTGAATTGAAGTTTAAATTGAAATTAGATTTGAAATCTAAGTGTTAAATGTGTTTAATTTGAAGTTAGAATTGAAATTGAATTGAAATTGGAATTTAAAATTTAATATTAAAATAATGTGAATATAATAATATTATAATATGGTAATAGTGAAAATATATTTTAAATACTTTAAAAAGTGAAAATATTAATTTAAAATGATTTTATAAGTATTAAAATCCAATTTGAATATATTATTTCAAATATTGAAAAATAAGTCAAAACTAGGTGCGTCGCACAACGGTAGTTCGCGATTTCGCGCTGAAAAGTTCAAATGAATGTGTAGAGTGGAATATAGCTCGGAATTCTTCGAGATAAGAAAATTCCAGACTATTATATCCATATCTTCTAAATGAAGAAAGAAAATCAAAGTTTCGTTGAGTATATTTTGAATTAAGTCCAAATCAATTTTCTAGAAAAATCGCGCTAGTGCACTTAAGTGATCATAACAGGAAATCTGTTTAGTGAATGTTTTTAATATTGGAAAAATATGAAATAAATTTGATAAATCTATTTAAATGGTTTAAAAGAGATTTGGATTGAAAAATATGAGTTATCAAATGTTTAAAAGTTGATTTAATCAAATAAGCTTATATAGCACTTTCCGCAGCACTTTTATGCTATGAATGGTATAACCTTTTGAAAATAAGTTTAAATGTAACGATTTTTCCCAGAATCAATTGTGAATGTTTAAAAAAGGGAATTTAAGTATTTGAAAGATAATTTGGAGTATTTATAAGGAATTCCAAAATAAAATTGATATCTGAGTATGCGGAAACGACTAGTACATTTGGCCGCCTGTGAGATCTGGGATGATAAAACAAGGTGTTTAACTAAGGTTAGGGATGGAGCAACCAGTGCCCTGAACTTACCTGGCCTATATTTTCTTTTCTTAGGCGAGGGGTGGAACAGATCGAAAGAAAAGCCCGGATGCTCTTAAATAAAAAGATTCTATTAAGATTTCCAAAATAAAAGAAGATTGGTGTTATCCAAAATTTAAGCAAGCTCCCAAATGAACTAATTACGACTTGGATTGCATTGAGGTAATCTTCTTATAATTGGTATTAAAATCCGAAGAGGGAACTCGTCCTATTCGTGGAATTTCAAAGGTGATTTCACCGTTATTCCGCCCATAGCACTTGTTGAATACGGAAATTGATGTTGAGTAAAATTAGAATGATTTCTATGATACTATTTACTCAAAAATGTTTGCTAAGATTAATTTTAGGGATTATCATAAACGATGTCTTAAATAACATTGTTTCTGACCCGCTTGAAAGTTAATGGATTTGATTGGAAGTTAAGTAAGGAAATTTGAGATATTTTCCAAAGCAAAAGAATGAATTTCTTAGAAATTATCCTAAGTCAAAAGAAAGAGATTTCGAAATCATCCGAAAAGAATTAAAGTGAAAAGAGACTTAATAAATCATGTATACTCATATTCATTTTTTATCGATAATTGGATTTCGAAGGAATCGGGGTCGGATTTGGGTGAATCCTATCCGAAAACCACTTCGAACCAATGTATACGTTCAAGTGTGAAGGCATGTTGAAGATGATGATTATTGAAGACCGTGGATCTTCATAGCGTGGAAACTGCTTGTTGAACATACTCTGGTTGGTCCCCTTTATAGAGTTATTTATAGCAGTGGTCTCCTCGTGATGGAGATTTTTTGGATTTCAAGGACTACTCGCTACTAGTGGTAGTAGGAGAGTGCCTTCGGTTTGTCCTGTTCCTGGACAACTTGTATGGACGTTTGTCTGACATTGCATTTTCAAAGATTACGTACATTGGTTTTTACAAACGTACATCAGTTGGTGGCAGAGAAGGCAACTTCTCTTAGCTTAACACCCTCCTTGAGACATACGAGCTCAAGGGTTGTATTTTTTTGGAAGGCAATTTGTAGTTAACGGAAATGGCGATGTGGCATTCAAAGATGTGATATGTGCTATGTGAAAAGATAATCGTTGCCTTAAGCCTCATCAAACCGGAAATGACCGAAACAGGATTAGATGCAGCAAGGCTAAGTGGGTCATTCCCAAGTAGGGTATGGTCATCCCCTTCTAGATATATTTCTTTCCGCTATGACGTTCGGGATGTAAATTAATGTGGTGTATGGAAACGAGTGCTCGGTTAAAGGTCGGTAACGACCGGGGGATGACATATTCAGTACTATCTTGTTACAGAGATAGGCCGGTCTTGTGTTGGTAGAGAATCCTTTGTGATGGTTCTCGGGGCATCCATCTAGAGGTGTACCCATTTCGGAAGGTAGATCCTTCACCTGGTCATTTGTATGGA
Source organism: Allium fistulosum (assembly GCA_030737815.1). Taxonomy (NCBI): domain Eukaryota; kingdom Viridiplantae; phylum Streptophyta; class Magnoliopsida; order Asparagales; family Amaryllidaceae; genus Allium; species Allium fistulosum. Next base: position 1,307,253,296 of record CM060904.1, on the reverse strand, counting down.
AATCCATTCTCCAATAAGAACCTACGGAATTGATTGTAAACCTATTATGCTGGAATTTAATCAATGTAACAATTTAGGCTAAGATTAATAAGTTTATTTGCAAATGTTTTCAAAGAGATGTCATTAGAAATAATATCAAATGTTTTGATAAAAGTGTTTTAGTTATCATAAGGTAAAAACCCGTCTGTGTTTATGTGTGGACGTGGTCTTATGAGATACTCTTGATTTTCAAAGGATTTTATTAAAAGGATGATATATGACACTGTCATTCATTATTGATTTTTTCTCACGCTGGTTTATCAAGCCTGATCCGGGTATTTTCAATACTCGGGTCAGATCCGAGTAGTTTCAGGTTTAGTCGAAGACGATTGGAGTTTTCCAAAGGAGAGCTGGAGATATTCATCTACGTATGGACGTACTCTATTATCTGCTGTACTTAGTTTGTTTTAGTTGATGTTTGTCAGCAATTGTAAGGACATATGTTTATAACTGTCCAAGCTGAATTTAGGTTAGACTCTGATATATGTATTTAAAAGTTTTCCGCTGTAAAGATATTGGTTTAATATTATATGTTATTCCATTCGTGTGAGATTCTGTTCTGTCTATTTTTCTAATTTATTACCCTTCATGTTCCGTATTTTCATGCAATTTGAGTTGGACATGTGTGGTTTATTGTCGATTCAAAGGGTACGGAAAAACGGGTCGTGACATACGTCGAGTCAAGGATAGTTTTATAACTTGTCCGACTTTATTGTTAATCAAGGGATAGTACAAATCTGAAATTGAAAAGTGGTGGTAAGTATATTTGATCGAATTTCTATACGATCCATTTACTTACACCAAAAGTGTTGTGGATTTGTTGTTATCAATGTTTTTAAATGACATTTGTTTTACCCAATTAAGATTATTTTTGGGAAATGAAATATTTTTTAAGATTTTGTGAATATACTTATATCGTTAAGATAAGTACATATGAATACGCTTTCGAAGTATTGAAATGTATATTGATTTGTGAATATACTTATACCGTTGGGATAAATATATGAGTATTTTTCAAGTATTGAAAAGAGTAGGGAGGGTTTGTTTATATTCTTTGGTAAAAGATATTTCAATATAAGTATTTGCAAAGTGGTTTTAATTAATGAAAGGATTAATTAAAGATGCTAAGTGGTTGCTTATGTGCTTAATCATGCTTGGTTTCCATATGAAATTAAATCTCTGGTTATATTGTTTGCTTATTTGATAGTTAAATAACCGATTATCAAATCTTGGCTAGTTTTGAAACTATCGATTGTTGGTTCAAAGAGACCGGGATCGATAAGCACGAGTTATCCGAAAATCACTTTGAACCGGAATAAGCCTTCGAATTGGGGACATCTTGAAGATGATGGAAATCAAAGACGGATTTATTTGAAGTGTAAGGGCTACTTGGTACTAATCCCAAGGGTGATTTTAAAAAACGATGTAGTAGTAGTGCCTTTTGTTTGTTTATATCCTGAACAACTTGTATGGATGAATGCTGGCGTTGCATTTTTGCTTAGAGGGTAGTGTTAGCATTCTAAGTGGGATTTGCTAAAAAGGTAAAATGTAGCCTCAAGCCTCATACCTAGTAATGACTAAATCAGGGGATATGCTATAAGGCTATGTGGTTCGCTACCATTAAGGAGTGGTCATCACTCGAGCTAGATCGATATTTATGGATTTATGTATACTATGGGCTCGATACGGTTGTAAGCTACAAACAGGATGATGACATATTTGGTACTATCTAGAAAGGAGTAGGTCAGTCTTGCTATGTAGGTGGTCCATGTGAGACCCTTGGTACATTTTCTTTAGAGGTGTACCATGACAGGCGGGACCGCATTTGCCTTATCATTGATGGAATCCATTCTCCAATACATGCCTTACAGACTTAGTTATATACTAAATATACTATTGAATGTAACTAATGTAACCATTCCGGCTATGTTAAATACTTATTTTTAACCCTAGACATTATTATAATATCACTGGATTTCTAATAAAATGGTTTAGTTATCGTAAAGTAAAAACCCATCCATGTTTAGGCAGCATGGTCTTACGATATACATTTATTTTGAAAGGTCTTAGAACATAAAACATCCATATGATTTGAATTTCTCGGGCTGGTTTACCAGACTGATCTGGGTGTTATTTTCTTATAACCATGTCAGACTCGAATACTTTTTCAGATTTAGTTAAGGATGCTTTGGGGCTTCAGAAGACGAGCTGGATGCCTCCAAGACGTATTAACATATTTTTATTTTTGCTATATTTCTTATTTTTATTTACCATCATTTGTAAGTATAGGCTGTTATAACTGTCCAGGCTGATGATATGTTAGCTTACTATGATTGGTGTATGTATATTAAAGTTTTCTTTTTGTAAAAGATCATTTTGATATTAATATTACTCGTCATGATTTAAGATTCTATTCTGTCTTTTCTTTCACGCCAATAATATGTCTTTCTGATAGTTGGATGCTCGGCACTTACATGCTCAGCATGAGATTATAGTGGGTGTATTAGTGTCGACTTTTGAGGAACGAAAAGGCCGGTCGTTACAGAGTAGTATCAGAGCTTAGGTTGAGCGAACACCTAGGCCTTGGAGGGGTAAAACTCATTGGAGATAAGGTTTGTAACACCCTAGAATGAGTTGAGTGTGATATATATAAGAGCGTGTATTTGTTAGTGCTATAAAATATTTTATATTGCGTTGAAATCGGTAAATGAAATAATTTTATCTAAGATTATATTATATATAAAAGAACAATTTTCAAAAAAATTAATATAGTAGTTTTTGCTGTGATTTTTTGTTAGAAAATTATTATATGTATTTATCATCATTTGTTGACTGATTTTTTTATGCTTGGCCAGTTTATGAGCATTTATTTGTTTGATTTAGATTAAATACGAACACCTTTTGAATTAAGTTTCACAATGACTATAAGGTGTTTGGTAGTAATGTTGTAATAGGATTTATTTTGATACAAGAAGGGATGATTTTATAAATCAGGTTTACAAAATGTGTTTTGAAATGAATAGGAATTTTGAGAAAGTAAATCCTAGTGTCTTTGAAAAATATTTCAAATATTTTTTGGAAAATGTAATAATAGTATTACATAAAAGTATAAATAACTATAAGTATGTCAAAGAAATTTTTAGGTAAGATACATTTTCTTTGGATAGTTCGACGAATGAGTCTCGATTAATTTTGTGGTGATCTAAATAATCTTCTAAGTGACGATCAGATGTTTGTTTTGGCAAATGTTGTAGTGCACTTAGTAAATTATTCTCTTTCTTATTATACGATCGAAACGAGTTTGAATCCAAACAAACCCAAAGCAAGTTGGTAATAGATATTTTGTCAAAACTATTTATCTAGAAATATATACAGTATTGTTTCAAAATGAGATTCGAAAAGAAGAAGTGTTTTTATGTTAACTAGTTCGAGTGGCTCGAAAATGACTAAAAATAGGCAAGAGATGTGTTCAGACGGTAAGCACTTCTTTTAGGTATTACCCTTCTTGGTAAGGGGATGTATGATACTACTTGATAGGGCGCAATTCCTTGGTATCATTTTGGTTTTACTCGCTCTATATGTATATTTTCTATGCATTAAAAATATATAGTATCATTTCGAAGAGGTTTTGAAATAAAAAATGGGTATTTAGTTCTTAAGTTCCCTTAAGGAAAATGGATTCAAAATAAAAGGGTATTTTGATGAAAGAGTCTGTTGGTAAATGAAATTTTTAATATAGGTTTATATTACTCTTGGTTGGAGAAGAAATAATTTAACATAAGTTTTGATGGGCTAAATTTAATAAGAAGGTTTTAATATGCTTTGTTTTATTAAACATCGTCATTTGTTTTAACATCTAAGTTGTGTAAACTATTTGATGTTATTTGGTCGACTAATAAATATCTTTACCTTGGAAGTGTCTAAGGAAAAGTAGACTCTATGATCGAGTTTGGATGCCAACATCCTACTTTTCTTAGCTACTTATCAACCAGATAGATAAAGAGGTCGAAGAGGTCGACTCAGTTTTAAGATCCAGAGTTATTTTGGGGCTGCATCTGCATTTAAAAGGGGATAAAACCATAAGTTGGACTTGGATCATTTTGTTCACATAACCATTCTTGATCCAGAGTTCGGGCATATAATTTTTGGGTGTTATACACCAATCCGAACTAGGCATTTTCACTCGATTCTTGAATGCGAGTACTTGGTATGGATTTTTGGTATGATGTGAGTGTTATCTATCATAGTTTAGGACTATGTAAGGAAAACATGAGTATCATATCAAGAAACCAGATTAGGGTTCCGCAATGGATAAGTTAAGTGATCTATACTAGTTTAGATGAGGGATTTATTTATCAGAATAAGTTGTTTGATATTGCATATGGATGATTCACGCACATCGTACAGGCTTATGGAAAATATTAGGTATTTATGTTGGTTTGTTTCTTGGTTGTTTGTTTGTGATTAAATACTCGAAATTCTTTTAAGGGGAAGGATCCAACGACCCGAAATTTTATCACTTTGATCTGTGAATATTTAATTAATCTCAAATATTCAATTAATGGTTTTTAATAATCAAATAACCCTTTTTTAATTAATAAGTAATGATGGTGAATTCATTTTAAAGGTTTGTTTACAAAAATAATTACTTTGGTGAAAAATGGAAAATGTGATCGAAATCATTTTTTGGATTTTTGACTTTTCATCGAACGAAAGCTGTTGAACTTGTTATGCACACTAATTTACATTTAAACGCGTACATCTAAGAAATAAGAAGTGGTTAGATTAGATAAGAGGTTATAAAGTATTATAAAAAATTAAGTAAAAGTAGAATTTTATTTCTTATTTTAAGTGTTGTAGTATTAAGTAGTACATGTCATCATGATAGAAGTACATGGCCATATGAAGGAGGTGTAGTGCATGAGTTGGCACATGGTAAGGTGTACGAAAGAAGGCATCTTTGGAGGGTAGTTAAGTAATATGGCTAAGAGGCATTGGAAGTAATTTGCTTTTTTCCAGAAGTCTATATAAGTGCACCCTCCTTTTCCATTATCTTCATTCTTTTCCTTAAGAAAAATCATACTAAAATTACTCTTTTTCTACTTAAACTTCTTCCATGGCCTTGAAATAATATTGCAAACATCTCTGCAATTACAAAGATCAAAGATTTGAAGTCAAACCCTTCTCCCCAAGCCTTGGCCGTGAACAACGTAAAGGGTCCCAAGGCTTTGAGCGAGCTTGTTCAAAGTTGTTTGAGTTGATGTGGTGCTTGGTTGGTTTTTTGGAAGGAGTGGTGTTCATTTGCAAGAGCTTAAGTCGAGTGATAGTGAGATCTCTCACTTTAATGCCACTTTTAATGATCTAAGTGTTATAAAATATAAATTGTTGTTTATTTTGTTTATACTTGTGTATATTGCTTGTTTAGATTTGATTCCCGCTACTTAAATGACTTGTAAACATGACTATGGTCATGTTGTTTAGCTTTGAGCTAAAGCACATAAAGATTAGTAGGGGACTAGCAAAAATGAAAGGAAGTCGAAGTGTATTCGTAGCGAATATGTCGCTATAGAAGCACTTCAAAGAATAGAAATTTTGTAGAGGGATCCTAAAGGATTCCTCACCATTGTTGATTTTAATTTCATTTATATACTGGTTATATAAATTGTTGAATGCCAAAATCTAGGTAGCTTGGTTATGTTGTATGTAAAACATTAATATGTTTTTAAAAGTTGAACATTTTTAGCGAAAAAGATAGTAAAAGCATTGTTAAGTTCTAATATAGCTTCGAAGCTTCTTTACAACTTTTTGAAATTGCTATGGTGATTTTTGATTTAGATTCCCCATTGAAATACATTTTTATACTTGGATTTTCATGGATGTTTTAAATATGGCATTGGATTTCTATAATACTCTTTTATGCAACTTTGTCGGTTGATTTCTAAAGGTGTTTTGAAATGTTTTTTTCGAACTTGACGCTTGTTTTTTTTCAAACCTATTTGCAAAGGTATTAAAGAGGTTTTAAAATATAGAAAGAAATATGGTTTAAAATTATTTGATTTACAAAGAAAAGTTTTAAAAAGTTACAGTCCATATAGCGATAGTCGCTATGGATGCACTTTGGAAATCTATGATTTTAGTAATGCATAAAAGGTTATCTACTGTAGATATTTTGAAAAGTATTTTAAAATGTGTTTATAAAAGATGTATAAGTATTTTAAAAGGAGTTTGAAGATTTAAATATATTGTTAAGAATTTATTTGAGTTATTTAAGCAAGGGGTTTAAATTTTATAAAGGAAACTCCTTTGTTATCAAAGCCAAGTTTTTTTTAAAAAGCAACCATCTTTGAAGAGTTGTTTTAAATACAAGTTTCAAACTATGCTTTAAAGAGTTTTAAAAAAGAGTATTTTTAAAAGAGGAAGAAATCATGGATTACAACACTATGGTTGTAATAAATTTTTTGAGAAAAGGAAGGAGATCATGGACTGTAACATTCTTGTTATAGTAACTAGTTTTGGGAAAAGTGGAAAGAAGTTTGGTTTATAACATTTTGTTTTAAAAGAATAGTATATAGAATTTATGAAGTCTTATACTTGATTTTAAACTTTAAGGCAGGTAAACTTCTACCTATCCTGAAGGATAAGACTGTTGTAAAGTCAAGGTTTGAGAGGTAATAATACCCCAACTTGAACGGCTTCATTGTTAACCAAAGGATAGTTTAAGTTTGAAAGCGAAAATTTACATTAAGTTTATGAAGTGTAATTTTCATGTACGCATTCGGTTACTTATGGAAATTAAGTAGTCCTCTACTTGGCTCAAAAAGCTGATGAGTAGATTGATGCTCTATCTGTGAGATCTAGAATCAGACCGTTTCAACTAAGGTAAGGCTAGGAGCAACCAGTGCCCTACTTACGTGGCTTCGTTTCTGGGTGAGGGATAAAGTATGTAGAACTATAGGAAACGTGACAAGTATAGAAGATTCGATTTCTATAAATAATCTTTATAATTTATGGTGGTATGGAAATTATTCTTTTCATACTTAACACCAAATTCCGAGGTAAGTAAACTCATCTTTATCTGTGAGAGTTTAAGAATGTATGTTGCGACAAGGATAGTTTTCAAGCTTGTCCAACTTCATTATTAATCGAGGGATGATATAAGTTTAAAATTGAAAAGTGGTGGTATGTATATTTGGTCTAATTTCTATACGATCCATTTACATACACCAGTTCAATATTTTTAAATGACATTTGTTTAACCCGATTAAGTATGTTTTTAGGAAATTTAATCTTTCTTAAGATTTTGTGAATATACTTATACCATTAAGATAAGTATATTAATATACTTTCTAAGTATTGAAATGCATGGTGATTTGTGAATATACTTATACCGGTGACATAAGTATATGAATATTGTTCTAGTATTGAAAAGAGTAGAGAGGGTTTATGAATATATTTTTGGTAAACGGTATTTTATTACAAGCATTTACAAAGTGGCTTTAATTAATGAAAGGATAAATTAAAGAGGCTAAGTGGTCGCATATGTGCTTAATCATGCTTGGTTTCCATATGTATACTAAATATGCTGTTTAATGTAATTAATTTAACTATTCTTGCTATGTTAAATTTTTATTTTAAACCCTAGACATTATTATAATATCACTGGATTTTCTAATAAAATTGTTTGGTTATTGTAAGGTAAAAACCCATCCATGTTTATATGCGGCGTGGTCTTACGAGATTCCTTTATTTTTGAAAATTTTAGAACATTAAAAATCCATTTGATTTGAGTTTCTTACGCTGGTTTACCTGACTGATCCGAGTGTTATTTTCGTATAATACTCGGGTCAGACCCGTGTACTTTTCCAAATTTAGTCATGGATGTTTTAGAGCATCAGAAGACAAGCTAAATGCCTCCAAAGCGTATTCATGTATTTATGTTTCCACTATATTTCTTTTTTATCAAATTTGTAAGGACAGGCTGTTATATCTGTCCAGGATGACGATAGGTTAGTTTACTCTAATTGTTGTATGTATACTAAAGTTCTCTTTTTGTAAAAGATCATTTGGATATTATATATTACTCATCACAATGTCAGATTATGTTCTGTCTTTTCTTTTCGTTCACTTTAACAATATATCTTTTCGACATTTAGATGATCGACACGTGAATACCGTGGATGTATTAATGTCAACTTTTGAGGGTCAAAAAGGCCAGTCGTTACATTCAAGTCACTATCACTTTCGCTCTCCGAAGAAGACGAGTCCGAGTCATCCTATGTAACTTGAAAAGCACTTCTTTCTTCTTGAACTTCTCGAATTTATTTTCGTCTTTTCCTTGTTTAGCTGTTGGTAGTCCTTCATTGTATACCCAAATTTATCACACTCGTAGCACTTGATTGAGGTTGTATTTCTACCAGTTTGTGTGTAACAATCCAGAATTTGGTTATTGAATTTTAAATGTTTAATTAATTTAAATATTTAAATAATTGGATTTTGGAATTTAATAACTTATATTCAAATATTGGGATCACTTAAATATTTGAATTTATGAATTAAATATTAATTTAATTAGATTTAATAATTTTATTTAACTCCTTTTAATGAATAAATAATATTGATGAATTGAATTTGTAAATTTAAATACAAAAATAAATAGATCGGATAAATATCGATTTTGGATCGAAAATATAAAAAAATATTTAAAATGTGTGAAATTATCATTCCATTGCACTATCTTGAATTTTAATGAAACTAGTGTCATTAGAACCAGAATAATAAACCGTTGTACGTCGACGAGTTTCATAGCAATTAGACGTACTGTCTGATCATATGAGATCGAAACACGTAGCGATTCATTTTAGAGAATTAAAATAATATAATTGGATTTAAAAAGCTAACTTCTGTATATGATAGAAATAGGTCCCTATAATAGTTCCATTGAGTTTGGAATAAGGATATTTAGCCAGTAATGTACGACCCGCCTTTTCGAACCCTAGAAGTCGACACTAATACATCCACGGTATTCATGTGCCGAACAACTAAGTGTCGGAAAGACAGATTGTTATGGGAAAGAAAGGAGATAGAAGAAACTAAACAATCACATAATCTCACAACGCAATAGAATACATATATTAATCAACATTATACTCTACAAAGTCATTTCAAAAATGGATCGGAGTTATACTAATACAAATTCTACCCTAGGATAGTTATAACAACATGTCCCTACCCAACTAATACAAGATACATATAATACAACGGAAATAAGATAATAACTAGCTATCGGTGAAGCCTCCTGCTCCAAGCTCCTCCAAAATTCACCCATGGAAAAACCTGAAATACTTGGCTGCCCATAAAAATTTGAGCACCCAAGATTTTTAGGGAAAGAAAATAAAACTCTGGGCTAGACATGGGTCTGGTGTAAGTAAACTCAAAACAATCTAATTATTACTTTTAAAACTCTTTAAAAATCATGGGTATCTCGTAAAACCAAGTCGCACATAAACACAGATGGGTTTTTACCTTACGATAACCAAAACACTTTTATATAAAATATCCAGTGATATTATAATAATGTCTAATGGCTAAAATAAATATATAAAATAACTGAAATTGTTACCATTTTTAAATTCCAGCATATTAGGCTCTACAATCAAAACCGTATGGCACTATTGGAGATTGGATTCCATACTACGGCAAGGTAAGGGACTACCTTCCAATAGTACACCACTAGAAAATGCACTGATGCCAACACGGAACTGACTTCCCCTTTAACATGGCATACCAGATTACCTCACCCCTTTTTGACACCGGGCCTTATACTACCACAGTGTTTGCGCGCAAACCAACACTAAATAGGGACAATCTAGAATGGGATGACGGCTCCTAATGGTAGCTAACTACATGGCTCTGCTCTGTTTTTCCATTATTCTGATTTGTGAAGCTTGTGAGGTCACATCTTTACCTTTTTATTTGCAAACCACTTGGAATGCTACACCGCCCTCCAAGCGTCATTGCAATGCTTGCATTCATCCATACAAGTTTGTTATGGGACTGAACGAAACCGAAGGCACTACTTACTTCATCCATATTGGAATCAATCTCAGGATTAGTAGCAAATAGCTCTTGCACTTCAAAACTCCGTCTTCGATTCCATGCTCTTGAAGATGTCTTCAGTTCGAAACGCTTGAGTTGGATCGAAGTGGTTTTTGGATAACATATCCGATCCCGGTCTCTTCGAAACAACTTCCCATAATTTTTGGTAAACTCAACCCTAGTTCTTTAGGAAATAAGCTGACAAGATAAGAGCGGAGTTCACCTCCTAACCGTTTATGGACGGATTTTATTATCATTTATCCTAGAAGAACGAAACGAGATTTATACACACAGTACATCATCATTAGGTATGACTGTGCCATATAACTTACATGTTTCTCCTAGATATTTCCAAAGTTACGTTTAGGTCCAAATTTTTATAGTCGGTTATTTAACTCTAATAAACAATCATTCAACGTTGATTCAACTCCATATGGAATGTACCAAGTCTTTATTAATTAATCTTTAATTAATAAAATCACTTATAAACTTGGTCAAAAGATCCTTTCAAAACACTTCCCCAAACCCTTAACATTCCTTTATACTTGAAGAAAAAAAATATAAGTATTTACCAAAACATTTTGGAAATTCCCTTACCTCAAAGTTCCATATTAAATGGCCAAACAATTCCCTTTCAAAAACATCACCTCCTATAAAACACATTTACGTATCCTTTATAAAAATTCTTTTTATAAGTTCTCTTCAGATTTCAAACCACTTAAAAGTTTTCAAACTAGATTTAAAACTTCTTTCAAAAATATCTAAATTGATTTATAAAATCTCTTTCTGTTTTTAAAACTATTTAAAAATCTTACTTCATAATTCCTTTATAGAATCTCCTTTATAAAATATCATTTTCAAGATATCATTTGTAAATCACTTTAGTTAAAACCTTTTATTTAATAAACCCCTTTAAAAAAAATGGGATAATAATAAATTTAAAAAAAGCATTCGTAACCTTTAAACACAAATTGATTAAAGAATTAAAGTTAATTCAAAAACATACTTTGGTAAATTCAAAAGGAGACTTATCAATCCCAATGGTACTATTTTAAGTTACCATTCAATTTCCATTTCAATTCACTTAACAGTTATTTACATAGATCAACATATATGTAAATACACTCATATCCAAATCAAGGAATAACATGTCAATATGAACTAACTAGCATATACATATCCAAAAAACATAATAGCAAGATGGTGATTTGTCCTGCTAAATAGATGTCCAAACCATTCAACCAAATCATAGCAGAACGGGGATTTATTCTACTAACACATATCCACACAACCAAACAAGCAAACAAACAATTTATAGCTGAACGGAGATTTATTCTGCTATCACATGTCTAAACAATCCAAAAATCTACATTATAACTCATTCGCAGTTATATGGTTTCTTAATGGTATCGACACTTGAATCACTTATATTCAAATCCATCTTTGAAAAGAAGTACCTTTAAACAATTTTACTTTTGGAAACCAAAGGATTTAAAACTTAAAAAAACCTTTTTTAAAAATAATTAATTATAAGTTAAATCCTTCTTTAAATCATAACTAGTTTTAATTGAACCTTAACTTAATTTAATTAAATATTTAAACAATAATTAACTATTAATTAAACCCAAATTAATCCTTTATTAATTATTAAATAATAATTTAAACCTTCATTAATAATTAAATATTAATTAATTTTAATTAATAAAAATAATAATCTTTAATTAAAACTTAAATAATAAATTAAACCTTAAATAAATAATTTTTTTTAAACCTTAAATAATTTATAATTTAAAAATAACTGAACACTTGATTAATAATTAATTAATAATTAATCTTGTACTTAATTAAAAATTAATTGAAAATAAATCATATACTTAACTCATGATTAATTAACTTAATTAATAATTAATTTAAAACAAATCTTAACTTTAAAAGATAATTAGTTAAGAACTAATCTTTATTTAATTAAAGTTAATAAACCTTGTTAACACTTAATTAATTATTAATTACTAAAACCTAATTAATTAAAAATTAATTATTAAATCCTTATTATTATTTAGTTTATAAAATATTCACAAAACAATTTGAAGTATAAAAACCAAACTTTAAAAAAATCGAAATTTTAAGCGAACTGCATCCATAGCGACTACCGCTATGGATACCCGTAATTTCACTTTGCTAACTAGTTTACATGCTAACTTGCTTTAGCTTCAAGACAAGATTAACACATACGACATATCCAAGTTCATATATAACAAATCATATCATCACCAAACATAACCAACAATCACAACCTTATTTTAACCAACATATCTAAACAATACCATAATCCAAACCAAACATTTATATATATATATATATATTTATATATATAACCACATAACCAACACACATATATATAAGTAAATTCTTCTCAAAAAGTTAAGAAGTTTACTCAACAAAATTTTTGGAAACTTGAAATACTTTAGTGTTCGGAAAGCTTGGAAAACCATGAAATCCACTCAAAAATAGGTCATTCTCTTCTCGATTTTTGGACCATTTATTCTCGGAGTTTGAAAAGGTAATCAAAAGAAAAGTTTTAGGTAATTCTTGCCTCTATCATTTGAATAAAATAATTACTCCATTTGGATAATTTTTGAGGAAGTTATAATAAAAAAGGTGAATGGAATTTTCGGACTTCCTAATCTAGGTTAAAAAAACACTCTCGAAAAGAATGGATTTTTGGAGCATCTAAGCTCGAAATCAGAAAAAGTGGTAAACTGCAAAGTTGTAGCCACTAGAATTATACATGCTTTGAAAAAAATAAAATCATGATTTGGGTAAGGTTAAAGGACGTTACGGCCGATGGAAGTTGGGGTAAAATGGAGAAATTTTGAAACTGAAAAGAGGAGTTTTAAACACTTTGAATTTTAGAATTATTTTCTCCTTTTTTTCTCTTCCTCTCTCTTTGAAATCTAAAGATAATCCATTAAAGAATGCTCAAGCTTTAGGAAATGAAAATAAAAATGGAAAAGAAAATGTGAAAATTAGTTTTATATGAAGTAAATATGCTAAATTATCTAACTAACCCTCCAACACTACCCTCCATTCCCCCTTTATGCCATGTCACCACCCTCCACCTCACCATGTACCTCAAGCCACCTTTATATCCCCCTCCCTATCACATCAAAGGCAACATGTATTTATGACTTGTACTTTATGTTGCATAAGGTATCTTATATTATAATATTATATACTTTTTAAAATAAAAACTTATCTTATTAGGAAATACATACATACTTAAATGTACGTACATTTACATCTACATACAAGCATGTCTAAAGCAATTTATAAATGTGGTTATGTGTATACAAAAGTGTTACACAAATTTCGACAACTTTTAGCTGACAAAAAGTCGAAAATTCGAAAAACGAATTCCGGTCACATTTTTTGTTTCTCATCGAACTAAATATTTTCGTAAACAAATTTTAAAAGCTATTTCATCATGATTATTTATCATTTAAAAGAGTTTTATTTTAATTATAAAACCTATCATTTGAATATTAAAATTAATTAAATATTCGCATATCAAAGCAGTGAAATTCAGGGTCGTTACAAGTAACGCCAGTGAACAAGCCTCGACTGGAGGTCGTGAATTTTGGGCATGAATAGTTCTGGTTAGAAAATCTATATAAGGACCATTATCCCTCGTTTTATTTTCCCAAACCAGAACCTAAACCTAGCAGCTGTTTTAAACTTTCCCCCATCCAATGGTGTGAAGACCCAAATTATTGAGATTAAAAAAAAAGTAAACTTTCAAAAAAAAAACAAATATATATATGTAGTCTGGAAATAAATATTGAGAATGAGTTAAAAGTAATAATAGTTGAATTGAGTGAGTCTTATATTCACATGTATACATATACATATATGTATCTTGAATATAAACAGTAATAAGAAATAGAATTTCAGAGAGAAGAGGATATATAACTGAGTGTATATATATGGACATATGTCACCATATGTTGTATTTATATATATATGTATATATATATCCAGAAAGAATAAACATAAGATAAATAAAGAAAGAACACCAGAGTAATTGATAATATGTATACATTTACATATCCAGAGAAAACATATGGTTTGAGATATTAACTAGAGGTTAATTGATAAAGAGGATATACATGTATATAAGATAGTTTAACATAAAGAAAATAAAAATAATTCTGTAAAGAGAAAATTGTTTTCAACAATTAGGTAAGGAAAAAGATGATATATTCTTTGATAAATTATAATGCTTTAGAAACCAGTTTTATATTAGTTATACACAAGTAAAAATTTTGAAAGACAAGCCACATGAAAATAAGGTACAAATGAAACATGCAAATTGCATGCACACAAGGGAAAAGCAGTGGATAACTGCTTTTACCAGAAATAGAAACCAGGGGGAAATGGCACATTTAGCCATAACAGCACACACATAATTCTTGAGTGATGTGAGGATAAAATGGGTTTTTCCCTTCAGTAAAACCCTAGTGAAAATGATTTAAATCAAGAAAAGAAGCAGAGGTTTTTCTCTCTGAGGAAAAACAGAAACATATTAAAAGAAAAAAAAGAAGAAGAACATACACTGTTTGCAAACTTAGGCAATCTCGGGGAAAAAGAAGGGAAAGGTGAGTGATTAATCATTTTCATGAGGCTAAGGCATTAAGACCCAAGTTAAGGGCAGCCATTTTATTTCTTTTGTGCTTGATCAACTTGTTTTACTTTCTCTGAAATTAATGAATGCTGAGCATGGTTGGTATATTGATAGATTTTTGGTGGATGCTTTGATATGCTTCATTTGATTGTTTGAAAATAGTAATGCCATGATCTCTGGGATGGATCCAGTATCATAAACTATCAGTTTGTATTTATGATGGTAAGATAAATACAATTTTATTATGAAGTAGGGTAAAATTGAAAGGTAAGCTAGGCAGTGTGAACAAAGGAGGTTCATGCTTATGTCTAGTTTGTTTTAAATTAGAAATGAACAATGCAATAAATTATTTATGTGCTGATTTGTTCAGATCTAAGGCTAAAAATATTTTTGGGGTTTTTCTCTAAAAACCTTACCCTATGTTCACAATAGAATTAAGCATAAGAATTTTTAATGAAATTCTACTGGATTTGTTAAGAGATCATGACATTCTGGAAGATAGAAGTATACAAGTGATAAAACAAGTTTTGTATGAGATAACTGGAAAGAAAAATAAAATGAAAACATGATTTTCATGAATGAATGTAGGGACAGTTGAAATCCCTGAGTAAGATTAACTCTCTCTCTGATTTATAGAAAGGAAAGGAAGTAAAAAGCAATCAAGGAATTAATAAAATCTTTCTGAAATAAGAAATGAGACTGGCCACTAGATTATAAAACTAATCTAGGAGAAAAGCCTTGATCTATTCATCATAAGGAGTATGATGGGTATGTGCATGACTTGTTTAAGTCCTATAGGCCTTTGTGCAGGGGTTAACAGAATTGAGTCCCTTGCAATGCACACATGGTGTTCAATGGCAAAAGAGATATGACCAAATTAAATTAATAAATCAAGTTTTAATGTTGAGTTATGGAAATTAAAATGAGTTAATTCCATAAGAATGGGTGTACATGTATACTGGATGGAATGATTGAATGGTTGCTTGTGTGCATGAATGTGGTAGAAGCTTAGATATAAATATTTATCCAGTTATATCATAAATTCAAATATCTCCAAGTATTTTAATACCCTGCACTGCAATTTAAAAATGACAGAATATTACATTTTGATTTCACTCATACCAGAATTATATTCTGACCCTATTTGTTGCTTTGTAACATCTGGGGTGTCTCATTTCTATGGAGGCAGCTCTAGATGTTGCTGCAGGAAAGGATGCATAGGAAACTTGTGTGCATGGGCAATTGAAGATTACTTGCATTTAGAATGTTTAAGGAGTCTTTGGCAGATATGTTGTAATAATTAGGCCAAGCCAAACATATCATTATGGTTTAAGTATTATCTGGATTGATATGTATTTGTTTTCTGAGAAGTGAACTTGTAGGAATCCTTAAGTATTATTCATACTTGCATATGTGGGTTGTTATTTTAAAAGAGTTAAATCTGCATAGTTTTTGGTGGAGAAAGATTTTGGAGATCATGTCATGTAATTTTGATATGTTCTCATGTCTCCTGTAGAAAATGTTTGATGAATCTAAAAAAAAATGGTAGAGCAGAAACACCATAGGAAGAAAAGAATAGAGAAAAAAATCAATGAATTCATAAAAATTGAGTTGAATCTAAACTGGCTAACTAGTAGGCTTAACCATGACTTATAATTGATATAGGTCCATAAAAGGCTGAAAGGCATAGCCTGAATCTAGTGGGGCAATTGATTTCCCCGGTGAAAACTTGCATTGCTTGGAGTAATAAGCTCATTTACCTGCTTAGTAATTGTAGACTCTACTGCACCTATGCTTAGCTAATTCCTGCTATTTTGATACTTAATTCAAATCTGGTAGTATTGGGTCATAATCAAAACCTTTGATAAATTGTAAATGCATATGATCTGTTTGTATTGAGCATTTCCACCATTCAATAGAACAGTGACCACAACATTGTTCTCTTCATTAGAAAATATCAAATATCCTCATCATAAGTTCAGCTGGAAGTCTTGCATTATGTCTGATTCTTTTTATTCACTTTGCCTTGAGTATACTGTCTGCACACATGACCTTAGTCTCTGTTAGCATGATAGTTTGAGTTAGCATTTTGAAATGACTGTATTGTTTTCCTCTGCTAGCCTCAAAAATTAACTTGTCATTACAAACACCCACATGATTATTGCAACTAATAAATTAAAATATGGACATTCCCTCTGATATAAAAGTTGTTTGAAATTGAAATGAGTAAAACAAGCTAACCTAACAAACATGAGTTAGGTTGAACACTTTTTACTTAATATAGAACAATATGTATCAAATCACAAAAAAATCCCAGGATTAAAAAGTATGGCTTGTAAATTCAGGAGTCAATTAATTTGTGAGGTAGAACAAGAAAATAAGAGAACCAGTAGTATTTAATCCTAAAGTTAATCAAGCTGGAGTTCTAAAAAGAAATATATATATATATGATAAATAGAAAAGCTATGTGACACTAAATCTCTAATATGAGAATTAAGGTGGGAAAGAGTTTCTTTGCTGTTTAATCACTCTGAAAAGCAAAGAACCATTTATATATCCTCATATATGTAAATGATAGAATTTATTTAAATACTGATATATTTATATCAGTAAAATTCAGGATCTTGGGGAAATTAAATTAAGAGAAGTGATCCATTGTAAAGTATATTTATGTGTATTGTAAAAAAAAAAAATTGTTAACAGAAAATTCTATATAAATATATGATAAGAGAAGTGGGTCACTTCAAATGGCCACGGGTAAACGTAGCTGCTAGAGGCTGTTTTAGTAAAAGGTCCTAATTAGGGAAATGTTCGGCTAGGTGAGTTAGGCACGTTGACTGGTTGGATTGTCGTTCAGAGGAGCAAGGCGGCGTGAAACTTGGGTTGACCCAAGTTCAATATAAGGGTTGGTCGGGGAGCATCGGGCGTCAAGGTGGGCCGTGGTTGGTCGTGGGTGGTCCCCCGTGGTCTGGGGAGCTTGCAGGTGTAGTGTAGTGGCGTATTGCAGCCTATGGCGGCGGCCAGGCGAAGTTGATCAAGGCGGCTGAGTTCGTGATTTCGTGTTTGGGAGGATAGATTTGCAGTCGTGTTTAGGACTTGATTAGTGTATTAATTACTGTAATTAAATAACTAATTATATTATTTAATTTTAAAATCTTAATAAACCAATTACTTGTTCATACGGGGTCAGATTAAGACGCTGTCAATCGTGTTTGGTTCGTATCAATGTTATCTTCACAATGAAATTAGATTGGTGGATTTCGAAGCTTGTAGAATTTCAAGCTAAAATTGAACGCTGTTTTATTTTAGATGGAATCAGAATGCAAAAGCGATAACTGGAATTTTTGTGAGTTTACTCACCTTTAAATTAGCTATATAATATCTACGATGGTATAAATTTATTATTGAATGCTTGGTTAATAGTTTAGACGTTGTTTTGTTTAATTGTTTGTTTGATTGAAAATCCCATTTTCGAAAAGGATGACATATTAACTTAATTGTTGTGAACCCATATGATTATATATATTGTCTATAACTATAGTTTTGCAGGGAATATTTGTAGAGAGACCCTAAGGGTTTTCTCACCAGTAATTGTTATTTATTTCCTTACAATGCTCATATTGATGGTTAGTTGTTATTAATCATGATATTCTATTTAAATTGTTCAAGTATCGTTGTAGCAATTATCGCTATATCATTAATTATTGAATATAAACTCCAATACCTTTCATGTGTGTTGTTTGAGCTTGTATTTTCGCAAAATAGATATTTAAATTCATTAATCATTTTGATTAATGATATTTAAATTAATTAATCATTTTAATTAATGATGTTTGAAGTTAAACAAATCATTTTAAATAATGATGGTTGAATTTAATTAATCCATCAAGGTAATGATATATGAATTTAGTTAGTCATTTTAAGTCATGATGTTTTAAGTAATTAAATCATTTTAACCAAAGTTGTTTAAAATTTATCAATCATTTTAATTAATGATATTTTAATTAATCATTTTAATTAATGATTATTGGGATTTAATAAATTATTTAATTAATGATGTTTAAAATTTATTAATCATTTTAATTAGTGATATTTGAGTTTAATAAATCATTTTAATTAATGATGTTTAAAAGTAATTAACCATATTAATAAAGATATTTGAGTTTAATTAATTATTTTAGTTAATGATGCTTTAAATTTAGTTAATCATTTTAGTTAACGATGTTTGAATCTAATTTATCATTTTAGTTAATGATATTTGAATTTAGTTAATATTTTAATTAATGGCATTAATTGATTGATTTAATAAAAGAGTTTAAAGTAAATCAATTGATTTAATAAAAGTGTTTTAAAGTTAACTAATTGATTTAGTGTATTAAAGTTAATGAACTGATTTGGTAAGGTTTAAAATTAATTTACTGATTAAATAAGAGTGTTTTAGAAATAATTAACTATTTAAATAAAGATAATTGATCGTTTATTAAAAGAGAGTATAGATTTGATTTATCATCTTTCAGGATAATTAATATTATTTTTAAAATTATAAAAGATTATAAATGTGATTAATTGTCTTTTAGGATAATTAATATTGGTTTAAATTTATAAAAGGAATTTTTAATTTAATTTATTTTGTTTGAGAAAATTAATGTGATTTTAAAAGTTATAAAAAGGTTATATAAATTATCCTTCGGGATGATTAGCCCTTGATTTAAAATTGATAAAAATAATTTAATTGATTTATTATCTTTTGGGATAATAAATATTGTTTTAAAATTTATAAATAATAGTTTATAAACAAGAAGATCTTTTAAAAAGAATTGTATTAAATAAATCTCGGTGTATTGTTTGGGTTTATACTAAAAAATGTTTTGACATTTGTTTTGACCTTGGTTTTAATACACTTAGAAAATATAATTTTTCCCCTTTAAAAGAATATTTTATAGAGTGTTTTTAAAGTGTCTTTAAAAGTATTGTGATTGAAAATCAAGCGCAAGTGAAAAGAACCATCTTATCCTTCCCGATAGTTGATTTGTCAACTATCAACTTTGATTTTGCTTTCAACTTTATATTTCATCACTCTAAGATAATGTGTTGCTCATTTGAGCCTTGTTATCCTTTCCCGCAAATGACTAAACCCAAAGAGCAAGTGGGGGCCAAGCTATGTGGTGTTGCTCCCATTAGGGTATTTTCACATCCACTCTAGATTGGATTCGGTGTTGCGAGTTGAGATGTAAGGTACTCGGATACTCGGTAACAGTTGGTGGGGTCCGGCTTGGTGGTTTCGGAGAAACATCGGAGTTCTCAATTATATTTCTAGAGGTATACTTTCGGTAAGGGGATGCACCCTCCTAATCGTTATTGGAAAAACTTCTCATTTCTAGAGAATCCCTAATTGTGCTATTCTCTATGTTCAATTATTTGTGACCATTCTTTTAAGTCTGGAATTTGATATTATTTATGCCCATTCATTCAGTATGGGATTTGTTCTTACTAGTACCCACCTTTTTATTTGAATTTTTTATGTTGTGTATTTCTATTCTATCTTGATTGCATTGTTGTTCTGATTTGTTTCCCATCTCTTCATTTATGGATTTTGTTCTTGTGAGGTAAAAACTCGTTCCGCGTTAGCGGCATGGTCTCATAGAATTTTATATGTTCATCATATTACTTGAGTATTATCACGCTGGTTTTTCAGACTGACTTGAGTGTTATTTTATTATAATGCTCGGGTCAGACTGTGTTTTTCCCATGCTGGCTTTGGTGATATGGAGTTATTGGAGAAGAGCCGGATGCTCACCTATCATAGTGTTTTATTTTTTGTGTATTATATTGTTTAACTATTAGCAATTGTAAGGTCAGAATTTTATAACGGTCCAACTGATTAAGGTTTGTTTTTAACTCTTATGTACTCTGTATTTTGGAGTAACAGTTTTTATTCTCTTTGTAATATTATATGTTTTCGATTCCGCTTTGAGATTTTGATTTCACCATTCTCTGTTCTTTCATTTTATTTTTCCCTAACAATCTACCTTTCTGGCGATTGGATGTTTGGCATTTGAATATCGTGTATGTATTTGATGTCGATTTTTGATGGTCGAAAAGGCGGGTCATTACAATTTGGTATCAGAGCCAGGTTGAGCAAGAACTTCGGCTTTGGTAGGGTATGGCTCACTAGAGACATGATTAGTGATACCCTATAGTGAGTAACTCATTGGAGATAGGGTAAGCGACACCCTAGAATGGGTTTGAGAGTATTATATATTACGGGAGAGTATTTGTTATTGTTATAAAAACATATTGCTTTAACTGATATATTGATTTGTTTTTGAATTCCGGTCAAGACGTGGGACTTCATGGTATCGATAGGGATTTCTAAACACTTGAACAAGACAAACGGACATGATATTGATTTTTGAAAATTTGGTAAATGAAATATTTTACCTCTATTTTTATATATAAAGGAATAATTTTAAAATTTATATAATTATTTATAGTGTTTGTTTGTTAATGATAATACTTCTTTATTATCATTATTATTTGATTTGTCGTGCTCAAATAGTTTAGGAGCACTGACTATTGTTTGTTGATTTGTTAATCCATGCTCAACTAGTTTATGAGCATATATTTTTTGATAATTGTAAGTATATTAAAATGAACCCCTTGTGAATTAAGTTTCGCCATTTGACTATAAGGTGTTCGGAGTAAATGTTAAGTTAAAGTAATATTTTGATAAAAGTTGTTTAAAAGTAATCTAAATGGTAAGATAAGACATTTAAAGAAAAAATATATTTGAGAAAATTTTATTATAACAGGGGAGAATTATTATAATATGAAATAATTTTATTTAAAGATAATTTTATATAAATTTGATTCATAAAATGTGTTCTAAATAGGATTTTCTTGAACTTAAACCCCGGAGTTGCTTGAAATAATTTCGAAAGGTTTTTGAAAAATATATAACAGTAGTATTTCTTGGAAGTATTTTTAAAAATAAATATTTGAAAGTGAAATTTTAAATGGATTACATTTTCTTTAGGATAATTCGGGGGAAAACATCTCGTTTGCGGTAATCTGAATAATCTTCTAACTGACGACCAGATGTTTGCCTAGGCGAACGTTATAGAGCACTTAGTATATTATTCTCTTTATCATTGTGCGATCGAAATGAGTTCAAATCCAGACGAACCAAAAGTGTGTTTTAGTAAATAAATTGTTGGAGTTATTTCATATAGGAATATTTGTGGGATGTTTTTAGAAAGGAGATTTGAAATAAAAACCGGGTAATTTGTCTTAAGTTTCCTTAAAGGAAATCAATTTAAAATAAAAGTTATTTTTAATAATTTGGTAAATGAAAATTTTAAAACTCTTGTATATAAAATATATAATTTAACTCAATTTTTAAATGGGTTAAATTAGATAGAAAGGTTTTGTTAAATCTATTTTACTAAGACAATAATTTTTGTTAATTATACAAGTTGTGTGAATTATCTAGTGATATTGAGTCAACCCGTAAACATTTTTCCTTAGAGCACCCTGAGTTAAAGGGGTCGGATGGTTGACTCGATTTTAAAAGACCCATGTTTTGTTTGGGCCTCCAATTAAAATTTGAAAAAAAAATATATATATATATAAATAAATAAATAAGTAAAAGAAAATTGGTGTTTTGTATATACTCTTAGGATGTAGAGGCGTATTCTACAAGTAAATAAAAATGTAACAAGTTTTAATCTAATGTTTTATAAAGATGATACTTTGTAAAATGTTAATAAACTTAAGGTAAAAAAAGAAATAATTCATAAATAATGCTAGTATTAGGTAAAATACTAAATGAAAAGTATAAATGATTTAGAAAGAGATTGGTATAATTAAGAAACCAATCGAATTAAGTACATATGTTATATGTAAATCATTTTATTCGCACGGTTCTTGATTTAAGATTCGAATACATAGGTTCAGGGTGATTCACATCTATTTGAAAAAGGATATCTCACTTGATCCTTGTCAACGAACACTTGATTCGGATTTTTGATATGATACTGAAGTTTTCTATCATAGTATATGGCTATGCAAGGAGAATGAAAGTTTCTAATCAAGAAACCTGATCAGAGTCCGCTCTAAGGGAGGTCGATTGAGCGATGCAAGTTCAAACGTAGAAGTCTATGTATCCGAGCAAGTGATCATATCAAATATAGTTTACGTATGATTTATGTAGATCATATGGACTAAAGTATAATTGTATACTTAGTATGTGACTGAAGTAAATTTGTGAACTTAAGCAAAATTCAAAATCTGGTTGGTAAGTCACTTAACATTTTAAATAATGTTAAGTATTAGATTTTTCCCTTATGAAATTTAATTGATAATGATAGTTTATTCCTATATGGAATTTGATTTGATTTGATTTGATTGGCTGTGTGATTTATATACCCTAGTTTATAAAGTTTGAATTTATAAACAGAATTTTTTGAATTGTTATTTATTAGGACTTAAATTCCGGTGATTTTGAAATTGTTTTAAAAGAATTTTTGGAATGATAATAAAAAGAAATAATAATAGTATGATTTGAAGTATTTAAGAAATATTATTATTTTGGAAAAACAAATTGGAATTTGTTCCAATAGATATTTGCAAAGTGTTTTACAAATATTTTTATTTATTGCGGTGAATGACTAAAATCAAAGCGCGATTGGGAGTTTTCCCCATTTTGGGACTCGCCAGGTGTATTTACTCTATTATGTTTAAGAGGTGCCAGAATACCACTGGAGGCTCCATTGTTTTTATTTAGAGTTAACCCATGCTCGGAAGGGGGGTGAACCCCACTAGTCATGTTGGATCTAGTTTTGATATATTTCTTCTTAAGGAAGTTTTAAAATATATTTATTTTTAAATATAAAACCCAAGCATTTAGTTCTAAATTTATCTTTCAAAAATATCGGATGGGTATTATTCTTTTACATAGTATATACTGTATTTTGTTGCATAAGGTTGATATGTTGTTTTTGGTTGCATGTAGCTTTATTTCATACTAGAGTTGTATGTTGATTTATATCATGCTAGTTTTTTTGCAAGTAGGGTTGCCTCATTATTGTCAATTGCATCTAATCACCTTGTTGCATATGATTGTTACATTGTTTATGCTATTTGAATTTGTGATAAAGATGGCTAGTATATTTCTCTTTTATCAGTATGACTCTTTTGGATTGCGTAAGTACAGGTAAGCAAGAGATTCCTACTTGATTCCTTGGGCACCTGCATTAGCATAGAGATAATAAGTTGCTTGCAAAATATAAATAAAACATAAAAATGAAGTGACCCACTTTTCTTCACCTATAATTTTTAGTGAATTTTAGTTAGGAATTTTTTTACTAAGGGATCACCTCTCTTCTTGCTCCTTTTATTTCTTTTAATTAATTACCCAAGATCCTGAATTTTACTAATATAAATATATCAGTATTTAAATCAATTCCTATAATTTATATATATGAGGATATAAAAATGTTTCTTTGCAAATCAGAGTGTTTAAAGTAGCAAAGAATTTTAATTCACACAATATTTTTCATAGTTGAAATGTCTTGTGTCACATAGCTTGTTTCTACACTTATATCTCTTCACTAACTCAAGATTGACTAATACTAAATACAAATATTATCACCTTAATGAGACTCAAGATTGACCAATGCATAATTCAGATTTTATCTTCATTTATAATGACTCAAGATTGACTAATACAAAAATAAAGTATTAGTTCCTCATATTTTCATTTGTATTGTTTTTCAGAGTTTTCATTAAACCAAATTATTTGATTTGTGGTCTAATATCCCATGGGCTTGATTCTGGGGTTTCAGTAATTCATACCTATTATTTAGAAATGATAGAAGATGTCAAAACATAATTTGATTAATGATTCAAGGGTTTATCTAGCCTAGATTCATGGTTTATACACAAACATGCACAAAACATGCACAAGCAATTCAGTTCAATCAAAATGCATATATTCAGGTTTATAAAACATGTAATGATCATGTAAGTGATAGGGTTGTGTGCTGATTTAGAAATCATACCAAACTTTGCTAATAAAACTAGAAAACATATTGAACTTGGTTTTGAAAGATCTTTGCATATTCTGAATGATAAGTGAGCAAAAGTAATGTTCTGGATTTCTAAATACTTAACCAAATTACTCTATTTTCTTACTTGACGCGTTGAATCTTTTGATCTGCTTCTTTTACTAAACTTGCTACTTCAATCATATGTTTGATGTCATTTCTAGATTTTATCAAAATTCAAATCCTAAAACCTTAGCTACCTATGATTTCCAGGTTCTATAACATCATATTCTTAGTCTTATTCTGGATTCAACTTATGACTTGATTTCTTTTCAAATTAGCATTACACTATGGATTTACTTGCTTCAGAAAATTGAAGCATATGGCTTCAGACATATGCATGCACTTGTATCAATTACAAGCCATGTATAGGCCCTTCTGGTTAGCCATGGTCAAGCTCAAACTCATCTACTGTAACTCTTGTACATTCTCTTTTAACACAACTTAACTACTAATACAAGGTTTAGTTGCAATTCAAATTAACTTCTACTATGGTCTTGTTTGCTTCAGTGATTTCAAGCTTACACATGAACTTGTATTAGTTACAAGACATGTAAAAATCTTGTTGGCTAGCCAAGACTAAATTTAAACCCATCAACTCATTACTTTGACTAACATTCATTCAAAAACAACCCATAATCCTATCTGAAACTTAATCAATAATAGCAAGGAGAATATGTCCATATATCAGATTATATGGCATACTTCTCATTCATCATAGCTTACTGGATTTAATTCCAGAGCATATTACTTTGATCAACCACTCACAAGCACATATAAATGCATAAGTCTTATATATTCATTACAAGGAAACAAAGCACTAAGAATTCTGGACACACATAATCCTTAAGAAAGTTTTTGCCCAGATTATTTATTACAAATAAAAACTTCTACTTCTCTAAAGTATTTTAAAACAGCAAGCTCTTCAAACACCCATGCAAGCAGAGCTACTATGCCTCTTTTCCTGCAGCAGTACCTGGAACTGCCTCAATGATAATGAGACACCCCATAGTTTGCAAAGGCAACAAATAGGGTCAGAAATAAATTCTGGTATGAGTGAAATCAAAATATAATAACTTGTCATTTTCTAATTATTGTGTTGAGAATTCATATACTTGATACTTATTTGGATTTATAATGTAAACTGGGTATATAAAAATATAAGCCCCTACTAACACTCATGCACACAAGCATCCATTCATCCATTCAATTCAGTACACATGTATACATACTCCTATGGATTAACTCATTTTAATACCATAGTTCAACTCTCAATCTCAATTTATCAATTTTAATTTGGTCTTACCTCTTTTCCATTGAACACCATGTGTGCATTGCAAGGGACTCAATTCTATTAACCCCTGCACAGAGGCCTATAGGACTTAAACAAGTCATGCACATACCCATCATCCTCCTTATGATGAATAGATCAAGGCTCTACTCCTAGATTAGCTTTATAATCTAGTGACCATTCTCATTTTCTTTCAGAAAAATTTATTAACTCTTGAAATGCTTTTATATTATTTTCTTCTTTCTCATAAATCAAAGAGAGTTAAACTCACTCAGGGATTTCAGCCAACCATACTAAACATTCATGAAAAGAATACCATATCTCATTTTCCAGTTATTTTATTCAAAATATGTTTTAACACTTGCATGTCTCCTATATTCAGGAATATCATGATCACTTAAACAAATCTAGTGAAATCATATAAAATCCTTATACTCAATTCTACTATGAACAGAGGGTAAGGTTTTTGAGAAAAAACCCATAAAACATTTTAGCTTAAGATCTGAACAAATTAGCACATAAATAATTTATTGCATTGTTCATCTCATTTTTAAAACAATCTAGACATAAGCATGAATCTCCTTTATTCACACTGCCTAGTTTATTTCCCAGTAATACCCTACTTCTCAATAAAATGTATTTATCTTACTAAACATATTTATAAACTGATGTTTTAAGGTACTGGATCCATATCAGTGATCAGGGTATTTTTCTTATCAAACAATCAATCAAAACAGATCAAAGCATCAACTAAAGATTTATCAAAACACCAACCATTCTCAACATTCATTTATTCAGAAAAATAGATCAAGCACAAACATGATATGGTTTTTATAAAATAATATGGCTGCCCTTAACTTGGGTCTTAATGCCTTAAACCTCATAAGATTGATTAATCACTCACCTTCCTTCCTCTTTTCCCCGAGAATACTTTAACTTGAAAATGGCTTTGGTTTGCTCTTCTTTCTTTTCTTAATATTTTCTGTTTTTTGAAATGAGACCGCTGCTACCCCCTTTAATTTTTAAAACATTGTTTAGGGTTTTAGTAGAGTGAAAAAAACCCATCCTATCCCCACACAAATGAGAGAATTCTGCATATTATGTTATGGTTAGAAATGCCATTTTCTTTTTGATTTCCATTTCGGGTATTTTCAGTTGCTTTAGCTTTTTTTTCTGGTTTGCATGCTATTTGCATGTTTCATACACACACCTTATTTTCATGTGACTTTCTTACATTATTTATTTTCTTAAGACTAATCTATAATGTATACAAGTATATTCTTTTATCAATTAATTCCTTGTTAATGTTTTAAGCTATTTGTTTTCTCTTGATATATAAAATGTATTCATATATTTAATTACCATAGTGTTTTCCTTATTACTTTATATTTTTCCTGGTTGTAAAAATATAACATATGGTAATGTATAATCCATATATACACTCAGTCACATTTCCTCATTCCTTCTCTCTAAAATACCATTTCCTTCTTATTATTTATTTTCAATTACTATAAAAGTCTACTTTTATCATTTTACTCATTTCTGACTATTTATATTCAATATATATATATATACATATGAATATAAGACTTACTCATACTTAGTTATTTTCTTCTCATTATTATTTTACTGTAAACAACTATCCCCTTCATTATATATTTAACTCATTCTCAATATTTATTTTCAAACTATATTTTTCCTTGAAAATTCTCCTTTCACTGATTTTATTAAAATTATTCTTATCTCAATAATTTGGGTCTTCACATACTCTCCTCCTAAAAGGAATTGTGTCCCATAATTATTCTCTCATACATTTCCATCCAAATGTATACAAAGCATAATTTCAATTGAATGAAATTTCAGAAACTCATTCATTCAAAATCAATCAAACACACATAAATAATATTAAGGTTTCATCATAATTTTAAACATACCTTTAAGCAGAAAATAGAATAGGATATTTATCCTTCATCCTATCTTCAGCCTCCCATGTACAATCATTCTCATCCAGACTCCACTGAATTATTACCAATTTAATTATTTTATTCCGCAATTTCTTTTCTTCTCTAGCCACAATATCCACTGGTTTCTTCCTATAAACCGGATTTTCTTGAATTTCAACTTGTGTAGGTGATTCCAGAATTGCTTCCTTATCATGTACCCATTTTCTCAATTGAGATACATGAAATACATCATGGATATTACTCAATTCCTCTGGCAACTTCAGCTTATAAGCAAAATTTCCTACTCTTTGAATTATCTCATATGGCCCTATAAATCTTGGAGACAATTTTCCTGCCTTGCCAAACCTTAATATTTTTCTCATTGGTGAAACTTTGAGAAATACATAATTTCCCACTTCATACTCCACTGGCCTCCTTCCTCTGTCTGCATATGCCTTTTGCCTTTCTTGTGCTGCCTTCATTCTCTGCCTCACCAGTTCAATTCTTGCAGAGGTTTCTTTGATGTGATCTGGTCCTAGCAACACTCTTTCACCTGCCTCCATCCAACATGCAGGAGCCATACTTATAGTGGATTGGTAGCTATTGTTGTAAGCAAACTCAGCTAAATGAAGATGATCTTCCCAGTTGCCACCAAAATCAAGTATACATGCTCTAAGCAAATCCTCCAAAATCTTGTTAGCAATCTCTGTTTGACCATCTGTTTGGGGGTTGTAAAGACCCAAAAGTCGACCTTCGAAAATCGGCATCCGTACTTCACTTGTACTCAAAATGCCGTAGATTCAAACGCCGAATCTGGTTCTCCAGAGCTTATAACACCATTAAGTATAACAACACAGCGGAAGAAAAAGAACAATGATATCATATACAAGTCCAATGAATACAATATCCAGTATGATATACAACAATGATATCAATATGATACAACAAATCAGAGATAAATAGTGATACAAGAAATAACATCGGAAAGAAAATAGATAACACCAGCAGAAATAGAATGTCTCCAATAGAATGCTCCAAGATAAGCAACGTCAGTCCATGAACTCCAAGAGCTGAACTAGCTATAGATAATCTACTAAACCTGAATATCTAAAAACCCCAACTCTAGACTGCTCGTGTAGAAAATTATGAGCACCCAGAGTTTAGGAAAGGAACAATAAACTCCGAGTTAGTCGTGGGACTGGTGTGAGCAACAAAAACAGTTTATCTTTAAACAACACAAAGGATTTTAAACATTGAAACCCGCAATGCTTTTGGAAAATGAAACTACCATAAGACCTCCCGCCACACACATAATGCAAACGCAGACTTGGAGGAGATATCTTCTTTTGATAGTCAAATATGCTTACTACGCAAAATCATTCTGATATTATCATTAGTGCATAGTGTAGCAAATTCTTTCAAAATACAATATTAATCTTAGCCAGCATAGGTACCATTATATTATGCCTACTATAGCTGCTATGTTAGATAGCAGGTTCTACAACTAATACCGTACAAGGTTCGTATTGGAAGATGGATTTCCAACAAATGGTCAGGCTAAGGAACTTCCTACCGCCACAGGGGATCGCCTCTGGCTGGACGTCCCGAGAGACAAACTGCTCTCTGCCAACACAAGGCCGGGTTACACCTATAACAGGTAACTCACAACTATTCCATCCCCCGGTCCTTTGGGACCTTTATCCGAGGCCTCGGTAACCAACATCACACATAATAAATAAAGTGTGTCCACATGAGTAAGTATCTGGGCTCCATACCATGATACCACCCTTTTCCAAAAGGAAATGACATACCCTAAAGGGCGCGACCCTCATAACCTTGCCGCAACATTCCTGTTTCGACCATTTCCGGGTTGTGAGGCCCTGACGAAGTCTCGTCCACAAAGCTACGCTTTGGAACAAAGCCATGCTTTGGGTCAACAGATGATCAAAGTAATGATCACAAAGATAAATGATCGTATCACAAATGATCAAACAATGATCATCACACAGCAACACTCAGCATGTCACATTACCAAATTGGGAGTATATCGCTGATAACCTTCAACTACATAACCTCTGAGCTCGTACGTCTCAGAGAAGGGTGTTAAGCTAAAAGAATAAATTCTCCGCCACCAACAGAAATGTATTTGAAATAAATTTGCTTTATATCTCAAAGCGTAATGTCAGACATGTAACCATACAAGTCTGTTCAGGGTTCGAACAGAACCGAAGGCACTTCCAAAGAAGCCCTTGCAATTCGGGTATTCACAATCCCGATCGGACTTCCCATCACTTAGGAAATCTCTATACCGGAGCAACTCAGTGCAGAGACAATCGATAGGTTATCCTATCGTTTTCACAAATACCCGGTCTTCAAATGCTATCCATATACGACGTATCATTATTCGGAATGGGTTATGTGACACAAAGGTCCTCTCCCGGCTAAACCGAACAATGAGCGCAATATTTAAAAACATATGGATATTGGGATTTCAATTAAGTCACAACTTAAACCCAAATTTTCTTTTCAAATGGTTTAACAATTTGCCATTTTCAAATCTTTAAACAAAAAGATTTATTTTAACAACCTTCAACGGTTTAAACAGTTTCCACACTTTAATCTTTTAAACAAAAGATTCATTCACAGATTTTCCAAACTAATTCTCATTTCAATTTGATTAACTCGTTAAATCTTTAAAACAAAGATTTAACTTATAGCTTTCAAAACAATTCCATTTCAAATAGTTTAAACGAATCATCGTTTTAAATCTATTAAAAATAAACAGATTTAATTCATAGCTTTCAAAAAAAATTCATTCATAACTTGGAAAACCATTTTTTCAATTCAATCTTGAAATTCCTTTAATTAAATTGGAATTTCATTTCTTATATGAAAGCTTTTATTCTTTTAAAACAAACAGTTTTCATTTTGGAAATCTGATTCATTTATACGAGTTAAAGTCTTTGGCTTAGATTCAAATTCTCAAACCAATATTTTAAAATGGTTCAAATTCATATAAACACATTTATAACATCTTTAACCATAATTTCCGATTATGAAATTCAATTCCAACTCTTGAATTCAAATTCAAATTAAATTATTTAAATTGGAAACTTTATTAAGTTATTTAAAATAACTTTCATCTTAAAAAACCCCATTTCAAAAGCTTTAACATTTAACCCAAATTCATTTCCAAAATCAATTGAAATCAAGATTTCAATTTCAAAAATATTAATTTAAATTATCTGTGACTTAACCGATTTCCACGTGAAATCCATATTTGTGTGTGTATGGTGTAGTCCAGGGGTTTCACACAGTAGTGCAACATCATTCAATCATCACAGATTTAAAATACAGAAATATAGTTGATAAGCGGTATAACTATAACGCTTATCTTTTATTCACAGATCACAGATATATATATAAATTTCAGATAAATAAACTGCAGTAAAGATTACACACAAATCAGAATATATCACAAAGCATCACAGATCAGGGAATATCAACAATTCAAAACATTCAATACAATTTAAACATCCATAAGTAAGATCAATTAATCCTTTGATTAATTTTAAATCAGATTAGTTACTTATGAATAAATTACTAATTCTGGTTAATTAACATTAACTAATTACAATTTTATTTTAATTAATTAACCTTTAATAATAAATTAATTTGCCTCAATTAATAAATTAATTAATTATCATTTAATTAATTATCCTTAATTACAATAATTAATTTATTAATCCTTAATTGATAATCATCCCTTAATCACTTTCAGTTATTAATTAACTTTTAATTAATCTAATTATTCTCAAATTAATTTCCTTAATTCATTTGTCACATTTATTTATTACCTTTAATTAATTAAATTGTTCTTAATTATCATTCTTTAATCACCTTAAATTTTTTCTTTCATTAAGAAATTAACTTTAAGTAATTAATTTCTTTTAACAAATAAATTATCTTAGCTTTTAAAAGTTAATTTAACAAATTAAAACATTTGGAATCTTTATTTACTTCTTTTATATTATTAAGTTTTAGATAACTTTAGGAATAAAGGTCATATGTATTTTAAACCTTTTAAATCTTGGTAAATTAAAACAATTTTATTAAAAAAAAACTTCTTAACCAATTTAAAACTTGGATGACATCTAATATTTAAAGAAAATTGATTTTAACAAAATTTGTTTTCAATAAACTTGATTTTCTTTAAAATCTGAAACTGCTTTTGTATCATATCAAATAACCCGAGTAAATGCTTGTTTCACCCATGCTCGACCCCGGGCTTTCCACATTATCTTCTGCTTCGAGTCTATTCCTCGTTCTCACGCACTCGACCCCGAGCCCCCTTCTTCTTCCTCTTCCGATAGTATTCCCTAATGCACAAACTTCAACGTGTGCACGTGCACATCTGAATCGAACATCGTCGACCAACTCTGCGACCACCGACGCATAATCTCTGACCCACCTAACTTCCCCGACCTCCTAGATTGACGAGATCACTGGAGTAACAAAATCGAACTACTCCAGACTACTGGAACCAAACCACCATCATCGAAAAAACTCCTCGTCCCCTCGATCTAGTTCACCAGCCCCTCTGAAATTTCGTCCAAAGCAACGTCATAACCCCACGCCCCTATTTCCTTGGGTGCGATCGATCACAAACCCCAGATGATGACGCAGTTCTTCTGAGAACAAGTATCGACAAAAACGAGTTTTAAACCCTAAATCCATCTCGCCCAATCGACACGATCTTTGGGAAAACTCACGAGTATTTTTCTGATGATCTTCTATACCTAAGCTACCTTTTATTTTGATTGCGCCAAGTATAGGCCTGCCGATCAATGGCAATTGACAGAAAAGTGTTTTTCGATCAACCTTGACTTTCTCATAATTTATAAAATAGAAAATTTTAAATTTTACATCAAGTTTCATTATTTTGTAACACGAACCAGGTTATGAATTCGAAACAAGAATTTGCGAACATCAAATTTTGAGTCTTTGATTTATTTTACTGTAATCTTTTATTTTTGAAATATTTACCTAGTATTTCTGCTTGCAGTTCTTTTTAAAAAGGAAAGTATATGGTTATCATCATTTCCTCTTCAAGTTTCTTAGCCTAATATTGATCTTTACAAAGAGTATTTGAATTTTTGGCTTAAGTTTGAAACCCTGTAACCAAAACAGGGACCTGTAACTTAAAGTTAGAGATATATCTCTGTACACAGATACATAAACCCAACATGCACCTCATATTTCATAGCAGACTTCAATACCATCACCGGCAAATCATATATATATATATATATATCAAACTTTTAAGAGATTATGAGGTTGGTTTGCTCACAGGCAACAAAGTATTAAAGGTGGAAAATTTTCTCACAAAATCATATTTTTAAAGTTTTAAAACAAAATGTTACTCACTTGTTCCAGAAGAGGAACAGAGTAGCTTATCTTTGACACAGGCTTTGAATTTTTTTTTGCAAGCTAAACCTTTTCTTGATCTCTGGTTTGTATTGCCTTTTAGATTTGAATTTTTGTTTGAGTTTTAAGTGGTATTTACTTCAGTTTTTACTTGGCTTGTAATGGACGAACTGAAGTGGAAAGCTTGATGTATAAAAGAAAGTAAGTTACAGGTTGATGTTATTATTTGTACAAGTTAATATTGTTTTGTACCATCATTTCAGAGATATTTTTTTCCATTTTGGAGGCTGATATGAATATGGCATTAATTGCCATGGTACTTTATGTTTTTCATTTGCAAGCATACTTGTATACTTTCGTTTCTTTTCTTTTGTTTTGTGGCTGATATGATATCAGTGAGTACAAATGTTTCTATTTCAGTTTACATGAATCAAGATGAAATCAGTTACTATATTTTGTTTTCTTTTTGCCTTGCATATCTTCATTGTTAAAGTATATATTACTTGCTTTGTACCAATTTATAAATTTTTCTTCACTTCGGCTGATAGACATTGGCATTAGTTGTTGTTTACAAATCTATATACTCATCTGTTTGTACATAGATATTTATTCTTTTTGCTTGTATATGAGAATACTTTACTGTCTTCACTTGCAAGCTCATACATATATATTTTTTCTTTTCTTTAGCAAGTACATTCATATGTATTTGTTTCTATCTTTGTCTTATACTTTCTTTGCTTATTTGTTTTAGTGTACATACTTATCTATACATTTGTTTTGAAAACATGAATGTATATTTCTTTCTTTTGCTTTTTAATATAAATAGATTCTATTTTTAATATGTTGTTATAATTTCTCTAATGTATTCACTTTATATTTTTACAAAGTTTGTTAACATGTTATTTGGATTTATCTATTATATCTTATATACTTTGTATTTTTTTTAAACCATTTATATTAAGATTTAAATTCAATTATCAATATATATATATATATATTTTCAAATCTATTCATATAGGCACAACTATATAAATTCACATATATATACAATTTCTAAATTTTTAAAATGATTTATACAGAATTTATTTGAGTTCGAGGAAACTCGCATCCATTTATCCATAATTTAATAATTTTAATTCAAAAATCCAATTAATTATCAATTTAAATTTAATAAAAATCTGGGGTCGTTACAAACTTCCCCCCTTAAAAGAATTTCGTCCTCGAAATTGCCAGGGAGACACAAAGATAGATGAAGAATGTTTCATCAAATCAAACTGAACATCTACTCTGCATTTGGCTTACCAAATCAGAATATCAATAACAGATACAAGAACAAATCTGTTGAATTCTTTCACACGATACTCGGGTTATCCAGATCTACGAAATATGCAATGGCATTGGTTAGTTCGAAAGGATAACTAACCATTCGTAGAATATATCGGACCCAAAAAATAGATAGATATATGGATACAATTTCAAAATCTCCAGTTTAGAACTAAAGTATACCTATCAACCATAGCAAACAAAGCAACCAATTCATCCAACAAACAATTTTGGCCCATCCGGAGTTTACGTCCCATATTAATATATCGAATCTCCTTCCTGGATCTACCAGGAACTATCAAAGAATTGAGAAGAGATGCTGAACAAAAGAGATCGATAGAGAAAATTTGTTTCCTTGTTGTTACAGGATATTGACCATTTATAATCGTATTTCCTTGTCCCCTATCTCGTCCTCTTCTTGCACTCATACTTACTATCAGTGGATAGTAAAAGAATTTACTGAGGCATACAGACAGATATCTGAGAATTACTCATTCTAGGGATACTTCGCCCTATCTCTAATGAGTTACTTAATGTGTTATACTCCTGAGCTAAAGTTTTACCCTCAGCTCTGATACCAAATGTAACGAAGCGGATTTTTCGCGTTCGAAAATCGACATCCGTACTTCACATTGTACTAGAATGCCGCAGATTCGACCGTTCAAATCCGATTCGCCGGAGCTTATAACACCATTAAGTATAACAACACAGCGGAAGAAAAAGAAACAATGATATGATATACAAGTCCAATGAATACAATATCCAGTATGATATACAACAATGATATCAATATGATACAACAAATCAGAGATAAATAGTGATACAAGAAATAGCAGCGGAAAGAAAATAGATAACACCAGCAGAAATAAAATGTCTCCAATAGAATGCTCCAAGATAAGCAACGTCAGTCCATGAACTCCAAGAGCTGAACTAGCTCCAGATAATCTACTAAACCTGAATATCTAAAACCCCAACTCTAGACTGCTCGTGTAGAAAATTATGAGCACCCAGAGTTTAGGAAAGGAACAATAAACTCCGAGTCAGTCGTGGGACTGGTGTGAGCAACAAAAACAGTTTATCTTTAAACAACACAAAGGATTTTAAACATTGAAACCCGCAATGCTTTTGGAAAATGAAACTACCATAAGACCTCCCGCCACACACACAATGCAAACGCAGACTTGGAGGATATTTCTTCTTATGATAGTCAAATATGCTTACTACGCAAAATCATTCTGATATTATCATTAGTGCATAGTGTAGCAAATTCTTTCAAAATACAATATTAATCTTAGCCACCATAGGTACCATTATATTATGCCTACTATAGCTGTTATGTTAGATAGCAGGTTCTACAACTAATACCGTACAAGGTTCGTATTGGAAGATGGATTTCCAACAAATGGTCAGGCTAAGGAACTTCCTACCGCCACATGGGATCGCCTCTGGCTGGACGTCCCAAGAGACAAACTGCTCTCTGCCAACACAAGGCCGGGTTACCCCTATAACAGGTAACTCATGACTATGCCATCCCCCGGTCCTTTGGGACCTTTATCCGAGGCCTCGGTAACCAACATCACACATAATAAATAAAGTGTGTCCACATGAGTAAGTATCTGGGCTCCATACCATGATACCACCCTTTTCCAAAAGGAAATGACATACCCTAAAGGGCGCGACCCTCATAACCTTGCCGCAACATTCCTGTTTCGACCATTTCCGGGTTGTGAGGCCCTGACGAAGTCTCGTCCACAAAGCTACGCTTTGGCACAAAGCCATGCTTTGGGTCAACAGATGATCAAAGTAATGATCACAAAGATAAATGATCATATCACAAATGATCAAACAATGATCATCACACAGCAACACTCAGCATGTCACATTACCAAATTGGGAGTATATCGCTGATAACCTTCAACTACATAACCTCTGAGCTCGTACGTCTCAGAGAAGGGTGTTAAGCTAAAAGAATAAATTCTCCGCCACCAACAAAAATGTATTTGAAAGAAATCTGCTTTATATCTCAAAGCGTAATGTCAGACATGTAACCATACAAGTCTGTTCCGGGTTCGAACAGAACCGAAGGCACTTCCAAAGAAGCCCTTGCAATCCGGGTATTCACAATCCCGATCGGACTTCCCATCACTTAGGAAATCTCTATACCGGAGCAACTCAGTGCAGAGACAATCGATAGGTTATCCTATCGTTTTCACAAATACCCGGTCTTCAAATGCTATCCATATACGACGTATCATTATTCGGAATGGGTTATGTGACACAAAGGTCCTCTCCCGGCTAAACCGAACAATGAGCGCAATATTTAAAAACATATGGATATTGGGATTTCAATTAAGTCACAACTTAAACCCAAATTTTCTTTTCAAATGGTTTAACAATTTGCCATTTTCAAATCTTTAAACAAAAAGATTTATTTTAACAACCTTCAACGGTTTAAACAGTTTCCACACTTTAATCTTTTAAATAAAAGATTCATTCACAGATTTTCCAAACTAATTCTCATTTCAATTTGATTAACTCGTTAAATCTTTAAAACAAAGATTTAACTTATAGCTTTCAAAACAATTCCATTTCAAATAGTTTAAACGAATCATCGTTTTAAATCCGTTAAAAATAAACAGATTTAATTCATAGCTTTCAAAAAAAATTCATTCATAACTTGGAAAACCATTTTTTCAATTCAATCTTGAAATTCCTTTAATTAAATTGGAATTTCATTTCTTATATGAAAGCTTTTATTCTTTTAAAACAAACAGTTTTCATTTTGGAAATCTGATTCATTTATACGAGTTAAAGTCTTTGGCTTAGATTCAAATTCTCAAACCAATATTTTAAAATGGTTCAAATTCATATAAACACATTTATAACATCTTTAACCATAATTTCCGATTATGAAATTCAATTCCAACTCTTGAATTCAAATTCAAATTAAATTATTTAAATTGGAAACTTTATTAAGTTATTTAAAATAACTTTCATCTTAAAAAACCCCATTTCAAAAGCTTTAACATTTAACCCAAATTCATTTCCAAAATCAATTGAAATCAAGATTTCAATTTCAAAAATATTAATTTAAATTATCTGTGACTTAACCGATTTCCACGTGAAATCCATATTTGTGTGTGTATGGTGTAGTCCAGGGGTTTCACACAGTAGTGCAACATCATTCAATCCTCACAGATTTAAAATACAGAAATATAGTTGATAAGCGGTATAACTATAACGCTTATCTTTTATTCACAGATCACAGATATATATAAATTTCAGATAAATAAACTGCAGTAAAGATTACACACAAATCAGAATATATCACAAAGCATCACAGATCAGGGAATATCAACAATTCAAAACATTCAATACAATTTAAACATCCATAAGTAAGATCAATTAATCCTTTGATTAATTTTAAATTAGATTAGTTACTTATGAATAAATTACTAATTCTGGTTAATTAACATTAACTAATTACAATTTTATTTTAATTAATTAACCTTTAATAATAAATTAATTTGCCTCAATTAATAAATTAATTAATTATCATTTAATTAATTATCCTTAATTACAATAATTAATTTATTAATCCTTAATTGATAATCATCCCTTAATCACTTTCAGTTATTAATTAACTTTTAATTAATCTAATTATTCTCAAATTAATTTCCTTAATTCATTTGTCACATTTATTTATTACCTTTAATTAATTAAATTGTTCTTAATTATCATTCTTTAATCACCTTAAATTTTTTCTTTCATTAAGAAATTAACTTTAAGTAATTAATTTCTTTTAACAAATAAATTATCATAGCTTTTAAAAGTTAATTTAACAAATTAAAACATTTGGAATCTTTATTTACTTCTTTTATATTATTAAGTTTTAGATAACTCTAGGAATAAAGGTCATATGTATTTTAAACCTTTTAAATCTTGGTTAATTAAAACAATTTTATTAAAAAAAAAACTTCTTAACCAATTTAAAACTTGGATGACATCTAATATTTAAAGAAAATTGATTTTAACAAAATTTGTTTTCAATAAACTTGATTTTCTTTAAAATCTAAAATTGCTTTTGTATCATATCAAATAACCCGAGTAAATGCTTGTTTCACCCGTGCTCGACCCCGGGCTTTTCACATTATCTTCTGCTTCGAGTCCATTCCTCGTTCTCACGCACTCAACCCCGAGCCCCCTTCTTCTTCCTCTTCCCATAGTATTCCCTAATGCACAAACTTCAACGTGTGCACGTGCACATCTGAATCGAACATCGTCGACCAACTCTGCGACCACTGACGCATCATCTCTGACCCACCTAACTTCCCCGACCTCCTAGATTGATGAGATCACTGGAGTAACAAAATCGAACTACTCCAGATTACTGGAAACAAACCACCATCATCGAAAAAACTCCTCGTCCCCTCGATCTAGTTCACCAGCCCCTCTGAAATTTCGTCCAAAGCAACATCATAACCCCATGCCCCTATTTCCTTTGGTGCGATCGATCACAAACCCCAGATGATGACGCAGTTCTTCTGAGAACAAGTATCGACAAAAACGAGTTTTAAACCCTAAATCCATCTCGCCCAATCGACACGATCTTTGGGAAAACTCACGAGTATTTTTCTGATGATCTTCTATACCTAAGCTACCTTTTATTTTGATCGCGTCGAGTATAGGCCTGCCGATCAATGGCAATTGACAGAAAAGTGTTTTTCGATCAACCTTGACTTTCTCATAATTTATAAAATAGAAAATTTTAAATTTTACATCAAGGCTCATTATTTTGTAACACGAACCAGGTTATGAATTCGAAACAAGAATTTGCGAACATCAAATTTTGAGTCTTTGATTTATTTTACTGTAATCTTTTATTTTTGAAATATTTACCTAGTATTTCTGCTTGCAGTTCTTTTTAAAAAGGAAAGTATATGGTTATCATCATTTCCTCTTCAAGTTTCTTAGCCTAATATTGATATTTACAAAGAGTATTTGAATTTTTGGCTTAAGTTTGAAACCCTGTAACCAAAACAAGGACCTGTAACTTAAAGTTAGAGATATATCTCTGTACACAGATACATAAACCCAACATGCACCTCATATTTCATAGCAGACTTCAATACCATCACAAGCAAATCATATATATATATATCAAACTTTTAAGAGATTATGAGGTTGGTTTGCTCACAGGCAACAAAGTATTAAAGGTGGAAAATTTGCTCACAAAATCATATTTTTAAAATTTTAAAACAAAATGTTACTCACTTGTTCCAGAAGAAGAACAGAGTAGCTTATCTTTGACCCAGGCTTTGAATTTTTTTTTGCAAGCTAAACCTTTTCTTGATCTCTGGTTTGTATTGCCTTTTAGATTTGAATTTTTGTTTGAGTTTTAAGTGGTATTTACTTCAGTTTTTACTTGGCTTGTAATGGACGAACTGAAGTGGAAAGCTTGATGTATAAAAGAAAGTAAGTTACAGGTTGATGTTATTATTTGTACAAGTTAATATTGTTTTGTACCATCATTTCAGAGATATTTTTTTCCATTTTGGAGGCTGATATGAATATGGCATTAATTGCCATGGTACTTTATGTTTTTCATTTGCAAGCATACTTATATACTTTCGTTTCTTTTCTTTTGTTTTGTGGCTGATATGATATCAGTGAGTACAAATGTTTCTATTTCAGTTTACATGAATCAAGATGAAATCAATTACTATATTTTGTTTTCTTTTTGCCTTGCATATCTTCATTGTTAAAGTATATATTACTTGCTTTGTACCAATTTATAAATTTTTCTTCACTTTGGCTTATAGACATTGGCATTAGTTGTTGTGTACAAATCTATATACTCATCTTTTTGTACATAGATATTTATTCCTTTTGCTTGTATATGAGAATACTTTACTGTCTTCACTTGCAAGCTCATACATGTATATTTTTTCTTTTCTTTAGCAAGTACATTCATATGTATTTGTTTCTATCTTTGTCTTATACTTTCTTTGCTTATTTTTTTTAGTGTACATACTTATCTATACATATGTTTTGAAAACATGAATGTATATTTCTTTCTTTTGCTTTGCAATATAAATAGATTCTATTTTTAATATGTTGTTATAATTTCTCTAATGTATTCACTTTATATTTTTACAAAGTTTGTTAACATGTTATTTGGATTTATCTATTATATCTTATATACTTTGTATTTTTTTAAACCATTTATATTAAGATTTAAATTCAATTATCAATATATATATATATATTCAAATCTATTCATATAGGCACAACTATATAAATTCACATATATATACAATTTCTAAAATTTTAAAATGATTTATACATAATTTATTTGAGTTCGAGGAAACTCGCATCCATTTATCCATAATTTAATAATTTTAATTCAAAAATCCAATTAATTATAAATTCAAATTTAATAAAAATCCGGGGTCGTTACAGGGGTGGTATGCTGTGCTTAGACACAATTCTGTCCCCATTGCCTCTTGAAAGCTTCCTCAGAACCTTGAGGTAAACAAGGTATCTCTATCACTAATGATAGTCTTGGGGATTCCATGTAATTTTACTATCTCCTTCACAGATAATTGTGCTAATTTGTGAGCATTTCTGTTTGAGTTCACTGGAATAAAGTGGGCTGACTTTGTGAGTCTATCAACTACTACCCAGATACTATCATTGCCTCTTCTTGTTCTTGGTAAACCATCCACAAAATCCATTGAAATGCTTTCCCATTTCCAGGTAGGCACTTCCAAAGGTTGTAGCAGGCCTGAAGGTCTTTGATAATCTGCCTTGACTTGTTGGCATGTTAAACACTTTGCCACTGCCCCTTTCATTCCTGGCCACCAATAGCTTCTTTTGAGATCATGATACATTTTAGTACCACCTGGATGTATAGTGTATTTTGTCTTATGATGTTCATCCATAACTTCTTGCTTCAGTTCTTCTACACTGGGTACACAGAGTCTCCCTTTCTTCCTTAGGTAGCCTCTGTCATCTACTTCATAATTTTCCACTGATATTCCTTGTGAAATCATGTCTTTCTTCTCCTTTAAATTTGAGTCTTGATCTTGCGTATTTCCTATTTTATCTACCAGTGTTGACCTTAAGGAGATAAGACTCAATCTTCCATATTCAATCATATCATTATGCGTATTGTCTGGTGCACTAATTTCTTCCTTCATCTCCACTTTACTAAGGATTGTTAAATCCTTAAACTCAGTCATCATTAAGCTTGCTAATCTTGCTTGATGTCTACTCAATGCATCTGCCACTCTATTAGCCTTTCCAGGAGTATACAATATATCTAAATCATAGGCAGCTAAAAATTCCACCCACCTATGTTGTCTCATATTCAAGTCTTTTTGGCTAAACAAATACTTGAGTGATTTATGGTCTGTAAACAATTCAAATTTAGTACCCAATAAGTAGTGTCTCCATAGCATCAATGCATAAACTATGGCAGCTAACTCTAAATCATGTGTGGCATATCTGGTTTCATTTGGCTTGAGTTGCCTTGATGCATAGGCTATAACCCTCCCATGTTGCATGAGTACTGCCCCTAAACCAGTCCCACTAGCATCAGTGTACACCACTAAGCCTTCATTTCCTTCTGGCACTTGCAAGACTGGATCTTCCTTCAATGCTTTCTTCAATGATTCAAAAGCTTGCTCACACTTCTCTGTCGACACATAAGGTTGCTCTTTTCTGGTTAACTTGGTTAGTGGAATAGCTATTCTTGCAAAGTCCTTTATGAACCTTCTATAGTAACCTGCCATCCCTAGAAATGATCTTACTTCAGTTACTGATTTTGGCCTACTCCAAGATTGCACTGCCATCACCTTAGTTGGGTCTACACTAACACTCCTTGTTGTGATATAATGTGTCCCAAAATTTTTACTTCATTCTGCCAAAATGTGCATTTAGAAAATTTGGCCTTTAAATCATGTGCTCTTAGTCTAGACAAAACCAGATTTAAATGTTTTGTATGTTCTTCCTTTGATTTTGAATACACTAATATGTCATCAATGAAAACTACTACAAATTTGTCTAAATAATCTCTGAATCTCCTATTCATTAGATCTACAAAATAAGATGGTGCATTTGTCAACCCAAAAGGCATTACTAAATATTCATATAACCCATACCTTATGTTGAATGTTGTGTGTTTAATACTCTCCTCTTCAACCTTCATTTGGTGAAATCCAGAGGCTAAGTCTAGCCTTGAGAAAATTCTTGCTCCATTTAATTGATCAAACAAATAATCAATTCTGGGAAGTGGATATTTATTTTTAATGGTGACTTTGTTTAATTCTCTATAATCAATGCACGTTCTCAAAGTACCATCATGCTTCTTCACAAATACAACTGGAGAACCCCAGTTTGAACTACTAGGCCTTATGAAGCCTTTCTGCTCCAATTCTTCCAACTGATGTTTCAATTCCACTAATTATTTAGGACCCATTCTAGTAGGCTTCTTGATGATTGGGCTTGCTCCTAGGATTAGCCTTATTTGAAATTCTACTTGCCTATTTTTTGGAACACCTATGACTTCACCAAAGACATCCGGGTATTCATTTATAATTTTTATGTCTTCCAGTGTTAGTTCTTTCTCAGTCATGCTACATATTTGGTTAAGGTAATTGATTTTAGCAATTTCACTCATGACTATAATATTTTTACCATTTTCTGTTTTCAGAGAAATAGTAAAATTTTCTAAGTTTAAAATTGCTTTGTATTTTCTTAGCCAATCTACTCCTAGAATAATTCCTATTCCAGGATATTTTAGCACAAACAAATCAGAATTAAACATATTTCCACCTATGTTTAACTCTACTCCCAAACATTTAATCCCTAACATGCAAGAACTACCTAGTGGGCTTTGTATAAACAAGGGATTATCAACTAAATAACATGTGAGAGTCAATTTATTCACTATTTCTTGGGATATTAGTGAAAGTGTTGCTCCAGTGTCATATATAACTGAGATGGGGTGATCTTTAATTAGAAGTATACCTTCCAATTGTCCAGAATTTCCCACTGCATTTGCTTCTGCTTTGCCCTCAAGTGCTCCTACCTTTTCTCCTTTTTTGAATTCTGGGCAATTCTTTTTAATATGACCTTCTTTCCCACAGTTGTAGCAATTGAATGGGGTTTTCTTAGCTGCTTGACACCTATTACTCATGTGTCCTTCCTTACCACAATTGTAGCAAATGATCTTCTTCTTGACTTCTCCACTGGTTGCTCCTTCAACCTTCTGATTGGAATTCTTCTTGTCATAAGGGTGAGCTCTATTTTTCCCCTTCTTATTGTTGTTGTTAGCCCTCATGCTCCTGAATTTTTCTCTGGCATTATCATGTTGTTCAAAAGAGAGAGTGAGGTCTATGACTTGATCAAATGTTTTGTCTTTGTATGGTAGCATTGCTCTACTTAAATTAGCATT
Source organism: Allium fistulosum (assembly GCA_030737815.1). NCBI lineage: Eukaryota > Viridiplantae > Streptophyta > Magnoliopsida > Asparagales > Amaryllidaceae > Allium > Allium fistulosum. The sequence goes on along the minus strand of CM060904.1, from coordinate 1,307,208,931 downwards.
AAGTCCTTGAATAAATCTGGAATTCTTTGATTCTTCATTCCCTATGAGCATGGTTCCATACTTAGATAAACTCTCAAATTTTTGAGTGTATTCAGTCACACTCATTGATCCTTGCCTCAATCTTATGAACTCCTCAAGCAATGATGCATTAGCTGTTGCTGGGACAAATCTGGCCTCAAGCATGTCCTTAAATTGATCCCATGTTATCTCATTTTCTGGCTTTCCTGTGATAATAACCTCCCACCAATCAAGTGCTGCTCCTTTGAGTCTTCTGGAAGCAATTTGCCTTTTCCTTTGATCATTTATTTGCATGTCTGCAAATATCCTATCCAAAGTTCTTAGCCATGTTTGCAAACCCATCACTCCTTCAGTACCTTCAAAATCCTTGCCCCCTAAGTTTGAGAATGTTTTCAGTAGCTTAGACAACTCCTCATGAGGATTCTCTTCCCTTTGCACTGCTCCTTCCCTAAATGCCCTCACCAAATCTTGCAAATTGACTAATGGTGTTGCATTGGAGGGTCCTGCTCCATGATTTGGTGGTCTTCCTACCATGATTTGCTATACAATTTACATAACTAGTTAGTTTAATTTGTAATTTAATTGTTTCAGTGGTTTTATTTGCACTGAAAATATTGTTATGTATTTGGTCTCATAAGATTTTATTCCTATAAGACAATTTGATCTTTATTTCTGCTATGTTTAATAACATAGCTCTGATACCAACTGAAGTGACCCACTTTTCTTCACATATAATTTTTAGTGAATTTTAGTTAGGAATTTTTTTTTACTAAGGGATCACCTCTCTTCTACCTCCTTTTATTTCTTTTAATTAATTACCCAAGATCCTGAATTTTACTAATATAAATATATTAGTATTTAAATCAATTCCTATCATTTATATATGAGGATATAAATATGTTTCTTTGCAAATCAGAGTGTTTAAAGTAGCAAAGAATTTTAATTCACACAATATTTTTCATAGTTGAAATGTCTTGTGTCACATAACTTGTTTCTACACTTATATCTCTTCACTGACTCAAGATTGACTAATACTAAATACAAATATTATCACCTTAATGAGACTCAAGATTGACCAATGCATAATTCAGATTTTATCTTCTTTTATAATGACTCAAGATTGACTAATACAAAAATAAAGTATTAGTTCCTCATATTTTCATTTGTATTGTTTTCCAGAGTTTTCATTAAACCAAATTATTTGATTTGTGGTCTAATATCCCATGGGTTTGATTCTGGGGTTTCAGTAATTCATACCTGTTATTTAGAAATGATAGAAGATGTCAAAACATAATTTGATTAATGATTCAAGGGTTTATCTAGCCCAGATTCATGGTTTATACACAAACATGCACCAAACATGCACAAAACATGCACAAGCAATTCAGTTCAATCAAAATGCATATATTCAGGTTTATAAAACATGTAATGATCATGTAAGTGATAGGGTTGTGTGCTGATTTAGAAATCATACCAAACTTTGCTAATAAAACTGGAAAACATATTGAACTTGGTTTTGAAAGATCTTTGCATATTCTGAATGATAAGTGAGCAAAAGTAATGTTCTGGATTTCTAAATACTTAACCAAATTACTCTATTTTCTTACTTGATGCATTGAATCTTTTGATCTACTTCTTTTACTAAACTTGCTACTTCAATCATATGTTTGATGTCATTTCTAGGTTTTATCAAAATTCAAATCCTAAAACCTTAGCTACTTATGATTTCCAGGTTCTATAACATCATATTCTTAGTCTTATTCTGGATTCAACTTATGACTTGATTTCTTTTCAAATTAGCATTACACTATGGATTTACTTGCTTCAGAAAGTTGAAGCATATGGCTTCAGACATATGCATGCACTTGTATCAATTACAAGCCATGTATAGGCCCTTCTGGTTAGCCATGGTCAAGCTCAAACTCATCTACTGTAACTCTTGTACATTCTCTTTTAACACAACTTAACTACTAATACAAGGTTTAGTTGCAATTCAAATTAACTTGTACTATGGTCTTGTTTGCTTCAGTGATTTCAAGCTTACACATGAACTTGTATTAGTTACAAGACATGTAAAAATCTTGCTGGCTAGCCAAGACCAAATTTAAACCCATCAACTCATTACTTTGACTAACATTCATTCAAAAACAACCCATAATCCTATCTGAAACTTAATCAATAGTAGCAAGGAGAATATGTCCATATATCAGATTATATGGCATACTTCTCATTCATCATAGCTTACTGGATTTAATTCCAGAGCATATTACTTTGATCAACCACTCACAAGCACATATAAATGCATAAGTCTTACATGTTCATTACAAGGAAACAAAGCACTAAGAATTCTGGACACACATAATCCTTAAGAATGTTTTTGCCCAGATTATTTATTACAAATAAAAACTTCTACTTCTCTAAAGTATTTTAAAACAGCAAGCTCTTCAAACACCCATGCAAGCAGAGCTACTATGCCTCTTTCCCTGCAGCAGTACCTGGAACTGCCTCAATGATAATGAGACACCCCATAGTTAGCAAAGGCAACAAATAGGGTCAAAAATAAATTCTGGTATGAGTGAAATCAAAATATAATAACTTGTCATTTTCTAATTATTGTGCTGATAATTCATATACTTTATGCTTATTTGGAATTATAATGTAAACTGGGTATATATATAAGCCCCTACTTACACTCATGCACACAAGCATCCATTCATCCATTCAATTCAGTACATATGTATACATACTACTATGGATTAACTCATTTTAATACCATAGCTCAACTCTCAAGCTCAGTTTATCAATTTTAATTTGGTCTTAACTTTTTGCCATTGAACACCATGTGTGCATTGCAAGGGACTCAATTATGTTAACTCCTGCATAGAGGCCTACAGGACTTAAACAAGTCATGCACATATCCGTCATCCCCCTTATGATGAATAGATCAAGGCTCTACTCCTAGATTAGCTTTATAATCTAGTGACCATTCTCATTTTCTTTCAGAAAAATTTATTAACTCTTGAAATGCTTTTTTATTATTTTCTTCTTTCTCATAAATCAAAGAGAGTTAAACTCACTCAGGGATTTCAGCCAACCATACTACATTCATGAAAAGAATACCATATCTCATTTTCCAGTTATTTTATCAAAATATGTTTTAACACTTGTATGTCTCCTATATTCAGGAATATCATGATCACTTAAACAAACCTAGTGAAATCATATAAAATCCTTATACTCAATTCTACTGTGAACATAGGGTAAGGTTTTTGAGAAAAACCCATAAAACATTTTAGCTTAAGATCTGAACAAACAGCACATAAATAATTTATTGCATTGTTCATCTCATTTTTAAAACAATCTAGACATAAGCATGAATCTCCTTTATTCACACTGCCTAGTTTATTTCCCAGTAATACCCTACTTCTCAATAAAATGTATTTATCTTACTAAACATATTTATAAACTGATGTTTTAAGGTACTGGATCCATATCAGTGATCAAGGTATTTTTCTTATCAAACAATTAATCAAAACAAATCAAAGCATCAACCAAAGATTTATCAAAACACCAACCAGACTCAGCATTCATTTATTCAGAAAAATAGATCAAGCACAAACATGATATGGTTTTTATAAAATAATATGGCTGCCCTTAACTTGGGTCTTAATGCCTTAAACCTCATAAAAAATTTTAATCACTCACCTTCCTTCCTCTTTTCCCCGAGAATACTTTAACTTGAAAATGGCTTTGGTTTGCTCTTCTTTCTTTTCTTAATATTTTTTGTTTTTTGAAATGAGACTGCTGCTAACCCCTTTAATTTTTAAAACATTGTTTAGGGTTTTAGTAGGGTGAAAAAAACCCATCTTATCCCTACACAAATGAGAGAATTCTGCATATGATGTTATGGCTAGAAATGCCATTTTCTTTTTGATTTCCATTTCGGGTATTTTCAGTTGCTTTAGCTTTTTTTTCTTCTGGTTTGCATGCTATTTGCATGTTTCATACACACACCTTATTTTCATGTGACTTTCTTACATTATTTATTTTCTTAAGACTAATCTGTAATGTATACATGTATATCCTTTTATCAATTAATTCCTTGTTAATGTTTCAAGCTATTTGTTTTCTCTTGATATATAAAATGTATTCATATATTTAATTACCATAGTGTTTTCCTTATTACTTTATATTTTTCCTGGTTGTAAAAATATAACATATGGTAATGTATAATCCATATATACACTCAGTCACATTTCCTCATTCCTTCTCTCTGAAATACCATTTCCTTCTTATTATTTATTTTCAATTACTATAAAAGTCTACTTTTATCATTTTATTCCTTTCTGACTATTTATATTCAATATATATATACATATGAATATAAGACTTACTCATACTTAGTTATTTTCTTCTCATTATTATTTTATTGAAAACAACTATACCCTTCATTATATATTTAACTTATTCTCAATATTTATTTTCAAAATATATTTTTCCTTGAAAATTCTCCTTTCACTGATTTTATTAAAATTATTCTTATCTCAATAATTTGGGTCTTCACAAAAAAGGTACGTAATAGATTTAGAAATTTAAACTGGTTGATGATTTTATACCCCAGATACAAGGGGCCACTTGGTTTTTGTTTTCTTTTGATTGGTTTGGGGCCCGCAGTGGCAATTTGTAGTTTTTCCAATCGAGCCGTGCAAAGGAGGTGCTGTCGAAAATTTCCATAATATTTAGAAATAATTAAGTAATAATTCAATAGATTATTTTAAATAATAATTTTTTTAACCTTAGGAGTCTGATAACATTTTCTTCCTTGAGAATTCCGGGGACGAAATTCTTTTAAGGGAGGGAGAATGTAACAATCTAGAATTTTATTCATTGAATTTTAAATGTTTAATTAATTTTAAATATTTAAATAATTAGATTTTGGAATTTAATAACTTATATTCAAATATAAGGATCACTTAAATATTTGAATTTGTGACTTTAATATTCATTTAATTGGGTTTAACAATCTTATTTGACTCCTTTTAATTAATAAATAATATTGGTGAATTGAATTTGTAAATTTAATTACAAAAATAAATAGATCGGATAAATATCGATTTTGGATCGAAAACATAAAACAATATTTAAAATGTGTGAAATTATAATTCCAGGGTACTATCTTGGATTTTGACGAAACTAGTGTCATTAGAATCGGAATAATAAGCTGTTATACATCGACGGGTTTTGTAGCGATTGGACATACCGTCTGATCGTATGAGCTCGAAACGCATAGTGATTAATTTTTGGAGAATTAAAATAATATAATTGGATTTAAAAAGCTAACTTCTATATATGATAGAATTAGGTCCCGATAATAGTTCCATTAAGTTTGGAATATGGGTATTTAGCTAGGAATGCTAGTGACCATGCCTCGATTGAAGGTCGTGAATAGTTACGGTTAGAAAATCTATAAAAGGGCCATCATCCCTCGTTTTATTTTTCCAAACCATAACCAAACCCTAACAGCCGTTTTAAACTTCCCACATCCAACAGCCACCAATAAACGAAGCCGCTAAAGGCCATTTCAGTTGAAGGTCCTAACTAGGGAAATGTTCGGCTAGGTGAGTTAGGCACGTTGACCGGTTGGATCGTTGTTTGGAGGAACAAGATTGCACGAAACTTGGGTTGACCGAAGTTCGGTATATGGGTTGGTCGGGGAGCATCAGGCGTCGAGGTAGGTTATGGTTGGTCGTGGGGGGTCCGCCGTGGTCTAGGGAGCTTGCAGGTGTAGTGCGGCAGCGTATTTATAAATTCTTTTTATATATTTCATTTTTAAAAATCTCTTTCTTAAACAATTTACGGATAGTTAAGTACAACTTAAACAAAAATTTATTATTTTATTTTTCAATTCAGTTTCCTTTAAAATAACCCAATTTCTAGTATAAATATTTTTATATCCAAAATTTCTTTTATTTCCTCCAAATTCCAAAGAATAATATTTATGGTATTTAAAAATACCAAAATTAAAGGCCAGTGTTACTATAATAATTCAAATTTCAACAATAATCGATAACATATTATCTGCACACATCATATATCACTATATATGAAAAATAAACAATATATTTGAGGAATCCAGTTGGATCCCTCCAACCTATTTCCCTACATCCACAGATGTTAATACAACATAAAAATACCAATTCCACTTCGAGTAGGATATCGCGGTATATAGGGTCATCCGCTATTATGCGGGGAGCATAGGGTCTCATCCGCTATAATGTGCGGGATTATCACTCCATATACTAGTGTATATATATACTACTATATATATAATATATTATTCCACAAATAATAATTTATAAAATCAACCAAACAACCAACAACTTAAATTCAACATTTTTAAATTATTCTAGCAATCCAAATGAGTGAGATTTTACTCACCTTGATTTATTTTGCAACCCACTCCAATTTTAATAATATAAAATCTCGGTTAACTCCAAAAATCCCCAAATAAATTTTGCTGCGTAGAACTCATCGATATGAATCCATTTTCGCTTATTTCGTAATTTTCGACCTCGCAAGAAAATGATATGAAGTTTATAAATTTCAATTTTTATTAATATCGATTTTTTTTATAAACTACGGTAAATAGGAAAAATATTTAATTACCTTACTGCTATAACCAACTCCATCACGCTCCCGGCCTCCAATGCCTTCGACCAACACCTCTGACAACCCCCCTACCATCGCCTGCAACTTCGCGCAACCACACCCACTCAAGACGCCACTATCGGCTGCCTGTGATTCGAGCGCGACTATCCCGAGCCCACCCCTTCAACCTTCGACTACACCAGTTTCAAACGCCGCTGCAGCCTCACGGCGACCTTACGCACTGCCGCGACAATCGCCTACTTGCGACTTCTCATTCACGATCGCCACCCTCCTTCGTTGCTTCTCCGTCGCGACGCTGATGCTACTATGCTCGAGTTCGAAGCCTCCTCTCCCAGGCATTTGCGATTCGACTTCGTATTTTTTTAAAGTCGAACGAGGATTTGATTTCATACTTTTTTTTCTATTTCGATTTCGAATCGAATTTGTTTCCCTCCTTTTGCTTTCCATCAATTTGGTTTGAATTGGAAAGAAAGAAAATTAACGCGGTTGTATAATGTGCCGAACGATCGGCCAGCAAACTCGATCGTTTTGATTTGCTTCTTTTTTTTTCTTTCGTGAATTTTTTGAACTGAAGAGAAAGAAATGAGGGGAAGACGTGATTTATGAATGAAGGGTTGCGTATTAGGCTAGATGTACAGTGATTTGAAAAGGAAGAATAACAGCTGACGTGAATTGAAAAGGTCAAGTCAAATATATATATATATATATATATATATAAAATTTTAAAACGTCTCGATTTTCACAACTCAAAATCTCGAACCCCTATCGAGGCATGCCGCTAGGCATTTATAATGTTATACCCTTATTTCAAACACAATGGAAAGGGTTTCGAGTCCTAATTCGATCGTATGGAGAAGATAGCTTTTTAGACCCAATTATTATATTAAATTTCGATATAAATTTCAACGCGTTTATATCCCGTACTATCAAAAGATAACTCCAAATGCTACGAAATTTTGAAGTCCAATAATAATACATTATTACGGATCCAATGGAACTGGTTTCGTCGAATTTCGAGACTGTGCCCCGGATCGCTATTTTACTCGTCGATGAAATCGACAATTTCAAAAATTTACGAAATCGCTTGAAATTCTAGTTTTAAAATCTTATTAACTCAATTATACTTCCACATTCAATATTTAAAACCATTTAAATATTCCAAATCAAACATCGAAAAAAATCTGGGTAGTTACATTCCTCCCCCCTTAAAAGAATTTCATCCCCGAAATTGCTAAGGCAGGATAATGCTCCAAACCCATTACTTATCAAAACTCACTTAGTTAAAATTTGATATTCACTTTTCTAATCTTTTGTTTCGCCCAAAACAATTAGTTTCCAATTCTAATTCCAAAATCCTTTATTTCAATTTCAATTTGAAATCAATTTGTCGTTAACAAAAATTTTCCAAAATTTTTTCTAACACCCTAAATTTCTGATTTTTTTGGCAAAGTCACCTTTGTACGAAGAGCCTTTTGCAATATGACAAGAGAGATAAATATATATACATCGACCCACACTATCGAAAAACAAAATATATATATATATATCAATATTTATATTTTATAGTATTTAATCCGAAAACGTACCTTATTTAGCGTTTTTAAGCATTATTAAGCAAGCAAGTTACTTCATATGCAAATACACAATCCAAATCTAGTCCGATAGCCTCCGGTTACCTGTACTTACTCAATTTAAACCCGTAAGTATCAAAAAATGAAATTTAATCACATTTCATTCATTTAAATGGTTAAAATACATAGATTTCATAAACAATGCATGCTAACATATATTTATAAGCAATTATGAGATTCCCATACTAATTTAGTTACTCCCAACAATCCATATACCATTTCATTCAATCCGAAATGATTTACAACCAAATTTATTTGCATTCAATTCATTTTTATTTCAAACAAACTCATATCCATTCCAAATTGATTTAAAAATCAATTTATTCACATTCAATTTATTCATAGAATTTTATTTACTTCTGTTTACGTCAAACACCAAATTTTTTATGCAAATTCAGCGATATTCATTTAATAGAATAATCATTTTAGTTTATAGCTATTTTAAATTGATTCCAAATCAATTTATATTTAATTTTATTCTATTTCAGATTTGTTCACAATCAATTCACTTGCATTTCATTCATATCCATATTCATTATATTCAAATCCAATTTATTTAACTCGGAATCATTTCGTGCTAATTTATTTATGAACCATTTCATAAATTTATTTAGACCGAGTTTTTATTCAAAATATTTACTTAAGTTAATCCGTTTAGTTTTAAATTATTCCAACTATATAACTTAAGTTTATTTTCATTTCAACCAACTTTCAGTTCATTTATTAATTAATTTAATTAGTTCATTTACTTTATCCACTTCAAATTTTAATTCCATACTCGAATTCATTCTCGATTTATTTAATTCGTATACAAGGCCACATTCAAATTATTTACGCTTTAAACTAAATTTGTTTATATTCAAGTCATCACTATTCCAAACCATTTCTATTTTATTCGACAATGTTTCCAATTATAATTAATTCGCTTACCATCTAAGTCGAATTTTATCTACAACCCAAGTTCTATTTCCAATATCCATTTTTAATCCATAATCCAATTTTAACTTAACCAAGTTAAATTCCATCTTCACATTCATTTAACTAATTAATTATCTAATTAGTTCACTTCAAATTTATAACTAAATATCTTATTTTTAACTCAAAAATCACTTCTTCTAATTTTCTCGAGTTCAAATTCCTTTTTATAATTCAAGTTTGGATTTAATTTCCTTTACCAAAATATCAACCATTTTTATTTTGGGTTTTCTGTTTCACTTTTCCATTTTATAAGTCACACAACTTATTTTCCACATTTCTATCAATTATATACTCGAATATATTCACATTTTATTTTTAACTCGAGATTACATATTTATTTATAGCCTAAGTATATTTTTATTCCGTTAACTTCAATTTTTATAAGCTATTCCAATTTATTTATTCACAATTCCAATTCTTCACTTGAATTTTATTTCATTTAAAATTTATCCATATGGTTATATAATTATTTCACAGCTCGAAATTTATATTTAATTCAATTCGACGTTATTTCTAATCCAATTCAAATTTTATAACTTATAGTTATATATTCTATTTGTAATTCATATATATATTCAATTCAATCAACCATTAATATTCATTTCAATTCATAATTAATCCACATTCCTTCGTCACCTTATTTATCACTTAGTAATCATTTCATCAAATTCATCTAACAACTTGAGTTCATATTCAAATTGTTATTAATCAGCATTTCGAATCATATTCCATTCACTAATTCATTTTCAATTCAATCCTTTTAATTAGTTCACTTCACTAATTTATTCCTTCACTTAATTTAAGTTAAATTCCATTTTAACTTTCTCAATTAAAATTTTTATTCCAAACTTTAATTTTCACACTTCTTTCCTATTAATATCATCTTCCATAGGATTCCAGAAATTTTAAACACCCGGTATTTATTTCAAATTACTTTGGAATCATATATATATATATATACACATACACACACACACACCTTTTTTTGTTTAACAAACCATTTCCTTCGAATTTCAAAATCAACCTGATTCCAAAACAATTCCTTCGGAATTTTCAAAACAATCACTTGTTTTCACCGAAAAATCTCCATATCAATTTACTATGGTAGCAATTCGCCACTTAGAAACTCGAAAATGAATACTGATGATGCTGCAGTCATCACCAGGATTATTTTTCAACGACTAAAGTGAGTACAGTGCTATATCACTTCCAAAATCCATTTAAAACCATTTTTCTATTCAAAAATATCTCTAAAATAATAATACTATTATTTAACCTCAAACAATTGGGAAAATACTTCTAAAATCTCCGGGATTTAATTTTCCAAATTCTGGTTTGAATCCATTTTTAGTTCCTAACTCATTTGTATAATTCATACTTGTACAATCTAATTTGGGTTTATAACTATTCCAAATTTTTAAATCTTATTTTGGTTATATAATAACAACCAAACACATCAATCTACTATAATAATTTCTAGAAAATTATTCCTTTTATATCAAAATATAATTTGGGTAAAATTATTTCATCTACCAGCTTCAAAACCATACTGTGTCGAATTAACCTATTCAAGTGTTTAGAAACTCCTATCGATTTAGTGGCGTCCCACTACTCGAACAGAATTTATATACCACTCAACAGAAAAATTAACACTATATAAAACCATTTTTATTCACTAACAAATACGCGCTCATATCTATTATTACACTCAACTCATTCTAGAGTACTACTGACTCTATCTCTACCGAGTAATCCCCACCAGAGCCAAGGTTCTCGCTTAACCTTCAGCTCTGATACCAAATGTAGCGACCCGTAGTTCTGTACCCTTTGAGTTGATGAAAATTCACTCATGTTCAACCCAAATTGTATGAAAGAGTGAATAACTAGGGTAAAGAAGAAGAAAGGGATATAAGAAAATTAAACAATAACACATAATCACACAATCGCAGTGGAACAATTTATAATAGGTAATAACAGATTTTAAATACAAGAACCATGCTGTTAATATACATACCATATTCAGAGTACAATATACAACAATCAATCTGGACAGTTTAATAACTTGTTGTAACGACCCGCCATTTTGGACCATTCGCATCCATTATAAGTGTATAGGTAGACACTCATGCCGGAGTTGAATTTCTCAAAATACCGCGTTGTTAATTTAAATTTGGCAAAACTGAACATATACAGTAAATAAATAATCACAGAACACAGACACAGAGTAATAATTGCAGCGGAAATAAAAGAGATAGTAGTTCATGAAGCTACTATATGAATATATATAAAATACATCAGAGTTTACAACAGAAGAGTAATACGATACATCAGAGTTAAACCAGATACAACGGAAGAGTAACCGATACAAATCAGAATACATCACTGGAATCATCGAATATCTGAAAGCTGGATAGATAGCTGGATCTCCAAGCGAAGCTCCAACTCCAAAGGTGAGTCTCGAAAGCTGAACTACTCAGTCTGACCCGAGCGTAAAGTAAAAACACAAAACACTCGAGTCAGGATTAACATTCTTATATTAATAAATCCAACTCAAGTGAAATAGCAATTGAAATACAAGTAACTCAAAGGATGTTTGGAATAACCATCCTTTAAGGATCCGTTAAACTATCTACTATGTAGTAATGTACGATAAGTAGATAATGTCTATCAGTAATATAAAGATATCAAAATAGCGTTAAGTCATGGCCCATTCCACCCTTAACACATTTTTATTCCCACAAGCATATACAAGACCGTAGTTTCCCCAAAACCGGAAGTCACCAGAGGGCAATCCATATACTCAAGGTACAAAACAAATTCGTAGTGGTCGCGCATAAATGGAATACAAGTATGACAAGGCACATGAGGCTATACCCAAGATAGTGATACTACCGTTCGCCTGATCCGGGCTGGTGAGAACGCAACGCCGCAGCGCCCGCAACACCGTGAGACAACACTCCCAAAATCAAGGGTGCACCAATCGACAATAAGTATAAGTAGTTCGAAGAAGTGTGTCCACTTGAGGTATCAATCCTCCATTGGCCCGGCACAGCTCCTGTTTTAGTCATTTCCAATTTGACACAAGTGTCAAGGCTATCCATTATCGTTCACTTTCTTCAGTCAACACGTACATCATTTCAACCACTTCATTCTGGATCATCACTCCGCGCATAGTTATTAAAGTGGTTTCGGTTCAGATAGAGAGTATATCCATTACCGATCCCGGTCTCTTTAATAACTTTCGTAATTATTACACCGATTGGTCGTTTATATATTTCAAAAACCAAATCAAATTCAATTGGGATTCGTAAATCAACATTCATTTGTCTTTCAAAACCGATTTCCAATAATTTACGTTTCAAAACTTCCAAATTATCATTTCACCATCTTATAATTCAATTTCAATTTCTATTTTAAACAATTCAAATATCAATTTAAATTCGTATATAAGATTCAATTCCGAAATCATTTAAATCAATTTAATTTAACATTCAAATCAGTTTAACTTCATTTATCGATTTTATTCAATATTCGTTAAGTAAATTTATCATTCAAATCAATTATATTAAATTTCCAATTCATCAAATCAAATTCTTTAATTTCAAGTCTTACATTAATTTCAATAAATCGCATTTTCATTTCTTGTTAAAGAAATTCAATTTCACTTATTTAATTACTTAAGAAAATTTCCAAAACTTAATTAATAAAGAAACTCAATTTCAATTATTTACGAAGTAAAATCGACTTATTCAAAAGTTCTAATTTTTCTTATTAAAGAATTTCAAGTCAATTTAATCATTAAATAATTCAATCCTATTTAATTATTTAATAATTCAAAACTTAATTATTAAATAATTTCAAGGTTTAATAATTTCAAACTTAATTATAATTTCAAACCTAATTATTAAATCATTTCAAAGTTTAATAATTTCAAACTTAATTACACTTTCAACTTAATTATTAAATCATTTCAAAGTTTAATAATTTCAAACTTAATTCAATAATTTCAAACTTAATTATTAAATCATTTCAACTTAATTCAATTATTTCTCAAATTAAACAACGTTCTTTCATCAATTTCTTTATTAATATTTCATTTCAGATTATTAAATACTCACGTTTAAATTTTCATTAAATTCAATTTCCAACTTCGTTTCAAAACCATATTATTTATTCAAATAAAATCTTCATTTTATTTTTAAATCAAATTATTGACCAATCGGGTTTTATTTAATTTCCTATCCTAGGTAAAAATTCAATTTGGGTATTTATCATTTCAACCCGATTCCAATTCAATTCAAAATCAAAACATATCAAAGGGAACTTGCAGTGTGATAACTGGGATGGTGTCAAAGTAAATAAACAAGCAATAACAACAATAAATATCAATCCAATAATCAATTCAAATAATCCCGAAATAACCGTATTAATTCGCATTGTTATTTGTACGAATTAATATAATTATTTCTAGAATCTACACTATCATTTCATGCAGATTAAAGATTATTACATTACAGTTTCACTTGTCATCTATTTACAATTTCATACATCATCCATTTAACAACATACATTCAGTGGTTCAAAGTGTAATTAAACAAATCCTACGTGTCAATAACTTAAACAGTTAAAAGGGGTCATATTATACAAATGTCGGTTAATCAAATTTAACATTTAATTATCCTATATCAAGTTCAATTTCATACTATTTATCATTTTAACATTAACAATTTAACGTCCAATATAAACATCAACAACCAATCAATTATCAGCCAAACTGTATTATCATCGCATAAATAATTAACAGATAATGGTGTCAGGTGTCATAGGTAAACTGATACAGGTAATACAGTGTAAATATCAAACAGCAGCATATTTCAATTGTCATTTCAGTTGAAATCAAATTTAATACATAAAAGAACGTTAATCGTGAGTGAGTGCTCACCTTTCGAGGCTAGATAGATTTGACAAAAAAATGAGTTACGAATCCAAGCACGAATTCCGAAGCAAAGCCCGATGGACCCAAGTTCGACGATCAAAGTGAAGCTGGATTTTGAAATTTACGAAATCAAATTAGAAATGGATCGATGATGGTAAATATTATAGGTAAAGTTATATATATAACTATATATAACATATATAAAATTTATATTCAAAATTTCAAATACATGTTAAATTAAACGGTTATGTATTTCCAACTTATTGTTTTAAATTAAAACACAAGTATTAAACTCATTATATAATATATATATATGCACTTTAACCAAAATGCATTCAATACATATATATGACTTATATACATATAAACTGAGACTACATCTTTATATATACATTGATATACAGATATAACTTATATACCGCCTAATATATATATATATAATAGTACTAGTTTCATTACACAACTTAAAAAATGAATCCATATACAAACATCGAAAATATATAAATATATATATAACCAAATGTTTTGATATACAAACAGATCATGCTTATTTATAAAACATAGACAACTTATAAACCCACTATAAATACATATATAAAGCAGATCTTTGAACCTTTTCTATCAAATAACAGACCCCAAATCTACTTATACAATTTTATATATAAAGATAGGGATTATATATACTCTCAACATATACATATACAATCAACAAAATTCACGACTCTCATAAAATATAAATGAGAACTGACGCGTATGCATAAGTATATATAGAAAACAACATATTTTATAAACTAACACAATAATATATAATATGCCGAAGCCAAATTTTGAAACATGTATATGTATAACTGGTTGGAAAGAATCAACCTGTTTATGCTAAAACTTTTCATACTGAATATGTAATACATATCTATATAACATACTCAAACAACCTTTATAAAATACATACATACATATAAGTCAGATTTGTAACTAATATATGTAGAGCCTATGCTTTAAAAATATCTTCCATATAATTTAGAATGTTACCCTGAATAGTATTTGCAATCCATCAAACATATATACACATTAAACAATACCAACATAAGTCAGTATACAGGCTGGCACTAATCTACTTTCTTCAGAGAGGCTACTGTGCTATCAATCTATATGCGGCCTTAAATATATGCCGACAACACGCATGCAATATGTATATAATATATTTAAAAATCAATGTTCATTATAAATCAATATGAACTTGCTTCGTAAAATATAATTGACATTTTATGTCAAGAAACAGTCATATACCCTTATGTTAGTAAGCTATAGATTCTATAGACCAAAATATATAGAGCAAACTATTATAATTTTCTTCATTGAAAACAAAGCAGAATACACTGCATGACTTATAAAAAAAATAAAAAAAATAAAAATAACTTAATATACTATATATATAATTAACAAATAAAAGAACCTATATAGAACTAATATAAACTGTAAATACAGTAACTCACCCAACCAACATACAGAACATAACTTATTTTATAAGATATCTATGCTACTGAAACATGTCATATATACTAATACTTCAAATACACACAATCAGGATAGATCCAAAAATCAAAACAAAGCAAGGTAGAAAAGAAATTGTTAGACACAAAGTATTTATAGATATGTTACTAATTTATTTCTAAGTCTGTTCAAAATATTAATATAAGTCTATATAAGTAAACCTTTTAAACACTTACGCATGCAAATGAGAATGAGGTGGCGCGGCAGTCGGGACGAGGAGTGGAGGAGGCGTGATGAACTGGAAGGAGCATGTGGATCGGGTTGTGTGGTGATGTGCCTCGACAGAATCAAGAGAGGGAGGAAGTTGGAGGGGACGGCGAGCTGTGAGGTGATGGAACGTGCTGAATTTTGACTCGGAGGTGCGGTGCGGCTTTGGTGACGAGGACGCGTGGGAGGGCGTTGACGTGGCCGGTGGTCCATGCGGTAGTAGCTGGAAACGATGGAGATGGTGGCGGTTAAAGCGGAGAGGGGAAGGTGATGGTTATGAGGCCGAGGCGGGGTTTGAGGCTAGGGGTGGTTGGCTGAGATGGTTTCACGAGATGAGTTTTCTTGAGTCTGTTTTCTAGTGGAGGAGGAAAATAAATGTTGCGTGAAAGGGAGGTGTTAGGGGAGAGGCAAAATGGTGGAATGGAAGATAGGAAGTACAGCAGTTTTAGTGCATAGTAATTATCTCGGAAGACCAAACAATGAAGCTAAAGGAAAGTAATGACCATTGGGAATAGAGAAAAGCATGCACGATAATTCAGGAAATGGTTATTGCAAGTAGCTGATGGTTGTTTGATTTCAAGGTGGGAAACGAATGGACACAAGGAATTCAAAAGGCTCAAATACGGAACCCGATACGGTTAACCATTCGCAAATTCCGCCGAGTACCGAATTCTGAAACACTCAAATGAATATATCGTGGTGATCAGCGTGATGAGACGATCAAAACGGTATATAGATGTCAGTGGTACGATCATCCGATAAAAATCGATATCGGTACCAGAATACTGCTATTTTGCAGAAAATAAGAACGACGGAGCAATAGATGTCCAAATTTTGAAAAACGACAAACTGACATCTTGCTCAGAAGATGGTTTAGAATTTTTCTATGTAAAAATATTTAGGTTTGGAAAACGTTTTAATTTCAACGCTTTTTAACTGATTAAATTGAAGTGAATTTACGCGCGAAATAAACTTCCGTATTTTCGGACGAAAATTTACCAGTCGCTATGTTTAACTAGACGTATTCCAAATATTAAATTTTTATTTCAAAATTTTATCGTTTAAAATTTCACAAAATTTCAACTAATTACGTTATTAAAACAGTTGAAATTTTACGGGTCGTTACACTTGTCCTCACACATCGGAAATACAAAATCTGCGAAAATACGTCTTGTCATCCAGCTCGTCTCCTGAGCTCTATAGCATCCTATCCTGAATCTGTAATACTCAGTCTGAACCGAGCATTATAATAAAATAACACCCGAGTCAGTTTGGAAAACCAGTGTGAGAAAACACACTCAATTTGAATTATTAGAGCTATCAAAATCCTTTGAAAAACAAAGGTATCTTGTAAGACCGCGTCACACATAAACACAACGGGATTTTACCTTACGATAACCAAAACAATTTTATAGAAAATCCTCTGATATTACAATAGTGTCTAAGTACAAATACTTATTCAAATAGCCAAAATTGTTACATTAATTAAATTCCAGCATACTAGGCTCTACAAACAAAACTGTGAGGCTTGTATTGGAGAATGGATTCCATTCGAATGATTGGGCCACTGGGGTACCGCCCATCATAGTACACCTCTAGAACAATGTACCAAGGACCATCGCCGGCATCCTCTACTACACAAGACCGGCCTACCCCTAACCTGGATAGACCGAATATGTTATCACCCCGGGTGTTCCCACCCTTACTATTGAGCGCTCATTCTTTCATGCACAACCATATCCATAATATAAAGATTTTCGATGACATCTAGAAAAGTGATAACATACCCTAATTGGGTGCGACCCACTTAGCCTTGTTGCATCTCCCCGTTTTAGTCATTCTCGGTTGATGATGCTTGAGGCTAAGCGTTACCTCTCAAGGAACAATTCTTCTTAGAATGCTCATCGTCCTCCAATGACGATGTTCTGATAGCATTCATCCATACAAGTTGTCCTGGGTTTGGACAAACCGAATCACCGTCTTCATTATCTTCACGGTATTCATTTGTACGTTCAAACTGCATCGAAGTGGTTTTCGGATAATTAAATCCGATCCCAGTCTCTTCGAAACGATTAACGAAATTGGCCAATATTGATAGTCGGTTATTTAACTATCAATAAAACATCCATAAGCAATCATCTGGCCTTACTATAATTTTCCAAAAATATTCTCAAAATATCGTTATAAGATATATATATTCAAACCCTTCCAATATTTCAATAGTGGAAATCAAATTTAATTTCTTCAATCCTTAACAGGATATTTTCAAGTCATTTCAATACTTAGAATATTTTTCTCGCTTCTAATTATAATTCATTCCTTTGAAAATATTTTCTATAATAAAAATCTCAAAGTTAACTATTTTCAAATCCTTTCCATCCAATACTTAGGAATGTTTATAAGTATATCCCTAAGATTCTTATCTCTAATATTTAGGAAATAGTCTTTTTATTTCACATTTCTCAAACTCCTTTACAAATTTTATTTGTAGTTTCCTTAACCCGCTTTTTTTTTACAAATTCTATAAGCCCCGGAATTCATTAATTCATAAAATTTCCAAAATCGATTATACTTATCTATACTCCCAACTACCCATTTCTAACTTCCTTTCTATGAATTTTTACTCCGTTTACGAAGTTCTCGTATTTTAACACTTGGAAATTTCTTTAAGTTTCCCAGAATCCCACTATAAGATTTCTCTTCTAAAATCATATCCGTTTAATAAACTTCGTTTCCAATCTCGAGAGGATTTACAAATAAATTCAATCTTTTAAAACTATATATATAAAATAAGTATTTTTAAGTAATAGTAGTTTATTTTTAAAATATGTTTAAGTAAACCAAAACATTCCAAATAACATCGATAACTCATATCCAAATCATTTTTAATAACTAATAAATTTACAAAGCTGATTAATAAAATTAGAATTTATTTCAATAAATATTAAATATTATAATAACTAACTTTTCGAAATATCCTAAATCTAAATAATAGTTTAAGTTATATAGAATAGTAATTAAAAAAACCCCATTTAAACAATTTTTAATTTCTCGACAAAAAACTATTTTAAAAATCCAATATTGCCAAATCCAGTTTATAAATCCCTCTCGATTCGTATCACATCGATTATATCTAAATTTTACCACCATTGTGACGACCCGCAAATTCGTACCCTTTGAATCGACAATAAACCACACGTGCCTGACCCACAAAGCACAGACTTATGGAAAGTCAAGAGAAAGAAAAGAAGAGAGAAGAAGAGAAGAGAAGAAAGAGAGAAGATAGAACCAAACAGTATAATACAGCATCTCACATCACAGCGGAAAACATATAATATCATATCAATGATCTTTACAAAACAAAAACTGTATATACATACATCAATCAGAGTTCAACAATCAATCACTAATCATCAGCCTAGACAGTTATAATAACCTGTCCTCACAATTGCCGATAATATATAACTAAGTAGCGGATACTAAATAGATACGTGTATACGAAAATGAAGATCTCCAGCTCTCCTGCTGAAGCTCCAAAAGCACCAAATCTAAACCTGTAAATATACTCGGTCTGACCTGAGTATTGAAAGGGAAGAACGCCCGGATCAGTTTGGTAAACCAACGTGAGAAACACACTCAACTGAATTTATTAAATTACCAAACTTTTCCTTTATCAAAACAAAAGTATAGCTTAAGACACACCCACACATAAACACAGACATGTTTTTGACCTTACGGTAACTAAAACATTTCATATCAAATCATCTTATATTATACTAGTGTCTAGTATACAAATAATATTCAAAATAGCCCAAATTTTTACCATTATTAAATTCTAGCATACTAGGCTCTACAAACAAAATGGCAGGTACGTAGTGGAGTTTGGATTTCCATACAAATGACCAGGTGAAGGGACTACCTTCCGGTAGTACATCTCTAGAGGAATGTACCGAGGACCATCACAAAGGATCCTCTACCAACATAAGACCGACCTACCTCTATAACTAGATAGTACTGGATATATCATCCTCCGGTCGTTACCGACCTTTACCGAGGGCCCTCATAGCATACAAACCACAATAATCAGATACACAACGTCATAGCATGTAAAAATATATCTAGAAGAGGATGATCATATCCTACTTGGGAGCGACCCACTTAGCCTTTCCGCATCTAACCCTATTTCGGTCATTTCCGGTTGATGAGGCCTGAGGTAACGATTACCTTTCTCATATCACATATCACATCACTTTGAATGCCACGGCCATTTCCGTTGACTACTAATTGCCTTCCACAAAAATACAACCCTTGAGCTCGTACGTCTCAAGGAGGGTGTTAAGCTAAGAGAAGTTTCTTTCTCCGCCAACAACTAATGTACGTTTGTAAAAACCAATGTACGTAATCTTAGAAATGCAATGTCAAACAAACATCCATACAATTTGTCCAGGAATAGGACAAACTGAAGGTACTCTCCTACCACATCCTGTCGGGAAATCCCTAGGATTAGTAGCGAATAGTCCTTGCATTGGATATTTCATAACGAAGAGACTACTACTACTATATGTATATTGGAATTTTAATCCCAAATGATCAACACGCAGTCCTCCACTATGAAAATCCTGAATATCAATATCATCACAACCAACCTGCACATTCGTCGTATAAATGTTGGTCCGAAGTGGTTTTCTGATAAATCTGATCCCGGTCTCTTCGCACAAACAACGTAAAAGCATTTCTCAACCTCACATAGAAACTAATTCTCATAGACTTATCACATTTCCAACTTTCAACTTGCTATCCTTCGGCCAAGAAGGAAGCTCGATAGATTGGAGTAATACTCCGCACTACACGAATCAACATCCTCAACACAAACGATAATCAAGCCTACACAGAAGGCTACGTACTAAGTGTACGACTAAATTTCCACATCAAGTCGAGGCAGTAAAATGGCCCAATTTGATAGTCGGTTATTTAATTATCAATGCAAACAACAAATATTTAGCACCATAAGCAATCACTAGGCCCTTTTAATTAATCTTTCATTAATTAAATCACTTTCCAATATTCACTTCAAATTATCTTTAAAAAGATATAATTCCAAAACCATTTCAATACTTCAATATTTGGAAAACATTTCCATATGCTTATTTAATAATAAGTAATTCACAATTCTCTTTATTTTCAACACTTAGAAAATATTACATATACTTAAATCATGGTTACGTATATTTTTTTTCTTTTAAGGAAAAAATTCTTTTAAACTCATCTATTTGGGTCAAAACGAATGTTGCGTAATACATCGTTACGACAACCCAAAATCACTAGTATAGGGATTCGATAATTAGATAGATATATAAATCTCATATATTATACAACACATCTTCTTTCGAAGATCATTTACTATAACAACAGTGTTATAGTCCATCATTTCCTTTACTTCTCGAAACATCTATTTCAACAATAAATGTTGAAATCTATGGTTTCGATTTTTAACACATTTAAAAAACATCTTCAACCCATTTAACTCCATTTAAAATGCCATTTCCAAAACATTTATTTAATTCAAAGATTTATTCACTGTCCAAAATCGTGAATATAATTCACTTATCCAAATTCATTATTTTTACACATTTATTAAAGAATTATCCACTATCCAAAATCGTGAATATAATCTTCTTTAATAAACTTTCGTATTCAAATTATCAAATTTAATTGATTTCGGATTTATAAAACAATGTTTATAAATCACATTTCTATTTTATAAAACTTCAATTTATAAAATTCCTTTATTAACAAATCTCATTTATCTCATTTATATTTCAAAATCCAATTATAAGTTAATTTACTTATAATTCTCTTATTTACAAAATCATTCTTTTTAAATCTTATCAATTCATAAATCTTATTCACTTATAAGATTTATTTATACTTCATTTTAAACACTTATAAAACTTCTTTATAATTCCATTATTGTTATTTATAAAATATCAAAATATCAATTTTATAAACCTTATCTATAAATAAACCATTTATAATAATTCAAAAATCTCAATTTAAACTATTCTATAAAATAGTTAAATCCGTATTTCAAAAATCACATTTTGATATAAAATTATAACTCTTTATTTATTTAAAATAAATTCATTTCCTTTATAATTTAAAATTTAACAAAAAATCTATTTTCAAAATCACTTAGAAATCCTTTTTAATTTGAAATCATCACTTTAATGTCTTTAAATTACCAAAAATAGGCCCAATGTTGCAACAGCACTAAATAAAGTGATACACATCAATCACGGCATCCAAAACATCATATATCATATGATAACAACATATATATCAATATCTGTAAATAAAACCAATACTGGTGAGGAATCCAGTTGGATCCCTCCAACTTGTCACCTGCAACAAATATACATATTAGAATATTTGTACAATGTCCGTTTTGAGGCAGACGCACGTACAAAAGGTCATCCGCTCATACACGGAAACGTATAGGGTCTCATCTGCTCCAATAGGCAGGAATATATCCAAATACCAATCAATTTATATATAATATATCACGTATCATCCAAACAATCATCAATCAGCATAAATAAAATATTTCTCACTTATATAAAAATATCAGTGAGTCAGAAAGAGTGAGTTGTACTCACTTTGGTTCCAATAGCAGTTGCAGTGTTTTATTCCGAATAAAATTAAACAAGCGTTTAATTTTACCCAAAATTTACACTAGCTCTAAAATGTAGTGATCGTTAACACGAACCCAACGCAACTTGTTTCGTCAAAAATGGACCTCGTATAAAGAAGTTATGATGTTTTAAAGATTATACGAATTAATATATATATATATATATATTTCAATTTTCTTTTTAATTTTAAAACCCTACTTATCCCTGGACGTTCAATCTGCTTGCATCCCATCTCGGCCATGATTTTCATCTTCTTCCTATTCGTTCCTCATGTACACAAATAACCCATAGGCCGCCACTTGCCATCAATTAACGCGACCACCTCGTCCACTTCAACGTCGATCGAGCAACGCCGTTTCGAAGCCCACTTCGTGATCCACCCCTGGCCAGCGACCGCATGCACTCGGCTGCCTCCTCTCTTCGAAAATCATACGCAAACGTTGGCCGTTCAAATCCAAATCGCCGTCGATCCTTTGCCTTAAATTCGATCATAGCCATATGGATGGGAAGCTCTCGCGATCCTCTACAAGTTTCTATTTGGAAGATTTACAAAATAATCGAGGGATTGAGAGATAATGAAGGAGGAAGTTTCGAATGTTTGTGGCCATTAAAATAAAACTGGCGGCTGTAACCCTAGCTAGGGTTTTGATGAAAAAGTTTAAAAAAAGTGGCCTTATATAGAAAACTTTGCGACACTATCCTTCGTCAAATTTTTCGAACTCCAATCCAAGCGTGCCGCTTGGCATTTATAATGTTTTACCCCTATTCCGAACACAATGGAATATATATCAGGAGCCAATTCAATCATATTCGGAAGATAGGTTTTTGAATCGACTTATTTAAATTTAAAATTTAGTGGAAATTAGCCACAAGGTCCTGTTTAGCTAGTGCAATTAGTTTCTAGGACGCACAACTGAAATAATTACTTTGAAGGACAAAATACAAAATAATTAGTTTCTAAGGCCTAAAATCTATGAAATTATGTCCTTGAAAGTAATTGGACTGCTGACTTTGTCCTTAAAAGCAATTATTATGCTGACTTGGGCCTTGAAATTAATTTCTATGGATGTGTGTCCTAGAAACTAATTGAACTGCAAAGTTTTTCCTAGTGAAATGCCCCTAAAATTTACTTAAACGGATTTCTATGCGTTTTAGCTTGCCACGACTAAATCGTAAATCCGATTGACACGAAATTTGAAATCCTATAATAATATAACGTTATGGATCCAATGAAACTTGTTTCGTCGAAATCCGAAACTATATCAAAAATGACTATTTTTACATGTTAATTAAATATCAAAATATTCAATTTCTATAAATTAACTTTTAATTCAATTTCAAAAGTTTACCAACATCATTCTAATTCAAATAGAATTTAATTCAACTTCATAAATCATTTACATTCACATTAAACTCAAATTCAAATGATTTCTATAATTTCAAATATTAAATTAATCGATTTAATTATCCAATTAAGTTGCTATATTCAAAATATTAGTTATTCAACTTATAAAATTAACTTGTGAATATTGAAAATCAATTAAATATCCTAATTTTAAATGGCAGAAATTCTGGGTCGTTACAACTATTCTCACATTCAAAAATAGATTCCACTATTTCTTTCTAAAACGATTCCCATAAATCGATGTAAATTCACACTATAAACTTATATTCCAACTTATCAAGTGATATCATTTTCCTTATTTATAAACACCGTTTATAAATTTATAAACTCCTTTGAGTTTCACCTATCTATAAAACATTCTTATTTGTAAAACCTCATTTATAAATCCATTTCTTACTATATTCCATTTATTTTTCAAATCCATTTTAAATATCGATTCCAACTCCTTTCTATATTTTTTTCCGAATATCATTTATAAATTCTTTTTATATAATTCATTTTTAAAAATCTCTATCTTAAATAATTTACGAATAGTTAAGTACAACTTAAAAAAAATTAATATTTTATTTTTCAGTTCAGTTTTCTTTAAAATAACCCAATTTCCAGTATAAATATTTTTATATCAAAAATTCTTTTAATTCCTTCAAATTCCAAAGAATAACACTACAACAAAAATACCCTATTACAACGCCATTTTTACAACGGGCATTGGCTGGCCGTTGTAATAGAAGGCTATTACAACGGTCCATTCAAGCCAGTTGTAATAGATGTCCTATACAACGCCCTTTTTACAACGGGCGATGATAGCCCGTTGTAATAGAAGGCTATTACAACGGTCCATTCAGGCCCGTTGTAATAGATGCCCTATACAACGCCCTTTTTACAACGGGTGATGATAGCCCGTTGTAATAGAATGCTATTACAACGGTCCTTTCAAGCCCGTTGTAAAACATGTCAATTTTACAACGTTCACAAAATGCCCGTTGTAATAGACGGCAATTTTACAACGGTCACAAAATATTTAATGTTAGATAATTGCTATTGCTTTTAATATTTAATAATTAATTTAATAATTGTAATTAACTATTAGTAATAAATATAAATATTTAATAATTACTATTGGTATTTAATACTTAATTTAATAATTAATAATTAATAATATTACATAATTAATTATAAAATTAATATTTCATGTTTAAAAATTGATAATTAATAATAATATTTAATGATTAGGAAGTAATATTTATTATTTAGTATTAAAATTTTAATAATTGTATCTAATATTTAAAGAAAATTGAAACTTATAAAAAATTAGAAAATATTTATAGAACTTAAAGACAAAATTTTATGTAAAAGTTTAAAAATATTCATAATATTTGAAGACAAAGTTTTTTGCAAAATGTATCGCAACTTTGTATTGCAACAAAGTATACAATTTTCTTTTAGTCTCCAAACCAAACTTTTTGGCTCCAATTATGAAATTTTGACTCTAAACAAATTTATTTTCATCCCTCCCAAATTTTAAGTGATGTTCGCTATTTTTTATTTATTACCGATCCTTTCCTCCTCCCAAACACTAATTCCCAAATCCCTAAAACTCTTATCCTAATCTCTCCCTCCTCCCTCTCACTCCTCCACCAGATCTACTCCAAAACCCTAGTCATCTGTTCAACGCTAATTTTTTACAAATCATTACTACAACAAGGTCATAGAAGCGCGCTTCTTCTACTCTTTACAGCTTCTAGTTTCCTTTTTGATCGAGTTCGCTCCAAAACCGAAAACCCTAGATTCCTTCTCTTTCCAATCAAAGCGACTCACCTATCTATGGATGACGAAGTTTGGGGATAGATAATGAGAAGAGCAAGGGAGATAAGGAGATTGAATAATAAAATCGCCTTCTCCTCCGTATCGCTTCTGCTGTTGCTTTTCTGCACCGGCCGAGTTGTATCAGATGCTTCCAACCACCAGTACAAAGAAGGCGACCCCGTGTCGCTCTATGCTAATAAAGTCGGCCCTTTTCATAACCCTAGTGAGACATACCGGTACTTTGATCTCCCCTTCTGCTCTCCAGAGCATGTCCATGAAAAATCAGAGGCCCTTGGTGAAGTTTTGAATGGTGATCGTCTTGTTGACGTTCCATATAAACTTGATTTTCGAGTCAACATAAAATCAGAATCTGTATGCAAGGAGACACTTGCCAAGGAAGATGTGGCCCGGTTTAGGAGTGCTATTCAAAAGGATTATTACTTCCAGATGTACTATGATGACCTACCCATTTGGGGATTCATTGGAAAAGTAGACAAAGATGGCAAAATTGACCCAAGTGAATACAAATACTACCTTTTTTTCTCATGCTGGGTATGATCGGATTCAGAGCCTCTCTCTTGTTCGTTTGCCACATTTACAGATCCGTCAAGTGTGAGTAGGCTAGCTGTTCTTAAAGAATCTATATCCATATTCTCTAGAAGCAGTTGCGAATAGGTGGGCATCGCATGGATGAACTACCACCAGTATTTGATATAAATATAGATAAATTTTTTGTTCTTCTTCTTCTTACTTTTGAAGAAACTTGAAACTCTATCCAGTTTCACTGAACCGTCTATGTTTCTTTAGTTGCTCTGTCTTTGTTCTACTGTTACTAGTTAGTTTTTCATAATCAACTGAGTATTTATTCTTCCCTTTAAAAAAAAGGAGATTGAAATGTTAAAGGTAACCCCTTGTTTATTTATTTTATTTTTTGACTAAATTCCAGTGAAATGTTACATTGTTGGTGTGGTTATGTTCCCGGATAACAATTGACTTTTCCAAAATCGAATTTAGGGTAGCATTATGGAAGTTAGTCCTTTTAATTAATATATGAGCTATTAATCTATTTTGCTTGCAAGTGATTTTTTTTATAACCATTTCCCCTTTTTATACCGTAGGAGGAATTAAAGTTAGATTACTCACGCAATAGTTTGGATTCATATCTTCATAATGCTAATTCGCCAGGGTTAGACCAACTTCATAATGCTAAGCATTTGTAAGTAAATTTTACAATTTTTCCTTTTTCCTTTTTCCTTTTTTTTTGTTTGTTACGTATTTAGTTTAACTAACTCATTTCCTTGATGAAAAGCCATTTCAACAAAAATCAATTATCGGGAACCATTTCAGAGAAACTCTTCAGCTCTAAAATGCAACTTTTACATGTGTAAGCTAAAAATATCAAAATTTACATACTATTATGCACAAATACTATTGGATAATAATTAGACCTAGATTTTGTAGGCTATTTGATGCAAATGAGTTCACTGGAAAGATCCCAGCTTCAGTAGGTCTAGTGAAATCGATTGAGGTTCTGTAAGTATTTTCACAAGAATGCCTCTTATTCTTGTTTCTTTCACGTAAAAATTTTTGGTGATTATTTGTTTCTTAGTTAGCTTGTATAACTTTTGACAAAACCAGTAACTATTTGGAGTTTTGCGTATACATATTTACCAAAGGGTAAACATATAAATATACTTGTAGTAGTCATCACATGATTTTGTTTCTTCCATTAAATATATTAATTTATTTTACTTGGATCAGATGAATGAAGCTTCTATGGTTGTGTATATGGGATATACTGCGTTCTTTGTTAATCTGGGTAAGTAAAGAAATCAAGTAGTCGATATGATTAGGAATCCACTTTATAGTTATAATCAGATTTTGTTGATACTTTTGTTACACGATCATGACACTGGTCACCGATAGATGGATAACCAGTCATAGTTGTGTATTTTTGTTTCTGAGTTTATCCAGAGTAACGTTTTCTATTCTTCAAGTTACAATCGGTTTTTCGAATAAAAAAAAGTAGTCTTCTTTGAAGTTTTCCCTGATTATCTTTCCAATGAATTATAGCTACACCCTTAGTTCGTATTGCATTAAATTGGACTCCCAGGCAATTAAATTTAAAATAGTTAACTACAGATCAATTGAATTAAAAATCATAATTTAAATACCTTGATGCTATGGTACATACTAAGATCAAATCTTACAAATTAAACACTAATACACAAAGCGAATTTTACTTTTTAAACTAATTGCTTCGTTTTATAAATTACTTCCAGGTATGCAGTCTAGATTTGCAGGAAGGAGACACAACAGTCATGGGATCTGATGGTGTAATAATCCACTTTTTCGTACCCCTTGAATAGACACTTCACTCCATCGATTAACTCAAGATGAACGGAAAACCGAACCATTAGGGTTAACGAAGAAGAGGTAGAAAACAGAAGAAAAAGAAAGAAGGAACAACAGAAACAGAGACAATATCAAAATCCCACATTCGTAGCGAAACAATATATAATAGATAAATGAATAATCTTTAAATCAAAGAACTATATCATTTTATACATTACATCATCATCAGAGTTTACAACAACAGTATACAACACAACTGGACAGTTATATGAACTTGTCCATATACAGAATACACAGCGGAATAATACATAGTATAGATGATACGTCTCGCCATCCAGCTCGCCACCTGAGCTCCATAGCATCTCCTGAATCCAGAATGACCTGATAACCTGACTCTAGACTGCCCGTGTGGAAAATTGATGGGCACCCAGAGTTTAGGAAGGAAACAATAAACTCCGAGTCAGTCATGGTGACTGGTGTGAGAACTAAAACAGTTTATCTTTAAAACACATAACAACAAAGCAAGTAGAAATATCCGCAATGCTTTTGGAAAATGATACTACCATAAGACCTCCCGCCACACACACAATGCAAACGTAGAATTGGAGGAGATTTCTTCTTATGATAGTCAAAGATGCTTACTACGCCAATCATTGGATTATTATTATTAATGTCTAGTGTGGAAAACATTTTTTTGAAAGTATAATATTAATCTTAGCCAGCATACGACCAGTATCGTATGCCTACTATAGCTACTATGTTCAATAGCAGGTTACCGCCACATTCCACAGCAGGTAATACAACTAAAACCGTACAAAGTTCGTGTTGTTTCTTTGGATTTTCCAACAAATGGTCAGGCTAAGGAACTTCCTTTCCTACTGCCGAATGGGATCGCCTCTGGCTGGACGTCCCGAGAGACAAACTGCTCTCTGCCAACAAGGCCGGGTTACCCCTGTAACTAGGTAACTCACGAATATGTCATCACCCGGTCCTTTGGGACCTTTATCCGAGCGCTCGATAACATCATCACACATAATAAATAAGGTGTGTCCACATGAGTAAGTATTTGGGCTCCATACCATGATACCACCCCTTTCCAGAAGGAAATGACATACCCTAAAGGGCGCGACCCTCATAACCTTGCCGCAACATTCCTGTTTCGACCATTTCCGGGTTGTTGAGGACCTGACGAAGTCTCGTCCACAAAGCTACGCTTTATACAAAAGCTATGCTTTGGGTCAAACAAATGATCAAAGTAATGATCACAAAGATAAATGATCAAACAAATGATCATATCACAAATGATCAAACAATGATCATTTCACAGCAACACTCAGCATGTCACATTACCAAATTGGGAATATATCGCTGATAAATTTCAACTACATAACCTCTGAGCTCGTACGTCTCAGAGAAGGGTGTTAAGCTAAGAGAATAGATTCTCCGCCACCAACAGAAATGTATTTGAAAGAAATCAGCTTTATATCTTAAAACGTAATGTCAGACATGTAACCATACAAGTCTGTTCCGGGTTCGAACAGAACCGAAGGCACTTCCAAAGAAGCCCTTGCAACCCGGATATTCCCAATCCCGATAAAACTTCCCATCACAAAGGAAATCTCTATACCGTAGCTAACGGTGTAGAGACAATCGATAGGTCATCCTATCGTTTTCACAAATACCCGGTCTTCACCACCGGTCTTCAATACGATCCATATCGTCGTATCACTAATTCGGAATGGGTTATACGACTCAAAGGTCCTTTCCCGGCTAACCTGAATAGTGAGCGCTTATTCAAAAATAAGTGTGGCATTCAAATTCAAGCAAATCACAACAAATACACATTCAAGGTAATTATTGATAGTCGGTTATTTAACTATCAATAGGTTTGCACAGCATCATCAGATTCCAAATAATTTTCCAAATTATTTATCTTTCAAAAATATCTTTACAAGATATATAATTTCCACACTTCAACTATTTGAAAACAATTTCAAATCAATTTCCACATTTCAATTTATCTTTGAAGATAAAATCTCAAAACATTTCACTTCATATTGGAAAAGCATTATCCATACCTATTTAATAATAGGTAATTCACAAATCCATTTATTTTCAACATTTGAAAATATTCAATATACATAAATCAAAATTAAGTATATTTTATTCTTTAAGGAAATCATTTTCTTTCACAAATTTTATTTGAGTCAAAACGAATGTTACGTAAAACATCGTTACGACAACTCAAAATCACTAGTATAGGGATTCAAAATTTAGATAGATATATAAATCCCAATACTACACAAAATATTTCCTTTCGGAAATCATTTACTATAACAACAGTGTTATAGTCCACCATTTCCTTATTCTTCGAAACGTCTATTTCAACAATAACTGTTGAAATCTATGTTTCGATACTTAACACGTTTTAAAACATCTTTTTAAAACAATTACTTCATTTCGTAATATCACTTCTCCAAAACATATCCATTTTATCTAATAATATATTCACTGTCCAAAATCATGAATATACTTTATTTACCCAATTCAATGTTTCCACACATTTATTTTAAAGGATTATCCACTGTCTAAAATCGTGGATATAATTCCTTTAATTAACTTCCAAAATTCATTTATCAAAATAAGTGATTTCGAATTTATAAAACAATGTTTATAAATTCCAATTCCATTTATAAAAACTTCGATTTATAAAATTCTTGAATTAACAAATTCGATTTATAACTCAATTTTATACCAAAAATCTAATTTATAAGTTAATTACTTATAAATCTTTTATTTTACAAAAATCTGTTCATTTTATAACTTCACATTTTAAATCTATTAATTTCATTCACTTATGAAATCCATTTATACTTCCTTTTAACATTTATAAAAACTCATTTTATAATTCCAATATTTTAATTTATAAATATCAATTTTATAAATCTTTTATATAAATCATTTATAAAAATTCAAAAATCCCAATTTAAAATAAAAATTGTTATTTTTAAACTTCAAAAATGGATCCGATGATGCAACAGCACCAAATCATCAATCACAGCATCCAAACATCCATATATCATCATATGATAACAGAATATATCACAATATCTGTAAATAAATCACTACGGTGAGGAATCCAGTTGGATCCCCCTAACCTGTTTCCCTGCATCCACAGATGTTAGCACAATACCAATTTCACGTAAATGTGAAATTATCGTGGTATATGGGATTTATAAATATTATACGCTATTATGCGGCGCAATAGGGTCTCATCCGTTATACAATGCGGGAAATCAACTCCAATATATACATATTCCAATATATATATATTGCTATATACATATATAATACCAATTCCACTTTAATGTGAAATTATCGCAGTATATGTTTTTAATAAATAACATCCGCTTAATAACGGCGTATAATGTCTATTTATCACAATAAATAGCAATCATCATTCAATTTACACAATCAAGCAATTTTAATTCTAACTATTTAAAATTTAAATCGAAACAAAACATTCAATTGAGTGAGGAGTTCTCACATTGATTTCAATTCCGTTCCAGCTTTTTATTTCGAATAAAATCAAACACGCGTTTAATTTTATCCAAAATTTTCACTGACTCCAATTGACTCCAATCCAGTTCCATAGCGTAGTGCTCGACCATACGATTCCAATGCAACTGGTTTTGTAATTTTTCGATCTCGTATGAAAGAGATACAACATTTCAAAGTTTTACGAATAATAAATATAAATTAATTTCATATTCTTTTATTTGTTTTTAACCTAAACACCCCAGGCCGTTGATTTCTCTTTGATGAACATCAGGCCGCTCACGCTCTTTCTTCCCCAACACAGATTCACGCGTTCGTTCAACCCACAAGCCGCCCAAAAACCCTAATCACGCAACCCCATATACTCGACGAAACTTCATCAAACTAC
Source organism: Allium fistulosum (assembly GCA_030737815.1). Classification (NCBI taxonomy): domain Eukaryota; kingdom Viridiplantae; phylum Streptophyta; class Magnoliopsida; order Asparagales; family Amaryllidaceae; genus Allium; species Allium fistulosum. The sequence goes on along the minus strand of CM060904.1, from coordinate 1,307,176,737 downwards.
CACCATTCAAACGCTCATCACCAGACCAACCCACGCCCTGAACATCACCGAGCTCGGTCGTCCCTAGGTGGAGAAAAACGTGGCCAAAGCCTGCCCCTTCAAACCCATTTTCCCGTTGATTCGTTGCACTATTCTCCATCACCACCGTTGAATCGGTAGTTCGCAGCGTGCTCTTCCTTTTGTTAGTTGAAAGTTTTTGAAATTATTGAGTGGATTGGAAGAAAAACATGGAGGAAGAAGATGAATTGCTGGCCGTTGTTTAGGATAGTGGCGGCTGAGCAAATGATGGGTTAGGGTTTTGATTGTTAACGTATATATATATACGTATATAAATAATGTTAAATTCATTGAAAAATGACTTTTCCAAACGATCTCCAAATCACACGTGCCGCCTGGCGTTCATAAGGTTTACCCCGTGTTCCGAACACAGTGGAACGTGTTTCGAAAGCTAATTCGATCGTCTGTGCGAGTTACGGCAATAAATAGTCAAATTTAAATTAAACCGATTTACACCGATTTCGATGCGTTTTCGCTTGCCCCGGACAAACGGTAAATCCGATTGACTTGAAATTTGAAACCATACAATAATATCACATTACGAATCCGATGAAACTGGTTTCGTCGAAATCCAAGACTGTTTGAAAAATGACTATTTTAACTCACCAAATTGATATTAAAACAATTTCGATGCGTTTCGAGCTGCCACAGTCAAACGACAACTCCGATTGCTACGAAAATTGCAATCCGATAATACAAACTATTACGGATCCAATGGAACTAGTTTTGTCCAATTCAAAGACTATCCTAAAAATGGCAAATTTCACTAGTCAATTAAATATTAAAATATTCAATTTTCACAGATTAACTTTAAATTCAATTTTAAAAGTTTTATAACATCACTATAACTTCAACATGATTTAATACAACTTTATAAATCATTTTCAATCACATTAAATCCAAATTTCAATTATTTCTGGAATTTCAACTATTAAATTATCGATTTAATTACCCAATTAAATCCAGTATTCGAAAAATAAATTTTTTGACTTATTATTAATTCCACTTGTTAATATTTAAAATCAATTAAATATATGAATTTCAAATGTCAGAAATTCTGGGTCGTTACAAACTTCCCCCCTTAAAAGAATTTCGTCCTCGAAATTACAAAGTAAGAAAAATTCACAAAATCTATTAACTTTCCAAAATCCACTTAGTGAAAATTTTATATTCACCTTTTTTAAAACCTTTAACTTCAACCAAAACGATGGTTTCCATTTTCTAGTTCAATTCCTACGGTTTCATTTCAATTTAGAAATTGACTTTTCATTAACAAAAATTTTCCAAAATTTTCAAAAAAAATTTCTAACGCCTTAAATTTCCAAAACAATTCGCCAGCGTCTCCTTTGCGCGGTTGGATCGTAGTAGGATCACAATTGACATAAATATGTATACATCGACCCACCCGGTCGGAAAAGCAGAAAAACAGTTCATATTTCCTATTTTTATTGCGTAGGCGTACCTTTTTAGCATTTTTAAGCAAAGCAGTTATTTATTTAGCATTTTAGCGCAACCCAATCAACCAAACGGTAGCCACGACACCTGTACTTACTCAATTTAAATATGTAAGTAACATATATATAAGGTTATTAACAATTTACTCTTTTAAACAACTACAACACATGCATATCAAAGAAATGCATACTAAACAAGTTTTATAAGCAACTTACAATATTTCAACATTACTTGCAATTGTTTACAACCAATTCATATATAATGACATTCAATTATTCATTTTCAATTAGTTTACATTCACTAATTTAAATTCAAGTTGGTTCACTTTCAATTTGAATCAAATTCAATTATATTCAAATTTATTTACTTCCAATTTGAATTAAATTACATAGCTTCCAATTCCATTTATTCAATTTCATTAACACTAATGAATTATACTACATACAATCACCCAACAATCAAATAACAACCAATGTATATTCAACACAACCAAATTATTAAATTTTACATTCAATTTGGTTCAACACCTTTAATTCAATTGGTCGATATTAAATTGACGTACATTCAATTATTCAACTTCCAACAACATTTAGCTTTTAATGAATTAACACTTACATTCATTTTTCCATACCAATTTATTCATATTAGATTGATTAACATTCAATCCATTTATTAATTCAATTGCTAATTAATTCTACAAATAAAGTTGAATTTCATTTATATAACTCAAGTTCATCTTCATTTAATAAATTCACTTTATTAATTTACTTTGATATCAAAATCAACTTCATTCAACATTACTTAAGTTATTTTCCATTTCAAACATCATTTGTTCAAATTAACTTAAGTTTCCACTTATTAATCAAATTCAAATTCCAATTCTATTTAACTTTTACCAAAGTCAAATTTATTATCTCATATTATAAGTTCAAAACTTGATTACTTATATTCAACAATTACAGCTTGGATTCAATTGATTCACTTATACTTACTTTAATTTAACTCCATCCTTAAGTTAAATTTATTACATCAAAATTCAATTTTGTACAAGTTATCAACTCATTTATTATTCCCATAAATATTTTAAATAGGATTCCAGAGTCTTTTCAACCTTTCAAAATCAATTTTGAAATCAATTCAATTTATCTTTTGAATTCCCAAAACCAAATCCAAATTTTCCAACCAACTTTCATTTAAAATAATATGGCAGCAATCTCTCTTTTGGAAACCCAAAAATGAACACCAATGATGTCGCGATCATCATTGGAATTATTTTCCAGTGACCTGAAAAGAGTTTAGAGCTTTCATCTTTCCAAAAAAAAATTCCAAAGTATCAAATCCTTTCAAAAACATTTCTCTAGAATTTTATTTTAGATTATAAATCACATTTACAAATCTTTTACTTATAAAATTCCACTTCTATATATAAGATTATTTTTACCATTGTAAATCATTTTAATTACAACTTCATACATTATAATTCATTTGCTTATACAATTCATTCTTTTACAATCGTTGTTTTATTTGGATCATTCAAACAACTTTTATTAACTTATATATATATATATATTTACATTTTCAACAATCAAACAATCAATTATATACACTTTAATAATTCTGAAAAATTATTTCCTTTATATACAAAATATAATCGAGGTAAAATTATTTCATCTACCCAATTTAAAACAATATTGTGCCGAATTGTTCTATACAAGTGTTTAGAGATCCCTATCGATAGAGTTGTACAGACTATACCGACCAGAATCCATATGCCACTCAACAAACCAATCATCACAATATAAAACAATTTTATATTCACTAACAAATACGCACTCGTATCTATTATTACACTCACACTCATTCTAGAGTACTACTGACTCTATCTCTAATGAGTAACACCCAACAGAGCCATGGTTGTCGCTTAACCATATGCTCTGATACCAAATGTAATAATCCACTTTTCCGTACCCCTTGAATAGACACTAATCTCCATCGATTAACTCAAGATGAACGGAAAACCGAACCATTAGGGTTTAAGAAGAAGAGGTAGAAGAAAACAGAAGAAAAATAAAGAAGGAACAACAGAAACAGAGACAATATCAGAATCTCACATTCGTAGCGAAACAATATATAATATATAAATGAATAATCTTTAAATCAAAGAACTATATCATTTTATACATTACATCATCATCAGAGTTTACAACAACAGTATACAACACAACTGGACAGTTATATGAACTTGTCCATATACAGAATACACAGCGGAATAATACATAGTATAGATGATACGTCTCGCCATCTAGCTCGCCACCTGAGCTCCATAGCATCTCCTGAATCCAGAATGACCTGATAACCTGACTCTAGACTGCCCGTGTGGAAAATTGATGGGCACCCAGAGTTTAGGAAGGAAACAATAAACTCCGAGTCAGTCATTGTGACTGGTGTGAGAACTAAAACAGTTTATCTTTAAAACACATAACAACAAAGCAAGTAGAAATATCCGCAATGCTTTTGGAAAATGAAACTACCATAAGACCTCCCGCCACACACACAATGCAAACGCTGAATTGGAGGAGATTTCTTATTATGATAGTCAAAGATGCTTACTACGCCAATCATTGGATTATTATTATTAATGTCTAGTGTGGAAAACATTTTTTTGAAAGTATAATATTAATCTTAGCCAGCATACGACCAGTATCGTATGCCTGCTATAGCTACTATGTTCAATAGCAGGTTACCGCCACATTCCATAGCAGGTAATACAACTAAAACCGTACAAAGTTCGTATTGTTTCTTTGGATTTTCCAACAAATGGTCAGGCTAAGAAACTTCCTTTCCTACTGCCGAATGGGATCGCCTCTGGTTGGACGTCCCGAGAGACAAACTGCTCTCTGCCAACAAGGCCGGGTTACCCCTATAACTAGGTAACTCACGAATATGTCATCACCCGGTCCTTTGGGACCTTTATCCGAGCGCTCGGTAACATCATCACACATAATAAATAAGGTGTGTCCACATGAGTAAGTATCTGGGCTCCATACCATGATACCACCCCTTTCCAGAAGGAAATGACATACCCTAAAGGGCGCGACCCTCATAACCTTGCCGCAACATTCCTGTTTCGACCATTTCCTGGTTGTTGAGGCCCTGACGAAGTCTCGTCCACAAAGCTACGCTTTATACAAAAGCTATGCTTTGGGTCAAACAAATGATCAAAGTAATGATCACAAAGATAAATGATCAAACAAATGATCATATCACAAATGATCAAACAATGATCATTTCACAGCAACACTCAGCATGTCACATTACCAAATTGGGAATATATCGCTGATAAATTTCAACTACATAACCTCTGAGCTCGTACGTCTCAGAGAAGGGTGTTAAGCTAAGAGAATAAATTCTCCGCCACCAACAGAAATGTATTTGAAAGAAATCAGCTTTATATCTCAAAACGTAATGTCAGACATGTAACCATACAAGTCTGTTCCGGGTTCGAACAGAACCGAAGGCACTTCCAAAGAAGCCCTTGCAATTCGGATATTCACAATCCCGATAAAACTTCCCATCTCAAAGGAAATCTCTATACCGTAGCTAACGGTGTAGAGACAATCGATAGGTCATCCTATCGTTTTCAAAAATACCCGGTCTTCACCACCGGTCTTCAATACGATCCATATCGTTGTATCACTAATTCGGAATGGGTTATACGACTCAAAGGTCCTTTCCCGGCTAACCTGAATAGTGAGCGCTTATTCAAAAATAAGTGTGGCATTCAAATTCAAGCAAATCACAACAAATACCCATTCAAGGTAATTATTGATAGTCGGTTATTTAACTATCAATAGGTTTGCACAGCATCATCAGATTCCAAATAATTTTCCAAATTATTTATCTTTCAAAAATATCTTTACAAGATATATAATTTCCACACTTCAACTATTTGAAAACAATTTCAAATCAATTTCCACATTTCAATTTATCTTTGAAGATAAAATCTCAAAACATTTCACTTCATATTGGAAAAGCATTTCCATACCTATTTAATAATAGGTAATTCACAAATCCATTTATTTTCAACATTTGAAAATATTCAATATACTTCAATCAAAATTAAGTATATTTTATTCTTTAAGGAAATCATTTTCTTTCACAAATTTTATTTGAGTCAAAACGAATGTTACGTAAAACATCGCTACGACAACTCAAAATCACTAGTATAGGGATTCAAAATTTAGATAGATATATAAATCCCAATACTACACAAAATATTTCCTTTCGGAAATCATTTACTATAACAACAGTGTTATAGTCCACCATTTCCTTATTCTTCGAAACGTCTATTTCAACAATAACTGTTGAAATCTATGTTTCGATACTTAACACGTTTTAAAACATCTTTTTAAAACAATTACTTCATTTCGTAATATCACTTCTCCAAAACATATCCATTTTATCTAATAATATATTCACTGTCCAAAATCATGAATATACTTTATTTACCCAATTCAATGTTTCCACACATTTATTTTAAAGGATTATCCACTGTCTAAAATCGTGGATATAATTCCTTTAATTAACTTCCAAAATTCATTTATCAAAATAAGTGATTTCGAATTTATAAAACAATGTTTATAAATTCCAATTCCATTTATAAAAACTTCGATTTATAAAATTCTTGAATTAACAAATTCGATTTATAACTCAATTTTATACCAAAAATCTAATTTATAAGTTAATTACTTATAAATCTTTTATTTTACAAAAATCTGTTCATTTTATAACTTCACATTTTAAATCTATTAATTTCATTCACTTATGAAATCCATTTATACTTCCTTTTAACATTTATAAAAACTCATTTTATAATTCCAATATTTTAATTTATAAATATCAATTTTATAAATCTTTTATATAAATCATTTATAAAAATTCAAAAATCCCAATTTAAAATAAAAATTGTTATTTTTAAACTTCAAAAATGGATCCGATGATGCAACAGCACCAAATCATCAATCACAGCATCCAAACATCCATATATCATCATATGATAACAGAATATATCACAATATCTGTAAATAAATCACTACGGTGAGGAATCCAGTTGGATCCCTCCAACCTGTTTCCCTGCATCCACAGATGTTAGCACAATACCAATTTCACGTAAATGTGAAATTATCGTGGTATATGGGATTTATAAATATTATCCGCTATTATGCGGCGCAATAGGGTCTCATCCGCTATACAATGCGGGAAATCAACTCCAATATATACATATTCCAATATATATATATTGCTATATACATATATAATACCAATTCCACTTCAATGTGAAATTATCGCGGTATATGTTTTTAATAAATAACATCCGCTTAATAACGGCGTATAATGTCTATTTATCACAATAAATAGCAATCATCATTCAATTTACACAATCAAGCAATTTTAAATCTAACTATTTAAAATTTAAATCGAAACAAAACATTCAATTGAGTGAGGAGTTCTCACATTGATTTCAATTCCGTTCCAGCTTTTTATTTCGAATAAAATCAAACACGCGTTTAATTTTATCCAAAATTTTCAATGACTCCAATTGACTCCAATCCAGTTCCATAGCGTAGTGCTCGACCATACGATTCCAATGCAACTGGTTTCGTAATTTTTCGATCTCGTATGAAAGAGATACAACATTTCAAAGTTTTACGAATAATAAATATAAATTAATTTCATATTCTTTTATTTGTTTTTAACCTAAACACCCCAGGCCGTTGATTTCTCTTTGATGAACATCAGGCCGCTCACGCTCTTTCTTCCCCAACACAGATTCACGCGTTCGTTCAACCCACAAGCCGCCCAAAAACCCTAATCACGCAACCCCATATACTCGACGAAACTTCATCAAACTACCACCATTCAAACGCTCATCACCAGACCAACCCACGCCCTGAACATCACCGAGCTCGGTCATCCCAAGGTGGAGAAAAACATGGCCAAAGCCGGCCCCTTCAAACCCATTTTCCCGTTGATTCGTTGCACTATTCTCCATCACCACCGTTGAATCGGTAGTTCGCAGCGTGCTCTTCCTTTTGTTAGTTGAAAGTTTTTGAAATTATTGAGTGGATTGGAAGAAAAACATGGAGGAAGAAGATGAATTGCTGGCCGTTGTTTAGGATAGTGGCGGCTGAGCAAATGATGGGTTAGGGTTTTGATTGTTAACGTATATATATATATATATACGTATATAAATAATGTTAAATTCATTAAAAAACGACTTTTCCAAACGATCTCCAAATCACACGTGCCGCCTGGCGTTCGTAAGGTTTACCCCACGTTCCGAACAAAATGGAACGTGTTTTGAAAGTTAATTCGATCGTCTGTGCGAGTTACGGCAATAAACAGTCAAATTTAAATTAAACCGATTTAAACCGATTTTGATGCGTTTTCGCTTGCCCCGGACAAATGGTAAATCCGATTGACTTGAAATTTGAAACCATACAATAATATCACATTACGAATCCGATGAAACTAGTTTCGTTGAAATCCGAGACTGTTTGAAAAATGACTATTTTAACTCGCCAAATTGATATTAAAACAATTTCGATGCGTTTCGAGCTGCCACAGTCAAACGACAACTCCGATTGCTACGAAAATTGAAATCCGATAATAACAAACTATTACGGATCCAATGGAACTAGTTTTGTCCAATTCTGAGACTATCCCAAAAATGGCAAATTTCACTAGTCAATTAAATATTAAAATATTCAATTTTCACAGATTAACTTTAAATTCAATTTTAAAAGTTCTATAACATCACTATAACTTCAACATGATTTAATACAACTTTATAAATCATTTTCAATCACATTAAATCCAGATTTCAATTATTTCTAGAATTTCAACTATTAAATTATCGATTTAATTACCCAATTAAATCCAGTATTCGAAAAATAATTTTTTCGACTTATTAATTCCACTTGTTAATATTTAAAATCAATTAAATATACGAATTTCAAATGTCAGAAATTCTGGGTCGTTACAGATGGCCTTTTTGACAATGTGTTTGATCAAGAAATTATATCTACAATATATAAATTTAAGGACGTGAATTCAACGGGTATATTCCTATGTCTTTTCTATCACAAACTTACCTATATACATGTCATGATTCTTTTTTTAACGGTGCACAACTAATGAATTGGCCAGTCTAGCAAGAGGCCACTCAAATGATACTAATTTTGATTCTCCATACTCCATAAAAGCCAGAAATATGGTATATGCTTTGAAATTCTTTGAGATATCTCATTAATTTAATAGTTGCAATCTGTGTAGGCATATCCATTTATGTAGTATGATTTTGGTTTCTATTACAGGTGTTCGATGTGCCTCTATGGAAGAAAATTCTGGGTAGAAAGTTGACAGGCATGTAATTGTCTCAGTTTTGATAAGATCCTGATTACTGTCATTCAGGTCAATGTATTAACATTCAGTTGGTATTTTCTTATTACTTTGTAGGTGGCAAGCCAGACGATATAACAGTGATAGTTGGTCAAAGAGGTCGTTGGATCGTCGCATGGCATAAAGACTTCATCTCTGTGGTATAGTATGATTGTACTTAGAACATGATATTTGTAGCGGACTATTATGTGTTAATGCTTTATGTATTTGGCATGTAAACTTATCTAACGTTTTGGAGTGTTAGAATTCTATGACTCTAGCTTTTATTTTTTTCGTATGTGATTTTAATTATTTTACAACAATATTTAGTATTAGTATGGATGTATTGCAAGGATGCTGCTGTAATTTTTTTTTAAAATTTGCATTTATTTTGCAACGGGTAATGTGCGTTGTTATATGAGCTTTTTACAACGGTCAATGCATGTTGTGAAACAAGCTATGCAACTAGTATGGTTAGACTATTGCAACGGGTTTTGGCCGTTGTATTATAGTCTATTACAATGGTTATAACCCGTTGTAAAAAGGTATACTGCAACGGTTTTTACAACGTGCTTTGCCCGTTGTAAAATGTGGTGGATCTATTACAACGAGCCCTATTACAACGGGCACATGCCCATTGCAAAAACCATATTACAACGGGCATTGCCCGTTGTAAAAAGACTGTTTTTTTGTAGTGTAATATTTATGGTATTTAAACTACCAAAATTAAAGGCCAGTGCTACTATAATAATTCAAATTTCAACAATAATCGATAACAGATTATCTGCACACATCATATATCACTATATATGAAAAATAAACAATATATTTAAGGAATCCAATTGGATCCCTCCAACCTGTTTCCCTGCATCCACAGATGTTAATACAACATAAAAATACCAATCCCACTTCGAGGGGGATATCGCGGTATATAGGGTCATCCGCTATTATGCGGGGCGCATATGGTCTCATCCGCTATAATGTGCGGGAATTTCACTCCAAATAATAGTTTGTATATATATACTACTATATATATAATATATCATTCCATAGATAATAATTTATAAAATCAACCAAACAACCAACAATTTAAATTCAACATTTTTAAATTATTCTAGCAATCCAAATGAGTGAGATTTTACTCACCTTGTTTTATTTTGCAACTCATTCCAATTTTTAAATTAAATTGAACTACGTTCAATTTAATATAAAATCCCGGTTGACTCCAAAAATCCCCAAATAAATTTTGCTGCGTAGCACTCATCGATATGAATCCATTTTCGCTTGTTTCATAATTTTCGACCTCGCAAGAAAATGATATGAAGTTTATAAATTTCGATTTTTATTAATATCAAAAATTTTCTTATAAACTATAGTAAATAGGAAAAATATTTAATTACATTACTACTATAACCAACTCCCTCAAGCTCAAGGCCTCCAATACCTCCGACCAACGCCTTTGACAACCCCCCTTCCATCGCCTGCAACCTCGTGCAACCACACCCACTCAAGACGCCACCATCGGCTGCCTGCGACTCGAGCGTGACTACCCCGAGCCAACCCCTTCAACCTTTGACTGCACCAGTTTCAAACGCCGCTGCAGCACCATGGCAACCCGTTCCCATCACCTCCGAATGCTGAAATCCCACCTCCGCGACCTTGCGCACTACCTCGACAATCGCCTACTCGTGACTTCTCACTCGCGATCACCACCCTCCTTTGCTGCTTCACCATCGCGAAGCCGACGCTACCGTGCTTGAGTTCGAAGCCGCCTCTCCCAGGCATTTTCAATTCGACTTCGTATTATATTTTTTATTTTTTTAGACTTGAACGAGGATTTGATTTCATACTTTTTTTTTTCTGTTTCGATTTCGAATCGAATTCATTTTCCCCCTTTTGCTTTCTGTCGATTTGGTTTGAATTGGGAAGAAAGAAAATGAACGCGGTTGTATAACGTGCCGAACGATCGACCACCAAACTCAATCGTTTTGATTTGCTTCTTTTTTTTCTCTTTCGTGATTTTTTTTTGAACTGAAGAGAAAGGAAGGAGGGGAAGACGTGATTTATGAATGAAAGGTTGCATGTTAGGCTAGGTGTACAGTGGTTTGAAAAGGAAGAATAACCGCTGACGTGAATTAAAAAGGTAAAGTCAAATATATATACATTTTAAATTTTATAACGTCTCGATTTTCACAACTCAAAATCTCAAACCCCTATCGAGGCATGCCGCTAGGCTTTCATAATGTTATACCCCTATTCCGAACGCAATGGAAAGAGTTTCGAGTCCTAGTTTGATCGTATGGAGAAGATAGCTTTTTGGACCCAATTATTATATTAAATTTCGATATAAATTTCAACGGTTTATATCCCGTACGATCAAACTTTAACTCAAAATGCTACGAAATTTCAAAATCCGATAATAATACATTATTACAGATCTAATGGAACTGGTTTCGTCAAATTTCGAGACTGTGCCCCAGTTCGCTATTTTACTCGTCGATGAAATCGACGATTTCAAAAATTTACGAAATCACTTGAAATTCTAGTTTTAAAACCTTATTAACTCAATTATACTTCCACATTCAATATTTAAAACCATTTAAATATTCCAAATCAAACATCGAAAAAAATCCATATCATTTCCTAATTTCTTAGTCTCTTTTAGGGATATTTTATTATCACCACTTCTGGAGTGAATTTATCTCTTCTAGAGATATATATGCACTATTGGAATGCCATATCAATGTACAATATTTCTTTTGTAGAAACTACATAACTACTACCTTTACAATAACATAAAACATCCCTACTGGAGATTTTGTTATAACTATCTTTGAAATGACATATCAAACTTTAAATACAGTAACAAAATTGGATGCACCGAATGAAAGTAAGATGTGAAGATAAAACCACTACTTCTAGAGTGTAATATTGGTATAAAATTCCCTTTTTTAGGGATAAATTATTGTTATTACTTTGGAACTTTTATATGATACTCCTTCAAGGAATATAGTGTTTCCTTTGAAAGAATTGCAATGTAAAAAAAAATTCCTATAACATCTCTTCTGAGATGTTGGATTTTGCAGTATAAATATAAATAAATCTCTAAAACATCTCTTTAGGTGATTAATACACACACACACACATCCGTGTATATAAATAGTATGGCATATAAATTATCTATTATAGAGAATGTTAAAATGTATTTCTATAACTAAATAGCTAGCCATATGTACATAGAATTAATTTGTCAAAACATCGGGATTTTTTTTTCATGATTAGAAAAAACCAGATCTACTAATTATTTTATAGTACTTATCGAACTTCAAGTTTGAGTTATAATAGATTTATCAATGAGAAAGCAACAAAGAGAATAATTAAAGTATAGTTACTCATTGGAATGAAATTTGACTTTGCATTGCGCAAAACCTGTTAATTGATCATGTATACTTTTCCATAATTGGAAGTAAATAGTTGGGAAAAATAACTTAAAATGACTACAACATATAAATTGAAATGTTATTTGAATTCATACCAAATAATAAACATCCCTTTCCAAGACTAAATTAATAGTTACTTTTTCAATCCGGTGATGTTTGAAATATCATATAACATAATATCTTCAGGATATTTGGTTAATATAATGTAAATGTGAAGATAAAAGTTAAGGCATAACTCATTTGGAGATCTTTGTAATCTCTTGAATGCAGCATCATTATCTCATATGATGATTTATTAATTTCCTTTAACTTCTTCAAGAAATACAACCTTATCATTTTACACAATTTCAATAGAGCTTTGGGCTTCTAATTCATGAACTTCAAGTTCATTATTTTTTTACGAACTTCAGGTTCTCAAATTTTATGTAAACTTCTCCTTTTTTTGTAAGCTTGTACATTTTGACAAATTAAAAAAAATACTGATAAGAATTCGAACCTGTAAACTTTATCAGAAAGTCTTTTCATAATTCAAGACTTCAGGTCTTGGACTTTGAGTTATACAACTTCTATTAAAATAATTTCTTTGCACAACTTCAGGTTGTTGTCAAAACCTATTTCCGTTTGACGATTAAATTTTTTGATCCTCTTTTTTTGTTAGTTAGAACTTCTGGTTCTTTATTTTGAGGAAACTTGTAATTCACTAATTTATGGAAACTCAATCTTTTATCATTATAGAAACTGCAGGTTCTCAATTCTTATTTCTTTTCCTGTTTTTTTAAGGAAATATTAGAAGATATTAAGCTTATCATGTAAGCTTTTATTAATGTTTCCATTCACTTCAGATGTGCTAAATCAAAATCAATGTTAGATATAAACTTAATATGATCTTCTAGATACATATTATCTTTATATTTGTTTCTCTAAGAAACAATAAAATATTTCTTCTGGGAATATAAATCATATATCAAAATAATTTTCAAAGCCTTCATTCACATCTAAATCAAATCAAAATGTTTTCAAAATGAAAACTCCCTTTACCAACCATGTTTGATTTCTCAAATCCATGTCCAAACTAAATACAATCAAATTCAATAAATTTGCTTGAATCAATAATATCAAATTTTGTCAAGTTCAAACTTGCATTCCAAAATAAATGAACTCAAAAACATAAAAATAAGCATGATGTTGAGATTTACAATATAATAAGATCAGAAAAATATCAATAAAAAAAATTAGATTTGAAATATAATAACTAACAAAATAAGAATGAGATCTCAAAGTTTAGATCTATATAAGACCTAAAATTATAAAACTAATATAATAGAATCTAAAAGATAAAACAATAGATTCAGATCCGAAGAAGTAGATCTAGAATGGAATGAGATCTAAAAAAAGAAAAAGAAAAAATGATTTGGAAGATTAGATCAATCAGATCAGAAAAATGACTTACCGTTTTGAGATCTATAATTGGATGTAGAAAAGAATAGATCTGATTTCATAGATAATCACAATTGTAGATCTATAATTGTTTTTGTAGAGATCGTGCTGATAACGTGTTATAAACTAAAAAAGAGATAAGAAGCCATTAGAAAAGAAGAGAAAATGTTATTCACACTGAAAGTAGTTACATAAAGATTCATTGATTCAATTACATTACATAGGCTCCTTTATATATAGGCCTTGGAGCATGTGATTGAACATATCCCATGATGTGGGCTAAATAGAAAAACACAAAAGCATATTTACTTTTATATTTACACATATTATAACATTCAAATGTATTTTCCCATTCTCTTAACGCGTGAAAATTTGGGACTATTTAAATTTCCCACCCCACCTCCCGACCCAAGTTCGGCCTTGCAATTCCATAATTACTCAAACACTCCATCTTGATTTATTATCCGACTAATTTAGGTTTTTGATATACCTCTTTCATCCGTTTTATATTGTTAAATTTAGCAATAGCTTCATTCATTTGATTATGTGAATTGTTCATGACATGGAAATGTGTGGCTTTTTTGAAATTGTTGGGACCTAATGCATCAACCAATATGTTCCAGTTTCGAGATAATCCTGCTGATATTGTTTGTTTAACTATTATTTCTCCATCCTAGAAAAGATATGGTGAGATTTATTTTATTTTGAATCTAGCTGTGATATGATTAGTATATTTCGTTGCTTATGTGTTTAATCATGGTTATTAGTATATTTTGTTGCTTATGTGTTTAATCATGGTTATGGATGCATTGGACTATTATCGTAAATGACTTGAATATTACTTATCAAAGATAAATTTGAGTTGTTTATCTATGATAAGCTAATGAGTGTGTATTAGAAGCACCAAGTTGGCCTTATATTCCTAGTATTTATAAATTGGATACGCAGTGCATATGTTGCCTCAGCGGCATATATAAGTGTCAGCTATATGGTCAACTACGAACTGACACTACAAAAATAAACATGCAAGAGTTTAGACACCCAGCCTTGAGTATTTAATATATGACTAGAACTATATGAAAGTTCAATGCGTAAATCTCAATGATTTGAATTTTGAGAATGTTTGACGAGATCAACGATTTTTTTATAACAAGCCTAAATGTAAACAATTCGAAGTTGGTGCTCCTATGTAATTGGGCATTAATTAAAATATCAACATGATGTTTTTATTTTATATGGTGCCAATGGCACATTAGTTTCCTCTTACTAATGAAATTTTATTTTAATTAGAACCTATTCAATTTTTACTCTTTCTAACATCACAAGTATATTTTTTTCTATTTCAACAATTATTACAAAACATGAAATATGATCGTGCAAATCAAATCCACCAACTAGTTTTTGTTAACCAAAAGAACACGATGATGAGGTTCAAAATCATTCGGTATAACAATGCCATTAGCCAACATTTTTCAACTGTTTTTCTTTTTGAAATGAATTTAGAAATGAATTCAATAATAATATTCATCAATCCTAGCATTTTTCAGACAAGATGTTATAAAAATTGCAAATTTTAAAAAAATATTATTTTAATTTTTTAACCTCAAATTTTTTTTTGAAGAAGGTAGTTTTTTTTTCACAAAAATACTTATGATTCAGACGGCTTATTTAGCACTTTATTCATGATTATGCCAACGTTAAATTGTAAATGTTAGCTAGTAAAAACAAATTTATGGCGATACTATTATACGTCTAGTATACCAAAACAAAGAATAATCAATTATAAACTCGTCTCACAAGTTTATCAATCAGATTTCCACTACTTTGGAAGTCTGTATTAGCTAATTTATGCAATAATTATGTCGTAAATAAATTACAACAACAAACTAACAACTATAGCAATAACTATAGTGATAGATCAAACGTAATACTATTTACAGAAACAGTACAACGTAGAAAACAATGATAGAAATATAAATCAATTATAAATCTAACCGATTAAAGAAAGAAATTCCGTCTGAGGCTTGTCGTAACAATTTCCTTAAGACTTTATTTAAAGTCTCCCAAGATACAACAGACGTAATCTACACGAGATTGTAATGAGTATGTCAACTCTGTGATATAGTATAGAGCAGTAGATAAAGAAGAAGCAGAAGAAATTAAACAGGAATGGAATGAGAATGTGATCAGGATTCTCTTCTATTTATAATTCCGTCTGCATCCCTTCAAACAGTCGCGTCCGCTTGACGGGTCGCACCCGCTGTCTTTTGAACGCTGCTGCTCGTTAATGGGTCGCGCCTGCCTGCTCCTAGTATCAGTACATATGGAATAATGCTTTATCGTGGATAAGTTGATATTTCACTTTGAACTTTCCCTAGTTAAAACTTATCGGATCTACTTGGCTAATCGGTGAATTATTTCATCTTGAACCGTCGGCCTTTATTGTATATCCAGACAATAAGTTTTACGAAGCATTATTTCCCTTCACATCCAATCTCTTGGTTGTGTTCATTTTGGTCCGGAACAATTTTTGGTTCTACGAGTGTTTATAGAAAATTTAAGCCTTTAATATTCTCGTAGAGCCGACCCAGCTCACACTAACATAGGTGATCGCAACCATTAAGAGTATCCTACATATACTCCACTTGTTATATTCAAGATATGGTCATCACTAAAAAACATAGTTTTAACCTTTAAATACTCTGTAGGCATGCATTTATATTGTGCACCATAGGAATGGAGTTGGACTATGTCCAAGAAAATGCATTACGTCTTGAGTTGCTCAGAACTGGTTTGCCTATTGATCATAGTCCTTGGGATCTCCAGTCGCTAGGATAGGTTTCTGTATAAGATAACTCTTGGTGGTTTAGGCTTTTAAACCCATTCCCCTCGATGCACAGTCAATTTTCTCTCTTGATAAACCTTTAGTAAATGGATCCGCTAGGTTATCATTTGTTCTTACATATTCTATGGAAATAGTTCCATTTGAGAGTAACTGCCTAACTATGTTATGGCGTCGACGAATGTATCGTGACTTTCCATTATACACGAAGTTGTGCGCTCTGCTTAGCGCAACTTGGTTATCACAGTGTATGCATACGGCCGGTACAGGTTTAGCCAAAATGGAATATCTTCTAAAAAATGACGAAGCCATTCTGCTTCTTCGCCTGCTTTATCTAAAGCGATGAACTCCGATCCCATAGTGGATCGAGCTATGCATGTTTGTTTAGTTGATTTCCATGACACTTCTGCCCCTACTAAGGTAAATACACAACCACTTGTTGATTTTGATTCCTCTGAATCAGCAATCCAGTTTGCATCACTATATCCTTCTAAGACGGCAGGATATTTTCCATAATGTAAGGAATAATTTGTGGTATTTTTTTAATTATCCAAGCACTCTCATTAGTGCTTTCCAGTGTTCCTTTCCTAGATTGCTTTTATACCTGCTCAGTCGACTTACTACATAAGCTATATCTGGTCTTGTGCAATTCATGAGATACATGAGACATCCTATTACACGTGAGTATTCCAGTTGCATTACACTCTCATTAGTGTTTTTGTGCAGTACTTCCGATGGATTAAAAGGTGTTCTCACTCCTTTAATTCCATAGTCTTGGAATTTTTCAATCACTTTGTCTACATAGTGTGACTGAGATAATTCAATTCCATTAGGTGATTCCCAAAATAACGTCTGCAACTCCTAAGTCTTTCATATCGAAATTACTAATTAACATCTTCTTTATGGTCTCTATTACCTGAGTATTTGGACCAAATATTAACATATCGTCTACATATAAACAAATCATCACATATGATTGTCCAATTTGTTTATAATAAACACATTTTCACATTCATTTATACGAAAACCATTTCTCATCATGACGCTATCAAATTTTGCATGCCATTGTTTTGGAGCTTGTTTTAGTCCGTATAATGATTTTACTAATCTAGAGACTTTGTTTTCATTTCCTTTGGAAACAAAACCTTCAGGTTGCTCCATGTAGATCTCATCATCGAGATCTCCATTTAAGAACGCTGTCTTTACATCCATTTGATGAATTTCTAGATTATAGATCGATGCAATTGCTATTAGCATTCTTATCGAGGTTATTCGTGTTACCGGCGAATATGTATCAAAGAAGTCTACTCCTTCTTTTTGACGATATCCTTTGGCTACTAATCTGGCTTTATACTTGTCGATAGAGCCATCTGCTTTCATTTTCTTTTTGAAAATCCATTTGCAGCCAATAGGTTTTATTCCAGGTGGAATATCAACAATTTCCCAAGTTTTATTATTTAGAATTGAATCAATCTCACTTTGGATTGCTTCTTTCCAACATGAAGATTCAGAAGATGACATTGCTTCCTTGTACGTTTGAGGTTCATGTTCTAACACATATGTGAAAAAATCCGAACCAAATGTCTTGGAAGTCCTAGCCCTTACGCTTCTTCTTGATTCAACTTCCTCAATCTCATGATGAGTTTCAACTTCATGTGAATTGCTTGATTCTTCTCTTGTCCTTTTTGGGACATTATTCCCTTCATTCCTTTTGTGCGGAAACATGTCTTCAAAGAATGAGGCATCTCTTGGTTCCATGATTGTATTTACATTAACATCAGCTATAGCAGACTTGAATACCAAAAATCTGTATGCACTGCTATTTTGGGCTGGCCCTAGATAGTAACAAT
Organism: Allium fistulosum; assembly: GCA_030737815.1. Taxonomy (NCBI): domain Eukaryota; kingdom Viridiplantae; phylum Streptophyta; class Magnoliopsida; order Asparagales; family Amaryllidaceae; genus Allium; species Allium fistulosum. The sequence continues at coordinate 1,307,158,216 of CM060904.1, read as the reverse complement.
CTACTGTTTTTGGTCCAAGTTTGACTTTCTTGGGAGGCGGAACTGGAACTTTTGCCAAGCTCCCCACACTTTGAGGTATTTAAAACTTGGTTTGTGTCCTTTCCATAAATCATATGGAATTGTTCATGTTTTATTGTGAGGGACTTTGTTTAATATGTTATTAGACATATTTAAGGCTTCCCCCCACAAGTTCGTCGGTAGACCAGAGGTTAAAAGCATGGCATTAATCATGTCTTTTAACATTTTGTTCTTCCTCTCGGCTACACCATTTTTTTGTGGTGAATATGGAGCTGTTCTTTGATGAATTATACCATTTTTGGCATAGAACTTTTCAAATGGTGATTCATATTCTCCACCTCGATCAGATCTCAATATCTTGATCTTTTTATTTAACTAATTTTCTACCTCCGCCTTGTACTTTATAAATGATGTAATTGCTTCATCTTTACTATTCAAAAGATATACATAGCAATATCGCGTATAATCGTCAATAAACGTGATAAAGTACTTTTTCCCTCCTCTTGTAGGTAAAGATTTAAAATCACATAAATCTGTATGAACCAAACCTAGTGGTTCGGTGCTTCTATCAACAGATTGAAATGGTTTTTTAACCATTTTTGCTTCTACACATGTCTCACATTTGTAGTTCTTATCTACTTGGAATTTCGGAATTAATCCCAAGTTTGATAATGTTTTCATTTTTCGGAAATTTATGTGTCCCAATCTATCATGCCATAGTAAAATTTCGTGCTCAAGCAAGTAAGAAACTTCAATTTTATTAATAACACAATCAGAATACATAGTTTTATTGCTGATAACGGCTACATTTGCCTTAAATAGGCCATCACATAAATATCCCCTTCCGATATACATTCCAGCTTTGGACAGAACCATCTTGTCTGACTCGAACACCATTTTGAATCCTTTCTTTGATAGTACTGAACCAGAGATCAGATTCTGGCGTATGTCTGGAACGTGGAGCATGTCATTCAACTTGACAGTTTTTCCAGAAGTAAACTTGAGGATTACTGTGCCAGTGCCTTCGATCATGGAAATAGCAGAATTACCCATGTAAAGTTTTTCTTTCTAATCGAATTTTTGATATGTAAAAAACATGGATTTATCAGAGCAGACATGACGAGTAGCTCCTGTGTCCACCCACCATTGGTTAGGATTCTGAACCAAATTGCATTCAGATAGCTGAAAAATTGGACTCGTCCACTTCCATGTTGTCAACTATATTTGCCTCTGAGTTGCGTTCCTTCTTGTGTCTGCAATCTCTAGCGGCATGTCCCATTTTGCCACAAACCCAACATTCGCCATTAAACTTCTTGGTTTTATTATCTTTGGGTTTGTTTTCAAGAGCTTTCCTCTTCTTTGAGAAGTTCTTCTTTTTGTTGAAGTGGCCTTTATTCTTGTTCTTCGACCCTTCTGTTACCAATGTCTCCTCGCTTTGTTTGGTAATTCCGCGGTTTTCTGCCTCAATTTTTAATCGTACGATGAGGTCCTGCAAAGAAATCTCTTTCTTTTTATGCTTTAGAAAGTTGCGGTAGTCTCTCTATGATGGCGGCAGTTTTCCTGTGATGGCTTCAACCAAAAACTATTCTCCAACCTTATGACCTTCCGCTTCAAGTTCATGAATGATGATTTGCAGTTCATGCAGTTGAGCAGTCACCGGTTTGGAGTCGACCATCTTGTAGTCCATGAATTTGTCTACAATGAATTTCTTAAGACTGATATTCTACGTCTTGTTTTTCGTGGAAAGTGCATTCCAGAGTGCTTTTGCTGTCTTTAGAGGTTGATATACTTTGTATAGCACCTTGTCGAGACAATTCAGAATATAGTTTCTGCATAGGACATCAGAATGTTTCCACGTAGCAACATCTGGTTCCTTGCCTGGTGCAAGAATCGGTTCCTCCTCCTCGAGATACCGTTGCAGACCGAGTGTGGTGAGGTAAAATAACATATGATTCTGCCATGTTAAAAAGTCGTCACCATCTCCTTTAAAAGGATCAGGCCTGTTATGTGTAGTAGCCTTTATTGAGAGCTCTACTGTTGCCATCTCTGTTTTAGTTAAAACAGTAAAGTCTTAAGATGTTATACGTCTAGTATAACAAAATAGAGAATAATCAATTATAAACTCGTCTCACAAGTTTACCAATCAGATTTCCACTACTTTGGAAGTCTGTATTAGCTAATTTAAGCAATAATTATGTCGTAAATAAATTACAACAACAAACTAACAACTATAGCAATAACTATAGCGATGGATCAAACGTAATACTATTTACAGAAACAGTACAATGTAGAAAACAATGATAGAAATATAAATCAATTATAAATCTAACCTATTGAAGAAGGAAATTCCGTCTGAGGCTTGTCGTAACAATTTCCTTAAGACTTTATTTAAAGTCTCCCAAGATACAACAGACGTAATCTGAACGAGATTGTAATGAGTATGTCAACTATGTGATATAGTATAGAGCAATAGATAAAGAAGAAGCTGAAGAAATTAAACAAGAATGGAATGAGAATGTGATCAGGATTCTCTTCTATTTATAATTCCGTCTGCATCCCTTCAAACAGTCGCGTCCGCTTGACGGGTCGCACCCGCTGTCTTTTGAACGCTGCTGCTCGTTAACGGGTCGCACCTGCCTGCTCCTAGTAACTGTTCGGCCGCGCATCCTCAGTCGGGCCGAACCCGCTTCTGTTCGCCCGTGCTTCTTCAGTCAGGTCGCACCCGCTCGCGTCTAACGGTTCGTGCCCACTTCAGAAGTCGCACCTCCTTAGTTAATCCGCGTCCACTTATGAACAGTTGCATCTGTTCGTATAGCCTGCAACTGATAAAAAACCCGGCCCAGTTTTGCAGTAAAATTAGGATCGTATTAGACCCAAACCCAAACCCGAGCCCGGCCCGGTTCGGTTCGGTCGGACGGACGAAGCAGCGGCGCGCGCGTGTGTGGTGGTGATGCATGATCTCCCTACTCATAACGAAGCAAACATTTGGGTGCCCCAAGGCCCCAACCCATTCATTAGGAAGCTATTAATATACTTGGCTTTGTTTGTATATTTGGCGATGTGGGACAAGTGTATTTCATTTACACTTTGTACTTAGGAATTCCAACAATCCCCCACATAAATGATAATATACTTTTCCCCCACACAAAGCGAAATATCACAGAGTACATATGGAATAATGCTTTATCGTGGATAAGTTGATATTTCACTTTGAACTTTCCCTAGTTAAAACTTATCGGATCTACTTGGCTAATCGGTGAATTATTTCATCTTGAACCGTCGGCCTTTATTGTATATCCAGACAATAAGTTTTACGAAGCATTATTTCCCTTCACATCCAATCTCTTGGTTGTGTTCATTTTGGTCCTGAACAATTTTTGGTTCTGCGAGTGTTTATAGAAAATATAAGCCTTTAATATTCTCGTAGAGCCGACCTAGCTCACACTAACATAGGTGATCGCAACCATTAAGAGTATCCTACATATACTCCACTTGTTATATTCAAGATATGGTCATCACTAAAAAACATAGTTTTAACCTTTAAATACTCTGTAGGCATGCATTTATATTGTGCACCATAGGAATGGAGTTGGTCTATGTCCAAGCAAATGCATTACGTCTTGAGTTGCTCAGAACTGGTTTGCCTATTGATCCTAGTCCTTGGGATCTCCAGTCGCTAGGATAGGTTTCTGTATAAGATAACTCTTGGTGGTTTAGGCTTTTAAACCCATTGTAACGCCCCACTCTGAGACCCACTGTAACAAAGAGTATTACGGGAGTAATACTGTCTGTTAAAGCGGAGAATAGAGTATAGTGGAAGCGACCATTTGTAATCAAGCTATAACTATCTACTGAATACGTCGAAAGGATGGTATCTATATTTTTTTCTCAAGTGGTTCGACATATTCGGTAAATACTTATAACGAAATTACAAATGGCTAAAGATCTATCAAGACAAAGCATAATAACATAATGAAATAGCATCATAGAACAGTATCACATAACAGCACAGAGTCTCAGAACAATACATCGTCAATACAGATCCAAATACTATGAATGGGTACAAAGCCACTGCCCACACAAGTGAGTCAAAAATATGTACATATCAAAGTCTGAATAATAACAGAGTAGCGGAATAGTGGACAAATAAAAGCGCTATCTATCAGCATAGCAGATAATGTCCAAGCGGAAGCACAGAAGCTAAGTCCAGAGACCTAACCTGAAACAACTCGGTCTGACCCGAGCGAAAACACGCGGGTCAGGCTAGCTAAACAATTAGTAATAACTGAGATATATAATAATGCGGTACATAAGTAAAACAGTACTTTTCCTAAGAGAAGAGTATTTTGGACCACATGAATATAATAACGGTCCCTAATAATCAATCAACAGTAAAAGTCTCCAAAGAGAATATCAGCACCAAAGTTTTGAATAAATAAATTGCCTCATATCATCGGCGTAGCTAAAGCTATATAAAGTTGCCCATAGGCAATAATCTCATGTGTGACCAGAGTCTGTAATCAATGCCCAAGCAAAGATCGATGCTCCAAAGAGCAATGGGGATATACTGAAAAGTCAATGAAATCAACACTTAAAAGCAGTGTCCAGAGACATGTGAATCCACAAGGTAATCACACTTACATTGTATGGTTCCATAGAACCAACACCGAATGGCGGTACTCGAATGGATATAAAAATCATCAGATAATACAAGTATAGCACGTGCACCGACCGGAGTCGTTATTGCCAAGTACTGTAGAGTTGTGATCGATCACTCGCACAGATGCAGAACGCGCGAGACGGCGAGATCCTTCCCAGAAGGATAAAGGCCCAGAGACACATGCCGAAAAAGTAACTGCTCCATAGAACAGGTGTCCAGAGACGGTTGCCCAGAGGCGTGGTGACCCAGAGGTCCAGTACTGGCTGCCCAGAGGCTAATGTGTCACAAACTTCTTGGAGAGGAACCCGTAAAGTGTTAACAATGAGTCCCATACACCACGTTCGCACTAAACGGTTTACTAACCAATAGCAAGCTCACATTCCAAACAATAAAAAGTCCACCTCGTATCATCGGTAAACTAGACCCAAAGGTCAAAACGATCAATCGAATAGGTCGGGGATTAACCGGAAAGAAAATACACACGGTTCCATAGGCCGGAGATTTCCTAACCGTTTAAGCACCTTTCCACTTCGCTCGACGTGCTAAAAGTGAGTGTGAGATTTTTATTATAGAAAATAATGGTTCGAAACGGATTTATAATTGATTTTGAGAACACTTTAAAACGGCTTGTGAAAACTCTTCTATTATGGAGTAAATAGTTTACTAATTAAAAATAATATTATATAATAATTTCGAAAGCCATTTCGGAGTGAAAAATCCCTTTAAAACCTTTTTATAAGGCCCGTGTATGAAATCCAGAGACAAATCTCAAAGAAATCGATAAAACCAGAAAATCACTGAAAATATTCCAAGTGTTGGAAAATAGTCCAAAACTGACGCGAACCCAAGTTCGGAAAATTATTCGGACCAGCAAACTGAATCCGAATGGCACGAAATTTTTTTAGGAACGTAGTCCGACATTCCTACTTCAGAACGCAAAAGGAATTACTCAATTCCGACTTGAAACGAAGAAACGGCGTCGTCTCAAAGTCGGACAAAAATCACAAAACTCTACTGTGTCAAAACAGTGCAAAGGTCCCACTTCGACGACATGGTCGAAGGGTCACATGAACTCAGATCTTGATAAAAATTTGCAGGAGCGTAGAAAAGTACTCCTACTTTGATATGCAACAAGAATCGTTCGGTTCCGACTTAAAACGAAGAAATGACAATGTTTCAAAGTTGGTCCGACGATAACTGAAAATGATCACTATTGTAAAACAATTTCTGGGTGCTACTTCGGCAATAGAAACAAAGTATCTAATGCACCCAGATCTAAACCAAACTTTGCATGGTTGAAGATCTCGACCTCATATTTTTAACGAGACCAAAAACAATGAAATCCGACAAAGGACGAGCCCAGTATGGCGTCGCAAAGTCATGGTTCTGCGCTGAAAACAACGGGAGCAAAGAGACTAAGGCCTGTAGCTATGCACTAACAGACCAGAGATGAAAAACCACAATTTTGGCATAGTAAACTTCCAATTCTGACAAGATGAATAAAATAAAAGTTGTAGCTTAGTTTCTAAGCTTTCCGGAGTGACCAAGATCGTCAAATTCCGATCGGTGATGAAAATTCTATTACTAAAACAATTCTCAGATCTAAATTCTATATCACTGTCGTTGTGCTCTCGGGACAGTGGTAAGAATGCACAGTTTTGACGAAATTAACTTCGAAATTTCATGAACCTCAAAACATGAAACTTTTAGCCCTAAATCTATGCTTTCCAGAACATCCAAAATTATTAGATTTGGATAAGAAACGAGTAGCTTATGGCTAAATCAATTTCAGGTTTTTATTTCCTCAACCCTGTAGTTTGTTGTCAGGTCAGCGACAAACAAACATGATTTCGACCATTCAAACCTCAAAATTAGGCAAATCACAAAACATAAAAGTTATAGGGTATAGAATAAGCTTTCCAGAACATCAAGAAAATCTTAATTCCGATTTAAGTTGAATGAGATATGCCTAATTTACTAACAGCAATAAACTAATTATAATTTCAGCTAGCATATATTACAAGCACCTTATGTGCACACCCCAAAATGAAAGAAAAGATGATCAAAGAGCTATGATTCACATGTTACATAATAAAACATGTGTTACTAACTGATTACCGAAATCAAAAGATGATTAAACACATATTAGAAGAGGTTTTTAGCAATATACCTCTCTAGAAAGCAACAAAGACCACTATAGTATCAACCCAAGTTAGCAAAAGAAGATTAGGAGGCTATAAGATCAAAAAAAACACATAAAACATGTGTTACCAAATAAATTTCAGAAATTAGAAAGATATAAAAACTGATTTGAGGTGGGTATTTGCATTACCTTTGCATAGAATGACTTGCATAAGCTAAAACTAGAAGGAGATGAAGATAGAGGCCATTTTTGTTAAGAAAGCTTTAGGAAATGATTAGGGTTTTGATTAGGGATGAATGAATGAGGTTAGGAGAGTTTGAGATAATTTATAGAGGAGGTTTAGGGTGGGTTATTGAGCTAGGTTTAGTAACCCAATAAGAAGAGAGTAATTTACATGTTTCCAAAAATTAGTCTAAGTGTTCATATATGTTTATAAAACTCATTTTTTTCTTACCAAAACCCGTTTTAAAATTTCTCTTAAAATATTCAACTTTTCAAAATTAACATTTTATCCTCATTTTAAATCTCATATTTCCCATTTAATTAAAATAGCCTTTTTCAAATAAATTTTGTTATTCCAAATCCTTTTATGCTTCATTAATTAAATAAAAATCCTAACCTTTATTTATTAATTGGTAATGCAAATCCCGGGTTGTTACACCCATCCCCCTCGATGCGCAGTCAATTTTCTCTCTTGATAAACCTTTAGTAAATGGATCTGCTAGGTTATCATTTGTTCTTACATAATCTATGGAAATAGTTCCATTTGAGAGTAACTGCCTAACTGTGTTATGGCGTCAACGAATGTGTCGTGACTTTCCATTATACACGAAGTTGTGCACTCTGCTTAGCGCAGCTTGGTTATCACAGTATATGCATATGGCAGGTACAGGTTTAGGCCAAAATGGAATATCTTCTAAAAAAAGGACGAAGCCATTCTGCTTCTTCGCCTGCTTTATCTAAAGCGATGAACTCCGATTCCATAGTGGATCGAGCTATGCATGTTTGTTTAGTTGGTTTCCATGACATTGATGCCCCTGCTAAGGTAAAGACATAACCACTTGTTGATTTTGATTCCTCTCAATCAGCAATCCAGTTTGCATCACTATATCCTTCTAAGACGGCAGGATATTTTCCATAATGTAAGGAATAATTTGTGGTATTTTTTTAAATATCCAAGCACTCTCATTAGAGCTTTCCAGTGTTCCTTTCCTGGATTGCTTGTATACCTGCTCAGTTGACTTATTGCATAAGCTATATCTGGTCGTGTGCAATTCATGAGATACATGAGACATACTATTACACGAAAGTATTCCAGTTGCATTACACTCTCATTAGTGTTTTTATGCAGTACTTCCGATGGATTAAAAGGTGTTCTCAGTCCTTTAATTCCATAGTCTTGGAATTTTTCAATCAATTTGTCTACATAGTGTGACTGAGATAATTCAATTACATTAGGTGTTCTTATTATTTTGATTCCCAAATTAACGTCTGCAACTCCTAAGTCTTTCATATCGAAATTACTAATTAACATCTTTTTTATGGTCTCTATTACCTGAGTATTTGGACCAAATATTAACATATCGTCTACATATAAACAAATCATCACATATGATTGTCCAATTTGTTTATAATAAACACATTTATCACATTCATTTATACGAAAACCATTTCTCATCATGACACTATCAAATTTTGTGTGCCATTGTTTTGGAGCTTGTTTTAGTCCGTATAATGATTTTACTAATCTACAGACTTTGTTTTCATTTCCTTTGGAAACAAAATCTTCAGGTTGCTCCATGTAGATCTCCTCATTGAGATCTCCATTTAAGAACGCTGTCTTTACATCTATTTGATGAATTTCTAGATTATAGATTGATGCAATTGCTATTAACATTCTTATCGAGGATATTCGTGTTACCGGCGAATATGTATCAAAGAAGTCTACTCCTTCTTTTTGACGATATCCTTTGGCTACTAATCTAGCTTTATACTTGTCGATGGAGCCATCTGCTTTCATTTTCTTTTTGAAAATCCATTTGTAGCCAATAGGTTTTATTCCAGGTGGAATATCAACAATTTCCCAAGTTTTATTACTTAGAATTGAATCAATCTCACTTTGGATTGCTTCTTTCCGACATGAAGATTCAGAAGATGACATTGTTTCCTTGTACGTTTGAGGTTCATGTTCTAACACATATGTGAAAAAATCCAAACCAAATGTCTTGGAAGTCCTAGCCCTTACGCTTCTTCTTGGTTCAACTTCGTCAATCTCATGATGAGTTTCATCTTTATGTGAATTGCTTGATTCTTCTCTTGTCCTTTTAGGGACATTATTCCCTTCATTCCTTTTGTGCGGAAACACGTCTTCAAAGAATAAGGCATCTCTTGATTCCACGATTGTATTTACATAAACATCAGCTATATCAGACTTGAATACCAAAAATCTGTAGGCACTGCTATTTTGGGCTGGCCCTAGATAGTAACAATCTACTGTTTTTGGTCCAAGTTTGACTTTCTTGGGAGGTGGAACTGGAACTTTTGCCAAGCACCCCCACACTTTGAGGTATTTAAAACTTGGTTTGTGTCCTTTCCATAACTTATATTGAATTGTTCCTGTTTTATTGTGAGGGACTTTGTTTAATATGTGATTAGACATATTTAAGGCTTCCCCCCACAAGTTCGTCGGTAGACCGGAGGTTAAAATCATGGCATTAATCATGTCTTTTAACGTTCTGTTCTTCCTCTCGGCTACACCATTTTGTTGTGATGAATATGGAGCTGTTGTTTGATGAATTATACCATTTTCGGCACAGAACTTTTCAAATGGTGATTCATATTCTCCACCTCGATCAGATCTCAATATCTTGATCTTTTTATTTAACTGATTTTCTACCTCGGTCTTGTACTTTATAAATGATGTAATTGCTTCATCTTTACTATTCAAAAGATATACATAGCAATATCGCGTATAATCGTCAATAAACGTGATAAAGTACTTTCTCCCACCTCTTGTTGGTTACGATTTAAAATCACATAAATCTGTATGAACCAAACCTAGTGGTTCGGTGCTTCTATCAACAGATTGAAATGGTTTTTTAACCATTTTTGCTTCTACACATGTCTCACATTTGTAGTTCTTATCTACTTGGAATTTCGGAATTAATCCCAAGTTTGATAATGTTTTCATTTTTTGGAAATTTATGTGTCCCAATCTATCATGCCATAGTTAAATTTCGTGCTCAAGCAAGTAAGAAACTTCAATTTTATAATAACACAATCAGAATACATAGTTTTATTGCTGATAACGACTACATTTGCCTTAAATAGGCCATCACATAAATATCCCCTTCCGATATACATTCCAGCTTTGGATAGAACCATCTTGGCTGACTCGAACACCATTTTGAATCCTTTCTTTGATAGTACTGATCTAGAGATCAGATTCTTGCGTATGTCTGGAACGTGGAGCACGTCATTCAACTTGATAGTTTTTCCAGAAGTAAACTTGAGGGTTACTGTGCTAATGCCTTCGATCATGGAAACAGCAGAATTACCCATCACTACAAGAAAATCTAGCTTTAGTTGCACTTATTAGAAGCGTTTCAAAGGTAAGTGCAACTATTATTATTTTATACTTTGTTATTTGTATATTTAATTTTGACTAACGCTGCCAAAATTTGCCGCCCTTCCCGCCATTAGCAATAAACTTTTACGTTTTTACATTACGTTTCCTCCTCTACATTTTCCCCTTCACTTTACAAAAATTCTATCTGCTCCTCTCCATCAATATTAAACCAAGCCCAACATTTCCTTCATCATCATCGTTGGGCTACTCCTTTCCATCAACACACCCCTCTCCACATTGTAGATCGACCCTCCTTCAATCTACTACCGTCTATTTTAGATTTCTGCATGAACCCTAAATCGGTATGGACCTTTATATATGTATTTTGTGATTATATATAGATTTTATGTGGTTCGATAAAGTGGATTTCTGCACAAACCTAATTTTGCACAAACCCTAATTTTATATATGGATTTTATAATGTTCGATATGGTTTGTATATGTGGATATATGTTCAAAAGTTTCCATTGAAGGTTGAAAATAATATGACAGGGATTGGGAGTTCCAATTTCAAAGCTTGTACAAGCAGTTGATTATGTTTCTGTAATGCTATATTTATTACATCTTTTATGGCTACTTTTTTGTATTTTTCCTGGTATACAAGTGACTTATTGATAATAAAGATGCAGAAATGTTTGTCGGAGGGTTTGGGTGCACCGGTTAGATCTGTTGTTGTTGGTTCAGGAAGCTTTATAGCCAAGGTGATATATATTTGAGTCTCAAAACTGAATAGGTGCACTAATTGCTTCAATTTATTTAGTTATTTACTAATTTTTTGTTTATTATTTATTTATTTAATAGGGAGATGAGTAAGAAAAACATTAGGAGGAGGGATGAGGAAAGTGGGAGTATTGATAGCAGCAGCTTATGTTGCCATGAAAGACAATGTTTGCAAACTTGCTGATGGTCACAAGAAAGCTAAAATACTTGAAGGTTTTCTTCTTGACTTTCTTTTTTAGTATGATAGTGAAAGAAACCCATGTTAGCTCTAGACCGGATGATTTTATATGGTTTGATAGGTGCATTGAGTTTTGAATATGAAAGCGTACTATGTAGCCTAAGAGTTAATTTGAATTTTTTCCCTAATAGTGGCATTTTCAACAATTCTTTGATCTTGATTGCTGCAAGTTACATCATTTAGACTTCTACTTCGTCCACTTTTAACATAAATTTCCTCTTTTTGGTTGCATCCTTCAGCTTCTTCGGACCCTTATGATTTCTTAAAATAAACAGCGGTTTTTAGTTTTGTTAAGAATATAAATGCATAAAAAATGAAAGTAATACTTCAGTTAAAAAGATCTTACAATGCATTATGAACAAAATTTTCTCTATGGTCCTTCTTTATTTGCTTATCTAGACATAATCTTACTTAAAGTTTTCTAGTGAACAGAAGCTGCATAAACCTGCTACAAAGAATGAGAAGATGTCAGTTAAACTAAAAATAAATTTATGAAACAACTGAAACTACCATATGCGTACCTGATATCCACCTTTAATCCCAAAATGTTTTAATACTGCTATATTATCTACAAATTTGTAATCCAAGAAGCTTAAGTAAAAATGACACCAAACATGAGACATCTCATATTAATTAAACAAAATAAAATGAGGGTTAAGCTTATTTTTATTAGTTGTAATCATTATACTTACCAAATGGGGAAATGAAATTTTACTATGAAATCAATCCACAATCTTCATTTGTATAATCTCAAAACACAGCCTCTATGGTAGTCTTCAGATCAAATACGATCCCACTTGCCATAATTTCCACTTCTGTGAATAGTTACACAATAGCATTGTGTGATATATAAAGTTAGAATAAAGATAGATTTGTATATGTGCATGTACACATGATATTGGTTATCTGAAGCTTATCTACAGTAAGGTTTATGTATTACTTAACAAGCATGAACATAGGAGATATACAAACTATAAACAGAGCACTGTAATAATGGAAGATTATGAATGATAATGAAATTACACATTCTCCATGTTGAAGTATTTTTTTTATCTTAACGTATGACAAATATTCATACAATGGCAATGAAGGTTTTGTGTGCTTTGGAGGCAGATATAACCAATAATTGAATGTTTATTTATCAAAGCCATTTAATACCTTGATAAAATATTTTTATGAAAATTTCTCTTTGTTGAGGGTATACAAAGTGAAATTGTTTTGAAAATAACAAAGTTTTCTGCTTGGATCTATAAAAATTGACCACAATTGGTCGAGAGCTATAATATAGTCAAAAGTAGATATGTCATGCTTTATTTAAATACACAATGGATTACAAACTAACTCAGACATATTTAAATAAATAATTTTTGAGTGTGCCAGTCTAGTGATAAGGTGCAGCAAGAATAGTGCACAAACAAAATGCATACATCTGTAGTCATAAGGGTTGGTTTTGGCAGTCTACAAGAACAGGGTGCACATCATAAAACCGAAGACAGCAATTCTGAGGTTTCTGGCCTAAACTGAAAACAGGAGCTGATGCAAAAGTGTGATGCAAAAGGGAATCATAACATTCTGCTATACCATAGACATCATAACCTATAAATACTTGATAACTTGAATTTAAATGTTCATTGTTTCACTACATATTCTTCTCAATACAATAGAAAATATGAATACTGCTTCTACAAGAGAGTATCTATTTGTCATCTGGAATTTGCCATTAATAAATCAGTTTCACTACTTTGCGGGAGGAATTTATAATTCAAACTGTGATATATTTTGTCTTTTCAATTTTGCAATTGTAGAGAGCCGGTAGAGTCGTTGACAATTGATGAAATTGCTGATCGCTGTCAGCGTCCTAAGGACATCCCGACCACTAAATTTGCTTCGAAGACACTGCCAGGTACGTATTTATTTGGATTGAAAATTAGATGTCCTGTAGCGGTTAGAGCTATTAGTACTAATGTTGTCACCAATATTACTTTTGATGTTATTGGATCCATGTTTCAATTTTGATTTTTCCTCCCAACACTGCTGATTTGTATAGATGTTAATGATGTTGTACATGGTCCATTACTGATTTTCCAATGCTTGGTAATTTTCTGATTCTCTATCTAATAAAACTTATAAAAGGTCACTGTTTGGGTCATTCAGATCAACCCCATAACTGTAGTAATTATCAAATTCATTTTTCATAATGCGGCCATACTCATAGTAAAGGCACAAGATAGCGATGTCCTCATTGTTTTGCAACATCAACCGGTATTTCTTCCTCATCCTTGTCGTCATCCTCGTCGTCGTCGTCTTCATTGTATTCTTCAACTACTGGCTCATCAGGCTGCGCAATTAAGCAAACTTAGGGTTAAGTAGACAGTACCAACCACATTAATATACAAAACAATTATGTGATATACATACACATACCTATATACATACATTCCATATATTCAACATGTTATTGATAAGATAAAAATTATCACTGGTAGTGCCAACGAGAACTCAACTAGTTTACTGCTACTTCTAATTGACCTGAAGACTATTCAACCTTTTAACATTGTTTAATAGCAACCTCACGCATGTTAGGAAAAAATGAAAATGAACCTACCCGCATGAATATAAGTAATTTCAAAGAGTCATCTAAAAATAAAGGCATTAGACAAACTAAATAATTCTGAGCAGATTGAAAGAACATTGGTTTTGAAATCTGGATTAAGTGTGATAGTCCACAGAGCAACATAAACAATTCAATTAATCACCTGACACACACATATTTTTTAATCTGATCAGTATCAGAAATTTAAAATAATGCTTGCCACGAATTTGATAACTGATCAATACTGCAAAACTATCAAATATTTGACATGTTTGCCTTCAAATTTCTAGTTAAACTATATACATAAGTTTCTCTCTCCCTCTATGATATCCTCTCTTAGTGATCCATCTCTTGTAGTGAATAATGAATAATGAAAACTGATTTGCTGTTTTTTAATTTTAATTCGTCTATGGATTCTTTTGTAAAAGTGAACTTGTAGCGCCATATTCAATCGATGTAGCTAAGTATCCAAAAACGTATATATAAAAACTATAAGCCTTTGCTACTTGGGATTTGTTCCTAATTAAGTGAAATTGGCTCGTATATTTTCATGTCAAGGAATCACACTATTATAGGCTTACTGGACATCGTAGCAACAACAAGATGTATCTATATTCTGTCGGTCATAATTGTTCCAACTTTATGATAGATTATTGTGCGATAATTGTAAAATTGTCTCAACTTTTCATAGTCAAACAATCAAATTAGTAATTATTCTTTAAAAGGGTAAAGTTAAAATGATGATAAACAAGGCGTAACTTTTGTTTATTGTCATTATTTGATATATATTCCAAAACTAGGAATAAAATTGGATAATGTGTGCCTTTTTCAAAGAGTAATTTATTCACATGCCAGGTTGTTGAACATGGCCTTTCGGCTTTGGCTACTATTGTACAAATATGGGAAGGTTGTCTTCAAGATATTGACTTGGAGGAAGCCTCTGACCATTTTTTGAGCTGTGCTTCCTCTTCTAGAATATTTTCGAGTTTACTGCAACATGCTTGGCTGATGCAATGTGAACTGATGGTACATTTTTGTTCTGAAAATTGTATAATGTACTCAATGCTCATGCATGTTAATTTTTCTAACTATTTAGGAATAATATATTTCTTTTTTTTACCGGTTGAAATCAGGAAGCAAATACTTCTAGTTTGCTCCCAACTTCTTCATGTTTAGATGACCTTTCTCGGTTGCTTGTATTTGTCATGCGATCAATTAGATCTGTAGACGACGTTGTAGAATTGAAATTGAGAGAACTGTTAGTTGTTTGGGCTCACATGATTGCAGATTGGCATGACTGGGAAGAGACAGAGGATCTGGTGATTTTTGATTCTATCCATGAAGCTGTCAATTTGCATAAAGATCACGATTACACAAATTTCTTCATGGAAAAATCACTATCCTAGAATTCCATCATTGAAGGCATTTCAGCTTTTGTTAGTTCAGGTATTCATGCTTATCCTTCTGCTACTAGGAGGGCATGTTCTTGTGTGCATGAATTATTACATGTATCAAAATTTTCAGCTGATACGCTAGCTATTAAGCAGTCAATTGTTGTGTCATTTACAATTGCTGCATTTTCTCGCTTGAAAGGTATTCAAATGGTGCACAGCAAGTCTAGTGGGATACATAAACCTTTGCTGTTGGCTATCTCATCTTGTTATATTTCTTGTCCTTAGGTTATCGAGCAAGTTTTGGACAAGGAAGAAGATAAAGGTTTCATGACTTGGGCTTGTGGTTTGGCTGAATTTTCAGTTTGCGATTCTGAACCTTGTCTCTCGTTGAAGTCTGAAATCAAATTAGCTGGTAAGTTTGTCTTATGCCTTAAATAAAATAAAGCATAACAAGTATAGGACTAAATTAAGAAATAAGCTTCTCAACAAAAAAGATGGTGGACAAAACATCTAAATTAATCAAAACAATGCTGCCTAAAATATGGATGCACATAATTTATTGCCTATCAAACAGTTTACATCCGTATAACTGTTGTAGCCCAGTTTACGAGGATGGTAAAGATTTTCTTTTTGATAACCTTGTAATGTTATGTAGCAATTGCATTAGTAAAGCTGGTTGAGCGATTGCTAAGATCCCAAGTAGATAAAGACTATTTGCATAGACGATGCTCTCTCTACTCAAGGCAACTATTAATTTGAAAAAAGTTCAAGAGGAAGAAAATAATGAAGCTTCAAATGAAGACGATAATGAAGAAGATGGTGACGTTGGAGAAGATGAAGATGATGAAGAGTCTGACTATGATGAGGTAAGCAAGTCTTTGTATTTTAATTGACATAAAAATCCATTTAACAGTTTTGAATGCCTTACTCTCAATCAATGTTGCGTTTGTTATGATTTTTAAATTTTTTCTACATTTATAAAAAGGATTAATTATCATAAATACTAGGATTCAGACTATGAGGACCTTGAAGAAACCGAAGAAGAGTTCTTAGAAAGATATGCAAAAGCTGCAGCTGAAGTGGAAGGTGATCTTGTTGAAGAAGGAGATTCAGAAAATGAAACACATACATATATATATATTGTTGATTGTTAAACTCGTTTGCAGGTAATTAGCTATTTCGAAGCGAAGACTGTCGACAACAAAGAACTATTGGTAATCAAGCAACGAACATGAATTTAATTGTTATATATGTTGTCGTATTTTGTTAGTACCATTTGTGGAAACTTGTCTGTGAATGCTTGTAGTATGTGACTTATTTTGTTGAAAAACTACTATTGAATTGATTATGGATATTATATTTGATTGTGAGATTAGCATGTTTTTGCAATTATTTGAATATGATGATCATATGATTGATTGTTTGTATAAACTAATATAAAACTTATACAGTTGCATTTTAAAAACGCTACTGAAAATAAATAAAAAAGCATATAAACAAAAAATGCAACCAAAAAATAAAGACTTATGGTAGCGTTTTTTAACCCTACAGAAAAAACCTATAGCTGCATTTAAAAGTGACTTTTGGTAGCGTTTTTTAAATCCTACAGAAAATACCTATAGTTGCATTTAAAAGTGACTTTTGGTAGCGTTTACTACAACGCAACAAAAAGTTTTAGACTTTTAGTTGCATGTCGTATAGCAGCGTTCTCTAAAACGCTACCATAAGTTATGGTAGCGTTTTTTCAACGCTACCAAAAGTCTTTTATGGTGTAGTGCATGTAGAGTTTTTCTTTCTAATCGAATTTCTGATATGTAGAAAACATGGATTTATCATAGCAGACATGACGAGTAACTCCTTTGTCCACCCACCATTGGTTAGAATTCTGAACCAAATTGCATTCAGATATAACTGCTGAAAAATTGGACTCGTCCACTTCCATGTTGTCAACTATATTTGCCTCTGAGTTGCGTCCCTTCTTATGTCTGTAATCTCTAGCGGCATGTCCCATTTTGCCACAAACCCAACATCGCCATAAACTTCTTGGTTTTATTATCTTTGGGTTTGTTTTCAGGAGCTTTCCTCTTCTTTGAGAAGTTCTTTTTGTTGAAGTGGCCTTTATTCTTGTTCTTCGACCCTTCTGTTACCAATGCCTCCTCGCTTTGTTTGGTAATTCCACGGTTATCTACCTCAATTTTCAATCGTACGATGAGGTCCTACAAAGAAATCTCTTTCTTTTTATCCTTTAGATAGTTGCGGTAGTCTCTCCATGACGGCGGCAGTTTTCTCGTGATGGCTTCAACCAAAAACGATTCTCCAACCTTATGACCTTCCGCTTCGAGTTCATGAATGATGATTTGCAATTCATGCAGTTGAGCAGTCACCGGTTTGGAGTTGACCATCTTGTAGTCTATGAATTTGTCTACAATGAATTTCTTAAGACTGATATTTTGCGTCTTGTACTTCGTGGCAAGTGCATTCCAGAGTGCTTTTGCTGTCTTTAGAGGTTGATATACTTTGTACAGCACCTTGTCGAGACAAATCAGAATATAGTTTCTGCATAGGAAATCAGAATGTTTCCACGTAGCAACATTTGATTCCTTGCCTGGTGCAGGAATCGGTTCCTCCTCCTCGAGATACCGTTGCAGACCGAGTGTGGTGAGGTAAAATAACATCTGAGTCTGCCATGTTAAAAAGTCATCACCATCTCCTTTAAATGGATCGGGCTTGTTGTGTGTAGTAGCCTTTGTTGAGAGCTCTACTGTTGTCATCTCTGTTTTAGTTAAAACAGTAAAGTCTTAAGATGCTTTACGTCTAGTATACCAAAACAGAGAATAATCAATTATAAACTCGTCTCACAAGTTTATCAATCAGATTTCCACTACTTTGGAAGTCTGTATTAGCTAATTTAAGCAATAATTATGTCGTAATTAAATGACAACAACAAACTAACTACTATAGCAATAACTATAGTGATAGATCAAACGTAATACTATTTACAGAAACAGTACAACGTAGAAAACAATGATAGAAATATAAATCAATTATAAATCTAACCGATTGAAGAAGGAAATTCCGTTTGAGGGTTGTCGTAACAATTTCCTTAAGACTTTATTTAAAGTCTCCCAAGATACAACAGACGTAATCTACACGAGATTGTAATGAGTATGTCAACTCTCTGATATAGTATAGAGCAGTAGATAAAGAAGAAGCAGAAGAAATTAAACAGGAATGAAATGAGAATGTGATCAGGATTCTCTTCTATTTATAATTCTGTCTGCATCCCTTCAAACAGTCGCGTCTGCTTGGCGGGTCGCACCGGCTGTCTTTTGAACACTTCTGCTCGTTAACGGGTCGCACCTGCCTGCTCCTAGTATTTGTTCGGCCGCGCATCCTCAGTCGGGCCACACCCGCTTCTGTTCGCCTGTGCTTCTTCAGTCAGGTCGCACCTGCTCGCGTCTAACGGTTCGTGCCCGCTTCAAAAGTCGCACCTCCTCAGTTAATCCGCGTCCGCTTATGAAAAGTCGCGTCTGTTCGTATAGCCTGCAACTGTTAAAAAACCCGGCCCAGTTTTGCAGTAAAATTAGGATCATATTAGACCCAAACCCAAACCCAAACCCGAGCCCGGCCCGGCCCGGTTCGGTTCGGTCGGACGGCGGCGGCGGCGCGCGCGTGTGGTGTTGATGCTTGATCTCCCACCTCCCAACAAAGCAAACATTTGGGTGCCCCAACCCCTTCATTAGGAAGCTATTAATATACTTGGCTTTGTTTGTATATTTGGCGATGTGGGACAAGTGTATTTCATTTACACTTTGTACTTAGGAATTCCAACAATCCCCCACATAAATGATAATATACTTTTCCCCCACACAAAGCAAAATATCACAAAGTACATATGAAATAATGCTTTATCGTGGATAAGTAGATATTTCACTTTGAACTTTCCCTAGTTAAAACTTATCGGATCTACTTGGCTAATTTGAACCGTCGGCCTTTACTGTATATCCAGACAATAAGTTTTACGAAGCATTATTTCCCTTCACATCCAATCTCTTGGTTGTGTTCATTTTGGTCCTGAATAATTTTTGGTTCTGCGAGTGTTTATAGAAAATATAAGCCTTTAATATTCTCATAGAGCCGACCCAGCTCACACTAACATAGGTGATCACAACCATTAAGAGTATCTTACATATACTCCACTTGTTATATTCAAGATATGTCCATCATTTAAAAACATAGATTTAACCTTTAAATACTCTGTAGGCATGCATTTATATTGTGCACCATAGGAATGGATTTGGACTATGTCCAAGCAAATGCATTACATCTTGAGTTGCTCAGAACTGGTTTGCCTATTGATCATAGTCCTTGGGATCTCCAGTCGCTAGGATAGGTTTCCGTATAAGATAACTCTTGGTGGTTTAGGCTTTTAAATCCATTCCCCTCGATGCGCAGTCAATTTTCTCTCTTGATAAACCTTTAGTAAATGGATCCACTAGGTTATCATTTGTTCTTACATAATCTATGGAAATAGTTCCATTTGAGAGTAACTGCCTAACTGTGTTATGGCGTCGACGAATGTGTCATGACTTTCCATTATATATGAAGTTGTGTGCTCTGCTTAGCGCAGCTTGGTTATCACAGTGTATGCATATGGCCGGTACAGGTTTTGGCCAAAATGGAATATCTTCTGAAAAATGACGAAGCCATTCCTCTTCTTCGCCTGCTTTATCTAAAGCGATGAACTCTGATTCCATAGTGGATCGAGCTATGCATGTTTGTTTAGTTGATTTCCATGACACTGCTGCCCTTGCTTAGGTAAAGACATAACCACTTGTTTATTTTGATTCCTCTGAATCAGCAATCCAGTTTGCATCACTATATCCTTCTAAGATGGCATTATATTTTCCATAATGTAAGGAATAATTTGTGGTATTTTTTTAAATATCCAAGCAGTCTCATTAGTGCTTTCCAGTGTTCCTTTCCTGGATTGCTTGTATACCTGCTCAGTCGACTTACTGCATAAGCTGTATCTGGTCTTGTGCAATTCATGAGATACATGAGACATCCTATTACATGAGAGTATTCCAGTTGCATTACACTCTCATTAGTGTTTTTATGCAGTACTTCCGATGGATTAAAAGGTGTTCTCAGTCCTTTAATTCCATAGTCTTGGAATTTTTCAATCACTTTGTCTACATAGTGTGACTGAGATAATTCAATTCCATTAGGTGTTCTTATTATTTTGATTCCCAAATTAACGTCTGCAACTCCTAAGTCTTTCATATCTAAATTACTAATTAACATCTTCTTTATGGTCTCTATTATCTGAGTATTTGGACCAAATATAAACATATCGTCTACATATAAACAAATCATCACATATGATTGTCCAATTTGTTTATAATAAACACATTTATCACATTCATTTATACGAAAACCATTTCTCATCATGACACTATCAAATTTTGCGTGCCATTGTTTTGGAGCTTGTTTTAGTCCGTATAATGATTTTACTAATCTAGAGACTTTGTTTTCATTTCCTTTGGAAACAAAACCTTCAGGTTGCTCCATGTAGATCTCTTCATCGAGATCTCCATTTAAGAACGCTGTCTTTACATCCATTTGATGAATTTCTAGATTATAGATTGATGCAATTGCTATTAGCATTCTTATCGAGGTTATTCGTGTTACCGGCGAATATGTATCAAAGAAGTCTACTCCTTCTTTTTGACGATATCCTTTGGCTACTAATCTAGCTTTATACTTGTCGATAGAGCCATCTGCTTTCATTTTCTTTTTGAAAATCCATTTGCAGCCAATAGGTTTTATTCCAGGTGGAATATCAACAATTTCCCAAGTTTTATTACTTAGAATTGAATCAATCTCACTTTGGATTGCTTCTTTCCAACATGAAGATTCAGAAGATGACATTGCTTCCTTGTACGTTTGAGGTTCATGTTCTAACACATATGTGAAAAATTCCGAACCAAATGTCTTGGAATTCCTAGCCCTTACGCTTCTTCTTGGTTCAACTGCCTCAATCTCATGATGAGTTTCATCTTCATGTGAATTGCTTGATTCTTCTCTTGCCCTTTTTTAGGGACATTATCCCCTTCATTCCTTTTGTGCTGAAACACGTCTTCAAAGAATGAGACATCTCTTGATTCCATGATTGTATTTACATGAACATCACCTACATCAGACTTGAATACCAAAAATCTGTAGGCACTGCTATTTTGGGCTGACCCTAGATAGTAACAATCTACTGTTTTTGGTCCAAGTTTGACTTTCTTGGGAGGCGGAACTAGAACTTTTACCAAGCACCCCCACACTTTAAGGTATTTAAAACTTGGTTTGTGTCCTTTCCATAACTCATATGGAATTGTTCCTGTTTTATTGTGCGGGACTTTGTTTAATATGTGATTAGACATATTTAAGGCTTCCCCCCACAATTTCGTTGGTAGACCAGAGGTTAAAAGCATGGCATTAATCATGTCTTTTAACGTTCTGTTCTTCCTCTTGGCTACACCATTTTGTTGTAGTGAATATGGAGCTGTTGTTTGATGAATTATACCATTTTCGGCATAGAACTTTTCAAATGGTGATTCATATTCTCCACCTCGATTAGATCTCAATATCTTGATCTTTTTATTTAACTAATTTTCTACCTCAGCCTTGTACTTTATAAATGATGTAACTGCTTCATCTTTACTATTCAAAAGATATACATAGCAATATCGTGTATAATCGTCAATAAACGTGATAAAGTACTTTTTCCCACCTCTTGTAGGTAACGATTTAAAATCATATAAATCTGTATGAACCAAACCTAGTGGTTCGGTGCTTCTATCAACAGATTGAAATGGTTTTTTTAACCATTTTTGCTTCTACACATGTCTCACATTTGTAGTTCTTATCTACTTGGAATTTCGGAATTAATCCCAAGTTTGATAATGTTTTCATTTTTCGAAAATTATGTGTCACAATCTATCATGCCATAGTAAAATTTCGTGCTCAAGCAAGTAAGAAACTTCAATTTTATTAATAACACAATCATAATACATTGTTTTATTGCCGATAATGCCTACATTTTCCTTAAATAGGCCATCACATAAATATCCCCTTCCGATATACATTCCAGCTTTGGACAGAACCATCTTGTCTGACTCGAACACCATTTTGAATCCTTTCTTTGATAGTACTGAACCAGAGATCAGATTCTTGCGTATGTCTGGAACGTGGAGCACGTCATTCAACTTGACAGTTTTTCCAGAAGTAAACTTGAGGATTAATGTGCCAGTGCCTTCGATCATGGAAACATCAGAATTACCCATGTAGAGTTTTTCTTTCTGATCGAATTTATGATATGTAGAAAACATGGATTTGTCAGAGCATACATGATGAGTAGCTCCTGTGTCCACCCACCATTGGTTAGAATTCTGAACTAAATTGCATTCAGATATAACTGCTGAAAAATTGGACTCATCCACTTCCATGTTGTCAACTATATTTGCCTCTGAGTTGCGTTCCTTCTTGTGTCTGCAATCTCTAGCGGCATGTCTCATTTTGCCACAAACCCAACATTCGCCATTAAACTTCTTGGTTTTATTATCTTTGGGGTTGTTTTCAGGAGCTTTCCCCTTCTTTGAGAAGTTTATCTTTTGGTTGAAGTGGCCTTTATTCTTGTTCTTCGACCCTTCTGTTACCAATGCCTCCTCGCTTTGTTTGGTAATTCCGCGGTTATCTGCCTCAATTTTTAATCGTACAATGAGGTCCTGCAATGAAATCTCTTTCTTTCTATGCTTTAGATAGTTGCGGTAGTCTCTCCATGACGGCGGCAGTTTTCCCGTGATGGCTTCAACCAAAAACTATTCTCCAACCTTATGACCTTCCGCTTCGAGTTCATGAATGATGATTTGCAGTTCATGCAGTTGAGCAGTCACCAGTTTGGAGTCGACCATCTTGTAGTTCATGAATTTGTCTACAATGAATTTCTTAAGACTGATATTCTACGTCTTGTACTTCGTGGCAAGTGCATTCCAGAGTGCTTTTGCTGTCTTTAGAGGTTGATATACTTTGTATAGCACCTTGTCGAGACAATTCAGAATATAGTTTCTGCATAGGACATCAGAATGTTTCCACGTAGCAACATCTGATTCCTTGCCTGGTGCAGGAATCGGTTCCTCCTCTTTGAGATACCGTTGCAGACCGAGTGTGGTGAGGTAAAATAACATCTGATTCTGCCATGTTAAAAAGTCGTCACCATCTCCTTTAAAAGGATCGGACATGTTGTGTGTAGTACCTTTGTTGAGAGCTCTACTGTTGCCATCTCTGTTTTAGTTAAAACAGTAAAGTCTTAAGATGTTATACGTCTAGTATACCAAAACAGAAATTAATCAATTATAAACTCGTCTCACAAGTTTATCAATCAGATTTCCACTACTTTGGAAGTCTGTATTAGCTAATTTAAGCAATAATTATGTCGTAATTAAATTACAACAACAAACTAACAACTATAGCAATAACTATAGTGATAGATCAAACATAATACTATTTACAGAAACAGTACAACGTAGAATACAATGATAGAAATATAAATCAATTATAAATCTAACCGATTGAAGAAGGAAATTCCATCTGAGGCTTGTCATAACAAATTCCTAAAGACTTTATTTAAAGTCTCCCAAGATACAACAGACGTAATCTGCACCAGATTGTAATGAGTATGTCAACTCTGTGATATAGTATAGAGCAGTAGATAAAGAAGAAGCAGAAGAAATTAAACAGGAATGGAATGAGAATGTTATTAGGAAGCTATTAATATACTTGGCTTTGTTTGTATATTTGACGATGTGGGACAAGTGTATTTCATTTACACTTTGTACTTAGGAATTCCAATAGATACATTTTTATTTCTAGAAAAAGGATAATTATTAAGGCCTTTCTCTTTTCTTTTTGATTATATATTTTTGATGGAATTTTCATAGGTTTAACAGTCTGCACTTGCAAATATGAATTGATCCATTTTGCAAACTTTATATTAGAAAATAATGTCCTTTTCCAGATGGTATAAACTTTACCACTGATATTAACATAATGTTGCAAGCATGTTATTTTTTTACAGTGCAGCAAAGTGAAAACTATGTTTATATTTTGATAAATGCTATTTATTATTCCAATCATGCACTGATAAATGGCGTATTCAATGTGACTGCAGTTATATCCATTGGGTTCTACCAGAAGTTGGGCTTAAGAAAATGTGCTAGTGTCGTGTTTTACACGTGTTATTGAAGAAAAGAATACAAAGATGACTGTGGATGGGACCAGATCTAGTTATGATACAGAATCAGAAATCCTTGAGAAAGAGCACATGGTGTATTCCCATCTAAGCTTTTGCCTTCTAAAGCCTTTTGAAAGTGATTTTTGTTTGATTAGTGAGGCAATTCGTGCTTCAAGAATTGAAAATTGAAAGTTCATGATAGGGTGATAACAAATCATGTTGGTCGAGTAAAAGAGAGAGAGATCCTGAAGTGCGTGAGACATTGATCTAAAGGGTTAGGTTCTAGATTCTGTATTGTGAATGAAATAACAGTGCAATCATTTGAAGGTAATTGTTCCTTGACACGATTATTTTTTATTTATCCAAATTCATACACTATTTTATGTAGTACTACTTTATACACCTGATATTTATATGTTCAAAAGTAAACAAACTTAATCGTTGCTTGTTTTTTAATAACACATATGATGAAACCCAAGTACCGATCTATCTATTTTCTTGGGCTCTTTCTTTAGTACTTGTGTTGCATACCATATAGTTTTAACTTCGTCTAAATCTTGTCACATTGTAATACCATTGAACAAAATGCTCTTTATGTGTTTGAATATTCGTAGGTATAGTTTTTTTGATGATAAGACAAAATATTAGGTTGATTTACGAGCTAATATGTTTTTATTGCACGACAGACTCTTTTAACTTATTTTTTAATCGTATAACATATGTTCAACATGGTAATCCAATATATTCAGCAAAAGCTGTTAGATTTCGAATGGGTCATTCTTTGTTAGACCCTGTTAAAGATCAAGCATATCCTTCGGCATTATCCAAAAGATATGGAATGAATGGACAACATGGTTCTGACAAAGAGTTTGTGTGGACTTATTATGCCTGAATTTCCAATGGCTCGGGTTTTATTTTTATTATTCTTATATGGAATGAATGCACTATATGGTTCTTTACTTAACTAGTATAACCGCACAACGGTGGAAAAACCGTCCGTTCGGTTGCATAATTTCAAAAAAAAATATCCGTTTCATTGTAGTTTTTTCACTAATTTTAATTAAACATCAAGTAGAAAAAAAACTAGAATTTAGATCGTGAATTCAAAATTTAAAAATATACATTATGAATATATATAATGCATATTTATATATAACATCTTCTAGAAGCGCATGTATCAGTCTGATGGTTTGATTGTAGGTTTTAACTGCATGTTACAAGGGTATACCGAAACAATAAAGGAATGCAGTTTGTTGGGTTAGGAATATGCTTGAAGTCTGAAGTCACTTTGCTGGGTTTGTAGGTTGGTGGGTTAGTCTGAAGTCAAGAAGTTGTTGCAGGGGAGATGCATTAAAGATGTTATCACGTGAGTCTGAGAATGTGAGCTGGTGACATGTTAAAACCTACATAATGCCTGACTGAGATGTGGCAAGACCTGGTTGTAGTTGGTCGTTGCAGAATTATTTGTCGCTGGAGATAGTTGAACGACATACACTTCTGTTGATTTATGCTTGAAGTATGGTAAAGAAAGGTCTAAGCTGCAGCTTGGTTGGAGAATTACTGGATGTTACTACAAAGCCTTGCTTATTCTGGCAGTGCTGTAGCTGAAGCATGCACGGACGGAGTAACGCTAGGGTAGAGCTGAAGAACTGTCGAAATAATGGTAACTATCTACAATCTAGCATCTGCAAATGGCACAATGCATTGGTAAGAAATATATTACTCGATAAACAGTATAAAAGTAAAAGTAGAAGATAAAGAGGAAAAAAAAATAATGGTCTGATAACAAGGCAATTAATTTTCTTAAGTCAGTATTTCATACTTAGATGATATGTGCAGGCACATGAAGATTGTAAAGCTAGAGGAAAAAAACATATTTAGATAAATAAGTTTTTTATATCACGCAAGCATATAAATAATATATTATTTGGTATGAGTAGGCATGAAGCAAAACTACCCAGAAACCCCTGGTCAGATGGCCCAGCATACATAACACAGTGTCCAATAAAACCAGGGGCAAACTTTAGCTACACTATAAATCTTTCAGATGAAGAAGGAACAATATGGTGGCATGCACACACAGATTGGATTAGAGCAACAGTGCATGGAGCAATTATTGTTTATCCTGAACATGGTTCTAGCTATCCTTTTCCTAAACCACATAAAGAATTTCTATTGATACTTGGTCAGTTAAAAATAAAAACGAATCAGTGAAAACTACCTAATAGTAAATTCTCAATTCAATGTAAAATTTTAACAGGAGAATGGTGGAAAAAATCTTTAGATGAACTTAACATGGAGGCCAAGTCAGGAGTCGATCCAACACCATCTGATGCATACACCATTAATGGACAACCTGGTGATCTATATCCATGTTCAAAACAAGGTAAAAAATAAATCATATGCATTAGCAGCTAATAACCATTCAAACATTCTAGAGAATAAGTTCTGCTCTGGCTCTTCAGGCACTTACAAGTATAAAGTGAAGCAAGGCCACGCATATCTCCTACGAGCAATCAACGTGGGGCTGAGCAATGCCCTCTTTCTCTCCATTGCTAATCACAAAGTCATAGTTGTTGGGTCAGACGGGGCCTATGTCAAGCCCATACTCACTGACTACATAGTAATCTTCCCAGGCATCAATATTAAGATTGGAAACACACTCTACACGGAATGCCAAGAACGTCATGGACAAATCCAAGAAATATTACTACACAAACATCAATATTAAGACATTAGTACTAGTGATATTGAATATGTTTGATGATAAACTGAATAAGAATGATTGAAGTGATAAGAAACTTATACATATGCTACGTCCCTCTTTAGCTACACCATTATACACACGCGTTACTTCAATACAAATTGATTTTATTAACAAAATCTCTAGAAACAAATAAAATAATAATCAATTAACTCATTTATAAATCATTACGATTTGAAATCCTAGAAAATTAAACATATTGAACATGACTACTGCTCCCTAAATTCATAGGTATCGTCGCAAAATATATCAATATTGCATCATGCTGCATTTTTTGGGTTATAAATCGTTATACAGAGTTTATATGTTCATCAATTAACTAAGCATGGACAAAAAACAAATAGAAGTAACAGAAAAAAGTATGCAACTATTCTAAGAATTTTGCGACCAATAGACGTCTGTTTTATATTTTATCCACTACTTCCATGCTCTACTCGATCAGTATGTCCAAAACTAGTGGTTAACTTATCTACAAAAATCTACTTGATTCCTCTTTAAAATAAGGAAATTAGGAATGTAGCTTACCAACAAATCTGCAGGAGACCATTTAATCACACAACCTAACGTCACCATCTCAGAGCCAGCAGCATTGCCTAAGCATAATGATTATTGCTTGTAAGTAGAGAGTTACCCAAAAAAGGAGACAATTATCATCAGAGAATAAGATAAATATACGTTATAACTATGCATGTTAAAAACAAAAGCAAATGAAAGCCAAAATATTTTTATTTCATTAGCAACCCGTGTAATTACATGCTATTAAGCGTCACTTATTGCCAAGAATAATACACAATATAAATATCAAAAGAAATTATTATAATATCATCAAATATTAATTCCATTGCTAAGAATAAAGTTTTTTTTAAAAAGAAAATGATAACTAAATTTCACTGAAAATACGACTCATAGATAAACTTACGAAGAACGAGCATGATCGATCATGATTGATTTCATTCTTTTGGATAACGGCAAGGATAAGGATTTTATGAATGTTTTAAGTAAAAGCAGCAATGGTAGAGCATCTTTCTGTGTGATTCTGGTGCTCCCGTCATTCACGGATGGAAAGCCAACATTCAATTGAATAAGTCGAAGCATTATTGACCGATTGTAAGGAACATTGTCTTAATCTTAGTTCATAGGACGGAAATCAGGCATTGACTCGACCTAGTCAGTGTTCAGTAGATTGGTTCAAATGAACAGTGTATTCTCCTAAGTGTTGTTACTGATCAATCTAAGTACATCTACAATACAAGTGACCTACAATGAAATTAATGTGAAATGCACTCAATAGAAAGCACCCTGTTAACCTTTCAACTGATAAATGTATCAAGTAAGTTTGTGTATACGGTAAATGGTGTGCAGCAGATTAATTGATGTGACATAATATATCATTATCGTTATGAAAATAATACTAATTTATAGTAAACCAACTATTCAAAAATGCAAATTAGTCACAAGATACCATATGTTAATCAGAAAACTATGAATTCCCCGGTATTAGTATATGTCCATCCTAATGGAGGCAAAGCCAGGGATCCTTTATGTTAATAGCTTGGAACTATTTTCAACACGCGTGAGGTTTATTAGTATGGAAATGTCTTTCATGAAGCATAACATCTATTTCTATACAAATTTTGAGGGTTCAACAGGCCCAGGATATGTTTATGCTGTAATGTCTAATAAAATGACCTCAAAATCAAGGGAATGAGCTTCTCATATACAAATAGGGTATATTGTTTGCTCCTGATACGCATTGGGACACGATATACACCATGGATTAAACTAAGGAAGTGGAGTTTAATCATCTAACTCTTTACCGAGTCTCATGGTACAATACAGATTATATATGTTCATTTTTAAATAGTTCACTGGTAACAAAATTTATTATGATAAAAATCAATTAAAATTTCCATTGTCGTTCTATTATATCCAAATCAGAACATAATAAAGCACCAGTAAGAAATTCGAACCAAATCGATGAAAAAAAACAAATTTAAGACTCACCCAATCAGTAGGATCAGCAGTTACAACATCTATTTGAAATCCAACAAAAGATAAGAATTACCCCTCAATAGTACCCGGATACTCGACCATAACATTTCCCCTACCATCGTAATAGATGACGTGACGGACAATGAGGAGCTCACCACCGACTTGCTAAAAAAAGAGTGAAGTAGTTGGGGGCAAGTAAGAAAGTCGGCTCTTAAAAATTGGACCCGAAAATTTGTAAGCATAAATGTGAAAGAGAGAGCCCCGGTGATGTAGCCTAGAAAGAAGTCATAGGTCGTAACATGTTGATAGGTCGAATCCGACCTAAAGCTAACGAGTTAACATTTTGTGAAGAATGGTGGAAAGTTGAAGTAATAGGTCGCGGCCGACCTAACGAGGTCTGTAAGTCGCTCCAACGACTTAGTAAAGATCAGCAACGATCTAGTGGAAAAGCGCTCAAACGACCTAACCTGTTTTTAGGTCGCATACGACCTAACGAACTAAAGTATAGGTCGCGGGAACGACCTAACGAGCCACCAGGGAAGGAGCTACGACCTAACGGGTTCGAGGGTAACGAGCTAAGACTTGGGAATAAGTCGTTGGAGGTTGAAGTCTTAGGTCGTTCACGACCTAACAAAATTATAGGTCGCTCGCGATCTAACAAAAGCGGCACGCGGGTTACTGGATTCAATGTGAAGGAATGAAGACGAGCTAAAAGGCTACGACCTATACTAAGTCGCAGGAAAATGTTTCGACCTAAGTTAGGTTGCAAGAAGTTAGGTCGTGGGAAGCTGCAGAGAGATAGGTCGTTCACTTTAAGTCGAGAGGCCTTAGGTCGTGAGGAGTTAAGTCGCTCCGAAATTCTAAACAAGGAATGCATCGACCTACGACCTAAGTTAGGTCGCGAGAACTTTAGGTCGCCGATTGCTACAGTTCACTGCCGCCTGGATTCTTGGAAGATGCCATGTATTTTAGGTCGTATGGTTTAGGTCGTATGGTTTAGGTCGTTACCGATATATGTGTTGTAAAAGAGTTGTGTTGTACTTATGTTGTATTGTTTTAGGTCGGACCATCTTAGGTCGAGATATTTTCTTAAGTCGTGATGTTTTTTTAGGTCGAAGGTTATAGGTCGGAAACGACCTAAGTGTTGTTGTAATTTGTGTGTGTTGAGTTGTATCGCCTATAATTAGGCCATGAGTCTCATTTGTAAAGGTGTTGTTGATTTTTGAATAAAATTCTCTTTGTTAGCTTTGTGCTTTCATTCAAATTGGTAGTTGAGTGGAATCTCCTATCTCCTCTTTCGGATAATCGAGTGCACTCGATTCAACGATTGCAGAAGCCGATTCGCGGAATCAAGTGCGCTTGATCAACGCTCGAAGAATTGAAGATCTCTCCTCACGGTATCGTGCGCGATCAACGTGTCAGAGATAGCTAGAATTCGGTATCTTCGGATCAACGAATTTGGGCATTTCAGTATCTTCCAATCCACCGATTACTACATTCATCGATCTACATTGTTTTTGTAATATCCACTGCGTCATTTGGTATCAGAGCTTGTTCTAGCCAATCATAGCTAGATCGAGACTTGGAGCCTAATCATTTTGGAGTTTTGAGGAGATCAAGATCGGCCGAGACCCATCCTTTAAGCCATTTGAAATTTGAAGTGTTTGGAGAACGGATCTATATCATTTCGAGAATTTTGTTCATCGTGTTCATCGCGATTTGCAACAAAAGTGGAAGTTTCGATCCATTTCATTTTGGATCAAAGTTCGAATTGTGTTTGAATTTGAAGTGTTTGTGAAGTTTTCAAGAATGCCGCCAAGAAGAGCTAATCGTCACCAAAACGTAGAAGCTTTGTATCGAAGAGAAGAAGCTGATGAGATGGAGCAAAGAATCAATGAAAACTTTAGTGAAAAGCTTAACGAAGGAATTGGACGATTAGAGAAGATGATGTTAGAGATGAATCAGAATCGGAGAAGGGTTTCACCTGAATCTAACCATGGGGGAAGTAGAGTCTCACCACAATCCAATCGAGAAAGAAGTGTTGACAATGATCAAAGGCATGGGAGGAACGTGGATGATCATGAACGGAGGAATGTAGATAGAAGGGATGAAGGTGGAAGACGTGATGGTAGTAGAGATGTGGGTGGACGAGATAGACAACGATATACATCTGATTTTGAAGAGGAGTATGATGGTGGTAGTGTTCGAGGACAAGGACGAGGACAAGGAAGAAATCACTTTGAGTATGATCACAAGTGGGAGTCGGGGATGAAGACTGAAATTCCTAAATTCAAAGGTGGTATGCAAGCTGAGGAGTTTTTGGACTGGGTAGCTAATGTTGAGGAGATTTTTGACTTCAAAGAAGTTCCGGAACATCGTAGAGTGAAGTTGGTTGCTACAAGGTTGAGGGGTAGAGCTTTGGCGTGGTGGCAGCAGACCAAACTTACACGTGAACGAATGGGGAAGTCAAAAGTTGAATCTTGGGAGAAGATGAAGAAATTGATGAAAGCAACGTTCTTACCTTACAATTATCAATCTTTGATGTATCAACGTTTGCAGAACTTGAGACAAGGGACGAAATCTGTGAATGACTATGCTGACGAATTTTATCAACTTATTGCAAGGAATGATATTATGGAAACGGAAGAGCAGCTGACATCTAGATTCATTGGGGGATTGAGAATGCAGATTCAGGATATGGTTAATATGTTCGATCCAAGATCTGTAGCGGAAGCACATCAGAAAGCGTTGGCTTGGGAGAAGCAGTGTAGACGAGGAGGTGGTGTGTTTACTAGTTCCAACAATCAAATGAAGGGTGTTAGTGGAAGTTCTAATGTTTCTAAACCTATCAGTAAACCAGTGATGAAGGAGGCTGAGAAGGCGAAGGTTAACAATGGTTTCAAATGTTACAATTGTCAGGAATTGGGTCATAAAAGCAATGAGTGTCCAAAGCCGAAGAAACGAACTATGATTGCTGAACTTGAAGATGAGGATGGTGATGGAGAATATTCTAGTCCAGTTGAGGATGAATAGGATATTGCATCAGGAGATGAAGGTTGTAATCTAATGCTGAGGAGATCGTGTTTGACACCGAAGCAGGAAGAAGCTAGTTGGTTGAGGAGTAATATCTTTCAGTCGACATGTACTATACTAGGGAAGGTGTGTAAATTTGTGATTGACGCGGGAAGCTGTGACAATATCATTTCAACCGAGGTTGTAACAAAGTTGAAGTTGAAGACAGAGAAGCATCCGAATCCATACAAGTTAGCATGGTTGAGAAAAAGAGGAGAGGTGAAAGTGGATAGACGAGTTCATGTTCCATTCTCTATTGGGAAGAAATACAAAGATGAGATCTAGTGTGATGTAGTAGAGATGGATGTTTGCCACTTGCTTTTGGGAAGACCATGGCAGTATGATCGAGCAGTACAACATGACGGTCGAACCAACAGCTACAGTTTTATGTTTGAAGGCACGAAGATTATCTTAGTTCCAAAGAAGAGACAACAGGGAGAAAGTAAGTCAGAAGAGATTGAAGAGCTGAAAACTTTATTATCTCTGAAGGAGTTTGTTAAGGAGGTTGAGGAAGAGCCGGAAGTATTCTTGTTAATTGGGCATGAGAGCAGTGAAGAGGTTGAAATACCAGAAGAAGTAAAACCAGTACTGGAAGAGTTTGACGATGTATTTCCAGAGGAGTTACCAACGGAGTTGCCACCGTTGAGGGATATACAACATCAGATAGATCTTGTTCCAGGTGCTGTGTTGCCACATAGACCACATTATCGAATGAGTCCGAAGGAACATGAAGAGTTGTGGAGGCAAGTGGAAGAATTGCTTTAACAGGGGCGTGTGCAGGAGAGTCTAAGTCCTTGTGCTGTACCAGCTTTATTGGTACCCAAGAAGGATGGGACGTGGAGAATGTGAACTGACAGTCGAGCATTGAATAAGATTACTGTGAGATATAGATTTCCGATGCCGAGGCTTGATGATTTGTTGGATCAGTTGAGCGGGGCTACTATCTTTTCGAAGATTGATTTGAAGAGCGGATATCATCAAATTTGTATCAGACCAGGTGATGAGTGGAAGACTGCTTTTAAAACCAGGGAGGGTCTATACGAATGGTTGGTAATGCCTTTTGGCTTATCAAATGCACCAAGTACATTTATGCGGGTGATGAATCAAATTTTTAGACCATTCATTGGGAAGTTTATGGTGGTGTATTTCGATGATATTCTGATATATAGTGGAAGTCTAGAGGAACATTTGAATCATCTGAGAGAAGTGCTGATGGTACTGCGACAAGAACAGTTTTATGCTGCAACGAAGAAATGCGTGTTCATGACGCATAGTGTTTTATTTCTGGGGTATGTTGTGTCGGAAGAAGGAATACAGGTTGACCAAAGTAAAGTTGAAGCTATCAGAGATTGGCCGCAACCCAAGACGATAACGGAAGTTCGTAGTTTTCACGGGTTGGCTTCATTTTATCGAAGGTTTATTCCACACTTTAGTAATGTGATGGCGCCTGTGACTGATTGCATGAAGGGTAAACAGTTTGCATGGACGGAGGAAGTCGGGGTTGCTTTTGATCGAATCAAAGAACTCCTGACGTCTGCACCAATTCTAATATTACCAGATTTTTAGCTAGTGTTTGAACTACATACTGATGCATCCAAGGTTGGGATTGGAGGAGTGTTAAGTCAGAGGGGACGTCTGATTGCATACTTTAGCGAGAAGTTATCAGGAGCAAAGATGAGATACAGTACATATGATGTAGAATTTTATGTTGTTGTGCAATCTATTAAACACTGGGGACACTATCTATTTCAGAAAGAGTTTGTTCTTTACACTGATCATGAGGCGTTGAAGCATTTACAAGGACAAGATAAGATTTCAGCAAGACATGCATCGTGGATTGCATATCTGCAACAGTTTACTTTTGTTGTTAAACACAAGTCAGGGGTGACGAATCGAGTGGCTGATGCTTTGAGTAGGAGGAGTCATTTGTTGACTACACTGAAAGTTGAGGTGATAGGGTTTGATGTGTTACCAGAATTATTTGTCGATGATCCTTACTTTGCAAAGTTTGTTGATAAAGTCAAGGAGGGAAAGACGGATGAGTTTTTGATGGTAGATGGATTTATGTTCAAGGGAAATCAATTGTGCATACTTGATTGTAGTTTGAGAATGAAGATTGTCAAAGAGCTACATGAAGAAGGACATGTTGGGAGAGACCGTACGTTACAGTTAATTTCACAGTCTTACTTTTGGCCATCGATGAGGAAAGAAGTGGAGAGGTTTGTGGAGCGATGTCATATCTGTCAGGTTTCGAAAGGAACTGCAACTAATGCTGGATTATATATGTCGTTACCTGTACCAACTAAACCATGGGTTGATGTGAGTATGGACTTTGTGTTGGGGTTGCCGAGAACACAGCGTGGTAATGATTCCATTTATGTGGTGGTTGATCGGTTTTCGAAAATGGCACATTTTATTGCTTGTAAGAAGACGGCGGATGCGGTTCATGTTGCTCAGTTGTTTTTCAAAGAGATATATCGACTTCATGGATTGCCAGAATCTATTGTGTCGGATAGGGATACTCGTTTTCTAAGTCATTTTTGGCTAAGTTTGTGGAAGATGGTGGGAACGAAGTTGAACTTTAGCAGCGCTTATCATCCACAAACGGATGGACAAACCTAGGTTGTGAACAGATCATTAGGAAATTTGTTGAGGTGTCTTGTGCAAGACAATCTAAAGAGTTGGGATGTGAAGTTATGCCAGGCAGAGTTTGCTCATAATCACGCTGTAAATCGAAGTACTGGGTTCAGTCCATTCCAGATTGTTTATTCAAACTTACCAAAGGGGCCGTTGGATTTAACGGTAATACTACACTCGAAGGGGACAATTAAGAAAGCTGCTGATTTTGTTGAGGGGTTGGCGGAATGTCATAAAATCGTTCAGGAACGATTGGAGAAAGCGAATGAGAAATATAAACGTTCTGCAGATCTGAGGCGAAGAAACGTTGAATTTAATGAAGGAGATATGGTATATGCTGTGTTGACAAGAGATCGTTTTCCAATAGGCGCTTATAACAAATTGAAAGCCAGAAAAATTGGTCCTGTAGAAGTTGTGAAACGGATTAATGAAAATGCTTACAGATTGAAGCTGCCGGAGGATGTGTACACGTCTGACGTGTTCAATGTTAAGAATCTTGTACCATATTATGGGAATGAACAAGTTGATGAGGAAGAATTTACAAATTCGAGGACGAATTTTTCTCAACCTAGGGAGGATGATGCAGCCCAGAAAGAAGTCATAGGTCGTAACATGTTGATAGGTCGAATCTGACCTAAAGCTAACAAGTTAACATTTTGTGAAGAATGGTGGAAAGTTGAAGTCATAGGTCGCGGCTGACCTAACGAGGTCTATAAGTCGCTCCAACGACTTAGTAAAGATCAGCAACGATCTAGTGGAAAAGCGCTCAAACGACCTAACTTGTTTTTAGGTCGCATACGACCTAACGAACTAAAGTATAGGTCGCAGGAACGACCTAACGAGCCACCAGGGAAGGAGCTACGACCTAACGGGTTCGAAGGTAACGAGCTAAGACTTGGGAATAAGTCGTTGGAGGTTGAAGTCTTAGGTCGTTCACGACCTAACAAAATTATAGGTCGCTCGCGATCTAACAAAAGCGGCACGCGGGTTACTGGATTCAATGTGAAGGAATGCAGACGAGCTAAAAGGCTACGACCTATACTAAGTCGCAGGAAAATGTTTCGACCTAAGTTAGGTCGCAAGAAGTTAGGTCGCGGGAAGCTGCAGAGAGATTGGTCGTTCACTTTAAGTCGAGAGGCCTTAGGTCGTAAGTAGTTAAGTCGCTCCGAAATTCTGAACAAGGAATGCCTCGACCTACGACCTAAGTTAGGTCGCGAGAACTTTAGGTCGCCGATTGCTACAGTTCACTGCCGCCTGGATTCTTGGAAGATGCCATGTATTTTAGGTCGTATGGTTTAGGTCGTTACCGATATATGTGTTGTAAAAGAGTTGTGTTGTACTTATGTTGTATTGTTTTAGGTCGGACCGTCTTAGGTCGAGATATTTTCTTAAGTCGTGATGTTTTTTTTAGGTCGAAGGTTATAGGTCGGAAACGACCTAAGTGTAGTTGTAATTTGTGTGTGTTGAGTTGTATCGCCTATAAATAGGCCGTGAGTCTCATTTGTAAAGGTGTTGTTGATTTTTGAATAAAATTCTCTTTGTTAGCTTTATGCTTTCATTCAAATTGGTAGTTGAGTGGAATCTCCTATCTCCTCTTTCGGATAATCGAGTGCGCTCGATTTAACGATTGCAGAAGCCGATTCGTGGAATCAAGTGCGCTTGATCAACGCTCGAAGAATTGAAGATCTCTCCTCATGGTATCGTGCGCGATCAACGTGTCAGAGATAGCTAGAATTCGGTATCTTCGGATCAACGAATTTGGGCATTTCAGTATCTTCCAATCCACAGATTACTACATTCATCGATCTACATTGTTTTTGTAATATCCGCTGCGTCACCCGGAATGATTTGAAGCTGAAAAGTTGGATCCGAAAATTTGGATCGAGAACGGAGAATAAGGAGGCGACTGGAGAATAGGATAAAGGAGAATAGGATAAAGGAGAATATTCGGTTGAATCGCGATTACGGTCAAGAGCAGAGCAGAAAATTTGGGGGAGAAACATACGTGAAACAAAAAAAGAAACATATGCCATGTTTTTTTGGCTTCAGAAAAATTGATTTTGGCTAGTAGAAGTAGGCAAACCTCCCTACGGTCGGTTTGATTAAGTTTTAAAAAAACAACTAAGTTTATACAAATAGCTAAGTTAATAAAATTTTACTAATTTTTATAAAAGTTAACCAAGTTTTATAAACATTTGACTAAATTAACTAAATTTGTAAAATTTAATAAATTTTACAAAAATTAATGGAGTTCTATAATAATTAAATAAGTTTATAAAAATTAACTATGTTTAATTAGAAGTTAATTAAGTAAGTTTCTAAAGAATTTATTTAGCTTCATGAATATTTAGCTAAGCTAACCAAGTTTCTAAACTTAACCAAGTTTTATAAAATAAACTAAGTTATTATAAAACTAAATAAGTTCATAAAAATTAGTAGTATTAGTAATAGTATAAATAATCATGGTCACTACAAGAAAATGGTTTATTTAATGTTAAAAAAATACAATATTTGAATAACACACATAAGCAAGAACAGAAGTTCTTAAACTTATTTTATTCAATAAAGTTTAATTTATAGAAAACGTTGTATAAAAAGCCAAATTTATTGGATATTAGGCCATTTTGATAAGTAATCCTGTTCTACCAACAAGTATCTCAAGAGCATAACAAATTAAGTTTTAGACCATCTAGCCTAGGGTCGGATAAGTCATCTAGGAATCTGATGACAATTTTTTCTTTAACCGGTGATGTATGATGCTTCTAGGGTTAGACTACATGTTGGAAGGTAGAAAGAAATATGTTTGCCCCCTCTTTCTCCTACAAAATCAGGCATATTTATACTTTTAATGTAATTTTTTATATTTGTAATGACCTAGAAATTTATCGTTTTGATTGAGAATATTTAATTAATTTTAAATATTTAAATAATTGGTTTTAAAAGCTTAAATAATTCATTTTTATTATTTAATAATCATAGTAAACTCATTTTGGAATTTTGTTTATAAAAATAAGTAGTTCGATGAAATACTGAAAAAGTGGTCGAAAATTGTTTTTCGGAATTTCGACTTATTGTCGAACGAAAGTTGTTGCAACGTTATTGCATACATATGCACAGTTTTGTAGCATACATATATACAATTTATAAAGTGGAAAAAACTGCAAAAGAGATTAATTAAAGTAAGAAGTCTTAAAGTGCTTTCAAAGTGGAATTAAAAGTTAATAAAGAAAAAAGTAGACTTTTCTTCGTTATTTTAAAATAATAGTTACCGAATAGTACATGTCATCATATTAGAAGTACAAGTCCATGTGAAGAGGGTGTGGTGCATGAGTTGGTATTTAGAGAAGTGTATGGAAGAAGCCATTTTGAAGGGTTATTTTGGTAATTTGGCTAAGGGCTTTAGAATTAACTTGACATCTTTTCAAATTCTATAAGTAAGATCACATTTTCTTCATTTTCATCTTTAATTCATTTCTAGCTTTTGCTCTCTTTCTTCATTTATCCTTCACTCTTCTTCCATTAAAATTTCATAAAAGAAAACACCTCCTTTGTCACTCTAAATTCAAAGGCAACCTTGCAGTAACATAGCTATCGCCACTAATCCAAAGAAGCAAACATTTGTGCCTAATCCCCATTCCTTTGCATGGTCGTGAGCTTTAGGGGTTTAGAGGGCTTGGGTCATGAGCATTTAAAGGGAGTATGGGTCCTTGGTGTGAGCATTAGGTAAGGCGAGGAGGGAGTTTGGTTATTGTAAGGTCAGGGTAGGAAGCTAGATGCTTTGCCTTGGGTTTTAGTTGCATTTGAAAGTCAGATATCTCACTTTCAATTGGTTTTAAATGTTGTGACATGTTGTAATAATTTGGTAGTTGCTGCTTATGTTGTGTGTATATTTATATTTATTAGTTTGGATTTGATTCCAACTTGGAAACGGATGACATAAATAACCATTATTTTGCAGGGGACAAAAGTAAAGAAAAGAAAGTTCAAATGTTCCTTCGCAATTAGGTCACTATGGAAACACTTTGAAGAATAGAAATTTTGTAGAGGGATCCTAAAGGATTCATCACCTTGTTGATTTTACTTTACATTATTACATGTTATGTATGATGTAATGAAGTGGATGTTGTTGATAATTGACTTGCTATGATGATTTTTTTTATATGACATTGAAATCTCGTGCTTTCTTATAAATGGTTTACCACTTTGTTTCTAAAAGAGTTTTGAAAATATATTTTTTCCAAACTTAACTTTTGTTTCCAAACCTTTTTGCAAAGGTATTAAAGTGGGTTAAAATATATAAAATGGATTTTATGAGCTATTTAATTTACTAAACAAAGTTTTAAAGGTTACGGTCCATACAGCGATAGTCACTATGGATGTAGTTTGAAAATATATATTTTTAGTAAAGTAAAAGAGATATCTACTTTAGATAATTTGTATCTTCTCTTTCAAATGTGTTTATAGAGGTTGTTTAAGTATTTAAAGAAGTCTGAAGTTTAAAATATATTTTTAAGAATTTATTAGTAATTTAAACAAGAGGTGCAAATTTACCTTTTTGTTTCAAAAATCAAGTTTTGTTAAAGTGATCATCTTTAAAAGGATTCTAAATACAATTTTTGAACTATTGTTTAAAGAGTTTTAAAAAGTAATTTAAAAGAGGAAGGAACCATGGATTACAACACCATTGTTGTAATAAATGTTTCCGAGAAAAGGAAGGAGATCATGGACTATAACATTTTTGGTATAGTAAATGGTTTCGGAAAAACTGGAAAAGAAGTTTGATTTATAACACTTGGTTATGATTAAATAAGTTGTTTACTTTATCAAAAAGGTAAGATGTTGGCTTTTTAAATCAAATTTGGTTTAAATAAGTGATTTTGGAAAATGCTTTAATAGCAAGTATATTAGAACACTTGGATCCTATTTTAATTTCTAGACTTCGAGGTATGGAAACTTGTTTCTATTTTGAAGTTAGAAATGTTATCGAGTCAAGGTTTGAGAGATAATAATACCCCAACTTGAATAGTTTCATTTCTATCCTATGGAAATTACTAGTTTGAAATCAAAGATTAGTAATAAGTTTACGAAGTTGGTTTTTCGATTGTTTTAAAAAGGACTTTCTTTTATGCAAGGGATGTTTATGTCGGTGCTATTAAGTAACATAAAACAAATATGATAAGTAGTACTAAAATATTGACATGTTTATGGAAAGTAAGTCATCTTATATTTAGCACTAAACCGATGAGTAGACTTTCCTTTACCTATGAGATCTAGTATCGTAGTGCTTTAACTAAGGCAAGGCCAGGTGCAACCAGTGCACTGACTTACCTGGCTTCGATTCTAGGTGAGGGATAGAGAAGTCAAAATGTCGGAAGTGTGATAAGTATAAGAAGGTTAATTTCTATAAATAGGTCATGATTAATTAAGTATATGGAAGGTACTTCATCTTATACTTGATACTAAATTTCAAGGTATGGAAGCATGTTTCTATCTGTAAGAGTTTAAGATTGTACATCGAGGCAAGGATAGTTCTCAAACTTGTCCGACTTCATTGTTAATCGAGGGATGGTGGGTTGAAATCGCAAAGTAGTGATAAGTATATGATGTCCGATTTTCCATATGCAAACTATATACTTACACCAGATAGTGGTTTGTCCACTATCGATAACTTGACCTATTTTGACTTAGGAAGTATATGAAAGCATCACGATTTCATACAGTTTTAGATTCCCTCAGGAGAACTCATTCTGGTGAAACGTCTCCTGCTTTAAGGACGGATATTCGAGATCCCCTTGGGACTTTTATATTATCCGCTTACTTTTGAAAGAACCAGGATTGATTCAACCGGAATCTATCATTTGTTGGTTCGAAGAGACTAGGATCAGATAAGCATGAGTTATCCAAAAACCACTTCTAACCGGCATAAGCGTTCGAATTAGGACATCTTGAAGATGATGGAATTGAAGACAGGGTTCTTTGAAGTGCAAGGGTTACTTGCTACTAATCCCGAGGATGTAGTAGAAGTAGTGCTTTCAGTTTGTTCATATCATGTACAACTTGTATGGATGAATGTTGGCATTGCATATTGTACCCCAAAAGGCAGTGTTAACATTCCAAGTGGGATTTGCTAAAAATGGTAAAATGTAGCCTCAAGTCTCACACCCTGTAATGACTAAAACAGAGGATATGCAGTAGGGCTATGTAGTTTGCAACCATTAGGGTATGGTGATCTAGATCAGTATTTATGGATTTACATTTTCTAGGGACTCAATACGGTTGTTGGCCGCAACCGGGGTGATGACATATTTGCTACTATCCAGGAAGGCGTAAGCCGGTTTCTTTGTTGGCAGGGGGTCCATGTGACGCTCTCGGTACATTTTCTAGAGGTATACCGTAGCAGACAGTACCTCGGTAGCCTTATCATTTTATAGAATCCATTTTTCCAATACGTGCATTTACGGACTTAGTTGTATACTAAATATGCTATTGAATGTAATTAATGTAACCATTTTGGCTATGATTAAATATTTATTTAAACCCTAAGCATTATTATAATATCACAGGATTTATTATAGAAATGGCTTGGCTATCGTAATGTAAAAACCCGTCCTTTTTTATGTGCGGCGTGGTCTTATGAGATTCCTTTATTTTGAAAGGGTTTTATAAATATAAAAATCCATGTGATTTGAGTTTCTCGTGCTGGTTTACCAGACTGATCCGGGTGTTGTTTTCTTATAATACTCAGGTCAGACTCTGTACTTTTCCAGATTTAGCGATGGACACTTGGAGCTTCAAGGGATGAGCTGGATGCCTCCAAGATCTGACGTATTTTATAAGAACAAGCTATTATAACTATCCAGACTGATGATAAGTTAGTTTACTTTGATTGTTGTAAAGTTTTCTTTCTGTAAAGATCATTCAGATATTATATATTACTCGTCACGATGTGGTATTTTGTTTTGTATTTTCTTTTCTTTCAGCCCAATAATCCATCTTTCCAGCACTTGGATACTCAGAACGTGGATATCGTGGATGTATTAGTGTAGACATTTGAGGGTCGAAAAGATGGATCGTTATAGTTGGTATCAGAGCTGAAGGTTAAGGGAGAACCTTGGTTTGGTGGGGTAAACTCATTAAAGATAGGGTAAGTGACACCATAGAATTAGTTTGAGTGTATTATATATGAGAGCGTGTATTTGTTAGTACTATAAAAATGTTTTTTATTTTGTGTTGAAATGGGTAAATGTAATAATTTTACCATGATTTTATGTATTACATATAAAAGAATAATTGAAAAAAATGCATATAGTATTTTTGTGTGATTGTTTGTTAGGGAATGATGATATTTATTTATCATCATTTGTTGATTGATTATTTATGCTCGACCAGTTTGTGAGCTTTTGTTGTTTAGTAATTAAATATGAACACCTTGTGAATTCAGTTTCATGATTTGACTGTAAGGCGTTTGTAAATAATATAGGTTTAACAAGTTTACTTTGTTAAAGGGAAGTTATTCAAGATAAAATGATTTTATAAATATGGTTTATAAAATATGTTTTGTAAATCAAAAGGATTTGTGAGAATTTAAATCATGGTGTCTTTGAAAAAGGATTTCAAATGATTTTTGGAAAAGTAATAATAGTATTACTTAGAGGAATTTATTAGTTTAAATATTTTAAAAGAGAATTTTAAGTAAGATATGTTTTCTTTGGCTAGTTCAAGGAACGAGTCTCAATTTATTTTATGATGATCTAAATAATCTTCTAAGTGACAATCAGATGTTTGCTTAGGCGAACGTTTTAGCCCACTTAGTTAATTATTCTCTTTGTCATTGTACGACCGAGAATAGTTTGAATCCAAACGAACCTAAAAATAGGTTTTAGTAAATAAAGTGCTAAAGCTATTATAAATGTAGGGGAAATATGTATAGTATTATTTCAAAATGAGATTCGAAAATGAAGAAGTATTTTTATGTTAACT
Organism: Allium fistulosum; assembly: GCA_030737815.1. NCBI lineage: Eukaryota > Viridiplantae > Streptophyta > Magnoliopsida > Asparagales > Amaryllidaceae > Allium > Allium fistulosum. Next base: position 1,307,115,094 of record CM060904.1, on the reverse strand, counting down.
AGTTTGAGTGGCTCGGAAATGACTAAAAATGGACAAGAGATGTGTTCGGATAGTAAGCGCTTCACTTAAGTATTACCCTTCTTGGTAAAGGAATGTATGATACTATTTGGTGGGACCCAGTTCATTGATATCATTTTGGTGTTACTCAGAATGCATGCATATTTTCTATGGATTAAAATATATGGTATCATTTCATGAAAAAAAATAGGTATCGTTTTAAAAGGGTTTTGATATAAAAATTGGGTATTTATTTCTTAAGCTTCCTTAAAATAAAATCGATTCAAATTAAAAAGGTATTTTGATAAGGAATGTGTTGATAAATGGAATTTTAATTTGAGTTTATATCACTTTTCGATAAAGAAGAAATAATTTTAATAGAAGTTCTTAAATAAGTTAAATTTAACAAGAGAGTTTTAATAAACTTTGTTTTATTAAAACCATGTCTTTTGTTTTAACATCTAAGTTGTATAAACTATTTGATGTTATTGGGTCGGTTAATAAACATCTTTACCTTAGAGGACTAAGGAAAAGTGGACTCTAGGACTGAGTTTGGATACCAACATCCTACTCTTCTTAGCTACTTGCAGGACTAAATGGATAAAAAGGTAGAAGATGTCGACTCAGTTTGAAGACCCAGATTTATTTTGGGCCTGCATCTGAATTTAAATAAGGTAGTTGTATATACTCTCATGATGCAGTAAGGTATTACATAAGTTTAAAACTTAAGTTGGATTTTTATGAAATGTTTTCATAAACAATTTTAGAAGAAAAAGAAATTGGTATAAGTAATAACCAATAAAAATAAGTATGTAAGTTGTACGTAGATCATTTCTTCGCAAGATTCTTGATCCAAGGTTCGATTACGTGACTTTAACATGATTCACACCAATCCGAATAAGGATTTATCACTCGATTCTTGACGGTGAACACTTAATGAGGGTTCTTGATATGGTATCGAGGTTTTCCATCATAGTATATGGCTATGCAAAGAGAACAAAGGTTCCTAATCAAGGAGCCCAATTGGAGTCCGCACTAGGGGACATCGAGTGAGCGATACTAGTTTGGAACAGAAGTAATGTATTCGAGTAAGTGATTGAATTAGATATTGCATATGGATGATCTATACACATCACATGGGCTTAAGTATATTTATCTTTAATATTTTATGGTTCAAGAGGAGTTGGCTAAGTGATTCTTCGATTTGTCATGAGGTAGTGTGAATAATTGATTGTGTAATAACCTATGGTTGTTGAGTATGAGGTATGCTCACCAGAATGTATATCATCCTTATGCGATGAGGAGGTTGTAAACCTGGATAAATTCTAGGTTTGTTTGTTAGTCGTTTAACATTTTAGGAAATGTTAAGAATTGGTATGTTTTGTTTCTGGGTTGTTTGTTTCAGATGAAATTTCAGGGTCGAAATTCTTTTAAGGGGGGAAGAATGTAACGACCTAAAATTTTATCGCTTTGATTGAGAATATTTAATTAGTTTTAAATATTTAAATAATTGATTTTAAAAGCTCAAATAACTCATTTTTATTATTTAATAATGATAGTAAACTCATTTTGGAAGTTTTTTTACAATAGTAAGTAGTTCGATGAGAAATTGAAAATTTGACTGAAAATCGTTTTCCAAATTTTCGACTTTTTATCGAATGAAAGTTGTCGCAACGTTATTGCACATATATGCACACTTTTGTAATATATATACACACATTTAATAAAGTGGAAAAAAGTACAAAAGAGATTAATTAAAGTAAGAAGTCTTTAAGTGCTTTTAAAATGGAATTAAAAGTTAATAAAGTAAAAGGTGGACTTTTCTTCCTTATTTTTAAATAATGAGATACTAAATAGTACATGTCATCATATTAGAAGCACAAGGCCATGTGAAGGGGGGTGTGGTGCATAAGTTGCATTTAGGGAAGTGTATGGAAGAAGCCATTTTGGAGGGGTATTTTGGTAATTTGGCCAAGAGACATTAGAAATAATTTTCCATTTTCACAAATTCTATAAACAGGACCACCTTTACTTCATTTCCATCTTTAATTCAATTCTAACTTTTTCTCTCTTTCTTCATTTCTCCTTCACTCTTCCTCCACTAAAATTTCATAAAAGAAAACACCTCCTTTTTCACTCTAAATTCAAAGGCAACCTTGTATTAACATAGGTATCACCACCACCTACCCAAAGAAGTAAATTTTGTGCCTAATTCTCATTCTTTTGGATTTTCGTGAGCTTTAGGGGGTTGGGGGTTGGGCCGTGAGCATTTAAAGGGAGGAGGTACCCTTTATGTGAGCATTAGGGAATGGAAGGAAGGAGTTTGGTTGTTGCAAGGTTGGGTTAGGACGCTAGAAGCTTTGCCTTAGGTTTTAGTCGTACATTTGAAAGTGAGATATCTCACTTTGAATTGGCTTTAAATGTTGTGACATGTTGTAATAATTTGATTATCGCTTGCTTATGTAGTGTGTAATATTTATATTTTGTTTGTTTGGATCTGTTTCATGCTTGGAAGCGAATGACATAAATAACCGTTTTCTTGCAGGGGACAAAAGTAAAGAAAAGAAAGTCGGAATGTTCCTTAGCGAATAGGTCGCTGTGGAAGCACTTCGAAGAATAGAAATTTTGTAAAGAGGTCCTAAAGGATTTGTAACATCCCACTATTTTGGACCATTCAAATCGACAATAAATCCACACATGTCGGACTCGAATGCTTCAAAACAGTGGATTGTTAAGAAAATTTGGAGCAAATAAAATCAAACACAGGATTACAGACACAGAATATCATAATAAATCACAGCGGAAATAAAATACCATAGTAGTTCATGAAGCTACTACATAAATAATCTCAAAACAGATACAAAATATCATAGTCTGAAAAACAAATACAATAGAAGTCTGAATACATAAGTCACTAATACATAAACACAACTGAATAGGAAATAACCGAAATGGAAATGGGTAACAGAAAGATAAATAAGCTCCAGCAAATCTCTAACTCCAGAAGATGAATCAGAGCTGTGATACTCAGGCTGACCCGAGCGTAAAGCAGAATACAAAACACTCGAGTCAGGACATACATACTTATATAATGTAAACCAACTCAAGTGAACTGTAATAGAGATACACAAGTAACTTAAAGGATGCCTGGGATCGCCCATCCTTTAAGGATCCGTTAAATCATCTACTATGTAGTAATGAACGCTATCATAGTAATGTCTAAAGTAAAGAAAACTATACAAAATAATAGTGTTAATGTGACTGGGGTAGCGCAAAGCTGCAGCAATTGCCACCTCTAGCCACACTTTATAACATCCAACCGTTATTATAACCCGTGGTTATAAATTTCAAAATGGTTTATATTTCAATCAAAACAATTCATTTAAACCATTTAAAATGAAGTCATTATACTTTCAAATCAAATATGCAATTCCCAAAATTCAACATTTTCCCGAAGCTCGTTTATTCAATTGTAATAATCCAAAACATTGTATTTTTTTAGCATTCGCAGCACTTAGAAAATGCTGCTGTAAGTATGGTGGTAAAATTGGAAAACAACACAATTCAGAAACAAGAGCACTTATAAACTGCTGCTGTAGATGCAGTGGTAATTTGAAAACAGTTCTTTGTTGGAAACAGCAGCACTTATAAACTGTTGTTGTAGATACAGTAGTAGATTTGAAAAACAATACACTGAAACCACAGCATTTCTGGAATGCTACAATTTCTGTTATAAGTACTATGACATTTTTAAACAATATATCTTCCACTTTTATCATTTTTAACTTACTAAACTTATTCCACTTTTCCAAATTATTTATCAGGATATCATTTAACTTATAAATTTGATAAAATAACATTTTATTAATAAATATCCAATTAAATTATAATTCATTTACATTAAGTCAAAATTCACTATAAGTTGCTTAACCTTTATTTTAACAAATAGCTTGATATTTTCTTTTACTTTAAAAAGGTATCCATTCATAAATAAATATTTTAATTACTAAGTTAAGCTTAAAATTTCACTTTTAACTCAAATTTCAATTATTAAGTTAAATCAAATTTGAATTACGATTTAAACCATTTATCAACCTATAAAATTTTAACTTTTAGGAAATCACTGTTTAAATCATTCAAATCCAATTTAAGTCAAAATTTCATATTTTTACATTAAAAATACTTAAAAATTTCCAAAATCCCATTTTTAATCAAATTTCAATTATTAAGTTAAATCAAATTTTTGAATTACAATTTAAACCATTTATTAACTTACACAATTTTAACTTATAGAAAATCACTATTTAAATCATTTAAATCCAATTTAAGTTAAAAATCCATATTTTTAAAATTTAAAATACTTAATAATTTTAGAAAATCATTTTAAAATTTAACCACGGGTCGGTATAATATTTTCTAACCTAGGCCAAGTGATACGGATAATATATCATTTCAATCCATAATAAATTAAAATTCCGGGTTTTATCATGTCAAACCTGCAATCCCAAGTCAAATAAAAAAATCGCTTGAGCCTATCATTCAGCTCGTAACGACCTTTCCCTATTCTAAAGTCCGTTCGGGTATGTATCATTTCAACCCATAGTGATTCTATACTAACAGGGAACTTGCAGTGTGAAAAACAGAAAATAAATAAACAGTAAAACATATCATATGATGTCAGGTGATGCAATAGGTATATAATCAGGTAATATCATCATATAATGTGAGATAACAGGCAGATGTGAGCATATAACATAGCATATCAACTACTACAATTCAAGTGACATTGTTTCACATTTATATAAGTACGATTTGTCGAGAGTGATAAACTCACCTCTAAAGCTAGAGATCAAATTCAAATCACAAATCAAACTTCGCAAAGCACGACAAAGCACGAATTAATTTCGAGGAGAAGTAGCACCCAAATCCAAATCTTGTAAACAACAAAAATAGAATATATATATATAAGTATATTTTAATCACAAAAGAAATATAAGAATTTACAAAGCAAAAGAAAGAACAAGGTGGAAAAAAAACAAGACTTGAACAACAAGTGGTTCGGCCACATCACAATAGGGCTCAACCATCACCACCTATGGTTCGGCCATGATCAGATCTTGCATGAAATCCACGGCTATGGTCAGGTTAATGGAAGGCAAAGCAAGCGTAGGAGAAAAGGTAGGAGTTGTGAAGGCAAAGAGGCATGGATATGTGAAAGGTCTTGGGTCATTTGGTTCGGCCATAGGCAATTTTGCTCGGCCTGGGGTGGTTCAAGGCATGGTGCAGATCTGGTCATCATCTGAAGGTGCGCCAGTGGTCATGTCAGGTCATGTCATGGCTGGAGATGGTGGCATAGGTGGTGGCCGAGGCTAGGAAAGAGATGGTGGTTGCATATGTGAAGGCCGGCTAGGGTTTTGTTAAAGTTTTGTGGTGGTGTTTGGTCAAGGAGGTCACGGCCTGGGTTAGTGATGATGGTGAGGGGTTGCTGGCCGATCAGAAGGTGGTGATGGTGGAGGAGATGATGGTGGAGAAGTCGGCCAAAGGGATGTGAATGGTGGAGCCGAACCTTGCTTGCAAATAAAAGAAGAAGAAAAAGAAAAGAGAAGGAGAAGGAGGAAAACTTACTGCAATTTTTTTCTCAGTAATGCAAATGAGGAATGAAAAGGAGGAAGTTTGTTTTGTACGTGAATAGAGAAAGAACGTGGGGAGGTGAGGAGTTTGTATGGCTAGGAAGTGGAGAAGCTAGGAAATGGAAAAGGCACCAATGACTAAAGTCTCTTTGCATTTACTAAGCCCACTATCACAAGCCCACTTCAAAACAAATTTAAAACAACAAATAAATTAAAGCCCTAAACAAAATAAAAGATGAAAAAAAATAGAAAATGTACAATGAAAATACAGAGGAAAATTATGTGTAAAACGCTGAATTTTATAAATTTTAAAAACTATAAAAATTATAAAACAAAATTTGACGAAACGAAAATCAGGACGAATATCCGAAACACATACTGCTTCAAAGAAAAAGATTAGAAATTTAAAATTCACATTTAAAATTCCAACTGAAAGTCAAAGTTTGACCAAAGTTGATCAAAATATAAAATTTCCAGAAAATCATTATTTTATTATATTTGGAAAATAAAATATAAATAAAATATAAATAAAATATAAATAAAATCCAAAATTATATTGAAAATCCCAAAAATTCAATTTAAGATGATTTAAAAATCAAAGTTTCAAATAAATTAATTTTAAAATATTTGTTAAAATTTATGGGTTGTTACACTTTCCCCCACTCAAAACTTTTCGTCCTCGAAAAGGAAGAAGGTTGGAGAATAGAAACAACTAGAAAGAAAAATAAGTTGAAAGACAAGGATAAACAATTAATTTAAAACTGTATAAATTTCAATTTAAATTAATTAATATTTAATAATTTGGTTAAACCCATTTGTAAAATTTCTTGCTTCCTTTGTAAATACCATTTATATGTTTAAATAACACCTTTATAAATATATATATGAAAACTTATTTGAATACAATTATTTATATCATTGCTTATATTTACAAAGAAGCTATTGAAAACATTAAATCCATAATTCATAAATTTATTAATTTATCTCAAGATACTTTTCAACATTATTAATAAATCAATAATCATTTTCTTTAAATACATTGTATTTAATTAATAACTTCTAAAATATTTACAACACTACAAATTTACTATTAAACCGTGTAGTATATAAATGAACAATATTTTTAAACATTTTTAAATTATTTGGAAAGAGAATTTATCAAAATATCCTTTATGTAATAATTTATCAAAATACTTTTATAATAAAATACTTTTATATCGAAACAAATTTTCCTTTTTGAAAATACTTTTGTAACTCGATGTCTCAACAAGTTTATCCTCATTCTTGCAAACTCTGGCCAAGCGTTGATCAGGCGCAAAGCTAGATTTCTCCAAGTATTTAGTAGACTTGTTTCAACACCCAGTAAAAATACTGGAAAAAACTTTCAAAACCGATATGGAAAGTACAATCCAAACAAACCAACCGAATCAAACCGAATCATGGATCGCAAATACACAATGGTTACGCCTGGATCCCCCAGGAAATATCCGTACCCGTAGGCCACCACAGCCCTACGAATTACGCCATGATAACAACTTTAGACCGCAGATACACAATGGTTACGCCTAGATCCCTCAGGAAACATCCGTACCCGTAGGCAATCACAGCCCCTGTGGATTACGCTACAAAACGACCCATAGAATCGCAGATACACAATGGTTACGCCTGGATCCCCCAGGAAACATCAGTACCCGTAGGCAGTCACAGCCCCTGCGAATTATGCTATGCAGTCGAGTTCATAAGGCCATGGGTAACGCCATGGAATTCGATGGACACTCGAGTATCATATCCGGAAAACCAAATCAGAGAGAATAATATCGATAGAATGAATCCATAATGTGGCCATAAAGCGGATCAAGCAGAAGGGACTTTCCATATCTTTACTTCGAAAATATGTATCATATAGTACCCTTTTCAAATCAATTTCAAATATCATACTTATATAAAGTCCATTATATATAAGATTTCATTTCAAATCAAATACTTTCCAAAATCAATAATATATCAAATCACACTTATATAGACTTCGATTATATAAGATTTCGCTTTTCAAATTGAGTACCTTTCCAAATCAATAGTTTTCGAATCAACATCATACTTATACAAATCAATTTTATATTAGTTCGATAACTCCCAAATCAAGTATCTAGTAAAATAAGGTTCTCAATTTCAATTCGTTTCAATATCAGTTCAGTTTCAAAAATCATATACGATTTCACCAAATTATTTCTTCCCAACTAAATATCTTCAGTTTCAAAGTTTCCAAGGTAACATGTTTAGAAAATAATCCAAGTTTGTTTCCAAATCAACATATTTTATGTCAAAGAAATTCATTTCCAAAATCATAGTACTTTCAAGGATATAATACTTTCGAACCCAAACAATTTGAAATAATGATACTTTGGAAATCGTAATACTTTGAAATTCAAACTTTGGAAATCATAACATTTGAAATCATAACACTTTCCTTCAAACAGTTTAGGTATTAACAACAGTATATAAAATAAAATAGTTTGTAAAATAAAATATTTAAATAAAATAGTAATAAGTTAAAACAATTTATATTAAACTAAAAAGTATATTTAAATAGTTTATCTTAAAAATAGTTATATTAAAAAAATATTTTATATTAAAATAGTTATATTAAAAATAGTTTATATTCAAAGTAGTTATATTAAAAATAGTTTATATTAAAAATAGTTATATAAAATAATATAAAATAGTTTTAAAATACTTTATATAATACAGTAGTTTCTTCAAATTCCACAAATCGATTCAACTCAACTCAGATTCCAAAATTCAAATTTAATACAATCTCAAATCCTCAAATTTCAATTCAATTCAGTTTCTCAATAAACCATTTCAAATGTTATCGATTTCAAATACAAATGTGAACCACAAAATAAACCCTTTCAATTTCAATATATTTCAAAGCTTTATATATTCAATATTTCAAACTAAATTTGATAATTTCATTTATATCTCAAATTCACTTTACTATTATTTAGTTTGAAATATTTACTTATTCATTTCAATAACATCTAAATACAACCTCAATTTTCCAATTTAAATAAACAAAATATCCCATTCAAATTTATATAAATTTTAAATATGCATTTAAGTCACTTTTAATCAAATCCAAGTTATAAAATCATATCTTTGGAATTTCAATTTTTTTAAAATAAATTTCAGATCAAACTTATTTAAGTATAATTCTTAAATAAATATAATTTCAAATCAATCTCAAATTTATCTTTCCAACCTGAATCATTATAAACTCTATATTTTGAAATATATAGATATCAAATAAATGCTGAGTTTTAAATCCCAATCTATTTTCGAAATCAAATCTTTTTCTTAAAATCAATTATACCCCAAAATGATTTCCCAGTTTATAACGCTTCCTCTTAAAACCTTTAAACTATTTATTTTTATTTGAAAGATCCACTTTACCCTTTGAAATTATTGTTGCTATATATATAAATAGTTTTATAAAAGATGTTACAAAGTTAAAACATTTAAAACTAAATTTTATTCAAAATATTTTAAAACTAAATTTCATATTAGTATATTTCAAAATAGTCTTATTTATTTACTTAACAAAACAATTTCAAACTTATTTAGATCATATTACTTCATATGTAAACATACAAAACTAAACTTATATACTTTATCAAATAATTTATACTTCCGAAATTTCTTAGCTTTGAAAATTAAACCTTGATTTGGAAGTGTTCGAACATTCAAAATAGTCGAAGAAATCAAATTTCCAATCCAAGAGTTGGAAATCAGCAACAAATCAATAAATCAATTTCAAAAGATAGGGTTATACCAAATCAAATCCAAAACTTGAAGGCTAAACATCGGGCTCATTCAAACTGTTTCAAATATATATATATATATACACACACACACACATATATATCTTTCGAATATCAAATCATACTTTGGAATTCAAAATCAAAATTGGTTTCACAAAATCAATCGCATAGCAAAGCTACTGAAGTGGCCTCTCCCTCACTCTTAAACTCGAAAATCAATGTCGATAATGCGTGTACTCATCACCGAAATCATTTTCCAGCGACATAAGTGGGTTCTGGACTTCTATTTTCTTGAAAACTTCTTTGAAATTTCTTTGAAATCATTGAAACTCATTTAAAGTCATTTGAAACATTTCTTATTCGGAAAATACTTTCAAATTGTATTATTATATAGTTCAAAATCTTAAAACCAGTTTCCAAAATGCCGGAGTTCAATCTCTCAAATTTCAAATTCAAAACCCTTCAGTTATAAATCATTTTTATATAAATCGATTTCTTATATAATTTCCAAAATTTCAAATCCTTTCGAAACTTCAAATTCTTGTTTTTAAAAGGTATATAATTCTTATGTAAAATATAATCATTCTTATCAAAAATAATAATTTCGATATATAAAACAATTTCTAAAATACAAACAACACAAATTTTTCAAGGGATGATTCAAGAATGGATTTCAAAACAAAGATAGAGATTCAAAATAGAGGAACTCTTATCAAATAGGATTCTGATTCGAAGATAGGCTCGAACGAAGATGAGATAATTAATTACAAAATAGTGGATGGATATACTTTATAAATCACGGGCGACCTTAACCGGGTCAACCGTGACTTCAGGAATATGATCAATGTAGAATTCCAAGGCAAATCGACATTCGAACGCCAAAGATAGAATTCGGCATAGCAAAAGATAGAAGCATCTAAACCGAGAGTATAGAAACCTCTGGTGAATCAATGCCAATTGTAAGGGAGTTTCACCCCTTTACAAATCATTCAAAGGTTGGCGGGATCGCCGAGTTTTATAGAGGTCATTCGAAGTGGAGTTATGGAATGCTCCAGAATCAAAAGAATACAAATAGAGGAGACAAGAATGGATTTCAGAGCAAGTGGGAGCGTTCCAAAATTCAAAGGAATCCTAATCGATGAGAATCCTAACCAAGAAATTTACCAACAAGGTGGACAAGGAAAGGAATAAGGTCTAGAAATTATTATTTTTTGCTTTCAAAACAAGAAAATTTATATCAAAATAATCTTTGGAAATCCTTTGAAAATCATTTTATACTTTGAAAATACGTTCTCTCACAAAGAAATGATTCTGAGATTGATTCACTCATTCTAGGGTATTTCTACCCTAACTCTAATGATTTTTTGCTCCGCAGGCTAAGGTTTGCCTAAAACCAAAGCTCTGATACCAAATGTAACATCCCACTATTTTGGACCATTCAAATCGACAATAAATCCACACATATCGGACTCGAATGCTTCAAAACAGTGGATTGTTAAGAAAATTTGGAGCAAATAAAATCAAACACAGAATCACAGACACAGAATATCAGAATAACTCGCAGTGGAATAAAATACCATAGTAGTTCATGAAGCTACTACATAAATAATCTCAAAACATATACAAAATATCATAGTCTGAAAAACAAATACAATAGAAGTCTGAATACATAAGTCACTAAAACATAAACACAGCTGAATAGGAAATAACCGAAATGGAAATGGATGACAGATAGATAAATAAGCTCCAGCAAATCTCTAGCTCCAGAAGGTGAATCAGAGCTGTGATACTCAGGCTGACCCGAGCGTAAAGCAGAACACAAAACACTCGAGTCAGGTCAATTATGGAATCTTATCCCAACTTCTATAATCGTTTTTCGCAAAACCAATTGGGTCAGTCTCTTTGTGAACGGGTATGCTATTACGTTTTAATTATCTACTCTGTCAATCAACTCTTTCCGATGGCTGTAAACCGTTTTATCATATGGAACAATTCAAAGTATGTCTCTCATCTTCTAGTGAGCTCTAAGTTCTGTTATGAACTATATCACGACATTGTTATCATATAACAATGTTATGAGATTCTCAACATTTGGAATCGGCTCAGTTAAAAATTTGTGCATTTATATTTTTATGTACATTGTTTTTGTTGCGGCGCTATTCAAGGTGATGTACTTAGCCTTTTTCATTGAATCAGCCACGTTCTTTCATTTGGAACATTTTCAACTTAAAGATTTTTAACTTGAATTTATTATTGACATAATTTACTCAATATCGCTTATGACGTTCCAGTCCGAACACTCCTTCATAAGGAGTTTTTGTTTCTGTAAACAATTCTCTAGTATTTTATAAATACACGAGAACACTTCAGACAACCATTTAGTGATATCAATTTGGATTTGATATTTGCTTCATGTATCAAATACATAAACAAATCACGTTATCATAGACAACATAATATGTATGATAATTCATATTGCCAATGCATAAGGAACTAATCTCATATGTTCCGTATTAAACAATTTAATTAGATGTCTTTGCATATCGATTTGGGACATTCCAATATATTTTTTACTCATTATAAAAGACATTATTTGCAATCCAAAGTTGAGTATTAAAACAACTAAGGTTGATTTTAACATAAGTACATCATTAAATTCAACAACATGTTGTTATAGTTTAGAAATATCAATGTACTTTTTAATGTTCTTTCTTATGAACACATGCTTTCTCTGCATTTTGATTGATAATCAAACTATTTGATATTTCTATCAAAATAATTTTTCAATTTTGATGCTTATAAAATGATACTTTCTATCATTTCTTGGATCATATCCAAAGACTCACAAACTCAACATCGCTCCTTCTGACTTTGAGACATTTTTGGTTATTATGTGTAAACAGTTTACTCTAAATCATTATTTAGAATTTTATATTACAACACATATGTACCAAACATAAAGTCATGCTAAGTGGTAATTTTGTGAGTAAATCTGAATTAACTTGAGCACATTGAATACCGAATCTATTATGCTAATTCCAACAATTGAAATTTGGGATATTATTCTTATCAACGCCGTTTGTTTAATTCCAACTGTATTAGTCTTGCTCATAAAGACACAATCGTGGCCGATGGATCATATCACTTCGGTTATGACTACAAAAATCATATTTTGATAGGGTACTAGGAATTCTTTTGGATTTGTGCATCATACCATATCATAGAGTCAACACTCTTAATGATTTAAACAATTGAAGATTATATTATCGACGTTGATTAGAAACTCATAGTTTCTCTTCAATATGGAAGAATAAATATTGGACACTCTAACGTGTTATGTTCATTTAGGTTAGTTAATTTCATTTCATCTCATTTAATCAGTTCTATCTATGGATCGTATCTAATTCAATTTTACTACCAATAATTCCTCAAAGAAATTTCTTTAAAATGACGTTGGTATTTTTTGAACAACAATTGTTTCTCAGTGCAACAGAACAGGTATTCGTAAATGTTTTATGAATTTCTTTATTTATAAAACTAATTTGGTTTTAGTTTACAAAACTTATATTTAAAACATAAATATGTCATCTAATAACAGTCTTCCAAAAATTCTTTTGGGAAGATTCATACAAGATCCTTTGCGAACAATTATTACGTGCAATCTTTCGACCCGCACAACCCGCCAACTCCTTGGACTAGGATATGATGGGGATTCTTATAACCCTCATCTTGTGTGATTTTGTAAACTGTTATTTAGATGAAATAATATCAACCTTGTGTACTACTCTTAAGTACATGACTTTATAGAAAAAACTAACTCAACTTCGCTCACGATTAATCGTACATTGACCAAAAAAGTTGATTACTCGTTATAGATGCATCACATGGAGGAGTGACTTTTGAGATTGAATCTTTATTCATTTTTAGGTACGTTCAAAACCTTTTCCAATATACTCACTCATACGATCAAATCGAATCATTTTTATTGCATGTTATTTTATTTACTTCTGTTTTATACTCTATGAGTTTGCCATAGACATACTACACATGTGTCAAATACACATGTTTATGTCAATGATAACTCATTAGTGAATATGATGAAGTACATGGAACCATTTTGGTAATAGTAGACTTATGATTGCATACATCTATATGTATCAATCCGAAGAGTTCATCAACTCTTATGATGCTCCCACTGAATGGGTGCATAGCACTTAATTGTTTGAGATATAAATAACCAGTATCATATGATTCAAAATCATATAATAAAATTATTTTCTCAAAACTATGGCTTAGTCTACAATTCCAAAATAGCTGTAAATAATATTAGATACTTCTATATTTTCCAAGAATCACTTTTGTTATGAAAACAAATACCACACTATAGCTCTATTTCATAACAAATATTCATATTGAAATATAGCTATGTATATTTCTCAATCGATACCGAAAAATAGTCATCATTTCATAAATAATGTTTGGTACATTTTATGAAAACAATTTTCATAATATGATGCAATCAATAAGTGCTATATGGCATGCTCTCACTATTTCCGCCATTAGCATAAATAGCGTACTAAATTTGGAAGTCCATTATTCACTTAATATAGTTTGTTTATTTCATATACTGCAACTAATTTATAGTGGAGAGTTTTTGATCAAATATCTTGAACTCAAAAAAATAAATCTCATAGAAAACAATTTCCTATATGAAAATATATTTTGGAATTGAAATCGCATTTCTCATTCCAATGTTAGTTATCAATTATTATTATTACAATTCTCGTTTCTGATGTTTCCTTGTGAACCAGAATTAACCATTCACTCTCTTCATCCCAACTATACCTTAAATCACATTTACTCTTATACATTCGTTTTCCTTTCTAAATTGTCAAACCATTCAAAAGAAAACCCTTACTATAATATCATAACGAACCTTATACAAAAGCGCATCCGATTATCCTTAACATTAAGGACATCGAATGTATTGCACTTTACGTAAATCAATCAAACCGACATTTCATATATCAAGTACTTAGATTTATACTGTAGTTTTATCCTTATATTACAATTAACATAATATGATCTTTTAGGTAGTCAATCAAATTGAATACTCGATCGATAGTACTGTTTATTGGCTTATTTCGAATGAACTTTATTAATTGAAGTATTGTACATTACGAACTGTGACCATTCACCGTGTAACATGTATATGTGATAGTGTATGGACCAAATATCCATAGTCTTATATTGCTTTTAGAGTTCGAAACTCATAGAATGCAATACACGGCCTCAACCAAATAAACACGTAAGTAACCATACTACGATCAAATTTAAGTAGTTGTAAAACTCATGCACTTGCATGAGTATAGAAAACATTAACATACAATAGGCATTTAATAGTGAATATTATATTATATTTCCATTTGTCATTTTTCAATTCAATTCATTTGTATTATTTGATAAACGTTTAATCAATCATATTAAATGCACAAATTTATTATTGTAGATAATTATTACATTATTTAGCATATGTTCTTACAATATTAGAAAGGTTCAATGTTAACATTTCATTTTTATAATAAGGCTCCCACTAGTCTTTTATGTTTCTCCAAAACTTAAGATGAAACATCGAAGTCTTTCGACTTTACTAGTAGGTGCTAAGACTCATCTATCTTGCTATTTTGACCTTGAGTTTGCTCAACAAATCATAGCCCTACAAACGATGGATATCTCCTTATCGGTTGTATCACATACAACGCACAACCTATGTTTCCATGTCCTAACCTTATTTTGATCTTGAGTTTGCTCAACAAATCGAAAGAGATTATTCACTCATACCTACCATATCGTGACAGCCTAAGTATAGCATATGTACCTTGAGTTTTCTCAACAAATACATATAGTTATTTTACCTCGTCTATTCAATATATTAATAATACTACACATAACATCCCTATCTTGAGTTTGCTCAATAGCTAAGGAGTATGTAAGTACTTTATTAATATATATATATATATATATATATATATATGGTAGAGGACAACATTATATTAAAGATTTGTAATCTTTAATATATTATATTGAGTGATATCAACTTATGGAACAATATATTTCTTATTGAATACCCTCATGGTTCAAGAGTCAGACGCATCAGAAATCACGGTATATGTACATTTAGGTATGTATTTATTTTTTAAGTCTATTTGGGTTTCTTTAAATTTCCACCTTTAGTTTATACATTCTTATCATATAAGTTTTATTGTTATATAACTTTAATATTTCATATTACTTACATGATAGTCTTATGTGTAATATATTATTAATTAAATATTATTTAATTAATTTTAATTAATTAACTCTTTAATTAATTTTAATTAATTAACTCTTCAATTAATTTTATATTAGTATTCCAATACAACTTTTATATTGGACATATATATTGTAACCTTTATAGTGTATACCATAACGTTTATAGTATAGCACGTATATCTTATATATATGTGTGTGTTTTTATTTAATCAATTAACCTTTAATTAAACAATTTTAATTAAATTATATTAAAATCGGAAGTTTATCTTATATACATACATGTATACTTATGTTATCTTAAAACTTTATATTTACATAACATATATCGATATATATATATATATAATACATGCATATAAGCATGTATTAATTAACTCATTTAATTAATTTATTTTATTTATCTTATTAATAAATTTTAAATCTCAAAATTAATATTTAAATAGTTTTAAACATTTTAAACTTTTTATTACATTTTCAAACATTTTGAAAACTTATGTTATATTATAGTCGTTTATAATAAACACGTTTTTATTTTAAATTTAACTTTTAAATTTAAAACCTTGTCTTAATTTCCAAAACTATTTTGAAAATTAGCCCAAGGCCCAATTCAAAATGGGCCTTTCCTATTAGGGGCAACCTTTTGGCTCACTTCTCATTTCAGGCCAGGCTCGTAACTAGGTAGGACAGGGTACTTGATTACCCAATTCCAATCCTAGACGTTACTTTTCTAGACACCGTACTAAGTGGGCACGCTTAATTAGTTAGCCCTAACATGAAAATTTTAGACCCCATAAACTATTGGGCTTTGATACCATTGTTAGAACCGGGCCAGCCTACAGCGGAAGAAATGGATGAATTTTAAAAAAATTGGTCATTTTGGATCTTTAATGGGCCTATGAAGTCCAAATATACTTATAACTTTTCTATGTTTCTTTTAAATAAAATTAATATTTTATTTTAATTGGCAAAAAGGAAGTTTAAATTTAATTTCAATTTACAGGTATTATATTGAATGTATCTAATACATTTATTTGTGTTAAATGTAAGTGTAGTATACAAGTGGTGTATAAATGAAATATGTACAAACGAATTAAGAGAAATGGACCTTTTGTTTCTCTCTCTTACTCTACTCACTTAATAAAGAGAAGATATGCCAGAATATAAAAGGAGGGAAACTTTTCATTTCTTTCCCTCTCTTACCCTATTATTCAATTAATAGACAGAAGATATGGTAGAATATAAAAGGAAGAAAACCATTCATTTCTTACCCTATATAATTATAAAAGTTATATATAAACAACATTTATTACTTATCAATCAAATTTACACACGCCTATGTTATCTAAATTTTATCAATGAAATATATGCATACATTTATAATAATTGTAAATGTACAAACATAAATTTAAAATGAAAAGTTATCAGTTGTTTTAAATAATTAGAGTCCAAAATTAACATTAATAGATATGATTTCAATTAAGAAAGGTTTAAAAACAAAAATGTTACATTATTTCAATTAAAGTTAATAGTTTTCATTAAACTTTTAATTTAGGAATGAAATGATACTTTAAATTTTACATGAAACTTTAAATATAGAAAACAACAAAGAACTATAATTTGCACTAAAGTCCATTCAATAATCTTAATTCAAAGTTTCCCCTTTTAAAAAAAATAAAGATTGAAACAATTGTACACACGAATCTATACTATATTATTATTAGTGAGTTAAATTTCAAGCTCACACAGGCTTCCTGGAAATTTGGCAACTGAACAGTCCCCTAATTTACATTGCTTTCTCTTTTTTCCTTTCTTTCTACCGTGCCTCTCTTCTTTCTCCTGGGTTTTCCAATTAATATTCATGCCAGATTTCCAATTTATATCGCGTTTTTTGCCTTTTCCCTTCTTTTATCCAGCGATCTCCTTCCTCTTTACTTTTCACGGTTTATTTTCAAATCCAAATCCTTTTCCGATCCAAAAGTCTCCTCCCCCAAACCCTACCTACTCCAAATTTTCTCCAAGAAGTGACCCAAATCTATCGCTTGCTTAATTCGACGATGAATTAGAAAGTGTCCTCCTTCCAGCCCTAGATCTGTTTCATAATTTCAAAGCATTGTTGATTTCGTCTGCCTCAACGACTATGTCGTGACGAGGTAAAATATTTGCTATTTTTATATTAGACTAACACTGGATTTTGTAAATTTTAGATCAAAGTTTTCATTCCCAACTTTATGTGATTGAATTTATCTGTACGTGATGACTATTTTGTATTTTCATTCATTACGTTCTGATGATCAATAGTAGCTTTGTTTCAGGGTGAACAAAATTGAAGTTGGGATAATTGCAGAGGCTGAAGTGAAAAAGGTAATTTATTTGTAGGTTGTGTGAAACGTAGAAGTTAGAATGCAATGTGGTATTATACTGTAATCTGCTATTACACTTAATGATTTAGCTGATCCTTAATTGGTTGATTATTGGACAAATGTTTTCTGTGATTCCAAGTACTGAAATATTATCACTCACAACTCATTTCTAGCAATTACTATAACTGTCACTTGATATAGTTGTATAATCATTTCATGTTCAGTTTATCTTCTATTAAAGTTTGTCAACTAGAATTGTAGAGTATCTTCGTCTATCAAATTAGGTGGTTTTTGAGGACCAGTAATCCACAAGCATTGGGAACAAAGCATCACAAGTAAGCATCTTCCTAACCCGTAGTTTTCTTCTACAATATCTTTTAACTACCAAAGTGTACAAATGCATAGTTTGAGCCTACTGTAACTTCTATTTGCTGCATACAGTTTTCAAACTAAATGACATTATACAAATTCTATTTGCTGCATATAGGTTTTAAATTAAATGACATTATATTAAAAGTTTTGCAAGGGTATCCCAACTTTCAAGATATAGGGAGTTTGAGTGGATATAAGTCTATCACCGTTGGCATGTTGTTGAAGTTTGTTGGACCAATTTTTGGTATGACCATCAAAGAAACCCCATGTAATTCAATTTTTTTTTTATTATTTAGCTTAGAGAAAGACTAAAGCTTTTTGCATGATCATGCCAACATGTTAGATATTAAATGTAGGAAGTTTTTAATCAATAAGGTCGAGGTTGAAAGTATTGGAATGTACTTATTAATTGGTCCTTGGTTATGTTTTGTTGGTTGTACATGTTCTTATTGGATAATAAACTAGAACATTTTGAAAACTTCATTTATTAACCTAAAACCAGTGGCATGCCAATGACTGCCGGCAGCCTATTTGATTTAAGTTACCCATTTTTATTTCAAGCCATCCATGTGCCCTGCAAACTGGCTTTTGTACATTAAACAATAAAATAACACCATCTTGAACCGTCGTATTAGTTGCATTTGATGTAAGAGCAAGCACAGCAAATTGGAAGCACAAATTCTGACTGTCCAGCTTTATCACTGTCGTGCTTTCCTTCGACTACCGTCGCACTTCCCTCCTACCACCGTCGCCAGCTCGATTGACTCTGCCTCATTGCTAGAACGACTTCCAGCCGCTTTCCCTCTTTGTGTCTAGCTGCTTTCCCTTTCCATGCCTTCAATTTCTCCCATCGATTTGTACAAAGTTGTCATCTTCTCCGGCCGTCATACGACTGCTGAAAAGCGTTTCATCGACTGAATTTCTTAGAAAGTTGTCAGTTCTCCCACTGTAAGTACTTCTTCTTCCTCCCTTTGCGCTATTCCTTCTGAATATGTGTGTTCCTCTACACGCATGTTTATTGAATTAGCTTCATGTTCTTGCCTATTTTCCTTGATTACAGTTGTATTTTATTATGTCCCTCGGTTATTTCAAACACTAAGTTATTGCTTAAAAAATTCAACATGAAATTATGATTGAAATCAAGAATATGTCAGCGCATATCGCAAATTATGATTGAAATCAGCAAATTTGTGACATATCAAATTTATCTAGGTTGAAATAATTCAATAAGAAACTGTGATTGAATTCAGAAAATTTGTGGAATATCGAAATTATCTTGGTTGAAAAAAGTCAATATGAAATTGTGATTGAACTCCCCATATTTATTTAGGTCTAAAAACATTTAATATGAGAGTAATCTTAGTAGAAAACATATTTGTGTTAAAGTAGATGCATTTAATTGTCTAAGAAAAGAAACTCATATTTTTTGCTCTTTTGTGTGTCTCATCCAACAATTTAAATTTACGGCTATTTTACCTATTAAAATTTCCACAACTTTTAGAGGATAAAAAACGAATTAAACAAACTGAATTTCTTCAAAGTTGCCATTTTACCCAATGTAAGTTACTGTCAATACATCATGGATTGTGTTTTTGTCTTGCTTTCTAAGTATTTTGCACTAATTTTTTTCCTACATGTTGAATGGAAGTGTTTCTTTTGTCCTATTGGACTTTTGGTTATGCATTATTATATATCAATCAAGGCAATGAAATACTATCGCTCGATATGCAATGAAATACTCTATTCCCTTTGTTGCCTGTTTTCAATTTCTGTTTGAATTTTCAAAATCAGTTAGCTTAACAATTCAATTCAACATGGAAAACTCCAATATATCAAAGGAAACCCTATTGAATTTTAATATTAGAGTAAATAAGGATTTTACAAATACTTATGCTAAGGTTCATATGTTTTGTTGCATACTATAAATACTAGAGTATTTCAATTTCCTGTTGGATTTAATGCTTATGGATTCATATGCATCCTTATATAATTGTTAAGTTATATTCACTCGGTAATCGTATCATGGACTAAAAACTGTAGGGTGGCAATATGTTTGAAAATTCAGCTTTATGCATAAGCTTGGTTCATACATTACAAATATTTAGTTTCATGCTTTAACAAAACCTATTTTTACTCAAACCGTAACCTTATTCTATTATTATATACTCCCTAGCTAAGCTAATATAAAGCTCGGTAATAAAAAGTTGTTATAACTTAAAAAAATTATTATGCCAGACAATTTTGATATATGTATTATTTGTGCACACATAAAAAATTATCATGTTTTGTTGTTTACCTTAGATTCATCTACACAATGTTCTATTCATTTTCAAAACATCTTAAATGCACATGTTATCATTCAACATTCAGTATGATAAGTTGTTTTTTATATAGTATATTGACTCAGCCATGATGATGAGAGTGAAGTGCAACAAATTTAGTTAGTTATTATTATACTGGAAAGGTATTAGCTATAATGAAAACGGTGCAGGTATGTGTACCAATTTGTGTGACATTTTAGCATATACTAGCTCATGCTTAACCTACCATCCAAAGGTATGTATATCAATATGTTTGAAACTCATCCAATATCTTCTTCATTTCCAATGGTACAATTATGAAGACACCTCTATTTCCCATTGATTGGCTTTGTTTTTTTAATTTTATACTCATTTTTATACTCTTTATCAAAATAAAGGAAAAAATTGAATGGAGACGGTTCATTTTTTGTAAAATTAAACTAGATCCCACATGCCTAGCTATCTAGGGATTAAGCAAATTAGCTAAATAAACACATCTAACGTCCCTTTTGGAGCTTGAAAATACACAACTATGTAAAGAAGCTTTGCTATTCAACTTGCTCTACTGAGTTTAAAGTGTTAGAGGTCCTTAGCGCGTGTCTTGAATTATATGTATGTTTGGAGGATTCCTGACATTCATAGAATTTTTCCAAAGTTTTCCATAAATGTTGGCAAGAAAAATAAGAAAATAGCAGTTGAAATTTACTCTATATTTTATTTTGCATCACATTACTAACATGTACTCTTCCAAAACAAGAAAAAGTTTTCCCTACCTCACCCAATAGTAGCTACATTTTGCTTTCAAAAAATAACGGTACATTAAAAACCATTCACTTGCTATTTCAGCAGTTACGTATTGCTTAATGGACCAAACTAATTATTATTTTTAATGAAACCGAAATGAATGTGACAGAATATGAAATATTGAAGGATGTCAGTTACTAGAAATTTCATTAAACTGCAACGGCTGAAGAGACTGTAGGCCCATTACCCACTATATAACACATTAAACAGAACCCATCAACCCATCAGAACATTAGAAGAGATTTCTAACTGCATTTTACGTCCTTGAACTAACATACGCATTGAATAATAGTATTTCATACAGTGTACATTTCACTTTGCGTCTATGTTAGCCATTGACAATACACAAATGCATCCTTTGGCGCTTCAAAAGGAACGACTACTAACCATGACGTTACTTAATTAGACACCGATCCTACTGAACTTAGTAGTAGGACATACGTGTACCCTCCTTGCATTAATAGATTTGCACCATACTACCCTTCGTTCTCCTAACTAACCACCGACTTATTCTTTACATGTTACCATGATACATATACATCTTCGACAACTACTTTGGGATAGAGAAAAATAAAAAGAAAGATCTACACGTATGGTCCAGTAAGTTCTTTTTTATATTTTATAATAGTGCTCATCAACTACATTTCATGTTTGCACTATCAATGTGTGTTTTATTAGTCGGAGCTGAAGCCGAAGATGACAGAATTGAACTGCTGCTGTCTGAAGTAAAAGGAAAAGACATAACCAAGCTCATTGCATCTGGAAGGGAGAAACTGGCTTCGGTTCCTTCAGGTGGTGGTGGTGGTGCTGTTGCCATGTCGGCACCTTCTGGTGGTGCACATAAATTACACCTTTGCCCTGTAGGTGGACAACTACATTGAAGATGTAGTGGCACTACTACAGAATGGTGTTGCATTTGAGATTTGCCCATATAAGGTACGGTTCAAACCACACTACAAAAATAAACATAATAGCCAAACCGACACATTATTACTATTCTTCTAAGCACGTGCAGCTGCCAAATTTTACTTACATAATTTGGCCAAAATGCAGCGAACAAGAATATTGCTACAGCTATTTGTCCATAAGAGAATACTCAATGTATTTGTCCACTCTTACATACATAATTTCTTATACCAAACAGCCTTGGTATAGCACGATCTTCTACCAAAATATACAACAACAAATTGCTGATATCAAAAACTGCATCCCTTGCTACAATAGTGATAGCTGGCCAACGAAAAATATGGTAAGCTTAAAATTATTAGCCATAAACTAAGTTAGAGCATTCAAATGGTTTTATAGACCTCTACTAAATTAAAACTAACATTACTAGGCCACACTTGCTTCCTCTTGGGTAAACGTTGGTTCAGACGCAAACAGACCATTTATGATGATGGATATAGAGAGCTATTACAATTTAACGACCCACTACAACTTCAACTACAAAGGTCCACCACGTTTTATTACCATTTTATATTCAAGGCAATTGTTGTTCACCATTCAATTTTCAAAAAACTTTTTTACGTAATTCGTTTTGTCCTGGATACCACTAGGCGCAACTCCTAGCTCTCTTTCCCAACGCTGCCAACCTTTCAAGGCTCCCTTTGGACTGCACTTTTTCCATGACTTATATCAATAGAAACAGTACTATAGGCAGGATCGATGTTTGTCTTATTTTTGCTCTTTGTTATGCTTCTAATTTCTGCTTTAGTTGGATTAGCAAAACACTATCAGCCTGGCTTAAGTTTGCTTACATTTTTCTCAAACATCATTGTTTGTGTTGACCTATTATGGCCTAAACTGTGCTACTACAGTGACCCGTTTGTGTATTCCTTACATTTATAATCATCGCTCACCATTTATGACCACTACTTATGCTATGCTGCTGTAGGTTAATGCATTACAAGGAATATGGCGGTCCAAATAATGTTAAAATCCATTCAATATTTTGCATTTTCATTAAATGAAGGATAGTTTCCATTAAATGAGACTCTTCCTGTTTTTATTCGGTTTTTTATGTTCTAATATATTACAACCAGAACATACTTCTGGCAAATGTGTCTTACTTTTAATTTATTTACCTATTGATGTTAGCTATTGTCTTTTTTCTTAATTTTCATGTTCAAAAATTGTTATTTGCTTTTATTAATTTCAGCATATGAATTTTCATGGGCAAGTCATTTTTAGTTATAATATATGGTCATGGGCAAGTCTGCAAATTGCCCGGTTTCGACATGATCACTTGCCACTTTTTCTGCATTGTTTGTTCACATGTTATTTGCCAAAGGAAGCTTCAGCAGATTAATGCACGTGAAGTCTTCAATCGAAACCGTTCAGATTTGTGTTCATGTTGAATATGTTACATGTTCTAACTGGCACTGGTTTAATGAGCCTTCCATTGTATTTAAGTCTTTACAACTTTGAACTGCACTTCATTTTTTACCGAGGCTTTGTTATGATGATATTTGATCCATTTAAACCTGATTGTAAATTCAATGTTTGCAAATTTGTGTGTGGACTGTGTTGGTTAAATGTTTTAACTTACATGTGTTCTGCTTGACTATGCATATTTTGCTAGGATGGTGTAAGAAATAAATTATATTTTTATATTTCAATATGTTATAAGTACATAATCATTGGAATCTTATCTACTAAAAATTATGGATTTTTTCCAGTTGGGCACAAAGTTTCCCATAGCTTTAGCTCAGCTCTATTCAGCCGGAGCCTTATACATTAATGTTGGCAACTTTTTTACCTTTATTTAAGTTGGGTATCTGACAAGAAACTTAAGCGTGCTATCTTTCTGTAACAATTTAGTTTAGGCCTATGTTCACCAAATGTATAACGCTATTTTCAAATACTTTGCATGTACACCTTTACTTTTCTTCCCTGCCTCCATGCACATATTTTACTTTTATTTCACCTTTCATCCTTATGAGTGGGCATTGGCAGTTGTCAAACATATACACACATACTTTCAAAACCTCTATTGTGATGTGCGTTCTATGTATGGATTTTATATTTGTTTTGGCAACTTCACTATTCCGACCATTGGTAGTTCCTTATATAAATAGAGTTTGTTATGATGTCGTTTTATATTTCCCCTTCATTTCAGTTTAACAATCTGAAAGATTACTACATTAGTTAGCATTACCCACGATAGAATTTCTCTTTTATACAACCCTTCTTTAGAAAAAACAACATTGGTTTGAGTTAAATAATGTAATTGCAAAGGAAAAATGAAGATTCAACAATACTTGCATAAACATCATATAGCTACAACCCGTGTGCGTAGCACGGGTTCGCACTAGTTTAACATATGAATAAGATCAATTTCAAGGAATGGTAGACAACTTAACATATATGTAATTCATTAGAAATTGAATAGATGAATGTTGTATCATTGTATACATAAAATCTCATCCAATGTCAATTTTCAATTTCATAAGTTTCCAAAATAAAATAAAAGAGATTTGAACAAGGCAGACATGTAAATTTGTGATAAGAATTTACAGATCTAAACAATACAGAGAATGAAAATAATTTATTAGAAGTAACATGAGAATCAAAACATGTCAATTTATCATAAACATACATTAAAATGAATTGCTGAACAAACATAGATCTAAATAAAGTAATACAATAAACATGATTTAATCAATTAAACATAAGACATATTTAATTTAAACATTACAGGATGAAAAACTAAAACATGAAGTGAGTCATAGGAAATCTAATTATATTAATCATATGAATATATAGGTTAATTTTATTAAAGATTACTTTTAGATATAGCCAATAAATCACACATTGAATGATGAATCAAAACTCATAGATTCAGAAATCAGCCTCCGGATTTTTCAAGTTCATTATTACCCAAAGCCTTAAAACACTCCTTGAAAATGAATTCCCCTTAGGATGTTGCCTAGAAGTCACGCCTTGAATGATGATATCTTTTTCGATCTTCAAGATCCCCATCCTATCCTTGCAAGAGATAGATGAACCACTATTGTGTTATTCTATTTGATGTTTTTATTT
Organism: Allium fistulosum; assembly: GCA_030737815.1. Classification (NCBI taxonomy): domain Eukaryota; kingdom Viridiplantae; phylum Streptophyta; class Magnoliopsida; order Asparagales; family Amaryllidaceae; genus Allium; species Allium fistulosum. The sequence goes on along the minus strand of CM060904.1, from coordinate 1,307,089,457 downwards.
TAGAGTTGGAAGAATTTGGAATTTGGTTTTTGTTTTGTTTTTTTTCTACCATGAAAATTTAGAAGGGGAGAAAGAAAAAGAATGAATTGTAAGTACATAATGAATTAGAGAATATATTATACTTGAAAGAATGAAACTTTCCCCGTTCTTTAATTAAAATTTCCCTAATTAATTCACTTGATTGTTTCTCTCTCTCCAATCCTTTCTTTACATGTATGTCATCACATGACGTAAAATTTCACAAATCATGTCATCAAATGACCATAAATCATGTCATCAAATGACATAAAATTTCCATATATCATTTCATTCAATTATCTTTAAATTACATCAATCTCGTATAGCAATGCGGGCAAATATAACTTTTATAAATGCAATAAAATTATTACAAAAGAACTTCCAAACATCAAATAAATAATGATTAATATTTCTCAAATGTAAATTAATTTAATCAATTTACAACATTTTATAAATTAATTAAATCATATGGTTTTTCAAAGAATTCATCATTACGGTTGTATGACTCAAAGGTGTAAATTCAATTAGTGATTAATATCGAACTATTCGAATATTAACGTTCACATATTACTTAGAAGATGGTGTGACATTTTGGCCGAATTTATTGCTTACACATTGTTGCGACTTTTCTATCGGTTAGAAAAGAACAAATTTCAATAAATTCTACAAGCGCACAAGCGTGTAGTATGCAAGTCGAACACAGGGAATTGTATTTTAAAACAATTGAAATCCATATTCAAATCTTAGGCGTGTTAAAAAAATTCGATGGTGGTTTTGAACAGATAATATAAACAATAATATACTCTGAATCGATTTCGAATCTAATCGAAATCGCAATCAAAATATAAAACTGTAGAAAGCAAACAAACTGAAATTCCAAATTTCATCGAATCTAATCAATGAAATTTATTATGGAAATTAGAGTAGAAATCAAAAAATGCTTAAAAGGAAATAATAGAGTTAACAACTGAAATAGAGAAGCACTGAATTTATTAACTAACTGAAAGAGAGCTGAAAATAACTAAGAACAAAAATAAATAAATTGCTAAATATAATTAACAATCCTATGTATTCTGTTTGGAAATTAAAACATTATTGAAATTAAAACTAAACTAGAAGAAGAGTGATGGGGTAAGAGATAGATTTCCAAAGCGCTGTATCTGTTCGGTATATATAAGCTCTTGAATGAAATATATTCGCCACTTTCATAGATGTCCTTCTGGAAGAACTCGTCCATTGCAATATTTGAATTCTTGACTTGAACACATAGCCTTGTTGAATGGTCCAAAGATGAGAAAATGCAGCCAATATTTAGAATATAGTAAATACTAAATCAAAGCATGTGCTGGCAATTGTAAACATGACACGATCTTTGATTAAAACTCACGTGATTTGCTTCCAAATAATATATGTTGAACTTGTTTTAGTATTCATGTGACCATGCTGTGCCAGTCATTGATTGAGCTTTGAAATGGTAGGCCCCGCGAGCTGCTTTTGAGTTGAAGTGGTCATTGCCTAGAATTGAAATACACGTAACTAGCTTGAAATATGTTAAGCTTTGATTTTTTATGGCCATGCTTTGAAACAAAATAATGTGGTCACTTGGCCAAGCTTTAAGAGATCTTCAGGCTAAACTTTGATTGATTGCCCTTCACGTGACCTTGCTTTGGATATAAAACGTGAAATATATGTTTCTTTATTTGGTGCTCAAACTATTGCACAGTCTTTGTTGCATGTCTTTTGAACCATAGATGCCACAACTAAATAATTTCAATGTTATATTTCGGAATCTATAATTTGCAAAACCACAACAAAATACCCGTATAATACCGTTTAATTAAAATAAAAATATATGAAACAAACGGTTTAAAATGCAGAAAAATACGTTCATTAAATAACCCCACAATAGAACTTTATTCGTCCTCGAATAAGCAAGAAAATAAAAACTAAATAAATCCTTTTTCGTAGGAAACACAATTGCATTGAGCGTATGCAACAAGCCGTTAAACCTCTAGGTGTCCCTAGTAGGACGAGTGGTGTCTCGTGAGGATTTTCAGTGGATACTACTCACAAAATCCAAATGCAGTATGCGATGATTCTAATGTACTACATGATGAAATTATAATTTTTTTAAAATAATGGAGACTCGATTTATTTTAGAATAATCACAACAAAATAATGTATACAAGTTGTAGTCAATGTGAAGAAATTTTTCGGTTCCTCACTGATCGCAAATTTCAATATAACTCAAGTTTTCATACAGTAAATTCTAGTTTAGCTAGTTGTTTCGGTTGATAACATAGTGCAGCCATGAAATAAATTCTTTATTTTTAATCACGGTTTTTCAAAATGGTATTTTAATTTCCTTTTGTATAACAAGCCAAATTAATAAATTCAAGAAGTGTTTGGGTTTCACTCTTTATTAAAAATAATTTTTTTTTATATATACACACCTAACTTTTGGACCAAGGTATACCACCCATGCACTGCCTCGCGGGCTTATGTGAGAGTTGGGATAGAGCTTGGCAGATTGTGCAAACCGACGCTGGCTATGTCAGAAAAGGTCGGTAATCCTTAGGTGATTATTTATTTAACTTCTTTATACACCTAACTTAGAATGCTAAGGCCAGATATACCATCCATACACTGCCTTGCAAGCTTAGGTAAGAAGAGTACAGAGCATGGCAAGTGTACACACCTATTGACTCTAGGTGTTTCTTATTAAAAAAAAATTGAATTAAGAAAAGTGAGTTATGCAAATCAACTTAGCACCACCTAACTTCAATGATTTGAAATGTCAATGCATGTACTTTAAATCTACCACTTTTTTAAACAAAGACCGCAATTTAGAAAGGATTTCATAACCATCACCTATGAATCCCCCTATATACTAATCTCACTATTATCGCTTGTAATTCAACTTTTCATTATATTTTACATTTAAAATTAGTGATTCATAAAAAATTTCATCAATTGACTTCAACTGTTTACTTACTTTGTCTTGACTAACTAAAAGTAAATCAAAGTCCTGAAAATAATGGAAAATGAGATGAAGCTTGAAAAAAAAAATTGAAACGGAATTTGAAAACAAATGATGAGATGATTTTTTTTTAAAGTGATGCAACACTGTGAAATATGAATAAACAGTATGAGATATGCATCCCCCCACACTGGAATGAAATAGTGTCCCAACTGTCAAATGGAATGCAAATGCAAAACAGAAGAAAAAAATTTAAAAAAACTAAAAAAAGAAAATACAACCTGATATGTACAAGATAGTGAGTGGCTCATGCTGAATAGCTAGGTTCGTGGAGATCCATGAACTTGTCGTCCTCGTGTTGTTCAAACTCTAGAAATGGCTTCAAGCGTCCCTAGGATTTTCAATTTCAACTGCGCCATAAGGGCACACTGTTTTCACAATATATGGACCTTTCCATCGAGATTTCAATTTGCCCGGAAATAAATGAAGTCTAGAATTATATAAGAGAACTTTTTTATCTACTACGAATGTCTTACAAAGTATGGATTTATCATGAAAAAATTTAGTTTTCTCTTTACAAATCTTTGCATTTTCATACGCTTCAATTCTTAGTTCTTCTAATTTTGACAATTGTAATTTAAGATGCGATCCAGCTTTTTCTATGTCAAAATTAAGGTATTTGATTGCCCAAAGTGAGCGGTGCTCGAGCTCAATGGGTAAATGACATGCTTTTCCAAAGACTAACCGGTATGGTGACATTCCTAGATCCGTTTTATAAGCTTTGCAAAATTCACAAAGCGCATCTATCAATTTAGATGACCAATCTTTTCTATTGGAGTTAACTGTCTTTTCAAGAATTTGTTTGATTTATCTGTTGGAAATCTCGACTTGACCGCTAGTCTGTGGATGATATGGAGTAGATAGTTTATGAGTGATAGAGTATTTCTTAAGAAGAGATTCAAAAGCACGATTACAAAAATGAGAATCGTTATCACTTATAATAGCTCGAGGCGTGCCAAAACGAGAAAATATGTTTTCTTTCAGAAATTTGACGACAACTTTATTGTCATTCGTTCTGGTGGGAATGGCCTCAACCCATTTAGACAGGTAATCTACTGTAAGTAGGATGTAGAGATTTCCAAAAGAAATAGGAAAAGGACCCATGAAATCGATGCCCCAAACATCAAAATTTCAATGACAAAGATTGGGTGTAGGGTCATCATGTTACGTTTGGAAATACGACCTGTTTGTTGACATATACCGCATTTGTTGCAAAATTTGTGGGCATCGCGAAAAAGAGAAGGCCAATAAAAACCGCACTGTAACACCTTGGCAGTAGTTTTCCTTGCTCTGAAATGTCATCCACATACTTAATTATGTTAAAAAGAGAGGATGCTATGGAATTCATGTTCGGGACACATCTACGAATGATTTGGTCGGGACAATATTTGAAGAGATAAGGATCGTCCAAATAAAAGTTTCGAACATTGGAGAGAAATTTTTGTTTATCTTGTTTTGACCAATGGGAAGGTGTTTCATTTGTGACAAGATAATTTATGATGTCCGCATACCATGATGCACCGGAGATGGAAAGAATTTGTTGATTGGGAAAATGATCATTGATTTGAGAGTTATCGATGTTTTCATGAACAATACGAGAAAGATGATCAACTACGACATTTTCCGAACCCTTTTTATCCCGTATTTCTAGGTAAAACTCTTGAAAAAGGAGGATCCAAGGGATTAAGCAGGGTTTGGCATCCTTTTTCGTGAGTAAATACCGCAATGCGGCATGATCGGTGTAAACTATGACCTTAGAACCTACGAGATATGATCTAAACTTATCGAGGGCAAAGACAACTACTAAAAACTCTTTTTCTGTGGTTGAGTAATTCAATTGAGCTTCGTTAAGAGTTTTGCTAGCATAATAGATGACTCAAGGAAGTTTATTGATTCGTTGACCTAAGATGGCTCCAATGGCATAATTGGAAGAGTCACACATTAATTCGAAAGGCAAAGTCCAATTTGGAGGTTAGATGATAGGTGCAGTGGTCAAGATCGATTTAAGGGTTTCAAAAGACGTTTTACATTCATTGGAAAATTCAAATTTAACATCTTTAGCCAGAATATTTGAAAGAGGTTTTGAAATTTTTGAAAAATCTTTAATGAACCTCCTATAAAATTCTGCATGGCCGAGAAATGAGCGAATGTCTTTGACGGACCTTGGAGGAGGAAGGTCAACAATAAGATCAACTTTAGATTGTCAACTTCTAGGCCACTTTTAGAGACAACATGACCTAAGACTATTCCTTGCTTAACCATAAGAGATTTCTCCTTACATCGCTTTAAGACACGTTATAAATGAAGGAGGCATTGATCGAAAGATGACCCATAGATTGAAAAATCGTCCATGATTATTTCTAAGAAATCCTCCATAATATCAGAAAATATACTCATCATACATCTCTGAAAGGTAGAGGGAGCATTACAAAGATCGAAGGGCATGCGACGATAAGCGAAAGTTCCGAAGGGATATGTGAACGTCGTTTTGTGTTGGTCCTCTAGCGCAATGGTAATTTGATTATAGTCGGAGTAACCATCAAGAAAACAATAATATTCATGACCGGTTAAGCGTTCGAGTATTTGATCAATGAAAGGGATGGGAAAATGATCTTTTCTTGTTGCTGCATTGAGTTTTCGATAGTCAATGCAAACGCGCCATTTTGTTTTGACTTTTGTGGGAACAAGTTCGCTATTCTCATTTGTGGTCACAGTGATTCCAGACTTCTTTGGTACAACTTGTACCGGACTTACCCAAGTACTATCGGAGATAGGGTAAATAATGTCACTGTCTAAACCTTTGATAATGTCTTCCTTTACCACTTCTCTCATTTAGGGTTTAATCGCCTTTGAGCTTCGCGAGTGGGTTTAGCCTCATCGATTAAATGTATTCGATGTTCGATGATTGATGGACTAATTCCCTTAATGTCAGCGATTACCCATCCTAATGCCCCTTTATTTTCCCTCAAAAATTTAAAAGGTTGTTCTCATTGGTCCTTAATGAGATCGAAGGCCAAGATTACAAGGAAATTTTCCGAAGAATCTAAGTATGCGTACTTAAGATCATTTGAAAGAGGTTTAAGGTCTAATTTAGGGCGTTCTTCTTTTGTGGCTTCAGTAGACATTAACTGATTGAATTCTAGTGAATTATGAAAAGAGTAGAGCATATCATTTAATTCAGAAATGTCTTTATCTTCATTGAAGTTGGAAATAAAATGATATAGGCACATGTTAAGAAACTCTGTAATATCACTAATATCATTTTCTACAGTTGTTTGGATCATGTCAACTTCTTCTGTTTCAAGATCCCTTGGTTGTTCATTAAGATTGAAGATATTTAGTTCAATGGTTAGGTACCCAAAGGAAAGTCGGAGTTGACCATTCCTCAATTTATGATAGCATTTGATGTGGCTAAAAAATGGATGACCTAATGCCAAAGGAATCTGGTCGTTAGGATTTGAGATAGGTGCAGTCTCTAGGACTATGAAATCGATGGGGAAATAGAATTGCTCGATTTGTATCGAAACATCTTCAACTGTGCCCAATGGTTTTTTGATAGATCGATCAGCTAGTTGAATTGTGATGTTTATAGGCTTTCATTCCCCTAGTCCAAGTTGACGGTACACAGTATAAGGCAAAAGATTCACACTCGCTCCAAGATCGAGTAAGGCATGACCGATGTGAGTGTTACCGATTTTACAATCGATTGTAGGACAACCGGTGTCCTTATACTTGATTGGGGAGGGATTTGAAAGAACAGAGCTAGTGTTTGCAGTTAGAAATGCAGTCTTAGGAACGTTAGTGGCTTGTTTTTGAGTATGTAGCTCTTTAAGACATTTGGCATGTAACGACCCGAATTTTTGACTTCTAAAAGTCGACATCAATACGCCCACTATATCAAATGCCGAACCAGCGAATGCCGGAAAACAGAATCATTAGGGTTAAAGGAGAAAGAGGTAGAAGAAGAAAGAAGAAGAAACAGAAACAATATCAGAATCTCACAATCGCAGCAGAACAATATAAGATATAATAGATAAATGAATAATCTTTAAACAAAAGAACTATATCAGTTCATGTAATACATCATCAGAGTTTACAACAACAACACAAAACAGTGGCAGTTATAATAACCTGCCCATATGATTGAATACACAATGGAATGATAATAATATACGGAAGTACGTCTCAGCATCCAGCTCGCCTCCTGATCTCCATAGCATACTTTCCTGACTTCGCTCCAGAACAACGATAACCTGACTCTAGGTTGCCCGTGTGGAAAATTATGGGCACCCAGTGTTTAGAAAGGGAACAATAAACTCCAGGTCAGTCATGGGACTGGTGTGAGATCTTAAAACAGTTATTTGCACAAAGGAATAAAAAGAAATCTGCTATGCTTTTGGAAAATGAAACTACCATAAGTAAATGGCAGTTTATACAACTAAAACCGTACAGGGCGCGTATTGTTTCTTTGGATTTCCAACAAATGGTCAGGCTAAGGAACTTCCTACACCACATGGGTACGCCTCTGAAGGGACGCACCGAGAACCTAACCGGATCTCTACGAACACAAGGCCGAGTTACCTCACGCTTCTGGTGCAATGAAGCTGTAACTAGATAACTCCATACACGAGTATGCCATCCCCGGTCGTTACCGACCTTTATCTGAGGATCCTCAACACCAACAACCACAAAGTAATAAATTTGCAGCAATCACATAAGTTAAGTATCTGGGCTCCATACCATGATACCACCTTTTTCCAGAAGGAAATGGACATACCCTGAGGGCGCTAGCCCCAAACAACCTTGCCGCATCCTTCCTGTTTCGACCATTTCGGGTTGTGAGGTCCGACGAAGTCTCATCCACAAAGCTACACTTTTCACAAAAGCCATGCTTCGATCAACAAATGATGTTAGCACAACAATTAAATACCAATTCCACTTCGAGGTGGAATACCGCGGTATATGGGATTATATAATATCATCCGCTATTATGCGGTGCATAGAGTCTCATCCGCTATATAATGCGGGAAATCAATCACTCCAAATATATATATATATATACTACTATCATATATACAATCATCCAATAGATAAATTATTAAATTCATCCAAGCACATCCAATAATTTAAATTTATTCATTTAAATTAACTAGGCAAAACAAGTGAGTGAGAAGATCTCACCTTTAATTTTATCGTTTGCAATCCATTCTCATTCCGGCTTGCTTCTTTATAGGTTTTGACCTAATATAAACAATTATATGATTCTTATTAATATTCGAACTAATCGAATAATCAGTTACCGTTAAATAATTTAATTAACTAATAATTTATTTTAAACCAATAATTTTCCTCTTAAAAATATTTTAGTAGTTAAAATAATTAAATAAGTTTATTGAATGAGTTAACCACCAAAATACATTAATTTAAAATAAACTAGTAGGTCTAAAATGTATATGGTTTAAAATGTATATGTATATGTATATCTATTTTATTTTATTTTTCCTTTTGAAACTGCAAATACTAAAAATAGCTTATATAAATTTAAAAATCAAATTTTTATATAAATTATATATCTCCAAAGTCTTATATATATATATATACTGATTTCCAATATACACCTTTCTAAATTAAACAGCAATCTACTGAGTATATATTATATATCTTCTAATCTATATATATATATTCTAGGTATATTTGTATTTTTATTTTCTTTTCGTAAATACTAAACAGTAATTTCTGTATTGTAAAATTTTCTTCTTCAATATATAGATACTTCTCTGCATAAATATGTATATATTTTAACTTTCTTAAAGGAAAACCTTACTATCTCTTTTTTTTCTTTTAATTTGTATGCGAACAATTTTATTTATTTAAATTAAAATAAGGACGGTACTTGAAATCCTTCGACACTATTTAACTTGCGGTATTGAATATCTCACGGAACCATCGATCTAGCGGCATTGATTCTTGCAACATCACAAATCTTGCGGCATTAGATAGCCATCGATATTAATTACTTCTACGACATTAGGTAACTTACGGCATAGCTTAATCTGCAGCATTATTGATCTCGTCATTGCCCAATCTCTGATGCTCGATTTGCCTTATCATGTGGCACACACGATTTCAATTATGGCTCGAACGAATCGACTTCGTTTTCTTCGGCCATTGATTTAACTACGATAAATTTTTTTTCTTTGAATGTTTTAGGCTGCTAATTAGAAAGGGAGGAGGAGGAGAAAAATTTGAAGTGGGAAGGCCACGATTTCCTTTCAGATTTTGTTCGGCCATGACTTAGTAGCTGGGAAGAAAGGAACGAAGATAGTTTTGATTTCTCGAATTTTCCTTTTTTTTATTTAAACACATGGCTTTGATTTTTAATTGAAAACGAACGCGTGTAATAACTAAACAAAGGAAACGAGACACGTGCTAAATTTTCTCAACGTGTCAGTTTTCTATAGCATTTATATATATTATTTATATTCAAAATGCAAATTCAAATTTAAAGCGTCTCGGTTTCCGCAATTCAAAATTTCAATCTCCAATCAAGGCGTGTCGCGAGGGGTTAATAATGTTAAACCCCTATTCCGAACGCAATGGAAAAGGTTTCGAGTCCAAATTCGATCGTATGGAGAAGATAGCTTTTTGAACTTGTTACTAAATTAAATTTCGATATAAATTTTCAGCGCGTTTGCTTACCGTACGGTCAAACGACAACTCTGAATGCTACGGAAATTGAAATCCGATAATAATACAATATTACGGATCCACTGAAACTGGTTTCATCGAATTCCGAGACTGTGCCTCAGAAGCTATTTTTAAATATCAATTTAAACAATATAAATTCAAAACTGAACAAAACAGTTTCAAATTCAATTTTGAAGCTTTTTTTATCTTCAGTATTATCAATATAGAATTTACAAGACTTCAAATTATTTTTAACAAGCTCAAAACTTAAGATTAAATATTTTATCCAGTTTCAATAATTAAATTTAATAATTTAATCGCCAAATTCATAGTGATATTTGAAATTCAAGTTAAACTAACTTCCAAATATTTAAAATCAATTAAATATTTCAATTTCAAATGTCCAAAATTCAGGGTCGTCGCATTCTTCCCCCTTAAAAGAATTTCGTCCCGAAATTACAAATTAAGAAGAATGAACCATAACCCGTTTATCATTTTCCAAAAACCAAACAGTTTTAAACAACTTTCCAAAATAATCTTTTCATTAAAGACACATTATTACTCTTACTAACTTCTCAAACTCAACCATAAGTCCCAAACAACTTTTACTTATTCAACTATTCAAATTATAATTCAAATTCAAATTTTAAATCTTTAAAATTTCTTAATTTTTTTTTCTAACTCCCTATATTTTCGAAAATTTCGCTAGCATCTTTTTTGCGCGGCTAGCTCGGTACGACTACAAAATGGCACAACGGGCCCCCAGATTTCAAAAGAAAACAAAAGGCCAAGTGGCTAGATCAGAAAAGGATCAAAGTTCATATTGAAATTTAAATACATACCTTTTGTCGAGCAAATTAATTTTATCTTCTGAAATCAAAAATCTATTTCCTTTTTCCTTTTCAAAATACCTGTATACTACTTAGTAACAATGTCTGATTACAACATTCAAAAATCATTTTGTTCAATTCACTTACAAACCTTTCAATATTTGTTGTACTTAACCCGTACGATATACACATATCATTCGTACGCAATATCAAATTCGATCGCTCACTCGATCACACAATTTCACTTTCGAACTAGTATCGTTCACCCGACTTCCTAGTGCGGACTCAGATCCAGTTTCTTGATCAGAAATCGTCATTCTCCTTGCATAGCCATAAACTATGATAGAGAATTTTCAGAATCAACCAAAAATCCATATTCGGGGTTCGCCGTCGAAAATCGAGTGAAAAATCCCAACTCGGATCGAAATAACTATCTCGAAATTCTGTGCTCGAATTCTGGATCAAATCGCTATGCGAATAAAGTAATATACGTACATCCTATGTATTTTATGCCAATTGATTATTAGCTATATCAATTTTGTTTTCTTTTATTCACATTTATTTTCATTTCTATCCACTTATTTATAATCACCATTTTACAACTTCCAGTTTAATCTTCATTTACTTATTAAACTAAAAATATTTCCTCAATTCAAAATTAACTTAAGAATACCATTATCCATTTCTTAAGTTCAATATAAGTATTTACATACTTCTTATATTTATTTTCACTTCACTACCAAAGTTATATATTCATTTCCATTCAGCTTTGCATTTTCAATTGCATTTGAATTCAATTTACAATTTCAATTCTATTTGAATTCATTTTATCTTCAAACTCCGAATATTGAATTTTATCAATTATCTTTCATTCACAACTGATTCATCTTATTTTTAAATTAGTTTCATTTACTAATTTTTATTTCAATACTTTGCTTCATTTGATCCAACTTGACAAATTTTCCACTTCACTTCGTTTATCACAGATCAAATTCAATTTCCAATATTCAGCTTCAATTTCATTTACTTACGAATTCAAAACGAATTTCAACATTCAGTTTCAATTTCGTTTACTTGCAAATGTAAATTCATTTATTCATTCAGAAATTTATTTCCACCTTAAATTTTATTTGAGTAATCATTTCACTTAGTCTCCTTAGACCTTTCTTTCAATTCACTTTTACTTAACTATATTTAATTATACCTCAATTCAATTTAAATTTTAAACTTCTATAAGTTTCCCAAATTTAATTTCATTTGCTAATTTCTTTTGATTCACCTCAATTAATTAGCTTACCTTCCCACTTATTTGGGTTTTACACTTACTTTTGTTTATCCCTTTTCAAGTTGAATCTTATTCCAACAAATTTCAAATTTTTATAAGTTATCAAACTTATTTATATTCTGTAACATTTTAAAAATGATTCCAGAGTCTTTTAAACAATTACTCAACATTTCAAAATCATCTTTGAAATCAATTATATCCAAAATCCTTTGGTTATTACCTTAATTTCTTATTCAATTTCCATCCAACAATGATAATAATTCAATATTATCACTTCCTAACAACCAAGCAACCATATACTATAATAATTTATGGAAAATTATTTCTTTTATACACAAAAATAATTTGGGTAAAATTATTTCATTTACCCTATTTTAAAACAATACCGTGTCCGTTTATCATATTTTAAGAGTTTAGAAACCCATATCGATACAGTTGGCCAAACTGAACCGACAAGAATCTATAAACAATCAACCGATAAGTCAACACAATACAAAACAATTTATTTTTTATATTCACTAATAAATACACGCCCATATCTATTATTACACTCACACTCATTCTAGAGTACTACTGACTCTATCTCTAATGAGTAATCCCCACCAGAGCCAAGGTTGTCGCATAACTAATTGCTCTGATACCACTTTGTAACGACCCGATTTTTCGACTTACGAAAGTCGACATCAATACGCCCATTGTATCAAATGTCGTACCATCGAATGCCGTAAAACTGAATCATTAGGGTTAAAGAAGAAAGAGGTAGAAGAAGAAAGAAGAAGAAACAGAAACAATATCAGAATCTCACAATCGCAGTAGAACAATATATAATATAATAGATAAATGAATAATCTTTAAACAAAAGAACTATTTCAGTTCATACAATACATCATCAGAGTTTACAAAAACAACACACAACACTGTTAGTTATAATAACCTGCCCATATGATTGAATACACAACGGAATAATAATAATATACGGAAGTACGTCTCGCCATCCAGCTCGCCTCCTGATCTCCACAGCATACTTTCCTGACTTCGCTCCAGAACAACGATAACCTGACTTTAGGCTACCCGTGTGGAAAATTATGGGTACCCAGAGTTTAGAAAGGGAACAATAAACTCCAGGTCAGTCATGGGACTGGTGTGAGATCTTAAAACAGTTATTTGCACAAAGGAATAAAAAGAAATCCGCTATGCTTTTGGAAAATGAAACCACCATAAGTAAATGGCAGGTTATACAACTAAAACCGTACAGGGTGCGTATTGTTTCTTTGGATTTCCAACAAATGGTCAGGCTAAGGAACTTCCTACACCACATGGGTACACCTCTGAAGGGACACCTCGAGAACCTAACCGGATCTCTACCAACACAAGGTCGAGTTACCTCATGCTTCTGGTGCAATGAAGCTGTAACTAGATAACTCCACACACGAGTATGCCATCCCCGGTCGATGCCGACCTTTATCCGAGGATCCTCAACACCAACAACCATAAAGTAATAAATTTGCAGCAACCACATAAGTTAAGTATCTGGGCTCCATACCTTGATACCACCTTTTTCCAGAAGGAAATGGACATACCCTGAGGGCGCTACCCCCAAACAACCTTGCCGCATCCTTCATGTTTCGACCATTTCGGGTTGTGAGGTCTGACGAAGTCTCAAGCTACGCTTTTCACAAAAGCCATGCTTCGATCAACAAATGATCAGCAACACTTAGCATGCCTAATTACCAAATTGGGAATGTATCACTCGTAACCATCAACTACATAACCTCTGAGCTCATACGTCTCAGATAAGGGTGTTAAGTTAAGAGAATAAATTCTCCGCCACCAATAGAAATGTATTTGATAGAAACCAGCTTTATATCTCATAGTGTAATGTCATACATACATCCATACAAGTCCATCCTAGGTCTGAATGGAAACGAAGGCACTTCGAAAGAAATCCTTGCAAATTCGGATATCCACAATCCCAACCGGACTCCCCATCACATATGGGATCTCTATACCGGAGCAACTCAGTGCAGAAACAATCAACAGGTAATCCTTTCGTTCTCGAAAATACCCGGTCTTCAACACCATCTTCAAATGCAATCTCATTTCGTCGTATCATTATTCGGAATGGGTTTTATGACATAAAGTCCTTTCCTGGCTTAACCGAATAATGAGCATTTAGTTTTAAAAACACATGGATACACAAGTCACAAAGATTCACTATTAAGATTCGATGTGGGTTTCGGATAACCATCTGGAATCCGACCCCCTGTCGCATCGAAATTCAAATGTCGTTTAAAGGCCAATATTGATAGTCGGTTTTTTAACTATCAATCACCATTCACAACAATCACCAGATTTTAAATAATTTTTACCTAATTATTTATTTTTAAAATATCTTCGCAAGATATATTTTAACACTCCAACACTTTGAAAACCAATTTCAAATCACTTTTCTTTTTCGGAATAAAATTCCAAATGTTATTTATTTCCACTGAAGATTTTCCGAGTCTGAATACTTTAAAATAATTTAAACACTTATCCAAAAGTATATGTATATTTGGAAACATTTGAGATAAAAACTATTTTTAAACACTTTATCTAAAATATTAGTTATGAAAATATTATACTAACATCTCATATAAACTTCAAGCCCAAACTAATTTCTAAAAATGAAATTATTAGATAGAGTATAATTATTTAAATATCCATTTTCTAAATCAAATCTCAATTTGATCTTTAAAATAATCACTTCTATAATTAACCAAATAAATCATTACTTTAAAGATTTAAAAACAACTTAAGAAAATAATTTCTCCAAAGTATCCTTTTTAAAACCATCCTTAAAACTTTCAATTTATATTTATCAGCTACTTTGAAAACATACTCCGCTTTCCAATGAAAATACACTTTCCATTTCAAAACGATCCATTTAAATTAATTAATAAATCCTTCTTTTAAATTTATCCAATCCTCTAAAATTAATTTACTTAAAAGTTTCTACTTTAATTTCCAAAATTCCAATTATATATCCTGGTATTTAAAAATACCAGAATATATCTGGCCAAACCATAGCCTTCAATAAATTTCAATAACCAATATAATCATTCACAAATTATCAATAATCACATCACAACATATGAAATAAATTCAACAATTTGAGGAATCCAGTTGGATCCCTCCAACCTCTTTCCCTGCATCCACAAATGTTAGCACAACAATTAAATACCAATTCCACTTCGAGGTGGAATATCGTGGTATATGGGATTATATAATATCGTCCACTATTATGCGGCGCATAGGGTCTCATCCGCTATATAATGCGGGAAATCAATTGTAGGATCTAGATTAACACTAGAGGGGGGTGAATAGGGTTATAGCAAATTTTCTCAAATTTATATACTTAAACACAAAAACTGTAACACCCCACCTCAATACCCACACTAGCCAAGAACACTACGAAGTAGTGTTGTCAACTAGGGCGGAGAATAAGGCTGTTGAGGAGCGACCATCCATGTAATTGCTTATCACACGGTGGCTATAAATAATCTTCGGAAACAAACATAGAAATAAGCATAACTCAAATCAGTCACAAACATCCATATCACAAAGGCGGAAAAAGATATGAATATATAACTAACACATGAAAGTGTACATCGGAGTTGTGGTCAAAAAGATCCACAATAATATAAAAGAATAGCAACACGTGCTATACCAAAAGAATACATCTATGAGTCTATATCTCAAGTGTATACAACAAAACTGCTAATCTAATTAGTTAGCCAAAAGTCAGAGTAGCAAATCCTGGGAAGAAGTCAAGCAGAAGCACCTGTAACATCTCGGTCTGACCCAAGTATTATTTAAGAAAATAATAAACGGATCAGTTTAGCTATAAATATCAGATAACATGATATAAAATAAAAGATATGGCATAAACATAAAATATCCATACTGACATACTACTATAAGTATGCAAATGATGATCAACAGGAGATCAACCAATAAGAGATAAATCAATATCACAAGATCCAAAGAGGGCATCATACCCTAAACTTGTATATATAACAAGTTATTGACATAAAATCCAGAAATCCATTCAAGAAATCCAAAAATCATAAAAAGGGAAAGAAAGAGGCCTATCACATGACGGTCCGAAGACCATGGGGAGCTACCCCATATGTGTGAGTCGGAATCACACAGATTGAGGTCTAGACTAACCAAAAAGCAAAAAGGTATGTGTGAGTGGAATCGCACAAGTGGTGTCTAGTCTAACCTCGCAAACAAAAAGGTATGTGTGAGTGGAATCACACAAGTGGTGTCTAGACTAACCTCGCAGGCAAATAGATATGTGTGAGACGGAATCACACCAATGAGGACTAGTCTAACCTTACAAACAAAGAGACATCGCACAATTGCTAGTCTAAATCATAAGAATGATCGTCATGATCAACGAGAAGTGTCAATTACACTAAGCTAGTAAATATAAAAGTTTAGCTTCATGTCCCATAACCACTTGCTTAACTTAAATGTTTACGAACAAACTATAAATCTTCACTAGAAGATTGTCACAAAAAGTTCAATCGAACAAGTCCAAGAATTAACCGACGAAGTAAACGCAAGCGTTTCATACCACTTGTTTTGCTAAGCCGTTTAATTAGATTTCTCATCCGAGTGAGGTAAAGGCTTGTATATACTAATAGATTGTAAAACGGTTTTATAAACGAGTTTGGTATAAAAAATAGAGTTAAAAATGTTTTGATAAAAGAGTTTTGATATTTAGTACTAGTATTGAAACCTTCATACCTTTAAAGTGACAAGTCACAAAACGATTGTTGAAACAAATCGAATCACATCAATTCATGTTCGAAGACGTGAGTAAAGTCCAAAGAAGTCAATCCCAAAACCATCAAAGTAGAAATTCTGTTGAATGTTTTTCAGATAAGATTGCCTACGGAGGGGGGTCCAGGGGGGTGGCAACCCCCTAGGTGGGGGTGCGGGGGCAGCGCCCCGTCAAAACGGTATGACCTAGTGAAGACAAGCGGCCTCGAGAAGCCAAACGACCTAAGGGGTCATGCGACCTAAGTTTAAAAAGGTGGGCGACTTAACAAAGTGGCCGAGCGACCTTACTAAAATGGCAGAGCGATCTAACAGAGTAAGTGAGGCCAAACGACCTAGGAGCCAATGCGACCTACGACCCAAGTGCCAGCGCGACCTACGACCTAAGCACGCGAGCGACCTAGGGGATAAACGAGCTAACAAGCAGGCAAAGCCGGACGAGTTAATTTCCCAACGACCTAGCGACCTAAAAGAGGCGCGACCTAAAAGTGACGCGACCTAAAAGTGGCGACCTAAAGAAAGGCGCGACCTAAAAGTGACGCGACCTAAAGGAAGGCGCGACCTAAAAGTGACGCGACCTAAAAGTGGCGACCTAAAGGAAGGCACAACCTAAAAGTGACGCGACCTAAAAGTGGCGACCTAAAAGTGTACGCGACCTATAGAGTGCGCGACCTACTGGGCAAGCGACCTAAGCACGGTCGAGCTAACGACCTAGCGAGGTAAGTAGGCTGAGCGACCTAAGGGGCGCGACCTAATGGCGAACGACCTATGGCCAGAACGAATTAAGGTCGAAAACAACCTAAGCTCTGTGTGACTTTTCAACAGCAAACGACCTAGCCCAGGCAAAACGACCTAAGTGCAGTTTTTTCACCAAAAACACTAAAAATTGGAGTTTTTCGCCAATCCAATCCAAACCAAATGCAAATATTCATACAAATGCAATAGGGGATCATTCCCAACAGCCGAATGACATCTATAGGCAAGATGTGAGATCAAAAATCTCACTTTTTCACTAAAATGGATGAAGATGGAGATTGAAAACAAGAAGAAGCAATCCAAAGCTTGAATCCACTATCTTCTACTTGAATTTGGAGTTGAATCTCGGATTTGCAATAAAATTTGAGTTTGGAGTTTTAATTTCCACTTCCCACCACCATTTTTGAAAAAGCTTGAATGTTAAGACAAATGGTGAATGAAGTGAGGAAGAGGGTTGGGCTGAACTAAAGAAGGTGCAGTCCAAATCAAAGTCACAAGCGGGAAAAAGTAGCAAGAATTTCACTAACTCCAAACATATCAAAGTTTACACTCAAAAAGATCGCAAACGTCATTTTGAACTCAATGAAGGTGGTCTCGAGTCCTAATTTGACCGTATGCAAAAAGTAGCTTTTCGGACTAACATCCGACTAACGATAGAATATTTAAATAAAATATTTAAATATAAAATCGATAAATATGCGGGTTGTTACAAAAACAAACTACAGATAAGTAAATATGCTGAATCACACACAAAATTTACCCAGCTTCGGCAACCCCTGCCTACTGCTGCATTCCCAGATTTCTATTAGAATTAAACAGTCTCCCGCTTACAAACACTCTAACAGACTCGCAAACCCTGCTCCCGCCTATAGAGTTTTGCAAACTCGCAAACCCTGCTTACTGAACTAATTCTAACTAGACAATCTGACACAACCTAAATCCTAGGTGGTGATTTACCCAGATTTGATTCGAAAAGTACATACTTTAAAAAATAAAAACAAGAACAACTCAAAAACTCTAATTTAAAATATACCAAAGCCTTGTATAATTAATTAAACAAGACCGGCCCACAAACTTCCCTCTTTATTTCTTTAACTATGTCGGCCCGTTCCTTGTTTGTGATAATGGCTTCTTCGATCGTTCCTTTTAGCTTCTAAAATTAGGGCTTTGGAGTAAATCGATGAAGCCGAAGGGTAGTTGGTTGATTGCAATTGATTTTTCTCAGTCTTGCTTCGGCAGTCGACTCCTTCTTCAATTCGAACACGGCTCCTCGATTTGATCGAGTTCGACTTTGACTCTGGTATGTAATTTATTCCTTTTTGCTCTCCTAGTTGAATGCTTAAACTCGATTCATGAATTGTCGATGATGATTGTGGCTTTATATAGGATACGAAATCCTTGATTTTCGTCTGATTTGATCTCTTGCTTGGTCTCCACGTCGTTGAATATTTCCCTGATTTTGTTGCGACATTTTGGGTATATACGATTTGAATTTTGCTTAGTACCCACGGCTTTGGATATTTCCACAATTTTGAGATTTGAACTGTTGATTTCGTTCTGGAATTTGTTTTCGTTTCTATAGTAGGATATTTGGATTTTTTTTCCTTGGTCCATAAATGCATTCGAATTCTTTGCTTAAATATGGAAATAAAATCTTTTCCGTATATTTTGCATTGCCAGGATTTGTTTTCCATATTTGATTTCTTGACCAAATCTTCTGATTTGTTTTGATGCTCGAGATGGCTTCTGACTTCTTCAATTTTGTATATACACGTATATTTCTTTCTTGCTCTGACTTGTTCGACTCACGACTTCGGCTTCGATCATTTTTGACTTTGTTAATGCAATGTTGTTTAAGGCCCTTGTGTACTTCGACTCTAGCCATTTTTTTGTTCATCCCTGAGCACTTTTCGACCTGCTGTTTGCACACTGCTTCCACTGTTGCGACTATAGCTTAACTCTCCGATTTTTCTTCTGATTTTGGTTCGGTGAAATTGTTGCTTGATTATTTTGATACTGCTACATCGATTTGTCACTGCATTTTGATGTGTGTCATTCACTTGTTGTTCATAATTTGAAATCTAGTGCATTTCGCTGTTGCATACATGTGCTTGACACTGAGTTGTACACATGTTGTTGCTTGATGTTGTGACTTTGATACTCCTGACTTGAAACATGATTAACTTGTATGCTTGCTTGATTTCCTTGTTGTTCTATGTAGCATATACATGTTTATTTTGTCTTTGACCTGGTCATGTTTTCTGTTCATGGCTTCTTGATGTAGACTTCATTATCTCGTGTGCTTGTTATTCCGTCTGGATTATCTTGATTGCATTGAGAAGACTTTGACCTGTAGCTTAACTTGGTTGAGCTTCTGGCTTGACTCTGACTTGATCTTTGTCACCTGCTTATGCTCTGATAGTTGATGTGCATTGCATATATTTGCATATTCATGTTCATATGTTATTTGAATCCTCATGTATCTGATATGGTTGCATGTCGACTTGGCATATATATTGTGTTGTAGCCCCGAGCCTGGTGTGTTGAGTGACATTCAAACTGTACTGCTGTATGCACCGTGTACCACTGGTTATTGGTCTTGACTTTGTTTATATGCATCTATGTTGAGTTGAGCTGATTTAGTCTTGTTTGCTCATGAACATATGATGCCATTTTGTCCAGACTTGAGTTCCCTGTGTACAATTGCTTTTGTTGACTGTGTACACGAGTTGGTGAGGCAGTGCACACGTGTATAAATGTACACGTGTGTATTGCAGCCACTCATGATTACCTGTCCCTGATAAGAATACTGATATGCACAGATATTACACAATCAAAAATGATGACAATAACCCATATATCTGAGACACCAATGAAAACAAATTTATATTTTTGTAAATTTAAATTTGTTTTTTTTCAGATTACTGTTGTAGTTGCTAATTATATAGGTACACAGGAGACAGGACAAGAACTGAAGCTGGACAATGCAGATAGATGCAGATGTGCAGACTGAGTGAAAAAATAAGTGTTGAGTGTTGTAGTGAGAAAAAATATGAATGTGAAATGTATGAAACCGGTGTATGTATATAGAGAGAGCTGAAAACTTTGTACTGTATAAGTGTTGAAATAAAATATTATGTTGAATAAACATACTGATTGAATTATATAAATTCTGTGCAATAGTATTATTATTCAATATGAATATTTATTCCTATATGTGTATAGTACAATCTGCAAACACATATATAAATTGATATATGTTTGTTATCATCAAACAAAAAATCACATCAAACAATCTACCCCTTTTGATGATGACAAACATATATATTAAAGATTTGAAATTCTAATAAATGTGTTTGAGCATGAAATATTTAGCTCCCCCTATTTGAATGCTCCCCCTACAACTGAGACCACTCCCTATTTAGAAGATTTAGAAAATTACGGAAGAATAAAAGAACTAAAGAAAAATAACTAACAACATTTAACAAATTTGTTGAAGTATTCCTAAAATATTTACTTCCTTATCAAAATCTTGTTTTCTCCCCCTTTTGTTATCTTCAAAAGACTGACAAAACTAATGGAATAGTAGTGGAAAAGAATTTTTTTTGTAAAAAAAACAAATGCAAAACAAAGAAAAATCATAATATATCATAACGAGGTAACAATTTCCACATTGTAGAGAATGAATCGATGATTCGGTTTTTATATAATGAGAAGAGATAAATTTTAAAAATAATTTGACATTTAGGCACAAAAATAAGCACTTACTAACCACGCATAACCATAAGGACTTTTAAATGGTATTAGCAGTTACTTATTAGTCTAAGCATCCGGACTTTTAAGTGAGACCAGAAAAATATTTAGCTATCATACTCCATCCATGCATAACCATAAGGACTTTTAAATGAGAATGGAATGATGATAAAAATAATTCACTCACATGCTCCATCCATGCATAACCATAAGGACTTTTAAATGAGAATGGATGCATGAGATTTTTTTTTAAGTTTTAAAAGAAATCACTCTTCTCATTTTACAAAACCATTACGAATGATAGAAAGATGGTAGCGATAGAAATGATCGTGGAATAAGTTACCAAGTTAATTATATTATGAAATATTTTTTTTTTTTAATTTTGAAAAGAAATAAAACAAAACATATTTCCACTACTGAATACCATATTCGAATCAATCTTTGAATAATATCCAAAACTGGTTTGAATCCTAGAAATTGAAGTTGAAAATAAATATCCAAGAATATTTTAACCAAAAGATGGAAAATGATTAGTCAATTTCTATAATCCCCAAATCCAAACGTAATCTGGAAAATCTGTCTTCGGGGAGGGGTTTTGTGAAAATATCAGCAAGTTGAATCTCAGTTGAAATATGTTCAATGCAAATGTCTTTCTTAGCAATGTGATCTCTAAGAAAGTGGTGTCTCACATCAATGTGTTTTGTGCATGAATGATGAACAGGATTATTTGACAAGTCTATTGCACTTTTACTATCACATTTTAATGGAACTTGTTTATAAACTAAGCCGAAATCAGAAAGAGTTTGCATCATCCATAAGATTTGAGCACAACAACTTCCTAAAGCAATATATTCTGCTTCAGTGGTGGATAATGCAACACAATTTTGTTTTCGACTTGACCATGAAACTAATGAATGTCCTAGCATGAAACATGTCCCACTAGTGCTTTTCCTATCAACCAATGAACCAGCATAATCAGCATCAGAATAACCAACTAAATCAAAATTTTCACAAGAAGGGTACCATAGTCCAAATTTGTGTGTGTGTGAAAGATATCTCAAAATTCGTTTAGTGGCTTTCAAATGAGATTCTTTAGGATTAGATTGAAAACGTGCACATAAACACACAGAAAACATAATATTAGGTCTAGAAGCAGTAAGATAGAGAAGTGAACCAATTATCCCTCGATATTTCTTCTGATCAACATCAACTCCTTTCTCGTCTTTGTCCAACTTTGTTGATGGGCTCATAGGAGTTCTCAATGGTTTGGATTTCTCAACTCCAAATTTCTTCAACAGTTCCAACACATACTTGGATTGTGAAATGAAAATACCATCATTGCTTTGCTTGATTTGAAATCCAAGAAAATATTTCAATTCTCCAACCAAGCTCATCTCGAATTTAGCCTGCATGACTTGTTCAAATTTCTCGCACAAGAGTTCATTAGTAGCACCATAAATGATATCATCCACATAAATCTGAACAATCAAAAAAGCACTTCCTTTATGTAATAGAAACAGTGTCCTGTCAGCACTTCCCTTTTTAAAGCCATTTTCCAAAAGATATGTACAAAGGCAGTCATACCAAGCTCTAGGAGCTTGCTTGAGACCATATAATGCTTTTTCTAGTTTATACACATGATTTGGAAAATCATGATTTTCAAAACCGGGGGGTTGTTCAACAAAAACTTCTTCTTTCAAGTCACCATTTAGAAAGGCTCTTTTTACATCCATTTGTTTAAGTTTGAAACCCTTATAACATGCAAAACTTAGCAAAATCCTAATGGCTTCTGACCTAGCAACTGGAGCAAATGTTTCATCAAAATCTATGCCTTCTATTTGGTTATATCCTTTTGCGACCAACCTAGCTTTGTTTCTAATTACATTTCCTGATTCATCAAGTTTATTTTTGAACACCCATTTAGTTCCAACAATTGGATAGTCATTAGGCCTAGGAACTAATTTTCAAACTTTATTTCTCTCAAATTGATTAAGTTCATCTTGCATTGCTAAAACCCAACTTTCATCATTAAGAGCCATTTCAACAGAATCAGGTTCAATCTCAGAAATAAAACCACTGTGACAACAAAACGCACACAAATTTTTATCAAATGAAGAGCGAGTGCGTATACCTTTCGTAGGATCACCTATAACCAATTCAGGAGGATGATTGGATTTGAACTTCAATCTATCAACATCAACAGTCCTACTTTCAGCTTTCTCACTAGATGTCCCTTCTTCAATGCCTTCATGATCTACCCCATCATCAACCGCCTTTTCAGTCGTCCTTTCCGGGTCAGATTCATCGAATTTCACATTGATTGATTCAACAATTGTTTTTGTTCGTTTGTTGTATATCCTGTAAGCCTTGCTCCTTGTTGAATAGCCCATGAAAATTCCATCATCAGCCTTTGATTCGAATTTTCCAAGTTGATCACCTGTGTTAAGAATGAAACAAGGACATCCAAATACACGAAAATAAGAAATGTTAGGTTTCCTTTCATGCCACAATTCATAAGACGTTTTGCCAAGTATTGGTCTAATCATTACTCTATTTATTACATAGCACGAAGTATTCACTACCTCTGCCCAAAAGGTTAGAGGTAGTTTATACTCACTCAACATGGATCTAGCCAATTCTTGCAATGTACGATTTTTCCTTTCAACCACCCCATTTTGTTGAGGTGTTCGTGGAGCAGAAAATTCATGTTTTAAACCATTTTCTTCACAAAAGCTTTCAAATTCCAAATTTTCAAATTCGCCTCCATGATCACTTCTCAAAGTTTTAATTGAAATTCCTTTTTCATTTTGAACAAGTTTTGCAAATTTTGAAAAATAATCAAAAGATTCAGACTTTTTGGCTAAGAAATAAACCCATGTAAATCTAGAATAATCATCAACCAATACATAACAATAACTTTTTCCATTCAAGCTTGCAATTTCATTTGGTCCAAATAAGTCCATGTGAATTAATTCAAGGACCCTTGATGTGCTAACAATGTTTTTAGGGCGAAATGGTGATCGACTAAGCTTGCCCAAGGAACATGCTTTACACACTTTATTATTTTTAAATTTCTGATGTGGTAACCCTCTGACTAATTCTTTCGTTTCAAGGTTTTTCAAGAGGCCCATGCTAGCATGTCCAAGTCTCCTATGCCATAAAGATGCCTCTTCGTCAGTGGCTACCAAACATCTAGAAAGATTTAGATTATCAAACGAAAGCGTGTAAACATTTCCTTTTCTTTTGCCCATAACAACAATGTTATTAGAAGATTTATCAATGATTTTGCAAGTATCACTATCAAAAACCACATTCATACCTTTGTCACATAGTTGGCTAATAGAAATGAGATTATGATGCAAATTTTCAACGTATAAAACATTAGTCAAGAAAAAATTACCGTTACCTACTTCACCTTTACCAATAATCTTACACTTGCTATTGTCTCCCATGATCACATTTCCACCTTTAAAATTCTCTAGGCTAAGGAACTTCGATTTGTCACATGTCATATGTCTAGAACAACCTGAATCTAGAAACCATTCTTGTTGCTCCTTAGCCCGCCAACAAACCTCACTAGATTCCTCTGAGCTTGCTTCTGAATCTGATTTTTCCATAAGACACAAGTTAGCCTCCTCTGAGCTATTATTTGAAACTTCCTCTCCTTCTTCATCATCCCAAGTTGCTGCAAAGGCCTTCTTCTTCTTTTTCTTTCCTTTGTTGTTTTTGAGAAGTGGGCATTTTTGTTTGAAGTGACCAGGCTTCTTGCAGTTAAAGCAAGTCAATTCATTATCAGAATTGTCAGAATCTTTTGACATATTACCACTTGTTTTCTTCTTGCGTGGCCTGAATTTTGACCATTTTCTAAGATTATTGACAGCCATTGCAAGCTCTTCAATTGGATCTTCTTCTTCTTCATCGCTCTCTTCTTTGCTCTTTAAAGCAATCGCCTTCTTCTTTGATTCGGAGTTGTTGCGTTCCTCCTTTGCTTTTAGCTCAAGCTCATATGTCATCAAGTTGCCGATCAACTCCTCCATGCTTAGTTTACTCAAATCTTTTGATTCTTGTATTGCCGTGACTTTTGCCTCAAAGCTCATCGGTAAGACTCGTAGCACCTTCCTCACAAGCTCTACCTTAGTGAATACCTTCCCAAGCGCTCTAGCATTGTACACCAAAGTTGAAAAGCATCCAAACATGTCTTTTATGCACTTGCCTTTGTCCATCACAAAGTTCTCGTATTCATTGCTGAATAGGGCTAGACGAGACTCCTTGGCTTGAGAAGTTCCTTCATGTGTCACCTCCAAGGTATGCCAAATTTCCTGTGCAGTTTTACAATGAGGAATTCTATTAAATTCAGTCTTATCAAGAGCACAGATCAAAGCATTCATGGCTTTAGCATTTGTAGTTTTTAATTTCTTATCATTAGTGTCCCACCTATCCTTAGGTTTAGGAATCTCAGTATCACCAACAGTTATAGTGGGAGTTTTATAGTCAGTTTCAATAATGTCCCAAACATCATAATCAACAGAACTAAGATAAATACCCATCCTAACTTTCTAGTAAGCATAATCATTCCCATTAAACATGGGTGGCCTAGCAATAGATTGCCCCTCAGAAAAAGCATTATTTGATGGATTCATGACTCTAGAGTTAAAGTAAAATATCGGGCTCTGATACCACTTGTAGGATATAGATTAACCCTAGAGGTGGGGGTGAATAGGGTTATAGCAAATTTTCTTGAATTTATATAATTAAACACAAAAACAAACTGCAGAGAAGTAAATACGCTGAAAAGTAAATCACACACAAATTTACCCAGCTTCGGCAACCCCTGCCTACTGCTGCATTCCCAGATTTCTATTAGAATTAAACAGTCTCCCGCTTACAAACACTCTAACAGACTCGCAAACCCTGCTCCCGCCTATAGAGTTTTGCAAACTCGCAAACCCTGCTTACTGAACTAATTCTAACTAGACAATCTGACACAACCTAAATCCTAGGTGGTGATTTACCCAGATTTGATTCGAAAAGTACAGACTATAAAAAATAAAAACAAGAACAACTCAAAAACTCTAATTTAAAATATACCAAAGCCTTGTATAATTAATTAAACAAGACCGGCCCACAAACTTCCCTCTTTATTTCTTTAACTATGTCGGCTTGTTCCTTGTTTGTGATAATGGCTTCTTCGATCGTTCCTTTTAGCTTCTGAAATTAGGGCTTTGGAGTAAATCGATGAAGCCGATGGGTAGTTGGTTGATTGCAATTGATTTTTCTCAGTCTTGCTTCGGTAGTAGACTCCTTCTTCAATTCGAACACGGCTCCTCGATTTGATCGAGTTCGACTTTGACTCTGGTATGTAATTTATGCCTTTTTGCTCTCCTAGTTGAATGCTTCAACTTGATTCATGAATTGTCGATGATGATTGTGGCTTTATATAGGATACGAAATCCTTGATTTTCGTGTTATTTGATCTCTTGCTTGGCCTCCACGTCGTTGAATATTTCCCTGATTTTGTTGCGACATTTTGGGTATATACGATTCGAATTTTGCTTAGTACCCACAGCTTTGGATATTTCCACAATTTTGAGATTTGAACTGTTGATTTCGTTCTGGAATTTGTTTTCATTTCTACAGCAGGATATTTGGATTTTTTTTCCTTATTCCATAAATGCATTCGAATTCTTTGCTTAAATATGGAAATAAAATCTTTTCCGTATATTTTGCATTGCCAGGATTTGTTTGCCATATTTGATTTCTTGACCAAATCTTCTGATTTGTTTTGATGCTCGAGATGGTTTCTGACTTCTTCAATTTTGTATATACACATATATTTCTTTCTTGCTCTGACTTGTTCGACTCACAACTTCGGCTTCGATCATTTTTTACTTTGTTAATGCGATGTTGTTTAAGGCCCTTGTGTACTTCGACTCTGGCCATTTTTGTGTTCATCCTTGAGCACTTTTCGACCTGCTGTTTGCACACTGCTTCCACTGTTTCAACTATAGCTTGACTCTCTGATTTTTCTTCTGATTTGGTTCAGTGAAATTGTTGCTTGATTATTTTGAAACTGCTACATTGATTTGTCGCTGCATTTTGATGTGTGTCATTCACTTGTTGTTCATAATTTGAAATCTGGTGCATTTCACTGTTGCATACATGTGCTTGACACTGAGCTGTACACATGTTGTTGCTTGATGTTGTGACTTTGATACTCCTGACTTGAAACATGATTAACTTGTATGCTTGCTTGATTTCCTTGTTGTTCTATGTAGCATATACATGTTTATTTTGTCTTTGACCTAGTCATGTTTTCTGGTCATGGCTTCTTGATGTAGACTTCATTATCTCGTGTGCTTGTTATTCAGTCTGGATTATCTTGATTGCATTGAGAAGACTTTGACCTGTAGCTTAACTTGGTTGAGCTTCTGGCTTGACTCTGACTTGATCTTTGTCACCTGCTTATGCTCTGATAGTTGATGTGCATTGCATATATTTGCATATTCATGTTCATATGTTATTTGAATCCTCATGTATCTGATATGGTTGCATGTCGACTTGGCATATATATTGTGTTGTAGCCCCGAGCCTGGTGTGTTGAGTGACATTCAAACTGTACTGCTGTATGCACTGTGTACCACTGGTTATTGGTCTTGACTTTGTTTATATGCATCTATGTTGAGTTGAGCTGATTTAGTCTTGTTTGCTCATGAACATATGATGCCATTTTGTCCAGACTTGAGTTCCATGTGTACAATTGCTTTTGTTGACTGTGCACATGAGTTGGCGAGGCAGTGCACACGTGTATAAATGTACACGTGTGTATTGCAGCCACTCATGATTACCTGTCCCTGATAAGAATACTGATATGCACAGATATTACACAATCAAAAATGATGACAATAACCCATATATCTGAGACACCAATGAAAACAAATTTATATTTTTGTAAATTTAAATTTGTTTATTTTTAGATTACTGTTGTAGTTGCTAATTATATAGGTACACAGGAGACAGGACAAGAACTGGAGCTGGACAATGCAGATAGATGCAGATGTGCAGACAGAGTGAAAAACTAAGTGTTGTAGTGAGAAAAAATATGAATGTGAAATGTATGAAACCGGTGTATGTATATAGCGAGAGCTGAAAACTTTGTACTGTATAAGTGTTGAAATAAAATATTATGTTGAATAAAAATACTGATTGAATTATATAAATTCTGTGCAATAGTATTATTATTCAATATGAATATTTATTCCTATATGTGTATAGTACAATCTGCAAACACATATATAATTTGATATATGTTTGTTATCATCAAACAAAAAATCACATCAAACATCAATCACTCCAAATATATATATATATATATACACTACTATCATATATACTATCATCCAATAGATAAATTATTAAATTCATCCAAGCACATCCAATAATTTAAATTTATTCATTTAAATTAACTAGGCAAATCAAGTGAGTGAGAAGATCTCATATTTAATTTTATCGTTTGCAATCCATTCCCATTCCGGCTTGCTTCTTTATAGATTTTGATCTAATATAAACAATTATATGATTCTTATTAATATTCAAACTAATCGAATAATCAGTTACCGTTAAATAATTTAATTAACTAATAATTTATTTTAAACCAATAATTTTCCTCTTAAAAATATTTTAGTAGTTAAAATAATTAAATAAGTTTATTGAATGAGTTAACCACCAAAATAAATTAATTTAAAATAAACTAGTAGGTCTAAAATGTATATGTACATCTATTTTATTTTATTTTTCCTTTTGAAACTGAAAATACTAAAAATAGCTTATATAAATTTAAAAATCAAATTTTTATATAAATTATATATCTCCAAAGTCTTAGATATATATATATATATACTGATTTCCAATGTACACCTTTCTAAATTAAACAGCAATCTACTGAGTATATATTATATATCTTCTAATCTATATATATAAATATATATATATATATTCTAGGTATATTTGTATTTTTATTTTCTTTTCATAAATACAAAACAGTAATTCCTGTATTGTAAAATTTTCTTCTTCAATATATAGATACTTCATTTCACCAGAAGGACAAACTTTGCAGTCCAATTAGTTTCTAGGACACACATCCATAGAAATTAATTTCAAGGCCAAAGTCAACAGAATAATTACTTTTAAGGACAAAGTCAGCACTCCAACTACTTTCAATGACATAATTTCATAGGTTTTTTGGCCTAGAAACTAATTATTTTGCATTTTGTCCTTAAAAGTAATTATTTCAGCTGTGTGTCCTAGAAACTAATTCCACTTGCTAGAGAGGCCCTTATGGCTAATTTCCACTATATATATATTTTCCCTTTCTTAAAGGAAAACCTTACTCTCTCTTTTTTTTCTTTTAATTTGTATGCGAACATTTTTATTTATTTAAATTAAAATAAGGACGGTACCTGAAAACCTTCGACACTATTTAACTTGCGGTATTGAATATCTCACGGAACCATCGATCTAGCGGCATTGATTCTTGCAACATCACAAATCTTGCGGCATTAGATAGCCATCGATATTAATTACTTCTACGGCATTAGGTAACTTACGGCATAGCTTAATCTGCGGCATTATTGATCTCATCATTGCCCGATCTCTGATGCTCGATTTCCCTTATCGTGTTGCACACGCGATTTCAATTAGGGCTCGAACGAATCGACTTCGTTTTCTTTGGCCATTGATTTAAACTGCGATAAAAAAAATTCTTTGAATGTTTTCAGCTGCTAATTAGAAATGGAGGAGGAGGAGAAAAATTTGAAGTGGGAAGGCCGCGATTTCCTTTCAGATTTTGTTCGGCCATGACTTAGTAGCTGGGAAGAAAGGAATGAAGATAGTTTTGATTTCTCGAATTTTCTTTTTTTTATTTAAACGTGCGGCTTTGATTTTTAATTGAAAACGAACGCGTGTAACAACTAAACAAAGGAAACGAGACACGTGCTAAATTTTCTCAACGTTTCAGTTTGCTATAGCATTTATATATATTATTTATATTCAAAATGCAAATTCAAATTTAAATCGTCTCGGTTTCCGCAATTCAAAATTTCGATCTCCAATCAAGGCGTGCCGCTAGGCGTTTATAATGTTAAACCCCTATTCCAAACGCAATGGAAAAGGTTTCGAGTCCAAATTCGATCGTATGGAGAAGATAGCTTTTTGAACCAGTTACTAAATTAAATTTCAATATAAATTTTCAACGCGTTTGCTTACCGTACGGTCAAACGACAACTCCGAATGCTACAGAAATTGAAATCTGATAATAATACAATATTACGGATCCATTGGAACTGGTTTCGTCAAATTCCGGGACTGTGCCTCGGAAGCTATTTTTAAATATCGATTTAAACAATATAAATTTAAAACTGAACAAAACAGTTTCAAATTCAATTCTTAAGATTTTATTATCTTCAGTATTATCAATATAGAATTTACAAGACTTCAAATTATTTTTAACAAGCTCAAAACTGAAGATTAAATATTTTACCCAGTTTCAATAATTAAATTTAATAATTTAATCACCAAATTCATAGTGATATTTGAAATTTAAGTTAAACTAACTTCCAAATATTTAAAATCAATTAAATATTTCAAATTTCAAATGTCCAAAATTCAGGGTCGTCACATGGCATATTGAGGAATTTGCTCAATGGTATCAAGAAGTGGAATATTGATTCGAACTTGTTTGAAGATTTCAAGAATTTGGTCAAAATTAGTGGGCTTCTTCTTTTTGTTGAGTCTATGAGAAAATGGAGCTATGGGTTTATAGACTCATTTGGCAGTTTTTTCATTCGAAGAAGAAGGTGTTATATTAGATGGTGAAGATAAAGAAGCTGGAATGTTGGGGTTGCCAACATCAGAAGGTAAAGAGTGGTCGAGACTGCCAACCTTGGATGAAGAATGAGAGTCGATTGGAAAGACAACAGCGGGTGTTGACCGAGTCTCAGAATTTTGAGCATGGGTAGACTTAAGAAGGAAGTCGGGGTTGCCGACGTGGTTGTCTACCTTCTTTCCATACCTTAATGTGGTGACAGCATTAACCGAATTTACATTTTCGTCCTCACAAAAATTTACTCCTCGAGAGTTATAGTTTGGATTCACTTCGGGTTGACTAGGCAATTTACCTTTCTCATTGATTTTCATGAGATCCTTCATCATTATCAACATTTCTTCATTTTTTTAAGTGATTTTCTCAATTCTCGCAGCTTGGTCAGTGATTTGTTCATATTGTTTGATGAGTTGTTTTTCCGATCGAGCAATTTCTTTTGAAGGTTAAGAAGGTTGGGTTGATGGATTGAAATTAGGATGCCTATATGGTTGATTCGAAGGTATTGTTTGAGGAGTAGGTTAAGAATTTTGAGCATTAGAGGATGGGGCTCGGTAATTCGGATTTGGTATCATCAGATACATATGAGATGGATTAGCCGCATTGTTAGGATTTGACCATGAAAAATTGGGGTGGTGCTTCCAATTAGGATTGTATGTGGATGAATAAGGACCGTTTTGAGCTATAGCATTGATTTGTTCTTGTTTGTAGTACTAGGGTAGTCCTTCTCCTTCTTGAGGAGTTTGGGCTTCTATAGGAAGATGTGATGGGTCAATGGCATGTACTAATCTGTTTGGAGTACGAATTGGAACATGAATTTTTTCCCATTGCATGTCCTTCTCCTAATATTCTTCTAAAAATTCCCAAGCTTCCTCATCTGTTTTTTCCATGAATTCTCCTCCGCACATTGATTCGAGTTGGGATCTTGTTTGATAGTTAAGCCCTTCATAAACGATTTGGCATAAAACGTGTTTAGGGATTGCATGATGTGGACAGCTATACAACAATTGATTGAACCTTTCAAAATATTTTGGAAAAGTTTCTCCTTCATTTTGAGAGAATTGATTGATTTCAGTTCGAATTTTAAGAGTTTTGTGGAAAGGAAAAAATATTTCAAAAATATAGTAACGAAATCGTCCCAACTTTTAATTGAATTTTTAGGAAGAGAATTAAGCCATCTTTTTGCACTTTCTAGAAGCATGAATGGAATAATCCTTAGCTTGATGGATTCGTTAGAAAGTTGTTGCATTTTAGTTGTAGAAGCATATAACTCAAATTCACTAAGAAATTCGTATGCATTTTCAGATCTAGTAAATTTTGGTACCCCTTGGATAAAAGAATGTTTTAGCTCAAAATTATTTCCTTCGGCAGGTGGAAATGAAATAACCGAAGGTTGAACGGTCCTTGTTGGATAACATCGATTTCTAAGGGATAATGGTCGGTTCTCATGAATTTCATTATTTCCAGCATTTGATCCAGGTGATGATTTAGGTGAACTATAATGTGAACTGTTATATGAACTATGATTGCTCATATTTGTTTGATTTGAAATTTCCGTTGATTTGTTTAATTAGATATTTTGGCTTTCTAAACGGTTAAAATTATTTCTTGACCAAACGTTCATAAACAAATCAAGGTGTAATAGCCAAAAGTAAATTTAAACAGTTTTCCGTTGGGCACCTGCAGAGTAGAAAATTACTTACAGAGGGGTATGTCAGTCCATTAAGTGCAACTGAGTAACGCTAGATAATGGCTGAGATTTACTGAATTGGAGCTATTTGAACAACTTTTCTTAGCTTTTAATTTCACCGACTTGGTCTGCTCCTTATGCCTTAAAACCAGGACAAAACGTGAATAGCTCAAAAAAAATGTTGTGAGTAGCAAAATAAAGCAACAGTGTAATGTGCTGAGGAGCTAGAGGTTACGTGAATGCAGAAAATGGCATGAATGCAGAAAATGGCATGAATGCAGAACTAAAATAGAGGAACGTGAACATATGCACATGAATATATGCATACGTAAAAACATGGATATGCATATTAATGTGAATGTTTTAGAAACAAAAACTATCTAAAATGAAACTAAGACAACAACTAAATGGTTACGTGTAAATAGTGCAAGCATAAACAGAAACTAAACTAAATAAAATGCAACTACGTGAATATGGTGAATGCGAATAGAATGTGTGAATGAATATGCAATTGCGTGTGTGGTTACATGAAACTAAATCAAATGAAATATGTGTAGAAACGTAAGCATGAGCATGAATGCAGAAATCCAATGGTTATGAATGAATGCAATTCTAAAAGAAAATGCAACTGTACAAACTAAGAAACATGAAAATGATATTTCACGGTAAAGAGAAGAGTGAAAATAGAAAATTAAATTAACACGAATAGACTTTAAAAAATAGAAAAATTGAAAAATTCAAAATAACAATTCCTCGGCAACGGTGCAAAAAACTTGTTGCGACTTTTCTATTGATAAGGAAAGTACAAATTTTAATAAATTATGCAGGTGCACAGATGTGTAGTATGTAGGTCGAACACAAGAAATTGTATTTTAAAACAATTGAAATCCATATTCAAGTCTTAGGCGTGTTAAACAAATTCGATGGTGGTTTTGAACAGATAAAAATAATAATAATATACTTCGAATCGATTTTGAATCTAATCGAAATTGCAATTAAAATATAAAATTGTAGAAAGAAAACAAACTGAAATTCCAAATTTCGTTGAGTCTAATCAACAAAATTTATTGTGGAAATCAGAGTAGAAATCAAAAAATGATGAAAAGTAAATAATAGAGTAAACAATTGAAAAAGAGAAGAACTGAATTTATTAACTAACTAAAAAGAGTGTTGAAAATAACTAAGAACAAGAATAAATAATTGCTAAATCTAATTAACAATCCTACATATTCTGTCAGGAAATAAAAACATTGTTGAAATTAAAACTAAACTAGAAGAAGAGTGATGGGTAAGAGATAGATTTCCAAAGCGCTGTATCTGTTCGATATATATAGGCTCCTAAATATGAAATATTTTCGCCACATTCATAGATGTCCTTCTAGAAGAACTGATCCATTGCAATATTTGAATTCTTGACTTGAACATGTAGCCTTGTTTGAATGGTCCAAAGGTGAGAAAATGCAGCCAATAATTTGAATATAGCAAATACTAAATCAAAGCATGTGCTGGCAATTGCAAACGTGAATGATCTTTGATTAAAACTCACGTTATTTGCTTCAAAATAATATAGGTTGAACTTGTTTTAGTATTCACATGACCATGCTGTGCCACGTCATTGATTGAGCTTTGAAATGGTAGGCCCCACGAGCTGCTTTTGAGTTGAAGTGGCCATTGCCTAGAATTGAAATACCCGTAACTAGCTTGAAAAAAAATAGCGGGAATTAGCCACAAGGGTCTCTTTAGCAAGTGAAATTAATTTCTAGGACACACAACTAAAATAATTACTTTTAAGGACAATACGTAAAATAATTAGTTTTTAGGGCCTAAAAACCTACGAAATTATGTCCTTGAAAGTAATTGGACAGCTGACTTTGTCCTTGAAAGTAATTATTCTGCTGACTTTGGCCTTGAAAGTAATTAGTTTAGATGCATGTCCTAGAAATTAATTGGACTACAAAGTTTGTCCTTCTGGTGAAATGCCCCCTTGAAATATATGTTAAGCTTTGATTTTTCGTAGCCATGTTTTGAAACAAAATAATGTAGTCACTTGGCCAAGCTTTGAGAGATCTTCAGGCTGAACTTTGACTGATTGGCCTTCACATGATCTTGCTTTGGATATAAAACGTGAAATATATATTGCTTTATTCGGTGCTCAAACTATTGCACAGTCTTTGCTGCATGTCTTTTGAACCAACAGACACCACAACCGTATAATTTCAATGTTATATTTCGGAATCTATAATCTGCAAAACCACAACAAAATACCTATATAATACCATTTTATTAAAATAAAAATATATGAAACAAACGGTTTAAAATGCAGAAAAATACGTTCATCACACATCTTTTGGTAAAATACAATTTTACTCATTATAAGCGATACCTAATAGTGACAATTATTTACAATAATTCTCTTCATCAAAACTATCACTTTGGATTTATGCAATTTGGTAATGGTCAAAATTCCAATATCATCCACATTTAACTTTGTAGTCCAAACACAAAGTCCTTTGTTCAATAATAATAATTATTATTAACCAAAATGCTCCAACCAGAGACTTTGACTTTTGGTTGACTTCAGCTGACCGTGATATTAACCTCATATAACTAAGAAGACGAATCCTCTATTGAATAGTCTTTCACCTTCAATGCTTCCACTTGACCCAACTATAGTCATTCGATAGACGACGCGCCACGATTTAACTATAATCAAAGCAGATCTTCCACTTTGTAGATCAATGGTATTCTCAAGTCGAGAGAACCGTGTAAATTAGTCACATCGATATTCTCTGCTTGACCTTAGTTATATTAACCAATAAAAAACTATTGAGTGAGTCATTCCATGGTTATCCAATAATTATCAGTACGTAACTCTTTAGTGCCCCCAGCAATCATGAATAATACATTGCCCAATATTTGGAGAGCATTATGTACTCTAGTCTTAACAAATGTATCAATATCCAGTCTCAATGCATCTTGACGAGGAATATTTAAAATGATATATTTGTTTCATTGTGATAAATTACTCGCGGTTTCAATACTTTGTAGCTACTATCACAAAACATATCATTTATGGATTTTCTATTAAATATACTTTTAATTAAATTAATTAATTAATATAACCACATTATATTAAGTGTATAATAGAAAGAAAACAACTTTATTTCGAACAAGATTGGTCAATGAGTTAGATATATGTAACAAATTACATAATTGTCCCTAGGGCATACCCCAACTCTATCAATTTAAACAAGAGGTTTCAATTTTACTTCTTTATTCCAAAAGTAAAGTTTTGTTAAAATCGACCATCATTAAAATGATGTTTTAAATACAAATTTCAAATTATGGTTTAACGAGTTTCAAAAGGTAATTTAAAAGAGGAAGGAAGCATGGATTACAAAATCATTGTTGTAATAGATATTTCCGAGAAAAGGAAGGAGATCATGGACTATAACATTTTTGGTATAGTAAATTGTTCAGGAAAATTAGAAAGGATGTTTGATTTATAACACTTGGTTATGATTAAAGAAGTTGTTTACTTTATCAAAAAAGAAAGATATTGCCTTTTCAAATAAAACTTTGGTTTAAATAAGTGATGATGGAATCACTACAACAAATATTCCCTATTACAACATAAAAAAAGTTGTAATAAGGGTTTTGCAACGATTTTGCAAACGTTGTATTAGCCCAAGTTGTAATAGAGTCGACACCTTTTACAACTTTTTTTTATGTTGCAAAAAATGTTGTAAAAGTTACGATTACAACTATTTTTAGATGTTGTGAAATGTGATTTACAACTATTTTAAAATGTTGCAGAATACTTTTTACAGCAATTTTTAACCGTTGCGAAATATATACAACTTTTTTTAAAAAAAAGGAATAGACAAATATATAATTGCTTTTGTTAATTCAAAAAATTTGAGTATAACATATAACATAGTGCATTCTTTAAAATAAGACACTTTCTAGCACAAATCAAAAACGATAAATTTATTGGATATATAACACTGGACATGGTCAAAATACATGTGATACATAACATCAATTCTAAACATGTTTTTTCCTTTTCATTTTTACAAGTAGGTAGTAGGACAACAATGCAAAATCATGAATAATCAATATTTGTAATCACTCGAAGCTAAATCAAGCTTGATAAGTATCTTTCAATTTTACAAGTAGGTATTTTGCTATTATCAATCAGCAATCCAGCTCTTCTTTACCACATCTCGCACTTCTCAGTCGCACTCACACTTGTTTTCATTGTACATCCGAGCAGCTATTGGGTTTGCACTTTATTGAATTCTGATAGTATAACAACATATAAGAAGAAAAACTGCAGTTACAAGTATAAGTTTGAAGAAATATAAAAAAACATTCAAGTTTTTATGATTTCATAAGAATTTACCTAATGTATGTGAGTACAGCCGCAGCATCATAAATTGGACTCCATTGGTATGTAGTATCTCCAAGCATATGCTTCCATCTGCATATACTTCTTATGCAAAACATAACAAGTAATATAACATTCAGATTGAAACATACTATTTGAGTGGAACATTCTTGAGATGGACTTGACAGTTCATGTCTTATTAGAATAGCCTTTAAGGAACCGTAAGGCTAGTTTAAACGTATCTAAACTGCAACATCAAAAAAGCTATCAGATTCACATATTAAATTTGAAGTAAAGCTTGCTTATATGAACTATTATATGGTTTTTCAATTTACTTTAGGAGTTCAACTCTTGACTTGGAATTTATAAACTCAGAAGATTGCTAATATGTCAAATATGAACCAGGAGGAGATATACCTGTTGAACTAAGCTGTTTTGTTTTCATTTCTGGTAAGAAATTTTTAAAGGGAAAGGAGAGGTAGAAAATCAAAATGCACGCTACCAAATTACTATTTTCTTAGGATCATCAATCATGATATAAGATTTATGGTACAGAGATACTTGCCTACCTTGGAATGACCATGGTGACCCAAGTGAATAATCAGAAGATTCTGCTATAGTAACTTCCTTTTGTTTTTGACCCATCAAAGCATCATACACTTAAAATAATCTAATAGCTGTAAAATAATGCAAACCATCATTCTGAACTTATTTTTAATTCTTAACCATTTAATATAACCTCGGCTATAATGCAAATATATATAATGAATTCAGGTAACGATTCAGATATTTATAATTTATCAAAATACCGTAAGGCCACTAACAGTACAAGACATATGGATCTAAATTTAAAATGTTAATATCACTCTTTGATGCATAGTCAAACCTTGATTATAAACTCAATAATCAAAGTTAGAGCCCTGCACTTTAATAGGCAGTTTAATTGTTACATTACCTGACTATTATTGAATAACTTCTAAGGAAGCCATTGAACGCATATCGAGCAAGAATTTTGTCCTCTAAAGGAGAGGATGAGCTAAAGAGGGAACATGTGTACGGATTGGAGACTGCAACTCATGAAACTTCATGCAAAAATTGAAATAATAATCATGCTTAAATCTGGAACTGTTTAATGGTACAAACAGTGATGTAGATCCAGAAACAGATCTGTTAGTTGGCTTTAAAACAACCGTAGATGAAGGATTCGATAACCAAAGAGCATAGATGAACTGTTTGTGATCGCATCTGCCATAATGAAAACAACTAAATGGGTCTCAAGTAGATGCGTGATGATTAGCAGTGCCAGAACAAAAACAAAAGGGTCTGCGGCTTCATTGCTGAATGCAACGACCTTGGAACAAAAAAATTGGCTTGGGATTTAGTTGTGAAGAATTCGTCCAATGTCACAATATAGAGATGAATTTGTTCAGAAGATGATTAATGATGTTTGATATTGAAAGAATGATAAAGAAAGGAAAAAATGGTAGCTACTCTGCTTTTGCTTCAGAAATCTCATCCCAAGTATTATACATATGAAATCATCAAAGGTTTTGGCATTGTAATGAATAGTTTTAAAGCAACCCTTTTTTGCAGAAAATAAGAAAATCGAACATGAAAGGTTTAATATCCTAATTAATTATCGACCTAAAAATTAACTGAATTTGGTTCCAATGATTTGTACTGGAAAAATCATCAAATTTTTTGGCACTGTAAATAAATAGTTAAGATAAAACAAACACTAAAATATGTTTATGGAGAAATCGAACCTGAAATGCAGACAACGCTAGCAGGAGATACTACATCAAAAGCAGAAACCTTCTTCCCCATGCCGAAGAACCCATAAACCCAAAATTACTAAAAAAACTCCAATCAGAGATGATGAACGCATACCGGATACAACAGAATCCTAAAACGTGGGCAGATCCGGAGGTTTATGGAGAAGGGGCTGCACGATGTGGGGAAGATGCTGCTATTCGGGATCGGGAGGATGAGGTGTTTAGGGGAGGCACTGGCGAAGAGGATGGTAGGGTCGATGGTGTAGTGCTTCGATTGGGAGATGGGTTGGGGGCGATTGATCGGGATGGAGGAGAGCGTCGCCATTACTATAGGGAAGGAGGAACATACGATAATATTCTGGATTTGAGAAGAAGAGGTGTAGGGAAAAGAATACCGATAAAAAATGGAAAGAGGCGTTAAAAATTTGGGTTTGGAGCTAAAATGTTTTATTGAAACCAAAATAAAACTTCTGCCAAAATTGAGAGTTATGAAATAAAATTTGCATTTTGTTATAAGTTTTACGAATAAATTTAAATTTATTTTAGTAAATTGCAAAATTGTCAAAATACTAAATAATAAATATAATTATTAAATATTAAATATTAAATACACAATAATAAATATTATTATTTTAATTATTAAATATTACTTTATTAAGTTATAGATTATTTAATATTTTTCAATAGTAATTATTAATTACTAAAAATTAATCATTAAATATTATTTCTTATTTATTATTTAATGATTATTAATTATTACTTCTTAATTATAACTGAATATTAATTATTAAATGTTAATTATTATGTATATATTATTGATTATTAATCATCGGTAGTAAATATTAATTATTATATATCTAATATTGAATATTTAAATTATTTATTAACCATTAATTATTGATTATTATTTATTAATTATTGAATAATAAATATTAATTAATAAATATTTATTAGTTATTATTTATTACTTCTAATTGTAATTGAATATTAATTATTCAATAGTAATTATTTAATATTAATTATTAATTATTAAATGTAACTAATAAATATTAACTATAATTTACTAATTATTAACAACTAATTATAATAAATTATTAAATATAAAAAATAATTATTGAATATAGATAATAATTAGTAAGTATAAATTATTCATTAATAATCATTGGTTATAAATTATAAATAATTATTATCTAAGTTTTCATTTATAAATTAGTAATTATGAACTATCATTTATAAATTATTTAAGTAAACATTAAATATATTTTTATTGATTATACATTATTAATTATTATAATGTTTTAAACAATACTAAACATATTCAAAAATTTAACATAAACCTATGCGTAAAACCTTTTAAAAAATGTTGTATTTAATAAATATCTAGGTGGAAAAAAACAACGTTTTTACAACATTTTAAAACCGTTGTTAAAAGGGTACTATTACAAAGTTTTCAAAAACTGTTGTAAAAAAGTTGTTTTTTACAACGTTTTTTGAAAAAAGTTGTAAAAGGACAGGTTCTACAACGTTTCTGAAAAAACCTTGTAAAATTGATGTTTTATACAACGTATTAGCAGAAAACGTTATAAAAGGGATTTTTAACAACGTTTTTAGGGCAACCGTTGTAAAACAAAAGTTGTAATAAGCTGTAGTTGTAGGGGAAAATGGTTTAATAACAAGTATGTTGGAACTCTTGGATCCTATTTTAATTTCTAGACTTCGAGGTATGGAAACTTGCGGTTTCATTTCTATCCTATGAAAAGTACTAGTTTGAAATCGAAGAGTAGTAATAAATTTACGAAGTTGGTTTTTCGATTGTTTTAAAAAGGACTTTGTTTTATGCAAAGAATTTCTATGTCGGTGCCATTAAGTAACACAAAACAAATATGATAAGTAGTACTAAAATGATAACATGTTTATGGAAAGTAAGTCATTTTATATTTAGCATTAAACTGTTGAGTAGACTGTAACAACCCTGGTTTGGGGATTACCTTTCAATATTGAATTATAATCCCCAAAGCAGGGTTGTTACACACACTTTCCTCTATCTATGAGATCTAGAATCGAAGTGCTTCAACTAAGGCAAGGCCATATGCAACCAGTGCCTAACTTACTCGGCTTCGATTCTAGGAAAGAGATAGAAAAGTTGAAATGTTGGAAGTGTGATAAGTATAAAAGTGTTAATTTCCATATGTAGGTTATGAATAATTAAGTATATGGAAGGTATTTCATCTTATTCTTGACACGAAATTTCGAGGTATGGAATCCTATTTCTATTTGTGAGGATTTAAGAATGTAGGTCGAGGCTAGGGAAGTTCTTTAACTTGTCCGACTTCATTGTTAATCGAGGGATAGTATGGGGTTGAAATCAAGAAGTAGAGATAAGTATTTGATGTCCGATTTTCCATTTGCAAACTATATACTTACACCAGATAGTGGTTTGTCCACTATCGATAACTTGACCTTAGACTTAGGAAGTTTATGAAAGCTTCATGATTTCATACGGTTTGAGATTCTCTTGGGAGAACTCATTCCGGTGAAAAGTCTCTCACTATAAGAACAGATATTTGAGATCTTCTTGGGACTCTTATATCGTCTGCTTGAATCAGGATTGAGTCTACTTGAATCAATCACTTGTTGGTTCGGAGAGATCAAGATCGAATAAGCATGAGTTATTCGAAAACCACTTCGAACCGGTATAAGCATTTGAATTGGGACATCTGAAAGATGATGGAATTGAAGATGAAGTTCTTTGAGGTGCAAGGGCTACTTGCTACTAATCCTAAGAATAAAGTAGAAGTAGTGCATTCGGTTTGTTCATATCATGGACACCTTATATGGATGAATGCTAGCATTGCATTATTTCTTGGAGGGCAGTGTTAGCATTCCAAGTGCTAAAAATTTAAAACGGAGCCCCAAGCCTCACACCTGGTAATGACTAAAAAAGGGGATATACGACTGGGCTATGTGGTTCGCTACCCATAGGGTATGGTCATCACCCGATCTAGATCGGTATTTATGGATTTATGTATGCTAGGTATTCGGTACGGTCGATGGCCAAAACCGAGGTGATGACATATTCGGTACTATCCAGGAAGAGGTAGGCTAGTTTTGTGTTGGCGGGGGCTCCATGTAAGGCCATCGATACAATTTTTTATAGATGTACTGTGGTAGGCAGTAACCTTGTCATTGTATGGAGTCCATTTTCCAATACGTGTATTTACAGACTTAGTTGAATACTATGTTGTTGAATGTACTTAACGTAACCATTCCAACTATGATTAAATATTTATTTTAAAACCTAAACATTATTATAATATCACAATGTTTCTTGTGGAAATGGTTTGGATATCGTAAGGTGAAAACCCATTCTTGTTTATGTGCAGCGTGGTCATATGAGACACCGTTATTTTTGAAAGGGTTTTATAAATATAAAAATCCGTATGATTTGAGTTTCCCACGCTGGTTTGCCATACTAATCCAGTTGTTATTTTCTTATAATACTCGAGTCAGACCCGAGTACTTCTCCAGATTTAGCGATGGACACTTGGAGCTTCAGGTGACAAGCTGGATGCCTCCAAGACCTGACATATTTTATTTTCCATTGTATTTCTTGTTTTGTATTTATCTACAATTGTAAGGACATGATGTTATGACTTTCCAGGCTGATGAAAAGTTAGTTTACTTTGATTGTTGTAAAGTTTTCTTTTTTTAAAGACCATTTAGATGGTATATATTACTCGTCACGATGTGAGAATTTGTTCTGTCATTTATTTTCTTTCACCCCAACAATCTGTCATTCTAGTAGTTGGATGCTCGGCACATGAATACCGTGGATGTATTATCCTTAACTTTTGAGGGTCGAAAAAACGGGTCGTTATAGTAGCGGTGTTCATACATCTTTACTTTTTTTACGGTTGTATATGTTGTTTGTATGCTTGTATGTATGTCCAAAGTATTTGTTAGCTTAATACTTTGTTTATGAAATGTTATGGATATATATTGTAGTTTGGCTTATGAATCTGTTCAATTTCATATATTATAATATGTTAATTGTAGTTTTTTAAACTGTTGTAATATATATGTTGAAATAAATTTATTAGAAGTGTAAATGAAAGCAGTAATCTATATGACATTGAAAAATGATACAAAAAATAATCTATAGCCTTTTAAATGCTGTGAAAAATAGATAGAAAGAGCTTTTACTTACTATAGTTGTAACAACCTTGTTGTTAATTACCTAATTAATTAAAATTAATTAAGGATAATTAATCTATTATTGTAATTTTTGAAATTTAATTGTGGAATTAAATTTAGTGTTGAGAATAATCGATTAGATTTACTTAACAGATGAGCTTCATTTCTTAAATAGGATTTCAATTTAAAATTATGAAATATTATTAAATTAATTATTTGAATTTGGTGTTTAGGGTTAAGTGTTAATACTGAGAATTTTTGTTGGAATGCAACTTTTAAATTGTTAATTCGTTTTATCAATTTTAAGAAATTAATGATTAATTTTGGTAAAACATTGTTAGAGAAAATTTTGGTTTGTTAATGATAGAACTAAACAAATATTAGTAACACTTAGGAGAATTAGCAACACCTTGTTAGTGGTCCTCATCTCAACTCTCTTGACCCACTAATGCAAATAAGAGAAAGTATCTCTCGTTAATACACATTCATGTTCATTCTAAAGTCATAAAATAGAAAACCAAAAACTAAACTCCTCCTTCTCAAAGCTTAAAAACCCCGGTTCCTAATTTCCAAAATTTAAAGC
Organism: Allium fistulosum; assembly: GCA_030737815.1. NCBI lineage: Eukaryota > Viridiplantae > Streptophyta > Magnoliopsida > Asparagales > Amaryllidaceae > Allium > Allium fistulosum. The sequence goes on along the minus strand of CM060904.1, from coordinate 1,307,045,752 downwards.
TTAAATCTAAGGGATTTTGTCTAATAATGAAGAGTAAGTATTTTAAAGCCTATCTCTATCCGTTAGAACTCTAAAATAATGATTTTGATCCCATTTTTGATCAAATTGCTTAATGTTCAAATTTTTTTATTGAGTTTTTAGGTGACTTTGGAGAAGCTAGGAGGTTAGGAAGGCTTAAAAGAGGATTTACCAAGCTATAGGAAAATAATATGTGAGTTAATCATTCACACCACTACCTCTAATCCATAAGAATAATGTTTAGTTGCTATTTGAATTGAATTGGACAGTTTGTTGATTGAATTACTTTTAAATTGATTGTGAATTGTTTGCTTGAGTTTAAGTGATTATTAGATTATTTGCTGAAAATAAAGTGTGAAAATTGCTACTGTAAAACAGTGATATCATGGAGTAAGATAATCTGAAATGACTCAATTTGTTTATGGTAGAAATTACTTTCAATTAGCTACAAGTTGCATTTTATTCACATTTTGAAATTCTGACGTTTATTAGGTCAAAATCGAGTTTGAATCTGATAATGTTGCTCTATCCCGTTTATTTGCTTAGTTAAAACCTAAAATTAAAATGGCCATAACATTTTCGCGTTACCTATCGGCATTTGATGATTCTTGATGTTCTGGAAAGCTTAGACTATTTTCTACTATTTTTGAGTTTTGTGATTTTTTGCAGTTTACATGGTCGAAAATACGTTTACTATCGTTGTCCCGAGAATAAACAACAGAGATAATGAAGTTAAAATTTAAGAATTGTTTTAATCATAACTTTTTCGTTACTTATCAAAATTCGATAATTCTTGATGTTATGGAAATCATAGAGTTTTATTTATAACTTTCAGGTTTTAAGTGTTGTAAAATTATGAGATTTATGTGGTTGTAACTGCAGATCTTTAGACCCTAAATTTGAGTTAAATGAAATAAGTTGATAGGCTTCGTATATAAGTAATTTTACGAAAGAGAATTAATTATATATATAAATCTTAGAATTATTTCTAAATTAAGTTAATAAATATTAAAAATGATTTTTTAGCAAATTATTTTATATATTAAGCATTATTAGTAAAATATTTGTGGATTTGGAAATACAAATATAATATATTTTTACCTAAAAGTGATTATGGATTTGGAATATAAGTATTACGATTTTATTAAATAAATAATATAGGAATCATGGAATTTGAAAATGTAGTTTTGAAAAGTATAAACTTAGTTTATTTTTAAATAAAATGGTTATATTTTAATATGGATTTAGAAGAGTAAATAAATATGGTTTTAAAATAATTTTTTGTGATTAATACAACTATATGGAAATTTGAGACAACTTTGTGTATATAAGTGGAATCTTGGAACAATTAAGGGTTATATAATATTTTATTAAACAAGTGAACACTTATTTAAAGTTAAATAATAAGTGGATTTGTGGAAAATTATAACAAGTGTTCTTTTTAAATAATAAAAATCAGAGAGAAAAATTGTTTTGAGAACCTTAATTCTATAATTTGGGAAGTACTATTATTCGACTTAATGTTATTGATTAATTTAAATGCTTACGAACAATGCTTTGTTGATTACGGTATAACTCATTGAATTGAATGTTTGAGTGGAATTTACTAACCCATTAGCGAATACTCGAATTCCACCAGGTAATATGAGATGCCTTGGTTAAATTCTTATGATCGTATTTGGGAAAGTACCTAACACTTTAGAGTTGTATTCTCGTCTGGTGTGCGACAAGTGGTTGCTAGATCCTTAAGAGAATGTAGTTCAGTTTTTCTAGTGGTATCTGTAATAAGTGATATTTACTAGCTTTTAGTAAATACTTGGATTTCACCATACTGTATGGGATGTATTGGTTAAATCATAGTAATTACCGAAGGCGATAGTATTTGGCACTTTAGAGTTTACTCTCTTTCGGTGTGCGGCAAGTGGCTGCTAGATCCTTAAGAAGTTACTCCTGGATTTCTATTCATGTATAATAATCTATAATAAACCTGAAAGATTCGGTCATGGATGCTATCCTTGAGATCGTATTGTGATCTTGTGATTACCGTCCTGTGTACGATCCCTGGTATCAGATCAGTTCGTGTGATACCAAATTTTTTTTGTTTGCTATGGTTTTGTGGACAATCGTTACGATCGTTTTGAGTAAGATATCTTGGATTCTGGATATTTAGATTCTGTGACTATTCTATGTTCGTGAAATAAATATATATTCTTGGGTCTTGTGTTCGTGAAATAAATGTATATTCTTATGTCTTGTGTTAGTGAAATAAATTTATATTCATGTTTCTTGTGTTCATGAAATAAATATATATTTTTTGCCTTATGATGAATGCTAAGTTAAGTTAATTCTGTTATTCTACGTTTAGTAACTAGTTCGTGTTTGTGACTTAAATTTATAACCTTGTTCTGAGTTAAATTAATTTCCTGACTCGTTATATTTTGGACATTTGTATTGCCTATATATTATTTGTTCTTGTTATCTTGTTCTCACCCTATTGGATATTTAGAGATAGTCCGACCCAGGAGTTATTTGCTCAGGTTAAAGGACAGGTTGACCTTTGAATGGTTATGCTACCAAGGAGATAAACATTTGGACATTTAGTTTATCCCATTTAGTAATTGGACCTTGTATATAAAATTTATAATTGAGATTAGAGAATTGTAAAATTTGTATATTATGTGAGTTTAGTTATTTATTTTGAAGACTCACAATTTTTATATGTATAAGAGATTATTATTCTTGTGTGATCTATGACTGATGCTTATATGATATATTTTTCTGATTTTGAGTAATCCGTATGTCTATTACTTTGTATTAGTATTGTACACGTCAAATTTTAGTTTAGATATTAAGTAAAACGGTATAATGACGTGTCAGTGTTAGTATAAAGATATATTCACATTCGATTGCCCTTAACTAGCTGTATTCTCCAGATTAGCAGACAACATTACTTGTAATGTTCCTTGCTAATATGGGTATGGTGGGGTCGCTATAGCTTGGTATCAGAGCTGTGTTAGGACATTATAGCGTATAATATTACAGATCCGAGACCTAGATGACTTAGGGTCCTATTCGTTAGGGTGTGTGATAGATGGTCATATTAATTATCTAATTAGTGGTAGGAATATAAAATGATTATCGGGATAATCATTTGGTGGTAAATTAATTTAAAAAATTTTAATTGATAGATTGGAAATTGTGATATTAAAATCTTTGGAAAATAATGAGTAAAATCTTTTAGAGTTGAGTAAAATTTTGAATTAAATTGGAATGAATTAAATTAAAGTGAATTATTTTCTTTTAATAGAAAATTTGGGAAATTTGAGTAAATAAGTTTAATATTTAAATGATCTAGGAATAATCAGAGTTGCGCAGCGGAATTTTAGACATTGAATTGTTCCACTGTAAGTGATTATGTATGTTTTGGTTGATTGGTTGCTAGGAATTGATTGCTTGGTTGCATTTATTTAAAGTTGGATGCATAGATATTAGTGATAATAAAATAAATGCATCTAAACTTGTGATTATTGTGTTAACTTATTCGGATGTTGTTTAAGGATTCTGATCGATATGTGGGACGCCATATTATAGATGAGGGCTCCAAAAAATCGAACGTGACATTTTGACATAAGTAATAATTAAGACTTGGAAATTTAAGTACAGATTTCTTTCATTATGGAATATTATATGATGTCAATCTAATTAAAGTGTAATCATGAATTGTTAATATCTTCTATATGATATGAATTTGATATTAAATACTAATATGAATTTTTGAGATAGGTGCAGGTATTTGAAGTTAAATAGATATCGTTTAAAAGATTATAAATTGTTTGCTTACGGAATATTAGCAGACTCACTAATATTTCAAATATACGTACGCATCTCGGATTATATATCGCATCTTTATCTTTTCCCTATAGGATGCCTCATCCTTGAGATGAGATGTATATTATGTAATTATATATCTATTATAAATTTTGAAATGCTGGCTGTACAAAAGAGACGCTGGCAAAATTTTCTGCAAATTTGAGGCGTTAGAATATTTTTGAGAATTTTGAGATATTTTGATAACTAAAAATTTGAGTTTAGCGTTATAATTTAGAGTGATATTAACTGAATTTTTTGGAAATGAAATTAGAAACCATTTAACAAAATAACTATTTCAAGAGAAAATTTATATTATGTTCATCAAGGAAATTACGGGGATGCAATTTCTTTAAGGGGAAGTCTGTAACAACCCTGTTGTTTATTTCCTAATTAATTAAAACTAATTAAGGATAATTAATTTATAATCGTAATTTGTGAAATCTAATTGTGGAATTAAATTTAGTATGGAGAATAATTGATTTGATTTAATTAAGAAATAAGTTTCATTTCTTAAATAGGATTTCATTTTAAAATTTTGAAATATTATTAAATCAATTATTTAAATTTGGTGTTTAAAGTAAAGTGTTAATAGTGAGAATTTTTGTTGAAGTGCAATTTTTAAATTGTTAATTGTTTTTGTCAAATTTGAGAAATTAATGATTAATTTTGTTAAATCATTGTTAGAGAAAATTTTGGTTTATTAATGACAGAATAAACAAATATTAGTAACACTTAGGAGAATTAGCAACACCTTGTTAGTGGATCCTCATCTCAACTCTCTTGACACGTTAGTGCAAATAAGAGAAAGTATGTCACCTTAATATACATTCATGTTCATTTTAAAGTCATAAAATAGAAGACCAAAAACTGAACTCCTTCTCAAAGCTTTAAAACCCTGGTTCCTAATTTCCATATTCAAAGCTCAAATCAAAGGGATTTTGTAAAATAATGAAGAGTAAGTGTTTTAAACCCTATCTCTATCCTTTAAAACTCTAAAAGAATGATTTTGATCTCGTGTGTGATCAAATTGCTTGTTGTTCAAATTTTGTTCTTGAGTTTTTAGGTGATTTTGGAGAAGCTATGAGGTTAGCAAGGCTTAAAAGAGGATTTAGCAAGCTATAGGAAAATAATATATGTGTTAATCACTTACAGTACTACCTCTAATCCATAAGAATAATTGTTAGTTACTATATGAATTGAATTGGATGGTTTGTCGATTGAATTGCTTTCAAATTTATTGTGAATAGTTTGCTTGAGTTTAAGTGATTATTAGATTATTTGCTGAAAATAAAATGTGAAAATCGCTGCTATAAAATAGAGATATCATGGTGTTAAATAATCTGAAATAACTCAATTGTTTTGTGGTAGAAAGCACTTTCAATTAGCTACAAGTTTCCATTTATTCGCATTACGAAATTCTGATATTTATTAGGTTGAAATCGAGTTTGAATCTAATAGTGTTGCTCTGTCATGTGTATTTGCTGAGTTAAAACCTTAAATTAAAATGGCCATAACCTTTTCCGTTAATTATCAACATTTGATGATTCTTTATGTTCTGGAAAGCATAGATTATCTGCTACAACTTACTTGTTTTGAGTTTTGTGATATTTTGTAGTTTGCATGGTCAAAAATAAGTTTTACTAGTGCTGTCCCGAGAATAAACGACATCGATTATGAAGTTAAATTCTAAGAATAGTTTTAGTCATAAATTTTTTGTTACTCTTTAGGATTCGATAAATCTTGATGTTCTAGAAAGCATATACTTTTATTTACAACTTCATTTTTTAAGTTTTGTAAAATTATGAGATTTAAGTGTTCGTAACTGCAGATCTTTAGACCCAAAATTTGAGTTAAATGAAATAAGTTGATAAGCTTCATATACAAGTAAATTTACGAAAGAGAATTATTTATATTTATAAATCTTATAATTATTTCTAAATTAATTTAATAAATATTGAAAATGATTTTTTAGCAAGTTAATTTATATATTAAGCATGGTTAGTAAAATATTTATGGATTTGGAAATACAAACCTAATATATTTTTACATAAAAGTGATTATGGATTTGGAATATAACGGTTTTATTAAATAAATAATATAGGTTTCATGGAATTTGGAAATGTAGTTTTGAAAAGTATAAACTAAGTTTATTTTTTAAATAAATGGTTATATTTTAATATAGATTAAGAAGAGTAATTAAACATGGTTTTAAAATATAGTTTTGTGAATAATAAAACTATATGGAAATTTGAGACAACTTTTGTATAAAAGTGGAATCTTGGAACAATTAAGGGTTATAGAAAATTTTATTAAATAAGTGAACACTAATCTAAAGTTAAATAATAAGTAGATTTATGGAAAATTATAACAAGTGCTTTTTTGAAATAATAAAAATCGAAGAGAAAAATTGTTTTGGGAACCTCAATTCTATAATTTGGGAAGTACTATTATTCGACTTAATGTTATCGATTAATTTAAATGCTTACGAACAACGCTTTGTTGATTACAGTATAACTCATTGAATAGAATGTTTGAGTGGAATTTACTAACCTATTAGCGAATACTTGAATTCCACCGGGTAGTATGGGATGCCTTGGTTAAATTCATGTGATCATATTTGGGAAAGTACTTAACACTTTAGAGTTGTATTCTCTTCTGGCGTGTGACAAGTGGTTGCCAGATCCTTAAGAAAATGTAGTTCAGGTTTTCCAATGGTATCCGTAATAAGTGATATTTACTAGCTTTTAGTAAATACTTGGATTTTCACTATACAGTATAGGACATATTGGTTAAATCATAGCAATTACTAAAGGCGGTAGTATTTGGCACTTTATAATTTACTCTCTTATGGTATGCGACAAGTGGCTGCTAGATCCTTAAGAAGTTACTCCTGGATTTCTTTTCAAATGTAATATTCTAAAATAAATATGAAAGATTCGATCATGGCTACTATCCTTGAAATCGTCTTGTGATCTTGTAATCCCCGTCCTATGTACGATCTCTGGTATCGGATCGGTTCATGTGATACCAAATTGTTTGTTTGTTTGGTATGGTTTTTTTTATAATCATTATGATCGTTTGAGTAAGATCTCTTGGATTCTGGATATTTGGGTTCTGGATATTTGGGTTCTGGATATTTGGATTCTATGACTATTCTATGTTCATGAAATAAATATATATTCTTGGGTCTTGTTTTCGTGAAATAAATGCATATTCTTATGCCTTGTGTTAGTGGAATAAATTTATATTCTTGTGTCTTGTGTTCATGAAATAAATATATATTCTTGTGCCTTATGATGAATGTTAAGTTAAGTTAATTCTGTTATTCTATGTTTAGTAACTAGTTCGTGTTTGTGACTTAAATTTATAACCATGTTCTGAGTTAAATTAATTTCCTGACTCGTTATATTTTGGACATTTGCATTGCCTATATATCATTTGTTCTTGTTATCTTGTTCTCACCCTATTGGATATTTAGAGATAGTCTGACCCAGGTGTTATCTGCTCGGGTTAAGCCGAAACTTTTTAGGTTAAAGGACAGGTTGACCTTTGAATAGTTATGCTAGTAAGGAGATAAACATTTGGACTTTTAGTTTATCCCATTTAGTAATTTGGACATTGCATATAAAATGTATAATTGAGATTAGAGAATTGTAAAACTTGTATATTATGTGAGTTTAGTGTTTTATTTTGTAGACTCACAATTTGTATATGTATATGAGATTATTATTCTTGTGTTATCTATGACTGATGCTTATATGATATATTTTTTCGATTTTGAGAAATCTGTATGTCTATTACTTTGTATTAGTAATGTACACGTCAAATTTCAGTTCAGATATTATGTTAAAAGGTATAAATAACGTGTTAGTGTTAATATAAAGATATATTCACATTCGATTGCCCTTAACAAGCCGTATTCTCCGGATTAGCAGCAACATTACTTGTAATGTTCTTTACTAATATGGGTATCACGGTAGGGTTGTTACAATAGCATTTTAGAAATGCTTTAAAAAAATCTATAGAGTTTCAAAATGCTATGAAAAACAGACATTGTTATTGCTTTCGCATACTATAGCATTTCAAAACGCTATGAAAAATTTATATAGGAACCAGTGAAACGCTATAGAAAGTTAGTTATATAAATAATATAGCTATAAATACTCAATAATGAGAAGAAAAAATGTTATAATAAGTTGCTTGTTATTGTGTTTTTCATAATGCTATGATATCGACCTGACATATTATAACATGTTTAACAGCGTTTATAAAAAATGCCATAATAGCCTTTTATCGATATTTTAAAACGCTATTAAAGGTTCAAATTGTCGTAGTGCTATTACTTATAGGGATGAGAGTCTAAAGGATTATATACGTGACAAACAGTCGATTGGATTACTAAAGTGCCGAGTGCCTATTTGATTATTCTTATAGCTTAGAGCCATGATGATTAACTATAAAGCCGATAGTCTAGACGATAAGTTATGCAATTATGGATTACTTGGATTATTCAAGAGACTGTGTGTCCATAGAGTAGTGTAACCCTATGCACCTCTATTACATGGCTGTTGAGGATAGCTATGGATGCTAAGAATAAGATATTAAACACCATATTTATCTTTTACATGGTTATCTTATAGATAACCTTGGCTGTAGAGGGCATGCCATGTTTGCGTTTTACGTATAGTTGATATTGATGTTTATTTGTGTGTTTTCATTTATGTTTGATGTTTGGGAGTTGTTTGTAATTATTTAGGTACATATATAAAAAGTTATATTTATGCGCATCGATATACAATATTAGTGTATTTTTTAAATGGGTTTAAATAAAATATAATTATATGAAGGGATTTATGGAAATTTTATGCCATTTGATGGCAATTAATTTCGGCTATACCATATGAAGAGAGAGCAATAGAGAGAGAGGGAGTAATTTAAGGAAATTGAAAGGAAAGTTTTAATTAAAAGAATGGGAAAGATTTCATTCTGTCGGTTAAAAACAAATCCACTAATTCATTTCTAGTAGATATTTTGACATTCGCTTTTCTATTCATTCCTCCTAACCTTCTATGGCTGAAAAAATGAATATTTCCAAAATTTTATCAACTCCATATCAAATACATGCATCAAATAAAATGAAACATAAGTGGTTCATGCATCTCTTGCAAGGATTAGGTGTGGATCTTGGAGATCTGAGTAGATTTCTTTATTCAATGTGCAAATTTTAGGCTACATCATAAAGTGATTATTCAATCTCATTTTGTTTAAATGTTAACTCATGTTAGTATAGTTTAGATCCCATATCTCATACATCTCATTTGATTATATGTTACATCATGTTTGTATAGTTTAGATTTCATATCTTACATAATGAATTTATATATGCTTATGCCGTCTGATTTATTGTTTACGATTGTTTTTAAATCAATAGTTAATAATAATAATAATTTCATATTTAAAACTAATTTTAATTAGTTAACAAAAATTGTAACATATTACATATACAAATATAAGTGACTATATATATATTGGTTACCTGAAATCATTTTATGAAATTGAATAGAAATTTCATGTATATATGTTATTTTCAAATTATAAAATACATTTGGCTATCATTTACATATGTTTATATATATTATATTAACTTAAAATTTATAAAAGGACTTTTGTATAGAATTATGAATCTAATTTTGGATTCTTCATAAATCAAAGCAAGTTTTCAAATTGTTAATTTTAAATTTTAATACATATAAAGTTATAAGTTATATGTGTGTGTGTGTGTTATTTTGAGTTTAAAATATAACTTATTATTATTTACATATGTGTGAGTGTGTGTGTGTGTTATTTCAATTCAATTTTTAAAGGATTGAAAAAATCATAAATCTATTGTTGAATCCATTCTAAGTCTAAACCAGATTTCAAAATATTAATTTAAATTTTGAAATATATAAAACTTGTCATACTTAACTTTAATATGCATAAAGGTTTAAGTATTCAAATGATAATTTGAAATGTTATTGAGTGAATGAGCAAAGGAAGGAGAAAAGTTTTCCACCTTTTCCTCTTCTTATATGCCTACTTAAACACATTAATTGTCATATTATAAATATAAGTAAACTATTGTCCATTAGTTGAAAAATATTTTATGATAGATTATACATAAGTATAAGAAAACTCTATATATATATAATTTTATATGTTTTTAAAATAAAACTATGGACAACCAAGGCATATATAAATGACGAATGTCACAATTGCGGTGTAAATCTAACACTTACAAATGTACACATTGACCATGTACACTGTTATATGTCGTACATGCACTATACACATATATGAGTGTATTTGATACGCTCAATATAATATATTTAATTTAAATTAAGTCAAAACTCTTTTTTAAACAAATTAAGTAAAATAAGATTTTATTTAAAACTATGTTAGTGTTATCCCGCCTTTTGATCAGGCAGTATACGAACAAACTCAACGAGTCTAACCTTGAAGTTATCATGGAAAGACGCCCAAAAAGGTGACCACGAAACCCAAAAATCAAATGCAAACGGAACTAAGAGGCATATACCAAGCAATCCAGAGAGAATGGAAGATGGGATCCAACTAAGTGGTGGGTCGGTACCGACCTATATTTTCTCCACTGATCGACCCCATCTTCTGCCTACCTAGCCTACTTAATGCTAGAACCCCATTTAAAGTGTAATTTTGTTGTTCTAATGCAATTCTCTATCAATCTCCATGAACTCTTGAATCATCAACTTTGTTCTTCCACGACTCCATCATTTGGACTCAGAAACAAGCTAATATTGGTGCAAACAACTATGGAATCACGAAGCTGAACATAAGACGATCCAACATGAAGAGTTGAAGATAGCCAATTTGGCAATCTGATTGGTTGGTACCGACCCTATCCTTGGAGTTGTACCGACCCATACAAATGGTTGAGGTGGTGACCAATTTTATTGGGGAATTAGTCTATGGCATGGAAAACTATGTGGAGATCTTCTAGGTGAGATTTCAGGCTTCATACTCTTCTTTTTCTCATTTTTTGTAAGCTCTGTCAGAGTAGTACCAACCTGTAAGAACTTTCGCCTCTAAGTCAGAGTATAAGCAATAAAATCATTAAGTTGATGTAGGCCAAGATTAGCCAAACAACTATAAATTGTTCTGTGCTCTTTTCTACTCGTTTTTCATTTATTTTCTTCATTTTTTATTCTCTACTTGATTTCCTTGGGTATTTGTGCCATTTTTGGTTCAAACATTTTAGTGCTTTCATATGAGAGACACTTGAACTCGCTGATTTAGGACTTGGGAAGATTCAAAATGACTAGACAATCAACTAGAAGGACTGTTGCTAGAGCTCAACCAAGGGGCAGCCAAGAGGCATCCTTAGGAGCTAACCCACTATCCATCTATATAACCAAGGATGAGATAAAGACTGTGATGAATGGATTACATGAAAGGTTGATTGCTTGCCAGGAAGAGATAATGGAGAACTTTTTCAGGAGAAGTAGGACAGATGGGAACAACCGAAGTTATTGCAAATCAGAATTAAAGACCAGAAGCCGGAGCATAGGTAATTGGAAGCGGAGTAGGACGATCTAGGAAAAACATAAGCCAAACATACGGGTCAGTACTAACCCACAAGCATGGATTAGTACTGACCCACAAGGGCTCGGGGGCATGGGTCGTCCTTGCCGAGGAAGGAATGATATGCATCCTGGAGATGATGTAGAGCGTATGAACGCGAAATAGAATGCAGAAGCACGATCAGAGGGGTATGTACCAGAGTTCGCTCATAAACTAGGGTGGCAAGTTGAGAATGCAAACTTGGGAGTTCATTTGGATGACAACGACAGACTTGCAGAGATGGTGGGATGAGCTACGAGAGGTGGTTTGCCAAACCGAAGCCTAAAGGATGTGAACAGGAGTTCATTCATTCAAAACATTCAGTACGCTAGAAATCTGCCTGATTTCAAGTTGCCTATGCTGGAAACATACGATGAGAAGATGGATCCAACTGTTCATTTGATGAGGTACATTCGGCACATGGAGGTGTTGAGTGCACCCGAAGAGGTTATGTGATGGTGTTTCCCTTTATATTTGATAGGTTTGGCGACATTATGGTTTAGATAGCTAGAGAATGGTTCCATCAACACATAGGCAGAGCTAGTAAACAGATTTGTGAAATAGTTTCGGGTCTATATCTCACAACCCAAGAATGTAATGATGTTAGAAAGCATGAAGCAGAGGGCCGGGGAAACCCTTAGGAGTTTTCTGATAAGGTTCGATGCGGCGGTGGCCGTGGTCGATAAGCTAGTCCCTTTAATGGTTTTAATGGCAGCGTCTCAAGAATAACCATAAAGACAGATTTCAAGTTTGCTTTGGAACGGGATCCTCTAAGGGATCTTGTGGAGTTTTATCATGAGGTTGAAAGGTTTCTATGCCAGGAGGACACTGAAGCTGATGAGGAAGAGGATAATGCTTTGGATGGCGGAGCATCGCTTGGAGCAGGATTTAGCAAGGACAAAGGAAAAAGGAAGATGGATGATGGCTTTGAAGGATCGATGCGGTAAAGAAGGGAACTGAAATTCTCTTCTTACACAAATTTGAATGAGACCCTAGAGTGGACTTATCCGGATACTAGGGGACGGATCCCCTATCGGAAGCCGGCAAGAAGAGAACCTACGTAGCGCGAAAGGGCACCTGGGAAATACTGCCTATTCCATGAGCTAGATGGGCATAACACAGATGATTACAGGCATCTGTGGGATCTGATTGAGGAACATGTCAGAGATAACCGATTACAACAATATGCGAGAAGTCGAGCTGCGGTGGTGGAACAAGAGCAGCCATCAACTACAGCGCATCAAAATGGCTCTGGATCAAGGTCAAGGATAGTCATCTGATCAGGATGGCAGGGAATCAGGTTTAGTTCTCGCACTCTATTCCCCTATTTTAATAAACCATGCAGTAATACAATCTAGCCACTTACTCATGTATGGGATCCCGAACGGTCCCTAGGCATGCTCCGAGCTAGATGCTAGGTTGTAATGCGCAGATAGGCTAATATCATAATGTTTGATTTTATGTTTCTTAGTATTTGAATTCGATTCCATTAGATAAATCCTTGATTATTGAGACCCACTTGAACGTGATGACTGATATGAATCACTTTAAGTCCCATCTAAAAAGACGGGATCGGAGTGCACGAAGCAAGCACCCACCGAAGCATGAGTGGATGGGTTTGCTTGTCATTGAGTCCCGTCGTCGAACAGTGCATTGGGGTCGGTAAGGTTTCGGAGAGACCATGGACTTGAATCACTTTAAGTTTCGTCTAGAAAGACGAGACCAATGTGCCAGAAGTAAGTTACCTCACCGGAGTGAGTGGATAGGCTTGCTTGTCGTTGAGTCCCCTCGTCGGAGAGCGAACGGATTGAGCTCGACAAGGGTCTAGAGAGACCATGGATTTGATTATCAGCCCCAAACGACCATGGATTTGATTATTGGCCCCGAATGGCCATGGATTTGATTATCGACCCCGAATGGCCATGGACTTGGTTAACGGTCCGGAGAGACCATGGTTTTGATCACCAGCCATGAATTTGATTCACGATCTAAGGAGATCGCGGATTTAACTATCGGCCCTGAACATCCATGAGTTTGATAAATGGTCCGAAGAGATCGTGGATTTAATTATTGGCTTTAAACGACTATGAATTTAATTAACGAACCGAAGAGATCGTGGATCTAACTATCGGTTATGAATGGCTACGAATTTGATTACCGATCTGGAAAGATTGCGCATTAAACTGAATATAAAATGATCTGGAAAGATCGAACATAAGAATGAAAACATATTTGATTTTGACAAAAGGATTTGAATGCCTTTTAATTAGAATAGAATTGACAAATCCCGAGTGAACACGAGACGATTTTGATATGTGATGTAATAACTTCGAATGAAATTAGAATTATGATGATGTACAGATAATACTTAGCAGAGTCTAGATCTTAGGCTATGATGGGTCTAGAACAACCCGTAGTTGACAAGGGAATCCAAAGAAACAGAGTGATTCGCAATGGCTTGATCAGTTGATAACCACGAAATTCAACTACCAAAAAATCATCGACACCAACATTTTTTCTTGAGCAAAACACACCATCCATTCACAAGGCGTGCTTGGTGGGTAAGTGTTATCTTGCCTTTTGACCGGGCAGTATACAACTTGACAAGTCAAACCTTAGAACTATCAAGGCAAGGCACCTAGAAAGGTGACCACGAAACCCAAAACTTGAGTGCAAATGAAACTAAGAGGCAAATACCAAGCAATTCGAAGATAATAGAAGACGGAATTCACCCAAATGGTGGATCGATACCGAACCACCATTATAGGTTGGTACCGACCCACCATCATAGGTCGGTACCGACCCATGTTTTCTCCACTAGTGGAGCCCATCTTCTACCTGCCTACCTTACTTGATGCTAGAACTTCATTTCAAGTGTTGTTTTGTTATTCTAATGCAATTCTCTCGATCTCCACGAACTCTTGAATCGGCTACTTTGTTCTTCCACGACTCCGTCATTTGGACTTAAAAACAAGCCAATATTGGTGAAAACAACTATGGAATCATGAAGCTAATCATAAGATGATCTAATATGAAGAGTTTAAGGTAGCCAATTTGGCAATCTTATGGGTCGGTACCAACCCGTTCTCTTGGAGTTGTATCGACCCATACAAGTTGTTAAGGTGGCGACCTATTTTCTTGGGAAATTAGTCTACGGTGTGGAAAACTATATGGAGATTTTCTACACGATATTTTAGGCTTCTTACCTCTATAAATAGAGAGTTAGGGCTTATTTTTCAGGATCTTTTGGCTCTTACTCTCCTTTCTCTAATTTCTTGTAATCTCTGTCGGAGTTGTACCGACCCGTAAGTACTTCCGTCTCCAAGTTAGAGTATAAGCAATAAAATCATTAAGTTGACGTAGGTCAAGATTAGTCGAACCACTATAAACAGTTATGTGTTCTTTTCTACTCGTTTTTCATTTATTTTCTTCATTTTTATTCTCTACTTACTTCCTTTAGGTGTTTGTATAATTTTTAGTTCAAACAATTAGATTGGATCTAATAAACCCTTTAGACTTCATAAGCCCAATAGATCCAAAGATAAGATTTTTTAAAAATATACTTATTTCACTTGCTTTCGACTAGCTTGATTCTTCAATGGCATCAGAGCGAGGTTGGTTGAGGCATTCAGCTGGTACATTGAATATATTATGTTTGTTTCCTACAACTAGCATGATAGAGGGATCTCACATTATGATCTGTAATGAAACATTGGCTCTTAGCCCTACATGTCATGTGATGATTATTCTAGTCGAAAGGCGGCATGAAAAACTCGCTCGTGGGGTAACTTGTTAGGTCACCACAAAAGAGTTTGAGCTGAAACATCAATGGTATCAAAGCCCAATAGTCTATGCGGCCTAAATAAGCAATATTAGAGCTAACTTATTAATGCCTACCCACATAGTTGGGTGTTTAGAAAGCAGTGTCTTAGTTTGGATCCATGTAATCAAGTACTTTGCCTATCTGGCTACTAGTCTAACACAAAAGATGATATAAGCCCAAAAGTTATCCTCAGTATAAAGGTCCAAGTTGATTTTGGACTTTAGGCTAATTTTTGAAATATAGTTTGAAAATTTAAAAGTTAAATTTAAAATATAAAATAAATTTTATGAAAATCATAAAAGAAAATTCAAATTTTTTTGAAAATAAATTGAAATTATTGAAATTTGGGTTTAAACGTGTTAAAATACCCTGTATGCTCATTTATTTAATTAAATTAGATTAAATATGGAAGTAAAAATATGCACATTTACGTGCACATCAAATGCCCCTACACTTATTTTTTTATTCATCCTCAAATAAACTAAAACTAAGATAAATCTGTTTTTATAGGAAACACGGTTGCATTGAGCGTATGCAACAAGCCGTTAAACCTCTAGGTGTCCCTAGTAGGACGTGTATTGTCTCGTGAGGGTTTTCAATGGATACTACCCATAAAATCCAAATTCAACATGAAAAATTCCTAAATGCAAGATTTATTTACAAAGATATGGATGCAAGTTTTTAAAAAGATTTACAAATGAAGAATTTACTTTCAAATTGACACGAATAAGTTAAATATAAGCTCTGGTCATTATCAAGAAACTTAAGTCCTTTTACTCGTCAACATTTCCAACAAAAATTAAGTTATAATCACGATTAGACTACGGTTTGGCTAGTTGTTTCGGTTGATAACATAGTGCAACTATGAAATAGATCCTTAGTTGATTATCAAAGTTTTTCAAAGTGGTCTTTTCATTTTTTTTAAATAAAATTCAAATCAAACAATTGAAAATAGTGCTTAGATTTCAATTGCTTACTCTCTCTTATTTGAAAATTTTATTGATATTGACAACATTTACAAATGCCTAACTCAGATAAAATGAGATTAGATATATAACCCATGCCTGCCTTTCAGGCTTACGTGAGGGGAATACAGAGTATGGCGAGTAAACACACAAGTGTGTACACCTATCGACTGTAGGCATTATTAATGAAAGAATTTTTATATGCATACACCTAACTCAGATAAACTAAGGCTAGACATACCGATCATGCACTGCCTTTTCGAGCTTACGCGAGAAGGATACAGAGCATGGCGAGTGTACATACTTGCATGTGAACACATGACTCTAGGTGTATCTTGTTTTCACAAAAACCTATTTTTTTTGTTTTTATTTTATATATTTTTTCTTTTTATTAAGAGAGAGATTTGCAAAATCATCTTAGCACCACTTAACTTAGAAGATCAAATGTTATAGATTTTACTTTAAATTAATCACTTTTAAAACCAAGATTACTATTAGGATATACCTCATAATTATCACCCATGAACCTTCCTATATACTAGTTAAACCATCGTTACTTGAAATCAAACTTCATTTTTATTTTTGTTGAAACAAATAAATTTTCAAAAATTTCAGTTTAATATCCAAAACCTATATTTATCCTATAGTGTTTCTTTAAAAATAAATCAAAATGCTAAAAAAAGTAGAAAGTTTGTTTTGAGATTTTTTTTTTGTTTTTTTTAAGTTTTGGAAAGAAAATGCAAAAAATAAACCATGAAAAATCAAAAACCAAGATGAGACTCCCCTCACACTTGATTTTGACTGTGTCCCCACAGTCAACCCAGGTGAAAGGAGAAAAATAAAATAAAAATGACCTATATTTACATAAAATTGAAACGATTATTATTTACACGACACAGAAAATATACCATTAAGGAGTAAATGAACCGACCTTCCAAAGACCAATTCATTTCTCTCATCAAGAATGAGAGTCATAGCTTAAGCTCAGAAAACCAAACCATAAAAGATTTTGGAGTTGAATGTTGATTTGGAAAAACGAATGTCGTTTTATTAAAAATTGTATGAGTTGTTTCATTTTCAATAATGTTTGGGGTAGATAGAACAGTTGGTTGAAGTTCAAGTTTATTTTCACCAAACTGAAAGTCAAGCTTATCATTGAAAACTTCTTTAGAATTATTAATTTCAAAATCAAAATGGTTATTTAAATTTACCCCTTCGGAATTCAACAACTAATCTTCGAAAAGTCCAAAGAAATCATGTTTATTAAATTCGTCTTCCTTTGTTGAATTATTCACAACTTCATTGCATGTATCAATTTCAAAATCTAAAGATGTTGTATTCAAATTTTCAGAATTGGAAAAAGGAAGATCGAATTTTAAATTTGGTTCCACACTCTTAAAAGAATTGAAATCCAACTCAATTATCGTATTTTCAACAACTTCATTAAGATTGTCATTTTCCATTTCAAAAGTTGTTATTTGAAAGTCGTCAACTGTGGTAAAAGGTGGATTATTATTTAACTCGTCACACGTTGGGATTTGATTTTGTTGCTCGCGTTGTTTCAGATATGTTTCAAACAATAAATTTGTGTGATCATTGTGAATTTCTTCCATTTGCTCAAAAAAAATCCAATTTATAATTATTATTTTGAGAATTTTCAATTTGAAATTATTAAGAACAAACATTGTCCGTTTCACCATAATTGAAATTATTCTCATTGCCAAAATCATTTAAAAAGTGGTTCACATTTCTATTTTCACTTTGAAATTATTTTGGAGTTTGAAGTTGAATTGGCTTGAGTTATAATCGAAATCATTTGAATTTTGAAGTGAATTAAAATTTTGATTATCTTGAAATCCTTGACTTGAGTTGTTGCACAAATATGAATTACACAAATCATTTATCCTTTGATTATTTTGTGTAGAAAGTTCAAGTAAAGACGAAATAGTTTCAATACTCTTTTCAAGATTTGAGGGTTGCTCATCATTTTGAAAATTTTGTTGTTCAAATTCAAATTGTTTGTACAATAGTTGTTGTTAAAACATCCATAAGAATTTGGAGTGAAATTATATGGTTCATATTGATTTTTACAACTATTGTAAAATTCTTGCGAGTAGGGATATTCAAACATTTTCAAAAATGTATTTTTTTATTTAAAGGAAAATTATTTACCAAAGAAAACTTATTTTTTAAAAAAAGGAAGATTTGATTTTTGTTTTGTTTTTTACTTCTTGGATTTTTAATTTTTTTGTTGAAAAGATTATATATGTTTTGGATTTTTATTTTTTTTATAAAACTAACTCAAGTAAAAAAAATTGATATTGATTGAAAATTTCAAAGGAAAAGATTTAAAAAAAACTAAATTTCAAACGAAAATATTTACAATTTTTTTAGTGTTCGATTTTGAATTTATTTAAATATGCATGAACTAATGCAGCTGAATGAATGCAAGGACTTAATTACAAAGTTTTTATTATGCAGCTCCTAACCCAAAATTGTATAATCGCACTTTGTCTTAATCCAAAAAGATAGTTCTTAGCTAGGTAACGGGCAGGATTTATCGATGCACCACGAATCACCGTAGCAATGCAACCGAAGGTTTAAGTACCTTCAAAGAAACAATTAGTATAATTTTTATGAATCACCATAATATTTGTAACTGATTATTTCTCTGCCATAGCCTAGACACCAAGAATTTAAATTGTTCAAAGAAGACACCTTGTCAAGATATAATTAAGCCCTAGGTGAGCTCGTGACTCCCTTAAGGCTGAAGTCTAACTGTTATTATTAGCAAATTCTAAGATGAAATGCAATTTGTGGGCCAAGGAAGGGGTGATGAAATCTATGTGGATTTGGGTGTTGCCCTTACAAAAAGAAAATAAAATGAGATGAATGCGAAACAAAAATTAAACGTGATTTAACGATGCAACTACGAATGAAATTTTTTTAGTTTTTAGTTTTTTTTAAATGCAAGAAACCAACAATGCAAAGTGAAAAGAAAAATATGAGATAAGGGCACGATACCAGAGCATGGAGAATTTATTTTAAAACCAGCAAAAAAAAATTTATATAAGCAAGTAAGCGATTTATTTTTGGCAAGAAAAGCAAACTAGCAACCGATTCTTCCTTTTGAATTTCTGCTTTTGCAAACTGAAAATTTTAACAAGCTGTATGCAGTATATTTATTTTGATGTTTTTTTAAAGTGGAAAGAAAACAAATTTTTTAACACATAATGGAGGATAACAAAAGCCAACAAATCACAACACAACCAAACTCAAAACAAAAGAAAATTGTAAACAAAACAGAATTATTGAAATATCTTTTTTTGTTTCTTTTCTTTTGTAAGAGAACCAAGAGAAACTACACAAATTACACAATAAATCAGCCCACTACCAAACCCAAAATTCGTATACTAAACAAAACACAATACTTAACCCTTCTTAACAAAACACAACACAATTCGTATACAGAACAAAACAAAACAATTCGCAACACCATTCATAAATCGAAAACAAGCTTGATGTTCTGGTGTTCGCTGTTCGAATTTGTTGTTCAAATTTAAGCGATTCGGTGCTCGATTGTGTGCCAAGGGCGATTCGTGTTTTGGAATTTGGGGTTTTGGGTCGCGGTTGCTTCGGTGAAGGCGAATTGCAGGAGATTGTGGGTTATCGAGTTGAGGTTGCGGATGCTGTTTGGTTCATGATGGAGTTCTCGATTTTTTTATATGGTGATGGTTGTAGCAGTCAGGTGGAGGAGTTTGTATTGGCAAAGGGAAGTAACTTGAATTCAAAGTGATGGTTTGAGGTTTTTGGTTGAGTCAGAGTGGTGCTACTGAAGTTTGCAGTGTGGTGGTAATGCACTGTGTGCATAGTGTGGTTGTTCGAGTGTGGTGGTTGACAACAGAGGGGGTATTTGACGTGAGTTGTTCAGGGGTGATGAAGGGATGGCTAGAAAATGTGTTAGCAGAAGTATGTATTATCTGAAGTAGTAGATAGTGGATAAAGGGGGATGGAGTTGTTGATAACATCGGTTTGGTCAGGTATATATGGTCAGGTATAGTAAGTTGTGAATGTAGAGCAGTTTAGAGGAGGGATAACAATGCAATTCAGTGATGATGGAGGAGTAGGCAAGGTTTGGGTGATTACTGTTTGGGGTAAGATGGTGATAGTGATAGTGAGAATTGTTTGGTGGTAATGATGTGGTGGTAATGATGTGGTGGTGTGGTTGGTCAAGTGCAGTTTGATTGTGGATGGTTAATGATGTGGTGTGGACTGTGAAGGGCTGTGATCAGGTTGACAGAATTGAAGATGGCAATTGATTGGTTTGTAAGAAATGATGTGAGTAGAGGGGGGTTGTTGATATGGTTTTGTGGTGACAATGAGTGTATGTTGTATGCATATATAGGAAGTGAGTAGGGATGGAAATGGGGCGGGTTTAGGGTCCAAACCCGATAGACCCGCCCCTATTTTGACCCATCAAGACCCGCCTAATTGGGTCATCGGGGAGGGTAGACCCATGACCCGCTCGCGAAATCTCCGGGTCTCGGGTTGGGTTGGGACTTGGCAAACTTGCCCCAATCCGACCCATACTATTGAAGCTCATAATATCAACTAATTATAATTTATTGATCTATTTAACAAAAATTTCTATAATAAAGATATCATAATGTTTTATACAATAAGTTCTATTATTTTGAAATACTAAGTTGCATTATTGCTAATTGTATAAACAAAAATGCATATTGTTTTAATTCTAATTGAACACTTTAATTTTTTTTCTTTTAATTTTGTAGTCATTACCATCTACAATCAATATGTTTTTAATATATATCTTTCTTACACATAAAAGTATTAGTATATGCAAATTAGAATCAACTTTTGGAAAGAACAAACAAAGACACATCGGGTTTCGAGGCGGGTCGGGTTTTACCCTGGTCTGTATGGGTCTCGGGTTGGGGCAAAAATCTAGACCCTCATCAGGTTTACGGGCTGGGTCTAGGGCAGGGTTTAAAAAACTTAGGTCGGGTATGGGGCATGAAAAACCCGCCTCATTGTCATCCCTAGCAGTGAGTAGTATTGTGCACAGCTTATAGATGAGGAAGGAGGAAGACAGTGGAATAATGTATGGTTGCAGGGTGACTGTTACGTAGTTGCAACAGAGTGAATGTTGTTGTTTGAACCGGTGGTCAGAGAGGTGTAGTATGCGTATATGCTATGGAGGTGAATGTTGCTGTGGAACAGTGATTGTTTGAAGGATGTGGTATTTACTGTTGAAGTGCATGTTGTTTGAAAAGGGAAGTGTAAGACAGTTGTATGGAGTATGCTTGTGGTAGGAAAGGAGTAGATGCTGGTGGTTGCTCTGGATGGTTGATGTATTAGGTGAGGCAAATGAAAACAAGGCAGTTTGTTTGAAGTTTTTTTGTATGTGGTGACAATCGGGAGGAATGACTGGTTGGTGGTGATGGTTTGGCTATGGTATTGAAGTTGGTGATGATGATTATAAGGGGAATGTTATGTGACTACAAGAGTGCAAGGTATGAACTGTTGTGAAGGCTGGTGTAAAGGAGATGATGGAACTATGGATGGTGTGATATGTGCAGTGTGTTTTGGTAATGTGTAGAGCAGTTGTGATGTGGGCAACGGTGTTCTTCGTTGAAGATGGTCGGAGGGGTTGAGCAGAGAAAGGATGATCAGGCAAGCAATGTTTGGTCAGGGGTATGATGAAGCAGTATGGAATGGCAGTGATTGTTTGTTGTCTGGGCAGAGTTGATGTATGCGTGTTCAGGTTGGTGTGGTTAAGATGGCAGAAGTAGGTGATGTAACAGTGGAGTGGTATTGTAATGTGTAGGCAATGTAAACGCAAAATTATAAAAGGAAAATGAAATTGTAAATGAAAAATTGTAAAAGAAAATGAAATGGAATAAAAAGAAATTCTTTTTCAAATGAAATTGTGTATTTTTTTAAAGTAGAAATGCAAATAGAAAAACAACAAGCACACAATCAAAAATGCAAGCAAAAATCACACACAAACACACAACAATAAAAATAGATTTCTTTTTTTAAAATGCACTCAACACACAAAATGAACACACAATAAAAATAAAACGACAAATAATTCGAAGAATAGAAATTCAAATCAAATTAATTCCGTGGCAATGACGCAAAAACTTGTTTAACGGTGGATTTTCTATCGAATTAGAAAATCACCGATAAAATTTAAACAAAAATAACTGCAAGCGCACGGTGTACAATTTTAGTACGTGACGAGTACGGGTCGATCTGTAGGGAATTGTATTGATTTAAAATTCTACTCAATTAAATTAAACCAAACTTAAGAGTGTTGTTAACTACAAAAAATTGCAAAAATTAACTACTGCAAAAGTGAATGAAAACTATGAGATTAAAAGACAACTTAGAGATAAATCCACTCTCATGATCGCATAAATCAACACAACATGAAATTACGATCTCTCTTTTTGGTCATTTGTGAATTTAGTTGATGTGTTTATCCTATGTATGGCCCATTTGTGCTATTAATTAGCCCAACATCAAACTTTAACACACCCTCCAAACCCACTGATTAACTCTCATGAAAGTGACAATGAAATTAAAAATAAAATTTATTTTAAGAATGGCTTATTTACTATTGAATTAGTAACAAAATTCATCAAATTTTGATTCTAAATCCACTTCCATTACCAAAATCAATTAGTTAGATGATGATGTAAATTGTGTTTGTTTGAGTAAGAATAGCCTATATGTGATTAACATCATATACTATCAAATTCATTAATAAACTTATGTCAACATGCAACTATCCATTAAGCACAAAAAGAGAACATAAATGAGCAAACTATATTGAATCAACATGATTTAAGAGAACTTCATTACCCCTAAATTGAAGGGATTTAGCTTCTTATATTTGTTCTCACTTCAACAAATGTAGATTGCAACATGTAACAACCAGCAATTTTACGATTATATATTTAAATGTTTTATTTAAATATAGCATCGTTAGTTGAATTAAAGTCTGAAATGTGACTTTTGTAAACAGTTAAATTCGGACTCGAGACCACCATCATTGAGTTCAAAACGACGTTTACAACTTGTTTAAGTATAAACATTGATATGTTTGGAGTTGATTAGGATTTTGGTAT
The DNA here is from genome assembly GCA_030737815.1 of Allium fistulosum. Taxonomy (NCBI): domain Eukaryota; kingdom Viridiplantae; phylum Streptophyta; class Magnoliopsida; order Asparagales; family Amaryllidaceae; genus Allium; species Allium fistulosum. Next base: position 1,307,022,281 of record CM060904.1, on the reverse strand, counting down.
TTTTATTTGGGCTTTGGATTGTGTTCTAGCCCACTAAGCCAACAAGATAACCCAAACTCCTCTACCAAATACCCTAACTCTTCTCCTCTTCCTTCATTCCACTCATAATTTCCTAACACTCAAGCAAAAGGAAAAACGGGGGAAAAGAGGGGAAATCAAAATTCCTAAGCCCTAGATTCTTAGGAAATTCAAATTCAAGTTCTAAAATCAAAGAGAAGCTTAGGTAAGCATCCTCTTCATCTTCTCCATCTCAATTCCTCTTCAATTCTTGATTTTTCCTATAACCCAACTTAGGAAAATCTTTGCATGAAGTAATAGGTTGAAGACTTTGAGGTGTAGTTGAAGAGAAATCAATCCTAGCTTGTTTTAGAGCTTGTCTTTTCTATTTGGGTTTAAAGGTGAGTTCTTGAACTCACACCTATGTCTATAGCTTTCATTGTTGTTAGGTATGAATTCCTAACATCTATTTCATGTTCAGTTGCTTTTGAATTGAATTGGTTTGGTGAATTTTCCAATTTTGGTATTTTGAAGTCAAAGTCTATGAAAATCCTACTATGGATGTTTGGACATGTTGTTTGGAGTGTATTGAAGAGCCTATAGGGCTGGGTTGTCGTTTGGCATAAATCCCTAGCCACCATCGCTCATTCGATCACTTCCGAGTTGATTTGGCCATCAATGGTCTAGGCAAATTTTGCCCTGAGCTTCAGCTCAGACGTTTGGAAAAACACTCAGACATCTGAGGCGAAGGAATAAAAATTCCAGACCTACAGCTCAGACATATGAGGTTATTTCCAGACATCTGAGCGATCTGGAAGAAATTTCCAAACCTACAGCTCAGACATCTGAGGTTATTCCCAAACATCTGAGCAATCTGGAAGAAATTTCCAGACCTTCAAGGGAGATGCGTAAACAATTAATCTAATCCCTGGAGCACTACCTATCACTCGTCCTCCTTATCGTATGTCCAATAAGGAAAATGAGGAGATGCGTAAACAATTATCCGAATTGGAAGAAAAACAGTTTATTCATTCTAGTTCCTCTCCATGGGGAGCTTCAGCTATCTTTGTGAAGAAATCTGATGGTACAATTAGGCTTTGCGTTGACTACCGCAAGCTTAATGATCTCACTATCAAGAATAAATATCCCTTACCTCAGATTGATGATCTATTCGATCAACTTTGTGGTGCTAGAGTCTTTTCACAGTTAGACTTAGCAACCGATTTTCATCAGCTTCGAATTGTAGAGGATAGTATACCTTTGACATCGTTCCGTACTCGTTATGGATCTTATGAATGGCTTGTTATTCCATTTGGTTTAACGAATGCTCCAGCTTATTTCGTTGACCTTATGAACCGAATTTTCAAAGACTTCCTCGATCGATTTGTTCTCATCTTTATTGATGATATTCTTGTATACTCTAAAACCGAGGAAGAGCAAGAAAAACATCTTCGGATTGTGTTGGAAACTCTTAGGAGCAATCAATTGAAAGCAAAATTTTCTAAGTGCCACTTTCTGAATCCGGAATTTCCATGGATCCTTCAAAGATTGAGGCGATTCAAAATTGGAAGAGACCGGAGAGTGTGACGGAAATCCGTAGTTTTCTTGGATTGGCCACTATATATATGTGTCGTGCCACTATATATAAATGAAGAAAAGGTGTTCTGTACATGCACAGAAGCAACTATATGGTTTTACAGTGGCCATTCCACTTAGAATACATAACAGGAGAGAAGCAAGGTGCTTCTGCAGCTATAATAATGACCTAAGGAAACATCAGTTCCTCCTCCCAAGAGGAGGAAGAATCACTTCCAGCAGGACCTAACTTATGCAAATAATATGCAAAGTGAGATGCAATATCCAAAACAAAACCCGAGTGTTCCCTACTGTATATATATCTCCTATCCCAGCTATCATCAAGGAGAAGAGATCTATTCTGCTTACCACGAGCTCCATCCACCGTGAGAATAAGACCACCATCATGAATAGAGTAATGTCATCACTTAGATTCCCCATCATCATCATCATCACTAATAAAAGTATGGAAATCATGTCTGGTCGGGTCATATCTCATGTCAAACTGTACATGGATTCATGCCATCTCAGCAGGGTGCCACACAATACTAGAAACTCTCGGATGTAAAATATCAGGGGGAATAGAGGAATCCATAACAGCATCAGATAGGGGAGGAAGATAAGGAGGCACTGAAGGCTCAACAGGAGGGACGGAGGGTGCCACAGGAGGTGGATCAACGTGCAATTTTTGGATCCATTTCATGTTCGGGGGCCTAGGAAGAGCGGACCGACCCGAAAGCTAACCAACAAAAGTTGAACGAGAGCATGTCGAAGATATATGGCCAAAAGACTGATAGGTCATACATATGTCTGGTTTCCAACCATAACGAACTACTATCTCTGCAACCTGATCCTCAGTCACTCTAACTTTGATTGTATTTGGTAAGGGCTTATCCGGGGAAATCTCAATCAAAGCTTTAGCATAGACTAATTTATCCCTAGCTGTAGTGTTAGCATCAAAGCATTTAACTTTACCTACCACACTAGCTAGCTAGTTTAGACCTAACATAGGTTGCAAAACGTAGGGGATATGAGAGAAGTAAGTCTAAACAGGAATAGATAGTACCTGCTCTCTAGCACAGTCAATAGACGGACTCCAAGGAGTGACTATAAAAGGCTTGCCTCTGATAAAAATAGGATCTTTACTAAGAATTCGTAGACGCTCCTCAGGTCTTGAGAACTTGAAGAAAAACATAGAGTTATCCATGCGGATAAGGAGGATTCCCTTTGGTTGCCAAGCCTTGAAGCAATGATCCTTAACCACTAGATAAGGAGTTTTATTGTCCAAAATGAACCCAACAAGATAGTCCGACCAATATTCAATTCCTTCTTGTATTACCTCCGAAGGGGGGATCAAAACCCAACTTATATAATATGAATGTATAAAGCTTAAGTAGAACTGTAAGAAACCCAACTTAGGTTGAAGGAATAAGTAAATGCATATTATATGTGTATCGTGATTCAAATGTGTCTAACACATGAATCCCAAGAGTATTTAATAAGATATACATTGTTCACTAAATCGATACCACTCAATGTGTATATATACACATATTAAAGATTATGAATCCTTAAGTCATCATCTACCATTTATATATTAATTGATTACTTGCATACACTTTAGCCATTGAGAAAACTCGAGCTAGGGATGTTATGTATAGTATTATTAACATATTTACTGAACGAGGTAAGATACATGCATATATTTATTGAGCAAACTCATGGTATGTGCATTATACTATCCCGTCTTGAAATATTGGGTATGAGTGAATGATCTCTTTCGATTTGTTGAGAAAACTCAAGGTAAAGATTAAGAATATGACAAAGACCATGGGTAACGAGTGTATATGATACAACCAATAAAGAGTTACTCATCGCTTGCAAGCCTATGATTTGTTGAGAAAACTCAAGGTTAGAATCTCATGGCACACTAATCCTAAGACCAGTTGGTGGAATCAATGGATTTCTATATTTTTTTAGGGTTTTGAGAAACATATATTCTAGTGGGCGCCTTATTAGAAAACGAAATATTAACATTTAACCTTTCCAATATTGTAAGAACATATTCTATGTAAAGTTATAATGATCTACATCGATAAAATTTTTCAACTAATATAAATTAATAAAATGTTTATTGCAATACCCTTTGGAATTTAGACGTATATTTTAATAGTAAGGGGGAAATGGTAATTTTGAAACATTGGAATTGGATGATGGGACTTGTACAATTGCATAGAGCTCATTTTTCTAGTCAGAATGATATATTGACTTATTCGTATCAGAGTACGTATAAAGGAGATATGCAGATTTTAAATACGTGGGTTTTAATTTATTTAAACGGGCCTAAGCCAGTAAACTGAAGCAATGGTTGGGAAGTTTATAAACAGGCTACGTAGGATTTAAATTCCCATTTCCCATTTCATGTACGATTTCAGTTTCTCTTCTCCTTCTTCTTCAATCTCTCTGATTCACCATTTCTCTTTCAAATTTAAACGAAACCCTAGACAATTATATATTAAATTAATGAGCGCAAAGAGGACTACATGAAGACATTGATCGTTTATGAATTTGGGAAACTTAGAAGGACTGAAATTTTGGACATTGAAGGTTTTGGAAGTAAATTAGATGAATTCTAGGGCTTGGCAAGAAATTCGACGAGTGTGAATCATTACTGAAGATGTATTGTTTACATGAGAGTAGTATATGTGTTATGATCACTAATTAGGAAGGTTGGATGTAGGAATTAGATGAAATTATAATTTGGGGGTTTACTATAGATATAATTACATAATCAATTAGAGTTAATAATATTTTATTTAGGGATAAATTTGGATTAGATTGGATATTATATTAAATTGACATTGAATGGTTCAGATTATGGTAATTAAGGATTGATTATGAATATGTTGATGATATGTGAAATATGATATGTTAGAATGGTGAAATATGATGTCTAAAAGAAGTATGAAACACTAAAAATAGTAAATGATGGAGTGAAACAAATTAAGGAAGAATGGATTAAAATCTAGAAAAAAAAATCCTGACAATTAGCACGACCACTTGTCCACTGGTGTGATGCAGACTGATGCACCGGTGCACATCTGAATTAGCCAGGTTGAACCTGGACCCGGGCTAGAGCAATTCAACTCCAACTCATCCTATACAAAATAGAAAATAAACAATGTGTGGGTTTCTCTGTGATGTCTAGAATTGTTTAACGTCTAGAAATGTATATGGTCGATTTGAGTATGGTATGGCATTGGTTATCAAATCGTGCGTTTTCGGGTTAGGCTATGTTACCTATACTTTTGTGATACGTAAGTAAGTCAATGTTTTCCTAACGTATGTCCGTGTTTATGTTTACAGGAATAGTTTGCATTTAATTATATCTTGGGCTAGTCTCCGTTTAACTAATTTTTATGTACGTCGTTCAGTTAGTAAATGTTTAACTACTCTTTCTCTTGTTTTTCTCTCTTGTGTGTAAGACGAATTAATCTCTTTTATCTAACTCTATTATATGTTTAAATATTGATAAGTATTTAATAGTGATCGTCATATTGTGTTTATTATGATGGACTAACTTTGTAGATGCAGGTAAGCAGGTTGAGGTAAGGAAATATTAGTACTCATGTGATATTTATGAAATCGTGTTAGCAGTATATACTACATAATATTTTTACTCACCAGACATGTGTTTAGCCCCCTCCTCATACAGTATAAGTGAAGAAAGTAGTCATGATGATACAGTGTTCGAAGATGGAGGCTATGGAGATGTTTACATATGTTATACATTGTTTATGTCTATTGTATATATAGTGTGATATTGTTTTATAATTTAAAAAAGGCTATGTATGACTTAAGATGTATATAGATGAGATTTGTTTATTTTATCTATATTGTATTTTGATCCATTCCGCTGTGAGTTTCTGATAGTTACTTAGTCTGTAACGACCTGGTATTTTGAACCATTTGCATCCGCGCATGTCGGACTTGAATTGCTCAAAATGTCAGATTGTTAATTTATATTTGACAAAACTCAGCATATACAGTAAATAAATCAATCACAGAATCACAGACACGGAGTATTACAGCAATAAGCAGCAGAATAGATAAATAGTAGTTCATGAAGCTACTATAAAACATCGGATTCTGAAACAAAATACAACAGAATCTCGAATACAAATGAATCTCTAATACATAAGCAACTGAAGAGTCTGAACATAAATGGTTGGAATAAACTGAAATAACTGAAAGCTGGATAGATCTTCAAACAAAGCTCCAATCTCCAAAGGTGAGTCTCGAATGCTGTGACACTCAGTCTGACCCGAGCATAAATCAAAATACAAAACACTCGAGTCAGGATTAACATTCTTATATTAATAAATTCAACTCAAGTGAAATGTCAATTGAAATACAAGTAACTTAAAGGATGTTTGGGATTTTCATCCTCTAAGGATTCGTGGAACTATCTACTATGTAGTAATATATGCTATTATAATATGTCTATAGTAAAGTAAACTATTAATATAGTGTTAAGGCATTATCCATATCCCCCTCAACACATTTTTATAATGCCGTAGTCAATACAGATATTGAAAACTCCACCTGCAGGTGGGCTATCAGGGAGCACTCCATAGGTACGACACAAAACAAACTCGTAGAAGGCGCGATAGGGCATGTGACAAGGCACGCGAGGCAATGCTAGGGTAGATATACCATTTGTGTATCCGGACTGGTGGTAACGCATAGCAGCTACTACCGCCCACCTCGAGACACACTCCCAAATCAAAGGTGCACCCAATCAAATCACCAAGTAATAGAACGGTATCGAAGAAGTATGACCAATCGGAGGAATGACCTCACTTGGCCCGGCGTGGCTCCTGTTTTAGCCACATCAAGCCGACTCACGGGAGTCAGGGCTGCGCTAATACCTCATATAGAATCGTCGCCAAACCATACTACTTCGTTCTGGAATCTCAACCACATACACAGTTGTTAAAGTGGTTTTCGGTATTGGCAGAGAGTATGACAATATCTGATCCCGATCTCTTTAACAACCAAACGCTTATTTCACACCGTGGTCATTTCATTTCAAATAGTTCATACTTCATATCAAAATATTATATTCATTTCAAAATCATATCAATTCGATATCATTATTCACTTTAAATAATATTCATTTCCAGAATCGTAACACTTTCAAAACTATAACAATTTCGAAACCACAACACTTTTGAAATCATAACACTATTGAAATCATAATACTTTGAAATCATAACACTTCCGACTTAAACAGTTTAGATATTGAAAATAGTATATATATTAAAATAGTTATGAATTAAAATAGATATATATTAAAATAATATATATATTAAAATAGTTTTTATATATTAAAATAGTTTATATATATTAAAAAAACTTTATAAAAATAGTTTCCTCCAATTTCGCAAATCGATTCAAATTATCTTAAATTCCAAAATTCAACTTAGATCAATTCCAGTTTAACCATTTCAATTTAAAGTTCAAAGATTCAAGTTTAAATATTCAAACATTTACCATATAAATTTCATTTATATTTCGATATTTAACTTTAATTTTATTCAAATTGGAAAATATTCACTCGATCATTTTAATAACAATTAAATAAAATCTCAATTTATAGATTTAAATCAATATTAAATATTAAGTCTCAATTTTATTTAAAGTTGAGAATATTCATTAAATCATTTTTCATCAAATCAAATTATAGACCATACCTTTCAAATCTCAAAATTTATAAGTTCAAACAAATTCTTATTTAAATTCAATTATTAACCAATTTAAATTTCAAGTCAATTTTACTTTATTTTCCAACCTCTATTTATTCAAAGTTATTACAAAAATTTATTTAAAATTTTAATATAAAATTTTAAATAAATATTTAAACATATTATATATATACTAATTAAATTAAATTTTGTTTAAATAATTTATATGAAATTAAATCTTATCAATAAATCTATTTTAAATCTTATTTTATATATTTAAAAATAATAAAATTATAGGTAAAAAATTTTAAAATTTCAAAACTAATTTGTAAATTTAAAATTTCCAAACATATAGTTTAAAAATCTAATTTTACAAAATAAAACATCTTTTTTATTTTATTTAGAAATCAATATTTAATAAAATCCATATATTTCCTTCCAAAACTAAAAAATCATTTTTCAAAATAGACCAACGGTGTCCGTATATAATTTTCTATCCTATGGTCAAGTGATACGGATATTTATCATTTCAATCCGCAATTTAAATATCTACGAGTATATATCATTTCAACCCGCAATCCCAAAATTCAAAATAAATGAAAATCGCTTGGGTTTATCATTTCAACGCATAACGATTTTCCCCTATTCTACAAGATCGTTCGGGTATGTATCATTTCAACACATAGCGAATTCTAAATTAACAAGGAACTTGCAGAGTGAGAACCATTATGATAAAATATAACATATCAACAACGGTATATATCATCAGTAACAAATTAAATAAAATATACACAACAGGATATGGTGTCATATATCACGGATAAAAAATTGCAAATAGTGGCATATCATATTTAAAATTTAAATAACTAGCAATTCAAATTTAACAGCATATTTCAATTGTCGTTCAGGTGAAATCAAATTTACTAACTATAAGAATGTTAATCGTGAGTGATTGCTCACATTTCGAGGCTAGAGAGATAACAAGAACAAGATGGTAAAGATGGTGATACGGTCATGCACGCGGATACGGACACGCCACTCAAATGTAGATCTGAAGAGCGATAAAGCTAGAATTTGAATCTGTGGTAACGAATCAAAGCTAGTTTGAACGAAGATATATACTGAAACGAAATGTATATTATATTATTATTATACTATTATTTTTCCCAAAAATCAAATTAAAACATATATTTAAAATAAATCTTCATATTATACTTTGAAAATCAGTATTTATTAAAACACCTATATTGAGAGCAATATATCTGTAAATTGTGAAAAAATAAATAAATAAAAATCAATATATATAACATCCAGACTCTTATATATACAGACAATTATATATATAGACTTATATGAATAAACAAACATATTGTATAACTTATATAAATAAACAAATAGAATATATATATAACTTATACAATTATATAACCAACAGATCATACTAATGTAACTTATGCTTCACATACCCTCCTTTTTAAGATCTTTATATAAATCTAAATAAATACTTCAAACCTGTAATACATATAAATATATTTATTCTTTCCCTCTTTGAATACAACAACTTACAAAATATATAAGCTACTCAAAGTCATATATAGAGAGTAATACAGACTATATAACAAAGTATATATATAGGCTTTCAAAATTTTATATTTATAGACTTATATATTCTTTGAATTCAGAATATAAGCTAATAGGAAATGTTGAAGTGGAATTCAACTATATAGTTAAAAATATATACTTAAAAACATGCTAATATAGTTAAAAATATATACTTAAAAACATGCTATGTAAAACAACAACTACACAGTTATATATATATATATATTTATTTATATAAAGGAAAGCTTGACCCAGGGAAGAAAATGGACAAGCTACACAATACTTAAAACAATATAATTTTTTCAACAGCAATATTCATACATAAACAAAGAGAAATAAATGAGCTCAAGTAGGTTCTTATCAACATGATCAAAATAGTAGAGATATATATATATATATATATATATATATATTAGGTGCGTATAAAATGATAACTCATATATACTTATATATAACTAATATATATAAACTTACATATATATAATAGCAGAAGGAGGGAATAACTGGGCACAACTGCTGCTCATCGATGGTTAGGGTTCGGGTAAGGTGGAGATTGGTTGAAGGCGGGCTATCTGGAGTTGCAGGCGTGGCAGTGTCAAGGTGGTCGGAAGGGAGTGGTGTTGTGGGGTTGGGTTTGTGACTGTTCGACCTGCTGCCATGGTGACGATCTGGGCAGACGAGGGGTGAAGGAGGAGGTGATCTCGGCGCTGACATGGAAGACGTGGGTGAGGCATGTACGAGTGTGTTTGGTGGAGAGGCAAAGTTGTGGCGGCGGCTAAAGGCGCACGTGCTACTGTGTGCTGTGCTTCGGGAGGGAACTGCAGTGGATGGTAGTGGGTAGTTGGAGTAGATGGCGGGTGAAAGGAACGGAGGAGAGAGGATGCGTCCTCGGGTGGGGAGGCTCGGTTGTGGGTTTCTGTGTTTGTAATCGGTCGGGTGAAGTGGCATGTGCGAAGATGGGTTTGGGCGGAGGAAGCAATGGTGTACGGTCGGAGGGGAAAGGGGATGAGCAGCCTTGGTTTCTCAAGCAGCCGATTATCACAACCTTTATATTATTATATATCTCTCTGAAAGGTAAAACAGAAATGGTAGAGGAGTATGAATGCAAATTGTATTGTATATTTTATTTTTCAAAAATGGAAGAGGTGAGAAAGAGAATAGACGTGAGCAACAAATAGTGAATGAAAGCAATATTAGTATATTATATATTTTATTCAGAACGAAGCCAAGAAGATAGAGAGAAACGAACAAACTTATATTTTGAAACTAGTGGAATATAGAAAGTCAAAAAGTGAATTGATGGGAATAGTGAAGGTCACGTGTTAAATTTCAGAAGGTATTAATAACAAATGTCTATTGGAATTATACGGTAGACAATTGAATGGTCACGGGAAACAAATAGACTCGAATGGGTACCGATACGATTAACCGTTTCATGGGTTTCACCGCGTATCGGACACCGAAACACACAAATGAATATACTATAGAGATCAGCACAACGATACGAATAGAATGATACACAGATATGAGCGATACGATCATCCTATCAATAGTCGATATCCGCTGCCAAACTACTGCTAAAACGCCGAAAATAAGATAAACGGAGCTATAACAGTCCAAATTTGGAGAAACAAAATACGACGTCTCACTCAGAAAATGGTAAACCTTTTTATTGTATAAAAGTATTCGTATTTCAATAATATTTTATTTACATCAATTTTTAACTGATTTAAATTGAAATTGAAACTACACAACAAAACTAACTTCCATATTTTCCAATAAAAATTTACCAGATGCTATGTTAAAATAGACGTATTCCAAATATCTAATTTTCATTGCTAAATTTAATTGTTTATTTTCAAGCAAAAATTTCAGTTAATTATGTTATAAAAACCGTTAAAATTTACGGGTCGTTGCACTCTCCCCCATTCAAAACTTTTCGTCCTCGAAAAGGAATGAGGTAGGAGAATATGAACAACCAAAAAAGAAAAGATAGATTGAAATACATATTATCAAATACACAACAAATTCAAAACCATATAAATTTCATTAGTTTTTAAATTGGTTTATATTCAACTAATTGATTTTAATTCATCTTATTTAATCAATCAATTTATTGTGTTCACATTTGATTGATTTCAATTCCATATATTTTCATTCAATTGATTTGTTTCTAATTTATTAACATTTATTACAAAAAATTTCACAACAAAATTTGGTTTAGTTAACTCATTTATTAAATCTATTTATCTTCAGTCAAGTTGATTCTACTTAAAAATCTAATTTAACTATTCTTAAGTTCATATTTATTCACTCAAATGGCATCTCTTTTTTTTCCCAATTTATTTTACTAACATATTTTGCAACACTGATTAAGTGTATAACTACTCAATTTTATTTACAAATTCCTTAATAAATTTCATTTTTAAACATCTTATTACTTGTATTTATTACTGTATATTATTCAGTTACATTCAAACCCTTTCCAGGTAAGTTTTATTTGTGCCTTTGAATATAACTGAACACTACACAGACTTTACCTCATTATTTACAACATTTAATAAGCAAAATTTAGCCTGAACATTTTTATTATTTAAATTTCTCTTGTATAACCTTCAATTACATACCCACATTAATAATTTAACTTTTTGAATATTTTTGGTAAGTTATATATATGTGTTAGAATGCCATTGAGTATTATACAAATTAATTTATCCTAGTTCAACTGTTTCAAGTGGTTTAAATTATAATTCTCATTTTTTTAACACTCTAATTATTCAAAATTTTGTTTTATTTCAATAATTGAAACCCATTACTTAACACAGAATTTAAGAGTTAAATTTTTGGTTTCACTTTAAACCAATTTAAAATAATACATACATACATACATACATATATATATTATACATCAAATTATTTTCAAGATATTAAGATCAAATCCACTTTTTTCAAAACGAAAGTGTAGCAAAGCTACCAAGTGGACTCTCCAATTAGAAACTCGAAAATGGATGTCAATGATGCTACAGTCATCACTGAAACTATTTTCCAAGCGACAAAAGAGGAGAGTACTGATTTTATTCTTTTAAAATTCTTTGGAAACAATTTCTATTCAAAAATACTTTCAAATAATACATTTTCCAAAACTTTAAACACCAATATTTAGAAAAACACCGAAAATTTAATTGTCAAATCCTTAATTTAAATTCATTTCATTTGCAAATTAGATTTATAAACCATATTTTAAAATTTTCAACTTCTTATAACATACAACAATAGTTAATGATTGACAAAACAATAAATGATAACCTAGCATTATCATTTCTAATAACCAATCATTTAACTATCTAATTTCAGAAAATTATACTTTATATATCCATGTAATCATACATAAAATTATTTCATTTACCAATTTCGAAAACAATATTGTGTCAGTTTGCTCTGTTCAAGTGTTTTGAAATTCCTATCGATAGTGTTAGCTAGACGAATCGATCGAAACCCAAAATTCAAACTTAACAATTCAAACAACACAATATAAAAAATATATTTTTTATATTAATTACAAATACACTCCCTCATAGGATGATTCAAAGATGGATTTTAGAACAAGGATAGAGATTCAAATTTGGGGGGGGGGGAATCCTAATCAAAGAAAATTCTAATCAGGAAGATAAATTCGAAGGGAAGGTAAGATAATTAAATTACAAAAGATGTGAGATGGATTGATTTATATTAATCGTGGTGGCCTTAACCGGTCAACCGAGATTTCAGGGATAAGATCGATGCGGAAATTCAATTTCCCGCTTGAAGGGAAGAGAAGTGACTTCACCTCTTTCAAATCAAAATAAAATTGGCGGGACTGTCGATGGAATGAATCACACACTCTTGCCAATTGAGGTGGCAAGATGTTCTCAAATTCATTATAGAGATCAACTAAAGTGGAGCTATGGGATGCTCCAGAATCAAGAAGAACACGAACAGGAAGGGAATATAATGGATTTCAAAACAAAGGGAAGAGTTCCAAAATTCAAAAGGAAATCCGAATCAAAGAGGAGAAATTCAAGCTCGAACGAAGGTGATTCTGTAATTAATTTTTACTCCATATGCTAAGTTTGCCTAAACCAGAGCTTTGATACCACTTGTAACGACCTGGTATTTTGAACCATTCGCACCCGCGCATGTCGGACTTGAATTGCTCATAATGTCAGATTGTTAATTTATATTTGGCAATACTCAACATATACAGTAAATAAATCAATCATAGAATCACAGACACAGAGTATTACAACAATAAGCAGCGGAATAGATAAATAGTAGTTCATGAAGCTACTATAACATCAGAGTCTGAAACAAAATACAACAGAATCTCGAATACAAATGAATCTCTAATACATAAGCAACTGACGAGTCTGAACAAAAATGGCTGGAATAAACTGAAATAACCGAAAGCCGGATAGATAGATCTTCAAACAAAGCTCTAACCTCCAAAGGTGAGTCTCAAATGATGTGACACTCAGTCTGACCTAAGCATAAAGAAAAATACAAAACACTCGAGTCAGGATTAACATTCTTATATTAATAAATTCAACTCAAGTGAAATGTCAACTGAAATACAAGTAACTTAAAGGATGTTTGGGATTTCCATCCTCTAAGGATCCGTGGAACTATCTACTATGTAGTAATATACGCTATTATAATATGTCTATAGTAAAGTAAACTATTAAAATAGCGTTAAGGCGTTACCCATATCCCCCTTAACACATTTTTATAATGCCGTAGTCTATACAGATACTGTAAACTCCACCTGCAGGTGGGCTATCAGGGAGCACTCCATAGGTACGACACAAAACAAACTCGTAGAAGGCGCGATAGGGCATGTGACAAGGCACGCGAGGCAATGCCAGGGTAGATATACCGTTTGCGTATCCAGACTGGTGGTAACGCATAACAGCTACTACCGCCCACCTCGAGACACACTCCCAAATCAAAGGTGCACCCAATCAAGAATGGTATCGAAGAAGTGTGCCCGATCGGAGGAATGACCTCACTTGGCCCGGCGTGGCTCATGTTTTAGCCACATCAAGCTGACTCACGGGAGTCAGGGTTGCGCTAATACCTCATATAGAATCGTCGCCAAACCATCCTACTTCGTTCTAGAATCTCCATCGTACACAATTGTTAAAGTGGTTTTCAGTATTGGCAGAGAGTATGACAATATCCGATCCCAGTCTCTTTAACAACCAAACGCTTATTTCACACCGTGGTCATTTCATTTGAAATAGTACTTCATATCAAAATATTTATTCATTTCAAAATCATATCAATTCGATATCATTATTCACTTTAAATAAAATTCATTTCCAGAATCGTAACACTTTCGAAACCATAACACTTTCGAAACCATAACACTTTCGAAACCATAACACTTTCGAAACCATAACACTTTTGAAATCATAACAATTTTGAAATCATAACACTTCCGACTTAAACAGTTTAGATATTGAAAATAGTATATATTAAAATAGTTATGAATTAAAATAGATTATATATATTAAAATAATTTATATATTAAAATAGTTTATATATATTAAAATAGTTTATATATATTAAAATAGTTTATATATATTAAAATAGTTTATATATATTAAAAAAACTTTATAAAAATAGTTTCCTCCAATTTCGCATATCGATTCAAATTATCTTAAATTCCAAAATTCAACTTAGACCCATTCCAGTTTAACAATTTCAATTTAAAGTTCAAAGATTCAAGTTCAAATATTCAAACATTTACAATATAAATTTCACTTATATTTCAATATTTAACTTTAATTTTATTCAAATTGGAAAATATTCACTTGATCATTTTAATAAAAATTAAATAAAATCTCAATTTATAGATTTAAATCAATATTAAATATTTAGTCTCGATTTTATTTAAAGTTGAGAATATTCATTAAATCATTTTTCATCAAATCAATTTATAGATCACACCTTTCAAATATCAAAATTTATAAGTTCAAACAAATTCTTATTTAAATTCAATTATTAACCAATTTAAATTTCAAGTCAATTTTACTTTATTTTCCAACCTCTATATTTTCAAAGTTATTACGAAAATCTATTTAAAATATTAATGTAAAATTTTAAATAAATATTTAAACTTATTATATATATACTAATTAAATTAAATTTTATTTCAATAATTTATATTAAATTAAATCTTATCAATAAATCTATTTTAAATCTTATTTTATATATTTAAAAATAATAAATTATAGGTAAAAAAATTTAAAATTTCAAAACTAACTTGTAAATTCAAAATTTCCAAACATATAATTTAAAAATCTAATTTTAAAAAATAAAATATCCTTTTATTTTATTTAGAAATCAATATTTAATAAAATCCATATATTTCCGTCCAAAACTAAAAAATAATTTTTCAAATAGACCAACGGTGTCTGTATATAATTTTCTATTCTATGGTCAAGTGATACGGATATTTATCATTTCAATCCGCATAAATATCTACGGGTATATATCATTTCAACCCACAATCCCAAAATTCAGAATAAATGAAAATCGCTTGGGTTTATCATTTCAACCCATAATGATTTTCCCCTATTCTACAAGATCGTTCGGGTGTATCATTTCAACCCATAGCGAATTCTAAATTAACATGGAACTTGCAGAGTGAGAACCATTATGATAAAATATAACATATCAACAACATCCTATATCATCAGTAAAAAATTAAATAAAATATACACAACAGGATATGGTGTCATATATCATGGATAAACAATTGCAGATAGTGGCATATCATATTTAAAATTTAAATAACTAGCAATTCAAATTTAACAGCATATTTCAATTGTCGTTTCAGGTGAAATCAAATTTACTAACTATAAGAATGTTAATCGTGAGTGATTGCTCACCTTTCGAGGCTAGAGAGATAACAAGAACAAGATGGTGAAAATGGTGATACAGTCACACACTCGGATATGGACACGCCACTTAAATGCAGATCCGGAGAGCGATGAAGCTAGAAATTTGAATCGGTGGAAACGAATCAAAGCTAGTTTGAACGAAGATATATAAACTGAAATGAAATGTATATTATATTATTATTATACTATTATTTTTCCCAAAAATCAAATTTAAAACATATATTTAAAATAAATCTTCATATTATACTTTGAAAATCAGTATTTATTAAAACACCTATATTGAGAGCAATATATCTGTAAATTGTGAAAAAATCAATAAATAAAAATCAATATACATAACTTCCAGACTCTTATATATACGAACAATTTTATATATAGACTTATATGAATAAAAAGCAGATTATATAACTTATATAAATTTATATAAATAAACAAATAGAATATATATAACTTATACAATTATATAACCAATAGATCATACTAATGTAACTTATGCTTCACATACCCTCCTTTTTAAGATCTTTATATAAATCTAAATAAATACTTCAAACCTGTAATATATATAGATATATTTATTCTTTCCCTCTTTGAATACAACAACTTACAAAATATATAAGCTACTCAAAGTCATATATAGAGAGTAATACAGACTATATAACAAAGTATATATATATAGGCTTTCAAAATTTTATATTTATAGACTTATATATTATTTGAATTCAGAATATAAGCTAATAGGAGATGTTGAACTGGAATTCAACTACAGTTAAAAATATATACTTAAAAACATGATATGTAAAACAACAACTACACAGTTATATATGTATATATATATATATTTATATAAAGGAAAGCTTGACCCAGGGAAGATAATGGAGAAGCTACACAATACTTAAAACAAAAATTTTAAAATAATATAATTTTTTCAACAGCAATATTTATACATAAACAAGGAGAAATAAACGAGCTCAAGTAGGTTCTTATCAACATGACCAAACTAGTAGATATATATATATATATATATATATATATTAGGCACGTATAAAATGATAACTCATATATACTTATATATAACTAATATATATAAACTTACATATATATATATATAATAGCAGAAGGAGGAACTAACTAGGCACAGCTACTGCTCATCGATGGTTAGGGTTTGGGTAAGGCAGAGATTGGTTGAAGGTGGGTTGTCTGGTGTTGCGGGCGTGGCAGTGTCAAGGTGGTCGGAAGGGAGTGACGTTGTGGGGTCGGGTTTGTGGCTGTTCGGCCTACTGCCATGGTGGCGATCTAGGCAGGCCAGGGGTGAAGGAGAAGGTAATCTCGGGGCTGTCATGGAAGACGTGGGTGAGGCATGTATGTGTGTGTTTGGTGGAGAGACGAAGCTATGGTGGTGGCTAAAGGCGCACATGCTGTTGAGTGATGTGCTTCGGGAGGGAACTACAGCGGATGGTGGTGGGTAGTTGGAGTAGATGGGGGGTGAAAGCAACGGAGGGGAGAGGCTGCGTGCTCGGGTGGGGAGGCTTGGTTGTGGGCTGCTGTGTTTGTGATCGGTCCGGTGAAGTGGTCGGAGGGGAAAGGGGACAAGCAGCCTTGGTTTCTCAAGCAGCCGATTATCACAACCTTTATATTATTATATATCTCTCTGAAAGGTAAAACAGAAATGGTAAGGGAGGAGTATGAATGCAACTTGTATTGTATATTTTATTTGTCAAAAATGGAAGAGGTGAGAAAGAGAATAGACGTGAGCAACGAATAGTGAATGAAAGTAGTATTAGTATATTATATATATTATTCAGAACGAAGCCAAGAAGGCAGAGAGAAACGAATAAACTTATATTTTGAAACTAGTGGAATATAGAAAGTCAAAAAGTGCACTGATGGGAATAGTGAAGGTTACGTGTTAAATTTCAGAAAGTATAATAACAAATGTCTATTGGAATTATACGGTAGACAATTGAATGGTCATGGGAAACAAATAGACTCGAATGGGTACTGATACGATTAACCGTTTCGTGGGTTTCACCACGTACCGGACACCGAAACACACAAATGAATATACTGCGGAGATCAGCAGGATGATACGAGTAGAATGGTACACAGATATGAGCGATACGATCATCCTATCAATAGGCGATATCCGCTGCCAAACTGCTGCTAAAACGCCAAAAATAAGATAAACAGAGCTATATCAGTCCAAATTTGGTGAAACAAAATACGACGTCTCACTAAGAAAATGGTAAACCTTTTTAATGTATAAAAATATTCGGATTTCAATAATATTTTATTTACATCAATTTTTAACCGATTTAATTGAAATTGAAATTACACAACAAAACTAACTTCCATATTTTCCAATAAAAATTTACCAGTTGCTATGTTAAAATAGACGTATTCCAAATATCAAATTTTCATTGCTAAATTTAATTGTTTATTTTCAAGCAAAAATTTTAGTTAATTACGTTACAAAAACCTTTAAAATTTACGGGTCGTTACATTGTCGGCTCTTTGTTTACTATTGAAAATGTTTAAATGATCCAGCTTTTCATTTTATGGCAATTTTACAGCTACAAAATGCCAAGTTGTTACATTATCAATTAAAATAAACAAATGAACTGAATCAAGATTAACAAAAGAAATATAAATATACACTCATCAATAAATCTTTTGGAATGTTGTCACTTTAAGACCCATGCAAGGGCCAAATTGTACAACTACTAAATACATTCGTACCTTGGTCACTTAAGAGTTGATTTGTCTGAAATTGTGTATTATCTTTTATAAGCGTTGGACTCTTAAGCAATATAAGAATATAGATATTTGATCCATATTGGCTCACGTATAAATGTTATATGGTGAATAGTTGTGATTCGTGATGTATGAAACTTATGATTGTTGAGCAAATATTTTAACAGAAAATAAAATAGTATTTCAATCAAAATGCAGTGGAAGCATGTGCCTGTAAGAAAGCACTATAAAGGTACTAAAATATTTCAAAACTATAAGTGAACAATAGACTTATGATTGTTAATGATGTACTCATGTTAAAGTAATTTCAGTTTGGTTGTTTAATTCTTGATACTAGATTTTAAATCGACATCTTTTATAATCAGTTTAAAAGATTGATGGGATTGTCCTAAAATAATATGCATAGACACCGTATTAAAATATTTAAAATGGAGAATATAAGATGCAATTCTTATGCATTAACAATAGAACGTACATGTTGTATGTCTATAACATCGCATTTCGCTTATGTATTTGATATATAGAGGAAGTGTTAAATTCGAAATAAGATCACTAAATGACAGTTTAGAGTGTTCTTTGAGTATTTACTATATACTAGAGAACTATTTATAGAAACAATAAACTCCTTGTGAAGGAGTGCGTAGACTCAAACTTCATCAGTGATATCGAGTATAATATGTCGATCCTAAATTCAAATTCAACCTTAAGTTAAGAACTTTAGTTGGAAATGTTCCAAACAATTAGTAGTGGATGATTTAACTAAAGGCTATGTATATCGTTTTGAATAACGGTATGATAAAATAAGTACAAATAAGAGCATAAATTTACAACCGAGCTATGGGTGTTTTTAAATGTTGAGAATCTCATGATATTGTTATATGATAACAATGTTGTAATGCAGTTCTTATAAGTATCTAAAGCTCACTAGAAGTCTAAAACATACTATGAAGGGTTCCATATGGTAAAGGCAGTTTATCTGCATCGGAGAGAGTCAATTGACAAAGTAGATAATTGAAATAATAGAGCATACTCGCTCACTAAGTGACTGACTTAATTAGTTTTTGAGAAAAATGATCGAAGGAGGTAGAATAAGATTCCATAATTGACCCCAAGCACAAGTAGGAGACTGGTAGAGTTAAGGGTGCGCTCTAGGGAAATTATATATTTTGTTACATATATCTAACTCAATAATCAATCTTGTTCATAATAAGGACGTTCAATTTCTATAATATACTTTGTTATATAGTGATAGAAATAATTAAGTGATTAATGTAAAGTATATTAAATAAAGAATCCTTAAATGATATGTAATGTGATACTAATTACAATGTATTGTAATTATGTGAAATTTATCACATTAAATAACATATTATTTTAAACATTCCCAATCAAGATGTTTCGAGAAAGTATATCGATTCATCCATTGAGACAAGAGAACGTAACACTCTCCAAATGTTGGACATTATATTACTCTGGCTGTTGGGGGAACTAAGAGGTTATGTACTGAAAGTTACTGGATAACTATGGAATGACCCACTCGAGCATTTCTTGTTGGTTAACTATAACTAAGGTCAAACAGGATATTTCGAAGTGACGATGTTACATAGTTCACTCGACTTAAGAATACTATGGAATTTCAATATGGACACTCCACTTTGAATATAGTTAAATTATGGCATGGCGATCCATCAAGCGACTATAGTTGGGTTTGAGTTAAACACTAAAAGTGAAACACTATTCAATAGAGAATTCGTCTCCTCAGTTATAAGAGGTATGTATCACGATCAGCTGTAGTCAACTCAAAGTCAAAGTCTCTGGCCAGAGCAGTACAGTTAAAGATAAATATCATCAAGCCATAAAGTTTATGTTTGGACTAACTAAGTTGAATGTGGATGATATTGGAATTTGTCCAAAACCAAATTCGATAAGTCCTAAAATGATATGGTTTTGACGAAGAGAATTGGTGTAAATAATCTTTCCTATCGGGTACCGCTTATAATAGTAAAACTGGAGTTTACCAAAAAAATGTGTAAGCGATAAATTGAGTCAAAATGTCACAACACTTGACAAGGTGATATATGAACATTAATATTCAAATTGTTCTATATTAGTCGTTGATTGAATTTAGACCATTAAATCATACAACCATAATGATGAGTTCTCCAAAAAACCATATGATTTAATTAATTTATTAAATGTTGGAAATTAATTAATATCTGAGAAATATTAATTAGTATTTATATTTATTTGATGTTTGGAAGTTGTTTGTAATTATTTGAATGCATATATAAAAGTTATATTTGTTTGCATCGATACGATATTGGTGTATTTCTAAATGGGTTTAAATAAAAGGTAATTGCATGAAGGAATTTATGAAAATGTTATTCCATTTGATGCCTGATGGAATGTAATTTTGACCATACCATGTGAAGAGAGTGGAGTAGGGAAGAGAGAAAAAATTAAGGGAGTTGACTAGGGAAGTTTTAATTAAAAAAAGGGAAATGTTTCATTCTTTCAGTTAGAAAAAAAATCCACTAATTCTTTTTCAATAGACATTTTCATTTTCCATTCACTTTTCTCCTCTCCTCCCAATCTTCCATCTCAAAAAACAAAATGAATATTTCCAAAATTTATCAACTCTAAATCAAATACAAACATCAAATAAAATGAAACATAAGTGGTTCATCCATTTCTTGTAAGGATTGGATGTGGATCTTGTAGGTCTGAGGAGATTTCTTCATTCAAGGTGTGAATTTTAGGCTACATCATAAGGTAATTATTCAATCTTATTTTGATTGTATGTTACATCATGCTAGTATAGTTTAGATCCCATATCTTATACATCTCATTTGATTATATGTTACATCGTGTTTGTATAGATTAGATTCCATATCTTATATAAATTTGCCTACGTTGTCCAATCTATTATTTACTATTGTCTTTAAATTAGTGTTTAGTGATAATAAAAAGTTTTCGATTTAAAACCAATTTTAATTATTTCAAATAATTTTGTAACATATTACATATACAAATATAAGTGAACTACATATGTTAGTTATTTGAAATCATTTTATGAAATTGAATATAAGTTTCATTTGTATATGTTATTTCAAAATATAAAATATATTGTTATTATTTACATATATATGTTTATATATATATATATGTTTATATATATATATTATTTCAACCTAAAATTTATAGGACGACTTTTATATAAAATTCTAATTCTAATTGTATTCTTCCTGAATCAAAGCTAGTTTTCAAATTGTTAATTTTAAATTTCAAAACATACAAAATTATAAGTTTTACATATATATGTTATTTTTAATTTAAAGTATCGTTTATTATATATGTATGTGTGTGTATAAGTATATATATTATTTCAATTCCATTTTTAAAGGACTTTTATTTAAAATCATAAATCTAATGTTGTATCCTTCCTAAATCAAAACTGGATTTTAAAATATAACACGTAACACTTGTTTTATAATTTTAATATGTATAAAGGTTTAAGTGTTCGAATATTGATTTGAAATGGCATTGAATGAATGTATAAAGGAAAGAGAAAGTCATCCACCTTTTCCTTTTCTTAAATGCCTACTTAAACGCATTAATTTTCATATTATTAAATAAAATATTGTCAATTAGTTTAGAATTATTTTATAACATATTATATATATATAAGTATAAGTAAACTATGTATGTGCGTGTATTATTTTATATGTTTTCAAAATAGAACCGTGGACAACAAAGGCATATGTAAAAGTGGAATATGTTTGTTGTGGCGTAAATCTCAACACCTATAAACGAACACATTGATCATATACATTATTTGTATGTTGCACTTGCAACATGCACATATGAGTGTATTTGATATGCTCATTATAATATATTTAATTTACATTAAATCAAAACTCATTTAAAAAAAAAGATTTTATTAAAGCTATATTCGATTGGATCTTATAAACCCTTTAGACTTCATAGGCTCAGTAAATCCAAAAGCAGGAATTTTTTTTGAAATTTACCAATTTAACCCGCTTTCAACTGGCCTGATTCCCTCACGACTGTAAAATCAAACTAAATGAAAGTAAGGAATTATAATAAACCTCATGCATAAACCTAAATAACTAATCGATACTTAGTGAAAGTCAAATTGAATGTAAACCCAGAAAGAATTAGATACTCATGTACGAGAAATAAAAAAACTTATAGATATAGTGCAAAAGTTATTCTAAGAACTAAACTAGTTACTTATTAGCAGTAGAAGATTAGACAAGTCATTGGTAAAAACATCTACTAAAATGGTACTTAGAGCATTATTATCTTTCCTTATTATTAAATATGATTTTTTTCTTTTAGAAAATTACTACGGGATTTTACTTTTTTAAGCAACTCTTTAAAACGAACATTGTTATTCAATTTATTGCCGGAGTTCAAGATCTAGTTAAAACAAAATACATGATTGTATATATCAAATTTTGCGATGAAATATGGACATTATTAAAAGGTCTTGATTTCTATTAAACCAAATATACCAAACCTATCATCTCTAGGAAAGTAAGATTTATATCTATACTAATAAAATTCGCAATTACATTATTATTAGATATGACATTAAAATAAAAAATTGTAAAGGCATTTAAAAGAATAAATTCACTGACATGATAATCATAATATAAGTGCATATTATTTTCCATGTTCATATTACAAAAAATACATTTTTTATCACCAAAATCAATTTTCTTTTTAAAAAAGTTATATAGCATTTAATTCCTTATTTAAAATTGACTATATATGAATCTTAGCTTTAGGCAGCACATTTGCTTTCCAAATAAATTTAAAATAGATATGATTTTGTTCACGAAAAATTAAAAATTTATAAAACAATTTGGAAGTAAATTTTCTACTTTCATCCCAACACCAAATTTTAATATAATTTTTGTTACCTATATTATATAATTCTAATTTTGAACAAACAGTTGTACATCTAGTATTCCTCAACTCAGTTGTATATCCAGCGTAGAAGTCACGTTCTGCTTGCTACTTAACTTTCATTCAAATAATTTGATTGCATACAAGTCCAGCCTGCACTTCTGCTAGCATTACATGTTGTGCCACCTTTAGCCTGCCCGTATGTGAGTAAAGCCCGCACTTGCTCATAGCATGGTTTCTGTGGGACCAATTTGTACTCTTTTAGTAGCTCTTGTATCTACTTTGCGCAAGCCCATTTCGCTGCAATCAATTCCTGTTCTTCATCGGGCCATCATTTATATTGCCTCCCATTACCCAAAATCCCTCCCATTCAGCGACTCACTTACATCCATCCCCTCCTATTTGCAATTTTTAAGTTTTTTACTTTATTATAACAAACATAGTATTGATTAGTATTCATATTTGGAGTGCTAGGCTATATTTAATTGATCATCAAATTGATCACTTGTTTAGTCCATTTGATGTAAACTCTCATGATAAGTTGATTGTACACTGCCACTAGGCGTGTTGGTAGTTTTTGCTATTTTTTATTATATAATAAACAAATATGAGTGCACTCCTTTTATTAAAGATCACTCTTCCATCAAAAATAATTTTAAACAAAGTAAAGGAAATTGTATGAAATTAATTCTTTCTAATGTACGGTTAAAACCGAATTCCCAAGGAAAGTCAACATTTGGACTAAAAACTTCTGAAATTAAAACATTTTTAAAGTTGAAAATATCATAGAGTTCTATAAAATCTATTTTAAGTGGAATAGCAGATAACCGGCAATCATGCTAGAATGATATGTTATTCCCTGAATGGATTATATTACAAATTCCTAGTTTAAAAATATCAAAACTTTTTAAACTATATTTCCAAAAGTGTGAAAAATCATTAGTGTTACTGGAAGTAATGTGGTGTAAATTATAAGTACCTCTATAAAATTTATCGAAGGTTATTTCTTTCCAGATTAAGTTATCATTAATTGAATTTCCACAACCATTTTCCTAATAGAGTCATATTCAAATTGTGTAAATTAATTATTCCTAACTCTCCTCCTGCTTTTGATTTGCATACCATTTCCCAACTGGAATTATCTCTACACCATAAAAATTATCTCTTAATTTTATTTATTTTATCAATTACCCCTTTGGGAAATAGGTAAAAGGACATCCAATATATGGTTAGTACCGACAAAACAGAGTTAATAAGAACTATCCTCCCATCCCTCGATAAAATTTTACCATTCCATTTAGATCATCTTTTGTTTATTTTATCAATTATAGTCAACTAATCATCGTGTTTAAGTTTAGTTGTCCTTATTAAAATTCCTATCTAATATATAAGAAATTACACAACTTCACTACTTAACATATATGCAACTTGATTTTAAATATTATCTAAGTCATTCAGTACTAACACAAAACATTTACCAAAATTAATCTTTAAACCAGGAAGTAATCCAAAACTGTATAAAATAAACTTAAGCGTTGTAACATGTAAATGCAAAATAAGATGTAAAGAGCATTGTATCATTCACTAATCGAAGAATGGAGAGACCTCTACTCGTAACCTCATTTCCTACATTACCTAAAATCCCGTTACTAGTGGCTAACCTGATAATTCTAGCCAAAATAGGTTAAACAATAAAGGCAAGATTGGGTCACCTTGCCTAAGTCCATTTTCGATTAGATTATATTCCCTAATATGTCGTTAACCAAGATACATAAATTTCCTATTTAAGTGAAGACATAATCCAACCTATCCATCAAACACTGAAATGTGTAGCCAGTAGTAAATCCTTTTAAAAAAATGTTATTAAATTTGTTTGTTTCCATTAGAGTGGCTGCTGGATCAAGTGCATTGGCATCAGTGTTAAAAGAGTGAATTTCAAAAAATTACTTTTATTGATTTGCGCAATCTTATTTTGTATTTATGTGAATTGAATTTATTTATATTAAATCAAGTTTAGTATTTAGAAGAGTCTGAGAAATATTTGAATTTATTTAATTTTATTTGAATTATTTATTTGTTTGTAATTTTTTAATAAAAATAAATCATTATTAGTTTAATTTAAAATTAATTTATTAATTTAATTTTATCGTAATTTTATATTTTAAATTTTTTTTGATGGTAAGAGTGTTACTTTATTCAAGTGAAACACTCATTTTGATGTTTCAGAGGTTCAAACCCATGACCTCTAGGACCTCAGCCTAGAATGCTATATCACTTGCTACTTGAGCCAGTGGTCCTTGAAATCATAATACAAACATCATACTTATATTAAATATATTTTAATATTTTGAGATGTTTGTATTCAACATACAAACATTATGACTATATTAATAAATAAGCTAACCGATTAGAATTTTTATATTTGAAAATTCAAAAATTAAGTTCATTTGACCTTTTAAAATGATAATAATAAGAAAATCTTATTTTAGAGCCAAAAACGGTAAGAAAAAAATAATATATGTTTTCTAATTTAAAATTATTTTACGTGAATTTTCAATATATATATATATATATATGTGTGTGTGTGTGTGTGTGTATGTATATGTATGTATGTATGTATATGTATGTAAATATAATTGTTATTATTTTTATATCCAAAAGAAAAATAATTTATTTACAATGTAAATCCGAAATATATATATAATATTGTATATATGTATCGATTATTTTACATATATATATGTGTGTGTAAGGTTAAGACCAATTTTAAAAAATTATCCATAAGAATATTTAAAAAATTATATGTATATATTTAAAAATTATTTTATTTATTACTAATTATTAAAATGAAATAATTCCAAAATAATAAATTGTTCTAACTACAATGTTTGCTGTTAATGGCATCTACTGCTACGGTTTGCTCAACTGCCTTATCTCCACGTCACGTACATCTACTTCACGTACATCTACTTCACGTACATCTACTTCTCTTCATCGCACTTACCCTTTTCTTCCGCTTTTCCCATCTCCCTTTTTCATGTTGATCTAAACCCATTAAGAAGGGGTTCTTTGAATTCCCTAAATTGGCTGTCGCGTCTTGTACTCAAGGGAACCTACGTTAGAAGATTCAAAGAAATACTATAATCCCCTCATGTTGTACAACCCTGATTCCTTCCCACTATCATCGAATAAACAGCCAAAACCTCAAGCGAAACAAAGTTCAAAAGAGTCGTCTTTTTTCCTAATGCCAAGTCAGTCTTCTCCTTATGATTATATCATACTACCTCTATTCTTACTCGTATACTCCATTCTCCTACAAATGCTCCAAACTCTTCCTGCTAAGCAATCCTCGATAATGCAATGCGTGTACCTGCTGCTTGTGATACTAACCCATCTTCGGTTTTTGTTAATGAACAACCATATGCTACAGTGAATAGTGATGTTCATTCTAAGTCATCTCAAGCATAAATCAAAAATCCTTTGCTCCAAAATCAACTAAATAAAAATGGTCTCTGTTGCTCTCTAGTAAGCCGTGTAATGTTGGAAGTTATGCTTCAAAATTCTTTAAAGTTTCAAATAATGTGGACGAAGTTCTTATCCTTCCACAAGAAGTAGTTGATGAAGGTTAACCATTTTATAAAAACACTCTTATCAGTTTTTTTGGATGATGGTCTCTCTTATGCTATAGATAGGAAGCACCTTAAGGCTAAATGGAAATTAAGGATACGCTGAATGTGAAAGATGGTGTTGTGTATTTTTGATTTTGGAAGTGTGGACGAAAGTCGAATGGTTTTTGAAGAAAATCCATGTATAATAGGTGGAAGATCTTTATTATTACTCATTGGAGGCGATCAGTTGACTTTTCCCACGAAAAAATAATGCCCATTCTCGTTTAGGCAAACTAATCTAATATTTCATCTCTCCATTCTCTTGAAGGTCGAGAGTAGTTGCTAGTCACATTGGTGATCTTATTGTCTTGATGAAAATATTGAACGAAGAGACTTTCTTGATTTTGCTAGAGCCCATATTAAAATCACCCTAGATGCCATTTGCCTTCTAGTCTCTTACTAGCACACTCCGGTAATAGGATTGGCCATGTTAATCGCTATACCTACAGAAACTTCCTAATTTCTCTTACTACCGCTCTTTTAGACACTTTGACTCACTTTGTTTCATCGCCATGCTATAAATGAAGGTTTATACTTTACGCTTCCTCATATGCCTAAGAAAGTTCCTCTTCATATGCCAACCACAAGACAATGGTGGATTAAAAATCTATCTATGCTTGAGCCGAAACAGACCACTCCTATGCCATCATAGCTAGCCAACATCCTGTGGATATTGACACTCTAGATGCTTACCTCGCCATTGTCTTCGCTCCTGCTTCTCCTCATTCTGATATCATTGCTACTAACTTACCATCTATAAGCATTGATCCACCCCCTCTTGAATACACCATTCAACCAAATCTTTCAGCGGATCCTCGCATCAATGTATATCAACCCTCCTTATGCAAGCACACTAACACTGGTGACTTAGATGATGGTATTGGTACAATATTGGATATTTATTTCCGTCTTAGGCATCCTTCTATGGGTAGCCTTGGTAGTGGGTATGTTAGTTTTTGTACTGTTGCTATTTTCTGCTTGTATGGGTTTATGGACATTATGATATGTCTTGTATAGTGTGAGTTTGTATTTGTTCGGGCCTATAGCCCCACATTTGTTTTCTATGATTTATAATGTGGACGGTCCACATAAAAAATCGGCTTCCCTCTTAAATAAAAAATTACTTAACTTACTGTGACGCCCCACTCCGAGACCCACATTAGCAAAGAGTACTACTATGTAACACCGTCTGCTAATACGGAGAATAGAGCTGGATAGGAGCGACCATCTATAGCCTTATCTTAATTATCTATCGAATACGCCGACAATTGCCACTTCTTTCTCAAATGGATCGACATATCCAATAAATACTTAATACAAAGCCATAGGTGGATAAAGGATCTATCAGAATAAAATATAACAACTCAAACGTAAAACACATCACAGAACAGTAGATCATCACATACACTTACACATATACAAATACATTACAGAGTTTACAAAATGATACATGTCAAGTGGTAAAGCAAACCATGATATACAGTCTAGTCAAAAGAATACATATCAGGGTTACAGCCAAAAAGGACTGCACAAAAAGCTATACAAAAAGGAGCTAGCAGAATAGTCCATACGGAAGCAAAATAGGCTAAGTCCAATATACCTAACCTGAAACATCTCGGTCTGACCCGAGTATAAAATACACGGGTCAGTCTAGCTAAACAAATCAGTTAGATAAACTAAATGATAATGAACATACAAGGTCATAAAATACCAAAAATATCTCCAACAGAGATAACCAGATCATCTAACAGAAGATGAATCATAACAAGCCTCATATCATAGGCAACTCAAATAAACCAAGGATATCATATCCCAAAACAAGCCAAAAGGGCAAATAACAAATACCAATAAAGGTAACACAAGTTTCCACAAGGTAATCGTTATATATCGTGTGGTTCAAAGGACTTACACCGAAGGGCGATACACTAGGGAAATATAATTGTCAAAGAAATAAAAGATGCTCGAGCTCAGTACTGTATAACAAGGATCCACCAACCCGAAGGCACAAACCCGAAGGCACAAACCCGAAGGTACAAACCCGAAGGCAACATACCCGAAGGCAACAAACCCCGAAGGCACCAAACCCAATATCTCCCGAGCGGTGACGAATGACCAACTCCAAAAGCGATACTATAGGGCAACAAACCGTAGTGGCGAAGGTCCGGAGACCCAGTACTGGACACCACTAACTGACAGAATGTGTCACGATTCTCAGAAAGGAACCCGAAAAATGTTAACGTGAGTCCCATACCACATGTTCGCACTAAACGGTTTACTAACCGTTAGTCAATTTCACACTCAAAGTAGTACAAAGTTTACCTCATCTCATCGGTAAACCAGACCCAAAGGTCAAAATGGTCAAACAAATAGATTAGGAATTAACTGAAAAGATAAACCCACGTGTTCATAGCACGCGTTTTATTTAATCATTTAATTCTCCTCCCTCTTCGCTCGAAGTGCAAAATTATGTGTGTTTTATATAGAAATTATAAATTGCAGAAACGAGCTTTTAATACAATTTAAAAAGACCATTTTATAAAAACCCGTGTACGAAATCTGAAAAGGAATCATCAAAGTCAAAAATGCGATAACAACTAATTGGATCGACACGAATCGATCGAAATTGGAAACCAAAGCAAATAAACAAATTGGGCTGAGACAAGCAGGTCAGTCGACTGGACCAGGGGGTCAGTCGACTGGCCTAGTGCCTGGAAAATTTATGTTTCTAGGTCAGTCGATTGACCCAGGGTGTCAGTCGACTGATACAGGGGTACGCAAATTTCTGCCCCAGGGTCAGTCGACTGGCCCAGAAGGTCAGTCGACTGATACAGACCCAGGCAAATTCCTAGGTTCTGGTTCAGTCGACTGACCTACTGGTTCAGTCGACTGAACCTGCTACCAGAGCAGAATCAGCCTAGCCCCTTTGGGGCAAAATCAATCACACGGATGGAGGCGAAACGAACGAGCAACTACGACTGAGGATTTACGCCAAACGATAACCCAGTCTTGTACGGCCCTCCGAAACACTCCACTAACGCGTTCAAACATCAAAGATTGGATTTTCACAAAAATTGGATTTCAAAAACCAATAATTGGACAATTCACCAAATCGAAAACAAATGAACATGAATAGATGTTAGGAATTCTTACCCAACCACAACAAAAGCTATAGGCTTAGATGCGAGTTCCAAAAACTCACCTTTTAACTCAAAAACAAAGATGAGAAGCTCAAATGCAAAGAAAAGATCAATCACTCTTCACTTCTACTCTACAAGCTCCAATCTAAGATCAAAACAAGTATTTCCTAAATTAGGTTATAGGAAATTTCTGAAATTGGAGAGAGAGAGAGAGATGGAGAAGGTGAAAAAAAGGCCTACCTAAGCTTCTCTTTGATTTTGGAGCAAGAATTTGAGTTTGCAATTGAATCTATGGCTTGGAATTTCTATTTCCCATTCTTTTCCCCCATTTTCAGTTGAGCTTGAGTTTCTAGGAAATGAAATGAGTGAATGGAGAGGAGATGGGGCTGAGTTAGGGTATAGGATGAGTTGGGTGAAACCCAAACCCAAAAGCCCAATTAGAAAATAGCCAAATTCAACTCACTCCAAACATATCGAAGCTTATACTCAAAAAAGTCGCAAACGCCATTTTGGACTCAATGGAAGTGGTCCTGAGTCCTAATTCGACCATTTGCAAAAAGTTACATTTCGGACCTAAATCCGACTAACGACGCTATATTTAAATAAAATATTTAAATATAAAATCGTAAAATATGCGGGTTGTTACAAATCTCCCTTCTTAACAAAATTACGTCCGCGCAATTCCTAGAGAAGAATTTGTAACAACTACATACTTACATCACCTAAAAAGAAAAGAAAATAAGCTTGAGATAAAAATATATTCTCACCATTGTTAAGCAAAGATAGAAAACCAGGATAGGATCGCTCGATAAACTCTCTGGTTTCCCAAGTACAGTCCTTGTGATTAGCGGACCATTGAACTTTAATGAGCGGCACGTCCTTGTTCCGAAGGTGTCTCACCTCCGAGGCAAGTACACGAATAGGCTGCTGTACAATAGATAAGTCTGGTGAGATCTCAATCCCTTGCAAATCAGGAGAGTCGATAACAGAATCTGATTCTCGAAGACACTTCCGAAGCTGAGAGACGTGAAACACGTTGTGAACACCGGATAGATGAGCTGGAAGTGAAACTCTATAAGCCACAGGGCCAATACGTTCAATAATAGGAAATGGTCCTACAAAGCGAGGAGCCAATTTCCCTGACATACTGAAGCGCATAACCCCTTTCAAAGGAGAAACATGAATGATGAGATCATCAATCGAGAACTCGAGAGGCTTCCTACGGTTATCCGCGTAGGATTTCTGGCGGCTCTGTGCCTCTTTCATTCTCTAACGAATAAGATGAATCTTCTCAGAAGAATCATGAACAAACTTCGAGCCAAGAATAAGCTTCTCCCAAGATTCCACCAACATGAAGGTGATCGACATGGCCTTCCGTATAAGGTTTCGAAAGGAGCCATACCGATATTGGACTAAAAACTATTGTTGTAGGAGAACTCTACAAGGGGTAGATGATCCTCCCAACTACCTCTGAAATCAAGAATACAAATACGGAGGAGATCCTCTAAGATACGATTCACCCGTTCAGTCTGTCCATTAGAATGTGGATGATAAGCTGTGCTGAAATTAAGCTTTGCTCCCAAAGCTTGCTGAAGACTCTGCCAGAAATGACTTGTGAATAAAGGATCACGGTCACTCACAATTGAACTAGGAACACCATGAAGTCTCACGATTTCCTTGATATATAACTTAGCCAAAAGAGAAGCAGTCCTATTAGATTTAATAGGGACAAAATGAGCTGACTTGGTGAGGCGATCAACAATAACCCAAATACTAGAATGGCCCGATCTCGTACGAGGTAGGCCATCAATGAAATCCATCGAAATCTGATCCCATTTCCACAATGGAATCTCTAGAGGCTGAAGGAGACTAGAAGGGCGCTGATGTCCAGCTTTAATACGTTGACAAGTCATGCAATTACTCACATAACTTGCCACATCGCGCTTCATGCCTTCCCAATAATAAAGGCGATGCATATTGGCATACATCTTACTACTGCCAGGATGAATGGTATACTTAGAACGATGACAGTCATCAAGAATGTCATGCCTAAGTGCAGAATCAGAAGGCACAACAAGACGGTTCTTCTTGCGAAGACACCTATGAAAATCAATGCTGAAATCCTACAACGCCTCATCACGGGATTCAGTCTCACAAAGCTGAATAAGATGCATAAGATCAGGATCACGCCGCCGAGCTTTGGCAATACGATCCAATAGAGAGGTTCGAGCTTCCAAACTGAATAATAATAGCAAAGAATCAGAGGATGGAGCTCGATCACGAATATCACAAAAAGATAGAGTCTCAAGAATATCCCATTCGGCAAGCTTCATAGAAACGACAGCTGAATGTCTACGACTAAGCGCATCAGCAACACGATTACCCTTACCAGGGGTATATTGGATATCAAAGTCATAGGAGGCAAGAAACTCGAGCCAACACTGTTGCCTCATATTGAGTTCCTTCTGAGTGAACAAATACTTCAAGGATTTATGATCGGTATAGAGAATGAAGCGCTTGCCTAATAAGTAGTGTCGCCAAATCTTCAAGGCGAAGACAATGGCGGCTAACTCAAGATCATGAGTGGCATAGCGAACTTCATTCGGACACAGTTGCCTAGAAGCATAAGCAACTACCTGATCCTTCTGCATAAGCACGGCACCGAGACCACAACCACAAGCATCGTTGTAGACAACAAGATCTTGATTCCCCTCGGGAACCACAAGAATAGGAGCATTAGTGAGAAGTTCCTTTAATGTCCGGAAGGAAGCTTCACACTTATCGGACCAAATATAACGAATGCCTTTCCGAGTAAGGCTGGTAAGAGGAAGCACAACATGGGAAAAATCCTTAATGAACCGACGGTAATAACCCACCAATCCAAAGAAAATGCGAATCTCATGAACATTCTCAGGCCTCTTCCAATTCGGATAGCTTCGATCTTTGAGGGATCGACAGAAATGCCGTCGGAAGATACAACATGGCCTAAGAACTTAACCTTATTCTCCCAAAAATGGCACTTGGAGAATTTGGCTTTAAGCTGATGGTGACGAAGAGTACTCAAGACAATTCTCAAGTGATTAGCATGCTCAGCTTCAGACTTAGAATAAGCAAGAATGTCGTCAATAAACACAAGGACGAACTTATCAAGATATTCCCGGAATACTCGATTCATAAGATCAACAAAGAAAGCAGGGGCGTTCATCAAACCAAACGGCATAACGAGCCACTCGAAAGAACCATATCGAGTGCAGAAAGCTGTAAGAGGTATGCTATCTTCCACGACTTGGAGCTGGTGAAAACCAGTGGCAAGGTCGAGCTGAGAGAAGACCTTAGCGCCACACAATAGATCGAACATATCATCGATCCTAGGCAACATATATCTATTCCCGATGGTCAACTCGTTAAGCTTGCGATAGTCGATGCAGAGCCTAAGAGTTCCATCAGACTTCTTCACGAAGACGACCGCGGCACCGCACGGTGAAAAAATGGACTGAATCAACTGTTTGGACTCAAGCTTTAAAAGCTGCTTCATGAGTTCCTCATTTTCTTTTATAGACATCCTCGTGGGAGGACGCCCAACTGGCTGCGCGCCTGGAATGAGATCAATGCGGAACTCGATCACCCGCTTGGGTGGCAAACCCAAAACCGGCTCAAAAACATTAGAGAAGTCACAAACAATAGGAATACGAGATATATCATCATCATCTTGTGAGTCAAGAGAATATAAAGCCATTTCGGAATTATCCACATTCCGAAGAACAAGTGATAGCTGAGTAGATGAATCTGGGTGTCGAAGATGTAAAATTCTTTTAGAACAAATAATCCTGGCATCGTATCTCACTAGCCAGTCCATACCCAAAATCATATTAAATCCCAAATAAGAAATAACGTGCAGATTCGCACGAGAAGAAAAGCCACATAAAACAATCTCAACATCATCACAAAGCATGCTAAGGGTTGCGGATCCACCGATAGGATTCGCAATCCTCAATGAAGTAACCATATAAGAAACATCCAAAGACAAATCATCGACGAGCTTTTTCAGCATGAAAGAATGCGAAGCACCCGTATCGAAAAGAACTCGAATACTACGGTCATGAAATAAAATAGAACCTTCCAAAATAGATGGAGATATACCTCTGGGCTAAGAAGAACCTCCAAAAGCCTTAGCAACATAAAGCTTGCCAGACTTGGCATTAGCAGGAATAGTAGGGCAGGAGGAAACATGATGACCTTCCTTCTTGCAATAATGGCAGAAGAGAGGCTTAGGAAAAGCTCGAATCATATGATCAGGAGAACCACAATTGAAACACTTCCGAATGGAAGGTGTTCTAGCAGGAGTTAGAACCAGATTCAACAGGCTGTTTCTTCTTGGAAGGGAAAAATTCCCGCTTATGAAATGGAAACTTCTTCTTATTGGGGTTCTTGCGAACCTCAACATCATCACCACTATCACACTCCTTCTCGATGGCCTCGAGATGAAGTGTTGAATCAACTAACTCCTCAAAAGAAAGCTTAAGCTGGAGCATTAAGGACTTTTTAAGATATTTCTTAAAACCAGAGACAAACTTCATATTCTTCTTATAAGAAGTGATAATGAATTCAAGACCATACTTAGATAAGGCCTCGAATGATGCAACATACTCAGAGACGGAGGACTTCCCTTGCTTCAACTCAAGAAAGCGACGGGCCAATAAAACTTTCTCAGATTCAGGAACCAATTTGAGTTCGAATCATTCCCGAAACTGAGTCCAAGAAAGAACAGACTCATCAAGTTCGGCTATAAGAATCTCGTACCAATCAAGAGCATGCTCTTGTAATAAGCTATAAGTTACAAGAACTTGATCATGGTCAGAAAGATCCATGCGAGAGAAGATACGCTCGCATGTGCGAATCTAAGCTTGGACCTCAAGAACGGACTCGGAGCCTTTGAATGGATTTCCTCCCAGATGAGAAAAATCGTTGCACAGGCGTACAAAGGTAGACTTGCGCGGAGGAGATGCTCGAATAGGAGCTGGAGGCTGAGTGCTCCTAAACAACTCCAAAAACTGATCGGTAGACATGTAAACGCCGTCCGGATGCAAGCCGCTGGATTTCCCAGCATCCGAGCGTCGTCCCCTGCCTCTTCTGGCCATTAGCTGAAAGATAAGATAAAGATTATTCACAAGGTAGACATCATTAATTCAAACATGGAATACTACGGAATAAAATTCATTCCTAGACATATTCCCAAAATCCTATCTACCCTAAAGGCACAGAAAGAAATAAGGCACGATGATTCAAAGATTCGTAACATTCGTACTACCCTTTGATGTACCGTAATATGTGTCTCTGTTCTATGTTTATCATATTTTGTTCTGAACTCAACTCTGATACCAAGCTGTGACGCCGCACTCCGAGACCCACATTAGCAAAGAGTATTACAAGTTAACACCATCTGCTAATACGGAGAATAGAGCTGGATATGAGCAACCATCTATAGCCTTGTCTTAATTATCTATCGAATACGCCGACAATTGCCACTTCTTTCTCAAATGGATCGACATATCCAATAAATACTTAATACAAAGCCATAGGTGGCTAAAGGATCTATCAGAATAAAATATAACAACTCAAACGTAATACACATCACAGAACAGTAGATCATCACATACACTTACACATATACAAATACATTACAGAGTTTACAAAATGATACATGTCAAGTGGTAAAGCAAACCACGATATACAGTCTAGTCAAAAGAATACATATCAGGGTTACAACCAAAAAGGACTACACAAAAAGCTATACAAAAAGGAGCTAGCAGAATAGTCCATACGGAAGCAAAATAGGCTAAGTCCAATGTACCTAACCTGAAACATCTCGGTCTGACCCGAGTATAAAATACATGGGTCAGTCTAGCTAAACAAATCAGTTAGATAAACTAAATGATAATGAACATACAAGGTCATAAAATACCACAAATATCTCCAACAGAGATAACCAGATCATCTAACAGAAGATGAATCATAACAAGCCTCACATCATATGCAACTCAAATAAACCAAGGATGTCATATCCTAAAACAAGCCAAAAGGGCAAATAAAAAATACCAATAAAGGTAACACAAGTTTCCACAAGGTAATCGCTATATATCGTGTGGTTCAAAGGACCTACACCGAAGGGCGATACACTAGGGAAATATAATTGTCAAAGAAACAAAAGATGCTCGAGCTCAGTACTGTATAACAAAGATCCACCAACCCGAAGGCACAAACCCAAATATCACTCGAGCGATGACGAATGACCAACTCCAAAAGTGATACTATAAGGCAACAAACCGAAGCCGAAGGTACAAACCCGAAGGCAACATACCCGAAGGCAACAAACCCCGAAGACTCAAGCCCGAAGGCAACAAACCCAATATCTCCTGAGCGGTGACGAATGACCAACTCCATAAGCGATACTATAGGGCAACAAACCGTAGTGGCGAAGGTCCGGAGACCCAGTACTGGACACCACTGACTGGCAGAATGTGTCACAACTCTCAGAAAGGAACCCGAAAAATGTTAACGTGAGTCCTATACCACACGTTCGCACTAAACGGTTTACTAACCGTTAATCAATTTCACACTCAAAGCAGTACAAAGTTGACCTCATCTCATCGGTAAACCAGGCCCAAAGGTCAAAACGGTCAAACGAATAGATTAGGAATTAACTGAAAAGATAAACCCACGTGTTCATAGCACGCGTTTTATTTAATCATTTAATTCTCTTCCCTCTTCGCTCGAAGTGCAAAATTGTGTGTGTTTTATATAGAAATTATAAATTGGAGAAACGAGCTTTTAATACAATTTAAAACGACCATTTTATAAAAACCCGTGTACGAAATCTGAAAAGGAATCATCAAAGTCAAAAATGCGATAACAACTAATTGGATCGACACGAATCGATCGAAATTGGAAACCAAAGCAAATAAATAAATTGGGCTGAGACAAGCAGGTCAGTCGACTGGACCAGGGGGTCAGTCGACTGGGCCAGTGCCTGGAAACTTTATGTTTCCAGGTCAGTCGACTGACCTAGGGTGTCAGTCTATTGACACAGGGGTACGCAAATTTCTGCACCAGGGTCAGTCGATTGGCCCAGAAGGTCAGTCGACTGATACAAACCCAGGAAAATTCCTGGGTTCTGGTTCAGTCGACTGACCTACTGGTTCAGTCGGCTGAACCTACTACCAGAGCAGAATCAGCCTAGCCCCCTTTGGGGGCAAAATCAATCACACGGATGGAGGCAAACGAACGAGCAACTACGACTGAGGATTTACGCCAAACGACAACCCAGCCTTGTATGGCCCTCCGAAACACTCCACTAACGCGTTTAAACATCAAAGATTGGATTTTCACAAAAATTGGATTTCAAAAACCCAAAATTGGACAATTCACCAAATCGAAAACAAATGAACATGAAT
This sequence comes from Allium fistulosum, assembly GCA_030737815.1. Classification (NCBI taxonomy): domain Eukaryota; kingdom Viridiplantae; phylum Streptophyta; class Magnoliopsida; order Asparagales; family Amaryllidaceae; genus Allium; species Allium fistulosum. The sequence continues at coordinate 1,306,984,474 of CM060904.1, read as the reverse complement.
AGATGTTAGGAATTCTTACCCAACCACAACAAAAGCTATAGGCTTAGATGTGAGTTCCAAAAACTCACCTTTTAACTCTAAAACAAAGATGAGAAGCTCAAATGCAAAGAAAAGATCAACCACTCTTCACTTCTACTCTACAAGCTCCAATCTAAGATCAAAACAAGTATTTCCTAAATTAGGTTATAGGAAATTTCTGAAATTGGAGAGAGAGAGAGACGGAGAAGGTGAAAAGAAGGCTTACCTAAGCTTCTCTTTGATTTTGGAGCAAGAATTTGAGTTTGCAATTGAATCTAGGGCTTGGAATTTCTATTTCCCATTCTTTTCCCCCATTTTCAGTTGAGCTTGAGTTTCTAGGAAATGAAATGAGTGAATGGAGAGGAGAGGGGGCTGAGTTAGGGTATAGGATGAGTTGGGTGAAACCCAAACCCAAAAGCCCAATTAGAAAATAGCCAAATTCAACTCACTCCAAACATATCGAAGCTTATACTCAAAAAAGTCGCAAACGCCATTTTGGACTCAATGGAAGTGGTCCTGCGTCTTAATTCGACAGTTTGCAAAAGGTGACATTTCGGACCTAAATCCGACTAACGACGCTATATTTAAATAAAATATTTAAATATAAAATCGTAAAATATGCGGGTTGTTACAGTTACCATGGCCGAAAATGATAATGAGAGTGGCAAGTGACTTTAACATGAATATATGTATGTATGTATGTATGTATGCATCATCTATGTATGTATGTATGTGTGTGTGTGTATGTATGTATGTATGTATGTGTGTGTGTGTGTATGTATGTATGTATATTGAATATACATTTAAATGAAGTCGACACCTTTTACCTTAGAAATCAAGCCGATAGTCGATCGCATTGTTTATTTGTTGTTTCCTCTATGAATCTTTGTTTTCCTCCACGGTTGCAGGTTGAAAAGCTGTCACTTTAGCTTCATTAGAGATCATTGAGGGCAGAGGTTGTGTGGATTAACTGTTGAGAGAAAATAATTAGAGGCCATATATTCGTAGCCAAAGAGATACCAAATATCTCCTTCTTTCTCTCAAACCCAAAATGACTAGGTCTTCATCCCTCATTCACAAGGAAAGGGTCTGCTACGTAGCGAGTGAAATGGGAAAATTTCAAAAAAATTCACTATTTGATCTTAGTGGGATTATAAAGTCTAATTTAAATTTATTTCATATTTTTTAATTAATCATATTTAGTTATTTGAATATGTCATATACATATTCAAAACACCACATGATAACATAAAGATGTATAAGCATGTGTATAATTATAATTACACACATATATGAATATTGGGATTTATATTCGTTGTATACACGTGTATATTATACTTACGTATGCATGTGACAAATTCTCATGCATATCGAGAATATAAATGCTAAGTATATATATATATATGTCTAATTATACTACAATATATTTATATGGTTGTATACATATATTAATAGTACCATATATATATATATATAGTTTAGACATATATTTGATATATGTAATACCACTTATGTGTGTATGTTTGAAACAAATCTATACAGTTAAAAGAAGATATATACAAACATATACGAGGGCTCGGTGTTAAAGAGAAAATGAAATAGGTAAATATAAGATCGAGTTCTAATCAAATGACTGTCCGAAAGGAAAAAAGGAGTTGGCAATATACTTAAATAATTCCACCTTTCTCTTTTACCAGTTTCCAATTAAATCAAGATCTAATCTGTAAAGGAAAAGTAATTACAAAATTATCCATAATAAAATTTAAGCACTAAAATTTGAAATTAAAGTAATACATAAATACATATAAACAAAATCACCTTTAAAACATGGTCATAATTAAGATTGCAAGAAGAACTGATCAATCAGAACATTCCACACGTATGCGTGTGCGTGTGCGTGTGTATTTTATAAGAATCAACTAAAATTTAACTTTCAAATATACTTGATTGAATAATGAAAACATAAAATTATTTTGTTCGAAATCAGAATTAGCTTAACCAAATGATTGATTCAAGATGTTTCAATGTTTCAACAACAATTTGATGCTTATGTAGAACTAATTATTTTAAATAAAATTTATGAAATATACATATGTATATGCATATTTATTGCAATCTAAACAAACATACATCAACAATCTATTTCTCTTAAATATGTATAAAGAATTGGTTTCATGCTTTATAATGACAATGCACAAGCAATTTTTAATCAAATCTAATAAGTGGAAATAGAATATTCACATATACATGAATTGTCGATCAAGGTTGAACATCATAAATGAATAATATAAAATAGAATTTGAACCTGAAAAGATCTTGCCTTTTGTAACACTTGGATTTGCAAATCGTCCCCTAGAACGCTTGATTTACCACTCGGTCTAGTTAGAATTGAATAAACCACCTTGTTTGATTTAATTTAATTTTAGGTATAAAAAATTCAGCAATGGCAAAGAGAAGGGGACTGCTATGGATGGGAGAAAGAAGAAAAGAAATCAAGGGAAAAAATGAATAAGAAGATTTGTTTTAATGAAAGAATAATAACCTTTCTATTCTCTTTTAAAAACTTCCTCTTTTAATTCTCAATTGACTCTAGATATAATATCTAGATTATTTACTTTCCCATATGGCTGACCAAACATGGTCCATTTATCGACAAAACAATTTCAAAATCGATTAAATGATTATAGACATTTAAAGGTCGTTCAAATGTATATCGATATCGTATATTGATATGTGTATATTTAACTTTTATATACAAATTCAAATAATTATTTACAACACCCAAAACATCAAATAAAGTTAATAATAATTATTTCTTAAATATTAATTAATTTAATCAATTTATAACACTTTATAAAATAATTAAATCATGTAGTTTTATGGAGAATTCACAAATGCTGTTGCATGACTTAGAGGTGTGAATTCAATCGACAATTAATATTAAACAATTAAAATATTAATGTTCACACGTTGCCTTAGCTAGTGATGTGAAAGTTTAGCTGAATTCATCGCTTACATCCCCTTTTAGTAGAATCATATTTTTATATTAACTTAGGCGGTACTAATGATGATAATAATTTACACACGTTCTTTTCGTCAACACCATATAACATTTGGATGTATTAGCTATGTACTGGTCAAAACTCCAGCATTATCCACATTTAACTCAATTAGTCCATAAAAATTTCCTTGGTTCAATAATAACATTTATTATTAACTGTTCTGCATTAGTTAGAAATTTTGACTTTGAGTTGATAAGAGTTGACCGTGATACTAACCTCATACAATTGAGAAGATGAATTATCTATTGAATGGTGTATACAGACACACATTTCCTTTGCATTTTGACTGATAGTCAAACTATTTAATTTCTCTATCAAAATATTTGATCAATTATGATGCTTGTTGAATGAAACTGTCATATCAGTTTTTGGATCTTATCCAACGCTTACAAACTCATCTATCACTCCCACTAATGTCGTGACATTTTGGTTATCATGTGCAAACAGTCTATTCTAAAACATTATTCAGAATTCCTGCTTCATTAAATATATACTAAAATTCAAGGTCATATTAGATGATAATTTTGAGAGTAAAATTTGAACTAACTCAAGCACAATGATTGATGAGTTTTCTACACTAATTTCTACAACTAAAATTTACGAGGTTATTCTCCTTAATGTTTCTTACTACATTCCAACTGCATTGATTTTCCTTTTAAAGTCACACCTACGGCTAATGGATCACATCCCTTTGGGTACAACTATCAGTATCATATTTCGATAACTTATTTGGAATCTATTTTGGATTTAAGCATCATTCCATATGGTAGATTCTATACTCTTCATAGATTACTGACAGTCGAGGAGATTAGTATCACTAACAATCCATTTTTTTGACATTGATAAGAAACTCATAGTTTCTCTTTAATATGTGATAATTCTTTTTAGACATTCTAATGAGTCGTTTCCAATTTAAGCTTGGTAAATTATTTCATCTTAAATAACCAGTTCTATGTTCGAGTCATTGGATCGTATCCAATAATTACGTAAAACTAATTTTATTTTGAGTTGGCTAAACTTGTGTTCATAACATAAATTAGTCAACCACTATTGATCAGTCCCAAACTCCTTTGGAGTGATCTACACAAGTGAATTTTACGTGCAGCCACTTGACTCATACAACCTACAAACTTCTTGACCTGGAACATGTAGGGTTTATCACCAACTCATATCTTATATGATTTCACAATTAATGTACGTACTTATTATTAAGTACATATCCTTATAGAAAGAAGTTTACATAACTTCACTTATCAACAATCGTACTTTATCCAATAAAGTCCGATTATATGGATACATTGTTATGCATCACACAGAGGAGTGACTTTGAGATTGAATTTTATCCGATGTAGGTACTTTTGGAACTCCTTCCAATATAATGACTTATTCAATCAAATTGAATTATTATTTTTCCTTTGCATGTTATGTTTGCTACTTTTGTTTTAAATTATGTTAACTTATCAAATATATACTACTTATGGAACAAATACACATATACATGTATGTGACGGTTCATCAATGAATTTAAATATTTAAGTGAATTCATTTGGTATTATTTGACCTTCGATTTTATATCTATATGTATTAATATGAAGAGTTCATTAACTCTTTTGTCTCTCCCACTAAATGGGTGCTTAGCACTTAATCCTTGAGGTACAATTCACGTACATGTGTTTCATAATCATATGATTTAAAGAATTATTCCTTTAAGATACAACTTAGTCTATATTCCCAAAGATAATTGTTAAAATTTAGATGCTTTATATTATGTAGATCAACAAATACCACTATTTTAGATTTATTTTGCAGTAAACATTAACCATATGCATAACAAAATAATACTATATATATATGTTTTTCTGCTTTTTAACCAAGCTATATCTTGATGGGTCAGAACCATTAAATGATCGTAAATGAACTAAAGTCTTGAATTACAACCCTGAAAACCAAAATCCAAGTAAAGCCCAAAGAATCAATATAGAATCTTGCCTGCCACTTGAAGATAATTAACACATTCTAGATAACTCAAGCGGTGAAGAGCAAAGTTGGATAAAGCAATCACAAGTGTCAAGTCGGTATCGAGTTGAACCCCACAACTCGATATCGAGTCATGAAATGATGACTCGGCATGCATTCAAGAGGATTGAAGACCAAAACCGAAACAAAGTGCAAAGCCAAGAGAAGTCATAAGTTGGCACCAACTTGTGAGCCTTAACTCGATACCGAGTTAATAAATCAAATGCCGAGTTGGCCATGATCTTTTTCTAGAGCCTCCTTCCAGACATAGAACGTGTGGAGAAGGTTTTGGACCTTATTTCATTGATCTTCGTCTATAAATATAGGGGCGCACAAAAATAAGATCCTTTTCTTTCTTTTTGAATTAATTGATTTTTCCCTGATACTCTATTGGATTCTTACCCGACTTGTAAACAACCGAGTTGTAAAATCACACTGGTAAAGAAACCTAAACATCATTACAAAGTTGAAGTGGACATGTGGCGGAGTATTTGCTAAACCACCATAAATTATCTTGTGTTATTTACCTCATTTTACACTTATTTCTCATTATAATCGCTGCTTACTGCTTGTTTGGACATTTTTTCCACTTTTGATGTAAACATTTTGGTGCTTTCACTGAGAAATCTCAAAATTCTTACTCTTTGGATATATCTTGAACCTTTGGATTGTTATAATCCATGAGTTAAATCTAAAAGTTGTTATTGGAAGATCCGTGATTACTTAGATTTCCACAAAATCTGTCATCGAATCCAAGAAAGCTTGGCACCCAAAAATGCCAAAGAGAAATCAACCGTGTCAAGACCCACCAACAACACAAAGAACAAAGGTTCTCAACATGAAAAATCAACCCGTTGTTGTTGAAATTCCGAATGCATCAAAAGTGGTAACCGGGGTAAATTTGGATAGGACGATGCTTGAAATTAACAACAGGCTATTAGGCAGCCAGAATGCTACTGTGAAGCAAATGAAGGAAAGCATCGATCTAATGATTTAGCAACTGTAGAGACGTAAGAAGAGTCATAAGGAGTTATCCTTTTTAGAACAAAGGAAGATAGTTTGTATTCATTGGATATAAATGGGAGGGATGGAAAACAGAAGATGAAAAGAGGGAAAGCTGGGACTTCGAAAATGGGAACCGGAAAAACTAAAGTTGAGAAATCTCAACTGGGTATTGATGTTTACTCCACAAATCGGTACTGATTTAACACCCTAAGATGATGAGTTGCAGAATGTAGCTAGTGTTGATACTAAACAGTTAGCCGGTGGTCAGAGTGGTGGTATTCAAATAACTAATGTTGAGCCATCGCAAAGAAAATGTAGAAGTCGAAGGACTGGACGAACGGTTCTCCCAAAGACAGAAGAATCTAGATGTCATAAAAATAATCAAGAGCATTTGCAGAGACAAACACTCATGGTAGGCCCTAATGAACGTCATCCATTCGATCCAATAGATCTAGTGTATCTTGTTGATATGGTGAGGAAGTTTGTGAATGTGAATCGGCATAAAAGTAACGAGGAACGGGATTCGTCGTCTAGTAGGCGCCCATTCACTAAAGACATTTTGCTGGAGGATTATCCAAAGAGATTTTTCATGCCCATGATGCCATCATACAATGGAACAACTGATTCGAGATAACATCTTTTAAAGTATGAATGGATCATGAATAGTGCTAGGGCAATGGTGCCATGTGATGTTAATGTTTCCCAATATTTCTTGAAGGAGTGGCTAGGATGTGGTTCACTCAGCTCGCGCCGAGATCCATATCTTCGTTTGACCAACTGGTTAGGAAGTTTGTAGAGCGGTTTCGACTTCACACTACTCGACCAAAGGACATGATGTCCTTATCAAGCATTTTTAGAGTCTCGGAGAGTCTTTGAAGATCTGAGTAGATTCAACACCATTGGGACTGAAGTAACCAATACCAAGGAAGATATTATGCTGATGGCATTGATTAGAGGAATTCATCCAGATACCGATTTTGGTAAGTGGTTGATGATGAAGCCACCACCGACCATAGAAGAGTTCTACTAAAAAGCAACCCAATTTCTACACTTGAAAGAGGCAGATAAGGTCGTTCAAAAGGCCGGTGGAAGATCATCAACCAATGTTGTGCAGTGCAACATCAAGGTGAAGCAAACTTGTGAGAGTGCTGATAACATTGCCGTTAATGTTAGAAACAAGAATAATAATTAGAGGAGAGTCAACCAGGGAATTAGAGGTAGAAAAATAGTCTTTAAGAAACGTCCGAGGTATCCAAAACATGAAAATTATTCCTCATTGAATGAAACCATAGAGAACATTTACCTTGCCACATAAGGCATTGAAAATTAAAAAATTGGCTCGGAGGGAGTCAATTAAATGAGGAAAGATATCTGCAAAGTATTGTCACTTCCATAGGATCCATGGGCACAAAAGAAATGAGTGCCAACATTTATGGGATATAATTGAAGATCTGATTAGGAAGAAGAAACTTCAACAGTATGTGAAGGACCCGCAGGATGATGGGCAAGTGAACAATGAATCTTAGAGGCAAGTGGCCCAATTGAGATAGGCTAGACCTAGTGAGGAAGGAACCAAGTAGCCTAGAAGGATACCCATGATTAATATCATTGCTGGTGGACCTCATCCGATCGAGAAAAGATGGACCAAGAGGAGAGATATAGAAGACATTAAAACATGTTGTGCAGGCGAGTTGCTTTGCTATAGAAGATGGAGCTCCAACAAAATAACTAAGGTAGATGACCGATGATATTGTGTTCAAGGATCGTCATGCACATGGGGAGAGGCGCCGACGCTTGACCCCATAGTGATGATGGTCGTGATTGGGCCAGGTTATGTGAAACGATTTCTCGTTGATTGTGGGAGCTTGCTTAACATTTTGTTCAAAAAACTTTCGATCAAATGAGGATGGATGGGCAGGGTCTAAAGCCATGTTAATCTCATATTCAAGGGTTTACTAGAGAGGATACAGAACCTATTGGTTATGTTGATTTATCAATGGAGATTGGTGAAGGTGATCGTAAAAGAGTGTGGGTGCACATCTTTATTGTGATTGATACATATTCTTCTTACAATGCTTTCTTGGGCCAACTGGCCCTTACCAGTGTCACGGTGGCCTTGGCCTCGTGGTGTTTAATGATGAAATTTCCTATGGAGAATATGGTATGAGCCATCCAGAGAGATTAGAATACTAGACTTGAGTGCTACATCGTGGAGCTCAAAGAAGCGAGGCGACATGAGAAGGGAAAAGGTACAGAGAAGACTCTCTGTGTCAAGACGACTGACGCATAGCAACCACTTCCTAAGCCTGGACATCACCACATAGTAAATTTTACAAAACTATAGATCTAAGGAAAGAGCTAGAGGTGCGAGGGCAGCCCCAACCGAGTTGACGATTAACATCCTGATCGATGAGGATAACCCTACTCGGGTCCTAAAGTCCAGATCTCAGCTTGACGTAAAAGTGAAGAAGGAGTTAGTAGGGTTTCTCTGTGAAAACCTGGATGTGTTTTCCTGGATTCACATTTGGAGATAGTGTGCCATACATCAAATGTGAACCCACAATGCCCTCATGTAAAGCAGAAGAGGCACAGATTGGGTCTAGAGCGATCCACTGCATTAAAAGAAGAAGTGGATAAGCCAAAGGCTAATGACTTCATCTGCGATGCTATATACCCCCAATGGGTATTGAATCCAATGGTAGGCAAGAAGCCTAACGGAAAATAGAGAACATACATCAATTATTCACACTTGAATAAAGCGTTCCCAAAAGACAACTTTCCACTGCCGAAGATTGACCAACTAGTGGACTCAACTGCGGGACATGAACTATTATCCTTCATGGATGCATATTTCAAATACAATCAAATAGCAATGCATGTTTCATATGAAGACCACAACAATTACATTACTGACTTGGGACTGTATTGTTATCGAATAATGTCGTTCGGTCTGAAGAATGCTGAAGCTACCTACCAACGATTGGTGAATTTAATGTTCAAAGGTCAAATGGAGCGAACAATGGAGGTTTATTTGGACAACGTTCTAGTGAAGTCACATCAATCGATGAACCACATGCGCGAGCTTTAGGAGATATTTGATGTGCTTTGGAAGTACGAGATGAGGCTTAATCCATTAAATATTTTTTCGGAGTCACATCATGCAAATTTTTGGGTTTCATAGTAAACTCAAGGGGCATATAAGCTAATATGGAGAAGATTAAAGATTGAAAGATGTGGAAGCCCCAAGACAATAAAGGAAATGCAGAGCTTGAATGGAAAGGCCTTTGCATTGAGTCGATCCATCTCAAAAGCAATAGATAAATGCGTGTTGTTCTTTAATGCCCTCAAGAAAGAGAGAGGGAAGATTTTATGGATGGAGGAATGTTAGAAAGATTTCATGGCCTTGCTCGATTACATGGAGAAACTACCATTCTTATCAAAGCCTTTGGAAGAAGTGACTTGTTCATGTACTTGGCAGTGTCAGTTCACACACTGAGCGTGGCCCTATTACATGGATAATCCAAAATCCAAAGGCCCGTGTATTACATTAACAAGCAGTTCACTAGAGCAAAGAAGAAGTATCAGAAGTTAGAGAAGCTAGCTAACTGTTTGTTGATCACTTCGTGGAAGTTGTGGCCATACTTCTAGGCTCACTCGATAAAATTATTGATTGATCAACCCTTGAGACAAGTGTTTCATCGACCCGAGACTTTGGGAAGGTTAATGAAATGGAACATCGAGCTAATCCAATATGATATAACCTACCATCCTAAGAGGGCAGTACGAGAATAGGCGTTGGCCGATTTCATTGTCGAGTTTACCATCCAGGATGGAGAAGCGGAGGAAGATGTGGTTTAACTTGCTCAGTGAACACTATACATAGACGGAGTGTTCAATGAACATAGCCTTTGGGCGGGAGTGATCTTAGTAACCCCAAAGGAACGAACAATCTGCCATACATTGAAGCTTGAGTTTCCCACAACGAATGGTGAAACTAAGTACGAAGCGCTAATCGTGGGGCTCAAGATAGCAAAAGAATTGGGAGTCAAAGCATTGCATATATACAACACCAATTAGTGGTATATCTGGTGAAGAAGGAATTTCAGACTAAGCGAGTGAGACTTGCCCTTACTTGATGAAGGTTTTAGAACTGTTGAATGACATCGAATATTACATGATAACGCACATTCCCAGGGAGGAGAACGCGAAAGTTGATTCATTATCCAATCTAGCCTACACTAGAGATGCATAGCTCACAGGATTGGTTCTAGTGGAGGTTTTATCAGCTCCAAGCATCGACCAAAGGGATGTATATTGGATCTTGGAGGTCAAAGTGGAAAAGGAGCCGTGGATGACTCCGATTAAGGAATATTTAGGAACTCTCCTGAATGGGAAAAATGAACGAAGGAAACTTCTATGAAAAGTACAATACTTTATTATCGAGGAAGGAGTGTTATATAGGAAAGGATTCTCCGTTTCCCTACCACGATGTGTCACCAAGGAAGAAGCCAAGAAGATTCTGGCCGATGTGCATGGCGGGAGCTGTCGCGATCATACCGGGGGCAGACTTTGGCAAGGAAGATTCTTTGATGTGGATACTTTTGGCCGACAATCAACCGAGATGCGGTTGATTACATTAGAAAGTGTGACGGGGACCAAAGATTTGCATAGATTCTTAGAGCCATATCCGCAAAGCTTACACAAATGGTCAATCGATGGCTATTTGTAGTTTGGGGACTTGATATAATTATCGTGCTACCGATGTCCAAAAGAGGAGCGAACTATTCCATTATTGTAGTTAATTGTTTCAAAAAGTGGGCCGAAGTGGAACCATTGGCCATGATCACTATGAAAAAGTGATCATCTTTGTGGTGAACAACATCATATGCCGATTTGGAGTTCCTTAGAAGATTATTGTTAGCGCCAAAATTGGTCACTAACCCCCAAATCCAGATGAAAGCACCAAATACCAGTCACAGCTCAGAGATAGAATGTACGTAGAGAGTAATAATATGAAGAACAGTTAAAACTGAAATGAAAGCAGTAAAGAACAACAGATTTTATAGTGGTTCGGCTAACTCCGGCCTACGTCCACTCCAGAAGTTTGCTTTTTATTGCTGTAATAATCGATTACCGTTACAAAATGGCAGAGTTGCCTTAGCCTTAGAAAAGAGAAAGTAAGAGAGCAGAAAGAAGATCCCCCATCTGGAGACCCACATGTTGTATTTATAGGCAAAACCAGGTTGTTGGGCCTCCTGAGTAGTTTGGGCCCATCAAGGTCATAGCCGAACCCTACTTCATTATGCCGAACGTTGGGAGGTGCGAGGTACCGAGGTATGGAGGTGCGAGGTACAGAGGTATGGAGGTGCGAGGTACCGAGGTATGGAGGTGCGAGGTACAGAGGTATGGAGGTGCGAGGTACCGAGGTATGGAGGTGCGAGGTACCGAGGTATGGAGATGCGAGGTACCGAGGTATGGAGGTGCAAGGTGCAATGCCAAGCGAGGTGAGGTATGCCGAACGACCCATCCAATGCCGAACGCTCCCTAATGCCGAACGATCCATCCAATGCCGAACGCTCCCTAATGCCGAACGATCCATCCAATGCCGAACGATCCCTAATGCCGAACGATCCATCCAATGCCGAATGAGATTTATGCTGAGCGCTCCATCCAATGTCGAACGATACTTAATGCCGAACCTCCTTCATGCCGAACCATGTCTGATGCCAGAACAGTTTCTAATGCCGAGAGCCCATCATGCTGATCGATCTCTAATGCCGAGCGCTTCTAAATGTCGAGCGCTCCTGGATGTCGAGCACTACTGAATGACGAGTGCTCCTGGAATGCCGAACCACTCATGTATGTCGAACGCTCTATGTATGCCCAGTACTCTTGAATGCTATTCGAACGTGAATAGTGAATGCCAGATGAACTATTTGTGTCGAACTTCCATCATGCCGAACCATTGGTCATCCTTTATCCAATCATATTTCCATCTTCCAAGCACGTTGCGTCACCCATCCATCCAGTCGACTGAATCCATCGTACTCTAGCCTCGACGAACATGTAGTTGATTAAGTTAAACCCGTCTGTCCGCGGCCTTGCCAAAAGGCGGGTTAACACTTGCCCCCCAAAACATGCCTTGCTTTGAAAGGTGTGTTTTGAATAGCCTCAAGTCCAATATCCTAAGTATGTATGTTATCCACATCCATACTTTCCGATTCATAATCCAATCCATTACCAAGCCATCTTATCCGAGTGCCACGGCCATATCCTGATCCATTTCCGCGACTGTTCCGAGTCAATGTCTGATTCCTATCCAGTAACCAAGTCCTTATCCAATTCCACATCCATCTGAACCCGACTACCGAGTTCCAATCCATCCATATCCAATAACCTATAACCATATCTGTGACCTCTCTGGGTCGATATCCAAATCCGGGACCGCTCCGGGTCCTTGTCCGAATCCTTAGCTATTCATAGCCAATATCTAAATCCGTAACCTCTCCGGATTCTTGCCAAGCGCAATCCACACTTGACGACCTATTGTTAAGTAATTCCATGGTGTTCATGGTTCAGTGTCCCTGAACGTCGAATAATACCGTGGCTTAAGTCCTAAGCCGAATCCTGGTCACTCCGGACCCTTGCCGAGCATTGTCCATACTCGACGACCTGAAGTAGTAATCGATAACCTGGGGCCTAAGTCCTAGGCCGAATCCTGGTCTCTCTGGACCCTTGCCGAGCATAGTCCATACTCGACGACCTGAATAAGTCGATTTGCCATGCTTGGACAAAGCGACTTACCCCTTGCCAGGTATAATCCATACCTGACGACCGTTTACCAAAAACCAGATAAAATCCAATCAAAAGCCAATCCGAAATTCAGATCAAATCAAAAAAACAAAAATCCATATCAAAAATCCAAACCAATATCCAAACCAGAAAACAATCATCCAAATAAAAGTCCAAACCAAGAAACAAACAAAACCAGAAGTTCAAACCAAGAAAACGAGCAAAGCAGGGAGTTCAAACAAAACTCCAAAACCAAACCAGGAAAAGCAAATGTCTAAGCCAAAAAAGAAAAAGCAGATTTCACAAACTAGAGCGTCGCGGTTTATCGTCATCTCAGAGCATGCCTAGGGGCTATCTCCGTCCCCGTACATGAGTAAGTGACTTGGCCGTTTGCCCAGAGTTTGCTACTTTTTCCAAACCATCAAGATTAGTTAATGACCAATCGGCCACCATTCTTACCGGCATTTTGTTGCGTGGTGTTACCGGGAATTCCTCCATGAATTGGTTTAGCATATCCTGGTGGTGTGCCCCCGAGCCTAGGTCCTTCCAGATTGATAGTCGTCTGCCGATTAGGGGCTGCCCCCTGCTGAGTCACTTCATCAGCCTGCTGGTTGAGTCCCTCTGGTCCAGGTCCAAGAACTTGAGTGCCTGCAGTTCCCGATTGTCCAAATTGCCTAAGAAGAGCCTGCATCATCTCCTCTTGTCGTTTCATCATCGCTTCCAACTCCTCTCTAGTGATGTAGATCGATGTTTGACGTACTCCATTTCCAGAGGAAGCCTCTTGACTTCCCTCCTGATTGCTCCTTTCTGTCACTTGCTTCCTCGCTGATGGTCTAACCATTGCTTCCTAAAATCCAAGTTCCTAGCTTCAGAATTCCTGAGTTCAGCTCTCAGTGAAAGCACCAAAGTGTTAGTGCCAAAATTGGTCACTAACCCCCAAATCCAGATGAAAGTACCAAATACCAGTCACAGCTCAGAGATAGAATGTACGTAGAGAGTAATAATATGAAGAACAGTTAAAACTGAAATGAAAGCAGTAAAGAACGACAGATTTTATAGTGGTTCGGCTAACTCCGGCCTACGTCCACTCCAGAAGTTTGCTTTTTATTGCTGTAATAATCGATTACAGTTACAATGGCAGAGTTGCCTTAGCCTTAGAAAAGAGAAAGTAAGAGAGCAGAAAGAAGATCCCCCATCTGGAGACCCACATGCTGTATTTATAGGCAAAACCAGGTTGTTGGGCCTCCTGAGTAGTTTGGGCCCATCAAGGTCATAGCCGAACCCTACTTCATTATGCCGAACGTTGGGAGGTGCGAGGTACCGAGGTATCGAGGTACGGAGGTGCGAGGTACCGAGGTATGGAGGTGCGAGGTACCGAGGTATGGAGGTGCGAGGTACAGAGGTATGGAGGTGCGAGGTACTGAGGTATGGAGGTGCGAGGTACCGAGGTATGGAGGTGCGAGGTACCAAGGTATGGAGGTGCGAGGTATGGAGGTGCGAGGTGCAATGCTGAGCGAGGTGAGGTATGCCGAACGACCCATCCAATGCCGAACGCTCCCTAATGCCGAACGATCCATCCAATGCCGAACGCTCCCTAATGCCGAACGATCCATCCAATGCCGAACGCTCCCTAATGCCGAACGATCCATCCAATGCCGAACGAGATTTATGCCGAGCGCTCCATCCAGTGTCAAACGATACTTAATGCCAAACCTCCTTCATGACGAACCATGTCTGATGCCGAACAGTTTCTAATGCCGAGCGCCCATCATGCTGATCGATCTCTAATGCCGAGCGCCCATCATGTTGATCGATCTCTAATGCCGAGCGCTCCTGGATGTCGAGCGCTACTGAATGACGAGTGCTCCTGGAATGCCGAACCACTCATGTATGTCGAACGCTCTATGTATGCCGAGTACTCTTGAATGCTATTCGAACGTGAATAGTGAATGCCAGACGAACTATTTATGTCGAACTTCCATCATGCCGAACCATTGGTCATCCTTTATCCAATCATATTTCCATCTTCCAAGCACGTTGCGTCACCCATCCATCCAGTCGACTGAATCCATCGTACTCTAGCCTCGACGAACATGTAGTTGATTAAGTTAAACCCGTCTGTCCGCGGCCTTGCCAAAAGGCGGGTTAACAATTATCACTGACAACGGAACACAACTTGAAAGTGTTGAATTCAAAGATTTCTGCAAAAAAATATCGAATTGAAAAAATCTTTGCAGTTGTAGCACAACCACACATGAATAAATAGGTGGATATAGTTAATAAGATCGTTAAATCCATTATGAAGAAGCGATTAACGAAGGCCAAGGGAAACTAGGTAGATGAATTACCCATAGTACTATGGGCTTACCAAACGACTCACAAGTCCACGACCAGTCATACTCCACTTATTTTGGCCTATGGATAAGAGGCTGTGATTCCAATTAGCTTGGAAGTTCCTTATCATTGAAGAACTCACTACGATCAAAAGATGAATGAGAAACTCTTGCTTGAGTGCTTTGACATGATCAATGAGAAGAGAGAAGAAGCCGATTTGAGGGTAGTTGCTCATCAGAAATAGTAGCACGATAATTTAATGCCAAGGTCAGGAACCGGACTTCAAGATTGGAAACCTTGTTTTGAAACGAGTCTTTCCGAGTCTGGAGAACTTGGCCAAAACTAGGAAGGTCCCTTTTCAATCGAACATAAGCTTGGAGACGGAACTTTCAAGCTGACGATTACTGATGGGATTTCAATTCCAAGAGCATGGAATAGCAAGCACTTGGGATGCTATTTAACTTAGATATGTCTTTGTAAATATCTGACTAGACTTTGATGTAATAAGGCAGAGTCTTCCATTCTTGTGTCTATAAAAGGAATTGGCTTTAGGGATCGATGAAACTGTATTCTCAATTTCTTGACTTTCTTCCACGTAAACAACACCCAAATTAATTATTCTATTTTTTGAAAATGCAGATATCTAGGTACCCAAAGATAGATATCGACAGACTCCCATGATCCATGATCGGATCGCAGGAGTATGATCATGCTAGGTTGGATCATGACAATTATCCCTATACCTCTAAACTTTGACAATTTCGCGGAGATAGGCAAGGTCTAAGACCATAACCTGGCAGAGAAAGGCATTCGAAACATTATGGTCCCAGAGATAAGACTAAACAGGAGATTGAATCTCTTTTTTCGAATGCAATGATCGCCTAGAGATAGGCGAGATCGAGCATGGATGTCCAAAGAGAGACGTTCAAAATATCACTTTTTGGATATATGAAGCGATGTGGAAATCCAACCTTGTCTTTGGTCAAATGGAACCTAACCGAAGATAAGCAGGATGAGCCATGGAGTTAACCAAAAAATTATAGTTTTGTTAACCAAAATAAAATTACTTTGGCAGTGATAAACGAAACAAAATAATGAAGTAGCACTAAGCAACGGCATAAATTATTCATACGTACAGAGCTATGGTGAATAGTAACATTCCGCTGATTCAGATACAATCGCAATTGACATAATCAAACCAAGTACATAGGTAAAATAAGATGAAAGTCTCTAAGAAAAGGCTATCTTATTAACAACTGAGGAACTTTAAAGGCAAAAGCCGAGGCTATACCAGCACAACAACAGCCTATATACACGTGTGAAACCAAAAAGCTAAAACAAAAAATGACAGCTAAGCATTGCTCTTCTTCTTCCTTCTCTTCTTTCCCTCGAGGTAGGATGAATTTGGTCATTTTATAGATTTAATATCTTCTTTTCAGCCAGACATATAACCTTTGGGATCCTTTCCCAATCAAAATCATCTTTCGGGGTCTCGGGAGCCTCAACATGAATGCTTGCTATTGCAGGACCAGAAACTGGAATGATAAGTGGCAGAATGGGCAATGCAACTGAAAGCGGGGGAGGAATATCTTCAATGCCTTTTTGCTCCTTTATTTCCTAGACCTTCTTTAGTTATCAGGTTTTCTCCGCTTGCATTGATGGCCCACCTTTTGTGCTCGGTTGCCCTATAATGGCTATGTCTTCATCACCTTGTATCACATTGAGATTGTCCATAGCCTCTTCTTCTAGTGCATGCATCTTTTCGACATCAGGACCCGGAATATGATAACTTGAAGAAGCTGGGATTTGAATTAGGTCAAACATGATAACAGATTCGGTTATTGAAGCTTAAGTGCCCTAAGCCAAAGTTTCTTCCAATAAAGGGCAAGAGCAGGTGGAGTTGGAACTTGAAAAAGTGAAAAATAGAGATAGAAACATCGACAATGTAATCTGAGCCTTCTCAAACATCGGAGAAGTTAGTGATATACCTCTAGGAGAAGCGGAGAATGTTTGGGAAGGGGTCCCCATATAACTTTCCTCGATGACTGGGACATAACATGCAACTTTGGAATAGACTTGGAAATTGAGTAACCAGGCTCCCCAGGATTGCATTAGACATCAGCTAAAGATGTTGTAAAAGTAGTTGTTCCCGAAGTCACTGTGGTGGTTGGAGCTGTTGAAGTACTAGAAGGAGGAATAATAGACTTAGAAGTAAGAGGCCCCTCCTTATCTCTTATCCTAGAATAGGAAGACGAGTTTATATGTAGGGTATAACATCATCGAGAGGATAGCCGTACAACTTAAATACACTACCCTCTTCTCAAAACAACGCACCCATTCCAAAATTTTCCCACGCGTGCCCTAAATCAATTTTCGCCTGAAATATGCTAATCCCATGCCCTAGCTAATCCATTTCCGCTTCACGCGCCCTAGCTAATCAGTTCTATCGCTCCTGAATGCCCCCGACCTCAATTTCGATTTGAGCATCTCCTGAATCGCTTGAACTCAATATCGATTTGAGCATCTCTTGAATCGATTTGAGCATATAGTTGTAATCAATTCTTGTGTATCACCTCAATATTTGTGAACCTCTCTCGATATTACATCTTTCTCATTAGGTATTTTATTTTTATTTTTAATCAATAATTTGGGTATTCTTTTTAATTTTATTATCAGTGTTCGTTTTGTTTTCTTGTCAAGCATTCGGCTTCTTACTCTACAAATAATAGTAGCAAATTAGTTGATGGGCTTCTTTTAATCATAATGTATCTTTCAGTTAAACACTATTGTTTGTGACTCTACTTTAAACAAATGTGTTTGTGAGATCCGCGGAACATGTTATGGTAGTAAATGTGTCTATAGTGTTTCAGTTGTACTATAGTAATATTTGAAATGCAGCTTAGTGTTTCAGTTGACTAAAATATTTGAAAAATATGTTATAGATAAATTTGATTTTATTCTACAGTGATATTTCAATTTTTTATCAAGAGTTTTAAGATGTGTCGAATTATATCCTGGAATCGAAATTGATATCTTTTTTATTTTTTGGTAAACTTGTCATTGGAACTTTGATTGTAATTGAAATTATGGTAAAAAATATAATATCAGTATATGTATATTTCGCCATGTTCTGGACCATGGCTAAACAAAAATTAGCCACGGCCCAAAGCCGTGGCAAATATGTAAACAGCCACGGCTTAGGGTCGTGGCTAAATATTTGCCACTCCACATTTTGCCACGGCTCAGAGCCATGGCGAAATGGCTTTTCTAGTGTAGTGGTACCTTCTATCTTTAGGGCAACTTCGAGGGAGAGGTCAAAATTAGCATTCGTTAGATGACTTATTCTAGAATCCATGGAGAGATTCGAGATCCGTTCGAGTGATGGTGGCTCATCTATTGAGATGCTAGAATCCATGAAGAAATTCGAGATCTATTCAAGTGATGAAGATCATGTGTTGAGATGTTAAATGTGACTTCACCATCAGTAATGAAGAAAACAAAGTAGGAACATAACCAGTAGATTTAGCTAACCCAAGGTACATAAACTCCAAATATCTAGAAAAGCTTTTGATTGAGGCGCACGGGAGTAGACGGTATTCGGTATCATGTATTCGGGCATGGACTAGCTATATTTACCTTTTTGGTATATTTTATCTAGAGATATACATGGTTTTGAAAGGCAGATCCTGGCCCTTGTTAGAAGGTCGACCTCGATATACTAAGGAGACCTCCAACGTGTTAGTATCGTGCAATATGCCCCAAAGGAGGGTGAATAGGATATTTAAACTATTTCGCAGATAAACATACAGATAATGCGAAAACATAAAATCGAAAAGTAAATAACACACCGGTATACCCAGCTTCGGCCTAAGGCCTATTGTTGCCCCGAAAGTTACTACTAGGATTATATACTCGACGTTTACAACACCTGTAAACTCGCATTCTCTCCTAATATGAATATACTGACCCTATGCCTAGTAACCCTGCCTGCACTCAATACCCTAAGACTAGAATCC
This sequence comes from Allium fistulosum, assembly GCA_030737815.1. Lineage (NCBI taxonomy): Eukaryota > Viridiplantae > Streptophyta > Magnoliopsida > Asparagales > Amaryllidaceae > Allium > Allium fistulosum. The sequence goes on along the minus strand of CM060904.1, from coordinate 1,306,965,231 downwards.
CTGAAATGCAACACGTAGCTCACCTAAAAAAATCTAAAGTTTAATAAAAAGAAAATACAAAACAAAAACAATAATAAAAAAACAATTCGACGACAAATTTGAAACAATGTAAAATAGACTCTCTTCTTTCTTCACGTGATTGTGTTGCTGGATATGTAGCTTGCTTCGACTGGGCACTGCTATTCTGCAGGTGTTTGGCCGAGACTTGCAAGTGCTTGCTCTGATGCTCACTTTAGCTGCTGTTTGAGGGAGATGCTGAATAGGATGGTATTGTTGTTGTTGTGGCAGTGTCTCACATCTATGTTTGGACTTTGCAGATAGAGAGGTGCTTTGTCTTGAAAAGATGATCTTATTTTGATATTGAAATGCTTATTTTTCCTGTTGTTGATTAAATTCGAAGTACTTCACATGGGTAAGGCTTCTGTAGAGATTGGGATGATAATGGAGAATTATATAAAGGAGATAATATTTTGCTAATCGGATTTTGTTTGATAGATGAAGCTTTGTTTCTATATCCGATGATTTTCTTTTGATATAATGCGCAGTTTTTATAGGTTCATGGAGGGGATATGTATGTATGGAAATAAATACGTGTAAGGATATATAGAGAAGGAATTGATTTGTGAGATAGTTTGTTTCTCTGTATACAAAATAAAATCTATATATAACGAGGAAATAAATACGCGTGAGTATATATGAAGAAGGATTTGATTTGTAAGATAGGTTGTTTCCCTGTATACAAAAAAAAATCTATATATAATATGAAATAAACTATATTGTATCTTTCAAAATATATCGTTTGATTGTGTATACAATTCTTCGCTTCCATTCCCTATTTATTTCCCTTTCTTCATATATACCGCTTCTGATTGTGTGTGTATTTCCTTGCTTCTGATTTGTATTTGTTTCACTTTCTCTATAAATACAATCTATGATTGCATACTGAAATATTTCCTCCTTCAGATCCTTATTTATTTCTTTCTCTCTGTATATGCAGCCTTTTATTGTACTAAAAGGAAACTTTTTCCACAACCAGTAAATATACAATACTAGACAGACACATTAGATATACTGTATATTTATTAATATCAAACGAAAATTAACTACAATATCTGGCAATGTTTTCTTTTTGATAATGATAAATATATATTATTTTACAAATAAAAATATATGTGTTTGAAATGTAGTATATGCAGAACAGGCATATGAGATTAGTGGACGATAATTTAAATAGAAACAAAATTGTGCTTTGATGATTTTTAAATTGTAACACACTCTGAAAGAAAAATCAATCATAAAAATATATATGTTATCATCAAATAAGACATGGATCCACACAACGAAAATCCATGTGCGAACGAAATCCAGCAGTTTTGATTGTATACCATATATTGTTGCGTTGTGAGATGCAAGCAACAAAACTATTTTCTGATTTATATTCTACACCCTAGACGCTGCCTATTATATCGCCATACGTACTTATTAGATGGTTTGGTTCATTTGAGGGGAAAGTTGTTATAGTGATTCGAACGGTCTTAAAAGTTACTGTTATATGGTGCGCATATTTCTTGAGTTTCTCACACCGGACTTATATCTAGCTCATGGTTTTATCTTTCCCTTAATTACTTGGTTGCTCTTTCGGGTAGTCCGAGAAAAGCAGGTTTCATTGATATTCTTTAGAGTTTGAGAAGATGAGTTGGATGCTACCATCCGCCTATCTATGTATTTTATTTCTGTTGCACTGCTAGTATAGTAGTATGTATATATTAGTAATTACAAGGACTTGTTGTTATAACTGTACAGGTCGATGAGTACTTAGATTAGTAACTCTAAAATGCTATGTATATTAGAGTAACCCATTGTACCATTTTGATGTTATATTATCGTCCAGTTGTGAGATTCAGATGTTTATTCTTCATCCATAGTTCGTTTTCTTTTTATTTACCCTAACAATAAATTTTTCCAACGCTCGAGTGTTCGACGCGTGAATACCGTGGATGTATTAGTGTCAACGTTTGGGGGTCGAAAAGGCGGGTCATTACACTCGTCTAATTACCTCTGAATTGTTTCATACCTCGTGCTTTGATGCTCCGCTGTTTACCTACTTTTCCTTTATTTTCAATCGCTCCTTAATTCGTGTGAGTTATCGCTCATTTCTCCCATCTTTTATTTCCTGAATTGGTTTGCTTTTGAATTTGAATTATTTTACTTTTGAAATCAAAAGAGGGAGAGAGAAGGCTAATTATATAACTTCTATTGCTTCATACCCAGATCTAAATTTTTGGCCCTCCCACCTAAATCTCATTTCCCCTTCAACCCAATGATGGTTTTCGGGTAATTGATTCTTAGCCTTCTGCATGCTGCCTCGGTCCGCTTCTATTTTATAGCTTATGCTTTATTATATTTGGTCGTATCTTGCTTCACTCGGTCCAATTTCTTTTTAAAGCATTTTCTCAAGTTCGTGTCTTAAGACTCTTAACATACAACTATTACCATTTATTCGCTTTTACAGGCTGTTACAGTGCCCTTTTTAAACATACTTTGGATAAACAGACAGAAGCATCGTCATTTTTTTTTCATTTTGAGTATATGCAAACGAGAAATCACAAAATTAGTATTATGATTCAAATAACTAATTTACCAAAACTTTTTCCATTTTCTTCACTTTATATAGGAACTGAACTATAACCATAAATTTCGGCGAGTTCCAGCGATCACTAGTTCATTAGTAAGGTTCTAGATTTTTAATCTAGAGGCCTGGGATGGAATCACACGTTATTAATCATGTTCGAAAAAAGGAAAATAAAAAAACAAAAATAATCTATGCAAGTAACTAGTCAATGCTTCAATTATGAATTCATTATGAGATAAGATGAAAAATAAGTTAATGATGATGTTTGATAGCACGTTCAATTTGATATTTTTTCCTCAATTGCGGTCCGTCTGAATTATTATTTTCCTTTTCACTTCGTGATTTTTGCTTCATATTGAATTGAGATTTTAGTTGATTTTAGTTATTGACGTTCAATTTCAAAAATCGGTGGATAAAAGTCTCTAAAATAATGCATTTTTCGTTTTGTTGTTCTTATGTTTAATTTTACACAAAAAGAACAATCCCTGAAACTTACTGAATTGATAATTGGAGCCAATTAAATAAAAGTTTCGTTGCTGCTTGAGACCTATTCATATTGTTGATGTTTTATCTTTTTGAAATTTGTTCTAGGTGGCCAAACACGCTTTTATTCGCAACAAAGCAAAGGAAATATTCCAACCCAGCTCACATGGTCATACACTCGTAACCAAACAAGAGAAGAATTTTCCAGATCAGCATCTTCAAAATTAAAGCAGAAAGAGAGCAAATATTAGGGCTGGCATCAACTCAAAACTCCTAAAAAATGCCCTCCAAATTTCTCCTTTCGTTAGCACTCTTCTTCCTCTTCGTCGTCATCTCCGGTTCACTGGCCAAACAAGAGGACTCACCATGTCCGTCCCTCCAAGACGAGCCCAGATCCGTGCAACTATGCCCCGTCAGCTGCTTCAGACCCGATCCGGTCTGCGGCGAAAACGGCGTGACGTACTGGTGCGGCTGCACTGAGGCCGCGTGCGCAGGCGTACGCGTGGCGAAACGCGGGTTTTGCCAGGTCGACAATGGCGGCGGCACTGGAGGTCAGGCCTTTTTGTTGGTTCACATCGTTTGGCTTATTGTTATTGGGTTCTCCGTGCTTTGTGGGTTCCTGTGAACCAAAATTGGTTGGTACTATATTTTTTTTCATTTACTTTTGTTGAGTTGATTGGTCCAATTTGGAGATGATGAATACGTGTATGTATGCTTTGTGAGCCCAGTTAGTGAAAGTTTTGCATTGTTTATTTTGTTTTATATGTCATCTGTATTATGTTCTGACATGTTGGCATTTGATGGTTTATTAGAGGTTGGATTTCTTGAAAACATCAATGGTGCCTACGAGAACAATTAACATGATATCGCTATAATTTGATCTTTCTGAATGATCAATTGATATTCTGTAGTATAAGCTTATTGTGCAGTTCTAGGCTTCTAGCAACGAATAGTCCTGAGGTGGTTATTCAATTATTTCATTGTAATTTTCATGGTTTATTTTTGCCATTTGCTTGTGGATTAGAGGATGTAAGTTGATGCTTGAATGATATGATACTACAAGGAACGTTAGCTTGTGCTTCTTTGAATTTATAATGTTTGAAGTTGTTCTTGATTCTTTTTTTAATTCTTGAATGTTTTTCTTTGTATTTATAAACAAATGAAAATAATAAGAATGTTGTTTGAAGTTTTTAAGAGAATCTGAATCAAACAAATATTGAAATGATGAAAACGAAGTAAAAGAGAACAAAATATAAAAGTTTTTATAGTGGTTTCGCAATATATTCGAACGGTATCCATTTATTCTTTTTGTTTGATGAATTTTCTTCGAAATACAAGAAATTACAATCGTTTTTCAATTACAATTTAGTATATCTCGAGTTTGCCTAGAAAGTTTAAGAGGGAGAGGTCAAGAAGATCGATATTTTTTCTAGTTGAAGGTCCTGCTATGTATAGACGAATCCTAGCACAAATATGTATACTGTACAAGTCATTTGAATATCAACCGACTTTCTTAAAGCAAGAAACCAAAAATAAAGCATGTACTCCAAAGATTTCCAAGATTTCTCTACTATTTCTTAGGTGTACCCGAGAGTTGTAATATAACACAAATTGTTGTTCTTCCGGCAGAGAACGTAGATTTTAGTTTACTAACGTTCGCTGTGTTTTACATTAAATAAATTACCTATTTTTAAACGGTTTTTTGAAACCTGTTTAACGACTAAATGATTTTCAGATTTTTCATCTAGTAACCCACGCTTATAAAAAGGCGAATGATTCTCGCTTTCTCTTGTTCGTTTCCATATTTCCTTCTCTAGCTACTGCTGGAGATGTTCTTACTGTTGCTATTCTCTGTTCACATCACATCTCACCAGTAGATTTCACCAGGCTAATTGCTAACCTACGTCATAGTTTTCATTGATAGTTTTACAAGATAACCACTAACTTATACAACATACTGACAGTTCTATGAGATCGCTAACCTTTAGAGCATTCCCAACCCAATGGGTCAACAAACATCAATTCAGCTCATTTTAACCCACAACCCCACCAACTTACTCTCAGCATGAAAAAGAAAAACCCAACAACAATTTTTTTTTTGCCTTTAATCGGCTTTATTAAAGCCGACTAAAGACAAACAGGCAGATTGCAATCCCCCACCATTTGATTGCAATTCGCGTGCTCATAGAGGACGAATTTTATTCGTCCTCATAACCAGCTTTTATAAAGCCGGTCAAAGTTCTAAACAATAACAGGCTATCTAAATGACGGTTATTGTCAATCATTTTCATCCTCTTTCTTCTCCTCGTTTCTTTCTTCCCCATTTGAACAAGCAAAGGAAAAAAAGGGGAAAATGGAGGAAAAAAAGGAGAAAAAAATGAGGAGCATTGAATCGTATTCGAGGTAGTGGTAGCGAAAGGTCGGTTTCGAGTGATGGAAAAAATATCCCCGTTGACGAAGACATCAATGTTCCTATAACCGGTGGAGAAAGTCGGCGATCTCGACGGTGGGATGGAAATACCATAGCTATGCGAAGAGGCTTGAGTAGATATACACAAGATGCAGTTCTTGATCCACATATCGATCAAATTTGAAGATGATAAGGAATTGAAGAATTTTCGTGTTCTTTCTAACAACGAAGTAAAAGTCACCATGCGCGTCAAAGATTCTGCAAGATATTTACTTTTAAATTTTACATATAGTTGGTTAAAAAATAGAATATCAATATAAGGTATAAATTATACTATTTAAACTTAGGCTCATCATGATCGCACCCCTGGATCTTGGCTTAGTATCCGCTTTTAAAGAACTATACGAGCAATTAGCACCAACAATATTATTGAAAACTATGTATAAAAATTAAATATGGAGATTTCTTGCGTATGTTTTTACTTACGTTATGTCTATATATAGTTGTTTAATATAAGCAATAACTATATATTACTTCATTAGGTATCCAAAAAATTTAAATTCAGATGTTCAATTTGTGATGCTTTAGCCGTATGTTGGTGGAAGATTACTCACACCTTTCACTTTACTTTTGGAGAGCTAGGTTCGACCTCATTAGGTTTTTCTATGCTTACCAGTATAGCCATTGGTTGGGGGGAGACCTTACCATATGATGAGTAATACCAACACTTTGAATATTTAGCTAGGGTACTATGTTTGAAACTGGACCAGCCCGCAGTGGAAGTTATTGGTGAATTTCAAAAAAAATTCCTTACTGGATCTATATTGGGCCTATGAAGTCTAATTCATTTAAAATAATTCTAAATATTTATTTATAAATTATATAGTTTTATTTAATTTATATATCAATATGTATGTATGTATTACACACACGCTCATATATATATGTGTGTGCGCGCGCGCGTGCGTGTGTAGCATATCAATCCGTGCAAGGTAGAACATGATCGTGTATAAATGTTGAGATTTACATTGCGACAGACACGTTAGCTCATCCGATATGTAACTGTATGCTGTCCAAATACATGTATGTATATAAACTATTACTTATTTATAAATATTATTAAATATATATACATATAAGTATATATAAAATCCTGTAATCAAAATATTAATATATATGTGTGTGTGTCTATATGCATAATATTATAATATATCAATTTAAATGTAAATAAGTTATTTAAATATTAAAATAAATAATAATCTTTTTTAAATTAAAATCGAGAAAAATATATGTGCTAATATATTTATAATAATAAAATAATATTTTATTTTTATTTTAATATAAATATTTTATATATAAGTATATTTGTAATATAATATATATTATTTAATATAATATATATTATTTAATATAATATAAAATATATTTTCTTCTTTTTAATTTTAAATTCCAGATTGAGGGTACAACATAAAAAGTATTTTTACTATTTTAAAATATATTTTAATTGAACATTCATTCGAATTTACCTAAATATTAATAATAAATTATTTTCGAAACCTTTTATTCAAATTTTAAATTTCTAGTGAATCATGAAAGATACTTTGAGGTTTGAAAATTTTTTCTACATTTTTTTCGGTTAAATTTTATTTTTATATAATATCCTGATTTTCGATCGATTAAAAATAGGAAAAATGTATTTTTTTAAGTTTTATTTTTTGGCCGGGAGCTTATCTTATGATGAAATAATTTTATAAAATATAAAAAATAATTTTCATCACATATTTGATTTTATATAATTTATTTATGTAATATATTAATTTAAATAATATTAAATATTAGTAAATAATTATAAAAATTACTATTGCTATAAAGTAATATGTATATATATAAATATTTGATCAATTTAAACCATAGTATGATGTTGAAAGTAAATATAAACCATACATGTATAATTAAATAATATATATAAGTTCGGTTACATAGCTCAGTTGGCCAGGGCTGTCTAGCGATCATGGAACAAAGTTCCTTGAGGTCGCGGGTTCGAATCATAGTAAGCTGCGATGTGTAACACTGAAGACGTGGAGCGGTTATTCCTCGAAAAGCAAAAATCCTTGGGGGATTGATGTTATGTGTTGGACTGGCGAAAGAGGAGGGTCGGTTGTGGCAAACCATCTGAATTCCCCAGCTTTACTCCTTGGAGTAGGGTTTTGAATATATATATATATAATATAATATAATAATAATTAATATATATATATATATAATAGGCAGATGTACATGTCTTATATGTATAAAAAATAGATTATTTATTTATTTTACAAGTATATACATACATATAACTATACTAATATGTGACATCATTATTACATATCAGAATCGTTACCTAACTAATCATAAAATAATAATATATACGTAATAAAATATTATTCAAAAATTATAAACTATAATTCAATGAAAATCATACCTAAAAATAATGCCTTGAAGCACGCGTTGTAAAGATGAACTCTCTCTTCTTTGAAACCTTTTCGATTCAGCAGATTGCTAATCCTTGAACCTTTGACTTTTGACTATTGGACGGTGATCGATTTTGAGTTGATTTAAACTTGATATGATGGAGCACTTATGGAATATTTTAAGCTAGAAATGGAAGGAAGGAGTGGTAGCCAAAAGATCATTTGTAATTAGGGTTATGGATGTTTAAATAGTGGATAGAATTGAGAAAATAGTGGATCTCGTCCCATACTAGTTCTCCCTTGATCCGAGCCATCCAAAATCTAGCATCTAAACCCTATTTTGAGCCAACCCCATGTCCATGTTGCTACCGAAAATTTTACCCACCGTGATGGGCCAAAAACTCATTTAAGCCCAAAGAAAATATTATTTAATTAAATCCAAGTTAATCGCTTATAGGTAACATATATTGATTAATACATTTATAACTATTATAAATATATTTAATAATATTTATTAATCCTCAAATCATAATCAAAATTTTATAATTAATATTTCATAAATATTAATTATTTAATTAATTTATAACAATTATAAACTAATTAAATCATTTGGTCAAAAGAGAATTCATCATTTCGGTTGTATGACTCATCGGGTTAAATTTGGTCAGTGATTAGTATCGCACTATTCGATTATCAATGTTCACATGTCACTTAGCAGGTTGTGTGGCATTTTGGCCAAAGTAATCGCTTACTTGGTTTCGGTAAATCCAATTTTACTTAGTTCAACATTACCCAGTTGTTACTTTTATTTACACCAATTCTCTTCGTCAAAACTATATCACTTTGGACTTATGAAATTGGTAGTGGTCAAAATTCCAATATCGTCCATATTCAACTCTATAGTCCAAACACAAAGTCTTTGGTTTAATAAGAACAATTATTATTAACTGAAATGCTCTGGCCAAAGACTTTGACTTTGAGTTGACTTGAGTTGACCGTGATGTTAACCTCATATAACTGAGCAGACGAATCCTCTCTTGAATAGTACTTTACTTCAAATACTTCACTCGATCCAACTATAGTCACTTGATGGACGTCATGCGGAGCTTTAATATTGAAGATCCACGGTATTCTTAAGTCGAGAGAACTGTGTAAATCGGTTACATCGATATTTTCTATTTGACCCCACTTATATTAACCAACAGTAAACTATCAAATCAGTCATTTTATAGTTATCCAATAACTATCAATAACTAATCCCTAGGTTCCTCTAGCAATCATGAGTAATACATTATCCAACGTTTGGAGAACGCTACGTTCTCTAGTCTCAACGGATACATCGATATTCAGTCTCGATGCATCTTGACTAGGAACATTTAAAATGATATATTTATTTTTATTGTGATAGATTACTCATGGTTACAACACTTTATTACTACTATCACAAAACACACCATTTATGGATTTTCTATTAGATATACTTTTAATTAAATTAACTAATTAATATAACATATTTTATCAAGTATATATAATAGAAAGAAAACACCTTTTATTTTGAACAAGATTGGTCATCGAGTTAGATATATGTAACAAATTACATAATTGCCACTAGTGTATACCCCTAACTCTATTAACTGTTGCATCTTGACTCAAAAGATGGTTTATTGTCCGGACTCCAGATTATGAGTAGTTATGTTAAATGAGCTATTGGTGAATTGGTAGATGATTATAGTGAAGAAAATAATCTGGATAGAGCTTAAATTTTTGTACTTTTCTTGAAGCAGACATTTTCTTCTCAAATCCATCAAACACAATACCTTTTAGACATGTTGCTACTATTACAGAGTTGTCGTTTGATCTCATACTAGATATGATTGGGAGACTCCTATATTAGCATATTTGTATAGATCGTTGGATCATCGATGTGTAGTTAGGTCCAGATCTACGTATATTACAGGATTTTGGGAGATATTGCAATATTGGTATTATGAGTAATTTGACTTATCCGATGACGAGCTCCACACTACCTTTATACTTCCCACGAGTGAAAGTGTGGGATCAGGATAACCATAAAATGGTCCAAGGAGGCGATGTGTTCTATATATTTGTTGTGGCATGATATCAGATTGAGTTACAGACTATACGAGAGAGTATCGTATGGCATCCCTACGATGATTTCCCATTTTCGACCAACGAAAACATACAGTGTGCTGGATTTTTATCTGTAATTAGTATCTTTTCCTCTCACTGGTAGGTGTTACCAGTTCCGTAGTGAGCAAAGTTAGAGACAGACCTTAAACGTGGATTTTGTTCCTGATACACCATTTCTAAAGGTGTATCCTAGCATGATTTGCAGCAGCATGCAAATGAGAGGTGGCCGACCAATCACTTTATTATCACGGGTTTAAATTATGCATTTTGCGTCGATTTTACACTCCACTACGCACAGCCGGTTTTGTCATGTAGGAGCTATGATATGGTTGAACCTTTAACCATTCATACTGATCTTGTCCCCTAGTATTGTAGGGTCTCACATAGACAACTCAAATGTATGATGCTCCACAACCACCCCTTTCACAAACATGAGATTATGGCTGGACAGTCGCTATACCCACCTCTTTCGGAGTCGATTGATACGTTGATATTCCCCATCATAAGATTTCTCAGTATCCAGACCCTGCTTTATTTTCATATCAGGATTTGTTTCAGATGCAGCTTTGACTATGCGACATCACGTATAACGAGCATCGACATAGTATTGACGAGTATGAGCAACAGATTGCACATATGACTGCTCGTATTTACGAACTTACCGTTGCGGATGAGCAACGGTATCATCCTAGACCTAGAGCTGATCATGGAAACAAGGATGATGATGTGTATGGTCTAGGTGGTGATGATGATGGCTTTGATTGGTTTTAGATCGTACTTGTTTCATGTATTTGTGCTTCGTTTTGTTTACATATCTATGTATGTATATGGAGATTGTTCAGTTTATGTTTTTTTCACGTATTTGTGCTTCATTCTATTTACATATCTATGTACGTATATGGATCTCATTCGGTTTATGTATTGTTTCATGTATGTGTACTTTTTATGTTCAGATATTTATGTATGTATCTCCACTTGAATTGGTTTATGTATTTATTTCAGGATTTGTGCTTCTTTTTCATTAACTTAATTGGGTATGTGTATGGCCTTGCTTCAGTTTATATATTTGTTCCACATAATTGTAATACATAGTAGAATTCAGAAGTGGAATACATAACTAGAATACAATGTAAGACACATAAGTCGAACACATAAGTAGAATACAATATTAAAACACATAAGTTAAATAAATGAGTCGAACGCATAAAGCGAATACATAAGTACGATACATAAGCTAATATAGAAGCATACCAACACTAAAGTCACGGCGTTACTCCATAGTGAATCTAATATATATAATAATTATAAGCTAAGTGGCCAGTGAAAAATTCATCATATAAGATATGATAATAGGAATCACTCCTAACATAATTGCAATTTAGAGGACCTTCCCATTCCCGTTCTTTTATAACGACGTGGTAGCATTCAAATTCTACCCTAAGTAGCTTCCAACGAACTAAAGTATTATAGTACATGTGGTGACGAAGACAATCTAGGTGGTTTTTACAATTTTCATGCAACACCAACCACATTTGTAGTGGTTCTAGGTCATATGATTGTATATATGCTTTTGTGAGAAGCAATAGATTAGTTGGTGACCAATATGAGTGCGACATTATGAGAAGATGAAGTATATAAGATGAAATATAGAAGACGATGACTAATTACTCTCCTAGTGGATGATACATATAAATTGTATGCAATTGTCCATTATTTGTAGCATAGTATTGTCAATCGCCCTGTATGCAGTAGTGCGTTGTCACAATTGCTTTTGCTTTTACTACATTGTTGCTATTGCAGGCTCTTGTCACATTACCGTCCAACCATCTAAACACATGGCAGACGACCAATCATTATAAACAAACATGCCATCTCCATAATAAAATCACAATCCATGTGATAACTCCACCAACCATTCATTTGTAACAAATGGAAAACATCCAATCATCATAAACAAACATACCATCTCTATAAAAAAAACACAATCCACATGATAACCCCACCAACCAACCATCTTGACACGTGATAAACATCCAACCGTCATAAAAAAATATAGACTCTATATAACAGAACCATAATCCACGTGATAACCCCATAAACCAACTATCTTTACACGTGGCAAACAACCAACCATCATAAACAAACACAAAATCTCCATAACAAAACCAAAATCCATATGATAACCACACAAACCAACCATCTTGACACATGGAAAACATCCAATGGTCATAAACAAAGACAGAATCTTCATAACATAACCATAATCTACATGATAACCCCACAAAACAAGCATTTTTGACAAGTGACAAACATCCAACCATCATAAACAAATATCCATAAAAAACCACAATCTGCGTGATAACCCTACCAACCAACCATCTTAACACATGGCAAATATCCAATCATCATAAACAAACATGTAATCTCCATAACAAAACCACAGTCCACATGATAACCCCACAAACCAACTGTCTTTACATGTGGAAAACATCCAACCATCATAAATAAACATAGAATCTCCATAATAAAACCACAATTCATGTGATAACCCCACAAACCAACCATCTTGACACATGGCAAACATCCAACGATCATAAACAAACATAGAATTAGGACCGATCTTTTGGTAAAGAAAGCAAAGCAATGGCTTTGTGCCGCAAAATTTCTAGGGCATCAGTTCATATATATTGAACGATGCAACAACCACAAGTTAAAAAATAGATCGCATCAGCACCGCAACAGAGAAGGTGCACCGCATGACTCCAAACTCTTTGAGGTGACTGCAACTACTCGGTGGCGATGGCGATGACTCGGCATGTAACATCCCCTATCTTGAGGCCCAAAGCTAAACGCTACAGATGCTACAGTCGTCTATAGTATTAACTTCCCGCGACAAAATACGGCAATGCTAATGGTATCCATAATATCAGAAGCACATGAATATCGAACAAAATCACAGATTCAAAAACAAATTTTCCGATTATATTTCACCAAACATGTTTCATATCCAATTACATAATCCCAGTCGTTTCCCAGGTTTAGATCAAACATGATTATTACATAAATATGCCAAGAGCGACATATGAAGATGCCCCCTTGGATGATCAAAGTACTAAATAATCATATTAGACTCAATACAACGTAGTGGAAATAAAACAAAACAATTCCTAAATAGCTAGCATCAGCCTCCTGCTCGTCTTTGGAAGCTTTATTTGTCCACCTACTAGAACCTGTAAATCCTCAACTCTCAACCTACTCAAATCAATTTTGAGTACCTGAGAGTTTAAGGGAAAAAACATAAACTTCAAGTCAGACATAAAGCATGGTGTGAATAATACTATTACATCTTGGTTTATTGATATTAAGTGAGACCACGCCACTTAGTGGAACGGGTTCCCCTCAGTAATACCCTTTTATAACATATCTTTTTGCAAATCAGAATCCTACAATCAAACTGATCATAGCAATATCATTTATGCTTATAAACAGGTTACAAATGGATCATCTGTCCAAAAAATATAGTTTTGTTTGGCTAACTACTAACCATTGGCTAACTCGGGCCTACCAGACAAAACAAATAAATAATCTAATAACTGTTAGACAAACTTCTGGATGGTTTGTCCTTAACTTACTTCTCCAAAGGTCACCTGATCCTAATGGTTTTCGGGCTCATCATTAACCTATCCTTCTCTTTGTACATATATTCCTTTATGTGTGTACCTATCGTTTAAGTCTTACCTGTGACTAATCCCTACACACTGGAATTTTAATCTAAAATTATCTAGGGGCTATATCTAATGTATAGAGCGCAACCCTACACCAGTCCCATTTGGTATACAAATCTTGAGTCATTTTACTTAGGGTTAACTACCCTTTAAATTTTCCTCGAAAACCTTTCAAATTGATTTAATCCCTTTAAATCATGCTTAAATAAGGAAAACATACATATTGCTTTACTCAAGTCTCTTTGCCATGATATATGCTTTACTCAAAACATTGTTGATGAAAACATTCGAAACCTTTGTTTAAAATTTTAAACAATCTCTTTCAAAACCATTAAAAGTACCCCTTTCGATACGAGTAAACTACTTTACGGTATAACCTTAGGTCGAAAGGCCAAAACATACCTTTCGAAACCTTCTACCATAGTCCTTCCGAAACATTGAAAATATCTCTTTCGAAAGCTTTATAAACCTTGGATATGCTCTTTTAAAACACTTTAAACATCCCTTTCGAAAACATTGGAAACCTTCCATTTAAACACTAAGGTAAACCTTTCGAAAACATTGGGGAATCACCCCTTCGAAACCTTTATCATATACCTTTCGAAAATAAAGAGGAACCTCCCCTTCAAAACCTTTAATAGTTACCTTTCGAAAGCATTAAAGTACACTACTTAAAAAAACCTGTAACAACCCGGAGTTTTATAACAATTAATTATCGTCAAATGACGATTATATTGGTTGTTAATTATTATTGGAATTTTAATCGGTTGGTATTCTTTTGAAAATTTATTAGGAGTTAAGCGGGCTTTAAAATGCAATTAGTCACATTTTCGTTTGTTGGATGTCGTGGTAGAGTGATACCATTCCCCTTTTGTTCATTCGCAAACCCGTTCCCCTTTCTTTCATTTGGATTCATTCGAAAAACCCTAAAGCGAAATAACGAAATAAATGGTGGCTCAATTCTTCGAAGCCGCGACTTCCTTCTCGTTCGTCTTCAAATTAAGGCTTTCGATCTTGGTCCTCTTGCTCGTGAAAATGGCTGCTAGGGTTTTCGAATCTTTCCCGAAGCCTCGTCGTCACCGTGCTAAGGCGAGATGAGAGGGGGGGGGGGAAATGGGGATTTCGGTTGATGGATCTGTGCTCGTCAAAATAAGGTGAGTGATTTATTTCACTCACATTTAATTCAATTCTTTATTTCGAGACTTGGGTTTTGAATTGAATTTGCCGATGATGTTGATTGCAATTTATAGGAGTCGAACCCCTATATTTTCGTTCGTATAATTTTGTTTGAATTCGTCAATTACTTTGCGTTGGCTATTGATCTTCGTTTGGTTGTATATGATGATTTTGACTTTGCCACAACTTTGTTTGTGTGATGATATTATTTGGCTTCGACTTCGACCTTGACATTTTTGAATTTGTTTCACTATTTTAGTAACTGCTGTTCTGTAGTTTGCCTTTCGTTTCCACTTGTATATAGTCGCATTCGTGGTTTGCATTGAGGATCACTACACTTGTTTGCTTCCCTGACCTGTTACACTATAAGCTTCATATGTACTTCTTTCTTGTATTAACTTGAACTGGTCTGGTTTGCTTGCATATCATGACTGGGTTGAGTTTTGCTGCCTTCATGTCTGTATCATATTCAGTGATTCATGTTTGGACTTCATGTAGTCTGATATGTGCATATTGAAGTCTGTTTCCATTGTGAGTTTGAGTTGTTTTTTTAAGCTCTTGTCCACTGTTCACTGCACATATATATATATATATATATATATATATCAATACATGTATGTTGTGTCAATTTGTGTTCATATGTATTAGTACTTACCCAAGTACTCTGGTTGTCATGTATATGAAGTAGTGTTGCTTTCCTTGTAGTCTTCATTGCACACTCTGTTGGTCTGCATTTTTCTGGTTGAAGTTCTTTGTGTCCACTGCTATATGTGCACTGTGGTTTGTCTTCATGTACAGTCCATATGTCTGATATGCTGGCTCGAGTTGTTTCACTTGGTTCATTGTAGTCTGATTGTATTCTCTGGTTTATCACTTGTTGTTACATGATGAACTTGTTTCTTGAGTTGCCAGGTCATTTTGATTTTCTGATCTGGTTCATGTTCACTTGATGACATTGGTCTAGACACTGTTGTTTCACTGTTTTGTTTACATGTGCATGCTATTCACTTCGAGTCAGTTTGCATACAGTTGCATTGTTGGTCCATTATTATGGTTGATATTTTGTTGTCACTATTAGTATCAATCCATACCATCACTTAGATATTGCAGTCTTTGAGTTGTTAGTGCACTTGTATTTCATGGTTGATGCATCTATTGCTATGACGACCCGTAATTTCGAGTAGTTTAAGATGACAATAATCCACACATGTCAACGTAAATTACTCATAACTACGAATTATCAATGGAGTTTATAAATGAAAATCAGCACATATCACAGGCACATAATAAGTTACAAAGTTCGCAGCGGAATACAAATAGTACATAAGTAGTTCATGAAGCTACTCAATAAGTTACAACAAAGTTCCAAATCAAAAGAGCTGAAATAGAAATACATAGATGTCTAATAATAGTACATGCAAACTGAAATAGGGAAATAATAGATAGATGGGGTCTTCAAAGTCTTCGGCTCCTCAAAATATGCTCCTCAAAATAGTGCAATCCTCAGGCTGACCCGAGCATACAAAAAGCAAACACTCGAGTCAGACAGATGTTCTTATCAAGTCAAATAACTCAAGTGCAATAAGATACAATGTAACTCAAGGTAATTATGGTATTTCCTCCTTGAGGATCTGTTAAATCATTCACAAAAGTAGAATACGTTATATATGTAATATCTATCAAGTAAAATAAATATTTTTCATAGTGTTAAGGCTTTACATTGATCCCCCTTAACACATTTTTAAGCACTAGTGTACAGTTTGCATATAACACACCAGTAAACCGTCGGTGGATAGTGACGCGCCGTGATACACTAACACTAAATCAAAATCATAGTAGTCGCGCATAAGGTTAAAAGTATGACAAGGCACGTGAGGCAATGCCCAAGGTAGGATACTACCGTTTCACGTCTCCGGCTGGTGGTAACGCATCGCTGCTACGATCACCCACCGCATCACATCACTCCCAAATCAAGGGTGATCACCAATCGACAACAAAGTAGATATAGTATACGAAGGAGTGTGAATGCTAGAGGTAGCTAACCTCACTGGCACGGGTATGGCTCCTGTTTTAATCATTTCAAATTTGACATGAGTGTCAAGGCATCCATTAACGTTCTCTTACTTCAAATCAGCAACGTACATCAAGTCCAACCACTTCGTTCTGGATCAACTCCACGAATATAGTTATTAAAGTGGTTCCGGTATCGACAGAGAGTATGTCCATATCCGACCCTGGTCTCTTTAATAACTAACGTTATTATTTCACCGATTGGTCATTTAATTTAACAAAATTTGTTTTCATTCGATATAATTTTTCACCCATTTAAAGAATCCATCATTCACTTTTAAAATATTATTTCATCCGAAATTTAGTTGACAAAATTCGAATTAGTTACAATTTCCAATTAGATTTAGTTTCAATCAATTATTTAATTTTACCAAATTAAATATTTGAACACAAGCCATTTATCAATTCAACTTAGGTTTCAATTCAACTTAGTTCCAATTCGAATTTATCATTTATTAAATTTTACCGAATTAATATTTTTAATAACCCATTTATCAATTCAACTTAGTTTCAATTTAACTTAGTTTCAAGTCTAGTATCTACATTTCAAAACTCATTTATTTACCAATTTAATTAAATCAAAGTTTAATTAAATTATCAATTTATTAAGTTAGAAAAATTTCAATCTATTCCCTTTTCATTATTTCAATCTACTATTAAATTTCCAATTTAATTTATAACAAGATACAAATGTATTCCTATCACTTAATAATTTACCCACTTGAACAATTTATAAAATTTTATTACGACAAATCTTATAATTTCATTCTAAACAATTTCTTAATAAAATTCCCCTTTAAACAATTTCACAAACTTAGTTTTACACTAAATTAATTAAGATGAAGTCTTGATATTTAAATTCTTAAATTTTATCTTAACTTTATTATGATTCAAAACATCCCAAATTCCATTTTCCACAACGTTCATTTTTATTTAAATCAATTCAAGTGTTTTTAGAATCTATTCCATTCACTTTATTCCTAATCAATTTAAATAAATTCCAAAACCATTTTTATTTATTTTGATATTAAGAATACACTTAACAAATTTTCAAAATTTGTTTATTTGTTTTTGATTTCTAAAAATCCATTTACCATAATTTTAAAATCAATTCATTTGTTCGTTTTTAAATAATAGTTTAAAAAATCAATTTATTTGACCAATCGGTGATTTTTATTTTAAATTTTCTAACCTAGGCCAAGTGATTTAAATTTTTGGGTATATATCATTTCAACCCTTATCCAAATTTGGATTTCAAGGTTTTTTGGTTCACAATCATATAATATGGGAACTTGTAGTGTTATAACAGGGATGGTGTCAAAGTAAATTACATAAAGTAAATGCATAAATTTAAATAAACAATCCTCACAATATTCATATAGGTCAATATTATCAATTTATGTAATTTTTCTAACATAAATTAAATCAATATTTACACTATCATTTCATATAATTTCTAACACATATTACTATGTGAAGATGAGGTAAAATTTATGTACACAAATTTTATTCAAAAATTTTATAGGTCAAAAATTTTCTAAGTGTTAACAACTGCTAATATTAACATATTACTCTAGTTGTCACTTCATATAAAATAATTCAAATGTCAAATTTTTCAGTAAAATTTGTTATGCTATGAATTACTCAGAAAAAATTTGTTATGCTATGAATTACTCAGAAAAAAAAGTGTCGGGTCAATCCGAGTAATATAGCTTGTCATTTGATGTGATTTACCACTCAATTTCTACAAATTTGAACTTGTTCGAACAGGTCTGGGTTCAACATGGTGACAGTTTTTTTAGGTACTGTAATAGTGTCCAAATGTCATGAAATTTTACAGGCATAAAGTTCAAGATGTCTACTTTAAACTGCAAAAAGATTTACTTCATTTGGGTAAAAGACCAGAGAGTTATGATGTCTCAAAGTTGGACTCAGGCTCTGTTTTTACACTAAAGTTCAGAGTTTAAATTGGTTTCGGGTGCTACTTTCAGATATATTTTTCACAACCAAACAACAGTATTTTTCTGTAAAAATTTGCAGAATTAAACTATGAAACATTGTCCATTTATCACAATTGGAATCGTCAAATTCCGGTGAGCCATTAGTGAGATACAAGGCCTTAAAATTGGGGTTTTATCGCCGTTTCAGCACTTAGAAAAATTTACCGTTTTCACAATTTCAGTTATAACTAAATTTAACCAACAATTCACTACAACATCCATATACAAACATATTAACAAGCAAGAACATTAGTCGTGAACGATATTCACCTTTCGTGGTTAGTGAAACTAGATCGACGAAGGCGAGAAGAGGCACGAATAGAAACACGGTGATCCCTACTAGAACTCAACTTGAACACTCCAACTAATTTCGACGAACAAGGCTCGCTGCGATCAAATGGAAATGAACACAAATTTAGTATTATAACCAAATATACATATATTCATATGTATATAATTATGGGTATAGTACTTACACTACAACACGAGCAAGAGGGAGGCTAGTGTGATGTAGCACGAGCGATGAGTTGATGGAGTTGTTGTTGAGGTCAAGGCGGAGCAGTGGGAGGCGTTTGCGGGTGTGCTGGAGGGTGGCGAACTGGCAGGAGGGCGCGCGAGTTGTTGGCGCTGGGCGGCGGAGGAGTGGGGCGCGCTGCAGTGGGTTGCAGGAGGTGCAGCGGGGTGTTGGATGGCTGGGCGCGCGGAGGAGGGGATTGGGCAGAGCAGCAGGCGCGGGTGAAGGTGGAAAGGTTGGTGGCAGGGCGTGAGCTGGGCAGGGAAAGAGGGAGCTTTACCTGATGAGTTTGGGTTCTTCCCTTTTTTTTTATTTTTTTGTTTTTGAGTTATAATTTTTGCTGTTAAATGAAAAGAGAAGTGAGGGGAGGAAGTATACGGGTGTTGAAGGCAGGTTTATTTTTGAGGAGATGAGTTGTACGTACAGTGTATGGCAGCAGGCACCTCTTCTGCTGGCCAATAGGAGAAGGAGGTGGGTAATCATGTTATGGGGAAGCCCAGGAGGCTTAGATTTTGTTCTGATGGGTAGAGATATTGTCTCAGGTGTGGACGGCTGATGTGGTAGTGACGGGGCAGCTGAGGTGGAAGGTGAGGTGGCTGCTGAGTTGGAAGAAGTGTGCACCGATACGGACGACGTTTTACTCATTTCGTCGCGAATCGGGTGTCAAAATACGCAAATGAATATACCGAAAAATTCGCCGCGACGAGACGGTTGCAACGGTATACAGATATTTGCGTTTCGACAGACGGATCAAAATGGCGTTAGGGACGCCGATTTCTCTGATTTGAATTTAACGACGATTTTCAAATCGCGTTAAAATGAGCAAACGGAATCGAAATTGGACGAAACGAATTGCGTTATTTTTATTAGAAAACTTTCTACGACTTTTCTGTGTAAAAAAATTTGGATTTTAAATTTGGACAAATTTCACTAAACGGCTTGCTAGTTGACGTACAAAATTTGTGAACGTACAAATTTTGTATATTTCAAAAATTAAAATTTTATTCAGGCGACTTAATTTAGACGTATTCACTATTTAAATTTTTAATTTCATATTCATGGTTTAAATTTTTAACTCATTAACGTTTATTTATTATTTTTTTCATGAAAATTCAACTCAACTTTCATTATTAAATTTTTTTTAATTGGCTCCGAAATTCAGGTTGTTACAATCTCCCCTACTCAAAACTTTTCATCCTCGAAAAGGAACAAGATAGGAGAATAGAATAAAATAGAGCAGAAAGATATAACAGATTTGAAATAAGGTGTACCTGTCATTGTTTCAAACAATTCGGGATTTGAATCGCGAACGCTCTCCTCGGTTTCCCAAGTGCAATCACGATCATCGGTACACCATTGAACTTTGATTAGATTGACTGTCTTTCTTCTAAGCTGCTTCATACCTCTATCGACAATATGAAGTGGCGTACGCTCAACAGTGAGATTTGGCTCAATATCTAGATCTTCCAATAGAGCTGGTTGAACAATCATGGATGGGTTGTGCAAGTATTTCCGAAGATTAGAGACATGGAAAACATCGTGCACGCCAGAAAGTTTTTCTGGTAATTCAACTCTTTAAGCTAATGTCCCAATCCTTTCAGAGATGCGGAAAGGTCCAATGAATCTAGGAGCTAGTTTTCCCTTCCTTTCAAAGCGAATTACATTTTTCAATGGAGAAATTTTGAGAAACACTTGATCTCCCACCGAAAATTCTAGATCCTTCTTCTGTCGGCGTATTTCCTTTGCCTATCTTGAGCGATTTTCATATTCCTTCTGATTTCTTCTACTTTCTCAGAGGCTTCCATAATCATATCGGGACCAAGCATGATTCGGTCGCCTGATTCTATCCAACAAGCTGGAGATCTACACGGTCGTCCGTATAGAGCCTCGAATGGAGCCATCTTGATGGTATCCTGAGTTTCAAAGATAAAATTCATTGGTTGATAATTTATTATCATCTTTATTATTTTAAATTCAAATTTATTACTTGGTAGCTGTTGTTATAAGTGAATTCAACAAGATGAAGGTGGTCTTCCCAAGATCCACCGAAGTCTAAGATACATGCTCTAAGAAGGTCTTCGAGAATTTGATTTACCCTCTCGGTTTGCCCATCAGTCTGAGGATGGTAGGCGGTACTCAGATTCAGCCTAGAGCCCAATAAATTTTGGAATGCTTCCCAAAATTTGCTAGTGAATATGGGATCTCTATCACAAACAATACTAGTAGGAACACCATGAAGTCGAACAATCTCCTTCATGTAAATCTCAGCTAAACTCGAAGCTGTACGAGTAGCTTTTACTGGGATAAAATGAGCCGACTTGGTCAGTCTGTCTACGATTACCCATATGCTCACATTACCTCTTCTGGTTCTTGGCAAACCATCTATGAAGTCCATAGATATCTGTTCCCACTTCCAACTAGGAATCTCAAGTGGTTTTAGCAAACCGGCAGTCTTCTGGTGACTAGCTTTTACTTGTTGGCAAGTAGCACATCTAGTAATGAAAGTAGAAATATCACGCTTCATTCCACTCCACCAGTATAGTTTCTTCATATTCTGAAACATTTTATTGACCCCTGGATGGATAGAGAGTACGGAATGATGATTTTCTTTAAGCACTTCCTGCCTTAGACCATCAACATTTGGAACACAAATTCGATTATTGATTTTCAAAACTCCATCTCTATCGATATGTGCACCCCAGTCCTTATTCTCACCACCTTCTTTGTTAAGAATAACTTCTTTGATACGCTTGAGCAACGTATCCTCATATTGTTTAGCCACAATGCGGTCCATAAGAGTTGGGGAGATAACAAGCTAATACATCATCGCTTCAACAAGATTATTAAGCATTGCATTGTTTCTACTCAAAGCGTCGGCTACCACATTAGCCTTGCCCGGAGTATAATTGATGTCAAGGTCATATGAAGCTAGAAATTCGAGCCATCGAACTTGTCTTTGGTTGAGATCTTTTTGGGAGAAGATATACTTGAGAGATTTGTGATCGGTGAAGAGTTCGAATTTAGTTCCCAAGAGATGGTGTCTCCATAGCTTTAGAGCAAAGACAACCGCAAGGAGTTCTAGATCATGGGCTGTATAGTTGACCTCGTGGATCTTTAATTGTCACCCCGCATAGGCAATGACTTTACCATGTTGCATTAGGATGGCTCCTATTCCTTCTCTGCAAGCATCTGTGTATACGGTTAATCCTTCGCTCCCATCAATAACAGTGAGGACAGGGGCGGAGGTTAGCTTGTGTTTGAGCTCATTGAAAGCGGCTTCACACTTCTCATTCCAATTGAATTTTACACCCTTTCGGGTTAATGCAGTGAGAGGTGCAGAAATTCGAGCAAAATTTTCTATGAATCTTCGATAATACCCCGCAAGACCTAAGAAGCTACGGATATCCGTAGGAGTCTTGGGAGTTTCCCAATCCTGCAAATTCGAGAGAAGTGAATTTCGAATTTAATAAGATATGAAGGTTTGATTTAAAAGAAAGAATAAGATAGAGCTTACATTGATTACGGCGGTCTTAGCTGGATCGACCGAAATCCCATTTTCAGAAACAACATGACCAAGGAATCTGACTTCATCTCTCCAAAAGTGGCATTTGGAGAACTTGGCCTTCAACCGATGATTTTGAAGAGTTTCAAGAATGAACTTGAGGTGTTTTTCATGCTCCTTCTCGGTTTTAGAAAAGACCAATATATCATCAATGAAAACTAGAACAAATTTGTTGAGAACATCTCGGAATACTCGGTTCATGAGGTCCACAAAATAAGCTGGAGCATTAGTTAAGCCGAACGGCATAACTAACCATTCATAGAAGCCATCTTCTGTACGGAAAGCTGTCTTAGGAATGCTTTCCTCAGAAATTCTGAGTTGATGGAAACCGGTTGCAAGATCGAGTTGAGAAAATACTTTGGCTCCATGGAGCTGATCGAACATGTCATTGATACGAGGCATGGGATAGCGGTTCTTGTGGGTGAGCTTGTTCAGCTCTCGGTAATTTACGCACATCCTTAATGAGCCATCAGATTTTGTGACGAAAACGACTGCTGCTCCCCATTCTGATCGGCTTCTCCGAATGAGTCCTTTAGAGAATAGATCTTCAATTTGGACTTTCAATTCAAATTTCTCTTTGGGTGCCATTATTCTTGGAGGGAGAACTACAGGTCTAGCTCCAGGAATTAGATCAATGCGAAACTCAATTTCGCGGTGAGGCGGTAAAGAAGTGACTTCACCGAATACATCTGGGAAGAGTTTGACAACCGGAGTAGAGCCAAGGTCATCAAGATGAGAGTTAAGTGAGAAAATAAAACTTTCCA
Source organism: Allium fistulosum (assembly GCA_030737815.1). Classification (NCBI taxonomy): domain Eukaryota; kingdom Viridiplantae; phylum Streptophyta; class Magnoliopsida; order Asparagales; family Amaryllidaceae; genus Allium; species Allium fistulosum. Next base: position 1,306,941,291 of record CM060904.1, on the reverse strand, counting down.
CACATTCTTGAGGTGATTTGCATTTGATTATCAAAGGTGTACCCTTGTCATCGATTAGAGAGACAATACGGTCCTTGCAAGAAATAACTGCTTCGAATTTTTTTAGATAATCCACACCAAGTAATATATCAAAAGCATCGAAGCCAAGGACATAGAAATTTGCAGTAAATGAATGTCGACCTGTTGTGAGCCTTACTTCTTCACAAATCATATGAAGATGGGCGGGACCGCCAATTGGATTTGATACACATAAAGATTTGGATGCATATTCGGGTTTTAGTATTTGTTCAAGTTTGTTGCATAAATGTGTAGATACGAAACTATGAGATGCACCAGTATCAAATAAAACACGAACAGGGCTAAGATGTAAAGAGAAGGTGCCTTGAAGAGTACCTTTTTCGTCATCTGGCTTAGGAGCTGAGGTGGAAATAGCAACTGGGGTGGAAATAGAAAAGACTCCAGAAGGTGTGCCCCGCTTCTGAAAAGGACAGTCCTTCTTGATATGGCCCAGTTGCAAACATACGTGGCAAAGGTCTTTCCTAGTCTGCTATGGTGGTGGAACTGCAGCTCTTGCTAAAACTGGGCAGCTATTGGCATAATGCCCCTTCTGGTGGCAGTTGAAGCAGGTGATGGAAGAGACGTCAATAGGCTTCTTCTGAGAATAGCCAATGCCAGTGGTCCTCTGTCAATTCTTCTTTTGTTGCTCGAAGTTCGGCTTCCTCTTCCCAGTATGGCTGGAAGACGGCTGATAAATAGGGGCTTTTCCCCCCGGTGTAACCTTCAGATTCTCATATCTAAGGGATATGTCCATCAAAGCTGTGAAGGTGCCATGGATGTGACTAGTGAGGTAGTTCTGGAATTCTGGACGAGTTCCTGAAATGAACTTTTCATTTTTCTTGAGAGGTGTGTCGATCAAGCTGAGACCGAATCTGGATAGCTCGTTGAACTTGCGCTCATACTCTGAAATAGTCATGTTTCCCTATCGGAGATCCATGAAAGTCCGGTAAAGTTGGGATTTCCCGGCTTCGGGCATCCACTGAGTGATGAATGAGTCCCTGTACCATGGTATGAGGTTGAGTCAAAATTTGAAGAAATAGAAACAAATGAAAAGGAATTTTCTTATAATATAATTTCACCTAAACTGGGCCCAAGTGATGTCTTCCTCGGCGGTCTGGGCGGTAACGGATTCCCACCAATCATGGGCGGCATCCTGAAGTTGCCATGCGGCAAGCTGGCGCTTCTGCGCGTCTATAACCTCTAGCCCGGTAAATATCCTCTCAATGCTCTTAAGCCACCGCTGGGCTTTTATGATGCCCTCGGAACCTGTGAATTTGGTTCCTCCTAGTTGAGAGTACTCCTTACTAAGGATGGTGAAACGGACAGCTGGAGCTGGTGCAACGGGTGCAATGACTGGTGCAACGGGTGCAGGTGCATATCCACGACCCCTACCACGAACATTCCTACGGTTGCTCATCCTGAAAAGTTAAGAGTGGATTAGAATCAAAGATAGATAAATTTAACTTAAGGAATCTTAAGCAAATTAATTCAAGCTACGGAAGTGGATACAAATGAATAGAATTTGAAAGAGATTTGAAGCTTAAATCATGTGTTCTCAATGATGATTTCTACTCATTCTAGGGTATGATTACCCCATCTCTAATGAGTTTAAACTCCACAGGCTAAGGTTTACGGGAACCAAAGCTCTGATACGAACTGTGACGACCCGTAATTTCGAGTAGTTTAAGATGACAATAATCCACACATGTCAACGTAAATTACTCATAACTACGAATTATCAATGGAGTTTATAAATGAAAATCAACACATATCACAGACACAGAATAAGTTACAAAGTTCGCAGCGGAATACAAATAGTACATAAGTAGTTCATGAAGCTACTCAATAAGTTACAACAAAGTTCCAAATCAAAAGAGCTGAAATAGAAATACATAGATGTCTAATAATAGTACATGCAAATTGAAATAGAAATACATAGATGTCTAATAATAGTACATGCAAACTGAAATAGGGAAATAATAGATAGATGGGGTCTTCAAAGTCTTCGGCTCCTCAAAATATGCTCCTCAAAATAATGCAATCCTCAGGCTGACCCGAGCATACAAAAAGCAAACACTCGAGTCAGGACTAATGTTCTTATCAAGTCAAATAACTCAAGTGCAATAAGATACAATGTAACTCAAGGTAATTATGGTATTTCCTCCTTGAGGATCCGTTAAATCAGTCACAAAAGTAGAATACGCTATATATGTAATGTCTATCAAGTAAAATAAATATTTTTCATAGTGTTAAGGCTTTACATTGATCCCCTTAACACATTTTTAAGCATTAGTGTACAGTTTGCATATAACACACCAGTAAACCGTCGGTGGATAGTGACGCGCCGTGATACACTAACACTAAATCAAAATCGTAGTGGTCGCACATAAGGTTAAAAGTATGACAAGGCACGTGAGGCAATGCCCAAGGTAGGATACTACCGTTTCGCGTCTCCGGCTGGTGGTAACGCATCGCTGCTACGATCACCCACCGCATCACATCACTCCCAAATCAAGGGTGATCACCAATCGACAACAAAGTAGATATAGTATACGAAGGAGTGTGAATGCTAGAGGTAGCTAACCTCACTGGCACGGGTATGGCTCATGTTTTAGTCATTTCAAATTTGACATGAGTGTCAAGGCATCCATTAACGTTCTCTAACTTCAAATCAGCAACGTACATCAAGTCCAACCACTTCGTTCTGGATCAACTCCACGAATATAGTTATTAAAGTGGTTCCAGTATCGACAGAGAGTATGTCCATATCCGACCCCGGTCTCTTTAATAACTAACGTTATTATTTCACCGATTGGTCATTTAATTTAACAAAATTTGTTTTCATTCGATATAATTTTTCACCCATTCACGAATAAAGAATCCATCATTCACTTTCAAAATATTATTTCATCCGAAATTTAGTTGACAAAATTCGAATTAGTTACAATTTCCAATTAGATTTAGTTTCAATCAATTATTTAATTTTACCAAATTAAATATTTGAACACAAGCCATTTATCAATTCAACTTAGGTTTCAATTCAACTTAGTTCCAATTCGAATTTATCATTTATTTAATTTTACCGAATTAATATTTTTAATAACCCATTTATCAATTCAACTTAGTTTCAATTTAACTTAGTTTCAAGTCTAGTATCTACATTTCAAAAATCATTTATTTACCAATTTAATTAAATCAAAGTTTAATTAAATTATCAATTTATTAAGTTAGAAAAATTTCAATCTATTCCCTTTTCATTATTCAATCTACTATTAAATTTCCAATTTAATTTATAACAAGATACAAATGTATTCCTATCACTTAATAATTTACCCACTTGAACAATTTATAAAATTTTATTACGACAAATCTTATAATTTCATTCTAAATAATTTCTTAATAAAATTCCCCTTTAAACAATTTCACAAACTTAGTTTTACACTAAATTAATTAAGATGAAGTCTTGATATTTAAATTCTTAAATTTTATCTTAACTTTATTATGATTCAAAACATCCCAAATTCCATTTTCCACAACGTTCATTTTTATTTAAATCAATTCAAGTGTTTTTAGAATCTATTCCATTCACTTTATTCCTAATCAATTTAAATAAATTCCAAAGCCATTTTTATTTATTTCGATTTTAAGAATACACTTAACAAATTTTCAAAATTTGTTCATTTGTTTTTTATTTCTAAAAATCCATTTACCATAATTTTAAAATCAATTCATTTGTTCGTTTTTAAATAATAGTTTAAAAAATCAATTTATTTGACCAATCGGTGATTTTTATTTTAAATTTTCTAACCTAGGCCAAGTGATTTAAATTTTTGGGTATATATCATTTCAACCCTTATCCAAATTTGGATTTCAAGGTTTTTTGGTTCACAATCATATAATATGGGAACTTGCAGTGTTATAACAGGGATGGTGTCAAAGTAAATTACATAAAGTAAATGCATAAATTTAAAAAAACAATCATCACAATATTCATATTGGTCAATATTATCAATTTATGTAATTTTTCTAACATAAATTAAATCAATATTTACACTATCATTTCATATAATTTCTAACACATATTACTATGTGAAGATGAGGTAAAATTTATGTACACAAATTTTATTCAAAATTTTTATAGGTCAAAATTTTTCTAAGTGTTAACAACTGCTAATATTAACATATTACTCTAGTTGTCACTTCATATAAAATAATTCAAATGTCAAATTTTTCAGTAAAATTTGTTATGCTATGAATTACTCAGAAAAAATTTGTTATGCTATGAATTACTCAGAAAAAAAAGTGTCGGGTCAATCCGAGTAATATAGCTCGTCATTTCATGTGATTTACCACTCAATTTCTACAAATTTGAACTTGTTCGAACAGGTCTGGGTTCAACATGGTGACAGTTTTTTTAGGTACTGTAATGGTGTCCAAATGTTATGAAATTTTACAAGCATAAAGTTCAAGATGTCTACTTTAAACTGCAAAAAGATTTACTTCATTTGGGTAAAAGACCAGAGAGTTATGACGTCTCAAAGTTGGACTCAGGCTCTGTTTTTACACTAAAGTTCAGAGTTTAAATTGGTTTCGGGTGCTACTTTCAGATATATTTTGCATAACCAAACGATAGTATTTTTCTGTAAAAATTTGCAGAATTAAACTATGAAACATTGTCCATTTTTCACAATTGGAATCGTCAAATTCCGGTGAGCCATTAGTGAGATACAAGGCCTTAAAGTTGGGGTTTTATCACCGTTTCAGCACTTAGAAAAATTAGTGAGATGCAAGAACATTAGTCGTGAACGATATTCACCTTTCGTGGTTAGTGAAACTAGATCGACGAAGGCGAGAAGAGACACGAATAGAAGCACGGTGATCCCTACTAGAACTCAACTTGAACACTCCAACTAATTTCGACGAACAAGGCTCGCTGCGATTAAATGGAAATGAACACAAATTTAGTATTATAACCAAATATACATATATTCATATGTATACAATTATGGATATAGTACTTACACTACAACACGAGCAAGAGGGAGGCTAGTGTGATGTAGCACGAGCGATGAGTTGATGGAGTTGTTGTTGAGGTCAAGGCGGAGCAGTGGGAGGCGTTTGCGGGTGTGCTGGAGGGTGGCGAACTGGCAGGAGGGCGCACGTGTTGTTGGCGCTGGGCGGCGGAGGAGTGGGGCGCGCTGCAGTGGGTTGCGGGAGGTGCAGTGGGGTGTTGGATGGCTGGGCGCGCGGAGGAGGGGATTGGGCAGAGCAGCAGGCGCGGGTGAAGGTGGAAAGGTTGGTGGCAGAGCGTGAGCTGGGCAGGGAAAGAGTGAGCTTTACCTGATGAGTTTGGGTTCTTCCCTTTTTTTTTTGTTTTAATTTTTTTGTTTTTGAGTTATAATTTTTGCTGTTGAATGAAAAGAGAAGTGAGGGGAGGAAGTATATGGGTGTTGAAGGCAGGTTTATTTTTGAGGAGATGAGTTGTACGTACAGTGTACAGTGTATGGCAGCAGGCACCTCTTCTGCTGGCCAATAGGAGAAGGAGGTGGGTAATCATGTTATGGGGAAGCCCAGGAGGCTTAGATTTTGTTCTGATGGGTGGAGAAATTGTCTCAGGTGTGGACGGCTGATGTGGTAGTGACGGGGCAGCTGAGGTGGAAGGTGAGGTGGCTGCTGAGTTGGAAGAAGTGTGCACCGATACAGACGACGTTTTACTTATTTCGTCGCGAACCGGATGTCAAAATACGCAAATGAATATACCGAAAAATTCGCCGCGACGAGACGGTCGCAACGGTATATAGATATTTGCGTTTCGACAGACAGATCAAAATGGCGTTAGGGACGCCGATTTCTCTGATTTGAATTTAACAACGATTTTCAAATCGCGTTAAAATGAGCAAACAGAATCGGAATTGGACGAAACGAATTGCGTTATTTTTATTAGAAAACTTTCTACGACTTTTCTGTGTAAAAAAAATTTGGATTTTAAATTTGGACAAATTTCACTAAACGGCTTGCTAGTTGACGTACAAAATTTGTGAACATACAAATTTTGTATATTTCAAAAATTAAAATTTTATTCAGGCGACTTCATTTAGACATATTCACTATTTAAATTTTTAATTTCATATTCATGGTTTAAATTTTTAACTCATTAACGTTTATTTATTTATTTTTCATGAAAATTCAACTCAACTTTCATTATTAAATTTTTTTAAATTGGCTCCGAAATTCAGGTTGTTACAATTGCATTGACTTTGTGTAAGTGTAGTTTCACTTTGTCGATGATGCTTTGACTTCAAATAGTTTGTATTGGGTTGTAGCCTCGAGCTCTGTAGCATTCATGTGGTTTGTTTTTGTTGTCGAGGCTGAAGCACTCTTGCTGTTTCATTTTGAGCTGGTCGGCTCGTACATTGATGTTACCTCTGTCCTTGGTTCTTGTGCATAGCATATTGAACTAGTCGAGTTGTTTTGTTGCATTCATTCTTCACTATGATATTTGGAGTCTGATACTTTTGTATACAGTTACAGTCGTGATTTGCATTGAGGTTCACTACACATGTATCTTGCCGTTTCATTTATTAGCACGGTATACATACATATATACATACATATATATGTATGTATGTGCTAGTTGTTGTGCACATTGTATATTTCTTTTGTTCCATTTTTTTTGCTGGTTTGTGGCCTCGAGTTCTGTCTGCTTGTTTATTCGAGTCTGCACCGTGACTTGAGTTGAACCCGATTTTTGGGTTTGACCTTGTGCTCGTTTGTGACTTTCATTGAACTTTTGTGTATTTCATCACGGTAGTTGCGAGGCAGTACACACGTGCGTGTACTGCAGCCACACAAAATTGTCATTTTAAGTGACATTTCAATTGTTTGAACTGTTTTGTGTGTTCAATTCAATATTTAGAAATTGTATTTTAATTTGGTTTGGTTTGATCATTTTGTTGTTGTCTAATTATCTATTTGATAATTAGATTCTGAGTTTCTAATTATTATTTAATAATTGGATTTTGTTGTTAATTGCTGTTTAGGCAATTCTGTGGTTCTCATATTGTCTTCATCGAAAATCGTTTTTATTTATCTTCGTTAATAACTTGAATTTTCTGATTTGTTGTTCAACGTTATTTAGTGTTATATCTACCGTTATCCGATTTCCTTGTTAAAGGATTGGATAGATGAGATTTCTGTGACTGTCGTCTATTTCCTATTTAATTATTATTGCTTCTTTGCATTAATAACTGAGTTTGAATTAGACTGACCCGTGTATTATTTTCTTTTGAATTTAATACTCGGGCCAGACCGAGTTATTTCAGGTTGTTGATATCTTGCTTTGGGTTGCTGCTTGAGCTATGAAGTCTCTTCATATCTTTTGGAGTAGTCGTCGTCATTTTGTAGTAGTCAATGTATCTGACCTAGGTTGATATGTATTCATGTATATTATTTGATAATGTACTTGTATATATAACTTCCAAAGTCGACAGTTGTAGTTGTATCATATGTATTGTGTCAAATGTATTGTAACTGACATCAGTTATATATATATATATATATATGAGCCTTTTATTATCTATGTCCCGCATTTAGCTTATCTGTGTTATTATTATATATATTATCCTAAACTATTATGAATCATCGTAGTTCGTTTTATACTGGAATTGGGTATGTCGATGGGAGTAAATAAATAAGAGATGAAAAAACAACTATATACCACTCCTATCGAGGTAACCAATACTAGTGTAAGGCCCAACTACGGATGGTCGCTCCTATCCAGCCTTATTCTTCATAATTACAGACAGTATTTCTTTTAATACTCTTTGTTATTGTGAGCATAGAGGTGGGGCGTCACAGTTGGTATCAGAGCTTGGGGTTTATGGACATAATATAAAACATAACTTAGATGGAACATGTGTTACAACTATTTGTCGATGTTTTTAGTTGGGCTTTGAGTCAAAACTAAAGTTTTGAAATTATGATGAAATTTTTAAATATCTTTATTTAAAAATAAAAGTGAAACTGTGTTTTGATGATTGAGTAATTTGTGTTCTGTTTATCAGAGTGCGCAGCGGAAGCAGTGACACTGTCTTCGCTGAGTACAGCTGATAACCTTTTTGATTTAAAAATCAAAATATGAAATTGAAATAAATTTCATTTGTTGTTTACATAGCTGGGTTTAATTTGTTTCTTTGAAAATTTCGAATCCGATTTGAGGATTCGAAGCAATTGCAGTTATGTGATTTTTGTTGAGATTTTTGCTGTTTTGAATTATCTTCATTGAAGATACATTCAAATGATTTCTTTGTTCATTTTGTAGTGTACGTGCAAATTTGAGTTGCATGTTACTGCATTAATTTTACGTTGAACCGGTGTTTGGTTTTAAACGTATTTAGTTACCGTTATTTTATAACGGGATTTTTACACTAGTGCTAAATTTTTGAAGCACGGTGTTTTGTTGACATTTTTAATGAATGAAAATTCACTGGTATTACATTTTGATGAGATTTTGACGTATAAAAATTATTGCCACTTTGACTTCAGTAACCGTCCAATTTTAAAAGTGGATTTTCAAGCGGTTAGCCCGCAATGCTGATGTTGAGATTCGTTTTTACGGTGTTTTGGGAAGTACAATTTCCTTTTCGAAATTGCTACTGATATTGCTGTTTAATCACGTGTTCTGAAAATTGTTTTAAATTTTTTTCAGTTTGCGCTTTCAAAAGAATGAGGAAACGATTTAAACGCTTCAGCAAAATTGAGGACTATGAACCCTCACTTTTGCTGTTTCGCTTAATTCCGAACTTGTCCGTTTGAGAACGTAAAATGTTATTTATTTAAAATACAAAGTTTAACAGTTTGCGCTTTCAAAAGAATGAGGAAGCGATTTAAACGCTTCAGCAAAATTGAGGACTATGAACCCTTACTTTTACTGATTCGCTTAATTCTGGACTTGTCCGTTTGAGATTGTAAAATGTTATTTTTACAAAATACACAATTTTACACTTTCAAGGAAACGGTGAAGAGAATCAAACGATTTAGTAAAACACGTGGTATGGGACATGTGCGTTTGCTATTTCGGTTAATTCCGGACTCGTTAATTGAAACATCTGCTGTTTGATGATTCTGATGATTTTGTATGCTTTCGAGCCACTATGTTGGACCTTCGGGTCATCTGCTGGACCTTCGGGTCATTTGTTGGGCTTTCGGGCCACTCTGCTGGACCTTCGGGTCATATGATGGACCTTCGGGTCAAATACTAGTACTAGACCTTCGGGTCACTCTGCGGACCTTCGGGTCATCTGATGGGCGCCAAAATTTTATAGTACTTGGTAGGCTTCGGCCATATGTTGTTGCACATGCGGCGTAGCTAAAACTCGCCATCTGATGGGATCGATCCAACCTTTTATGTTGATTTTCTAGAGTATCTTAATTGATTTCTATATATTTGTTGTTTCTAATTATCTGCAAGTAATTAGATATTTGATGTTATGAGATTTAATTATCGTATCGATAATTAGATATTTGTTGTTATGAGATTTAATTATTGTATCGATAATTAGATATTTGCTGTTATGAGATTTCTGATTATCGTTTTTGATAATTAGATATTTGATGTTTTCTGATTATCGTTTTTGATAATTAGATATTTGCTGATTTGAGATTTCTGATTATCGTTTTTAATAATCAGATATTTGTTGATTTGAGATTTCTGATTATCGTTTTTGATAATTAGTTATTTGATGTTTTCTGATTATCGTTTGTGATAATTAGATATTTGTTGTTATGAAATTTCTGATTATCGTTTTTGATAATTATATATTTGATGTTTTTTGATTATCGTTTGTGATAATTAGATATTTGTTGATTTGAGATTTCTGATTATCGTTTTTGATAATTAGATATTTGTTGATTTGAGCTTTCTGATTATCGTTTTTGATAATTAGATATTTGATGTTTTCTGATTATTGTTTTTGATAATTAGATATTTGTTAATTTGAGATTTCTGATTATCGTTTTTGATAATTAGATATTTGATGTTTTCTGATTATCGTTTGTGATAATTAGATATTTGTTGATTTGAGATTTTTTATTATCGTTTTTAATAATTAGATATTTGATGTTTTCTGATTATCGTTTTGATAATTGGATGTTTGCTAATTTTTGCTGATTTTGAGATTTTCTAGTCTCTAATTGATTCTAGATTATGTTGATTATATTGAATTGCTGTTTCCTATCTATCTCTGTTGATAGTTAGAGTTTGCTGATTATGAAGTTCGTGTTTTCTAGTTATTTGTTGGATAACTAGATATTTGCAGTTTTGCGATTTGCGATTTGTGTTTTCTAATTATCTTTGCTGATAATTAGATTTTGCTATTTTCTAATTATTGTGTGATAATTAGATATTGCTGTTTTGTGATTTCTGTATTCTAATCATCTAATTGAAAATTAGATGTTGCTGATAATTGTATTTATTCAGTTTTAATTGTTTTCTGATTATCTATTTGATAATTAGATTTTGTTGAGGATTTGTGAATTTCTTTTATGGAATTAAAAGATTTCTTTGGCGTTTGTGTTCTCGACCTCTATTTTTTCTAGCTTAACCAGTTTATGTTAGAAAAATAATTATTATTGACGACTTTAAATTATGAAAATTGCGGGGACGCAATTTTTATAAGGAGGGGAGTCTGTAACAACCCGAAGTTTTATAACAATTAATTATCGTCAAATGACGATTATATTGGTTGTTAATTATTATTGGAATTTTAATCGGTTGGTATTCTTTTGAAAATTTATTAGGAGTTAAGCGGGCTTTAAAATGCAATCTGGTCCACATTTTCGTTTGTTGGATACCGTGATAGAGTGATACCGTTCCCCTTTTGTTCATTCGCAAACCCGTTCCCCTTTCTTTCATTTGGATTCATTCGAAAAACCCTAAAGCGAAATAACGAAAGAAATGGTGGCTCAATTCTTCGAAGCCGCGACTTCCTTCTCGTTCGTCTTCAAATTAGGGCTTTCGATCTTGGTCCTCTTGCTTGTGAAAATGGCTGCAAGAGTTTTCGAATCTTTTCCGAAGCCTCGTCGTCACCGTGCTAAGGCGAGATGAGAGGGGGGGGAAATGGGGATTTCGGTTGATGGATCTGTGCTCTTCAAAATAAGGTGAGTGATTTATTTCACTCACATTTAATTCAATTCTTTATTTCGTGACTTGGGTTTTGAATTGATTTTGCCAATGATGTTGATTGCAATTTATAGGAGTCGAACCCCTATATTTTCGTTCGTATAATTTTGTTTGAATTCATCAATTACTTTGCGTTGGCTATTGATCTTCGTTTGGTTGTATATGATGATTTTGACTTTGCCACAACTTTGTTTGTGTGATGATATTATCTGGCTTCGGCTTCGACCTTGACATTTTTGAATTTGTTTCACTATTTTAGTAACTGCTGTTCTGTAGTTTGCCTTTCGTTTCCACTTGTATATAGTCGCATTCGTGGTTTGCATTTAGGCTCAATGCACTTGTTTGCTTCCATGACCTGTTACACTATAAGCTTCATATGTACTTCTTTCTTGTATTAACTTGAACTGGTCTGGTTTGCTTGCATATCATGACTGGGTTGAGTTTTGCTGCCTTCATGTCTGTATCATATTCACTGATTCATGTTTGGACTTCATGTAGTATGATATGTGCATATTGAAGTCTGCTTCCATTGTGAGTTTGAGTTGTTTTGTTAAGCTCTTGTCCACTGTTCACTGCATATATATATATATATATCAATACATGTATGCTGTGTCAATTTGTGTTCATGTGTATTAGTACTTACCCAAGTACTCTGGTTGTCATGTATATGAAGCAGTGTTGCTTTCCTTGTAGTCTTCATTGCACACTCTGTTGGTCTGCATTTTTCTGGTTGAAGTTCTTTGTGTCCGCTGCTATATGTGCACTGTGGTTTGTCTTCATGTACAGTCCATATGTCTGATATGCTGGCTCGAGTTGTTTCACCTGGTTCATTGTAGTCTGATTGTATTCTCTGGTTTATCACTTGCTGTTACATGATGAACTTGTTTCTTGAGTTGCCAGGTCATTTTGATTTTCTGATCTGGTTCATGTTCACTTGATGACATTGGTCTAGACACTGTTGTTTCACTGTTTTGTTTACATGTGCATGCTATTCACTTCGAGTCAGTTTGCATACAGTTGCATTGTTGGTCCATTATTCTGGTTGATATTTTATTTTCACTACTTGTATCAATCCATACCATCACTTAGATATTACAGTCTTCGAGTTGTTAGTGCACTTGTATTTCATGGTTGATGCTTCTATTGCATTGACTTTGTGTAAGTGTAGTTTCACTTTGTCGATGATGCTTTGACTTCATATAGTTTGTATTGGGTTGTAGCCTCGAGCTCTGTAGCATTCATGTGGTCTGTTTTTGTTGTCGAGGCTGAAGCACTCTTGCTGTTTCATTTTGAGCTGGTCGGCTTGTACATTGATGTTACCTCTGTCCTTGGTTCTTGTGCATAGCATATTGAACTAGTCGAGTTGTTTTGTTGCATTCATTCTTCACTATGATATTTGGAGTCTGATACTTTTGTATACAGTTACAGTCGTGATTTGCATTGAGGTTCACTACACATGTATCTTGCCGTTTCATTTATTAGCACGGTATACATACATATATACATACATATATATGTATGTATGTGCTAGTTGCTGTGCACATTGTATATTTCTTTTGTTTCATTTTGTTTTGCTGGTTTGTGGCCTCGAGCTCTGTCTGCTTGTTTATTCGAGTTTGCACTGTGACTTGAGTTGAACCCGATTTTTGGGTTTGACCTTGTGCTCGTTTGTGACTTTCATTGAACTTTTGTGTATTTCATCACGGTAGTGGCGAGGCAGTACACGCGTGCGTGTACTGCAGCCACACAGAATTGTCGTTTTAAGTGGCATTTCAATTGTTTGAATTGTTTTGTGTGTTCAATTCAATATTTTGAAATTGTATTTTAATTTGGTTTGGTATGATCATTTTGTTGTTGTCTAATTATCTATTTGATAATTAGATTCTAAGTTTCTAATTATTATTTAATAATTGGATTTTGTTGTTAATTGCTGTTTAGGCAATTCTGTGGTTCTCATATTGTCTTCATCGAAAATCGTTTTTATTTATCTTCGTTAATAACTTGAATTTTCTGATTTGTTGTTCAACACTATTTAGTGTTATATCTACCGTTATCGGATTTCCTTGTTAAAGGATTGGATAGACGAGATTTCTGTGACTGTCGTCTATTTGCTATTTAATTATTATTGCTTCTGTGCATTAATAACTGAGTTTGAATTTGACTGACCCGTGTATTATTTTCTTTTGAATTTAATACTCGGGTCAGACTGAGTTATTTCAGGTTGTTGATATCTTGCTTTGGGTTGCTGCTTGAGCTATGAAGTCTCTTCATATCTTTTGGAGTAGTCGTCGTCATTTTGTAGTAGTCAGTGTATCTGACCTAGGTTGATATGTATTCATGTATATTATTTGATAATGTACTTGTATATATAACTTCCAGAGTCGACAGTTGTAGTTATATCATATGTATTGTGTCAAATGTATTGTAACTGACATCAGTTATATTACTTATATATATATATGAGACTTTTATTATCTGTGTTCCGCATTTTGCTTATCTGTGTTATTATTATATATATTGTCCTAAACTATTATGAATCATCGTAGTTCGTTTTATACTGGAATTGAGTATGTCGATGGGAGTAAATAAATAAGAGATGAAAAAAATAATATACCACTCCTATCGAGGTAACCAATACTAGTGTAAGGTCCAACTACGGATGGTCGCTCCTATCCAGCCTTATTCTTCATAATAACAGACAGTATTTCTTTTAATACTCTTTGTTATTGTGAGCATAGAGGTGGGGCGTCACAAAACCTTTCGAAAGCATTAAAGTACACTACTTAAAAAACCTTTCGAAAGCATTGGGTTCAAGTTAAAATATCTGGAACAACCTTTCGAGACCATCTAAAATCATTTCCTTCGAAACCATTAGGTTTTACTTTCAAAAAATTGAAAGGTCTTAAAACAGCTAAGTCAAAAGCAGCTCTTTCGAAAGCCATTTCTTAAGTAACAAAATGGATGGTGTTGAAACCAATCCCTTCAAAAGCATTGGAGAAGCGGCTTAGGTCTTAAAAAAAGAAACCCTTTCGAAGGTATTGCTTCGAAAGGTAGGATACGGCAGCAAGGGGTTCCGACCCCTTCGAAAGCTTCTTTGTAAAACCAAGGTGCCACCTCTTTTGAAACCATTCTTTAAAACTATTTAACCAAGTCGAAAGATATCTAAGTCGAAAGCATTCTTTTCGAAAGCAAAGCGGGCGCATTTCCTTTTAAAAGCAAAGCAAGGTTTCGTTCCCTTCGAAACCCCTTGTTTTGACTATATACCTTTTGCCTATGCCCAATTCATTACATACCAAGTCTTTGATACCATGCGCATTGGTTTCGATGGAGATGGAGGCAGAAGTACCTAGTCGAAAGGTGCTGCCGAAAGTGGCGAAACAGCAAAAACATGGTAAAACTGATTTTTAACTTTAAAAAGCAATTTCTTTCAGCTAACTACTTTGTTTGTCCACATGTGATTGGTTGGTAATTTCTTTTCTAAAAGTGTTGCCGAAATTTCAGAGATAAATAATTTAAAATATTTACAAAATGCCCCTTCTCCTTTTATAAATATATATAATATTTAAGTCCCATACCTTAAATTTTTTTATATACTTATTAAAACACTTAGGAAAATTCTACAAAAAATTCCCTTAAATCATTTTTAATGAGTTTTCTAACATATTTAAATTTCTGACCCAAAACTTATATAAAATAGCCGTAATTAATTTTAAACCCAATTAACTATTTTCTTCACTAGAAAATTAATAATACATCCATATTAATTTTGAAAATTATGAAATTTGAAACCCATCTCTAAAATATTATTTCTGACCTTATCTCAAAATCGCAAGGCATTCGGATGTCATTTAATAGGGTTTTCACATTAAAACTTATCATAAAATCCATATGAAATAGCATAAATCATCAATAAGCACACATATATATATCCATTAACAATCAAAAGCATGGAAATATACTTTGCAAAAATATCTAGATATGATCTAAAAACCAAAAAAACATCAAAAATATGAGATGTAATATATTATTCACCTTTTGTTTGCGATTAAGGAGTTGATATTTGATCTTGGATTAAGTTGATTAAGCTTCTTCCTTATATTCTTGCTTTCCCTTAATGGCGGCCGACCTCTTTATGTATTGTTTTCGATTGTAAATGTGTAAAATGAAGTGGTGTGAGTGTTTAGGGTATAAGAGTAAGACTTATTCCTATTTTGCCCTTATCTAATTCCCTAACCTATTTCATTTTAAATTCCCTTAGTTCATTAGTTTAAATTGGCATGACTACCCTCTATTAACACAAATCTCAATCCCTTAACCATTAACATTATTTCATTTAACTTAACTAATTAAATGTCCTAAATAATGTTACTCAAAATTAGGGTCGTTACACGATGGGCAGCGGCGACTCCAATTTCAGGGCGACGACTACAGATTCCGCAAGGCAGGGACTCCAATTTGAGGCGATGACTCTAGATTTCACGAGGCAGCAATTGCATTGCTAGTAGACCCGTTAAACGGGTCGGGTCGGGTCATAAATGGATCGGGTAAAATGTGACCCGACTCCTTCAAGGCATAAACAAACCCAACCCGTTTGACCCATTTTGTAAATGGGTTAACCCGACCCGATCCATTTATTAAAAGGGTCAACCTGATCCGACCTATTTAACAAAAATTGCACCAATATGATATCAATAACGCATCAAAGAATAAATAAACTGCATTAACAAATAGAAAAATTGAATTAGATAACACAAAAAAAGAAATAATTTGGCAACATATGAATACAAAAACATAGTATAATTTTAGATCTGCTGCATATGAATATTTCTACATTGAAGAGTCAGCAGAGTATAATTTTAGTTACAAACTCCATAGTTGAATACAAAAACTCATCAAATAACTGAAATAAACTAAATAAAATACTACAAAAACAGCAACATGTCATATATAAGTAATAAAACTGCAAAATATTTTAAAGTTTTGGCAACTTATGAGCATAGTCTTGTAGTCCTGAAGCCCTTAAGCAGAGGCCTTGTAATCCTGAAGCAAATGACATAAACTCACAGTCCATGAATGTTGTAATACCAAAGCATGTTTTGCCTAATGCATATAGAAGATGCATACATACATACATATAGTGAAGTGATATTATCTTAGACTTTATTGTCGTTTAATAGAAAGAAATATTTGAAATCTAGAAAGCATAACCCACATATTTTTGTTCCTAGTTTGTTAGTGCAAAATCCTATCAGTGCTACACAGTGTTAAGATGATGCCATGGCCAAATGTAAAGTATTCAAAATGTATATATACATATGAAATCAGTTTTAAACATATTTCAAAATTGTTTTACATTATGCACGATCTAAATTCTTTTACAACAATTACTGTGCTAGTATATAGTGAAATATAAATGGATATGCATAAATGCATTATAGAGTATAAATCCTAATGTGCCCAAAGGATCCATTGTATGAGAACCTAACCTTACAGAATGTCAGATTTATGAAAAGCTATTTTTGAATTTATATTAATAAACTAATGCTAATCATTATAATCCATTCACATGAAGCTCAAAGGATAGGTCATTTTTGTATTTTCTGTTGTATTTTGCTCTGCATGAAATTTATATAAAAAGAAGAATTGTTGGAGTATTATTCATGCATTATATTTCATGTACTTATAGGTAGTATCATATATTTATATAACAGGTCGTACTAATGAAGCAAATTCATGACTTGGCTAATGATAAGCACCTAGTTTTGCCTTCTATAGAAAAGTTATTTGGAAGGAAAAGTTAAACAAGCTTAAAGCATTAGTTTGCCTTAAGAAAAATCTTTTTTTCTTTTGGACTAAAGTACATAAGAATACAAGAAAAAGTTAAACAACATTTTAATCAATCCAAGTAATATAATCTTTGAAGCTTAACATCAAACTTGTATCAAGTACTTATTATGCAATACACTTATAGATTAATGCAGTGTGACACATATAATCTTTGTATTAGTTACTTACTTGAGACAATATCTTAGGCATGGATTAATTCACTTATAAATTAGTAATGATGTAATAATGGATTGCTTTCAAAACATAAGAACCCAAGGAGGAAAACTTTAGATTTTTAGTTTGTATGCTATGGTTGGTTTTTTCATTTTGAAAAGATAAATAACTAATCATTTTTGCAATGGGCTATTAGTTTCTATGCTATTTGTTATGACCTTTTTTAAACCATATGAATAACTTGCTAAAAATAAAAAAACCACAAAATACCACCCTTAAGCTTCCAAACTTCTTCATACTGTAACCTCGCAATATGAATTCTACGCTGTGCTATTTTTCTTAATTTCATTTAGACCGATACTAGAAACTCCACACAACAACCCAATTGAACATAAAGAGACTAATCTATACTAGCATTAGCAGGTTGATTGCTTGTTTTCTCAAATTCATTTTACCCACTTTATTAATTTTTTAATTAAGTATATAAATGTGTAAACATTAAATTTGGGTACATAAAAGACACGTTCTATCCATAAAAATTACCAACAGCATATAACTCTATGGTTCACATAGTAGAAGACCACTCAACTACTTTTTAATGATTTTGAATCTAATTATAGTCAAGATATAAAATAAAAACTCATCATAAATTTTTGCATATATTGAATCTAATGCCAAGTTAGTCGTATAATCCTTCCTACAAACAAAAATAACAGCAAATAACATGAGGAAATCAAAAGTTAAGAGACATCAGAATCTCTCGTCCTGATCAAAACAAAAAAAAAGAAGAATTTTTAATCAAAACACATTGTAATTTTTCATACCTAACCACCACACTTTTGAAATCCCTCAAACATAAGCTTGAATAACTACTTGTTCAGATCCATCCTTCTCAAATCCTGCCTCATAGTCTTGATTTTATGTAACGAGTAGAGCTCTTTGGATGGTAGAAACCTAAAAATTAGACAGACTAGTGACTTACTATTCTTAGTTAAGCATTTACATAAACAAATAGGATACACAGTACATAGCAAATCCAAGCTTTAAACTTTCAATAATGTTAATCAATTAGGTATTATTGTAAGCAAGCTGAAACCTGTTTTTGCGATGCTGAATCTGGAGAGCAAACAAAAAGATTTGTAGCTAATTTAGTAGGAATAAATCAAGTCTCCTTTCTTCCCTACAAAATGTAAGAACTTGAAGTTCTCAAACAAGGTTTCATACCTAATACACAACAAAGTTTGATTTAAACCAAAATCGAATTAGGAGAAATTTCCTTTGCAGATTTAAAGATTAGGAGAGGAATCGCCTTTTGCAGATTTGGAGACAAGAGAAATTGCCTTTAGTCAACTTGTAGATTAGGAGAGAATTTCCTTTTGCATATTTCAAGATTTGGAAAATCGCCATCTGTAGATTTGCAGTGATCGAGAAATTAGAATTAGGGTTGATGGGTAAGCGGTTTGAGTTGCTTTGGATATTTTCTTCATGGGTTGTAAATAGGTTAGGTAAAAAGAAGGGAAACTTTTAAAGGTTTAGACCGGACCCTTTTAATATTAGGGTTATTGGGTTGGGTAAATGAGTTAGGGTCCATTTTGACAGGTCTAATTGCTAGCATCAGCATAGATGCATCTTGAAAAAGGGTGAAATTCTTTTTTCCTATTTGTAAATTGGCATAATATTTTAATTTCCAATGTCCATAAGTTACTAAATTACCAATGTCTCTAACCTTTTCCTTGCATTAGATGTATTCTTGTTTCTCCTTCTAATTTTCTAATCTTTGACATCCATATTTGACACTTTTTTCGATTTTAGTTCAGTTTTGTAAAAAGATGTCAGTGATGTATAAATATTAAACTGAATCGGAAACAAAATTGGCATTGCAATTTACATCCATACATGTAATCATAATGTGTTTTACATGCTTGCATGTATATTGGTTTTAAAGGTTTAATTTTATGTTTAAAGGTCTGCATACATCGTGTATGCCTTGCTTGGGGATGTGTTTTTGAAGAGCTCCAACTAAGTGATAGTTCCTTGACAAATATGGGAGGATCTGTTTCTACATATGTATAAAATGATGGCCATGTACTTTTTACTTAATTTTTGGTCATTCATTAAGCACAGGCTTGTGTAACTCTTCATTTCCATGGTTTTTTAGAAAATAACAAGAGAATATTTCATGCATATATGATGATGAAGTAGGAAGAATTAGTACTATTACAGCACATCATTTTCATGTATCATGTACCGCACCAAGCTGACTTTTAAAATGCATATCATAAACAACTTTTGCACTTTATTGCATTTAGAAAAGTATGGTCATTTTGCTACCATGTTATTTACTAGTAGAATTAATTTTGGTACTAAATAAATTGAATTTGATTGTGAAGGAATGTTGGAGAACATGTAGAAGTACAGGATTAGGAGGCTGATCAGGTAAAAGAGCCCCCACTGAACTTGATTTCTTAGATTTGCTTTGATTCATTGGTCTATTATTGTTTAGTTGTTTGGAAGTTGCAATTTGCTTGATTTGGTTTAAATATAGCACTCCAATCAACAATCTCTTTGTTGAAAACAGAAAAGGTAGCACTCATAGAATTTATAATTTACACTTATATGCACTCATATAATGGAGCAAAGCACTTATAAGTTACGACTTACCATAATGTAGGGATAATTCACAAGTTTAAATATTATTTTGGCTAATGCAATTAAAATTATTAATTGGGACAATTTTAATTTGAGATTTGCTAAGCACTTGAATTATTGCTAAGAATAAAGTTATTTATTTTTGTTCCTCTTTTCATTGTTTATAAACTATATAAATTATTTAGATGATTTAATTAACAATAATAGCATTAGCTTTTGTATAAGGCCTTGATATTGCAATTGGCTTTGGGTACGAAAACTCATAGGACCGACCCTGCATAGAATCTCCATAACAAAACCACAATCCGTGTGATAACCCCACAAAACATACATTTGTGACACGTGTCAATCATCCAAAAATCATAACAAAACACACCATCTACATAAAGAAACCACGATCTGTGTGATAACCTCACAAACCATTGGTTTGTGACACGTGGCAAACATCCAATACACTCCTTATTCATTTGAACTCACCCTATAAAGAGGGATCAAAGGCTCACAATAACATACTCATTCACTCTTCTTAATTCACCATCACTTATCTTCTACATCGAATGAATAACCTAAAAAGAATGTTTGCTTCTCATCCTCATCTTCAGCGAACATTGTGTTATTCAATAAAACATGCTTGCTTATGAAGCGTTGAATTTAATAGCGTTCGAAAATGCTGAAAGATTACTTCAACCTAAGGGGATAACACTTCGGAAAGGAGGGACTTACGGAAAGAGGGAGACTACGCTTTCGGCCACAATCAAATAATTTTTTTTTTTTGAAAACCCCATGTACGACCCTATGGATTTTCGATGAAGATTCCATGTGCAAAGACTGTCTTTAATCAGGTTCTCAATATATTAACTGAGACAAACATGTTTTTCACCTATAAATTAAATGGAATCAACGAATTAGGAGTTTCCCCACTAAAAAAGGTTACGTCTATACTGCGCAAGATATCATATGGAACTTTTGGTGATTCATAGGATGACAAAGTGAGGATTGGAGACTCAACAATAATCTTGTTGTAACATACAACCTTTTTGACCTCCGAATGTCGACACCAATACATCCACGGTATTCGCATTCCGAGCACCCAGGTGTTAGAAAAATAGATCCTTAGGGTAAAGAAATAGAAGAAAATAAAACGAACGAGAACGAGGAGAAAAACTTCAAAATCTCACATGCGGAGTGATAATATATAATATCAAATGACAATACATAGAGCAACTCTAATATACATAGCATTTCACAGTCACTAATCAAAGTAATATCATCAGCCTGGATGGTTATAACAGTATGTCCTTATAATTGAATTGCCGATATATATATATATATCTAAAGTAATGCAGCAAAAATAAATACTACAGTAGGTAAAACATCGAGCTCTACTCCAAGAGCTCAATGAACATCAATAAAACCTACTTTTCTCATATTACTCGAAAGAGCACCTATGGAAATAAAAGAAAAATAAAACCACGGGTCAGACATAAGTCTGGTGTGAGAAACTCAAGAAATATGTAGCTAGCATATAAACGTACTTTTGAGACTATACAGAATGTCATAACGGTTATCCCCTCAAAAGGACCACCATCTAATAAGTACATAGATGATATAATAGATAATGTCTAGGGTGAAGAATATAAATCAGAAAATAACTGTGCCCTTTGCATCTCATGACACAACAAAATTGGAGTACAATCAAAACTGCTAAGGTGCGCATGCATATGGATTTTCCATTGGAGGTGCCCTTAGTACATCGAGGCGGACCTCCTAACAAGGGTCAGAAACTACCTTCTGAGCATCTTATATATCTAGATAAAATATACCAATAAGGTAAACATAGTTGGCCAATGCTCGAACATTTTCATGAACCATGTGGTACCAAATATCATCAACTCCTCGAGCCCATAATCCAAAGCATCTTTAGATATGGAGTTGATGTACCCTTAGGGTTAGCTAAACCCACATGGTTTTGCACCTACTCCGTTTTCTACAATTACCGATGGTGAAGTCATGTTCAACATCTCTGCACATGAGTCATTGTCACTCGAACAGATCACGAATCCCCACATAAATTCCTACATCTCAAATAGATCTCGAAACCACACATGGATTCCAACATCTCGAATAGATCCACTTCCAAGAGATAAAATACATATCTCAGTCTTGAAGTGATTTTCGATAAGTAAAATACTTACTAATCTCGATCTCTTCAAGACTAAATCAACAAATTTCCGATTAACTTAACTTCGGTTCTTTCAGGAATAAACAGACAACGATAAGGTGGAGACCATCTCCTATCATGATGGATTTTCTTATCACTTGTCCTAAAAGATAAGACGAGTTTATAAATAGGTTATATCATCAACGAATGAATGACCATATTGTATAATTCTTGTGTTTCTTCTAGATATTTCTCAAGTTAATTTGGTCATATTCCCAATAATGAAACAATCGCATATGGAAACTAAGTCTAGTATACTTATCATATTTTCGACCTTTTCAACTTCTACTATTCCTCGATCAAGAGCGAAGCCTGGTAATTTAGAGCCCTATTGCTTCTATACCCTAATCTAATCATTATTATTAACCTTCACAGATAGAATCAAGTCTACTTCATCGGCTTTTGGTGCTAAGCACATGACTAAATACTTTCCACAGACAAGGAATACACAAAGCATGATCAAGTCACATAAACGACTTTTAATCTCCTTTTTAGTTAATTAGTCTTTCATTAATTAAAACCTCCTTTATTAATAAAACTTCTTTATTTAATAAAACTTCTTCATTTAATTATAACTTCATCCTTTAATTAAAATTTCATTCTTTAAATATAACTTCTTCCTTTAATTAAACTCATATTAATTAAACTCCTTTATTAAACTCCTCTATTAATTAAACTCCTTTATTTAATTAAAACTTCTTTATTAATTAAAACTTCATTCTTTAATTAAAAATTCTTTCTTTAATTAAAACTTGTATATAGAGTTAATTTCCCTTATAAAAGATGTATTGTAACAACCCGCATCTTTTACGATCGAATATTTAAATACTTTTATTTAAATATTTCATCGTTAGTCGGATTATAGTCCAAAAAGCTACTTTTTGCAAACAGTCAAATTAGGACTCGAGACCACCCCCATTGAGTTCAAAATAACGTTTGCGACCTTTTTGAGTATAAACATTGATATGTTTGGAGTTAATGGAATTTTGCTACTTTTTCACTTTGGGCTTTGGTTTAGGTTTCAACCCTATATCCTAACTCAAGCCCTTAGCTCCACCCCCACTTATCTTCATTCACTTCATTTTCCTAACACTTTCAAGCTCTAGATAAAAATGGTGGAGGAGAAAAAGAATTAGAATTCCTAAGCCCTAGTTCCATTTGCAAATCAAGTTCTAGCTCCAAATTCAAAGAAGAAGCTTTGGTAAGCCTTCTCTTCATCTTCTCCAACCTGTTCTCTTTTCAATCTCAGAAATTCCTAAACCTAACTTAGGAAATGTTTCTCTTTTAAGCTTAGATTCAAGCTTGTTGAGTTGGAATTGAAGAGTGATTGTTCTTGCCATTGCTCTATAGCTTCTTCTTCCTTGTTTTGTGTAAAAAAGTGAGATTTTTATCTCACATCTTTGTCTATAACGATCTTTGATGTTAGGTATGAATTCCTAACACTTGTTCATGATCATTTGATTTTGATTTGGATTGATTTGGTGAACATTCCAATATTTGGTGTTTTGAAGTCAAAACTTTGAAAATCCTAGCTTTGAATTGTGAACATGTTTTGGTGGTGAATCAGAAAGCTTTAGGGCTGGGTTGTCGCTTGGCATAAATCCTTTGTCGCCGTTGCTCATTCAATCGCTCCGAATCCGAGAAGTTGTGTAGGTTCGCCCATTTTTGGGCTTTGCTAATTCTGTCCCGCTACAGACGACAGACGTTTGTGGATTATCCACAGACGTCTATGGCTTCAAGAAAAATATTTCCCGAAACAGGTGACAGACGTCTGTGGATTTCCCACAGATGTCTGTGGCTGTTGATTTCTGGAAATTAGCCTATTTTTATGTGGATTTCCAAATTTATTGATTTTTGATTATCCATATGGTTATTGTCAATTAATATCAACTTTGATGATTTCTTTTCTGGATTTTTGGTGTTTCTATTTGATCGATTTGATATCGATTTCCATGGTTTGATTCACGTTATCGAAATGTGAATTTTTGTGATTGATTGTTTCTACAATCATTTTGTGATTTGTCACTTCTAAATACAAAGGTTTCTATACTAGTAGTAAATATTAAAAATCTTTTACAAAGATGATTTCAAATCTATTTTTAATACAAAGCTCTTTTATAAAACTGTTTTCTAATCTATTAGTATATACAAACCTTTACCTCACTCGTATGAGAAAATCTAATTAAATGGCTTAGCAAAACAAGTGGTATGAAACGCTTGCGTTTACTTCGTCGGTTAATTCTTGGACTTGTTCGATTGAAATTCTTGTGAAAATTTTCGAGTGGGAATCTACAATTTGTTCGTAAATATTTAAGTTAAGCTAGTGGTTATGGGACATGAAGCTAAACTCATATATTTACTAGCTTAGTGTAATCGACACTTTTTATTGATCAATGATGATCATTTTGTGATTTAGACTAGCGATGTGCGATGTCTATTTGTCTGCGAGGGAGACTAAACCCCGTTTCTGTAGAACTTCGGTTCAATTTGGCGGGGTAGCGACCCGTGGTCTTCGAGCCGTTTGTGGAGCTTCGACTCAAAATTTATGGTTAGCGACCATGGAATAGCGTTCCATTTTTGATACACGTGTTGGTGAGTTTTCATGCTCCCGTTTGTGATAGGCCTCCCCCCTTTGTGATTTCTGGATTTCTAATAGATGATTTCTAGAATTTGTGTTTCACCAACCTTTGCGATTGGCATTAATATGTTTGTCAATATTTGTAGTTCGGTGAATAAAATAAAGAATATGATATTCTTTTTGGTGCTTTGAGATTCTTGAGATATTGTATGATTTTGTTGTTGTTTTAATCACACTTGTCCTAGTATGACATTATCGTTATCATACGTTCTTATTATATCTCTGCTTATATCTCATTTCTTTAATGATAATTATAGCTTGACTGATCCGTTTATTATTTTCTTATTAAATAATACTCGGGTCAGACCGAGATGTTACAGGTGCTTCTACTTGACTCCTTATCTGGGATCATCTTTTGACTTTTGTCTAACTACATTACATTTGTAGTTTTTGTTGTTATACATTCGAGATATAGACTCCATGATGTATACTTATTCTTTTTTCTAGCACTTGTATATATTCTTTTGTGATATTGTGGATCTTATTTGACCACTACTCTGATGTACACCTTTTTGTGTTATATATTCATATCTGTTTCCGCCTTTGTGATATGAATGTCTGTGACCGACTTGTGCTATGTTTATTTCTATATTCATTTCCGAAGGTCCACTTAGCCACTGTGTGGTAGCTTTGAGTTTGTATCGGTATGTTGGATTTCCTATTGAAATGAAATGCATATTATACTATCTGACATACCGATGCTCGCACAAGGCAATTGCACAGATGGTCGCTCCTCAACATCCTTATTCTTCGTGCTAGTCGATAGCATTACCCAGTGGTGTTCTTGGCTAGCGTGAGCATAGAGGTGGGGCGTCACAGCTTGGTATCAGAGCTAAACTTCGAAACAATGTAGAATAATCTAGCAAGGATCATTGTCCTAAGTCTTTCTTAGGAATCGTGCTATAGGATTTAATTCGAGTCTTCGTACCGTTCTATTCTATTTCTTTTTATGATGCCTTGTTTTATCAATCAAGTTTGTTTGATATTCATTCTGAGATTAACCTTTTTCCTCTTTTCTTTCCTTGTTAAAGAAGAGAAATGGTTAGACCTGGCCGTCCCAGCGCCGGTCAATCTAGTGCTACTCCCCAGGATGGAGTATTTATGTCTTCTCAGCAACTTCTTGATCTTGTAAGCAATGCTCAAGCTGTCGGACCTAATCCTGAGCCCACTCATCCTAAATCTGGGTTTGCACGCTTGTGCAGTGATTACACCAATTTGGGTGGAAAGCCATTCAAAGGTTCCGAGAACGTTATAGAAGTCCAGGCTTGGCTTCGAGCATGCGACCGTATCTTTTCTCGCATGAATCTTATTGATCTTCATCGAGTCCAAGTGGCTTCTAGTATGCTCCAAGAAAGATCATTAGACTGGTACGAGCTTCTAATCTCCGAAATTATTGAAGCGGGCCTTACTTGGGAGCAATTCTGGGAAAGGTTTGAGGTGAAATTCATGCCGGAAGTTGAAAAAGTATCTTTGGCCCGACGCTTCATAGACCTTGTTCAAGGTGAATCTTCTGTGCCGGACTAAGTCGCTTCTTTTGAATCTCTCTCTAAATATGGGGTTGAGTACATTAATACCCCATTGAAGAAAAATCATAGATTTGTGTATGGCTTGAACAAGAGCCTCAAAAAGCCATTACTTCTGAAATTGGAAGTTTCATTTGATCAGCTTGTTGATATTACTCTTCGTCTCGAAGAGGCGGATAAAGGTAGCGATGCTGAGGTCAAACCAAACATCAATAAGAAGAGACCTTTTAAATTCAAGCCTAATCCCAACAAGAAGGGAAAGCAAGCAACCCTGGTAGCAAATACTCCTACACCTCGTCGGGGAGAATGTTACAATTGTGGTTCTAAGGACCATTATGCAAACAAGTGCCCGAAGCCTCTTTTCTGCCGCTATTGCAAGAGTTCGGGCCATACTTTATCTTTGTGTCCCAAACTTCAAGGCAAGAAGGAGGGCAAGCTAAATGTTGTACAAGCTCCTGCTAACACTTCTCGTGGTCAAGGTATTTCTTATTCTATCCTTGATAGCATTATTATATTTCGTGAATTTCCTATTCGAGTTCTTTTTGATACGGGTGCATCACACTCTTTTATATCAAAAGAACTTGTTGATGCTTTGTCTTTGAATGTTATTGGCTTGATGACTTCTTTGAGGATTGCGAATCAGGTTGGTGGATCCGCAACACTCGGTTTATTATGTAAAGATGTCAAAATTATTTTGTGTGATTACTCTTTCCGTGCCGATTTGCACGTTATGCGTTACCTTGGTTTCGGAATGATTTTGGGAATGGATTGGCTTAACCGTTATGAAGCCCATATCCTGTGTCCTGAGCGGACTATATATCTTCGACATCCTCAATCTGTTAAGCAGATTTCGCTTGTTCTGAAAGATTCGGATTCCAATTCGAAAGCGTCCTTATATTCTCTCAATCCTCATGACGACGATAATGATGATGAGGACGATGTTATTTCTCTCATTCACATTGTTTGTGAATTTCCCGACATATTTGAGCCCGTTCTAGGATTACCACCAAAGCGAGCAATTGAGTTCAGAATTAATCTAATCCCTGGAGCTCTACCTATTACTCGTCCTCCTTATCGTATGTCCAATAAAGAAAATGAGGAGATGCGCAAACAATTATCCGAATTGGAAGCGAAGCAATTTATTCAATCTAGTTCCTCTCCATGGGGAGCTTCAGCTATTTTTGTGAAGAAATCTGATGGTACACTTAGGCTTTGCGTTGACTACCGCAAGCTTAACGATCTCACCATCAAGAATAAATATCCCTTGCCTCGGATAGATGATTTATTCGATCAGCTTAGTGGTGCTAAAGTCTTTTCACAATTAGACTTAGCAACTGGTTTTCATCAGCTCCGTATTGCAGAGGATAGCATTCCTTTGACATTGTTCCATACACGTTATGGATCTTATGAATGGCTTGTTATGCCATTTGGTTTAACGAATGCTCCAGCTTATTTCGTCGACCTTATGAATCAAGTTTTCAAAGACTTCCTCGATCGATTTGTTCTCATCTTTATCGATGATATTCTTATTTATTCTAAGACCGAAGAGGAGCATGAAAATCATCTTCGGATTGTATTGGAAACTCTTAGGAGCAACCAATTAAAAGCAAAATTTTCTAAATGCCACTTTTGGCAATCTCGTGTGAAATTTTTGGGACATATCATTTCTGAATCCGGAATTTCCGTGGATGCTTCAAAAATTGAAGCGATTCAAAATTGGAAGAGACCGGAGAGTGTGACGGAAATCCGTAGCTTCCTTGGATTGGCGGGCTATTACCGTCGGTTCATAAAAGACTTTTCTAAAATTTCCATGCCTCTTACTAATTTGACAAAGAAGGGAATTAAATACATTTAGTCAAACAAATGTGAAGCTTCATTTCAAAAATTAAAAGAACTCCTTTCCGATGCTCCTATTCTTGTGATTCCCAATGGGAACCAAGATTTTATTGTTTATACCGATGCTAGTCGTGTTGGTTTGGGTGCCGTTCTCATGCAGCGGGAACATGTTATCGCTTATTCTTCTAGACAATTAAAGCCTGCCGAGACTAGGTATGCCACTCATGATTTAGAGCTCGTGGCTATTGTTTTCGCCCTTAGAATTTGGCGCCATTATCTTTTGGGTGAGAAATTTGTTCTCTACACCGATCACAAATCTTTGAAATATTTATTTTCTCAAAAGGAACTTAATTTGCGTCATCAACGTTGGCTCGAGCTCCTTGCATCATATGATCTTGATATTCTTTATACTCCTGGAAAAGGAAATCGTATTGTCGATGCCCTTAGTCGAAAGCAACAAGCGGTTGTTTCTATGATGATATCCGAGTGGAATGATCTTGCGCCTTTATCCACTTGTGAAATTCGAGATCGTGAATCCGATTTATGTTCATCTCTTGTTTTATGTAGCCTCGAGGCTCATCCTTCTCTTTTAGACCGCATTCTTGAAGCTCAAAAGCATGATCCCGAATTGGTTCTTCTTAGCCAAAGTTGTAGGGATAAAATTGATATTGAAGGTTTGAAAGACTTTGATATTGATGCTCATGGCGGTATTCGAAAATTTGGTAGACTTATCGTGCCAAATATTTGTGATCTTCGTAAAGATATATTAGAAGATTCTCATCGTTCTAAATTCACCATTCATCCCAGTAGTAGTAAAATGTATGCGGATATGAAGCGACTATATTACTGGGAGGGAATGAAATCTGATATTGCTAACTTTGTTAAGCGTTGCATGACGTGTCAACTCGTTAAGGCCGAGCATAGAAAGCCCGGTGGGTTATTACAACCTTTGGAAATTCCAATATGGAAGTGGGATCAAATTTCCATGGACTTTATTGACGGTCTTCCTCGTTCTTGTTCGGGCCATGATAGCCTATGAGTGATAGTAGATAGACTTACAAAATCCTCCCATTTTATTCCCGTTCGGTACAATCGGACCGTACCTATTTTGGCTAAACTTTTTGTCAAGGAAATTGGTAAACTACATGGAGTTCCTACTTCAATTGTTTGTGATCGTGATCCATTGTTTACTAGTGGATTCTGGAAAGGTCTTCAAAAAGCTTTGGGAATGAAGCTTAATTTTAGCATCGCTTATCATCCTCAGTCCGATGGACAAACCGAGCGTGTGAATCAAACTCTTGAAGATCTTCTTCGTGCATGTATTCTTGATTTTGGTGGAAGTTGGGAAGATCATATTTCTCTTGTTGAATTTTCCTATAACAATAGCTTCCAATCTAGTATTGGTATGGCACCTTTCGAGGCACTATACGGATGGCCATGCCGATCTCCTTCGTGTTGGCTTGAAGCCGGTGAGAAGCTGGTTTTAGGTCCAGATTTTATCCGTGAGGCCACAGAAAAGATTGACCTTATTCGACATAGGATGAAAGAAGCTCAAAGTAGACAAAATCCTATGCCGATAATCGAAGAAGGAAATTAGAATTTTTTGTGGGAGATTTTGTGTTTATTCGTGTTTCGCCTATGAAGGGTGTTGTGCGTTTCAGTCGATCGGGAAAATTAGCAACTCGGTATATTGGCCCATTTCCCATCACCGAACGCATTGGTTCCGTGGCTTATCGCCTTTCATTACCGGCTCAGTTTTCTGCTATTCATGACGTGTTCTACGTCTCTCAACTTCGTAAATGCCTTCGAGATTCTGACTCTATTCTTGAACCCGGTGTTATTAAGAAATTGAAGTTTCGCCTAATTTGACTTATGAGCAACAACCTATCTGTATCATTGCTTCCGAGATTAAACGCCTCCGAAATAAAGATGTTCCTCTTGTGAAAGTTTAGTGGTCCTCAAATCCTAAGGATTGCTCTTGGGAATCCAGAGAATTCATCGAGCGAACACATCCGGATTTGCTCTCTCGTGCTCCTTAAGGAGAACTTCTTATTTCAAAATTTCTTTTGTGTTGATATGCTTCTATGGTCGTTACTTTTTGTTCAATTATTCCTTAAGATTGCGATGACGTAATTTCTTTAAGGAGGGGAGTCTGTAACAACCCGCATATTTTACGATTGAATATTTAAATATTTCATCGTTAGTCGGATTATAGTCCAAAAAGCTACTTTTTGCAAACAGTCAAATTAGGACTCGAGACCACCCCCATTGAGTTCAAAATGATGTTTGCGACCTTTTTGAGTATAAACATTGATATGTTTGGAGTTAGTGGAATTTTGCTACTTTTTCACTTTGGGCTTTGGTTTGGGTTTCAGCCCTATATCCTAACACAAGCCCTTAGCTCCACCCCCACTTATCTTCATTCACTTCATTTTCCTAACACTTTCAAGCTCTAGATAAAAATGGTGGAGGAGAAAAAGAATTAGAATTCCTAAGCCCTATTTCCATTTGCAAATCAAGTTCTAGCTCCAAATTCAAAGAAGAAGCTTTGGTAAGCCTTCTCTTCATCTTCGCCAACTCGTTCTCTTTTCAATCTCAGAAATTCCTAAACCTAACTTAGGAAATGTTTCTCTTTTAAGCTTAGATTCAAGCTTGTTGAGTTGGAATTGAAGAGTGATTGTTCTTGTCATTGCTCTATAGCTTCTTCTTCCTTGTTTTGTGTAAAAAGGTGAGATTTTTATCTCACATCTTTGTCTATAACTATCTTTGATGTTAGGTATGAATTCCTAACACTTGTTCATGATCATTTGATTTTGATTTGGATTGATTTGGTGAACATTCCAATATTTGGTGTTTTGAAGTCAAAACTTTGAAAATCCTAGCTTTGAATTGTGAACATGTTTTGGTGGTGAATCGGAAAGCTTTAGGGCTGGGTTGTCGCTTGGCATAAATCCTTTGTCGCCGTTGCTCATTCAATCGCTCTGAATCCAAGAAGTTGTGTAGGTTTGCCCATTTTTGGGCTTTGCTAATTCTGTCCCGCTACAGGCGACGGACGTCTGTGGATTATCCACAAACGTCTATGGCTTCAGGAAAAATATTTCCCGAAACAGGTGACAGACGTCTGTGGATTTCCCACAAACGTCTGTGGCTGTTGATTTCTGGAAATTAGCCTATTTTTATGTGGATTTCCAAATTTATTGATTTTTGATTATCCATATGGTTATTGTCAATTAATATCAACTTTGATGATTTCTTTTCTGGATTTTTGGTGTTTCTATTTGATCGATTTGATATCGATTTCCATGGTTTGATTCACGTTATCGAAATGTGAATTTTTGTGATTGATTGTTTCTACAATCATTTTGTGATTTGTCACTTCTAAATACAAAGGTTTCTATACTAGTAGTAAATATTAAAACTCTTTTACAAAGATGATTTCAAATCTATTTTTAATACAAAGCTCTTTTATAAAACTGTTTTCTAATCTATTAGTATATACAAACCTTTACCTCACTCGTATGAGAAAATCTAATTAAACGACTTAGCAAAACAAGTGGTATGAAACGCTTGTGTTTACTTC
This sequence comes from Allium fistulosum, assembly GCA_030737815.1. NCBI lineage: Eukaryota > Viridiplantae > Streptophyta > Magnoliopsida > Asparagales > Amaryllidaceae > Allium > Allium fistulosum. The sequence continues at coordinate 1,306,909,608 of CM060904.1, read as the reverse complement.
ATCGGTTAATTCTTGGACTTGTTCGATTGAAATTCTTGTGACAATTTTCGAGTGGGAATCTACAATTTGTTCGTAAATATTTAAGTTAATCTAGTGGTTATGGGACATGAAGCTAAACTCATATATTTACTAGCTTAGTGTAATCGACACTTTTTATTGATCAATGATGATCATTTTGTGATTTAGACTAGCGATGTGCGATTTCTATTTGTCTGCAAGGGAGACTAAACCCTGTTTCTGTGGAACTTCGGTTCAATTTGGCGAGGTAGGGACCCGTGGTCTTCGGGCCGTTTGTGGAGCTTCAGCTCAAAATTTATGGTTAGCGACCATGGAATAGCGTTCCATTTGTGATACACGTGTTGGTGAGTTTTCATGCTCCCGTTTGTGATAGGCTCCCCCCTTTTGTGATTTCTGGATTTCTAATTGATGATTTCTATAATTTTTGTTTCCACCAACCTTTGCGATTGGCATTAATATGTTTGTCAATATTTGTAATTCGGTGAATAAAATAAAGAATATGATATTCTTTTTGGTGCTTTGAGATTCTTGAGATATTGTATGATTTTGTTGTTGTTTTAATCACACTTGTCCTAGTATGACATTATCGTTATCATACGTTCTTATTATATCTCTGCTTATATCTCATTTCTTTAATGATAATTATAGCTTGACTGATCCGTTTATTATTTTCTTATTAAATAATACTCGGGTCAGACCGAGATGTTACAGGTGCTTCTACTTGACTCCTTATCTGGGATCATCTTCTGACTTTTGTCTAAATACATTACATTTGTAGTTTTTGTTGTTATACATTCGAGATATAGACTCCATGATGTATACTTATTCTTTTGTCTAGCACTTGTATCTATTCTTTTGTGATATTGTGGATCTTATTTGACCACTACTCTGATGTACACCTTTTTGTGTTATATATTCATATCTGTTTCCGCCTTTGTGATATGAATGTCTGTGACCGATTTGTGCTATGTTTATTTCTATATTCGTTTTCGAAGGTCCACTTAGCCACTATGTGGTAGCTTTGAGTTTGTATCGGTATGTCGGATTTCCTCTTGAAATGAAATGCATATTATACTATCTGACATACCAATGCTCGCACAAGGCAATTACACAGATGGTCGCTCCTCAACAGCCTTATTCTTCGCGCTAGTCGACAACATTACCCAGTGGTGTTCTTGGCTAGCGTGAGCATAGAGGTGGGGCGTCACATGTATACTTGTATATTACTATTCACCTATTTTACTAATCATTTATACTATTTTCTATACTTCGAAAGTATTCATATACTTATCTCAAATAGTATAAGTATATTTACAAATCATTAACAAGATTTACTTACTTCAAAATATAATCAAAGCGGTTAAAATCAAATGTTACTTAAACATTTTTACTATAAACCACTTCTCTTTATAAGTTAAACTTTTACTTTTACTTTTACTATCTTTTTATAAAAGATTTTTTACTTATTATCTATAAAATATCCATTATTAAAGATCTAAGTATATTATTAAGAGTTAAAGACAATTGTTACTTAAACGTTTGTCACTACAAACCCAAACTCATTTCATACTTAACAATTTTCTTTAAAACTCGCGTTTAAAGATTTAATTACACTTCCAAGGGTTAAAGACAATTGTTTCTCAAACTTTTGTCACTATAAACCCATAACCATTCACTTATAATTATCCTTAAAGTATTCATTATTAAAGTACTAATTATATTCCTAATCCAATAAGGGTAAAAAATAAATGTTACTAAAATATTATTTACTACAACCCAAAACCATTTACCCATCATTAATTTTATGACATTCATTTTAAAGATCAAAGCATATCTACACATATTAATTAAGGTTATATACTTTTAATTTAACTTCTCCAAACCATTTATTCAATTTAAGAGTTAAAATCCAAAACTTCCTTTATTACTTTTATAAAATACTTAACTTACTTTTTAAAACTTTTATACACGAAAACACTGTTAAAGTACCTATAATCATGTTAAAACACTTTTAAACTACATAAAAATATATTATAATTAAATATATAGAATATTATGTACAAATAAAAATTTGGAAATAAATAGAAAAACAAAAACTAAACATGTTTTATTTTAAAAGTCTCTTACTTTAAAAATTCATAATTAATTATTACACATATATTTAAACATGAAACCAATATTAAAAAACTCTAATATAAGTTAAATAACAATCCTAAAAAGATTAGAGAAAAATACTTAATTTAAATATGATTTTTACATAATTTAAATTTTCAAGCATAACAGACAACATTTCCAGAATGCTGTAAAAAGTCTCTGCAGTAGTTTAAAAACGTTTGAAAACAAATAGAGTTAACAAAATAGAAACTGCAGTATTTACAAAGTGCTGCAAAAAGTTTCAGAAACACCTTAAAATGTTTCAAAGTAAAATGCCATTTTAAACAACTTAAAGCTTCAAACAGAAATGATAACATTTCACGAAATGCTAGCTAAACAATTCGAACAAGTAAAAAGTTTTCAGAAGAAAAAAAGCATTTCAAAAGTGCCATCTAAAGTTCTAGGCTAGTTTTAACACGATTTTGCTACAACTTTGAGTCCAGTTTTCGACGTTTAACAAGTGATTTTTGATCCAATTTTTTTACAGTAGCTAGTATACTTAGGGTACTTAAAAAATGTAAAAAGAAACTCCTAGAATATCCTTTGATTATTTTATAAAATTTCCCAAAATAAGGTATTTTTCCTGAAGTGCTTACATAGCGACCTTTTCGCTATAACTTTTGTCAATTCGTTCAACTTGTTAATAATGATTTAAACTTCAAAAGTTTTGCAGTAAGAAAAAAATATAATTTACTTGTTAAAATGATAAATAATCCCCTAAGGACGTCTTCACAAAAATAAACATTAATTCTCAATAACAAGGTATTTAAAAGTGTCGATATATCGACTATTTTGCTACTAACTTTTACAACTTTGTTTGGCTAGCTTTATACCTTTTTAAAACTTGATATTTTTAAATTAGTAAGTACTTATATTTTACTTATTAAAAGGAAACCCTTAAGGATGCCTTTCAAAATTGACTTAAAAATCGCCGAACACAAAGCGATTTCAAAGTGCATTCGTAGCGACTTCTTCGCTTCAACCACTCACGACTTTATCCTATTATTCCCACAACTTTCCAAACCAATTCCTTTATGTAAAACATACCAAAACATGTGTAGAGAACATCTAAATATGTATTTTCATAATTTATTCACATTTTAACCAATGTAAGTATGTAAACCTTAGAGATTTCAAAGTGCGTTTATAGCGACTTTTTTGCTTCAACCATTCACAACACAATTCGACTTTGAACACAACATTATCAATCATGTATACAACAAGTCATGGCTACGTTACATGTTTAGAGGAATCCAGTAGAAATTATTCTACACATAATGTTGTCACTTGCTTTCCAAAGCAAGGAGGGATTCAAAAGTAATAACTTGAATTATTTATTATTTTAACATTAATATTTTGCAAAACAAACATTATATCACATATTCACAAATTAAATGGTGAGTAAACTTACTTATTACCAAGCTAATAACTAATACAAGTCTCTAGAATCAAGGAACAACTTCCTATCATCACCCAAGGCTACCATCTTCAAGTCCAAAAACACAAAGCTAAGCCTCCGACACCCCAAAGTTGCTCATGGCCTGGAAGGGATTCCCCTTTTGCTCCATCATCTCTTCACTTCTTAGGTGATAAACAATGTTCTAATGATGATATATGGCCTTTGAGAAATTTTAGAGGAGAAAGGAGTTGATTTTGATATGTTTTGAAGATTTGAAGTGAAGATAAGATTTTTAAATTTATCTTCTTTTTTTCCAAAACTTAAGCAAATGAAATAATGAACTTTTGAAATGAACGAAGGCATATACACATGAGATAAACCCCTCTCTCTTCTATTTTGGCTGGCCAATATAATGAGGCTCCTCCACTTTATGCTTGCCCTTACTACCCTCTTACACACACGTCTTTCATAAATCACTTCTTGATTTGCTCCTTAAATCATGACTTCTTTTTCCCCTTAATTAAACACTTATTGTTTGATTAATTTTGCTATGAACAAAGGTGAATTTAACTCTTGTTTATGTCTTCATATGTTACTACATAAACACAAAAGAGTTCGAACAACTTTTATTTAGCAAAAAGTCATTTAACGATAAAATGATTTTCGGTCACATTATCGATATTTCTTCGAACGGTTTATTTTTGTAAACAAAATTCAGAAACAATTTTATGTTCATTAGTTATTAAATAAAAGGGGTTAACAAGGTTATAAAATCACATTTATTCACATTAAATCCAAGATTCAAATATTTAAATAATTTAGATATTTAAATACAAAGTGTTTGAAAGTCCGGGTCATTACAGTTGTGTTTGAAAGAATTTTGCAAAATTGTAGTTTTACAATTCGATGCGGAATATCTAAGGTCCCCAACCCCTTATGAAATTGAAAGATTGTTAGTAATGGGATCTCAACATGGATTTCTTAGTATGTTAGGTAGCTTGGATTGTATGCATTGAAGGTGGAGAAACTGTCCAGTTGCTTTGCAAGGACAGTACACAGGCCACTACAAAAGGCAACTCTAGTATTAGAAGTGGTTGCTTATTTTGATTTATATATATGATGTGCTTTTGTTGGAGCACCAATTTCCCTTAATGATATTAACATTCTATGGCAGTCATATTTATTTAATGGTCCGTATAACGACGCATCACCCCAATGCAATTACAAAATAGAATAACATGATAATTTCATGGGTTATTACTTAGTAGATGGAATTTATCCAAAATAGAAAACATTTGTGCAAGCCTTCAAAAAACCAAATAATGTAAAGGAAGCAAAATTTACCAAACAACAAGTGAGTTTGAGAAAATATGTTGAACGTGCATTCAAAGTGCTTCAAGGTAGATTTCACATCTTAAGGAAAGAAGTATACTAGCACATTCCTGCAGTATCATCTAATATCATCTACCGTCGTATTATTTTACATAGCATGATTATCGAAGAAGAACGCGGTGGATACGAGCTTCAGCTTAAGAACTATCCCGACATTGCATTGGAATTTCAAAAAATACCTTACAAAGACCCAAATACTTTTGTTGAATACATACAAAGAATTGAAGACATAAGAGATCCACAAGCTCATCTCGATTTAAGAGAAGAACCAGTTGAACACTACTGTGAACATATAAGAAACCGTTAGTTGAAGCGATGTTTGGATTCACATGTTTATCTTCATATCGTAATGTATTTTTCAATTTTATTTTTATATCCAGAGTTGACATATTGTAATTTAGTTTATGTTCCTATTTCTTATGTATTGTACTTTCTCACTAAATTAAACTGGATGTAATAGATTTCACTCTTGAGATATACTACAAACATAAAGTAGCTAAATGCTTTCAAGGTACAACAATGTGAATAACAATAAAAGTAACAGTACAAATAGAAGATATAAGATACGAAGTAATAACATAAACTCCTACAAGCCTACTTGATGTCTATGATACTCTTTAATTTGTTTCTCAACGTACCACCTTTCATTGGATTGAGTTAATTTGGGTTGCAACTTAAAAGAGTCATATCATCAAATTTTTATCGTCGAGCTAATTCTTCTTTTCTTAGTGTCATCTCGTCAATTCTTAATTGATGTTTCTTAGCATGACGTTGTTGTTTATCAATTTTCATCTCAAGCCTCTTCACTTCTTTTGATTATGCATACAATTTATTTTCATTTTTAGTTGAAGCTATATGCTCAACAATAGATTCATAGTGAGAGGTGTAATCAGTGGTAGCTTTCTTTTTTGACTTATACTTACCCGTTGGCCTACTCCCAGAACTAGTGTTGAAGGATATTGAAAGGGTTAGAGGTATGCCCTAGGGGAAATTATGTAATTTGTTACATATAGCTAACTCGATAACCAGTCTAATTCGAAATAAAAGTTGTTTTCTTTCTATTATATACTTGATAAAATGTGTTGTATTAATTAATTAATTTAATTAAAAGTATATTTAATGGAAAATCCATAAATGGTACATTTTGTGATAGTAGTAACAAAGTGTTGTAACCGTGAGTAATTTATAACAATGAAAATAAATATACCATTTTAAATGTTCCTAGTCAAGACGCATCGAGACTGGATATCGATGTAACCGTTGAGACTTGAGTCTATAACGCTCTCCAAATGTTGGGAAGTGTATTACTTATAGCTGCTGGGGGCACCCAGAGGTTACGTACTGATAGTTATTAGAAAACTATGGAACGAATCACTCGATAATTTTTGGTTGATTAAAATAACTAAGGTCAAATAGAAAATATTGATGTCACTAATTTACACAATTCTCTCGACTTAAGAATATTGTGAATCTTTAATTTGAAAGCACTGCTTTGATTATAGTCAAATCATGACATGGAATTCCTCGAGTTACTATAGTTGGTTCGAGTGGAAGTATTGGAAGTGAAGCATAATTCAAGAGAGGATTCATCTCCTTAGTTATATGGGGTTAGTATCACAGTCAACTCAAAGTCAAAGTCTATGGCCAGAGTATTTCGATTAATAGTAATTGTTATTATTGAACCAAGGACTTTGTGTTTGGACTATTGAGTTGAATATGGATGATATTGGAATTTTAACCATTACCAAATTCTATAAGTCCAAAGTGATATAGTTTTGACGAAGAAAATTGGTATAAATAAATGTCATAACCGGGTAACGCTTAATAAAGTAAAACTGATTTTACTAGAAATAAGTAAACAATAAATTTTTCCAAAATTTCACACCACCTACTAAGTGACATGTGAACGTTAACATTCGAATAGTTCGATGTTAATTGCTGACCGAAATTACGCCTAAGAGTTACACAACCGAAATTATGAATTCTCTTTACACCAAATGATTTAATCAGTTTATAATTGTTATAAATTAATTAATATTTATGAAATATTAATTATAAAATTTGGATATGATTTGAGAAATAAATATTATTATATACATTTATAATATTTATAAATATATCGATCGATATGAGATATCGATGAAAAATTGAATTGGATTTAAATAAACATATTTAATTAGGGTTAAATGGGCTATTGGCCCATGCTGTTTGAGGCATGATTCGGTACAATAACAAAGCATAGGGGCGGAAAAAGATGTTGCAAGTTGGTTTTGAAATGCATGGTTGAGAATAGGTGAGAAAAAAATATGAGATACTATCCTATTTTCTCTCAAATTCAACCAATATAAAATCATCTCTAAACCTAACTTCCTTTCACTTTTTGGCTGCCTCCTTCATCGTTATTGTGGCCAAAATACATCCTCAAAACCCTAGAAAAATGCCAAATCTAATCAACCCAAATCGATAACTATTTCATAGCGAAAGGTCTATGATTCAAGACTAGCAATCTGACGAGTCAAGGAAATTTCCAAAGGAAGAGGATTCATCTTTTCAATGTGGACTTAAGGACATCAGTTATGGGTAACTATTTATTTACATGATAAGGTATGATTATGGTGTAATAATTCATTGCTTAAGTACATCTATGTATATATGTTATTATTGCTTAGTTAGTTAGGTGGGATTTCTATAGGTAATGTTATTGTCACAATAATTATTGGCTATGTGCATAAGTTTAATGTACTCATACATACACAAATATTATTAACAATTTAATGTTCTATACCAAATAAATGTATTTATTTAATATTACATTGATTAATACATACATACATACATACATACATACATACATATATATATATATATATATATGTTATAAAATTTGATGTAATAATTTTCTAATATACGTTTATATTAATTATAAATTTTAAAAGCCGAAAATAATTTCTATTCTTATTAATTTTTTTATCATTACTAAATCACTATAAGATTTAATAAATTCATATAAAATAAATATTGTTTTGAAAATTCAATTTTAATTTTTTAAAATTTTTTTATCATCTTAGAAGATCTCCAAAAAATTTAGTTTTTTGAATAAGTTTTTATATTTATAAAAATTAACTTAAAAATCTACCTATTGGTATTTAATTAATTAAAGATATAATTTTTACTCACGAAAATTTAGAAAAATTACAAAATACTTAAAATATTATTCTTGATTTTTGAAAATTCTAAAATTTGATATTTTGTTACATAATTATTTTATATTATTTATTTACGACAATTTGACTAATTATTTCATAATAAATATACATTAATATATTAAAATTATAAAAAATTGGATTTGTAATGATTTCAAACTGGAATATTAAAATAAAATAAAAATTAATTTTTTATATATTTATTATAATACAAACTTACATTTAATTATTATACATATATATTATAATTATTTACTTTAATTCATATGTATATATATATAAATAAATAAAATAATTTATTTTCATAAATTCATAATTTTATATCTACATATATATATTTATTTAATTGTTATTTATAACATATATATATATAACAGTTTTTCATAATATATATATATATATATATATATTATAGGATATTTATATCCATAAGTATAGGCATATACTTGGGCAACACACGATACATATAGAATGAGCTAATGTGTCTGTTGTGATGTAAATCCCAACATCTATATATGAGCATGTTATACATTGCATGGAATATCATGTTACACATGCACATACATTTACATATGTATATGATACGTATGTACACTTATATAATAAGTGAAAATAAATTAAATAAATTTCAAACAACAATTTATGAATTGAATTAAAGATATGATTTTATTTAAACTAAATTTAGAAATGTTCTAAATAAATTAGACTTCACAGGCACAGTAAAGATCCAATATGATAAATTTTTTGAAATTCACCCATAACTTCCGTTGCGGGCTGCCCAACTCCAACAATGGTATCAGAGCGGAATAATCTATGTGGTCTAACTAGTCATGTTAGAGTTAACTAACTAAAGCTTACCAATATAATATGGTGTCTAAAAAAGTAGTGTCTAAGGTTAGGTTTGGATAATAAATGCTCTGCCCTACCTAGCTACTAGCCTAGCCCGAAATGATAAAATAAGCCCAAAAGGTTATCCCTAATAGAAAAGGCCCAATTTGAATTGGCTCTTGGGCTAATTTTTAAAATTGTTTTGAAATTAAAAATAAAAGTTTTAAATTTAAAATAAGAAATATATTATAATGTTATAATATAAACTTTCAAATTGTTCTGAAAATTGAAAATATAAGATTTTTAAATTTAATAGTTAAATTTAAATTACAGTGTATACATATTATAAATGTTATAATATAATGATAACTTTCAAAATGTTTGAAAATTAACATTAATTAATTTCAAAATTTTGTAAAATTTACTAATAAGATTAAGAAAATATATTAATTAAATAAGTTAATTAATTAAAAAAATATACATGTGTTATATATTATGATATATGTTATGTTAATTTAAAATGTTTAAAATAACATAAGTATATATGTATATGATATATGTATAACACTATAAAGGTCATATAATGTAATAAACGTTTAATATAAATTTTATATTAAAATAATAAAAAATTAATTAAAATGTTAATTGATTAAAATTAATTAAATAAGATTTAATTAATATAATGTATACATAAGAATATAATATAAGTAATATAAAATATAAAAGTTATATAATAATAAAACTTATTTAATACGAATGTATAAACTAAACGTGGAACATCAAAGAAACCCTAAATAGACTTAATGAATAAGTACATATGTATTGTATGTATGCCGTGATTTCCGATGTGTCCGACACTTGAATCATGAGAGTATTTCATAGAAATAAATTATTCCATAAGTCGATATCACTTGATATAATGTATTGAAGATTATGAATCTTCAATATAATGTTATCGTCTATGATATATATTAATAAATTACTTGTATACTCCTTAATTGTTGAGCAGACTCAAGTTAGGGATGTTATGTACTGTATTATTAATATATTGAATGGATGAGGTAAGATAGTTGTATGTATTTTTTGAGTAGACTCAAGGTACATATACTATACTTAGGTCGTCGCGATATGGTAGGTACGAGTGGATAGTTTTGTTTCGATTTGTTGAGTAGACTAAAGGTCGAAGCGAAATTAGGATAAGGTACCAAAGGGTTAGGAGTTATATGTGATACAACCGATAAGGAGTTAGCAATCGTTTGTGAGGCTATGATTTATTAAGCAGACTCAAGATCAGAATCCCAAGACAAATGAATCCTAACACCCACTAGTGAAGTCAAAAGACTTCTATGTTTCGCTTAGGGTTTGGTGAAACATAAAAGATTACCCGGGGCCATATTAGAAAAATGAACGTATAACATTTAATCTTTCTAATATTGAAAGAACATAGACTATATAATGTTATAAGAATCTAAATGATAAATTTGTGCATTTAATACGATTGATAAACGTTTGTCAATTAAGATACACAAATGATTTGAATCAAAGATTGACAAATAAAAATATAACATATACTTACTAATAAATGCCTATTGCATGTTAACGTTTTCTAAACCCATGCAAGTGCATAATCTAACAAATTCTTATTACGTTCGTAATTTGGTCGCTTACGTGTTTTATTCGGTCGAGGCTATGTATTGCATTCTATGAGTTTCGAACTCTAAAAGCAATACATGACTATGGATATTTGATCCCTACACTATCATATATAAGTGTTCTATTATGAATGGTCAAAGCTCATAATGAATGATATTTTGATGAAGTTAGTTCATTTGAAATAAGCCAATAAGCGGTACTGTGGATCGAGTATTCAATTTGATTGATTACTATAAAGATCATATTGTTTTTAATGTAATGCAATACCGACATTACAATATAAATCTAAGAACTTGATTACTGAAATATCAGTTTGATCATTTTACATAAAGTGCAACCTATATGATGTCCTTAAATGTTGAGGATAATCGTATGTGCTTTTGTAAAGTGTTCGTTATGATATTTTAGTAAGGATTTTCTTTTGAATGGTTTGACCGTTTAGAAAAGAAAACGAATGTACAAGAATATATATGAATTAAGGTACGGTTGGGATAAAGAGAGTGAATAGTCACTTCGCTTCATAAAGAAACATTATAAACGAGAATTATAATAATAAACATAATTGATACTTAAATTGGAACAAGAAATATGATTTCTATTCTGAAATATATTTTCATATAGAATTTTTTTTTCTATGAGGTTTATTTCTTTGAGTTCAAGATATTTGATCAAAGAACTCTCCACTGTAAACAAGTTGCAATGTATATGAAATAAATAATTTGTACGAAGTGAATGATGGACTTTCGAATTCAGTGCACTATTATAGTAATGGAAAAAATAGTGGGAGCATGCCATGTAATGCTTATTGATTACATCAAGTTACAAAAAATGTTTTTGTAAAACATACCAAATGTTATTGATGAAATAATGACTATTTTTCGGTGCCGACTGAAAAATAGACATAGTTATATTGAATATTATGAATATTCATAATGAAATACAACCACAATTTGGTATTTGTTTTCATAACAAAAGTGATGCATTAGAAAACACAGAAGTATCTAAAATTATTTACAATTATTTTGGAATTATAGACTAAGTCATGGTTTTGTGAAATAATTTTATTATATGATTATGAATCATATGATATTGGTTAATTATATCTCAAACAATTAAGGACTATGCACCCATTTAGTGGGAGCATTATAAGAGTTGATGAACTCCTCGCACATATAGATGTATGCAATCTAAGTCTATTAGTACTAAAACGGTTCCACGAACTTCATCATATTCATCAATGAGTTATCACAGACATGGACATATGTATTTGATATGCATGTATAAGTCTATGGTAAGCCCATAAAATATACAGTGGAAGTAAATGATGTAACATGTGATAGAAATGATTTGATTAGATCGAATGTGTGAGTATATTGGAAAGAGTTCCGAACATCCCTAAAAATGAATAAAGATTCAATCTCAAAATTCACTCATCTATATGATAAATAACAATGACCGGTAAGGAGTAATCGAACTTTGTTGAATAAAGTATGATTAATTATGAGTGAAGTTGAGTTAATTTCTTTCTATAAGGTTGTGTACTTAAGAGTGGTATACAAGGTCAATATTATTTCATCTAAATAATGGTTTACAAAATCATACAAGAAAAGGGTTTATAAGAAACCCCGACATATCCTAGACTAAGGAGTTGGCAGGTTGTGCAAGTTGAAAGTCTACACATAATAATTATTCGTGAAGGATCTTGTATGATTCTCCTCAAAACGAGTTTGGAAAGGACTATCATTGGATGATATATTTATTTTTAAAAATAATTTTTGTAAACTAAAACTAAATTAGTTTTAAATAAAAGGCAATTCATAAAGCATTTAGGAATACATGTTCCATTGCATTGAGAAACAATTGTTATTTCAAGAAATATCAACTTTGTAGTGAAGGAATTTCTTTGCAAAATTATTGGTATTAACCAACCTAAATTACCACATTGCATTAGAGTATCCAATGAGTATTCTCACACATTGAAGAGAAACTACGAGTTTCTTATCAATATCGAAAATATATAATCCTCTGTTATTTAATTAAACCATTAAGAGTGTTGATTCTATAATATGGTGTGATAAAATCCAAAAATGAATTCCATGAACGTTATCAAAATATGATTTTGGTAGGCGTACCCAAAAGGGATATAATCCATCGGTCGTGAATGTGCCTTCGAGAGCAAGACTAATGCAGTTGAAATATAATGAGTGACATTGATAAGAATAACTTCGCAAATTTCAATTGTTGAAATTAGCGTGATAAATTCAATATTTAATGTGCTCAAGTTAAGTCGGATTTACACAAAATTATCACTTAGTATGAATTTATGTTTGGTGCATATGTATTGAAACAGTCTAAATAACGATTTAGAGTAAGTTGTTTACACATAATAACCAAAATATCTCGAAGTCAGTGGGAGTGATATTGAGTTTGTGAGTCTTTGGATATGATCCAAGAAATAATATAAAGTATCATTTGACAAGCATCAGAATTGAATAAATATTTTGATAGAAATATCAAATAGTTTGATTATCAATCAAAATGCAAAGGAAGTGTGTGTTCACAAGAAAGAACATAAAAAGGTATATTGATATATCTAAATCATAAGTAAACAACACACTACTAATTGTTAACAATGTACTTGTGTCAAAATCAGTTTGAGTTGTTTTTAACACTCAACATTGGATTTGTAAATGGTATCTTTTATAGTAATTATAAAACATATTGGGAATGTCACAAATCGATATGCAAGGACATCTCATTAAAATGTTTAATATGGAACATGTAAGATAGATTCCTTATGCATTGGCGATAAGAATTATCACACATGTTATGTTTCTACAATATCATGATTTTTTATGTATTTGATACGTGAAGAAAATATCAAATCCAAATTGATATCACTAAATGGTTGTTTGAAATTTCTCGTGTATTTATAAAAATACTAGAGAATTGTTTGCAGAAACAACAAACTCTTTATGAATGAGTCACTACAACAAAACAGCCTTTTTACAACGGGCAATGCCCGTTGTAATATGGATTTCGCAACAGGCATGCACCCGTTGTAATAGGCCTTGTTGTAATACATCGACTGTATTTTACAACGGGCAATAAACACTGTAAAAGGCCGTTGTAATACACCTTTTTACAACGGTCATCGGCCCTTGCAATAGACTCTATGACAACAACCAAAGCCCGTTGTAAAACGTTGAAACTTGCAACGGGTTCTGACGTTGTAATAGCCTATAATACAAGTGGCATAGCCCGTTGTAATACATGATATTGCAACGGTTTTTGACCGTTGCAAAATAAATGCAAATTTTAAAAAAAATTACAGCGGCATCCATACAGTACATCCATACCAATAATGAATAATTTAACGAGTAATAAATATTTTCATAAAATAACCAAATCACATACGAAAAGACCGAAAGCTAAAGTCATAAAATTCCAACACATTTCAAAAAGTTAGATAAGTTTACATTGACATAGTTCTAACATACACATGACAACTAGTTTAACAGCCAAATACATAAAGCATTAACACATAAGCATAAAGCTTTTGTCAATGAACTCATCTTTCTTTGATTGTCGCTTTCTCTTTTCATGCTCTCTTTCTCTTTTCCTTTTGTTTTTCTTCTTTCTTTTATCCATATAATCTTCCTCTCTTTCTTCTTTCGTCTATACGGACAGGTGAAAAACACCAGTTTATATGTGCAATAATTGAGTGGTAACGTGTCCTTATAAGTTATAGTCAATGAGCAAAGTAATGCTACTAAATATATGAACAAAATGTTCATGTCAGGTTTAAACAAAAATATAAAAATCTAGCAATAATATGTATATAATGAAATGGATGATCAATTGATGTCGGATTTAAGATCAATGAAGCACTCGAATGATTTTGATTATAAGAGCATCTAACTGATAAGCTTTTGATTTTCTAACTTGTACAATTTTTAATACATTTAGCAGCAGTGTTTCAAAGCAACGTTTTGATGGGGTGTGTGTCTGTTTCAGCTGCAAACTACGAAGGTTGAACTCATAATCCAGGGTTTAAATTCAAAAACCAACATTAATGCATAGTACTATGATATTCAAAATCACAGTTAAACTTGCAGGAAAACAGTCACATTAGGACACAATCCCATCGGTTCCTATAATAGTTCAGAATCATATAATATCAATCAGAATAACACACAGTAGTTCAACTTAACAATAACATACACTAGTTTAGATAAATGGCATACTATTTTGTACTTAAATAGCTGCAAAACGGAACAATAGTTTTGATTCGCTCTCACAACGAATGTCGGGGTTAGGGAGAAGTAAAACTTATGAATGAGTCATAACAATGGATTTAATATCTTTATTCTATATAAACAATCGTGTACCATCACATACAATGAATCCCTTACTGATAATATCCGAATAACTTTAATTATACTGTTCAGTTTATGCGCATTATTTACAAGTTCTGGTTCTTAACCTAGAAGGCCATAGCCTAAAGTGTAATTTTTTGTTTTTTGTTTCCTTGAAAAAAGGAGCATGTGTGATATAGGGCGAATAATTTAGTATTAGGTTAATGCTAGCTAGCCGAGAGGAGTCGAATGCTGATGGTTCTATAGAAGGAAGCATAAATTAATTACAGTAATTAATTACTCAACACAAAGTCCCTTTATTATGGACAACATGAGGAAATGTTACATTATTCTGACAAGTCCCTTCATCTTACGGTAATTAATTACTCAACGCAAAGGTATTTCAGTAGGGGAAGGCTATGAATGCACAACGTGATTTACGAAGACAGGCTAAATGTACATTTTAAGATTGATGATCAATTGATGTCAGATTGCTTGTGTTCATTTTATTTGCGGTGAGATTGCTTGCGTGGGATTATATACGTATATTTTATGTTGCCTTCATTTGTTTCATGAGTTATATTTTATTCCTTTTCCATCATATTGTTTTGAAATTTGGCAATTTGTAGATTGCCATCATTTCATATATACCTGTTTCTATGATTTACAACCTGCATGCTTTTATACTTGAATTGATTTTCTAGCTTATCTGTTTTTTTGGTTTCTCTACTGTTATTTGAAAGCATATATTGTGTGTGTGTATTTATATATTCTTATATATATTTAGATTAAAATAAGCCAAACCTTTAATATATAGATATATTTGAGAATGCTTAAATAGTTTGTTCTAAGTTATAGAATTACATATGTTTTAGAATACAAATTAATTAGAAGTATATACACTCTTATATTTAAACTGTCAAGTCACCCAAGTGACTACTTTGGTGCCAACGTTGATGTATATGTCTGGGTTAGCTAGTGAGTGCGTGAGTTTTATAATAGAGATTAGTATGTGCAGATTGTTTTGCGTACCTGAGCCTGTTTATGTGTGTGCTCTTTTGATTCTTGAATTGGTGGTGGGTATCTTCCTTGCATACACACATATGCCACTGTGTGTGCGGGTGACTTTCTAGTGTTTGTGTAGGCGAGAGTCCTTGTACTGATGTGTGAGTGAATTTTTTTGTAAGTATTGTATACTGCTGGTTCTTGTACCCTTGATTTAGTTTCTATCCATTTGTTCCCAAAGAATAACTTTGTCATACTCTTGTATATGGACTTATTTGTTCCTTTACTTTTCAATTTACAAAACTGTTATTGCATGTTATTGGGATTCAATTTGTTTCACTTATTGTTATAGTGATTATACATACTTTAGGGATATATAGTTAAGATATATGGGTATATTTATATACTTGTATGTTAGAGGAAATTGAATTTTGTACAATTTCCTGCAAAGCCTTATAAAAATGTTACATGACAATGACTTGGTTGTCTTAACTGTTTCACTTTTGGTGAAGCCATACTTAAATAATATTAATCCAGTCAAAAGTGGCTTTACTGCTTGGGACAAGATAGCCAAAATTTTGACAGTTCAAATTGCATGACTTTCCTTCGAAGGTAGTGTGTCTGTTGTCTATAAGTCATTAAATTCATAAATTGCTTTGTGGAATTTTCCTTTTTTCCCCCCTTTATCTTTGGTTTTTTTAGAGCAACTCTTAGGGAAAATTTGAATAAATTATTGATACCCAAGTACTACTTATATAAATCACATGCATTTTACATTGTCCTTCGAAGTTCAAAATTGGCCAAATATGTCTTCTTTCCAACCTTCTCATGGATTGGTAAAGTTATCGCCATTACAGAGATTCAGAACCAGAACCTTTATAGCAAGAGCTAATAGCTCACATGAAGATGAAAGTAAGAATTCAAGAGCAGCTTGGTAGTACTCTTTTTTTTTCAGCCTTTTTAATTTAAATTATCTTAAATATTTTTCGTTTTTCTTGCTGTCATTTTAGGGAGTTCTTATCTTAACATGGTTGATGCAAACATGGGTGTTCTAAAACAAAGAATGGAGATTATAAAAATGGAGGAAAGAATGAAGAGGTGCAGAGTTGGTGGTGATTGCAAAGGGATCATATATCATAAAGTATAAAGGACTATTAACAACGGAAGAAAGATAATACCAAACACAGATAAATCACGGCTAAGACGAACATTTACCTGTTCATTAGTGGAAGGAGGGATACCACCAACATACACTCGTCGAGCATGAAGAGTTGCCTGCAATAACAAAATTGTGCTACACTTAAAAATCCATAGGTAGATGCAACAAACAACTTTTACAAAAATCAACATACTAGTTGAGTCTGCATTGGCATCAATGAGAAACTTGGAACCTGGCACACAATTAAGCCTATGTTATTTCCATTTTATATAAGAACCAAAGCTAAATTAAAAAAAACCGTCCAGGCATCAGGGTGTTAATCGTATTTGGGAACGTTCCAGGCATTACAGGTGTAGACATTGCCCCACTTATTTGACCTGCGAAATAAAAAAATTGTTACCGCATACAGTGTTTCTGACAGAAAATTGATTAATAGAAACGTGTTTACACTTTCAATGATATAGCCTCATGAATTAGAGAGATCACCTTGCTCCAAGCGGTAGATATGGAGTGATACGAGCGACGGAGTTGGAGTCGTTGTTGATGGTCACGTCGATGGAAATTTGTTTGGTGGCATTTCAGATTTGGAATTGGTTGAACGAGTGATTATCTCAGATCTGGAGTTGGAGGAAACGGGCAGTCTATTCTCATGAGTAGTGGTGAAAATTATGTAAAAAGCAGCAAGTAAAAACTAAATTATTTAGACAAAAAAAAGACAGGTTGCAGTCGAAAACTACTCAAAAAATACACAAGTTGGTGCTTTAAAAGTAAAGAAAAATCGGTACTAAACATCATTTGTTAATACAGATAAATGTATCCAGGCAAAAATCAAAAATAAATGAGCAGGATCAAAAGTATCCATATGAGAACACAGAAACAGATGAAGAATTAGTGGTAATATATATAGCCGAAATACCATGAGATGACCAAATATTAAGATACGCAAGTTGCTAGAGTATATGAAGATATAGACTGTTTTAATAATTAAATGCAAAAATTTTGTGGATGAATTGAGTTATTTAGAATTTTACTTGCTGGATCAGCAGAAATAAGAAATTTTACCTCTGCAACAACTTAATTTTAACTAAGAAACAAAAAAGTAAATTTTCAGGATTTTTCTAACTGAATTCGCCTCTAAAATAGTAAAATTTCTCTGAACTTCAAATGGTCAAACCTATCTATAAACCAACTCTTGAAACTGACCATGCTATTTATTCTCTGAATTCATTTTGATATCAACAGGCTATTTATTCTCCCTAATGCCACTCAACTAAAAGAATTGGAGATGAAGAAGCAATAATTAAAACTCAATTAACTTTCACATTAACTAGCGTAATTAAATAAAGTTAATTAACTAATCATTGACCCATTCTTGCTATCACCACTACCCTGAGCGCGACTTCCTGTTCGCGATTTGCTTTTATTTTCGATCGATGAACGCCCTTCGCCACAGCCCTCCGACCATCTCCACGCTCAAGCGCCGCCCTTCGACCGCCTCTAGTGGTCGCGAGCGCGTGTAAAAGAACATGAAAAACCCTAGCCTCGAACACCTGCAAATCCTCCAACGTCTCCCCTCTCTCTCGCTTGCGCTTGGCATCGCGATATGCTTGAATCGCACGTCGATTCATTTTTTTTCATTCGTTTGGTTTTTTTATAGATCGATTCAAATCTAAGATGGAAGAAATAAAAAGGGGGTACGGGTCGATATGAAGGATTTTGGAGGCGGCTTGTACGAGATAAAAGGAGTTTGATTTTTATTATATTATATAAATAAGAAAATATCTCGCCCGTCCGCGCAAATCCGAACTCCAAACAAAGCGTGCCACTTGGCGTTTATAATGTTTTACCCTCATTCCGAACACAATGGAACTAGTTTCGAAAGCCAATTTGATCGTATGCAAAAGATAGCTTTTCAAATCGAATTATTTTAATTAAATTCTGAAATAAATTTCTACGCGTTCCAAGTTCGCACGGCCAAACGACAAGTCCGATCGCTATGAAACTTGAAATCCTATAATAATTCACTATTACGGATTTGATGAAACTAGTTTCGTCGAAATCCGAGACAGTTGCCAAAATGGCTATTTTTACTTGTCCATTATAATATAAAATTTTCAATCTCTAATTATTCACTTTTAAATTAAATTTTAAAAGTAAACGATCTTCATTCATATTTAAATAAAATTTAAATCAATTTCCGCTACCATTTTCATTTACATAAATTAAAGATTCCACTATTTAAATAATTCCAATATTAAATTTAAACAATTTAATTATCTAATAAATTACAATAACAAGTCGTTAAATTTTATCTCTAACCATTTTCATTCAATAATCATATCAAATCCTATAAATTAAAATAGTTAAAAATACGGGTCGTTACAAGTTTGAACCAATAAAACCGTCTACATTAAAAAAAATTGAAATCCGACCATTGATAAACAACGCTGTTATCCTGAATGCTCAAGTATAATTTGAAAACTATGTAATGTTGTTTGCTAAAATTATATATATATATATATATTATGGAAAAGTAAAGGAAATATTTAATATTAATTATTTTACTAAGTACTAATAATATTTATTAATTATAAGTCATAAATATTGGCTATAATTTACTAATTATTAATAATAAACTATAATAAATTATTAATATAAAAATTAAATATTGGTTATAAATAATAATTTGTAATTATAAATTATTTATTAGTAATCATTGAATGTAATATGGTATTTTTGTAATAAAAAAATAAATATTGATTATAAATAATAATTAGTAATATAGTATTTTTGTTGTAGTGAATAATTAGTAATTAGTGACTATTTATTAATAATCATTAATTATTATAAGTTATAAATGATTAATATAATATTATTAATGATTAATTATTAATTATTAATAAATAATATAATATTATTAATGATTAGTAATTAGTAATTAGTAATATAATATAATAACTAGTAATTAGTAACATATGATTATATTTAATGATTTATTATTAAATATTAATAAATAGTAAATATTAATTTTAAGAAAGCATTGTAATTATTAATCATTGATTGTCGAAAATTGGCAACAAACATTTATTACAACGGGCATTTTATGATCGTTGTAAAATTGGCATCGGTTAAAATGGGCATTTTATGACCGTTGTAAAATTGGCACCTATTACAACGGGCCTTTTTAGCCCGTTGTAAAATTGACACCTATTACAACGGGCGTTATGAGCATTGTAAAATTGGCACCTCTTACAATGAGCATTTTGTGACCGTTGTAAAATTGGCATCTATTACAACGGGCATTTTGTGAACGTTGTAAAACTAGCATCTATTACAACGGGCATGAAAGGACCGTTGTAATAGCATTCTATTACAACAGGCAGTCATTGCCGGTTGTAAAAAGGGCGTTGTATAGGGCATCTTTTACAACGGGCCTAAATAGACCGTTGTAATAGCCTTTTATTACAACGGGCAGCCAATGCCCGTTGTAAAAAGGGCGTTGTAATAGGGTATTTTTATTGTAGTGAGTATTTGAACTCAAACTTCATAAGTGATATTGAGTATAATATGTCAATAATAAATTCAAGTTAAGAATATTTAAATTGGAAATATTCCAAATGAAAGACTGTAGCTGATTCAACGGAAAAAGGCTAAGTACATCACCTTGAATAGGCAGTAATAAAGAAATTTATATAAATATAAATGCATAAATTTATAACTGAGTCGAGGGTAATTCCAAATGTTGAGAATCCCACAACATTGTATAGTTCATAACAGAACTTAGAGCTCACTGGGAGTTGAGAGACATACTCTGAATTGTTCTACATGATAAAGGTAGTTTATCAGCATCGGGGAGAGTTGATTGACATAGTAGATAACTGAAACATAGGCTACCCGTTCACTAATGGACTGACCTGATCAGTTTTGAGGAAACCGATTAGAGAAGTTGGAATAAGATTCCATAATTGACCCTAAGTGCAAATGAGAGATTGATAGATTTAGGGGTACGCCATAGGGGTAATTATGTAATTTGTTACATATATCTAACTCGATAACCAATCTTGTTTGAAATAAAAAGTGTTTTCTTTCTATTATATATTTGATATAATATGTTATATTAATAATTAATTTAACTAAAAGTATATTTAATATAAAATCCATAAATAGTACATTTTGTGATAGTAGTTACAAAGTGTTGTAACCGTGAGTAATTCATCATAATGGAAATAAATAGACCATTTCAAATGTTCCTAGTCAAGACGCATCAAGACTGGATATCGATGTATCTGAGTAGATAACGCTCTCCAAATGTTGGTTAATGTGTTACTCATGGCTGTTAGGGGGCACTTAGAGGTTACATACTAATAGTTATAGGAAAACTATGGAATGACTCACTCGATAGTTTTCTGTTGGTTAATATAACTAAGGTCAAATAGAAAATATCAATGTGACTTATTTACATAATTTCCTCGACTTGAGTTTATTGTGCATCTTCAATATGAAAGCTTCGCTTTTATTATAGTCAAATCAAGGCATGGCGTTTCATCGAGCAACTATAGTTAGGTTGTGTGGAAGTATTGGAAGTGAAGCACTATTCAAGAGAGGATTCATCTCCTCAATTATATGGGGTTAGTATCACGATTAACTCAAGTCAACTTAAAGTCAAAGTCTCTGGCTATAGCATTTCGATTAATAATAATTGTTATTATTGAACCACATACTTTGTGTTTGAACTATAGAATTGAATATGTATGATATTGGAATTTTGACCACTACCAAATTCGATAAGTCCAAACTGATACAGTTTTGATGAAGACAATTGGTGTAAATAAATGTCACAATCGGGTAACGCTTAATGAAATGAAAATGGATTTTACCAGAACTAAGTAAGCCATCAGTTTGACCAAAATTTCATACTACATGCTAAGTGACGTGTGAATGTTAACATTCGAATAGTTCGATGTTAATTGTTGACCGAATTTACACCCAAGAGTTACACAACCGAATTGATGAATTCTCTTTAAACCAAATGGTTTAATTAGTTTATAACTGTTATAAATTAATTAATATTTATAAACTATTAATTATAAAATTTGAATATCATTTGAAAAATAAATATTGTCATATATATATTTATAATAGTTCTAAATATATCGATCGATATGAGATATCGATGACGAATTAAATTAGATATAATTAAACATATATAATTGGGGTTAAATGGGCTATTGGCCCATGTTGTTTGAGGCATGGTTCATTAGCAATAACAAAGCATAGCATGGAAAAAGATGTTGCAAGTTGGTTTTGAAATACATGGTTGAGATTAGGTGAGAAAAAGTATGAGATACTATCCTATTTTCTCTCCCATTCAACAAATATAAAATCATATCTAAACCTAACTTCATCTCGCTTTTTGGCTAATTCCTTCACCATTATTGTGGCTGAAATACTTCCTCGAAATGCTAGAAAAATCTTAAATTAAATTAACTCAAATCGAGAGCTAATTTGATAGCAAAAGATTTGAGATTCAAGACTAGCAATATGACGAATCGAGGGAATTTCCAAAGGAAGAGGATTCATCTTTTCAACGTGGACTTGAGGGCATCAGTTATGGGTAACTATTTATTTACATAATAAAGTATATGATTATGGTATAATAATTCATTGCTTAAGTACATCTATATATATATATTATTACTTAGTTAGTTAGGTGAGATTTCTATAAGTAATGTTGTTGTCGTAATAATGATTGGCTATGTGCATAAGTTTAATGTACTTATATGTACCTATATTATTAATAATATAATGTTCTACACCAAATAAATGTATTTTATTTTAATATACACTAATTAATACACACACACCCCGATATATCTATATATATATATATATAGTTAGAACCTCATACTTTGGTTTTTTGATAGTGATAACTATACAAGTATACATCGTATACCCTAACCATTTTTTGCAGAAAATCATATCAATTAAACGAAGAGACAAAATTGACGGTATGAAGACCAAAATGATGCCACAATGTAATATTGGTCATAGTGTCTTAGTTTATAGTTCAAAATATTGTTAAAATCTCTTCTATGTGGTATATGCACAAACACAGCACAAATCAATTTCAAAGCAGAAAACCTGAAGTAATAGAATTCAGCCGACTAAATATGACCACTCTGTCAACTGAATGTGTGCGCGTACACAAGTTCTGAAGCACAATAATATTTAGTCGACTGAGTGGCAAATTTCAGCCGGTTGAATATACTGAAAATTGCACTATTTATTCTCTATTTTGAAATCAACTATATCTGACAGAATTCGGTCTACTGATTAATTTTATTCAGCCGATTGAATGACATAAAAACAATTTTTTTATTTGAAATATTGAAGGGATGCTTCCCTCCATCAACATTTGCAATCTTTTCTCTCTATTACTACTCTTCATAAACAGTTATAATTGATGGATATCTATATAAAGTAATCAATTTCAACGATTTAAATCACTGATCCACAATTCTTTCTATCTTTTGAATTCCCAAGCATTCATACATTTTTTATATTGCTTTACCTTTTTGATCATACACTCATTCAAGAATATAATTCTTGTGGTCAAAACCTTTCCCTTTCTTCAAATACACTCAATATACCACTTAGAAGAATATTATAGGATGGTTGTACTATATCGACTCATCTGTGTTTTTTAGAACACAAGCAGTCAAAAAACCTACTACCATTTGTAGTCGAATTCCTATTGGAGATCTTCTGTAACGACCCTAGATTTTAAATTTATTTAAATTAATAATTAAATGAATTTTTGAATTAAATTGAGTAATTAAATAAATTTTTGGATAAAATTAGTAAAATAAATCGATAAATTGAGAGCGAGTTTCCCCTACTCGATTTCGAATGAATTTGAAAATAATAAATATATAGATATATATTTTGACTTGAGTTTAAATTGTAAATAAATGAGCCAAAGATAAATTATAATAATATTTTTTTTGAATTGATGATTTATGTTAGAAATAAAATTAAATATAAAACAATAAATATTAGAGTAAAATAAATAATTGAGTTTATAAAATAATACAAGGAAATAAATGTAAGTTAAACAAATAAATTAAAATAGAAATCTACTTACATTATTAAGCCATAAGAAAAGAACCAACACTTACAATATGAAACAAAGTTGTAAATAAATATGCAAAGTAAACAAAACAAAGTGAAATAACAAACAAACAAACATTAGAATAAAACAAATGAAACAAATTCTCAGCCTGTAAATAAGTAGACAAGGCAAGAACACCATATTAAAAGAAATCTATGTGCAAGACAAAATATAAACATGCAGGTATGAAACAATCCAATGAAGTACAAACAAAACATTTCTAAAGTACATGAATCATCTTCACCCACCATAACAAATATCACTTCAGCCGAAATGAAGATAAGTAGATAACCAAAATATAATATTTAAGTAGAAATGTAAAGTACTTTCATTTAATGCCAATCCTCTCAGCACAAAAGAAGTAAGCCTATACTAGTAAAACAATATAATACCCTATACAACTACTTCTTTTATCTATACATACCTCACATACTTCTTCCTCTCGAACTAAAATTTTACTTGAGAAAAATAAAATAAACACAACTGTTAACATCAAAAACTTCAACACAAAATAACAGCAAGCTTTAACTTGATCGAAGATTGAAGTCTGGAAGTAAAATCAAACTAAAATATCAAGTTCTTCCTCTGTTCTTTTCTGTCAGATTTTCAAGGTGAGCAACTCTTCCTTTAAAAACCTGCTCTGTCCTTTCTTCTTGTCCAAGTGAGTAAACATTTTTTTCAATTAAAACTTAAATAGTTAATCTCCTGTTGCATATGAGTTCGGTGATGAAGTTTGTTTATGTGTATGTTTATGGGCAAATGTTGTGACTTTATGTAGTGTGCCTGTCTGTAGATTTTAAAACCTCCCTGATCTCAGTTCCAATCTTTGACCTGAACTGTAAATGTGAGTAAACTTTTAAAACCAACCTTAAGTCACTTGTGAAAGTCTGTGTTATGATTGTTTATATGCATGAGTATCTGTGGGTTTTGTGAATATATATGTGTGCATATCAGTAGTTCTTACACAGCTCTGATTAAGTACAACCTCTGTTTTTCACCTGTAATCATGAGATACCTTTAGTTTGATTCATATGGCTTATGTTTTATGTAAGCTTGTAATATACGTTTGGAAATAAGTGGATATGATGGGTTTAAGGACTCTAGAACTTATGTGAATGCCTGGTATTTACAGAGATCACCCCTGTTTTTATTATAGACATTAAAACTTGGATCAATATTCAAAGGAACTTCTCATTCAAGACCTTTGAACTTAAGTATTTAAAACAAGGATGTTGTTTAAAACTTAACTAAGCATTTAAAATATTTGCAAGGATTTATAGGTAGAAAACAATGTCTGGAACAAATGAAACACAGAACCATTTGAGAAATGTCAAAAAAAATCAAAACGTGTAATTTGTTGACATTATTATATAATTGGAATCACATAACAAAAATAGGATTTTTAAGGCAACAATGATGATATTTCGATCGGTATGCGTGGTGCAGTTCCTATATGAACAAAAATTGCATTTTTATCGATTTCCGTTGGTTTGATAAATCTTAGATGTCGTAATTCGTTTTGGAGCTCACTTGATACTCGTTGATTACGAGAAAAATGTTAGACAAATTTTCAAATGCAAGGATTAGTGGGTCGAATCGAATCTAGGGTTTTGGGTTCGAATATCGTGTAGTCTGTGAAATCGATGATTTCGTCATCGGTGATCGACCGAGTTCAATGCGCTCTTGGGAAATGGTTGTGGGGTCGAAGCAGAAGTCGCAGCCGGAATTTCATGAACGCTGGTGGCCGAGGCGTCGAGAACAAGGCGTTGACAGGGTTGAGGAGTACCTGTTCTTTTTGGTTTCCAGGTTATGTTTTTCTCGAAATTCGAATTCGAAACGAATGGAGGGGGACCGGTGGTTGAGATCGGAGCTGGGGATGACCTTCGACTCGCTCGAAGTAAGGGTGGTGAACGGAGGTGGCGAACGGAGATGTGCACGTACACCGTGCACATGGGTATCTGGGTTTGTGGAATTGTGGGAGAAGAAGCAGGTTGGGTTGTTCGCGTGGGTGTCTCGAAATTTTACTCGGGTAAACAGAGTTATGGCACGAGTTCGAGCTTGGGTGTTTTAGGGTTCATGCCGGGTTAAATTTTTAACACTTAGGAAAAAAATTTAAGTTTAAAGAAAAATGGCATACGGGTTAGATTTGGGGGGAAACTCGAAGCACTTAGGCGTTTTTCACGGGTGTGACTCGAAGTGGGTCTCAGGTTGGTTATAAAAACATATTTTGACTTTAAAACTAAATTTAAATTTTAATATTGTTAACCCATATTTTAAGATAATTGATTTAGTTTAAAATCGGATTAATAAGGGTTAATTAATTATAAATTAAAGGTTAGTTAATTAATTAATTAATTAAGATAATTAATTAAGGAGAAATGAATTAATAAAAGTGATAAAGATATAATTTTTAAGTTTTATTTAAACTTAAAATTTATATGTTGAAAATTTTGGTTTATCTTTTAGTTAATTAAAATCTTAAGTTATTAATGATTTATCAATTAATAAATGTTTAAAGAATAATTACTTAATTAATGATTGATTAAAGATCAAGTAAAGGTTAATAAATTAAAGAAATTAATTTAAAGATAAGTAATTAATATGATTTATTAATTTATGTGAGTGGTTAGGGACGATCACTTATTGAAATTATTAATTAAATGGTGAATTAAATAACTAAAGGATAATTATTTGAAAATTTGAGGTTGATGAATTTTAATTAAAGGATAATTAATTTATTACTGATGGTTAATTAATGAATTAAAGAAAAAAAATTAATCAAAATGATTTGTAAATTATTGAAGTTAATTAACCAAGATTAGGAATAAATTCATAAGAAATAAATCTGATTTAAATTAATCAGATAAATTCATTGATCTTACTTATGAATGTTTTGGATTCTGTTGAATGTTGTAAATTGTTGGATATCCTTGATATATGATGCTTTGTGATACATACCGATTTATGTTGTGATCTGAAATTTCTATTCTGTGATATATTACCATGTGAATATGAAACCCTTGACCCGTAAACGACATTTGGAATTTCGATGCGACAGGGAGTCGGATTCCAGTTGGATATCCGAAACCCACATCGAATTGTATTGATGAATCTTTGTGACTGATAAATTTATTTTATCTATGAATCTGTGAATGAAGATAAGCGTTATCGATTTTACCGCTTATCGATATATCTGTGATGATTGATGTTGCACTATTGTGTTGAACCCCTGGACCACACTGTTACACACACAAATATGGATTTCACGTGGAAATCGGTTAAGTCACAGATAATTTAAAGTCAATGTTTTTGAAATTGAAATTTTAATTTCAATTGATTTTGAAATTAGAAATTCGGGTTTAAAGTAAAAAGCTGTTGAAATGGAATTTCAAAGATAAAAGTTATTTTAAATAACTTAACCGAGTTTTGAAAATTTAAATAGTTAAATTTAAATTTGGATTCAAGTTTGAAATTAAGCTATGATTTGGAAACTAGGGAGTAGAGATGATATAAATGTGTTTATATGAATTTAAACCATTTTAAAAGTATAAGTTGGAAATTTGGATTTAACCCAAGAACCTTAACTCGTATGAATGAATCAGATTTCCAAAATGAAAACTGATTGCTTTAAAATGATAAAAGCTTTCATATAAGAAATGAAATTCCAGTTTAATTAAAGGGATTTCAAGATTGAATTGAAAATTGGATTTTCCAAGTTATGAATGAATTCTTTTTGAAAACTATGAATTGAATCTGTTTATTTTTAATAGATTTAAAATGATGTTTTGTGTAAACCATTCAAAAAGAAATTGTTTTGAAAGCTATAGGTTGAATCTTTATTTTAAAGATTCAACAAGTTAACCAAATTGAAATGGAAAACTGTTTTGGAAAATCTGTGAATAAATCTTTGTGAGATTAAGTGAACTTTATGAATTGAATCTTTTTGTTTAAAAGATTAAAATGGTAATTTGATAAACCATTTGAAAAGAAAGTTTGGGTTTAAGTTGTGACTTAATTGAAATCCCAATATCCGTATGTTTTTAAATATTTCGCTCACTATTCGGGTTAGCCGGGAAAAGACAATTGTGTCATATAACTCATTCCGAATAGTGATACGTCGTATATGGATAGCATTTGAAGACCGGTGTTGAAGACCGGATATTTTTCGAAAATGAAAGGACAACCTGTCGAATGTCTCTGCACTGAGTCGCGCCGGTATAGAGATTTATATCACTCTTTTGTGACGGGAAGTCCGGACGTGATTGAAAGTTATCCGGAATTGCAAGGGCTTCGTGAGAAGTGCCTTCGGTTCTGTTCGATCCCGGAACAGACTTGTATGGATACATGTCTGACATTACACTTTGAGATATAAAGCCGATTTCTTTCAAATACATTTCTGTTTGGTGGCGGAGAATTTATTCTCTTAGCTTAACACCCTTCTCTGAGACGTACGAGCTCAGAGGTTATGTAGTTGAAGTTATCAGCGATATATCCCAATTTGGTAATGTGGCATGCTGAGTGTTGCTGTGTGATGATCAGTGTTTGATCATTTGTGATATGATCATTTGTTTGATCATTTATCTTTGTGATCATAGGTTGATCATCTGTTGACCCAAAGCGTGGCTTTTTGAAAAAAGCGTAGCTTTGTGGACGAGACTTCGTCGAGCCTCACAACCCGGTAATGGTCGAAACAGGAATTGTGCGGCAAGGTTTTCAGGGGTAGCTCCCCTAGGGTATGACCATTCCTTCTGGAAAAGGGTAGTATCATGGTATGGAGCCCAGATACTTACTCATGTGGATACACTTTCTTTATGATGTGTGATGTTGGATACCGAGCTCGGATAAAGGTCCCAAAGGACCGGGGGTGGCATATCTGAGGTTTCTTTTATCCCTTGGGAAAAGGGGTTGCCGGCCTTGTTTGGCAGAGAACAGTTGGTTCTCGGAACGTCCCGCCAGAGGCGTTTCTTTCGTGGAATAGGAAGTTCCTTAGCCTGACCATTTGTTGGAAATCCAAACAAAACAATACGAGCCCTGTACGGTTTTAGTTGTATTACCTGCCATGGAATGTGGTGGTAACCTGCTATTGAACATGGTAGCTATAGTAGGCATAAGTGCGAAATGTCTATGCTGGCTAAGATTTATATTCTACTTTCGAAATTGTTTTCTACACTATGCACTAGTAATAATATCAAATGATTTGATTTTGCGTAGTAAGCATCTTTGACTATCATAAGAAGAAATCTCCTCCAATTCTGCGTTTGCATTGTGTGTGTGGTGGGAGGTCTTATGGTAGTTTCATTTTCCAAAAGCATTGCGAATTGACTTTAAAATTCTCTGCTATTTGTTTTAAAGATAAACTGTTTTTGTTGCTCACACCAGTCCCATGACTGATCCGGAGTTTATTGTTTCTTTCCTAAACTCTGGATGCTCAAAATTTTTCTACACGAGCAGTCTAGAGTTTGGTTTTTCAGATAGTCAGATTAGTAGGTTATCTGGAGCTAGTTCAGTCTTTGGATCGGACTGCACTTGCTTATCTTGGTGTATCGTTATTGGGAGTTCAAGCTATTTCTGGATTAGTGCTTTGAAGATGGAGATTATCCGCTACTGATGTTATCGTTTTCTTTTCCACTGCTATTTGTTGTATCATATCTCTGATGTATATTGATATTCATTGTATCATTCTGTTGTATCAGATATTGTATATCAATGTATTATTCATTTCTTCCGCTGTGTTATTTACTTAACTGTGTTATAAGCTCCGGCGACTCGGATTTGAACGCTCGAATCTACGACATTCGAGTACGATGTAAAGTATGGATGTCGATTTTTGAACGCGAAAATCTGGGACGTTACATTTGGTATCAGAGCTAAGGTTGAACTTTAGCTCAGGAGTATAACACGTTAAGTAGCTCATTAGAGATAGAGTGAAGTAAACTCTAGAATGAGTATTTCTCAGATATCAGTCTGAACGTCTCAGTAAATTCTCTTACTATCCACTGATAGTGAGTATGAGTGCAAGAAGAGGACGAGATAGGGGACAAAGGAGTACGACTATAAATGGTCAATACCCTGCGACAGTGGAAACAACTTTCTTATCAATATTCTTTGATTCGTTTCCAAAATTCTTTTCATTGCTTCGTATCAGCTACAAGAAGAAGTTTTGGTGTGATGATGGCTCTACGAATCGTTGTAGAAATTCTTACCTCGTATCTTAATCGGTTTCTTATCAGCTTTTTGATTTAAACCTTAATGAGTTTGAAATTGAAAATTTTAAATTGAGATAAATTGATTAATAAAATATGAGGGTAAATTGAATTGAATCAATTAAAACGATTTCGTTTAAAACCAAATTTGAAATTCTATTAAAATTTCTGTGAATACCAAAGTCCGAAGAGGGACAAATTGGTATGTATTTTGAGATGTTCCGACTTGAGTTTGGAATTCATATCGTAGTTTGAGGAATTATAGGAGATCGAATCTGTCTATCTCTGTCTATTGTTTTCGTGTCTGCAAATTTCGAGGACGAAATTCTTTTAAGGGGGGAAATTTGTAACGACCCTAGATTTTAAATTTATTTAAATTAATAATTAAATGAATTTTTGAATTAAATTGAGTAATTAAATAAATTTTTGGATAAAATTAGTAAAATAAATCGATAAATTGAGAGCGAGTTTCCCCTACTCGATTTCGAATGAATTTGAAAATAATAAATATATAGATATATATTTTGACTTGAGTTTAAATTGTAAATAAATGAGCCAAAGATAAATTATAATAATATTTTTTTTGAATTGATGATTTATGTTAGAAATAAAATTAAATATAAAACAATAAATATTAGAGTAAAATAAATAATTGAGTTTATAAAATAATACAAGGAAATAAATGTAAGTTAAACAAATAAATTAAAATAGAAATCTACTTACATTATTAAGCCATAAGAAAAGAACCAACACTTACAATATGAAACAAAGTTGTAAATAAATATGCAAAGTAAACAAAACAAAGTGAAATAACAAACAAACAAACATTAGAATAAAACAAATGAAACAAATTCTCAGCCTGTAAATAAGTAGACAAGGCAAGAACACCATATTAAAAGAAATCTATGTGCAAGACAAAATATAAACATGCAGGTATGAAACAATCCAATGAAGTACAAACAAAACATTTCTAAAGTACATGAATCATCTTCACCCACCATAACAAATATCACTTCAGCCGAAATGAAGATAAGTAGATAACCAAAATATAATATTTAAGTAGAAATGTAAAGTACTTTCATTTAATGCCAATCCTCTCAGCACAAAAGAAGTAAGCCTATACTAGTAAAACAATATAATACCCTATACAACTACTTCTTTTATCTATACATACCTCACATACTTCTTCCTCTCGAACTAAAATTTTACTTGAGAAAAATAAAATAAACACAACTGTTAACATCAAAAACTTCAACACAAAATAACAGCAAGCTTTAACTTGATCGAAGATTGAAGTCTGGAAGTAAAATCAAACTAAAATATCAAGTTCTTCCTCTGTTCTTTTCTGTCAGATTTTCAAGGTGAGCAACTCTTCCTTTAAAAACCTGCTCTGTCCTTTCTTCTTGTCCAAGTGAGTAAACATTTTTTTCAATTAAAACTTAAATAGTTAATCTCCTGTTGCATATGAGTTCGGTGATGAAGTTTGTTTATGTGTATGTTTATGGGCAAATGTTGTGACTTTATGTAGTGTGCCTGTCTGTAGATTTTAAAACCTCCCTGATCTCAGTTCCAATCTTTGACCTGAACTGTAAATGTGAGTAAACTTTTAAAACCAACCTTAAGTCACTTGTGAAAGTCTGTGTTATGATTGTTTATATGCATGAGTATCTGTGGGTTTTGTGAATATATATGTGTGCATATCAGTAGTTCTTACACAGCTCTAATTAAGTACAACCTCTGTTTTTCACCTGTAATCATGAGATACCTTTAGTTTGATTCATATGGCTTATGTTTTATGTAAGCTTGTAATATACGTTTGGAAATAAGTGGATATGATGGGTTTAAGGACTCTAGAACTTATGTGAATGCCTGGTATTTACAGAGATCACCCCTGTTTTTATTATAGACATTAAAACTTGGATCAATATTCAAAGGAACTTCTCATTCAAGACCTTTGAACTTAAGTATTTAAAACAAGGATGTTGTTTAAAACTTAACTAAGCATTTAAAATATTTGCAAGGATTTATAGGTAGAAAACAATGTCTGGAACAAATGAAACACAGAACCATTTGAGAAATGTCAAAAAAAATCAAAACGTGTAATTTGTTGACATTATTATATAATTGGAATCACATAACAAAAATAGGATTTTTAAGGCAACAATGATGATATTTCGATCGGTATGCGTGGTGCAGTTCCTATATGAACAAAAATTGCATTTTTATCGATTTCCGTTGGTTTGATAAATCTTAGATGTCGTAATTCGTTTTGGAGCTCACTTGATACTCGTTGATTACGAGAAAAATGTTAGACAAATTTTCAAATGCAAGGATTAGTGGGTCGAATCGAATCTAGGGTTTTGGGTTCGAATATCGTGTAGTCTGTGAAATCGATGATTTCGTCATCGGTGATCGACCGAGTTCAATGCGCTCTTGGGAAATGGTTGTGGGGTCGAAGCAGAAGTCGCAGCCGGAATTTCATGAACGCTGGTGGCCGAGGCGTCGAGAACAAGGCGTTGACAGGGTTGAGGAGTACCTGTTCTTTTTGGTTTCCAGGTTATGTTTTTCTCGAAATTCGAATTCGAAACGAATGGAGGGGGACCGGTGGTTGAGATCGGAGCTGGGGATGACCTTCGACTCGCTCGAAGTAAGGGTGGTGAACGGAGGTGGCGAACGGAGATGTGCACGTACACCGTGCACATGGGTATCTGGGTTTGTGGAATTGTGGGAGAAGAAGCAGGTTGGGTTGTTCGCGTGGGTGTCTCGAAATTTTACTCGGGTAAACAGAGTTATGGCACGAGTTCGAGCTTGGGTGTTTTAGGGTTCATGCCGGGTTAAATTTTTAACACTTAGGAAAAAAATTTAAGTTTAAAGAAAAATGGCATACGGGTTAGATTTGGGGGGAAACTCGAAGCACTTAGGCGTTTTTCACGGGTGTGACTCGAAGTGGGTCTCAGGTTGGTTATAAAAACATATTTTGACTTTAAAACTAAATTTAAATTTTAATATTGTTAACCCATATTTTAAGATAATTGATTTAGTTTAAAATCGGATTAATAAGGGTTAATTAATTATAAATTAAAGGTTAGTTAATTAATTAATTAATTAAGATAATTAATTAAGGAGAAATGAATTAATAAAAGTGATAAAGATATAATTTTTAAGTTTTATTTAAACTTAAAATTTATATGTTGAAAATTTTGGTTTATCTTTTAGTTAATTAAAATCTTAAGTTATTAATGATTTATCAATTAATAAATGTTTAAAGAATAATTACTTAATTAATGATTGATTAAAGATCAAGTAAAGGTTAATAAATTAAAGAAATTAATTTAAAGATAAGTAATTAATATGATTTATTAATTTATGTGAGTGGTTAGGGACGATCACTTATTGAAATTATTAATTAAATGGTGAATTAAATAACTAAAGGATAATTATTTGAAAATTTGAGGTTGATGAATTTTAATTAAAGGATAATTAATTTATTACTGATGGTTAATTAATGAATTAAAGAAAAAAAATTAATCAAAATGATTTGTAAATTATTGAAGTTAATTAACCAAGATTAGGAATAAATTCATAAGAAATAAATCTGATTTAAATTAATCAGATAAATTCATTGATCTTACTTATGAATGTTTTGGATTCTGTTGAATGTTGTAAATTGTTGGATATCCTTGATATATGATGCTTTGTGATACATACCGATTTATGTTGTGATCTGAAATTTCTATTCTGTGATATATTACCATGTGAATATGAAACCCTTGACCCGTAAACGACATTTGGAATTTCGATGCGACAGGGAGTCGGATTCCAGTTGGATATCCGAAACCCACATCGAATTGTATTGATGAATCTTTGTGACTGATAAATTTATTTTATCTATGAATCTGTGAATGAAGATAAGCGTTATCGATTTTACCGCTTATCGATATATCTGTGATGATTGATGTTGCACTATTGTGTTGAACCCCTGGACCACACTGTTACACACACAAATATGGATTTCACGTGGAAATCGGTTAAGTCACAGATAATTTAAAGTCAATGTTTTTGAAATTGAAATTTTAATTTCAATTGATTTTGAAATTAGAAATTCGGGTTTAAAGTAAAAAGCTGTTGAAATGGAATTTCAAAGATAAAAGTTATTTTAAATAACTTAACCGAGTTTTGAAAATTTAAATAGTTAAATTTAAATTTGGATTCAAGTTTGAAATTAAGCTATGATTTGGAAACTAGGGAGTAGAGATGATATAAATGTGTTTATATGAATTTAAACCATTTTAAAAGTATAAGTTGGAAATTTGGATTTAACCCAAGAACCTTAACTCGTATGAATGAATCAGATTTCCAAAATGAAAACTGATTGCTTTAAAATGATAAAAGCTTTCATATAAGAAATGAAATTCCAGTTTAATTAAAGGGATTTCAAGATTGAATTGAAAATTGGATTTTCCAAGTTATGAATGAATTCTTTTTGAAAACTATGAATTGAATCTGTTTATTTTTAATAGATTTAAAATGATGTTTTGTGTAAACCATTCAAAAAGAAATTGTTTTGAAAGCTATAGGTTGAATCTTTATTTTAAAGATTCAACAAGTTAACCAAATTGAAATGGAAAACTGTTTTGGAAAATCTGTGAATAAATCTTTGTGAGATTAAGTGAACTTTATGAATTGAATCTTTTTGTTTAAAAGATTAAAATGGTAATTTGATAAACCATTTGAAAAGAAAGTTTGGGTTTAAGTTGTGACTTAATTGAAATCCCAATATCCGTATGTTTTTAAATATTTCGCTCACTATTCGGGTTAGCCGGGAAAAGACAATTGTGTCATATAACTCATTCCGAATAGTGATACGTCGTATATGGATAGCATTTGAAGACCGGTGTTGAAGACCGGATATTTTTCGAAAATGAAAGGACAACCTGTCGAATGTCTCTGCACTGAGTCGCGCCGGTATAGAGATTTATATCACTCTTTTGTGACGGGAAGTCCGGACGTGATTGAAAGTTATCCGGAATTGCAAGGGCTTCGTGAGAAGTGCCTTCGGTTCTGTTCGATCCCGGAACAGACTTGTATGGATACATGTCTGACATTACACTTTGAGATATAAAGCCGATTTCTTTCAAATACATTTCTGTTTGGTGGCGGAGAATTTATTCTCTTAGCTTAACACCCTTCTCTGAGACGTACGAGCTCAGAGGTTATGTAGTTGAAGTTATCAGCGATATATCCCAATTTGGTAATGTGGCATGCTGAGTGTTGCTGTGTGATGATCAGTGTTTGATCATTTGTGATATGATCATTTGTTTGATCATTTATCTTTGTGATCATAGGTTGATCATCTGTTGACCCAAAGCGTGGCTTTTTGAAAAAAGCGTAGCTTTGTGGACGAGACTTCGTCGAGCCTCACAACCCGGTAATGGTCGAAACAGGAATTGTGCGGCAAGGTTTTCAGGGGTAGCTCCCCTAGGGTATGACCATTCCTTCTGGAAAAGGGTAGTATCATGGTATGGAGCCCAGATACTTACTCATGTGGATACACTTTCTTTATGATGTGTGATGTTGGATACCGAGCTCGGATAAAGGTCCCAAAGGACCGGGGGTGGCATATCTGAGGTTTCTTTTATCCCTTGGGAAAAGGGGTTGCCGGCCTTGTTTGGCAGAGAACAGTTGGTTCTCGGAACGTCCCGCCAGAGGCGTTTCTTTCGTGGAATAGGAAGTTCCTTAGCCTGACCATTTGTTGGAAATCCAAACAAAACAATACGAGCCCTGTACGGTTTTAGTTGTATTACCTGCCATGGAATGTGGTGGTAACCTGCTATTGAACATGGTAGCTATAGTAGGCATAAGTGCGAAATGTCTATGCTGGCTAAGATTTATATTCTACTTTCGAAATTGTTTTCTACACTATGCACTAGTAATAATATCAAATGATTTGATTTTGCGTAGTAAGCATCTTTGACTATCATAAGAAGAAATCTCCTCACCCGCCGTTCGTAGCTCGGTTGGTTTGGGAGCTGGGAGATGGGAATCTAAGGACTGTGTCCGGGCAGGTTCGAATCCCAGCGCCAAACCATCAGTGGGAGTTTCAACGTTAAGCATCCGTGTGCGACGACTAAATAAAAGCGGGGTAGACACACGGCGTGGGGTTTACTTAAGTGAGTATCAATGAATACCATGATCTTAAGGTTCCCCATGATCTCAAAAAAAAAAAAAAAAAAAAAAAGAAGAAATCTCCTCCAATTCTGCGTTTGCATTGTGTGTGTGGTGGGAGGTCTTATGGTAGTTTCATTTTCCAAAAGCATTGCGAATTGACTTTAAAATTCTCTGCTATTTGTTTTAAAGATAAACTGTTTTTGTTGCTCACACCAGTCCCATGACTGATCCGGAGTTTATTGTTTCTTTCCTAAACTCTGGATGCTCAAAATTTTTCTACACGAGCAGTCTAGAGTTTGGTTTTTCAGATAGTCAGATTAGTAGGTTATCTGGAGCTAGTTCAGTCTTTGGATCGGACTGCACTTGCTTATCTTGGTGTATCGTTATTGGGAGTTCAAGCTATTTCTGGATTAGTGCTTTGAAGATGGAGATTATCCGCTACTGATGTTATCGTTTTCTTTTCCACTGCTATTTGTTGTATCATATCTCTGATGTATATTGATATTCATTGTATCATTCTGTTGTATCAGATATTGTATATCAATGTATTATTCATTTCTTCCGCTGTGTTATTTACTTAACTGTGTTATAAGCTCCGGCGACTCGGATTTGAACGCTCGAATCTACGACATTCGAGTACGATGTAAAGTATGGATGTCGATTTTCGAACGCGAAAATCTGGGACGTTACATCTTCAAGCACGAAGTCCTGTTCGGCAGCTCAGACGGCCTACAATACCTATTTCACCAGTTTAAGTAAAGATGTTTGTTAGTTAAATCTAGAAGGAGTCTGGGACTGGACGTAGAACGATAAGTTCGAAGTAGTACAAAATCTCTGGTGCACTTTATCTATTTCAATTTTTATACTACCAGTTTGATATAAGTTTTTTATTTAGTAGATATAATCATATTACTCGGTCCGCAAATACACTTTCATTTGGTACTAGAGCCTGGGTTTCAAGAGATCGTAACAACTTCCAAGAATAAATGGCCATAAAGAGATCTAGTTAAGACAATAGAAATAGAAGACCAATAAAGAAGAATCAAAGGAGAAAACAAGCAAATGCTTCATGGCTAAACTCATATCACAATCGGTATGCTTAGAGTCTTTATATAAAGTTCTTTTGTTAGTTTATGACGAATTATTTATAGATTGTAAAACTTTGAATAAAATTAATAGAATTGCATTAGCTGAGGTATGAGAAAGAAATTTCCAATTTAAAATAGAAAAACAATTTTTTTGTAAAATAAAATAATTTTTTTTAAAATGCGGTAGAAGAACTTGTTTTACAAAAAGATTCCCTACAAAAAGAAAATGAGCAGTTAGAAATTAAAAACAAAGAACTTTCGAAGGAAATCGATGTGAGATTTAAAAGACAATAGTAATATTTTAAAAATGAAGTTTGTGATTCTAAAGCAAATTTTAAAAGATTAAATGAAAAAATCTTAAATTTTAACAAAGGTAAAGAAATCTTATCTTCCATAGTTACAAATTCGAAAGCTCGCATTGATAAAAGCAATTTAGGCTATAAACAAGCTAAAAGTAAATATAATACTAGATATGCATTCATGTATACTAATTCTAATGCTAGTAATAGTAACCATGATAGTCCTAAAACCACTTAAAGTCATAATAGTACTTTTCTTAGAAATGATAGAAAATATTTTTCAAGTACTAAACTAATAACTAACAATATTAGAATCACTACAAGAAAACTGATTTTTTGTAGCGCCCAAAAAACGCCACTACGTATTTTTAGTGGCGTTCCGATAATCGTTACGAGAAAACATGCCACTAAAAATCCTCGAGTATTGGTTGCACTTTTTTAAACGCCACCAAATTTGTTTTTTTGATAGGGTTTTTATAACGCCATAGAATTCCTTTTTTGTAGCGCCTATTTACCGCCACCGAAAAGGTTTTCTCCTCCATGATACTTTTTTATGGCGTTATCTAAATTTTTTGTAGCGCCTGTTTAACGCCACCGAAAGGGTTTTCTCCTCCACGTTACCTTTTCATGGCGTTATATACATTTTTTGTAGTGCTTAATAAACGCCAGCATAAGTGTACTTGAGTTTCTAATCACTCTTTTGTAGCGACATTTTAACGCTACCAAAATAAATAATATCCAGTAGCGTTTGTTTCCCTCCACCTGCTACTCCAGATTTACCCCTGATCTAGCATCCAATTATATAATAACAGAATACGCAAGCACATACACTTTTGAACACAATATATTAAACAACTACAAAATATGTATACGCATTGAAGATCCACAAGATACATAGACATTCATACATCCACATACATAGGTGTCGACAAAAAGCTACCCGTACACATACACAACCAAACTATCATAAGTGTTATAACCAAACTACCATAAGTGTCATAATCGTACATATACATCTGAAATAAACGTCTGAAATAACCAAAGTACCGAGCAAAACCTGAACCACCATAAAAACCTTAACTACCTGTCATTGCTGATGTCTTCAAAACCTGAACTACCTGTCAACAAAGAACAGAACAAAAGAGTGAGAAAACAAAACCTGAACTTAAAACTGCTTAAATAAGCAATGTACTGAAACAAAACATATGGACGACAATCGACCACTTCTCTGCACTGCCACAACACTCAACTACCTTGCCACTTCTTCCTACACTATCTGAAAAGGTAAGCTCATTTTCTTATGACAACTGCGAAAATTACTAGGACGTGATCAATTGAGTAATGCGATGATGGATAATGGTTGACAGCTTATATATACTGCAGTTAAAACTGTCCAAATTATTCAACATTTCAGACCAACCAAATTAGTATACGGTAAATATTAATTGATATACAGTTTTTGAGGGTGGAAAAGGCACTTGAATTATATATGTATATCACTGGTTATAAGTTTCTTCCGGGAGGAAAATAAAAGGATGGTCAGTAGTTTATAAAGTTAATAATATAAATTACTCATTAAAGAAGTAAATTACCTATTAAGTTTCCATTCTCCTTTGATCGTCCCAAGAAGTAAAACAGGATCAACATATGTTCTCCATTGACTTTGCGATAAGAATGCATCACTGCCTTGCTACATTA
Organism: Allium fistulosum; assembly: GCA_030737815.1. NCBI lineage: Eukaryota > Viridiplantae > Streptophyta > Magnoliopsida > Asparagales > Amaryllidaceae > Allium > Allium fistulosum. Next base: position 1,306,869,812 of record CM060904.1, on the reverse strand, counting down.
CAGATCACCCTTCTGCCACAATACATACATTGCTGCTGCAAAACTCTATGCCATACACCCCCTTACATTTCAGACACTGTCATTTTGACTTCATTACAATTTCTGTGCCACCGTGCACTTGGCATCCGTCTTCATCCCCACTTACCACTTGCAATCATTCACTTCACTTCCATTTCAACATATCCATACCACTGCCTGAGTAATTTCCCACTATATCTTGCAAACACCCACTATGACAACTTCAATTTCCCACTACAACTTCTCTCTGCATCATCAACACTGCCCCAAAACAAAACTTCAAACTGCATTCACAAAGCCACCACAGTCAAGAGCAAATTCTTCATTCAATAACTCACCATCTTCATATCATCCACCAAAACAAACAACATTGCGACAACAATGAGCTGCTTGCCTTCATTCACTTCATTTTCTACCTCAAACTATCACCTTACATATCTGCTTCACATATACAACTCCATATACAACTGAAACTCCACTGCACCCCTCTGCAGCAATTAAACAACAGAACTTCAACTACGATCATCCACATTTGTTGGCACTTCAACCAAGTCGAATTACAACGTGAGCATAAAACAACCACCAACAAACATCATCATCCCCACCTTACATTGTAATTACAAACTACTTCTCCTCCACCAGAAACTGTGCACTGCCTTAAACCTTTCACATCACTGCCATATCGCCCCATCACTTTTATCTGCCGTATTCAGATCTGTACAACATTGTAGGGAAATTTTGCTAGAAACTTTAATACCAGTTTAGCTGGGGTTGAAATATTTAAGTACCTAATCTCAAAAAGAAAAAGAAAACATAAAGACAACATGACTCGTTTGATTATTTAAATGAAAATGAAAACCAAGAGTCTAAGAATAGGAACAAATTCGAAAGTTGTCATAAATTTTTAAATAAACGAAAAAAGGACGTAGCCAGGTGTAAGTTATTCATTCATATGTATTTTTTTTTTATTTACGCTAGTCATAGCATAAATTTTGATGCTTCTAGACGGAATTCCATTTTCATTGAGAACTATGTTAATTTAGACCTGAAGTATTAAAAAATATGCCAGGCTGCTATAGAGCAGCAGCAAGAAAAAAAATCAATCAACTCTAAAAAGCAAATGAACTGTTTGTTGTTTGAGAATTAATAGTATGTATGTTTTCAAAAGATGTTCGAGCTAAATAGATATATTTCAATTTGGATAATAGCTGATTAGTATCCCCTTACATTCTTATAAGGTTTGAATATTGTTTTCCAAATATCTTGAATAAGAAAAATGTTTGGACTGGATGATCTATCCATAGGATGCATTCATAAGAAATCTAGTTTGATCAACCATCTATCTTTGTGGTTGACTTCTAGTATCATGGACATCATATATGGTAAGTAATTTTGACATGTACTGTCTGTCCTTTTAACTGTCATTCTACTCGTCCCCTACATCATTGCTTCATCATATGCCGTATGTGTTGACATCATCCGTCGCCCTGAACCTCGCCCTTCCATTCCTGCCTTTCGTGAGGCTCCTGCCTTCCGTAATGGTGCTGAATGCTCTCCTTCTAACCCCATCAACATTGCCATGACTCTCGATGCCAATTACCTCAGAGGCACCATAGCCGCTGTCCTCTCCATTCTCCAGCACACCTCCTGCCCTGAAAACGTCGCCTTTCATTTTTTAGCTGCCCGTTTCGAACCTGAAATCCTCGCTAGCATCAACTCCACCTTCCCCTACCTCGATTTCAAGGTATACATACACATATGTATCCTGCATTTTACATCTTTTAATAAGCAGCTGATAAACTTACTATTTTGTTTATATTAATGTACATTTTGCATGTACAAGGTGTATCGGTTTGACTCAAACCGTGTAAGAGGCCGTATATCTCGTTCCATTCGTCATGCACTCGACCAACCGCTTAACTATGCACGTATATATCTAGCAGATGTACTGCCACAAGATGTGAATAGAATTATATACCTGGACTCTGATGTGGTAGTTGTGGACGATATACAAAGACCGTGGGAGGTTGATTTGGGCGAGCATGTGGTAGCGCACCTGAATATTGCCATGCAAACTTCACTAACTACTTCACAGATGCATTCTGGTCGGATCCATCTCTTTCTAAAACGTTTGAATGGAGAAGACCTTGCTACTTCAACACTGGCGTTATGGTCATGGATGTCGATAAGTGGCGAAATGGAGGCTACACTAAAATGGTATTTTTCCTTTTATGTATTCTGTTCATACAGTATAATTTCCTCCATTATATTGACATACATATATGTTGTTATACAGGTAGAGGACTGGATGGCAGTACAGAAGCAGAAGAGAATATACCATTTAGGGTCGCTGCCACCGTTCTTGCTAGTTTTGGCAGGAAACATAAAGGCGGTTGATCATAGGTGGAACCAACATGGGTTGGGCGGTGATAACATAGCAGGAAAATGCAGAAGTTTGCATCCAGGCCCAATCAGTCTTTTACATTAGAGCGACAAAGGCAAACCATGGTTGAGGCTTGACTCGAGAAAGCCTTGCATTGTCGATCATTTGTGGGCGCCTTACGATCTTTATAGGACTTCTTCGCCTGCTTTAGAAGGATAATTAATTACTGCATAATGTATTTAACATGTTACATGATGATGATGAGGAGGAGAAATGGAACTATATTAGTTATTGTTCATTTGTCTGTGTATATATAGAGGGGGTGTGCAGCAATTTGGACTATAATTCCTTCTTCTTTCTTCGGGTTTAAAACTGATTAATAGTAGTTGAGATTTAGATTTGGATAGCAGAAACATATATGAAATATATGTGCCTTTCTTGAATGTTCTTCTCTTGTCCATCTCATATTTAGTCTTGTTTTGTTTTATTTTTGTACATGTGTGCATATGTATTATTGTGCAGCACATAAATTTGAATGGCCCTGAGAGCATTATTTCAACTGAAACAGTATAAAACTGTTCAAAATTTTAATCTAAAGTTGGGAAGGTACACTCATCTATGTCTTTGCTCATCATATATTCTCTTTTTTAAACATAAAAATTGAGCCCATTTTTAGTTTGAAAATCATATATTAGTATTTGATTCAAGTATAACAACCTAATTTAAAAGTTTATAACCAAGTCCTTCTAAATCTCATACTTCAAAAACGATGAATATTTAGTTAATACCGACCAAATCTGTTATATGATGAACAATATTAGAACTCAAATACTGTATTGTTTGTAGTACCTAGTACATATGTGATATCAAAATGAATTACGGGTGGAGAATTAAGGTATGGTACGCTGAAATCACGCAGTTCAAAATATATGTCAAATTAAACAATTAAAGAAGGAATTAATTGATTAATCGAGCTCAATTAATTAACTTTGCAGCCGGCTACAATGAATAATGAAAACATGAAAATAGGTTTGAGAAAATAGTTTAAGTTTCCTTTGAATGGAGGAAGCGGGCCATAAAGTTTTGCCACAAAAAAAGAACGACAAACTTAGCTAGCGCCATAGGTTTGAAACACTTTACACTCTCCTCAAGCTCAGCAAGCTTCATACCATTCAATAGAACCAACTCATTGTACTCGTCAAATTTCACTAATCACTCGGATTCAAAGGCTAGAACCATTTCCCCTGCTATTAGATTCATCTCTTCCTCTTTCACAAACTTCATCTTCTCTATCTCTTTCAAAGTAAGCACCAAACCGCCCAGCCCAACAACATCAAGATACAGAAACGCGTCCACTCCTGGGCACATCTTCTTATACTCATCAAACTTTACCAATAAGTTTATCAAACCTTAAAAAATTAAGTTTTCCTGTAATCAGTTATCCATCCAAAAACAGAGGATATATATTGGATGTGAACTCAGTAAACCAATTCTCAGTAAATCAAAACTGAAAGCAACTGTAATAACAAATTCTGAGGAAACCAATTATTATACGTAAGAAAATAAATACCTAGGCTTCTAAGCAACTGATACATAAGAGCTTCTATTAACAAAATCTAAATCTAGTAATGAAACTCTAAATAATTTTTTCTACTATAAGTTATTATTTTCCTTATTAACAACAATAATCCATCATTAAGAACAAAAGTTAAAATCAATACCTAGGTTGAGTCGGTCAATCGAAAAGCTCGCCAATGCTGGTGAGATGATGATTTAGCTTTCTAAGTGTAATTTCCAGTAGTTCGTAGCCAAATAGATAGTCGAAAATCAATTTAGGTTTTCGTATTCATCAGCAGATCGATGATAAAGAGGGAAGATTTGGAAGATGAAGTCGAGGGATTTTGTGATGACGAAGACGGGTGATTTAGAAACTGAGAAAGATAGGTTATAAGGAGCGGCCATGGAATTTCAACGATGTGAAAAAAATTAAGTGTTTAAAAGAGAAAAGGAGCGGCCACGTAAAATTTTAGGAAAAATTTCATGAAAATTTGGCGGAAACCAATTGACCACGTTTATTTGTTCATTTTTATGACTTAACTTCACAAACAGTTGCATAAGCCTTGAAACGGTACCAACAAATGCAACTAAAAATCAATTTTCTTGTAGTGAATATGGATTCCAGCTAATATGATTAATCATGATATACAACTTTATATTAGTAACTATTATAAGAATGTGAATTGTAATGAAAACTATATTTACAAAGGTTCAACCACACCCAAATGGGTATGTTTTCCTAAATCTTAGGAAATTATAAGAACCTTGGGTATCGTATGCTTTAAATGTTAACTTTTTTGATACCCTAGTTTATAAGTAGTAGTTTTTTAGTAAGTTTTCACCCTATAGTTAACCCATCGACCCTAAAGTAGTAAGTGGGTACAAAAAACAATTATTATCTTTTGCAGGTACACCACATATAAAAGGAAATATATGCCAAATTTTCCGATACTTATGGAAATGAAGCAACAAATGTGATGTTCAAATTTTCTATGCGAGTATGATATGTGATGTTGTGATAGTTAAAAATTGTGACTATGGTAAGTGGTATGTTCTTTAGGAACTTTTTTTTTTGATATCATGGGGAACCTTAAGATCATGGTATTCATTGATACTCACTTTAAGTAAACCCCACGCCGTGTGTCTACCCCGCTTTTATTTAGTCGTCGCACACGGATTGTTCTTTAAGAACTTAACATAACTTTTTAATATTTTGTATACTTACGAATTTATACTAGAAAGTTCTAAGCTCATAATCATTCATATTACTCCTATTGATATCTATTTTCTTTTCGTCAATGACAAAGGGAGAGAATGACCATACTGATAGAGGGAGCATTGACTTCGGGAAAGAACTATCTGCATATTGATTGAAATTAAATTAAACCTATATAGTTGTCATCATCAAAAAGGGAGAGAATGTTAGAACCTCATACTTTGATGTTTTGATAATTACAGCTATACAAGTATATATCGTCTACACTAACCATTTTTGCAGGAAATCGTATCATTTGAACGAAGAGACAAACTTGACGATATGAAGACCAAAATGATGTCACAATGTAATCGGTCATAGTGTCTTAGTTTATAGTTTAAAATATTGTTAATAATATACACACAAACACATCATAAATCAATTTCAAAGCAGAAAACATGAAGTAACAGAATTCGGCCGACTGAATATGAGCACTGAGCTGACTGAATGTGTGCACGTACACAAGTTCTAAAGCAAAACAATATTCAGTCAACTGAGTGAAAAAATTCAGCCGGTTAAATATAGTGAAAATTACACTGTTTATTCTTTGTTTTGAAATCAACTATATCTGACAGAATTTGGTCTGGTGATTAATTTCATTCAGCGGATTGAATGACACAATGGCTATTTTTTTATTTGAAATTCTAAAGGGATGCTTCCCTCCATCAACAGATGCAATCTTTTCTTTTTATCACCACTCTTTAAAAATAGTTGCAACTGATGAATATCTATATAAAGCAATCTATTTCAACGATTTAAATTACTAATTCACAATTCTTTCTATCTTTTGAATTCTCAAGCATTCATATAATTTTATATCGCTTTATCTTTCTGATCACACGCCCATTCAAGTATATAATTCTTGTGAACAAAACCTTTCCATTTCTTCACGTACACTCAATATACCACTTTGAAGAAGATTATAGGAAGGTAGTACTATATTGAATCATTCGTGTTATTTAGAACATAATTAGTCAAGAAACTTACTACCATTTGTAGTCGACGTTATGTTGGAGATCTTCAGGCACGAAGTCCTGTTCGGTAGCTTAGGCGGTCTGTAATACCTATTCCTCGAGGTTAAGTGAGAACGTTTGTTAGTTAAATCTAGAAGGAGTCTGGAAATGGATGTAGAATGGGAAGTTCGAACCAGTATAGAATCTCTAGTGCACTTTATGTATTGCAATTTGTATACTACAAGTTTGATATAAGTTTTTTATTTAGTAGATATAATCATATTACTCAATCCGCATATACACTTTCATATGTGTGTGTGTGTGTGTGTGAGTAAATCAATTTATATCAAATCATATATATATATATATTGTTTGCAGCCAAATTGGTCATAAACACCCAAGAACAGATTTTTTGTAGAGAAGTAAGTGAAGAAAATAAAATTAAACTAAGGAAAAGACTAAGCTAACAACAAATAAATGACAATAATAAATAACACAGAGATTTATAGTGGTTCGGCATTGTATGCCTATGTCCACTTTGAAGATTATCCTTATTAATCACTTATAAATCTGATTGCAGTAGTTGAGAATAAAGAACAATTGATTACAATAAAGTCTAAAGTAACAAGCAGCATAAAGATCCTCAAAATGACCCATTATGCCAGTATTTATAGGTGAAGACGACCACCAATCTCTCTGAAACTTCGGCTGATGGACCTTCTAACCCACATGGACCGACGAGAGGGGTCGCTAGGCCCAACTCCCAATGATGAGGGAGCGGTACCGATCCCTTCATTGGTCGATTTTTGGGCAGTGGTCCCTATGGTGGCTTTTGCATGCTTAAATATGTTGGCCCATCAAATCTCATGTCATCTGGACCATTGGAGCTCAAGTTATTGTTTAATCTTTGACTTGATATGATTTGTTCACTGCCGACTTCCGAACCCTCTATAGGATCACATGCCGATCCCTCAAGGTTTGCCCATGTGATGTGCGATCCCTAGGGTAGGTTCCCTAGGGTCCACATACCCTACCTTCCAAATTTCATAGGCTTTGAAGTTGTAGATCCTGAGATATGGAGTGTTGTGTGCATGAATGCTCTTGGAATTTGTTGGATGCCGATCCCTTTTCAATATAGCATGCCGATCCCTCTACACCAATCATGTCAATCCTTCATATTTGCCATGTTATGCCGAGACCTTCCATTCGTTGAGCCATATTCCGTGCTTCGAGCATCCTACATTGTACATTTATCAAATCCATTCAATTCTGACTTCATAAAATCATCTGTACTCGACTCCGAGCCCCACAATCATCATTCTGGAACCATTAGCCTTTATGGCAATTGGATCTAAGTGGTGCAGCCAGTTTAACATAGCCGGGCTAGAATGCTGGGTAACATTTACCCCTAAAGTATGTCTTGTTATTAACATGACGTGCTTTGAATCGTTGAGAATGAGATCCATCTAGCTTTCCGAACACTTGCTATTCATTTATCGAGTCATTTTTCCAAGGTGTCGAATTCTTTATTGATTGCCCTGACACTTAGTTAATTTACAGTAATATAAATCTAGTGCCTTGTCCCGTCAACTGATAGATATAAATCTGGTTCTGCGAGACTAACAAGCTTTTGTTATCCAATCCTGCCTCGAACTCGAAGGCTTCAAGAAGACATTCAGTCTTTGTTGATTTCAAAAATTGAACTTTTAAGTCATACATGGGTGTGCTCATATACACGTTTTTGTTATTGGCTCCCGGACGTGTTCGAACACTTACAAGTTGTTGCCAATTTCCATAATATTTTGTATGTTCATGCTTATAGCCAAACCTTTATAACCATTTTTTATTATTGTTGGGATCGGTATGGCCATTTCTAAATAGGGATCGAAATTCTATCCCTGGAATAGGGATCGACGTTGGTTCCCTTGGAGGTAGATCATACCCGATCCCTTTTTCGTTAAATGGACTTAACCATTTCTGCTCAATAAGGCGGGCTGAACCCTCGAGCCCCATATATAAGCTAACACTTCATTTCCTTTCCCTTTATCTATTCATTTTCTCAGCCTCATTATACCGATCCCTATCTCCTCAATTCGATTTAGCATTACCTTAAACTTCCATTCCCTCATAAATCGATCATCACTATCACGACTTGAATTACTGCTCTTCCACATCCAATTCCATCACCTAATCCCTGATTCGAATTGAACCCTAACTTTATCATCGTCATTATCAAAACCATAGGTAGGTTTTCAGTTTTGATTTATGTTTAAACCTAGTTTGTGACAAGATGATGGGTTGTTCATGTTATTTGTTTACACGGACATGGATTGAGGTCGAAGATGAACGATGACACGATAGGTTTTGGTGAAATGCGGAAGCAAATGAAGGAGCAGGAGCGACATAGGAGGGATCAGTGAAAATGGTGGAGTTGAAGGGGGGAGCTGAAGTGTGGAGGGATCAGTCGTATTGGGTTAGGAAGGAAGGGATTGGTGTTAGTGGGCCTGGGTGAGGGATCAGTAGGGATGTTTTGTTGAGGGATCGGTCGTAGTAGTGGAATAGGGATCGGTTGTGACTAGAACCGAACTAATTAACTTAAGCATGATTAAGCCGAACCCTACCTTGATGAGCATGCTCATATGAACCAATATAGACATTTAGTACTCGCATATCCATAATTGAACCTTGGACTTGAATACGAATTGTAACTTGAAATACGGAACTTTAGTTTTAAAACTCACACTACAACATGACAACGACCGTTCTTGAAGCCACTACAACCGATCAATGTGAATCCAGTTGAGACGGTCAGCAATGACGGTCCCTCTGGTCAAACTCCCAAGTCTCGTTATTACTTTTGCTTTTAATTCTGAGTTGTTTATCTTTGCATTGCACGACACTGCACTACACTAGCACACACTTTTGCACAAGGGGAACGGGTGAACTTTTCTAACCTCGATTATCTACTAAGTATAGCTAATATGGACAACAGATGCTCAGAATGTTTAGCTGGTATGTTTTCCGATCCGGCAATGCAACTCATCGATTATGAAGCAAAACCAAGTTCTGCGACTATATCCAGCAGGCTTTCTCCCAGCCATCAAGTGGAACAGACAGAAGTTTCTGATCCATCAATTGACCTTTTCTCAGATGTTCCGGCCCTCCTGGTGGAGGATATAAGTCCCGCCCCTGACACAATTGAGGGCGCCATTCTTCTACATAACCCAATAGATTCACAAGCCTCACGAATTGGTGAGACTGGCCTTCGTGGATTATGCACTATACATGGAATCCCGTTCATGGACGTCTTGGTTCCTTCAGTAAATGACATGCCCCACTTGCCACGGAGGGGCACACGACGTGTAACAAATTTATGTGTTGGGCTGGATGCGTATCGCCCTTTAATTCGTTCATTCGAGAAATGCTGGGATATCTTGGAATAGCTCTTACTCAACTCCATCCAAACAGTTACACCTTTATACATGAAACCTTCTTGCTATTTATGAGTGCTCTATTTCATCCGCCAACTCCCAAGGACATAAGATTCCTTTACAACTTCAAACGACGGTCAGGGAGCCACTTATATGTCTTTCTTGAACCTTCGCCAAACTGCTAAGTCTTGACTAGCGCTTGGAACAAACTTTCTGTATTCAAGCATGAGTGGTTCTATGTTCGATGTCTACCCGGCTTCGTGAGGTGATGGTGGGAAGGACGTAAGTGTTACTTTCATCTCATTCTCAAGTCTATTAATCCAAGTCATAACTTTTCCTTTGACTTTGCTAACACCTGGGATTCTTTCATGTATCCATCCATGTCATGAAGGCGTTATTTTTTCAAGAGCGGTCGCTACCATTTGTGCTACCCCTGTCGAAGATAAGGATATCAAACTTCTTGTCACTAATGAGCTACTATCTGTATTCGGGCTGCTAGAAGAGGATCGCAGCATTGGGCTCACTGGAAGCGTAGTATTGCCGAAAAATATCATAGAGCAAAAAAGAGATGCCATCAATCTTGTCGTGCCCCCTGCTGAGGGGACTTGGGATGACATTGAAGAAGGTGAGATTAGGGGTTCTCAGGCCAGTGAACCCGAAGACACTGATGTGGGCCCAGGCAAGGCGCCCACAGTTGAACCGTCGCAAGAAGCATAATCCCAAACACCTACCAAGAGAAAGAAGAGGCTGGCATACAAAATTCGTAAAAGAAAAACTACCGCAGATCGTGAATTCGTCATTACTGCTATTGAAGAAGAATCATCTTCTTAACATTTGGAAAGTTCACTGAAGGGATTTTCAAATCTTCAAATTCTAGATGATATTATGACCTACGACTTTCCAAATATCAACATCGAAGGGCTCAATTCTCCTACTAGGAGTGGTGAAGGCATTCATCCTTTTGATAAAGGAGAGAGAACGCCCATGAGCAAGGCTACAACCACCGATATGTAGGGGGAATACTAGGACACTCACGACCACATGCACTTCACTACACGTTCATCATTAATCTTTCACACAATAATTACTCACATGTTCTCATTTGGTCTTTGCAGGTGCAATGACTCTGTCCTGGGCCTTCGATCGCTTAAGTAGTTCAACATATCATCGATCTAGTCGTGACTCGAAGTCTGGCCGGTGCAGGGAGAAAGACGATGTATGGGATAAAAGCTATCATTCAAGGGAATCCTCCTCTTCTAAGCGCAAGTCTTAGTCCCATACATCACGTCAAGGAGAACAACCTAATTTTCCTGCTTACAGCGAAGACCAACCTCCTTACTGTGGCCCTTAAATTACCACATCACATGAGCAACATACTGGCTTTTCGAGCTCTAGGTAGTCTTACGAACGTAGATCAAGCAAACATCCAATTTCCGCTTCTGATCCGTCCTTGCCGGCCGCTGCTCCCGACATTTCTATAGCAGAGAAATTGGCCGAGCTTAAGGCCACTTTCCCGAAAATCTTCTTTGATGGACTTAAACTCCTTCCTACAATACATACGATTCTGGGGAATGCCAAAGCGAGTTCTCTTGCATATGTCAATGATGTGTTTATGTAGCACGAATCGTTTCAACATTTTACGAAAAAAATCTCTAAAGTGTCCATTGAGCAACAATATGAAATAGACTGCCTCAAGTTAGAAGCGATACATGATAAAGGCATAATCTAACATCAAGATGCTGAATTGTGAGAATTGATAACACAACTTGCCGAAGCAGAGAGAAATGCTAAGGAAACGGCAGAGGCGGTGAGCCGTTTGGAAACTTCTCATAAAAAGGAACTCGACGCTGCCCTCAATCGCAGCGGGGCACTTTCATAGGAAAAAGATTCCTTGCAAAAGGAAAAAGATGTTTTGGCCTACCACGTCGAGGAACTTGAAGAGCTTCTCAAAAAAGAAAGGGAGGAGAAAATTAAGGCCCAGGAAGAATCGTAGAAGTACTACGAAGAGGCTATCGAGGCCAGGAGCCTGAAAGTTAAACTTGATGAGTAATTTGCTAAAATTGAAGCTCTTAAAGAGGAGGCTCGAGAGAAAGGCCGCAAAGAAATGATTGAACAAGTTGAATCCTAAGTGGAAGATGCTAAAGAGTCCGGTAGGAATGAAATCAAGGACTTGTTTGATCCATTGATCATTGAATATAACGCCAAAGTTCTCATTCACCGTGAGTTAAGTTTCCTTGGCGAAAGTTATCTCGAATCACTCGCTGAAGCTTGGGAGCATATTGTTGAGATAAAAACAGAGAATTGGGCGGAGTAGATGAAGAAAAATTAATGCGGGAGGTCCTCCATAGAAACGAACCTTTAGATTTGGTTACCGCAAAACTTTGATACTTTAATGCTTCTACGCCTACCGAGATAGGGGAATATATACCGGATCTTCAGAGGCCGATCCTAAAGGTCCCTCTTCTTTCCAAGCAGCCGAAACATCGGTCTCCTTTGGCCCGGAGCGGGACTTAGGCTATGATCCAGATACGCCCGGCTATCAATCCAAAGTGTTATTCCCTATATTGGAAAGAGGTATCCTAGCAACCACTGAGAGCCAACTAGATACGGGTATTGCACTTTGCTTTCCATTTTAAGAATAGTTTTGCTCTTCGCGCCCAATGGTTTTAGGCTTATCTTCCTGTTTTAACAAATTTTGCAGGTCTTCCGGATCCCGGTCAAACTCCTAAAAGCGATGCTGCTGTGGAGCAACAAGAGAAACCAATAGAGATTCTGGCAGCTGCTGATGTACCGAGGTCCGATGCTCAAGTCATCGGAGCTCTTGATGATGGTAAGGTCGAAGATCCCCTCCCAATGGATGAGTCTGATGATGTTGTGATTATCGACGCTTCCGAACGCACCGATGAGATTAGATTGAAAGAGCGGATTGAAAAGGAGGAGTTGCTGAAGAAAAAGGTTAAAGCTGAGCCTATCGAGGTGGACATCAACGATCCACACCTTATTCCATTACAAGTTATTTCACCCGGTGGGTCAATTCCCAGTGAACTTCCTCTACCTTTGAAAGCTCTCCTGTAAAAGCTAGCAAAGGATCTAGGAATAGAAACATCGGGGGCTCAAGTGGCACCACTCTTGAAAATCCAAAAAAGTGAAGAGGTCAAAGAAATAGCCGTCACTTCGACTCAGTGTGTATATAGTTTGCATAGTCATTTGTTCATTATTTCTTTCATTAGTCATGGTTGTATGGGTATGAGTCCCAGTTTTTTGAAATAACTTGTAATACAATCTTAAATCCTGTCATGTGAATAAAAGTTTTTTTTTCCTGTTGAACTTTCATGTGGATTACTATTTAAGTAGTTGAATTATTACTTTCCAATTGATGTACTTGTAATTCATTGTTCATTCATTTTGGTAACAATCCACCAACTCTATCCCAATGCCTCCATGTGGTCGTGGTCTCGAGTCATATCAAACACTAGGTTCGTGCCTTAGTGTTACGCCGTCAAATTTAGCAGTTTTTTAGCAACTATACCCTTGCCTCCAGTTTTAGTTTGTTGGGGTTAGATGTCGGATGGTCGAACTCCATCCTCAGTGAGTTTATACTCCTCCCATCGATTTTAGGCCAGAGTTCATGGAATAGTGAATGGTCGAACTCCACTCATCTATTCATTCATGCTCATATCCGCACTCTGGGGATAAGAGTTAGTTGATGGGTGGTCGTGTTGCACCCAATCTATGTTTATACTCTAGTCAACACTCTAGGGACTTAAAGTTATTTTGCGAGCGGTCGATTCACGCCCAATTTATGTTTATACTCCAGTCCGCACTTTGGGGACTTAGAGTTATTTCGTGGGTGGTCGATTCACACCCGATTTAAGTTTATACTCCAGTCCACACTCTGGGGACTTAGAGTTATTTTGGGGAACAGTCAGATCACACTCCTCTTAACTGATTGATTTGCCCCTCGAGGTTTGGGGTTTGATCCAGCGAGTGATCGGTCATGTCGCAGTCGCTTTCATTTTATCTTTGCCCCACAGTTTGGCTGGATTTATTTGATCATCAGATGGTCGGCCACATTTATTCCTCATTATGCATTCCGCCCGTTGGACCATGAATGAGAGTTGTCAAATAACAAGTGGACCAAGCTCATCTTGTTTAGACCCATTGGGAATTAGCATGATTGATTAATTTCTAACCTTGGGAGCCTATTTATACATATAGACATCAATAAGTTATGCTATGTAATTAATATAGAATGTTACATCAAAAATAAATATAAAGGAAGTCCGAAACTTTACTCATTAAACAGAAAGGAAAAAAACACAAAGTGTCTTATTACACATCTGGAAAATCAAATGCTAAAGCAAATTATGAAAGCAAATACAACTGAAATGAAAAAGAAATAAACTAGGTGAAATAGCGTCATAAATGTTCGCTATTCCATGCCCTTGGAAGTGTGATGCCATCAACAGTCATTAGCTTGAAAGTTCCTTCTCCAAGCCTCTGTTCAATGATATATGGTCCTTCCCAGATTGGATTCATATGCAACGGGGTAGGAAAAACTCGATTCAAGATGAGATTGCCAATTTTAAAGGTCTAGGTCGGCCTTTAATGGTGTAATACCGGGTGACTTGATGTAGATGTGCAGCTGCCCTTAGATCGGCTTTCTCGCGCTTCTCATCTCTAAAGTCAAGAGATTCCAAGAGGAGATCTTTATTCATTTTGGGATCGTAGTAAGTTACTCGAAGAGAAGGAACTTCGAGCTCAACAGGAATAATGGCTTTGGAACTGTAAGCAAGGGCGAATGGAGTATGACCAGTCTCGGACTTGTGGGTGGTCATGTAAGCTCACAGTGTTGTAGGAAATTCATCCACCCACCTGCCTCTAGCCTTCTCCAAACGCTTCTTCAGAATGGACTTTATGATTTTATTTACAAATTAAATCTATTCATTTGCCTAAGGGTGAGCGACTGCTGTAAATCTCTTTTCAATATGATATCTTTGACAAAAGTTTTTGAACGCAACACTGTCGAATTAAGTCCCATTATCTATTACAATAGTTCGTGGAAGACCGAAGCGACATATGATGTTTCAGACAATAAAGTTGATTACTTTCTTGGTTATGATCGTGGCTAAAGGTTCTGCTTCAGCCCATTTGGTGAAGTAATCAACTGCAACGATAGCATACTTTGCGCCACCCTTAGAGATCGGCAAGGAACCAATAATGTCCATACCCCACTTGGCAAACGACCATGGGCTGACCATTTGCGCGATTTCCGTCAGCGGAGCTCCTAGGACTTTGTATATATCTCGCATTTATCACATCGTCTCACATAATCAGCGGCGTCTCGATTTACGATTGGCCAATAATACCCATAACAGAGTATTTTCTTTGCCAGAGTTTGCCCCCCAGTGTGATCGCCGCATTCCCCTTCATGAACTTCTCTTAGAACACGTTATATCTCATCATGAGCGACACACTGGAGTAGAGGGATTGAGATACCTTTCCTGTACATAATTTCTTCTTGCATGATACATCATGCTTTGCAAAGGACTTGTCGCTTTTCATTTCTTTTATCTGGTAGGACTCCATGCAGCAAATAGTCTTTGGTTAGAGTCATCCACGATTCCCTTTCAGGCTCCGCTTCCAATGTTTGTTCGATTTCTATCATGTTTATACTTAGGGTATTTAATACTTCGATCGAAACCAAGCCCATCTGCTATGCATCACCGATACTAGCAAACTTTTCCAATGAAGTAGCTTCTCGGTTTTGATCTCGTGGAATATGCGAAATGTCATAGTATTCAAACTCTATCAACAACTCTTGGACTTGGGTAAGGTATGGGGCAAGTCATTGTCCCTTAGCCAGATAATCTCCCCTAACTTGATACACTACCAACTGTGAATCACAAAAGATTTTGAGAAATTTTATTCCAAGTTCTCTAACGAGTTTAAGCCCAACAATAAGAGCTTCATACTCAGCTTCGTTGTTTGTTGTTGGGAAATCAAGCTTTAATGCATAACAGATTGACCGATTTTCAAGAGTTACAAGAACTATTCCAGCTCTAGAACAATGATCATTAGATGCTCCATCAGTATACAACCTCCACTGTATGGTAGGGATTTCGTCGCCTTCCGAAGAATCATCCTGCACAATAAACTCTGCTATAAAATCTGCCAATACCTGACCCTGGATAGCCCTCCGAGGGAGATAAGTAATATTAAATTGACTGAGCTCTATATTCCACTTGAATAACCTTCCAGACGTCTTAGGTTGCCGTAGGACCTATCGTAACGGCTGGTCGGTGTAAACATTGATCAGATGTGCTTAGAAGTATGGACGAAGCTTCCGTGATGAAATTAGTAAGCAATATGCCAATTTCTCTATTTTCGGATAGTTCCTTTCAGCTTCTGTTAATCTCTTGCTGACCTAATACAGCAGCCTCTAAATCCGATTCTCCTCACGAAGTAATGCGGCACTTATAGCGTGTGTCGATACAACCAAATAATGTACAACTCCTCATGATCCACCGACTTTGACAAGATAGGATGTCTCTCCAAATGATTCACCAAAGCTTGAAATGTGTCTTTACAATCCTACGTCCATTCGAAGTTTCTTTTATCTTTACTAATCAAATCGAAGAAAGGAATGCATTTGTCGGTAGCTCTGAAGATGAATCGACTTAAGGCAACAACTTTCCCATTCAGACTCTGCACTTGCTTAGCAAATCTTGGCGCTTGGATATCGCGGATAGCCTAAATCTTTTCGGGATTAGCTTTTATCCCATGGGCATTGACAATAAAGCCCAAGAATTTCCCTGATGCAACACCAAAAGAACACTTCAAAGGATTAACCTTCATCTTGTAATGTCGAAGGATGTCAAACATTTCTGCCAAGTCTCTAATGTGGTCGCTTGATTGTCGTGACTTCACGAGCATATCATCCACATACACTTCCATTGTTTTTCCAATCTGGTCTTTAAACATCCTGTTAACTAAGCGCTGATAAGTTACTCCTGCATTCTTTAATCCAAACGGCATTACTACATAACAGTACAATCCAACATCGGCAATAAAACTGGTGTGCTCCTGATCGGGGATATGCATCGGGATTTGGTTATATCCCGAGTATGCGTCCATGAAAGATAACAATTCGTGTCCTGCGGTTGAATCCACCAACTAGTCAATCCTCGGAAGGGGAAAATTGTCTTTCGGACATGCCTTGTTCAAATCTGAATAATCAATGCACGTTCTCCATTTCCCATTCGCTTTCTTCACAAGTACAGGATTAGATACCCATTTAGGGTAGAGGGCGTCGTGGATAAATCCATTATCTTTTAGTTTACCCACCTCTTCTTTGAGAGCGGCAGATCTCTCTAGATCCATGCCGTGTCCTTTTTGCTTCACCGGGACATGCCTCGAGTCGATATTCAATGCATGGCTCGCAATGGCAAGCGAGATTCCACACATATTAGAGTGAGTCCAAGCGAACACGTCCAGATTCGCTCGGAGAAAACCAGTAAGTTCGTTAATCATCGGGGGGCTGAGCTATGACCCAATCTTTAGGACTCGTGATGGGTCATCGCGGCTAATCGAGATATCAATTGTCAGCTCAGCTGGTGTAGCCTTGGTCTCTTTGGGCTCCTCTTCATTATCTCGTGGATCTATATCTCCATAGAACCGATTGTGGTGCCCGAGCCAAGGTTCAGGTGCTAGTTGTCAATCTTCGGTAGCTTGGATGCGGACGGTATTGTCCATACCCTTACCCTTTTCTTTGTGCCGAGCTTCCCTCAACTTAGCTACATAACAGACACATCTAGTCGCCTGATTGCCATGAACAACTCTTATGCCATTGTCTGTTGGAAACTTCAAAGTCAAACACCATAGGGCAAGAGCTGCTCAGAATTCAGCTAAGCCCGGTTATCTAAAACAATAAACGACAATATATGCACCCTTCTTCGTTCAGCTTCTCCCAACTCAACAGGTGATTCCACATAACGAACAACTTCGGTTGCAACATCGTTAAAACCGTGTATACGAGCTTTAGATGGGTTTAAATCTTTGGCTTCCATCCTTATCCGATCATAAGATTTTTTGAAGATTATATTCACCGAACTTCCACAATCAATCAAAATCATTCTCGCTAAAGCAGAACCAATCATGGCAAAAATGACCATTGGGTCGATTGTCGTAGCCTCTACCTTATCTGCATCTCTGTTCATAAACACAATGTCATTTGTCATCGTACATTGTTGTTTTGCCAGAGCTCCATCTTTTGTATTCGAACAACATTCAAAATCCACATGCCTAATCGCGCTAGCATAGCGCTCCATCTCTTGCCAACTCTTATCTGCCGGGTGCGGTCCTCCGACTATCGTGTTTATCACCAGTCCACCACCAGTCCACGCAGGCTCCTCGGCCCTACGCGGAGCTTGTCCTCGATTGGGGTCAGAAGTCCCCTGCCCGCCATCCTGTAGGGCTTTCACAAACTGTTGTAACTTCTTTTCTCGAATCAGTTTTTCTATACATCCTAGAGATCCCTAAGTTCATTTGTATGTTCTCATAACACTCATGAAACCGATAATATTTCCTGGTCTGCTTCTGCTTCTCTGTTGATTCTTTCGAAGGCGGCTTCCTATGCTGCATGGTATTGCAAGTAGATAGATATATATTCTCCAATGACGTATTCAACGGCGTGTAATTACTATAAATTTTAATCCTAGGCTTCAATCTTCCAGAATCCCTCTTTTGTTCTCGGTTACTATCACCGCCTCTCTTTTGCTGATTTGGTTTATTCTGAACATTCACTTGGACTTTTCCAGAACGGTCATCAGATTGTTTTATCGCAATGTTACTCTGTACTCCTTCTCCACTTGGTCCCGCAACATTCTTCTTTCTGGAGGACCTAGCTTCCACCTTTCTCAAATATTGGGCCGCCTTTGCATAAAAGCTTTCCAACGTTGCGGGTGGCATACTGTCTAACCAATCGTCAAAAGCAGACTCTGGATCAATCCCTCTCGTCATGACCATGAGTATCACATGGTCATTTGGATTACTAATCACCTCCGTAATAGCTGTATGAAATCTCTCCAAACAATCTTTCAATGACTCTTCTGGAGCTTGAATCACGTTGGAAAGGGACATCATGTCTTTAGGACGAGTCACGTGCATCTAGAATTGCTCCACAAACTTAGTTGCCAAATCATCGAATCTAGAAATTGATTGCGGGAGTAGTCTCATGAAACACATCGTCGCTATTTCGAAAAGAGTTATAGGAAAGCATTTATACTTGTTCACATCATTAGCTCGCGTGGAATCCATCAACCATTCATATCTCATGATGTGCTACCTAGTGTCGGTTTTTCCCTCGTAGGCAGGCATCGACGGCATGTTGAACTTTATTGGGTACCATGCATGTAATACACTATTTGTGAATGGGGTATGACCTCTTGAGATTCATTAGCCATCGTTGGTTAAGCCTTGGCTCTCCCTTACTAATTATCTGACCATTGCCGATAAGTCCAACATTTAGATGGTTGGTGCCAAGCGGTGGTCGTGCCTCACCTCATGTGAATGGTCCAGTCGATGTCTACGGGCCGTTTCACGCTGTCTTGGTTCACTATCTTCCCGATGCGCATCTTGTACATTCACTCCGTCATCATTCCTAGGAGGTAACTGGTCAACATTCAATCAAACTCCATCATCCAAGCTTTCAAAAATAGTTCCAATTCGATTCCTCAAGTGTATGGGAGGAATTTATCCTCTGGAGGAGGGATCAGTATCTATCCCTAGGGAACGATGGCACTGATCGATCCTGGCAGACCACGATGGTCTGTTAGGCATGCTCTAAAGTTTCTGCATGATTTTCTTCAATCCTGGGATGCATATGCCTATGATATTCATCCAACGAGCTAGAACTTTCCGATGCTGAGTAAGGAGTAGGATCCCTCCTAGCTTTCCCACGCCGCTGCTAAGTAATTTGGTTCATCAAGTTGATATTAGTCTGAATTTGCTGATTTAGTTATCGACGACTTTCCATCAACTCTCTCATTAAATCATGAAATTCAGCTCTGGTAATAGAATCAATGGGATTCTGAACTTCAACTGGATCAGCATTCACATTTGTTGGTTGATTGCTTGGGTCTCCTTGCTGAATGCTAGCAGTCTCATTTCCTTCCACGTTCGAGAAGTAGATCTAGTATGTCTCACCATTATTGATTACTTTGCTTTAAATTCCTCCAAATTTGAGTAGTATAAGCAACTTATTGAAGATAACCATAGATCTTCTTTGGGGAATTTATCCAATCCAGTAGCAACAAAAGGGATCCTAACAAACTGAGAATCAAGGGTTCTCAGTGAAAGCACTAAAATGTTTGCAACCAAATTGGTCACAAACACACAAGAACAGATTTTTGTAGAGAAGTAAGTAAAGAAAATAAAATTAAACCGAGGAAAAGACTAAGCTAACAACAAATAAATAGCAACAATAAAAAACACAAATATTTATAGTGGTTCGGCGTTGTATGCCTACGTCCACTTTGAAGATTATCCTTATTGATCACTTATAAATCTGATTATAGCAGTTGAGAATAGAGAACACTGATTACAATAAAGTCTAAAGTAACAAGCAGCGTAAAGAACCTCAGAATGGCCCATTAGGCCAGTATTTATATGTGAAAACGACCACCAATCTCTTTGAAACTTCGACCGATGGACCTTCTAACCCACATGGGCCCACCAAAGGGGTCGCTAGGCCCAACTTCCAATGACGAGGGATCGGTACCAATCCCTTCATTGGTCGATTTTTGGGCAGCGATCCCTATGGTGGCTTCTGCATGCTTAAATATGTTGGCCCTTCAAATCTTATGTCATTTGGACTACTGGAGTTCAAGTTATTGTTTAATCTTTGACTTGATATGATTTGTTCACTGCTGACTGCCGAACCCTCTATAGGGTTACATGCCGATCCCTCAAGGTTTGCCCATGTGATGTGCGATCCCTAAGGTAGGTTCTCTAGGGTCCACATACCATGCCTTCTAAATTTCATAGGCTTTGGAGTTGTAGATCCTGAGATATGGAGTGTTGTGTGCAGAATGCTCTTGGAATTTGCTGAATGCCAATCACTTTTCAATATAGCATGCCGACCCCTCTACACCAATCATGCCGATCCCTTTTCAATATAACATGTTGATCCCTCTACACCAATCATGCCGATCCCTTCATATTTGCCATGTTATGCCAAACCCTTCCATTCATTGAGCCATATTCCATGCTTCGAGCATCCTACATTGTACATCTATCAAATCCATTCAATTCCGACTTCATATAATCATATATATTTGACCTCAGGGCCCCATAATCATCATTTTGGAACCATCAGCCTTTATGGCAATCGGATCTAAGTCGTGCAGCCAGTTCAATATAGCCAGGCGAGAATGCCGGGTAACATATATATATATATAATATAAATTTTGATCTAATAATTTTCTAATATATGTTTATATTAGTCATGAATTTTAACAGTCGAAAACAATTTTTCTATTATTAGTAGATATTCTTTTATCATTACTTAATCACCGTAAGATTTAATAAATTCATATAAAATAAATATTATTCCAAAAATTCAATTTAAATTTTTTTAAAACTATTTTATCATCTCAGAAGATCTCGAACAAAATTTTAGATTTTTTGAGTAAGTTTTTATATTTTTAAAAATTAACTTAAAAAACAGCTGATTGGTATTTAATTAATTAAAAATATAGTTTTTACTCAGAAAAATTAGGAAAAATTTCACAGCACTTAAAATATTATTCCTGATCTTCTATAAATTTAAATTTTGATATTTTATTATATAATTGTTTCATATTATTTATTTATCATAGTTTGACTAATTAATTCATAATATATATATATACACACATATATATATATATACACACACACATATATATTAACATATTAAAATTATAATAAATTCGGATCTGTAGTGATTTTGAACTGGAATATTAAAATAAAATAAAAAATTAATTTTTTATATATTTATAATTATTATAATACAAACTTACATTTAATTATTATATATTTATCATAGTTATTTATTTTAATTCGTACGTATATATAAATAAATTAAAGAATTTATTTTCTTAAATTTATAATTTTATATGTACACACACACATATATATATTGAATTATTATTTATAATATAATATATATATATATGTGTGTGTGTGTGCGTGTGTATATTTATTTATAATAGTTTTTTCATTATATATATATTCATATATAATTACTTGGATATTTATAACTATAAGTATATGTACATATTTGGACAACATACAATACTTATAAAATGAGCTAGTGTGTCCATTGCGACGTAAAGCACAACATCTATATACTAGCATGTTATAACTTGCACGGAATATCATGTTACACATGCACACACATTTACATATGTATATGATACATATGTATACTTATATGATAAGTGAAAATAAATCAAATAAATTTCAAACAACAATTTATGAATTGAAATAAAATACATGACTTTATTCAAATTAAATTTAGAATGTTATAAATAAATTAGACTTCATAGGTCCAATAAAGATTCAATAGGGTAAATTTTTTGAAATTCACCCATAGCTTCCGCTACAGGCTGATCCAATTCCAACAGATATGTCATCATGAGTATTAAAACTTCAAGGACTGGATTCAACTTCCTAGGAGGAAAGCGCAATACTAAGTGTTCTGGTTGCACTCGACTCTATTTGTCCTCCATTGAGAGAAAGTCATAACAATGTTGTAGGTTGAACGGTTGATTATTATGTTCAGCAATATATAACGCATTAGCTTGATTATGCTATAGGTAATAAAAAACTATTAAAAGTTGAGGTGGGAGAAGTAATTCACAATATGAATTAAAAATCATTACCAAATCCAAGTTGTTTGCCCCATTTTGTTCTCTTGTATGCAAACCAACATTTATTTCTTCCATTATTAACAAGTGGAATTTATTCTTCTCCATTGAGTTTTCAATGAATTGATGGTTCTTGGAAGATTATTAAGACATCGATGGCTGGACAGATTGCAAATAGAATTTCAAAAGGAACTTTCAGATTGGCTTGTACATCTCTTCTTATCTTTAAAACACTCGACCCAACAGAATGCTAATTCAGATTGCTCGTTCGGTGATCGTTTTCGTGGTTTAGGGCCCCTTGGTAATGGATCCATACATTTAGCATTTGGGGACTCATTGATATTGATTCCCCTTAGTTGTATTTTCCTTTTTCGACCAGTAGACGAACTATGTATCCTAAAAACGTCTTCTTCGGTGACTTCATCACATTCGAATGGAAATTCTTGGTTTTCATAATCGTACTCCTCGAATTGATTGGTCAAATTTCTTATCACATTTGAGTTTGTTATGGCTCCATTAATCATTGTTGGCTATTGAGAGACACGTAATTTGAATGGTACTTTAAATTTTGTTGGAATGAAGAATTTTGTAAGCAATTTGAATTTTGGTGGTGATTCGAAATTTTGTTGGAAATGATATGAAATTTGAATTTGTGGTGAATTATACGTATTTGGATTTTGTCATGAAAAATCAAAATTCGAATTTTGCCTTTGTTGTTGAGAATTTTGGTAATAATATCGAGTTTGATTTTGTTGTGAATAGAACATATTTTGATTGTATTAAGGAGGATTTCGATTTTCGAATTTATTTTATAAAAGAAAATTGGAACATGAAGGCTGTTGAGATTTTCCTCTTTGATTTTTTAATACTATTGTAACTGTAGATGAAGAAATATTTGAAGAGAATAATTTTTTTTTGAAGTACTAAGTAATTAAAATTGTTAAAGTTGGATAAAATATATATAGAGGGGGGATAAAAATTGTGGCAACGGTAAAAAAAAATGACCGTTTCATTTAGTCGGCTAAAATGCCAACTATCATTTTTCCGACCGTTGACACATTATGCAGATGGTCGGCTAACCATAGCCGATTATCAACATAGAGCCCTTGCGGGTTGCCAAGGCAAAACCCACAACCAACCATGCCCACACCCGTTTGGGGTAGGTGGCCTCTCAACCACCCCTTGGTGGAAAGTGCTCTTATCATGACCTCATGGTGATTTTACAGGTTAATGAACCTGACTTTGTTGATGATTTATGAAGATAACATCTACAAACCATAACCTCATTAAAATAACCAAAATCCATCAAAACAAGTTATGTCGTAATTTGTAGCTGAAGCAGTTGCTTTATAATTATTTGCCAACAATTTTTTTTTTTTGAAACATTATTCTAATAAAAACTGAGAAAACGAATGGGCTAGTTGTATATGGGCTTTATCATTGATATTTATGCTACAAAATAGTGGCTTTTTAGTAAAGTTGTTGGTCAGAATTTCAAAGATGAGAGTAGAAATAACAGCTGCCGTCTGCTTCCTTCATTTCTACTTGTTACCTCTCTCTCGAATATTTTTCCCTTTCATTTCAACCCCTGTTAATTTCACCTTTTTCGTCAATTACCAATGGGTAGGCTATTTGTTTTAAGTCTTGATGGTAATAACGATGCTGATTTGAATGGGAACTCTCCGCAGATTTATAAGTGCAAATTTTGCCGGACTCATCTCGCCCTCGCTCATGAAATCATCTCCAGAGTATTTTATTTTATTTTTAATTTACTGTTCTCGATTTTGTTTTGTTTTGATGTTGATTGCCTATGCTTTTTTTTATTAAAGTTACATCTTCATGTCCGATTTCTCATCCACCATGATTAGGATCTGAATAGAGTTTCCGTGACCAAGTTGTAAATTATTACCAAGTTTTGTCATTTATGATTTTATTGATTAGCGATCCTTTTAGTTTCGCCTGTTTTGAGATGATGATGTTATTTAGCAAACATTGCCAAATCCTAGGGTATTTTTTGCAGAAGCGAGGCAAATTCTCCAATTTTTTTACAACTACAACGATCAAAACGTAGTACTTTAGGCACAAACTTAATATTGCCACCAAAAATATTAACCACCATCATCACTAGTGAAGCCATACAGCGACCACATGGATTAGTTGACCCTCTCAAGTTTTACCCTATTGCCTGTAGCTTATCTTTTATTGGTTTTTATTGATTAAAATTCACTTCATGCAAACTCGATATCCAATTTGGACCCTCTCATTTTGACTCCATGAAGTTGTCAACTGGTTTCGCCTAGGCTACGTGTGCATCGCCGTAATGTAAATTAATAGTTGGTGATGATCAATTAAATTGCGAGATATCTTTAACTCATTTTCAGAATTTAACCAGTCAATTGATCAAACACCATTATACTCCAAATATTTGTGATTTTATATTGATTTCCACTCCTATAAAATCCAAGTTGTTGTAGTCATTCTTAATGGATCCACACATGTTACTAAACGTTTGACTATGAGAAAATGATACAACCACAAAGATAAAGAATCTGTAGAAAAGGGGGTGACTAATATTTAATGGATTTAGAAAGAGGGGGTGACTAGTTAACTACATCAATTTTTTGTAAGCACCTATAAAGATTATCTAATCCATTAATTGTTACTTTTTGCAGAAGTAATATCTTCATTTGGTTAAATATGTTCATCAAACACACATTAGCGGGTGTAAATTACAAACCATTTTATGGTTTATTGTCTTGTTATGGATATATCAAACCACCCAAAGGTATATTTTCCTCAATATAGAGAAGCAAAGCAAAACTTCTATAGGTTGAATATTTTTTTCCTTTAAAAAAATATATTCATTCTGCTTCTATGTTTTGTGAAAACTATAAATTTTCTTTTTGAATATTGATCTAATTATCTCAGCCTAAATAACTAGTATATTTTAATATGAGTGCATAGCACATAAATAGTGGTTTTCAATCCATTGTTGAAAAGTAAACATTTGTAAACATCATATACAATGGAATACGTACCAATGGAAGATCAATTTTTGTTGATTATGCATTTCTTTCTACACAAAATTAGTTATTTAACTCAAATTGTTCAAATACATTCAAAATCTTTTAATTATTTTAGAAGATCTAGATCCGGGAATTAATAAATATTTGTAATGGGAAACATTTATTTTAATTTTCTTTTAGAGAAATCATGTATAAAATAGAGATAGAATTTTCTGTAAGTTCAAAACTCAAAAAGCAGCACATAATAAATATGCCTCTGCTAAGAAATAAAAAATGAAAATATTATTTTGAATTCAATATATCTCAAAAAAGGATAAAAGTCTTCAAACCTTCCAAACAAGTCCAATTGTATTTCAGATTCACATTCATAATATATTTGAAAAAAACAATAATCTTTCAACGAAAGTTAAAAAAAAGATCAAAACCTTTTTAAGGTACAAGGAGCCTAGGTTTGCTCGTAAATCATTAGAAATGCATGTATGCTTCTAACACAACACTCGGATATTTAAGGCGAATTATTCAATAAATATGGTTCAAACTATGCATCCTTTGCAACTCATAGCATGAACTCTAAAGGTCATAAAAAAAATCAAAACTCAAAATGTTATCCTAAATTCGACGCCTATTTTTTAAATGTCAAAATTTTCAAATAAAACTATTTTTGTAGAATATTTGGTGTATATATCTAACAACGCAAAAGTTGTTTAAAGAAATTTAAAAGGTTAAATATTTTCTAAAATAACGAGCTCAAAATTTAATTCAAAATCATAAAAAAAAACAAAGTTCTAAACAAATAAAGTTCATAATGGTTCTAATATATTCAATTTTTTTAAAGATTCAAAAAAGTTTTAGAAAAATTGAAAATACTTCAAACAAATTCAATAAAAAAATAAATTGAAAAAAATATATTCATTATGTATTGAAATATAGAAATTCAGAACGTTCAAACATATTCAACAAACCTCAAAAAATAATAAAGGTGGAACTAGATTGTAAATTACAAACTATCCGCCTAGCACATCTTTAATAATAGTTGTAATACCCATGGTATTAGGTTCCGGCCGGAACCACGAGATTCCGACCATCTCGGTTCGGTTCCGGCCGGAGGCGGGACGGGATTAGGTCGAAATCCCGTTCCGTTATTCTCGATGTAAAAAAAACTCAAAAATAAAATCAGAATTGTTTTAGTTGGTGGGAAAGAGGGGTAAGAGACAGAAAAAAAAGAAACAACAATCGAATCTAGCCAAAAAAACAAAAACAAACCCTAGTTCGAACAAGCATCAGCGAGCCGCTTCTGAAATTTGAGCATCGGCGAGCAGCTTCTGAAATTTGAGCATCCGCGAGAAACTTCGACTAAATCCGAGCACCATTGAGCTGCTTGACCAAATTCGAGCGACAGCGATTAGCTTCGAGCATCAGCGACTATTGTCGATGAATGTTTTTTCATTCCTTTCGTTTTTTTCAATCGTAGTTCTGGGGCAGTAATAAGATTTTAGGGTTTAGGTAAGTTGAATGGATGGGCGGTTAAATGTTAATGGGCTTTGAGATTTTAATTTATTTTGTTTACCTGACTAATGGACTTGGACTGAATCATAATTATTTAGGATTAATTTATGTTTAATGTAGGGTTAAATAGATCTAATCCGAGCATCATTTATAATTAATGAATGGATGTACTGAACGATAATTATTTAAATCCAAGCGTCATTTTATTTGCAACATTTATTCCGTTTTTTTCATTAAAAATACAGAAATCTGATATCGGGACCGGAACCGAAACAGAAACCGAAACTTCCGAAACTTCCGAAATTGGTCGAAACCAAGAAAATTTCAAATGACCGAAACCGAGTTCTTGAACCTTGGTAATACCTTTGATGTCACACTTTTTTTGTGTCAGCGTAAACTACCAAAATTGCCCCTCTATAGTATTAACAAATATAATATTAAATTTCTTTTACAAATTCAAACGCCTCCAAAAGTAGGATCTAACAATTAAACATGCTTTACAAATTCAAAACACTTCTAAAAATAGGATCTAAAATTAAACTTCCTTTACAAATTTAAAATCATTCTTTACAAATATACAAATTTTAATATCACTTGAAAATAAAAAATTATTTTTTTGACTGGATTAAACATATACAATTTATAAGGAAAACAATTCACGCGAAGCGCGTGCCGTAACACTCGTTGAGAATAAATATAATAATATTTTTTCCATGGGTCAACACCAGGTTGGAATTGGCATTTACACGATGTGAAATGCATATGGTGTGAGGATCAATTCTCCACTACTTTATAATACAATCTTGTGAACTAGCAACTTCACTCTATGAAGAGGGTTATTTTTTTCCATGAGATTTAAATATGAATGAAAGTTATAGCACTTGAGAAAGTTGTTACCTTGGGATATATGATTAACTATATATATTGAATATAAGTATATAACCTGATCGTTATTTTTTCATTCATTCGAACAAATAATTTTAATATACTGCTTAATCACTTGATATCATTAAATATACTTACATCAATGTGTATGTTTTATGAAGGTTGTTCTTAATTGTTATGTTTTTAATTTAGTTTTTGATTGTCATGTTTTTAATTTGTTGTTAACTAATTATGTTGTCTGATTGCTATATGAAAAAAAATCATGTTAACTTCATATTATAATTTAGTAATCATAAATGTATTCTTTATGATATATTATTATATTTTCATCAACTTTCAATAACTACGTTAATCTTTAATACTAAATAACAAAGAAGCTTATCAATTGGTTTTGATTGCATATCGGTAGTACCTGTATTGTTGTTAATGTAAGCGCAAATATAACCCATTAACATCCCCCCTCCCCCCCACACACACACACATATGTAGGGAGATATCTAAATCCTTTTTTTATTAAACCCTCTCCAATCTCCCTCAGCGTTTTTGTGGAAAAAAACTTCTGGATCGAAGTGAATTTTTGTGAACATATTATATTCGTTAGCCAGGTATCCATGCAAAGTTTGGAGTCATTTCTATAGTTTTAGCTCTCTCAAAATTGCTGGCAAATATAACTATTAAATGGTTTGCTTTAACCATTGATTTGATGCAACTTTGAAGTGGGCAGAAGTTTCAGAACGATCCCAATTTGCATACAGATCTTGCTATCTTCACCAACTTTGTACTATACAGAATTGTTAGTTTGTTCAATAGTTGAACTAGGTTTCATCGTTGAATTTAACCAACTATTTGCAATCTGAAAATACTTTTGAAAATGTACGATGATCAAACAACCAAAATCTTTTTTTCCTCCTTTTTGTGATTATCTTAAATGCCAGGTAGTTAAGGTGCTAAGGTGCAAGGCCTTGCGCCTCAGACTTTTTTGCACCATAAGCCTTTTTGTGCTCCTTTTATACAAATTTGAGTTTTTTGGTAAAAAACTGCATTATGAATTACTACTAAAAATGATAAATTTAGTGTTAAAACAAGTTTATAACCACTTTTTGCAAATAAAAAGTATGGATTAATAGATACGAAGTCACAAACGGTAATTCTAGACCAAAGCGTAGAAAACATAGAAGTTATAAGTTACAACAACAAAAAGCTAAAAATGATATAGATATTCAAGTTTAGCTTTTACTAATCATTATTATCCAAACTATCATCATCATCC
Source organism: Allium fistulosum (assembly GCA_030737815.1). Classification (NCBI taxonomy): domain Eukaryota; kingdom Viridiplantae; phylum Streptophyta; class Magnoliopsida; order Asparagales; family Amaryllidaceae; genus Allium; species Allium fistulosum. The sequence continues at coordinate 1,306,840,617 of CM060904.1, read as the reverse complement.
TACAAACCATCCTTTAAGTCGTAGTTTTCCACCTCCTTAGAAGCAGATTCAAAATTCTCGTTCTTCAAATCATCATCAAAAGTAGTTTCTTCTTCATTTTCAATGTACCTAGGTCTCATAGTAGAAGTTGAAGTCTTTTCCTTTTGACTTGACAATGGCATGTTGCCTACTCATGTGCGACTTTTCTCCCTGACGCAGCGGATATTACAAAACAATGTAGATCGATGAATGTAGTGATCGGTGGATTGATGAATACTGAATTGCCCAAATTCGTTGATCCAAAGATACCGAATTCTAGCTATCTCTGACACGTTGATCGCGCACGATACCGTGAGGAGAGATCTTCAATTCTTCGAGCGTTGATCAAGCGCACTTGATTCCGCGAATCGGCTTCTGCAATCGTTGAATCGAGCGCACTCGATTATCCGAGAGAGGAGATAGGAGATTACACTCAACTACCAATTTAAATGAAAGCACAAAGCTAACAAAAGAGAATTTTATTCAAAAATCAACAACCTACAAAATGACACAACTTGCCTATTTATAGGCTACAACACACGCCACAGAAAATTACACAAGTCTTAAGTCGTTTCCGACTCATCACCTACGACCTACGACTCATCATAAGTCGTTGACGACTTATCAATAGCTCCGACTCAACAGTTACAATATAGAAACACAATTCTTCGACCTACGACTTAAGTACAGACGACATACGACTTAAAGAAATACAACATAATACCATACAACGACTCAACACTTAAGTCGTAGACGACTTAACGACTCATCATAGTTCGGCGACGACTTATCCTCAGCAGCGACTTAAGAAACCAGACGAGCGACTTACGACTTAATACTCAAGTTGCTTCCGACTAAACCCTTCACGACTTAAGCACACCAGCCGACTCATCTTAAGTCGTAACTCGGCAGCGACCCATCTCTTCTCTTAAGTCGTAGACGACTTATCTCTCGTGTGTTCTCAACTTGTGTTGCTCCGCCTGGATCCGTCCATTTAAGTCGTGGACGACTTATGCCTTCCGCTTCAATAAATCGTGGTTGGCTTTCCTCCTCGCCCCAGTTAAGTCGGTCACGACTTATGTTCTCCATCATGCTAAGTCGGTCACGATTTAAATCTCCCCTCATGTTAAGTCGGTCACGACTTATAGTTTCGCTAGGTCGGTCACGACTTATATCTTCGGTTCTATTAACTCGGTCACGACTTATGGTTGCCTTAAGTCGGTCACGACTTAGGACTTTCTCACGAACTTCCTTGATAGCTTCCTCGGTGATAGGTCGTAAACGACCTATCGTTTCCAAACGACTTAAGCTTTTACTAGGTCGGTCACGACCTAGTACTTGACCTGCATCACTCCCGCTCCGAACGTGCATGTTACATCTCCCCATGCCAATGTTTTCTCTTTCGAAAACCAACTCATGCTCAACATTCGAATCATCTCCTTCCATGTGACCAGTGGTCCACTCATTTGAAGCATCAATATCTTTTAAAGTAATTGGATCAATCAAATCCCTTCGTCTGAAGTGATTTTTTAAATTTTGATTATACTTGATAAACACTAGATGTTGTAGTCTTTCATGCTCAAGTCTATTACGCTTCTTGCTATGGAACTAGTTCAAAAAAAAATACAGATGGCAATATGTTAAAAATGTATAGTGAATAATTATGATTAGTGCAGGGTGTTATGCAAAATAATCCTTACATGTTCAAAAGCGCTCCAATTGCAATCAGATCCAATACAAGTCAAACTTAAATTTTTTTCATAAACTTTTAATGTTGGGGTTGAATTATCATATAAGCTTCACCACTCGGCCAAAGAAAAAATAGCATAAACTGGTCAATATCATTTATCCTAAAAATTGATAATTTAAAATCTTTGAAGCTTAAACAATAATTTTTACTAATTGCTATACTAATGTAAGTTTTGACTTATGAATTAATGCTTAAACAACACTCAGATGAATTGTGGATTGAGAAAATGACCCACATCATGCAATGGATGATGAAGTTGACATTTCCGTCTTCTATCAATTATGACATAAATATCTTTGTACTTTTCTTCATTTCATTTTAAAAGATTTTTCAATGGCTTCTTTAGCTCTATCATTGCTTCATATATGTATCTCATAACCAATTTTTTATCACCATCAACTAATTAAAAAACACAAACAAGAGACCCATCACTCTAAGAATATAAGAGATGTTATTTTAACAAGAGACCCATCACTCTAAGAATATAAGAGATGTTATTTTAAAAAGCGTGCATTCAAAAGCATATCACAAGCTTTCTTCCCTTTCATTTCTTTTGCCCATTTACTTCCACCCCACTATTCGGAATTGAACACAGCACGGAGAGGATTTTTTTGAATTATGCAAACGTTGCAAGAACTAGTCGCAAAACGTGTAACTCCCAATCTCACCAATTTCTTATTTTGATTAAACATCCTTATCATGTTAAAGACGCCATCATGGTTATAAATAAAACCTGAAAGAGAAACTTCTTTTCTAATTGTGTTTGTCATCTTATTTATTTTTTCAATATCCTAAAAAATAAGGTTAATGCAACGAGCCGCATAAGGAGTCTAATATATATATATTTTCATTTTGCCATAAGCAACTCATCCAGGTAATAAATAAATAAATAAATATGAATTGGATTAGTTTCAATTAAATTGAATAATTAAGACTTTGTAAATAGATATTTAAAAGTAAAACTCACCCGCTAATTTAAAATTATTTTTATTTTCTGTTATAACTTGAACACAATTCTCCACACCAATTCTTGTCCTAAATGCGTCAAGCAACTCAAACATCTTCTCTCCCGTTTTGACATGAGATGATGCATATATGAATTCCACGAACATTGTCTTAAATAACAATTTATTAAAAAGTTAATCAATGTTCTTATCTTTCGATCCGTCCACCCATTTAACATAATGGAGAAACCATATTTCATCCATTCGGCCTCAAGCCCCTTTATCAATTCATTTGTGTAATCCAACTCTTTCTTTAACAATGATGCTCTCAATTCATGATAACCAGGAGGCTTTATATTTGGTCCATATCTATCAATTTGCTTCAACTACGTCCTTGAATGAATCTGTACGAGCCACATTTAATGCATTATTGACTTGATAAAAAAAACGGACAATATATTGATTGGTTTTAGCTCTCAATTCTTTATAACATGCATCATTTATAATTAATTATCTCAAATTAGACGACCCTAAACTCTTTCCAGTTCACTTTGCTTTGTTGCCATGCTCCTCATGTACAAGTTAATCGGGTCTTTTGCAATACCTCTTGCTAAATTTGCCTTTTTTTCCAACATTCCTTCCACCGATGTCTACTCTCTTACTAGTTAGTGCAATTTATATAATTTCATCATTTTCCAAGCTATAGTTCTCCAACTCATTACTTGCATTAGCTTTAAAAGCATTCGTCTTTGTACGTTGCTTACTAAGCATTGCTTTCAGTAAAATAGTTCTTACTTTGGGCGGACATTTATGACAAGCACTTGCATTTTTAAAGCCTCCAATTTGATGTTTTGTTCTCTATTTATTCCCCTGATGTCGCCTTTAAGCAATACATGCAAGTCACACTATTAGGGTTGTTTTCATCTAAAAAAAATATAATTCCACCCACTATCCACTCTACAATTCTTAGGCGTGACGGAAGAACCCGCTAAAGTATGTTTGTTTGGATCCATGTCAACCTGAAATGGAAAATGTAAAATCAAGTTATTAAATTATTTTATTAGTTAAAATTCAAATTTAGCTATTTTATTAACTAAACTTTTGATTTTTTAAACCTTGTTTTATAAATTAAAAATTAAATTTTGATATTTTATAATTTAAGATTCAAATTTAACTATTTTATTAACAACAATTTAAATTTAAACCATATGTTATAATTCATTCAACTATTTAAATATTTTAGTTAACTATTTTATTAACTAAAATTATAATTCATTCAACTATTTATAACTATTTAAATATTTTATTAACTAAAATTCAACGTTTAGCTATTTATAATTCATTCAACTATTTAAATCTTTACTACTAATAATGAGAATTCCATGAACTAATTTTAACCGCGTCTTTTTGAAATACCTAAATTACCCTTCACTCATTCACTTACTTCCCACTGCATCTATTCACATACGCTTACTTCCCCCGCATCCATTTGTCTCATTCCCCTTCTCCCTTCCTTCCCGAATTCGATCACAAAATTCCTGCTTCTATTCATCCCTAAATTCAATCTCACCAGTCACGTAACCTCCATCGGCGTCGATCTCCCTATACTGCGAACCACCAAATTCGGTCCCGGTTCTTCAGTACCCTCCCTAGTATTTTATTAAAGTACTTTATTAACTAAAAATTAAATTTTAAATCATATTCTATAATTTATTTAACTATTTAAATATTTTATTTAACTATCTATTTGAGTAAAATTTAAATTAGCCATTTCATCAACCAAAATTCAAATTAATTATTTTATTAACTAAAATTTAAAATTTTAAAACATATTTACAATTTATTTAACTATTTAAGTTTTAAATTAAAATTAATCAAATTAACTTTAAAATTTAGACTAATTTAAATTAAGTTTAAAGCAAGGTTCGAGATCTCGGTTTTGATCTCGGTTTCGGTCTTTTGTAATTTTAGAAATTTCGGTGTAATTTGTAAATTTCGGGAATTTCGATTCTAGTTTCGGTTTCGGATATCATTATTTATTTTTCATATAATCACACATATATTTGTTTAATTTATTGAAACAAAACGTACAATTTATATTTAATTGAAAAATAAGATATAAAATAACAATACAGATTAATTATAAACATTTATAACACTAAAAACTGTTTATTCATTGTTTTATTTTCTAACTTTTTAGTTACACCATTCACATATTTTGTGAATTTATATATTTTCTAAGTTACAATTTAAAATTTGAATATTCATATATTTGAAACTCAAATTAATTCTTTTTTGATACTTTTTTGTTGTAAAATTTGAAGTTCAATAGTTTTTATTGAACCGGAATTTCGGTTTGGTTTCGTTTCGGTTCGTTTCGGTTCCTACCGCAACCTAAACGGAACGACCGAAATCTCGGTGTTTCGGTCGAAATTTCAAACCTTGGTTTAAAGTTTAAACTAATTTAAATTAACTTTAATGTTTAAGCGAATTAAAATCAACTTTAAAGTTTAAACTAATTTAAATAACTATTAATTAAGTAAAAAAAGGGTTTCGGTTTCGTTTTTGGGTTGGCCTACAAAAATAATCGACTAACCAAGGCGTGCCTTCTTTGCGTTTCGACACCTTAAAACGGCGTGCCTTTGGTACTTTTTATGTGCCTCCGGTAGCGGAGGCACCTCGATGGCTAGAAAGGTGCAGCCATTGCGCTTGAGCCTTTCTGGCGCCAAGGCGCGCGTCTTGACAACCCTGCTTGAATGTTAAGAGAACCTATCAGTCTACAAACTTTGGTTTCATTCTGAATTGTTTAGGCCTCTTGATTAGTCGATTTTAGTTTTGGATTTCCGTCCAAACAAAATTGCATTCGACGTATGTATTTTTAGAAGACAATTAATTTGAAAATTGAAGTTAACATACAGAATAGAAAACAAATTTATTTTGTTTTCCATGTTTTGTAAATAAACAAAGAATGGAAAACAGTCCCCCCTTCGTCGTCCCTTCATCTCCTCCGTTGTTCCTCTGTTGTCGTAATAACTTAGAATTTTAATTTTTCTTCTTTGCTTGCCTCGTATTTTGTAATGAATCAAAACTTAAATTGACACCCAACGGGCCCTGAACTTTTTAGAAACGTTGAGGTATGGTGAAAAGAGCGTAGAATACAGGATGTTGGTACTTGGAACCTTGTGGAACTGCATACTACTGCAACAATCTCAAACTAATTTTATTATTTCTTTTGCCAGAGGTTTCAATGCTTACATGGTGTTGCTTATCTTTTCAATAAGGTGTAAGTTTTTTTTGTCTTTCTCTACAGTGTTGCGCACATCTGTTTTCTGTGCTTTGTCAATTCCAGATTATTTCAGTTACAAAAAGCATTATCGTGTTTTAACCTAGTCGAGTACGTAATTAATCGATTAACAAATAACAGATCAAATGTGACGGTTGGAGTGAACGAGGATAGGGAAATGACAACTGGAATGCACACAGTAGCGGATGTTTTCTGTGTTGTTTGCGGATCCAATGTTGGCTGGAAATATGTGAGTACTAGTAACTGCAGGAAGCCTTCTTTATGGTTTTCCCAATTCATTTCATTGTTCTCTCTCTCCTTATATATATATATATATATATATATATATATATATATATATATATATATATATATATATATACTGTGTATGTGTGTGCGCATGCGCGCTGGTTAGTCTATTGACTTATAAAAGTCTATTGCATTCTAAGGTTGTGTTCTGTATAGCCCTTGCTTATTTAAACAGATTTCATTAGCATTTTGGTAACTTAATCTACATGCTTCCTTTTACATGTAAATCTTGACAAATTTTACTTGTGTTCAGGAATCTGCTTCTGTGAAAAGTCAGAAATACAAGGAAGGAAAGTTTGTTCTTGAAAGGTGTTAATTATATATAAGATTTCTGCTCTTTATATAAAAGAAAATTTAACAGTATACATCGGTTGAAATTGGCTCACCTGATACCATGTTCTTTACTCTTTCAGGTTCAAAATTCTTGGCCCTGATGGAAGCCATTACTTCTTCAACCCTGAAGCTCCTCATCATGATCAAGGCAGCGAAAGTGATTCTGATCATGATGATTAATATTTAAGGATTCTTCACAGGATGTTTGTACATTTTTATTTCTTGTTTCTTTTTGTTAAAACAAAAATTAGAGATTGATTATTTGAATATTCAGTCCATTCTATTAGCACTGATCAACTGGGTAACGTAATAAATATATATATATATATTTCTTTTTATCGATAGCCATCTCATTCTTATCATTTTTATTTTTGCATTCCTTGGAACTTTAAAAATATTTTCTTTCTATATCAACTGCAGGAAAAAAAAAGGGTTATATAACTCTTTGTTTACATATGAATGTACATTTTCAGATATATCATCGTAGAATGATTGAACTGAATAGAACATTATTTTCTACAAAAATACATACTAAATGTAGTAAAGACTGCATTTGAATTTACAAGATAATTAACAACTACAGCTCCACAGCAAAATAAATTGCAGGGCTAGGCTAGAGGCTGGTCATCTTCAGAGTCTGTATATGAACATATGCCAGTAAACATGTGAAAAATTAAACATAAATATGTATTAAACATATGCCAGGAAACCCGTGGCATAGTGCAATCGACGATTTTTGTTTGATATCGATAAACATATGTTTTATTTAATGTGTTTTGCTAATGGTGTATGTTTGGATTCTTAAAAAAAAAAAGCAGTAAAGGTCCTTTTTTCCCCCTTCTTTTCGAGAGTAAAATCAAAGGCTGCGCTTACAAAGTTCATACCATATGCATTTTTATTTTCTACGGTATGAAACAAATCATTTCTGTATAAACAACATCTCAACGCAAATCACAATTAACACAAACTCCTCTCATCTCAAGTACTAATCAACTCCTCACATAGCCATCAACTTCCAATTACCCATCTACAACTTCATCACATGATCATACTTGTCGCAACAACGACCATAACCTTTACAGTCAACTCTTCACAAAAAACCAATCGAATAGCCAATCCAAACGACGACTATGATTTTCAAACCAATCTACAACAGAATTTAAACCCATCAATGCAGAGTTCATACCAAAGTGTCCACTCCAGCAATATAATTCCAGAATCTGACAGTCGATGTCGCAGGCCATCGACGACTACTTCACATTATCGACGGAGGTGAGTTTGACTCTTCAATTGCAACAGCGACGCGACCTCCAACGAACCACTCTGATCTTCGACAACAAGTTCGACAGCATCATGACCTAAGGCATCCGATCCTCGAGCGACTCCCTTGGTGAAATAGCGAGTACTTTCACTATTCAACTGAGGCATCACTTCATGGTAGATTCACAATCGTGACGTCACAAGGCTTAAGATCTAAGTCTTCGGCGACATCTTCTAGAATTAGCGACGCAACCTCAAGTCGACTACGGATGCATCTACTCGGCAGCAACTAGGAGATACGGCTGTGGCAACTCTATCTGGTGGCGGCGCGTTGAGGTTTGTCGGCGAAGAGAGTTGTGCGTCATTGTTTTTTGGGTTGAAGGTTTTTGGGGAGAATTGATTTTCAGTCGTGCGACGTTGCGTTCGACAATATTGCTGAAAATTTTCAACTGCATTGGGTGGAATACTACCCAACGACACGGCCAGGTAAAATGGAGCTGGTAACGTAGGATATTTAGGACGACTCTTTTGTTATGGAGGAATTAAAAAGAAAAAGAACGCTGAAGTGAAGAAAAGGATATTGTCACTTGATTTGAAAGGGGTTGTTTATTTTATCCGGTGTATTGTCATTGACAATTCAATTTGGATATGAGCCAGCCATTTTCTTTTGAATAAGTTTTTTTTTTACTTCGAGAGGTGCTAATTAAACTAGTCTTCTCCTAAACTTTCAATCAGATTGATCAAATTGCCTTACTATTATTTATTCTAATTTTCTCTTAATTATCATAAACCTTTAATCCAAAATCATTAATTAAATAATGAAGAGTTCAAACTTACATTTAGATGGATTGCAAATGATAAACAGACAAGGTTGTTTCTTACGCATGGAAGCATTCAACATAATAATTTTAAACTTTAATTTTTACCATAGTTAAAAAAACACGATGGATTGGGTTAGGAAATTACCTTTTTATCACCTTCTTAGCAAAATTTGGATCTGATTGTGAAGATCAAGATGAATTTTTTGTTCTCACCGTTATTTTCTTTTTCAAAAATGAAGGAGGAGAGAGTAAATGAAATTGTTTAAGATTTTGATGTTTTAACTAAGAGCAAAAGAGGTAAAACTATATGTTTTATTAATGGGATGTCTATCCCTCATAGCAATTATATTTTGTATGGAGTACTCATAAAATTTTGAATGGAGTGCAACATATCAAGTCAATATCTCTATTACTATATGAAACACAAAATAGCTGCAATTACTTTCCATTTCAGATTTTTAAAAAAGGAAATTATAGATCTCATATAAACTTAATTGGTAAGTACTTACTAAACCACTTACATAACATGGAAACTAGTAACAACATGAATACAAACTTTTGTTAAACTAACTACTTACATGATGTGGGGATACAAGTTGTCGTAGAAAATCCATATCACTTAGAGTTGATCTGAAATTTCCCATAGGATAAGGAATTGGTGTGTACAAAGATGGGTGATATGTATGAGGATAGTAGAAAGCCCCATTTTATGGATACACAAACTGTAGATGTAAATGAGATTGATGTTGCTGTGGCGAATTATGCTGCGGAGGCATTTGATGTCGAACACGCGATTGATGTTGAATAGACGATTGGTGTTGCATGGATATGTGAACTAGAGATAAGTGTTGTCCGAAAGAAGCATCTGGCTTAGAAGATTGATGCTGCGAAGATAAAATCAAACATCGTAAATCATCAATCTTTTTCCTTTGTTGTTCATAAATTTCCCGTAGGTCAAGGGATTCTGATTGCGATAACACATAATCTCTTCCTTTTTGTGATCTACGATGAGACAAAATATTTTGAGTTTGTTGCACCCATGGAACAAAAACAAGAGGAAAGTCGAAATGTATATATAGCAAATAGGTCGCTATGGCACACTTGGAAATTCACATTCATATGTGTGATTTGCATGAGACTTTTGTAAAGAGATCCCAAGGGGTTTCTCGCCAATATTGATTTACTTATATTCTTATGTTATCTATATTGATGTTTGGTTGAAATATTTGTAACATACTGTTTGATTTGCGTAAGTGTCGTTATATCGATTATCGCCATACCGTCATTTATGAAATATCATCTCCTTAACCTATGTGTGTGTTGAACTTGTGATTATATTTTTACAAAATAAATGTTTGGTCATGTTTTTGCAATTTGAAAGTTGTTTAACCTATATTTACAAGTGTTTTTGAGAATTTTGAAATAAAGGATAAGTGTTGTTTAAAATTTATAAAAGCAGTTATGAATTTGATTAATTATCTTTCGGGATAATTAATGTTGTTTTAAATTTATAAAAAGATTATAAATTTGATTAATTACCTTTTCGAATAATTAATGTTGTTTTAAATTTATAAAAGAGTATATCAATTATCTTTCGGGATGATTAACACTGTTTTATATTTATAAAAGTATTTTAAATTGATTTATTTTCTTCCGAGATAATAAATATTGTTTAAAAGTTATAATGATAAGTTATAAATAAGAAAATCTTTAAAACGAAAAGTTTAAGGAAAAAGCTAAGCGTAGTTGGTTTTGGGTTTATAGTAAACAATGTTTTAATGACATTTAGACCCTTCTTTTTAATACACTTAGAAATATAATTTGCTCTTTAAAAAGAATATTTTAAAGAGTGTTTTTAAAGTGTTTTACAAATATCTATGATGTTATAATCAAGCACAACTCTGAGTCAAATGTTTTAAGAGATTTAATTTTCATATATGATCATTTTGATTATTCCCGATAGTTTATTTATTGACTATTGATTCCGCTATCCTTTTGTGTTTCGTCAATCTAAAACGATTTGTTGCTCATTTGAGCGTTGGTATCCTTTGTTAGAAATGATTAAAACCAAAGCGCGAGTAGAAGCCAAGCTATGTGGGGTTGCTCCAATTAGGGTATCTTCTCATCTACTCTAAATTGGATTCAGTGGTATGCGCGAGGAGATGTGAAATAAACGGCTTCTTGGTAAGGTTGGCAGGGTCCGACTAGGACGTATCCGGGAGCCATCCTAGTTCTCAAGTATATTTTCTAGAGGTATATTTTCAGTAAGGGAGTGCACCCTCCTAGTCATTGTTGGAAAATTTCCTTTTGTTTTTAATTTAAACCTTTGAATCGATTCTTTCTTAATTGCATCGGGAAGTGTCTTCCACTCTTTGCGATGTTTAATTATTTATGTTCATTCTTTAAGTTTGGATTTTGATCTTGTTTATTCCCATTCTTTCAAGTTTAGGTTTTGTTCTAATTTGTTTCCATACTTTCATGTATGGATGTTGCTCTTGTGGGTAAAACCCATTTCGTGTTTAGTTGGGTGGTCTCAAAGAATTATTATACGTTCACCATATTTCTTGAGTTTTCTCATGTTGGTTTTCCAGATTGATCCGGATGTTATTTTATTATAATGCTCGGGTCAGACCGAGTATTTTGCCAGACTATCGTTAGTGGGATATGAGCTCATGGAGGAGAGTTGGATGTTCACATGCTGTAGTATTTTTATCTTCCGTTATATTATTATATATACCCATCATGTAAGGTCAGGAAGTTATAACTGTCCAGGCTGATGATATTTGTTTTTAACTTTGATATACCACGTATTTAGAGTGACAGCTTTTACTGCCTTTGTTATATTATATGTTATCATTCCGCTGTGAGATTCAGCTTTTCTCCCATTCTTTTCTTTTCTTTTTACCCTAACAATCTACATTTTCGGCACTTGGATGCTCGACATTTAAATACCATGGCTGTATTAAGTGCAGACTTTCAAGGGTCGAAAAGGCAGGTCGTTACATTTGGTATCAGAGCTGAAGGTTAAGCGAGAACCTTAGCTTTGGTGGGGTAAATTCATTTGAGATAGGGTAAGTGACACCCTAGAATGAGTTTGAGTGCATTATATATACACGAGTATTTGTTATTACTATAAAAACGTATTGTGTTAATTGGTTTGTTAAGTTTGAATTTTGATTTCTGGTCGAGACATGGGACGCCACGATGTCGACAGGGATTTCAAACACTTGAACAAGGCAAACAGACACGATATTGATTTTCGAAAATTTAGTAAATGAAATATTTTACCTAGAATTATATATTTTATATATATAAAGGAATAGTTTTCAAAATTATATAGTTGTTTGGTGTGCTTATTTGTTAATGATAATATTCCTTTATTATCATTATTGTTTGATTTGTCGTGCTTGGATAGTTTAGGAGCATTGACTAATGTTTGTTGATTGTTGATTTATACTGACCAGCTTATGAGTATTTATTGTTTTGATGATTGTAAGTAGATTAAATCGAACCCCTTGTGAATTGAGTTTCACAATTTGACTATAAGGTGTTTGAAGAAAATGTTAAGTTAAAAGTCATCTTTTAATAAAGTTGTTTAATATAACCTAAATGGGAAGATAAGATATTTAGAGGATAAATGTTTGTGAAAAGTTTATTATAATAAAAGGAAGCTATTATAATATAAGATAATTTTAAAGGTACATTTTATATAAGCGTGGTATATGAAATGATTAATCTGATTTATAAAGGGTGTTTTATAAACAAGAAGAGTTTCTAAGAATTTAAATCCCGGTACTGAATAAAATGATTTCAAAACGATTATTGAGAAAAGTAATAATAGTATTACTTGGAAATATTTGTAAGTATAAATATTTCAAAGAGAATTTTCAACAAAGATACATTATATTTGGATAGTTCAGGGAAAACATCTTAATTGGTTTTATGGTAATCTGAATAATCTTCTAAGTGACGATTAAATGTTGCTTAAGCGAATGTTGTAGTGCACTTTGTAAATTATTTTCTTTGTCATTGCGGTCGAAATGAGTTTGAATCCGAACAAACCCAAAGCGAGTGTTGATGAATAAATTGTAAAAGTTATTTTATATATAAAAATATATGTAGCGTGATTACCAAAAGGGCTTTGAAATAAAAAACGGGTATTTTGTTCTTAAGTTTTCTTAATGGAAGTTGATTTAAAATAAAAGGTATTTTTCATAAAGAAATGTTTCGATAAATGAAATTTGTAACTCTTGGATAGAGAAGAGATAATTTAACACAAGTTTTTTTAAATGGGTTAAATTGGATAGGAAGGTTTAATAAGCGTTGTTATATTAAAACCGTAGTTTTTGTTTAAATATCTAAGTCTCATAAACTATTTGATGTTATTGGGACAACCTGTAAACATCTTTTCTTAGAACACTCTAAGGTAAAAAGATCAAAGTAGTCGACTCGGTTGTAAGACCCATATTTTGTTTGGGCCTCCATTTGAATTTTGAAAAATAGAAATAAATAATAAATAAAGTAAAATGAAATTTGTTTTTTGTATGTACTCTTAGGATATACAAGTAAATAAAAGCAGAGTAAGTTTTTAATTTATTGTCTTAAAAGAAATATTTATAAAATGTTTATAAACTTACGTGAAAATTTATGGAGCAATTCATAAATAATTTTAGTGTTGAATGAAATACTATAAGTAAAAAAAAATGAAAGTGATTTAGAAAGAGATTGGTGTAGTTAAGAAACCAATCGAATTAAGCATGTAAGTCATATGTTGATCATTTTATTCGCATAGTTCTTGATTTAGGATTCGAATGTATAATTTCATGGTGATTCACACCAGTCCGAAAAAGGATTTCTCACTTGATTCTTGTCGTCGAACACTTGATTTGGATTCTTGATATGATATTGAGGTTTTCAAATCATAGTATATGGCTATGTAAGGAGAACGGAGGTTTCCAATCAAGGAACCCAATCGGAGTCCGCACTAGGGAGGTCGAGTGAGCGATACTAGTTCGGAAGTAAAGTTTATATATCCGAGCAAGTGGTTGGATCATCTACATAGTATGGATGATTTATGTATATCATACATGCTTAATTATATTTGTATGATTTGTTGTGTGGCTTAGAAAATTTTTGGAAGTGACTTTCAATTTTGTTTAGGGGAGGTTAGATAATCTTCTAAGCAATAATCAAAGACTGATGAGGGTAATGGTATGCTTATGGAATTATCTATATCCTTGGACGGTCGAGAAAGTTGTGAACCTAAGAACTCTTATTTGATAGTCATTTAACATTTTAAATAATATTGAGTGTTAGTTTATTCCTTTATGGAATTTGATATGATTGATAGTGTGATTATATATATACATATGCTATGGTTTATAAAACAAGAATTTATATACAAAATACTTTTAAGTTGTTGTTTATTATGACTTAAATCTCGGTGCTTTTGAAAAGTGATTTCGAAAGAATTTGTAAAAGAAATAATAATATTATTATTTTGAAAACTTTGATGAAGTATTATTATTTCATGATATTTGAGAAGAGTTTTTTGTAGTGGTTTTTCAAATATTTTTGGTTATGACTAAAGTTGGTCGATTGAGAGTTTTTCCAATTTGGCAGAATTTCCATGTATATTTGTTTAATCTAGTTATTGTTTTAGGGGGAACTGGAATACCACTGGATGCTCCATGTTGTTTCGATTTTAGATTTATACCATGCTTTGGTAGGAGGAGCTCCCTCGTTGTCACAGTTGATTTTGGTTTTGATATATTTCTCTTTGGAGGAATTTGAAAATATATTTTAAATATAAAAATCAGGGCATTTAGCTCTAAATTTATTATTTGAAAAGTTTGGATGCTTAGTATTTTATTACCGAGTATTCTCTATACTTTTGTTGCATATGGTTGTTATATTGTTTATGTTGCTATTGCTTATGATAGATATAGCTTGTGTATTGCTCTTTTTCCAACATGGTTCTCTTTTGGATTATGTAAGCACAAGATATGTATAGGGAAGCAAGAGATTACTATTTGATTTCTTAAGCACCTGCATTCGCATCGAAATAGCTAGCTGCTTGCAAAACAAAAATCAAATGCAAAAGAGGTATGTAGTAGATTTAGAAATTAGTGATTGATTGATGATTTTATGCCCCGGATATGGGAGGCCGCTTGACTTTTGTTTTCTTTGTTGATTTGGACCAGTTATGGCAAGTTGTAGTTTTTCCGGACTAGCCACGCAATGGAGGTGCTACCGAAAATTTTCATAACATAAGCGACTTTAAAAGCCTAAGGGCAAGAGGATAATTTCTTCCTTTGGAAATTTCGAGGATGAAATTCTTTTAAGGGGAGGAGAATGTAACATCCTGGAAAAATATAAATAACTTATATTCAAATACAGGGATCATTTAAATATTTGAATTGTGAATTAAACATTAATTAAATGAATTTAATAGCCTTATTTAACTCCTTTAATTAATAAATAATAATGGTAAAGTCATTTTGTAAATTTATTTACAATAATAAATAGTTCGAATAAATAACAAGAAAATCAATTGTTAATAAAACGACTTGATTTTTAATTACGTATTTTTATTTAATTTATAGGATTTTTCCATAATTTTAATTTGAAAAATATTTAAATTGTCGTTTGATATATTTTTCGGCAAACGATGTATTTTTGAGATTTTACAAAATAAGATAACCAGTGTGTTTTATAATTGTTTTGGAATCGGGTCGCATTTTTTAGCATGATTGTATTATTGTTTTGTCGTTCGCAGCTAGTACGCGAATAAAATCATGTGTACCAAAATGCCGGAAGTTGTAAAATAAATCAAACTCACACTTATATTATTCAACACACTTTTATTTTTCTTCTTTCCCTCTTTACTTTTCTTTCTTCATTTACTATAAAAAGAAAAACTCAATCCATCCATTCAAAAATCCAAATCAAACAATCTACTCAATGAAAAAAAATATAAAGTTGGATTCTTTGAACTCGTGAAGCCCAATCTAAAATCCATATATCTTTTGGCATGTTCGGTTGCAATTGGGGTTGATTGGCAGTTTTAGCCGTAGATGTTGAGGCGAGGTAGCAGAGATTTAGGAGGGTTGGTCGAATGGAGCTTGGCGTTAATGTAAAATTGATGAGAAGAGAAGAAGTTTGGCGTTCATCGGAGAAGCTCGGGAGGAGCTAGGCAAATCGCGACCTAGGGTTTCGCGTATGGATGGCGTTTGGTCACATTTGGGTGCAGGAGGTCGAGTTGCCCGAATTTGGGACGGGGGTGTAGCTCTTACGAAGAGCGATGCGTTGGTGCTAATGGCATTGGATATTGTCGAGGGATGCTCCTTATCGGGGTGTGTTTGTGCACGTTCATGTTTGGGTTAGTGGTGCGTGTAGAGGAATGGAATTTAGGGGAAGGAGGGAAGATGGAGTTGATTGGGTAGTTAACTTAATTAAATAATTAAGTTGATTTGATTAAAATTTAATTCGATATCTTATAAAATCAATATCTCACTCATACGGGGTTGGATTTGAATGCGGTTTTTGCGTTGACTCGTAACAGTGTTATTTACACATTTGAGTTGTATTCATTGAATTTGGAGCTAGCAGAATTTTGGACTGAAATCAAACGGGAACGTAAAAGCGTCAACTGGAATGTTGGTGAGTTTACTCAACTCTAAATAAACTATATGATATCTGTGTTGCTATAGGTTACTGTTAAATGCTTGGATGATAGTTAATATATTGTTGTTTGTTTGCTTGTTAGGATTTGTTTTCCGCTTGACCATTGTGTTGTAGGGAACAAAAACAAAAGGAAAGTCGAAGTGTAAACATAGCGAATAGGTCGCTACGGAACACTTCGAAATACACATTCACATGTGTGATTTACATGGGATTTTGTAAAGAGACCCCAAGGGGTTTTTCGGCAACATTGATTTACTTATATTCTTATGCTGCTTATATTGATGTTTGGTTGAAATATTTGTGACATAGCATTTGATTTGTGTAAGTGTAGTTATTATAATTATCGTCATACCGTCACTTATGAAATATTATCTCCTTAAACATGTGTGTGCGCGCTGAACTTGTGCATATATTTTTACAAAATAAAAGTTTGGTTGAGTTTTTGCACTTTGAAAGTTGTATAAACTATATTTTTAAGTGTATTTGAGAATTTAGAAATAAAGGATAAGTGTTGTTTAAAATTTATAAAATGAGTTATGAATTTGATTAATAATCTTTCGGGATAATTAATGTTATTTTAAATTTATAAAATGATTATAAATTTGATTAATCATCTTTAGGGATAATTAATGCTGTTTTAAATTTATATAAAGATTATAAATTTAATTAATTATCTTTTGGGATAATTAATGCAATGTTGTTTTAAATTTATAAAAGAGTAATATCAATTATCTTTATGGATGATTAACGTTGTTTTATATTATAAAAGTATTTTAACTTGATTTATTTTCTTTAGAGATAATAAATATTATTTAAAAGTTATAAATGATAAGTTATAAGGAAGAAAATCTTCAAAATGGAATGTTTAAAGAAAAAGCTAAGTGTAATTGGTTTTGGGTTTATAATAAACAATGTTCTAATGACATTTGTTTTTGACTCTTCTTTTTAATACACTTAGAAATATGATTTGCTCTTTTAAAATGAATATTTTAAAGAGCGTTTTTAAAGTGTTTTACAAATATTTGTTATGTTAAAAATCAAGCACAAGTGAGTCAAATGTTTTAAGAGATTTGATGAATGGTCATTATTATTTAAATTGGACAATCACTAATGACATTTAATTATCCATTTCATATTCAACTTATTATGCCTATTCCATTATCCCATAAATGTCATACTATGTTCTACAATCAATCTCATTCAATGCATTTATGTCTCCATTTAACTTATGCAACTCTTTATTAATAGCACATTTTTTGCCATATTAATTTTGCAATAATTATTCATAATTTTTGGAGTTGCTACCTCTTTTTCATTACAACCTCCTAATCCTATGGTTTACTACGCTATTAATATCTAGTCGTTCTTATTATGACTAATATGAGTACCGTCGTATATTTATTCATTATGCTTTATCTGTTACCTTATGTATATTTGTATTTTTAATCGGTGGGCGTGGTTATATGTATGTGTATTTGTACATATTCCTACTTCTCACCGATTAATTCCTAAGCTTAGGAATTTCAAAACATACATTTATATATACATTTTGTAAAGAACATTCATTTCTGTATTTTAATACGTTAGAGCCATCCTTTCCAAAAAGGATTACCATTATAAATTTCCATGAATTATCTAAAAGTGAGACTTTTTGCTCCGTTCGAAATTACAAGGATTTATCTCTTTTCTTTTATAGAAATAGACAGTGCAAACTACGGAGAAGAACATCCGTACTTTACACATCTCTTTCATTTTGGTATATCCTTATTATTTCAAACGACACACTTTTTATACATAGTTGTGGAATTAGATTAGTTATGGAAATTTACATGGAAACAGATACAACTAAATTATACCCACAACGCTGCCAATAAATTAAAACAAAGAAATTCACATTCCAAGTCAAATCAGGGCAATCCAAATTAATACTTACAATTTACAACGCAATTATCATAAATCTGGAATAAATTTTAGAATATTATCAACATTCTACTTTAACAAATTTAGGGACCGATTTATAAAATTTCAGATTAGGGCGTATATACCATTCCATTTCAATTACCTAACTACAGAATGTATAGGCGAGATTTCAAATAAATACATTCTTTCTAAGCCTACAATTCAACTTATCTTTCATAGGTGCAATAATTTAATAAAATTCAATGATATAAATTTCAGTGTTATATATGAATCATATAATTTTCCACTCAGCTTTCTAGCTTTTCAAATCTCTCAAATATGAATTCATCCCATTAATTGACTCATTTTTCCTTTTCAATCCTAATATATGTATAACAAGATATATATACATACCCATTAGAATTACAGATCTGAGAGAAGATTTGAATTAAGTGGAATATAGATTTATGATTTATAGAATTTACCTTTTATGCAGAATTGATTCACTTCTTCTCTTTTATTTTTCGCCCTTCTCTGATTTATATATATAAATATATTTTAGTAGTTTTATAATTTCTAGAAATAGCGGAGAAGGGTAAATGGTAGAGCTCTACCGCATTGATAAGACAATATGAGAAGAAAAGTGAGGGGTTAGGCCTGTATTTATAGGCGCTCGAATCAATCGTATTCATGCAATTAAATTTGAGCCGCTAAGCCGAGGTTCAACCCTTGCTGTCACTGGTCCAACCGGTCGACCGTTCTGTCCTAAGGTCGACCTCTAGCGGTCGATCGGCCCAAGAAGGGGGTGGACCAGTTGGGTTCACGTTGTTATTATTATTTATTTACTTTTTATTCCTTTTTAATCATTTTCGATTTTAAAACTTCGAAAGCGGATAACTTCTTCGTTTGAACTGCGCGTAAAACTTCAAATATGTAAGTTGCTTAGAAAATCGCTACGAACACAATGGTGCAAGTTTTGTAGCAAAATTTCGATGTTTGCTTAAATTCCCTTTTTGAGTCTTAATAATTATTTATTAATTACCATTTATTTTATGGGGTGTTACATTATCTCCTTTTGAAATAATTTTGTACTTGAAATTCTCCAAGGATTAAATCATGTAACATAGCGTGCAACCATTCTAAATTATCCAACCAATTAGTGTACAACCAATTTTGCTGCCAATCGTGTACAAGTGCATGGTGTATCACAACATATATGATATGCATGCTGAATAATTCTAAATTGGTGCCTTCTATATAAATGCATTATTTTAAAACAATTTTGAAAATATGACGCTAATAACCTATATATACTGGCAGTTCTATATGCATGCAAGTTTTCAAAAATAAAAATTCCTTGCTTTTACACAACAATTTCCACACTCCTACGAATAAGAGTATGGTTCAACCAGTTTTGCATCTAATCCCTACAATCCAATACCTAACATACAATTTCTAACATCCAAAATTTTGAAAATCTGATTTTTCTAAATCTATTCCTTTATGCCGGAAAAGAATTTAGATGGAAAACCTTACATTTCCACCATTCTTTTGGATACCTATTCCGTTGCACCTTAGAACTTTCTCTTTTGCCCCCAAACCGTTTCCAAGTACAATTTGCATAAGGAGGTTTATTTCTGGAAACAAAATTATTTTAAATGTAAGTTTTATTCAGTATCAACAAGGATGGAATAGAAATTCCAAAGTTAAACAGCCTTTTCCCTTGTTATTCTCTATGTTCTGTATGCTGCCACCCTCACTGAATAGTAAAACTTATATTCACTAACACACCGACCATCCCCACGCTAAGCGTATGGCATTTGAAAATCAGAAATTTTGACATATCTCGTTAAAAATCGTTTTCTCCCTTTCAACCAAACTTGAAAAATAGTTTGAAAATTAAATTTTATAAAAACATTTAAGCACAACTTTTCAAAAACATTTGAACAAAACTTTTCAAAAGCATTTGAACATGACTTTTCAAAAGCTTTTGCGTTTCCATCCTTAAAACAAATCAAGCCATATCTTAACTTATCAATGAGTTAATGCATATGATTAAACCTAGCATTGTGCAGTTAATCTTAGATTTTGAAAACCTTTCCTTTTATTTCAAAACACCAAACAACACACAAGAATATTTATAAATTTTAGCTTTTAAGGCATATGGATAGTGACCCGTGATTTCGCAGTAACTTTTCACTTTCTTTTGCTTGCTAATTTTTTTTTCTTCAAAATTCTAAAGTTTTTTGGATTAAAACATTCTTTATTTCTAGTTGCTAATTTAATTTCCTAATTCATTTTATAAACTTCCAGCCTTAATCAAATTCATTGCTAGTTAAGTGTCCTTATGAGATTTCCTTATTTACACCGTTTTCTAGTATATATACAGCGATCAAAGTTCATCTAGAAAATCAACATGGTAATAAACTAGGAACATATCTCATATTAGATCATAAGCTTTTTTCTTTACTCAAGAAGGGACAATTAGCGATTACAACCCAAATATCCTAAAAGAAACGATGCTGGAAGCTGCCCTCCAATATCAACTGGTGTTAATGATGTTGTGGCCCTGTCACTCCTTACTCAATTAAAATGGACATTTATAGTATGTTATTCTACTATAACCCACATGTTTTAACTTACCACTTTGGCTTCTAATAAATAAGATCCATCCATTACTTCAATTATT
The DNA here is from genome assembly GCA_030737815.1 of Allium fistulosum. Taxonomy (NCBI): domain Eukaryota; kingdom Viridiplantae; phylum Streptophyta; class Magnoliopsida; order Asparagales; family Amaryllidaceae; genus Allium; species Allium fistulosum. The sequence goes on along the minus strand of CM060904.1, from coordinate 1,306,819,625 downwards.
ACACCCGACTATAGGATAACTTGTGCATTCCTATACTGCAATAGGCAAGAAATATAAACTATGCACATTTAGAATAACTCATTGGAAAATTGGCTTGGGGGAATAACTTTCCTACCACCTATCTGGCCTTCTTTAACCTTGAGTCAACCAACATCTTTTATATGTGTTTGCCATCTCATTACCCTCTTCTCTAATCATACTATTATCTTCTTTCAATAAAAATCTCTTAATAGTATTCTCAAACTTTGGTATTTATTCCTTTATCCTTGATCTTCCATGCGAGTATACCCTAGAAATCACAAAAGTTACTTCGATGCCATTCTCCATTCCTTTGAGGGTTTTTTATGGCTTTCACATATGTCTAACCAAACATTCCTAGGTACATACCAATATTCCTTATATTCAATGGGGATTCCTTATTGCTACCCAACGAGCATTTGTAGCTATTTTATTCATAGCCTTGACCTTTACCTCGTCTTACCGAGGCAATCATTCCTATCTACTCCATATTAAAAATTGGTTTGGTTCACCACTCTTTATAAAATTAAAACATCCAATCATGAAGTACTAAATCCAAAACTTTACCTTTGAAAATATAAACTTAGAAACTTTTTTTATTAAATTCAAAAATTACTCGGTTTCCTAAAGGAGCCATGAAAAATTTCTCATTCTAATCAACCTTCCATTTTTAAGGATTTTCTACAACAGAGACTTACTTCTTTAAAAGTAGGATTTTCAACTCAAAATATATATTTGCATTTAGAAACTCAATCGTCATACCAAACCTTGTTTCAAAAACATCTTCTATAACTTTAAACAATGAAAACTTGAGTAAGGATAATTTCCATTTTATTATTTTCCTACTACTCATGTTATTTCTGCTTTCAACCTTAGCGGACCTATGAGGGGGATTTCTAAAAGATATAAGAAATTATTGCACACATTTATAGAAATCATCCATTCTTCCTACGCTTTGCCTCTAATTTCCTACATCGTTCCCAACTCGGTTACTAATATTATTTTAGTATAAATTCCTAATGTCATTTCTATTTAAATTTCCTAATATTGCTAATATTAAAATTTCTCCTACTTAAATTTCCTTTAAGTAACTTCTGCTTACATAGTTCTTTTCCTCTTTTATTTATTTTCCCATTGACTCATTACAGTGTGTTCGCCTATTACTTTAGTCATTGGGCTTTACTTTATTAACATGAAAGAGATATGTATAAGTCAATTTAAGTTAATTTTCTCCGTATTTTCCTTATACGGGAATATTCTTTCTATCTTTATTATCGAGCATTCTTGCCGTTCTATTCTCTTTACCCCATTTCAATCAAGTACCATTTCCATTTATCCGCCTCTTGGAAAGAATTTTAAAAGGGAACTTACAAATTTACAAAAATAGGAAAAATCATCGAGCCAAACATACGCTCTCTTTTCCATTCATTTCAAAAACAACAAACCCCTTTACCAAAAACCTTTAAATCAAATTTTTTTTGACCCAACCAATTTTAAACTTCACTAGAAATATGTAAATAGCTCCTTAATTTAAAATTTATAAAATTTATTCTTTTCGAAACAACAGCCTTTCAATGACAAAATCCTTTTATTAAAATGAACCTTTTTAAAACCATTTAAAACGTTTCAAGAAACTTTCAAAATCTTTTTATTAAATTCTTTCACATGAGGCCGGACTTAGATTTGGACTTTTATTGTCTTTTCTTTTGGACTTTCCTTCTTTCCCTGCTTATTCTTTACTCATCTTCATTAAGACATATAAAAAATTTGGCTATCATCTTGTGGTGATTAATGTACATCTTCTTATGGGAACTTGCTCAAGCATTTTTCACATCTTACTTCTAGATGCTTACAACATATAGGTTCTTACATTCCATTTGTCTAGATGAAATGTACTTCTTCAATTGATAATCCATTGAAATCCACAATCATAGGACAGTCCAGGCCCAACAAAGGAGTCAAGTGCCATTCCGCCTCCGAGATCCTTCTATATGTCGTGCACAGTTCCTTTCGGTCCACTCCTTACAATACAACCTACACCCCGTGGGGTAATCGGGGTGTATAAATTTAACTTTATTTATTGTTCCAATAGATAGTTGCCTCATCCATCTTTTCAGAATATGGTCACAACTAATTCTATAGTGGGAATTCATAGAGTTTGGCATATATATATATATAATTATAGGTAAAAATACAAGTACATTCTCTCAAACATATCCTAATTCCTATGATCGACTAACCTAAGCTCTGATACCAAATGTAACAACTCATACCTTAATGGACTCGAATTTTAACTGCATCGAAATTCCACTCCATTAGGGTACAGATCATTGGTGCTGGTAACCTATAATAAACATAAGTATATCAGAGAGCTATATATATAAACTCATGACGGAATTGTAGAATATAATAGAACATAAGTACTGACTAAGGCGACTACCTTGGAATCAATATTATTCCTTGAATATCTATTTGCCTTGTCGGTGCCGAGTATGAATGAGAAGACTTCTTCATTATTTTTCAACCTTTTGATCAAGCAGTATATAGACTGACTTAATGAATAGAACTTGAAATCAATCAAGGTAGAGGCCTAGAGTGATAGCCGTAAAGTCTAGAAACCAAGCACAACCAAGATTGCAAGGCAAAACCAAAGTCAATCCAAGAGTTCAACAACTTGATGGTTCGGTACCGAACCATAGAACCTAATCAAAATTACCCCATTTTCCTTATGCTACTTAGCCTCGATGCCAAAAGCATATTCCTTAATCTATAGATCGTTCACATATCAATGACTATCGAATGGTCCAAGCATTGGAAGCCAACAAGTTTGATTCTCCACCGATCAATCCAATTGACTTAGAAACAAGCTTATAGCTCTACAAACAAGTCTGGAAACACAAAGCTAATGATACATCACTTTGATCCAAAGTGGATAGAACAATCCATAAGTCAATCTTATGGACCGGTACCCATCCATGCCTATGGATCAGTACCGATCCATAACTAATTGCTGACTTAGCCACATTTTCTTGAGTGCAACTACTGCTACATCATGGATATCGTAGAGGAGAATGTGGTGGAGCATTTCCCACTGACCTAGCTATAAATAGGCATGGAGGGGCATCATTTTGGGGAACTTTTATTTCTCTAGCAATCTTTTACACATTTCTTGTAATTGGCTATCGAGTGGTACCTAACCATAAGAACAACACTTGTAAAACAACAATATCATTAATAAAATACTTAAGTGGAGGTAGGCCAAGATTAGCCGAACCACTATAAACCTTGTGTGTATTGTTTTTGCTCATTTTCATTTACTTTTTCTTCAATTTCATTCTCTACATAATATATTGGGTGTTGGTGCCACATTTTGGTATAAACATTTTGATGCTTTCACTAAGAACAATATTCTCAAACCTGTTCGGATCTATTATTTACTATTTGATTGTCTAAATCCAAGAGATAGATCCACTTGTCTTCATTGTTGGAATTTTTAACTACTTGGATTTTAGAAAATCTACACTAATACTTTCTACCATATCTCCTAAAAAGGAGCGATCCACCACTTTACATGTTGTTGAGAATGTTGAGAATGCTGGTTCTTAACATGTTGAAGAGGTTGCACAGCCAACCGCTACGGATGTTCAGAACCCAACTGAGGTGGTCACCAGAGTTGAAATGGACCGCATAATGAAGCAGATGGAAGACAAGCTCTAGGAAAGCCACAATGAGTTGAGTGCATAGATGAAGAAGAGCTTGGACTTGTTGAATCAACTAACCAAAAGTCGTAGGGGAAGCAGGAGGGATAGAGCGCCTTTTGATTTGGAATATGATAGTTCCTCATCATCAAAGCAAATGCAAAGGGACAAAAAGAAAAGGATGCTTGGAAGGAAGCCGGGAAGTCGAAAGAGAAGGGGGGAGCAAGCCATGTCCAGGGCTTATGGGTCGGCACCGATCCATCAAGAGGGATCGGTACCAAACCATCAAACGTGGGTCCTGGTGGTCGCCTCCTAGGTAATGCTGCTGATTTGGCTTCTGGACGTGCTATTAACGGTCAGAATGTTGGAACATAGGCGAGTGCTGCAGGTCTGCCAAGAAAAGACTATATGCAAGGAACTACTAAACAAATAGTTCTCTCGGAGTCAAGGGAACCCAGGTATCTTGAGACTAACCAAGAGCGTTTTCCGAACTAGACACTCGGGGCAGATTATGTTTATCGCCCTTTAATAGATCCACCTAAACTAGATTTGACTGAGATGGTCAAGGGATTGATAAGTGAGAATCAACACCAGATGAATGATGGGTAGGGTTCCTCCCTAAGATGGAATCCATTCACGGAAGATATCCTACATGAGGAATGCCCACGGAGGTTTGTAATGCTAACGATGGCATCATATAAAGGAAAGACAGATCCGAGGCAACATTTGATGAAGTATGACTGACACATGGATTCTACTAGGGCCGCTGATGTTGTTTGATGTCGTCGTTTCCCGATATTCCTGGAGGGAGTGGCAATGATGTGGTTCATCCGGCTACCACCGAGATCCATATCGTCTTTCGATCAATTGGCATGGAAATTCATCGAACGATTCTGTATGCATACGACCTGTCTGAAGGATGTTATGTCACTTTCTAACCTCTTCCAAGGAGCGGGAGAATCTTTGAAGGATTTCCTACATAGGTTGCATAATGCAATGATGGAAGTAAGCAATGCCCAGGAGGATATTGTATTGTTGGCACTTATCAGGGGGATTCATCCCAATTCTTATTTCGGGAGATGGTTAGAAATGAAACCCCCTTCGACGATGGATATCTTTTACATGAACGCCAATCAGTTCTTGCGCTTGGAAGAAGCACGTAGTCATCCCTAAAGGGTTGATGCTGGGTGTTTAGCTAAAGTGATACAGAGCAATATTACCGTGAAAAGTCTGGAGGGAGTGTAGAAAATGTGGATATAAATTTTGGAGACAAGAATGATGGCCAGAAACGGAGTGATAGCGAGGCCAGTAAGCGAAAATCTGATAATAGGAATCGTCCCAGGATTCTTAAGTATAGTAGCTATACTAAATTGAATAACTCGACAGAGAATATCTGCCTGGTGACTCAAGGTACTGAGAAGTATAGAAAGCCGGCTCTGAGAGAGTCGATTGAGAAAGAGAAAAATCTGGCAAGTTTTGCAGGTTCCATGGGACACATTATCATAACACCAATGAATGCAGACATTTATGTGATATGATCAAGGAGTTGATTTGTAAAAAGAAGTTTCATCAGTTTGTGAAAGCCCCACAAGATGGTGGGTAAGGAAATTACAACCCCTTGGGTCTTTATCCCAGCAGGGGCAAGCCGGGCCTAGTGTTGACGAGCCTAGGCGGCTTGAAAAACATTTAGTGATCAATACCATCATCAGTTGACCGCATCCAACAGAGAAGAGTTGGAACGAGATGGAGCGGTATGTTGGTGCTTTAAAGCATACAGTGAATGAGAGATGTTTTTCCATCGAAGACAGTGCTTTGGCAAAGCAACTCAAGAGTGTGACAGATGATATTGTTTTATGAAACAGAGATGCTGATGGGGTAGAGGGCCCAACTATTGACCCACTTGTTATGATTGGCCCTGCTGTTGTGGAGAAAGTTTTGGTTGACCGTGGGAGTTCAGTCAACAATCTGTTCAAGAGATCATATGAACAGATTCTTTTAGAGGCTAAGGACTTGAAGCCATGTAAACCTCAAATCCGGGGATTTAATAGCACGGCTACTGAGCCAGTGGGATGTGTGGGATCTACCGATGGTTCTTGGAGAGGGCAATCGTAAGAGAGTGTGGGTCGTTCCTTTTGTTGTGTTGGATATTTACTCTGCCCACAATGCTTTTTTGGGCCGACCGGCCCTTGCTGAATTCCAAGCGGCCATCGCTCCTTGGTGTTTAACGATGAAATTCCCCACCGAGAACGGTGTGGGGATTGTTCATGGGGATTGGGGGCTTAGTTGTGAATGTTAGTTCTTGAGCTAAAAGTGGTGAGGCGAAGAGAGAAAGGAAAAGGTATGGAGAAGACTCTCTGCATTAAGGCTTTGATGCATAGCAACTACCATCTGAGTCCTGGCTTGGGCAGTATAGCCGGTTCCATAAGGATATGGATTCGTGAAAAGAGCCACTGGATGGAAGGGCATCCCCAACCGAGTTAACGATCAACATCCTGATCAGCCACGACGATCCTACGTGGGTCTTGAAGGTCAGATCGTAGCTCGGCACAAGGATGATAAAGGAATTATTTTCTTTTCTCCGAGCGAACCCGGGTGTGTTCACCTGGGCTGACTCAGATATGTGTGGAAGGTCGCCGGAGGTAGCGAGCCATGCATTAAATGTAAATCCAAAATACATCCCTATGAAACAAAAATGCCACAGCTTGGGTTCGAAGAGATCTGCTGCAGTTAAAGATGTAGTGAAGAAGTTGAAAGATAACGGCTTCATCTGCGGTGCCCTATACCCAGAATGGATATCAAATCCAGTTTTGGTGAAAAATTCAAATGGGAAGTGGAGATCATGCATTGAATATTCTGATCTGAATAAGGCATCCCCGTAGGACAGCTTCCCGCTCCCGTTTATAGATTAGCTGGTGGATTCGATTGTTGGACACAAGTTATTATCACTCATGGATGCATACTCTGGATACAATCAGATCCCAATGCAAGCACTAGACCAGAAACACACCAGCTTCTTAACCAATCTAGGACCATACTGCTATCTTGTTATGCCATTTGGGTTAAAGAACGCCGGAGCGACTTACTAGAGGCTGGTGAACAAGATGTTTAAAGATCAGATCAGATGCTCGATGGAGGTATATGTGGATGATATGCTCGTGACGTCACAGCGATTAGGGAACCACATTGATAATTTGGTAGAGATGTTTTGTGTTCTCCGAGAGTACAGGATGAAGCTTAACCCTTTAAAATGCTCATTTGGCATTGTGTTAGGAAAATTCTTAAGCTACATCGTGAACTCTTGTGGGATCAAAGCTAACTTAGAGAAGATCGAAGCACTAAGGAACATCCAAGCCCCAAAGACGTCCAAAGCTTGAATAGGAAGGTCAAATGCCCCGAGTCAGTTCATCTCCAGAGCCACTGACAAATGCATCCCTTTCTTCGATGTGATCAAGAAAGGGAAAAGAAATTTCGCTTGGACATAAGAATGTATAAGTGCATTCCAGGCTACGGTGGATCACTTAGAGAGACCTCCCATTCTATCAAAGCCACTGGACGATGAGGACTTGTTTATTTATCTAGCAATGTCGGTGCACGGCTTAAGCGCCGCTCTCGTGTGCGAGGAGTCCCAAATCCAAAGACCGGTGTACTAAATCGGTAAGCGGTTGACAGGAGCGGAAAGAAATTATCCAAAGCTGGAAAAGCTTGCATATTGCCTATTGATTGCTTCAAGGAAACTCCGCCCCTACTTTGAGGCTCATCCGATCAAAGTTCTAACTGATCAGCCTTTGAGATAGGTCTTCCAATGACCTGAGACCTCTGGAAGGCTATTGAAATGGAACATTGAATTAATCATCCCCGAAGGGCAATCCAGGTCAAGCTCTAGCGGATTTCATTTCTAAATACACTACGCGAGATGACACTCCAGAGAGCAGTGGGGAGCATAATTCCAGGTGGAAGATGTACACGGATGGTATATCTAATGAACATTATGCCGACGTCGGAGTCATACTAGTGACTCATGAGGAACACCTGATTTGTTTTGTCCTGAAGCTCGACTTTCCTGCAATGAATATGAAGCAGAATATGAGGCCTTGATTGCTGGACTCAAGATTGCCAAGGAACTGGTAGTTAAAACTTTGCATATCTTATGCGATTCCCAACTGGTGGTATGTCAAGTGCGGAAGGAGTTTCAGGGGAAAAGAGCAAGGTTAGCTCCTTATCTAAACCGAGCCCTTGAGCTGCTTAGTGATATTGAATATTACACAATAACATATATTCCTGGAAAGGAAAATGTGAAGGCCGACTCACTAGCTAAGTTTTAGCCTGTTATGGAGATGCACAGCTCATGGACCTGGTTTCGGTGGAAGTACTGTCACTCCGAGCATCGACCAGATGGATGTCGATTGGATCTTGGAGGTTGAACCTGAGAAGGAGTCATGGATGACTCCGATAAAGAACTATCTACAGAGAGGACTCCTTTCGAACAAGAAGAACGAACGACGCCAACTCCTTCGTAAAGCTGCAAGATTTATCATCCAAGAAGGAGCACTTTACAGGAAAGGATTCTCTGTCCCTATGCTTCGATATGTCACCAATGATGAGGCCAAGCAAGTCCTGAAGGAAGTACACAAAGGGGCATGTGGAGACCACACCGGGGTCAAACACTAGCGAAGAAGATCCTTCGTTATGGGTATTTCTGGTCAACCGCCAACCGAGATGCAGTTGATTACACTAGAAAGTATGACAAGTGCTAGAGATTCACCAAGATCCCGAGAGCCCCACTAACGAAGATTACTTAAATGGTCAATCCCTGGCCGTTTGTAGTCTGGGGATTCGATATCATTGGCATATTGCTGATATCTAAAGGTGGTGCAAAGTACGCCATCATTGCAGTTGATTACTTCACCAGATGGGTTGAGGCGGAGCCGTTATCCATAATCACTACAAAGAAAGTAATCAACTTCATGGTCTGAAACATCATCTGTCATTTTGGGGTTCCAAAAACAATCATTTTCGACAACGGGACCCAATTCGATAGCACCGATTTCAAAGACTTCTGCCGTAGGCACCACATCAAAAAGAGGTTTGTTGCGATAGTTCATCCTCAAGAGAATGGATAGGTTGAAGCAGCAAATAAAATTATCAAGTCCATTCTGAAAAAGTGGTTGGAGAAAGCTAATGGCAAGTGGGTCGATGAATTACCATTAGTACTTTGGGCTTATCGAATGACCTGCAAGTTAGCAACTGGCCACTCTCCATTTGCCCTAGCTTATGGATTAGAGACTATGATCCCGGTTGAACTTGAAGTACCTTCTCATTGATTGACTCACTATAATCCATAGACAAATGAGGAACCCTACTGGTGTCTCTTGATATGATCAATGAGAAGCGTGACGAAGCTGAGTTGAGAGCAGCTGCACACCGTAACTGAGTCGCCCAATACTACAATACCAAGGTAAGGACTTGGACCTTCGAGATTGGCGACCGCATTCTTAAACGAATTTTCCCCAGCCCCAGATACTTGGGCCCGATATGGGAAGGTCCGTATGCAATTGAATAGAAGCTTGGAGGTGGCACATTCAAGCTAGCAACGGTAGACGGGATCTCACCCCCCCAGGCATGGAACAACGAACACTTGCGACACTATTTCACTTGAATGTAAATTTGTAAATACTTTCCATGTAACCAGCCAGAATCTGTCATTTCTGACATTTTATAAAAGGAATGGCTTCTAGATCTCATAAATCTGTATGTACTTGATTTTACACTGTGAATGGTGTTATGTTTAAATAAACTTGCATGTGCAAAATGCAGGTGTATAGGTGCCCAGAGATAGGTGTCGACTAAACTTCCATAGTCCATGATCAAACGCATGAGGTTCAACCATATTTGGTGTGCGGAGATAGATGCCAAACAACTCTTTAACCCAAGACTTGGGGGAAGGAGTATAAATTTTCAAGTGTTGAATGAGACAGTTCACTTTTACTGCTCATGCCCAAAGTTCGGTAGAGTATCAATACCTTACCCGGAGTAGGCAAGACAAAAGGTATGCACCCGGAGATAGGCGAGATCTTGTTTACAAACTTCGATCAACGTCCGTAGTTATGCATGATTGAAGAACATTCTGAATGAGGATGTTTAAACCACTATGCTAAGTGACTAGCTCTGACCAGCACATAGAGTTTGGCATGGTCAGTACATGCACTTTAAAGAAGGATGTCCAGAGAGACATCTAAAGGTGAATTACTACGAATGACATCCAGAGATAGGCGCGATCGCACTCGAAACATCCTTGAAAGGGATGTTAAGTCAAGCTTTGAAGTAATTGGAATTTAACTAAGTTCTGAAGTTGAACATAGTCGTATGCAGATAGACATCCTGGAGATCATTTTTTACCCATAAGCAATGAAACGGACTAAAGGCTTAGTCCGATGAAGACAACAAGAAGTGGATCGCAAATACATTGAATGTAAAGCGCAATTCTCAAACACTTAGGAAAATTCACATAAGACTTGAACAAAAAAAGTCCTTTTATTCACATCCGAAATAAGTACAAGTATTATTGACATCCAAATGGAAGAATATTCAAACCTGGAAAATCTGGAAGAGGAATTAGTTCAAAATTGTCGAGCTCGGAATGACGGATCATAAGAGCACACTTCAGTTTTATAGCTTCAAATGCTAATGAAGCATCATAATGAACGACCACTTCACCAAAAAAAGTCTGAAAAGAGGATAAAAACTATTTGAAGCTTAGATTGGAGTCTAATATGGCAATCGCAACTTGTCTCGATTCAAAGTACATCATATTTGCAACAAGATGCACTTTGGTAGGCAAGTGTTATCCAGCCTTTTGACCAAGCCGTATCTAGACTGACTTGATGAATAGAAATTGAAAGCTATCAAGGTAGAAGGCCTGGAATGATAGCCGTAATGTCCAGAAACCAAGCACAACCAAGATCGCAAGATAAAACCAAAGTCAATCTAAGAGTTCAACAACTTGATGAGGTTACCATAGCTATGGTTTGGTACCAATCCATGAAACCTCATCAAATTTACCCCATTTTCCTCATGCTACTTAGCCTCGATGCCAAAAGCCTATTCCTTGATCCATAGATTGTTCGCATATCAATGACTATCGAATGATCCAAGCACCGGAAGCCAACAAGTTTGATCCTCCATCGATCCATCCAATTGACTTGGAAACAAGCTCATAACTCTGCAAACAATTTTGGAAACACAAATATAATGATATATCACTTCGATCCAAAGTGGTTAGAACCATCCATAAGTCAATCTTATGGACCGGTACCAATCCATAGCTGATTGCTGACTTGGCCACGTTTTCTCGAGTGCGACTTCTGCTACAACATGGAGATCATGGAGGAGAATGTGGTGGAGCACTTCCCACCGATTTACAGCTATAAATAGGCATGGAGGGCATCATTTCGGGGATCTTTTAGCTCTCCAGCAATCTTTTGCATATTTCTTGTAACTGGCTTTTTGGTGGTACCAAACCATAAGAATATCACTTGTAAAACAACAATATCATCAATAAAATACTCAAGTGAACGTAGGTGAAGATTAGCCGAACCACTATAAACCTTGTTTGTATTGTTTCTGCTCATTTTTATTTACATTTTCTTTAACTTCATTCTCTACATAATCTATTGGGTGTTGGCGCTACATTTTGATACAAACACATCGACTGTTCCCATCTTGCACTAATAGTCCGTCCCTCTAAATCTATCATGTAGGTTGTAATGAGAAGGGGGTCAGAACAATGTTCTAATAACTGGTAAATTACATACTATATCCATAACACTTTTTATGCCTATTGATTTCTATTTAGGTGTTATGTCTACTATTCATGGCTTACCCATTTAATTTTATTTACGTGTATGATATATCCAATTTTTTCCGAGGTATAACTATATATATATGTATGTATGTATATGTATGTATGCCTATATATATCTAAGCGGCGTAGTACCAAAAAGAAAACCTCGACTATTTAATACTTCCAAAATAGGTAGAAGGCAGACCCAACGATCATTTAATACCTTAAGCCTGAAACAGGCCCTTCGTAACATAATCGCTAGTCAATTCGGCCCTAGCTATAGAGACTAGTGACTACTAATATGATTTTATAATTTAATTTTTTGTACTACTAAACCATCTCAATGACTTGTATAAGAATTAACTAGCCTACCTTTGACAAACAAACAATAAATAAAACTATGAGGTCTTTGCGCATCCCATATAGATTCTACAAGGGTAGGAAGTGAAATCTATCAGGGCATAACCCAAGTCTTTGCCAACAATCGCTCGAGACTGCTAGGGTCAAAGCTTATGTGCCAGTCCTACTACTAAATACTAGTTTACCAACAACATTGATATAGCCCGTCGACATCCCACAACTGAAATCTCGTTTAGACTAACCTATTGTATGTTAGGGAAAATATGCATCCCAGCTACCTAATCCTCTTGTTAGAAATGAAGCAGACCCCATTTTCCTATTAGTACCATTGTAGGTTATTTAATACTTCTTATATAAGGAGTAGGCAGACCCAACGACCATTTAATACCTTCCACCCTAAAGTAAAACCCTTGACATCCCTAAAGGTACCGAGCCCATTAATACTTCAAATCGAAGCTGAACCCTTGGTATTTTTCCCATACCTATACGTGAATGTGTATTTCTTCCCCATAGGTCCCATAGTTGGAGATGTCCTATATGAGTAGTACATATACATAATTGCTGGTAGCCTCTAGGTAAAGGGCAGACTTCCATTGTGTAACTCTACTGACGATGCATCTCAACCCATAATAAACCTAACCAATTATCCTAGGCCTAAATATTTGGCTCAGTCCACTGATTCACGCTCGTTCTAAACGTATTATTGAGGCTATATAATTTCCTACTATGAAAATTATATTACCTCCTAATTTTATTTACTAGTATCCCCCTAATTATTCGACGCAAACCTATTTCTATCATATACGCTTATTATGTATATTCTTTATTTCCCTCTTACATCCCATACATGTTAAGTGTCTGTAATAAATGGTCATTATTATTCAAATTGGACAATCATAATGGCATTTAATTATTCGTTTCAAATTCAACTTATTATGCCTATTCCATTTTCCTATAAATGTCATATTAAATTCTTCTATCAACCTCATTCAATGCATTTATTGTAACGACCGCTCTACACCTCTGATGCTCATGTACTCAAATAGTGAGCTGCTGGAGCATCCAGACCATGTAGGATGATTGTCAAAGGGAAAGAAAAGAAGAGAAATAGAAGATAAGAAAAGAGAAACAAAACATCAAACAATCATAGTAACTATCGTATATCTCATAGCACATCGAATAAAATATAATAGTCATCAAAGACATAAAACAATCGAGATAGTAATTGAACAACAGAATCAGAGTGCACTGGCTCATGGAGTTATACAAAACAGTAGTAGAGTTTATACAACTCATAAATAAACTCAATCGATAAACTATCTCTGATAATAGTAAGTCAAACACTGTCTAGACTCCACAGTGTCATACAACGGAATATGAAATAATAAGCCTAAATATAAGTATGGGAAAGTGTCGCCTCCTACTAGTCTATCTGCACACTTTATGTGTTGCTTACATCTGTTATCTAGTCTACTCATTTAAGAGTACCCAAGGTAATAAGAAGCAAAACATAAAACCTCGAGTCAGGAAAAAGTTTGGTGTGAGCGATAAACAATATAAAAATACCATAAAAGTTGATATAGTATATGGAACAAAGGGTATGGGAAATCATACCTGACATATTCCTGCATCCAAAGAGTCAGCACATAACATCAATAATATGCTACTCTATAAACATCATAAAGGGGTACTCCGTACTAAGTACAATGTCAGGGTGCCTAGGTATCCCTATCCACAATACCTACACCATGTGACATTCCAAGAGTGACAGACTATATAAAACAATCATGGCAAACATGGCATCCATCAAACAAACCTCACTGCCACTCAATGTGCTTTGGATATATGATAACTCGTATGACCAAACCCTTGGTAGGGATAAATAGAGAAACCCCAGTTTTCAATGTACTGGCTTTAGCCCAAAGCTGATACTAGACCAAAATCCACCAGTCCAGGTGTACCGCTCTAACCAACCAATCCGGGGTAGCCAAACAAAGTACCCATGAGTGCACTCACAATACCCCTGCTTTGAGTATAATAAAAAACACTCTGAGTATCAATGATCCCTTACCGCACATCTCTGAGCCATTTGCTGGCTCTATTTAATTTCCATTATTTTCAAGGAACCATTCTCACGTTCCTTCATTCCATGATAGAATCAAACATCATTCTATCCATGGGCCCTTCCTATAACCCGTCCTTGTGGAAAATCATCATGACTCCCATCACCGTTAAGCCGTCATCATCGATACACAACTCCCATCCCTATCAAGTCATCATTATCAAAGTCCCAAAGCCATCACGTTGAAGCATCGTCTTATCACATCACCATCGAAATCGCTTGTCATGGAGTGATAACATCTGGACCCAGAGTTGGCCATACGAACAAACCACTACATCGCGCTCCTCGAAGCCTCCTCACCATCTCTGCCAAAGATCATCCAAATTAGCCATCTTCAATATTATTAGGCACTGGTCACTCTATAATGGTCAAACTAACTACTTTGGTCATGTACTTAGCCAAAAATGAACAAGTATAAATCAAATAAAAACGTCAGGCGTCCATCCTGAAGTCTAAAGCCCATCCAAGTCCATCGTCTTCCATCTTCAGATCTGTTGGCATGCATCCCAATACTCTTTTACAACTTATATTGTCTGTTTGGGTTTCCAATCAATATACAAGAAACCTCGATGTGCGGGATATTCCTTAATGCTAGATCGTCGATGAATCGACGTTTTCAACCAAAACAGGCAAATAAGCATACATGCAATCGAAAAATATACACACATCCAATATAGTATACACACAACATGTATAATGCATCTATATCAACTAATGTAGGATTCATATCAAAAATGGCATAAAGCTGGCAATTATCTAAAATAGCACGTCAATAAGAAAAATGTGATGTTCGATTTAAAACCATTGTGAAATACCTTTAGTTTCTTTTATAAAAATCAGATGTGTGTTTAAATATATTAAAATCATATTTTAAAGTTAAAAATCATTTCAAAACACTGTTTTTATACTATATTAACAGTCATAGTTTGACGTGAGACAATATCACTCATCTCAACAAAAGCCATCCAATTCTATGCTAAATCGTAGTGCTCTCTATCATAAACGCAATGTAAGAAACCCCGTCCAAATCGGGTCTCGTATGCAAAAAATATGAATTTTATAAGAACATGAATAAAAATAGCAATTATTTAATTTAATTAATTAATACTTTACCTAATCCTTTCTTCCCCAATCTCCTAATCCATTTCCTATACTAGTCATGCATGCACTAACCCAAAACCAAATTCATCTCTCTTTGATTTCTCCTCATCCACACTACGTAACGACGAACCGTCTTCTCCAACGAACCCGCTACGCACAAGCTCAATGACTCACCCCATGAATCTAAGCTCAACCACCACTACAAAACACGACCTAAAGGTCACATCACAACAAGCAAAATGTCGCACTCTTTTATTGTTGATCAGAATGGCTGCAAATGAGGGGAAGATGGACGTCGGTAATGGAAAAGCAATGGCGGTCTCCGTTTGGCCTATCTCCACTTCTAAGTCTGGCAAACCCAAACCCTAGTCATTGGCCACTAAAAGTCGATATTTCCACCCACTCCCATACACCATCTCATTACCAACGATGCAAAGCTCTCCTCCATATGAGTTTAACAAACCTGGTTTCGTGATTTATTGTTGAGCGAAACTCTCGATTTAATTTATTGAAAGGTTTAAGGGGAGGAGGCGGCTATTTAATGTCATAGGAAATGAAATAGTAGAATGAGTGAGAGAAGGGTAGATTTGGGTACATTTCAAGGTCACAAGAAATAAATGTTATATATTATTTATTTGATTTCTCAAATAAACCGTTGTTACATTTCGAGGTCGTATGAGCATACGGCGCGTCCGATCGCAACAAAACTCAACAATGTACACCTCATTTTTCTGGTCCCAATGATATTAACTTCATCGCTATTCGAGAAAATGCTCCGGGATGATAATATTGCGCGTTTCGAGATCTATTGGGCCATTAGATCGTCTGATCTTCAAATATAGCGATTTTTGTACTCATTTTAATCTACAACGTTGATTTGCACTCAATGAAAGTGGTATCGAGTCCTAACTCGACCATATGCAAAAAGTCATATTTTTGGACCTTCAATTAATTAATGATTAGATATTTAAATTAATTATATAAATATCACATCGTTAAAAATATGGGTCGTTACATTTATATCCCCATTTAATTTATGTAACTCCCTATTAACTGCATATTTATTGCCCTACTAATTTTGCAATCATCATTCATAATTTTTAGGGTTATTACTTCTTTTCCATCACAACCTCTAATCATATGGTTCACTACGCTCTTAATATATAGTCATCCTAATTATGACTAATACGAGTACCGTCGTATATTTATTTATTATGCTTTATTCTTTACCCTATGTATATCGGTATTTTTAATTAATCGGTAGGCGTGGTTATATGCATACATACATACATACATATATATATAGTCTTATTTCTAACTTATTAATTTCTATGCTTAGGAATTTCAGAATATACAATTATATGTACATTCTATAAAGAACATTTATTTCCACATTTTATTATATTAGAGATATCATCCCAAAAAGGATTACCATTATAACTTACCATAAATTACCTAAAAGTGAGACTTTTTGCTCCGTTCGAATTTTTTTTTATCTCTTTTCTTTTATAGAAATAGATAGTACAAACCACGAAGAAGAACATCCGTACTTTACAAAATTTACATAGAAATAGATACGACTAAATTGTACCCACAATACTCCCAATAAATTAAAACAAAAAAATTCATATTTCAAGTCAAATTAGGGCAATCAAATTAATACTAATAATTTATAATCCAATTATTATAAATTTTGAATAAATTTTAGAATCTTATCAACATTCCACTTTAACAAATTTAGGGACAAATTTCCAAGCTTTCATATTAGGGTGTAATACCATTCCACCAATTACCTAACTTACGAAATATGTAGGCGGGAATTCAATTAAATATAGTCTTTCTAAGCCTATGATTCAATAGTCTTTCATAGGAACAATAATTAAATAAAATCAACAATATAAATTTAAGTATTATATATATTTTCCACATACCTTTCTAGCTTTTCAAATCTCCAAAATCTGAATTCATCTCGTTAATTGACTCCTTTTTCCTATCCAATCCAAAAATATGTATAACAAGATATATACATTCCTATTATAATAAAGATCTGAGAGGAGATTTGAATTAAGTGGAACATAGATTTATGATTTATAGAATACGTTTTACGCAGAATTGATTCACTTCTTCCCTTCTTCTCTTTTATTTTCCGTCTCTCTCCGATATATATATAATAGTATTTTTTTTATAATTTCTAGAAATATTAGAGAAGGGGAAAAGGCAGAGCTCCGCTGCTCTAATCAGAAAATGTGAGAAGAAAATTGAGGGGCTAGGCCTGTATTTATAGGCATTCGAATCAATCGTATTCATTAGGTTTAAATTAATTAAATCCGGGGCCACTAGGCCAAGCTTTAACCATACCTGCCACTGGTCCAACCGGTCGACAGCTCCCTCATAAGGGGTCGACCGCTAGTGGTCGACCGACCCAAAGAGCGAGTCGACCGGTGGGGTTCACACGGTTATTATTATTTATTTTCTTTTTATTCCTTTTTAACTATTTTCAATTAGAAAACTTCAATTGCTGATAACGTTTTCTTTTAAACTCTGATCGCAAAACATCAAATATAAAAGTTGCTTTGAAAATTGCTACAAACACAATGATGCAAGTTTCGTGGCCAAATTCTGATGTTTACTTAAATTACATTTTCGAGCCTTAATAATTATTTATTAGTTACAGTTTATTTTATGGGGTGTTACGACATCAAATAAAATAAAATAATAATATCGGATATATAAATCAGAGGAGATAATAATAACTAAATGAACCACTATATTAGAATACACATGTTCACAAAGTTATACAAGATATAGTAGAGTTTATACAACTGATAATAAACTCAAATTGTCCCTAAACATAGTAACAAATACTGCATAGGCTCCACAATGTCGACGCACAATAGAATAAGCAATATAAAATCCATATACTACGAGAAAGCTCCATTATGCTCGTCCTCTGCACTGCCACCGCTTACCACCTAGATATGCTATCTAGTCTACTGTAACAACCTGAGTTTTAGGTAATAATTAATTTAAGCTAATTATAGTGGTTTGATTAATTAAATTAGAATTTGAAGATTTAACTAATAAATTGGTTTGGAGATTATTTAATTTTGGGCTTAAAGTGAGAAAATAGTGTATTTGAATTTAAATGGAAGCTTGTATTTATTTCAAATTAAATATAATATGGTTTTAGAAATAAAATAAAAACAAAAACACACATATATATGCCTTGGTTTGTTTTATGTTCTCTAAACCCAAGCCCAACTATCACAAGCCTATAGTTTATTGTTTATGCTCAACATATTGGCTTCAAAACATTCTCTATCATATAAAATATCTCACGCATAACCACTTAACAAGATTCTTCTTCTGAAAGCAATTAGAACCAATTATCATCATTTTCTAAATTAAAATTCAAATCCAAGAAAATTATTTTAAATTCTCAAATTCGAGCATGTTCATCCGTTACCCTGATGCTTCTCTAGTGTGAAGTTCATCAGTCGCAGCTGGATTATGGGTTCCGTGTCGCCTGCACAATCTAGAGTAAGAAAAACAGAAGAAGGAGATAGAGTGGAATGCAATTCACACGTGAGTGTTACCACTTGCAAACTTATGTCAAAATCATTAAACTTGCATATACATACATACATATATATATACGCACACACATACACACACATACAAACCTGAAGCAAAAATGAAGATTACATATATATATATACATATATATATATATGTATGTATGTATATATATGTATGTGTATATATATATATATTGATGAGTGCTTTGAACTTGTGGTGGAACTCCCTATATGCCCAGCATTGTGTTGCATGTATTTTTCTTTTGGTATGTGCTTCAGCGTGTTTATATGCATGGGTCAATCTAGAGTAAGAAAAACAGAAGAAGGAGACATAGTGGAACGCAATTCACACGTGAGTGTTACCACTCGCAAACTTATGTCAAAATCATTAAACTTGCATATACATACATACACACATACATACATATATATATATATATACACGCACACACATACACACACATATAAACCTTCAGCAAAAATAATTAAGATTACATATATATATATATATATATTGATGAGTGCTTTGAACTTGTGGTGGAACTCCCTATATGCCCTGTTATCCCGCCTTTTTGCAAGGCCGTGACACCGAAAAAGTTAACTGGAAAACTGAAGACAGTTCATCGTAAAAGTTTGTTATACACTGTTTTACAATGGATATCGATGAATTTTGACCGAGTCCGGATCAGGCCACAATTGACAAGATATGACAAACAGAGCTATGGGAACTAGCATTCCAAATTTCAAGACAATCCGAGTCTGTATGCTCAAGTTACGATCGATGCAAGTTGAAAGAAACAACTCCGTTTTCATATCCATCAGTGCGCCATACTTCGAACCCATCATTTTTCGTATCCATCGTCGCGTCACGGTTTGCATCGATCTATTTCGTATCAATCCACAAGCTTTTGTTAGCAGGTAGTACGCTTCGTGTCAGTCATTCAATGCCAAATTCGTATCTATCGACGAGGCACTTGGTCGAATCCACCAGAGAACCTTGGTTCGTATCCATCGGTTGTCCTCACTTTGCATCCATCACAAATACGCTTGTTCGTATCGATCGAATGGAGACAACTTCCATCGATTCGAACAACGCCACCTCCATCGATACGAAGTGGGCACGCTGCAAACTGATACGAAGTACACGTTATTTATGGATTCGAGCTATGCAATGGCTATTGACTTGAACGAGGCAACGGTCTTTGATACGAACGAGGCGATATTCATGGATTCGACACGGTCAACTCGGAGCAGAAGACGGATCGATGCGAGGAGTGCGCGCCACGTCAACCTGATCACATGCGACACCATCGATTCGAAGCAATCGATGCGAATGGATCGATTCGAATGAAGAAGCCTGACAAAGATCATCATCTTGAATCGATCATAACTTGAGGTCTACAAGTCCAAATGCAATAAAATTTTCACAGGAGCTTACATACATGTTGATAAGTGTTCTCACCAAATTTCAGCTCCATCGGATGAGTTCTTGATTGATTCGAATGGAGTACGAATTAATCCCGAAATGGGCCCTAATTTCCTGAGGCCGGGTATGTGGGCCCACTCACGTGCCAGAAGTAGTCTCCCGAAATATTGGCGAAATATCAGCCTCCAACACCTATAAATAGAGCCCCAGGTCATTCAGAAAAGGGGATCTTGATTCTGAAGCGCCCAAACTCTACCAGACTCTACTTTGCACTTCACTACTACCATTGTACTCTAAGAACAGAGATATAATCCATTGTAATCCGCTGTAATCAACTGTAATCAGCGAAGAACATCAATAAAAGAAAACCTTTGAAGTGGACGTAGGCCGGAGATAGCCGAACCACTATAAATCTCGTGTTTCTGTTCACTAGTTCTAAATTGTGATATTCTATTTGCTTGAATCTGAGATTTGTGTTTGAATATTTGTTGATTCGTGTTCATACACTGGTGCTTTCACGATATTTAGGGTTTGTGACCAATTTTGGCGCAAACACTTTGGTGTTTTCACTGAGAAATGAACTCAGGAGTTCTATCATTTAGAAGTTGAATTTGAAGACTTAAGTGCTCAGATCTGAGAAGATATGACAAGGCAAACTAGTAAGAGACAAAGGCCAGAGCAAAGTCAGCATGAAGGGAGTCAAGAGGCTTCCTCGGGGGCAAACCAAGCATCGATCTTCATCACCAGGGATGAGATGGAGACAATGATGAAGAGACAAGAGGAAATGATTCAGAATTTGCTTCAACAGATTGGACAACTTGGAGCGCAAAATCAAGGAGCAACCAGAGTCCAAAATGGAGCAGGACCATCTGGCGCAGCGCCGGAGCTAGGGGGAACACACTTAGAGCATGTTGATCCAAACCCGGAAAGAGAGACAAGGACATCCGAGCGACCTGGCGGCGATAGAGGGATGAACGCTCAGCCAGGGGGGAAGACATCTGAAAGCTCACACGGACTCGGGGGGCAGATCAAAGGTAGTGAACGAGGACTACAGCTTGGAGACAATGATAGATTGGCAGAGATGGTCAGGCGAGCCATGAGAGGCGGATTAGTAAACAGAGATCTTGAAGACGTGAACAGGAGTCCCTTTTCTCCTGCGATTAGGATGGCTAGGAACCCACCAGAATTCAAGTTACCATCAGTGGAGATGTACAATGGGAGGACAGACCCTGCGGTCCATCTGATGAAGTATATGAGGCATATGGAGGTACTAGGGGCATCACAGGAAGTCATGGCCCGGTGCTTTCCATTGTATTTAAAAGATATCGCAGCATTATGGTTTAGGCAGTTGGAGAATGGCTCCATAAGAACATGGGCAGATTTAACTGAAAGATTCATGGAGCAATTTAGAGTCCACATTGCAAGACCCAAGAATGTGATGAGTTTGGCGAAGCTAAAGCAGAAAGCTGGGGAGTCTTTGAGGAATTTTCTAACACGATTCAATGCAGCAGCAGCATCGGTGGATCGGCCAGATCCATCTATGGTCATGATGGCAGCTGTATCTGGAATATCTGATGGCACGGAGTTCAAGAATTCACTAACTAAGGATCCACCTACGGACCTGGGAGAGTTTTATCATGAAGCCGAAAAGTTTTTGCGATTAGAGGATGCTCGTACGGAGAGAGAAGAAGAAATCAATGTTTACGCAGTTAGAGGCGGTAATTCACCTGGAAAAGGTGCAGAGACTGGTAAAGGGAAGTGAAAGGCTGAAGAAAACGGTGACAGGTCAAAGCGGCAACGGAGAGAGCCGCGATTTACCACCTATTCAGAACTCAACGAGGGTTTGGAGCGAATCTACCAAGACACCCGAGAGCAAGTTGCCTATCGTAGACCAATGCGACGGGATCCAACTACCGACGAGAGAAAATCAGACAAATATTGCTTATTCCACGAGCTGAATGGACATAGCACAAATGACTGTAGACACCTGAAGGATGAGGTAGAAGGGCATATCAGGAACGGTAGGCTACTTCAGTATGTGAGGAGGCGAGCTCCAGCGGTTGAACCAGAGCGACCACTATCTACATCAGCTAGGGGTGACCCCGAGCCGAGGCACCGTATGGTTATCAATTGATTTAAATAACGATGAACGAGTCGTAAACTTCTCACTAACACCATCAACCCATTCACACATGTATGAGATCGCGAACGATCCACAGGCATGCTCTGAATGATTATTGACCGTCTCGTAGTGAGAATTTACACTTTGACATCCTTGCTTTGCTTTTGTTTCATGTTGATTTGGATATTTAGACTTTGCTTGTTTGGACATTTCTGTTATGGAATTCATGTGGACGTTAATTTGATATCTGCAATTCTGTAGAAGAAGTTACTCGCGTATGCTTTGGATCGCGAACGGTCCACAAGCACACATTGTATGGCGACGAACCACCACGATCGCTGATTCAGAAATTCACCCGAACGTGAACCTGACATCGATAATACTAAGTCCCCCCTCCCTCGGGCACACTCATTTGCCTCGAACGGCACCCGACCACGAACGGTCACCATTTGCCTCGTATGGCACCCGACCTCGAACGGTCACCATTAGCCTCGAACGGCACCCGACCGCGAACGGTCACACTTCATCTAGTATAACCTTCGATCGCGAACGATCACACTCTGCCTCGTGCGGCATCCGACCACGAACAGTCACAATTCACCCAGCATGACATTCGATCGCGAACGATCACATTTCTGCCTCGTACGGCATGTGATCGCGAACGATCACATTCTTCTTCCCAGGCCATCCGATCGCGAACGGTCACAACTCGTCTAGAACGGCATCCGACCGCGAACGGTCCCATTTATTTATTTGCCGCGAACGACATCCGACCGCAAACGGTCTCATTTCGTTATTTGCCGCGAACGGCATCCGACCCCGAACGGTCCCATATTACCTCAAATGACATACGGTCGCGAACGATCGTCATTCGTGGTCAGGAAAGACTATCAAGTTCTTTACAGGTCGATGATAGGATATGAACATCCAGCTTATGGAACTACAAAACACACCTTCCCATCGCAAGGCATGTTTTGGGGGGCAAATGTTATCCCGCCTTTTTGCAAGGCCGTGACACCGAAAAAGTTGACTGGAAAACTGAAGACAGTTCGTCGTAAAAGTTCGTTATACACTGTTTTACCATGGATATCGATGAATTTTGACCGAGTCTGGATCAGGCCACAATTGACAAGATACGACAAACAGAGCCATGGGAACCAGCATTCCAAATTTCAAGACAATCCGAGTCTGTATGCTCAAGTTACGATCGATGCAAGTTGAAGGAAACAACCCCGTTTTCGTATCCATCAGTGCGCCATACTTCGAATCCATCATTTTTCGTATCCATCGTCGCGTCACGGTTCGCATCGATCTATTTCGTATCAATCCACAAGCTTTTGTTAGCAGGTAGTATGCTTCGTATCGGTCATTCAATGCCAAATTCGTATCTATCGACGAGGCACTTGGTCGAATCCACCATAGAACCTTGGTTCGTATCCATCGGCTGTCCTCACTTCGCATCCATCACAAATACGCTTGTTCGTATCGATCGAATGGAGACAACTTCCATCGATTCGAACAACGCCACCTCCATCGATACGAAGTGGGCACGCTACAAACTGATACGAAGTACACGTTATTTATGGATTCGAGCTATGCAACGGCTATTGACTTGAACGAGCCAACGGTCTTTGATACGAACAAGGGGATATTCATGGATGCGACACGGTCAACTCGGAGCAGAAGACGGATCGATGCGAGGAGTGCGTGCCACGTCAACCTGATCACATGCGACACCATCGATTCGAAGCAATTGATGCGAATGGATCGATTCGAACGAAGCAGCCTGACGAAGATCATCATCTTGAATCGATCATAACTTGAGGTCTACAAGTCCAAATGCAATAAAATTTTCACAGGAGCTTACATACATGTTGATAAGTGTTCTCACCAAATTTCAGCTCCATCGGATGAGTTCTTGATCGATTCGAATGGAGTACGAATCGATCCCGGAATGAGCCCCAATTTCCTGAGGCCGGGTATGTGGGCGCACGTGACTCCCGAAATATTGGCGAAATATCAGCCTCCAACACCTATAAATAGAGCCTCAGGTCATTCAGAAAAGGGGATCTTGATTCTGAAGCGTCCAGACTCTATCAGACTCTACTTTGCACTTCACTACTACCGTTGTACTCTAAGAACAGAGATATAATCCATTGTAATCCGTTGTAATCAACTGTAATCAGCGAAGAACATTAATAAAAGAAAACCTTTGAAGTGGACGTAGACCGGAGATAGCCGAACCACTATAAATCTCATCTTTCTGTTCACTAGTTCTGAATTGTGATATTCTATTTGCTTGAATCTGAGATTTGTGTTTGAATATTTGTTGATTCGTGTTCATACACGGATGCTTTTACGACATTTGGGGTTTGTGATCAATTTTGACGCAAACATGCCCAGCATTGTGTTGCATGTATTTTCCTTTTGGTATGTGCTTCAGCGTGTTTATATGCATGGGTTTGAGTGTGTAGTGCCTTATTCCTGTGCGTGTTCAGGTTACGTGAGTTTATGTACGTGTAATTGAGAGAGTGTGTATTTGTTTGAGAGGGTGTGCATTTCAGTTTGTGCTTTGACATGCGTAACTGAGATAAGGGAAGAAAGTGAATATAGCTTCCTTTTTAAATATTATACATGATAATATAGGTTGTTAGTTACTGCTAGGTTGTTGTATATTCTTTCAACTCAATATGACGATTTCATATAAAAACGGGTTACTTGAAATAAACAAAAATTGCCTAGGCTAGGGAGTGCAACATGTTAACTTGATTTTATAATTGAGTATATAAATATATTATCTACTTGCACTATTTTATGTTTTAGTCAAAATATAATTTTGTACCGAAATTTTAAATGAAGAATTTGGGTTGTTTAAGTAGTAAAAGGTTATAACAAGTATTATATGTGTGTGTTCCGGTGTGTCGGTGTGCATATGTGGTGAAGAAGTGTGTTTGTGCATGTGGCTTGAGTGTGTGTGTGTGTGTAAAGATGTGTGCGCGCTACAATTTGTATAGGCAGTAAAGTTTGTGTTCTTGTCTGGTGTGTGCGTGCTGCATTTCACGTGTGTTTTGTATGTGTTAAGAGTGTATGTAGGGGCCGCATTTCTTTAGGTATATATGGCTGTGAATTAGTGAATGCATGAGAGGTTTTGGTGCGTGTGTGGTAGTTCTGGGGTATGTGCGTGTGTCCTATGCATGCATGCGTGTGAGGTTTTTGTGAATTTGTGTGTGCTGGGTGTGTGCATGAGTGTTTTGATATGTGTATATGTGTGCAAGTGTCAGTTCATGTATGTGTCTATATCATCATGCTTGAATGTGTGCGTTTTGCATTTACAACTAGATGATTTTGTGACCACATATTGTAATATGTCAAATTCTATTCCAACCCAATTTATTGCTTATTAGCCCCTTCAAATAATTAAATTATTATGACTAAATTACCTTTAAGAAATTTTCTTCTTTCTTCACTGTTAATAACAGTATGTAAGTTGGGTTAGAACAGTGCCAAAAACCCTAATTTACAAATTTCTTTGAAAAGTTTGATTTTCAAATAAAAAATTGATGGATTTTGAAGAGAATGATGTTACTATATCACAATCACAGCAGGTTTGTCAAGAAATCATATTTATATCAATTTTTTTATAAATATTTTCTTTCCTAGAGTCGCTGTTGCGAAATAGAGGGGATTGCTATTAATTCCCACTTGAAACGAACTAGGATGATGTAGTAATCACGCATATTATTTGCGAGCTTGGTTATATAACCACGCTTTGGCCCTGCGTGGTATGCATTTTTACCACGCATTTGCCCTGCGTGGTACGAATTTTTACCACGCATTTGCCCTGCGTGGTAAGCTGTATACAGCAAAAAAAAATATTTCGCGTTTCAATTTAACTTCCTGTACAAACCCAAATTGCGTTCAAACCCAAAATCGCATTCGAACACAAAATCGAAATTTGAGAATGAGGAGGAGGAGTATCGTACCTTTGCTTAGCTGCTGAGGAGGAGTCGCGACTTGAAGGAACTTGAACAGGGAGAATCGCGAGTAAAAGAAAGGGGGAAAACTGCGTACGCAAAGCGGAAGGGGTAGTATCGAAAAATAGGGGCTACTAATTAAACTAAGGGGTATGCAAGAAAAATAACAAAATGGAGGGCTACAAAGCAAAATTTTGGGTTGGAATAGAATTACCTAATATATGATATAATCTCTTTTCATTTATGTATTGTGTGCTGGCATTTTTATAAATGACGCATGCTTCGATTTCCGAGTTTTCATGTGATTTGTAGTTTTATTTAATGAAATGCTTAGTGTCATTTTGTATAAACGCAAGTATAGCCTATATATATATTTACAACTAACAGTAATTTTATAATTGAATATATATTTGCTGTTATGGTTTGTTTTGTGTTATTTTGGTTTGCAATTTGTTGTGTACTAGTTGGTTGCTTCACTTGTTATCTTTAGTTTTATTTACCAGCTGTATATGCAATTTTCTGTTTTACTTCACCAGTGCTTTTGCTTTAGATCAATATATTTTGTGTTGCCATGTTCTGTTTAGTGATATATCAAGGTATAAGCTATTTTAAAATTTTAAATGAGCTTTCAAATATTATTAATGAATATTAAATGATTGTCTAATTATCTAAAAGGTTAAGAAATTTGATATTATCTATAGAATACATTATATTTTAGGTTTAGTTATCTATTTAATCAAGTCTAAAATATATGAATTTATTACTTATTGTGTACATTCTGCTCGATCATCACCTTATTACGGCTTTGTGCGATAGATGGAGGCCGAAAAAAAATACTTTTCATATGAGAGTCGGTGAAATGACGGTAACTCCAACCGATGTTTATTTTCGTTTTGGTATTAACGGGGACGGGTTCCAGTATGTACACAAAATTTGAATATCGATTATTTGGAATTGGCTCATGACTTGCTTGGTATTTTTCCGTCTAGAGAGGCCGTTAAGTCTAAAAGTGAACTATCAATTACGTGGTTTAAAAGCGAATTTTCTGAACCACTACCTGAAGGGGCGACCGATTTAGATATACTTCGTCGCAGTCGTGCCGTGATATTGTACTTTTTGAGTTGCCGGCTATTTACCGATCATTTGAAAGGTAGATTAAATTTGAAGTTTTTACCATTTTTGGATGATTTAGCAAATTGTGGTTATCATTCTTGGGGCAGTGATGTACTATGCTATTTGTACAGTGGGTTGTCAAACGTTGCCTTGCAATGAAGAAAAGTTTTAAGGGGTTCCGCAACGTTGTTGCAAATATGGTCATGGTCGCATATTGCTATTGGACGACCGTCTGTTAGAATTCCTACCGACTTAAATCCATATCTTCCATTTGGGTGTAGGTGGAATTGTGCTAGGAGTTGGCGTGAGATGCCAAAAAATGTACAATTTTACCGAAATGAGTTGGACTTGTTTGCGGATGACGCCGTTACTGTTGGAAATGCATATTACGGACCTTAAAGCTGGTTTAACACTAGAGGGGGGGGGGGGTGAATAGTGTTTAATGGATTTTATGGAATTTTTGAAATCTTTTGAAATTAAACACAGACAGATGCAATTCACAAACATAGAGACAATCACAGAATCAGACACAAATGCAAATAGTAAATAAAAAGCAGTAAAGGAAAGAACACACCAGAATTTTATACTGGTTCGGAGTTACCCTACATCCAGTCCCACATAATTTCTTGTGTAGATTTCTTTTCAAATATAATGTTCATATTACAACCTCGATTTCAAGGCCACGAGATACACTCTCTTGTCTTCGAGTCCAGGGCAAACTCTCTTGATTTAACCAAGCTACAAGATCACCTAATTGATTTACGGGTTACAATCACACCCAATTGATTTACGGGCCACAACAACACCGTTTCCAATATCACTTTGATAGATAGAGAGACTCGATACAATTCTTTGATTACGAATGATCCTATAACTCTGAATAGCACTGAGATCTTTAAGAGAGAGTGGCAGAGAATCAAACTAGAGATGATCAAGTTTGATTCACTTAGGATTTCGACAGAGTTTTGTTAAAATATAAAAGAATATTTGAGTGGAGAAGTAGGAGTGAAGAAATGAAGAAAAAATAACTTAAAATTCGTTGAAAACAACTGGTATTTATAGAAGAACAACTGTCATGTCCATTCGTGAAAGGTTATGACGAATAGACACTTCATTTGAAAATTTGAAATTTGAATTCTACGGCTACCATGTCACATGGGGGGATGGGGTATGTTGCCCTATTAAATTTTGAAAATTGATTTTTGTTTTTAAAAGAGATTTTCTTTCTAAAACTTGTCAAAACAATTTCTGAAGTATATAAACCATTTTGAATATAGTTTAAACTTATAAAAGAGGTTTAAAAAGTAATCTTAAAAATATACAATCTATAATATAAAAGTAATATTAAAAACTAGGTATAGAATATATTTTTGAGATTTAAAGCTTATATTATTAAAACCAGGAGATAGTTTAAAAACAAGAGGTGTTTTTGAAATCAAAATATAAAAGATAATAAAAATAGTTTAAGGATAAAATATTTAAACTGAGAGAGTGACTTTTAAAAAGTTTTTGGAAAAATATTTAAAATAAATCATTTTGAAAATTTCGTGGATTCCATTCCACTAGAGAAGGTTGTGGGTTCCATCCCACTAAAGAGATTGTGGGTTCCATCCGATTATTAAAGCGAGAAGGTGATTCCATTCCACAATTAAAATCCGAATAAAGATTTTAGTGCTATTATGAAGTTTTAACATAAATCTAGACACCATTACTTATCTTGATACCTTGAATTCTTGATACTCATGAGTCTTCAATCTTGATTTCTTTAATCTTGAATTCGTCAGTCTTGAATCTCTATACTGTACAGTCTTCATTCTTCAGTACCTACATATATATCCTGAATATACATATATATCTAGGCAATAATATTAGTATTTATATTTTATAACAAGTCCTAAGGTTGTTGTCATCAAAACCATCATCTCAGGAACTGACAATCTCCTCCTTTTTGATGATGACAGCCTATGTTTATAAAATATACTCCACCAAACTCTGATTCTACTCTAACTCCCCCTCAATCTACTAACTCCCCCTTAATCTAAGCCTATCTAACCTATTTTATAATTCTCCCCCTTTGTCAT
Organism: Allium fistulosum; assembly: GCA_030737815.1. NCBI lineage: Eukaryota > Viridiplantae > Streptophyta > Magnoliopsida > Asparagales > Amaryllidaceae > Allium > Allium fistulosum. The sequence continues at coordinate 1,306,790,192 of CM060904.1, read as the reverse complement.
CAATAAAAACTAATCCTAAACTACATAAATCCCCCTAAATCTTTTACTATAGCAATATATAGGATAATAATATAGTATAGTAGAATATAAATGAGACAGATAATAATATGAGTAAAATATAGTAAGGTAAATATGAGAGATATAAAAATTTCAAACATAATCAATCAATATATTTATCAAACCACACCATTTCAATCATATATTACATACCATGTTCGAATCAATTCAAACAATTCAAATCAAGTCAAATCAAACCAAACAATTCAAACCACATCAAACCAAATCAAATCAAAGTAAATCAAACCATACAAGTCAAATAAAACATTTCTTGGAACTTCAATCCATCCTTCTTCACCGAAGGTAGGATCTGACTTTATAGCATCCCATCCTTCATCCTTCATTATCCTTGTTCAGAGTTCCTTCTGGATTTGCTTCAAGTTCTTCTTTGTTGAGGTTGAAATCATGCATCGAATGTCATCGAAGTGCCTTTCTTGTTCCTTTATCATCTGCATTTGGCTTAATTCTAAGTGTCGTTGATTGCGAAGGATAAAAGTAAGTATGTTCTTGAAAGATTTGAGAGTTTCTTCAAGATTCTCATTTAGATTATGAATAGGAGAGGCCATTTTTGATAAAATATGAAGAAATTCAATAGAAATTAAGGAGAGTTTGTAAGCATGCATTTTTCTAGAAGAAACAGATATTTATAGGGTTAGAAAGTCGTTTGAAATGAATAGACACAAGGTAGTTATGTCAATTTCAATTTCAAAACAAAAATCACTTTCTGGCCGTTACATGTCGACATGGGGGGTAGGGGGATGTCAACATGCCCTTGTTGATTTTGGTAATATGCTTTGTTTCTTTATATTATGTACAAGTCTATATATATAAACTTATATAATATAATAACAAGCATTCTGGAGATATTTTAGAGCTAATGAACAAAAATAAACGATTTTCATTGATAAATTTTAGTTAACATTACATAAACAATACATAACATTAACTAATCGAAAGATACAAACTAATACAACATGAAATGAAACTAGTATTAGTTAGAGGATGATGAAGATGATAATCCAAGCTTGCGACTCACTTTCCCAAAGAACTTGTTCATTTTGATGGAAATTTTGTCCAACTTTTTACTAACGGATCTTTTGAGAATCCGTTGGTTTTCCACGATAATCTTTTGATTATTGAGAAGTGTCTTGTTGGATGGATTGTTAGGAGTGATAGGGTATTCAATGCTTTCCAATGTTGTCTCTTCCTCCTCCTCTCCTTCTTCTTCAATCTCCATATCCTCCCCTTTATCCTCCTCCTCCTCCTCTTCTTCTTCCATTTCTTCATGAGCCAACCTTTCATCTTTTTCTATAAGTGTTTCATATGGTTGAAACACAAGTGGGATTTTCATAAGAGAGATATTTGCATGGTTAAACACTTTTTGAGAAACAAACTCCTCTTTCTTATATTCAACTCCAAAATAGTTAAAAATCCGAGTAAGATAAATCCCATGATACAAAGTGTTTTCTCCTAAAGTAAAATTTTTGGGACGAAGTTCATCCAAAATTACTTGCGCCCAATTAATGTCATAGTGCCCATAAATAGCAAAAAAGGAGTCTTATAAACTTTTAAGGTCGGGTGATTAAAATTTCACGATCTTGGAGTTATGGTATGCTGCAAAAGAAGGTTAACAATTCTTGCTTTAGGACGGAAATTTCGATTTATAACTTCAAAGTTATCATCTCCTTCAAAAATGTGATGAAATGTCTCACGATCATGTTCATCAATTTGAAAATCTGAAAGATTCATTCCCTTAAACTTACAACCCAAAATATTTCCCAAAATCTCACTATTCAAAATAATTCGTGTTCCTTTAACACTGCTCCAAACTTCCCCTTCATTACCATCATAAAAACCATGATTCAAATTTGCATAAAACATTTTAACAAGATTAGGGTAACAAACGAAATAATTTTGAGAATCATCAATTAAACTAAGAATTTGATTCTCTTCGAAAAGAATATTGAGTTCATAAGAAAGAAAACCATTAAAGATTGCAAATTTTCCTATATGGACTTTTCCAAAGTTTACATGGCTTATGTAAGCTTTGATAGCTTCCGGGTCATTGTAGAGGAATACTTTGATGGCTTTGGACAGCCTAATGGTGGATGGAGTGCTTGAGGAAGCCATTTTTGAAGAGAGTAGAGAGCTCGAGAGTTTGAAAGAGAGTTTGAATTTTGAAATGAAAGTGAAAAGATAGGATAAGTTAAGGAGATAAATAGATATTCAATAGTTATGTTCTCTGGTCAAGGGACACCTTTTCAGAGCTTTGGAGTTGGTGAAAAGGTGGAGGGAAATTCAAATTTGAATTTCAAATTTCTGGTAGGGATGTCGACATAGGGGGTAGGCCCATGTCGACATGGCTCCTATAATACATGTGACTATTTTTTCTAATTTGTTTAATATATATATATATATATCCTATAATCTAATTTATATTTTATCTCAAATAATATAAATATAATAACACTTTAATATTAATATTTTAATATTAAAAATATTATTAAAGTAATATTATTTTGAAAATCAAAATTTTAAATTCAAACAGCAAGTAATTTCAAAACATGCAAACAATCAAACATTCAAACAAGCAATTTCAACCAATATAATTTAAATGCGTACTTATTTTTAGATCCATATTCCAGAGATCATCATATTCGTGAATAGCTGTAAAGCACATATTTGAATTTTCTGTCTCTTGATCTTCATCACTAGAGGATGAGTCTGAATCATCTAGTGTAGCAGTATACGCTCTCTTCCTTTTCTTTGACGAATCATTACTTTGAGGAAATTTTTGCTTATTCGGATGCGGACAATCTCTTTTTAAGTGGTCCGGCTCATCACAATTGTAGCATCTGATGTTGTTGAGAGTCTCATTATTATTTCCAGAATTCTTATGATCATTTCTCTTGTAGTTGTTCATCTTTCTGTATTTCAAAAACTTTCTAAAATTTCTTATCATCAAGGCTATTTCTTCATCGTCGTCACTGTTTGAGTCTGAACCATCTGTTATTGCATTAAACACTATTGACTTCTTTTCTGAGGCTTTCTTTCTCTTCTCCCTTGCATTTGTACTTCAAACAACATCAAATTCCCAATTAATTCTTTAATTTTCAACGTACTGATATCATTAGCCTCTTCAATTGCTAGAGTCTTCTAATCCCATTCTGGAGTGAGTGAATTTAGAATTTTTCTTACTTGATCTTCTTCAGAAAAGTTCTTTCCTAATGCAATTAATGAGTGCACAATGTCTTGAAACCTACTGTACATGTCTGAAATGGACTCATTTGGATTCATCTTGAATAATTGAAACTGATTTGTCAAGATGGATATTTTGGTCTGTTTAACTTTGCTTGTTCCTTCATGAGTAACTTGCAAAGTTTTCCAAATATCATATGTAGACTTACAGATAGACACTCTATTAAACTCATTCCTATTAAGTGAACAAAATAGAATATTCATGGCTTTGGAATTGTTTTGTGCAACAGTCTTTTGCTCAGCGGTCCACTATGCAAAATTTGTTGTGGGTTCAATGTACTCAGTTTGTGTGATATTCCAAGTGTCTAGTCCTATTGGTTGTAAATCGATTTTCATCCTACATGCCCAATATGCATAGTTACTGCCATTAAAAAGTGGTGTTGGCAGTAGACTGACCTTCTACAAATGAACTAGTGATAGTGTTTACATTACCAGTGTTGGCAACCATTTGAAAACTTTTCAAAAATCAGATTATGAAAACTTTGAAAACCTGGCTCTAATACCAAATGTTGGAAACGTGGATTATGGAACTTAAGGCTGGTTTAACACCAGAGGGGGGTGAATAGTGTTTAATGGATTTTATGGAATTTTTGAAATATTTTGAAATTAAACACAGACAGATGCAATTCACAAACACAGAGACAATCACAGAATCAGACACAGATGCAAACAGTAAATAAAAAGCAGTAGAGGAAAGAACACACCGAAATTTTATACTAGTTCGGAGTTACCCTACATCCAGTCCCACACAATTTCTTGTGTAGATTTCTTTTCAAATATAATGTCGGTATTACAACCTCGATTTCAAGGCCACGAGATACACCCTCCTGTCTTCGAGTCCAGAGAAAACCCTCTTGATTTAACCAAGCTACAAGATCACCTAATTGATTTACGGGCTAAAATCACACCCAATTGATTTACGGGCCACAATCACACCGTTTCCAATATCACTTTGATATATAGAGAGACTCGATACATTTCTTTGATTACAAATGATCCTGTAACTTTGAATAGCACTGAGATCTTTGAGAGAGAGTTGCAGAGAATCAAACTAGAGATGATCAAGTTTGATTCACTTAGGATTTCGGCAGAGTTTTGTTAAAATATAAGAGAATATTTGAGTGGAGAAGGAGTGAAGAAATAAAGAAAAACTAACTTAAAATTCGTTGAAAACAACTGGTATTTATAGAAGAACAACAGTCATGCCCATTCGTGAAAGGTTATGGCGAATAGACACTTCATTTGAAAATTTGAAATTTGAATTCTAAGGCTACCATGTAGACATGGGGGAATGGGGTATGTCGACATGCCTAGTAAATTTTGAAAATTGTTTTTTGTTTTTAAAAGAGATTTTCTTTCTAAAACTTGTCAAAACAATTTCTGAAGTTTATAAACCATTTTGAATATAGTTTAAACTTATAAAAGAGGTTTAAAAAGTAATCTTAAAAATATACAATCTATAATATAAAAGTAATATTAAAAACTACGTATAGAATATATTTTTGAGATTTAAAGTTTATAATATTAAAACCAGGAGATAGTTTAAAAACAAGAGATGATTTTGAAATCAAAATATAAAAGATAATAAAAATAGTTTAAGGCTAAAATATTTAAATCGAGAGAGATGACTTTTAAAAAGTTTTTAGAAAAATATTTAAAATAAATCATTTTGAAAATTTCGTGGATTCCATAACACTAGAGAAGGTCGTAGGTTCCATCCCACTAAAGGGATCATGGGTTCCATCCCACTATTAAAGCGAGAAGATGGATTCCATTCCACAATTAAAATCCGAATAAAGATTTTAGTGCTATTATAAAGTTTTAACATAAATCTAGACACTATTACTTATCTTGATATCTTGAACTCTTGATACTCATGAGTCTTCAGTCTTGATTTCTTCAATCTTGAATTCGTCAGTCTTGAGTCTCTATAATGTAAAGTCTTTATTCTTTAGTACCTGCATATACATATATATCTAGACAAGAATATTAGTATTTATATTTTATAATAAGTCCTAAGGTTGTTGTCATCAAAACCATCATCTCAGGAACTAACAGTTACATGAGAACCATATTCGTTGGTGAACAAATTTGGGCATCCGGACATTGACTATATGTTCACTGGTTGGATCGCTAAGAGTCGACTGATTCTATTTTTGGACTTTGAATTGTATGCTCCTGACCGATTAATGAGACAGTTTGGCTTTGACTACCAGCACATTCCCGATCCTGTTGTGCCCTTAGACCCAGAATCCCCTAGTTGGATGACATTTCTATAGGAAAGTATTGCTATTTGGAATTCCAGAATAGATGGTGCCGAACGAGCATGTGAGCCCCCGACACCATTGTGCGAGTACGAGTATTGGTTTTGCAAATTACTCGCCATTATATTCTAAAAGAGTCGGCAAGAAAGTTGATTGCGTACATTCCCCGTGCACCTCTCGAACGTGATGTGGTAAGTATTGTAATTTCTAAATTTTGATAGTTCAATTTTTAGCTCATATTCGTTGATACATTGTTATGACTTATGGTTTAGGTAAGCGGAATATACAGCGCTTTGGATGTGGTCGACGAAATAGAAGATAGTCGTATGGAGTCGGATAAGGTGAAAAGCAAGTGCATCGACCTACGACATATACTTCACATGATTTTGGGTCAGAACAAGCTAAGAAGGCCGGCCAAACCACTGTGTATTAAAGAAGAACGACCACGTTCTACGAAAAAGACACATACTACACTGGTGGGTGGATAAACTCGATGGAGGGAGGCACATATGGAGGGGGAGGGTTCACAGCAAGCCGCCGGGGAAACGCAAGCTCAATGGCCCACTTGGCCCGAAGTAGAACAACAATACGCCGGCAGAGAAACTCAAGCTCAATGGCCCGTTTGGCACGAAGGAGAACAACACTTCGGATATATTGGACAATCCACACACGAGCAGACGGAAGAGCGGCCACAGTGGGAAATACAACAAGAAGAACTAATTTTCGAGCCGAGTCAACAATAAGAAATACCACTTCCAACATCTTCTCCTACATTTGAAGAAGGCCAACGATCGGCTCCTATCATGTATAGAAGGAAGAATAAGAAGAGAGACACACATATTGAGCTTAGACGGATTCGAGATTGAGGTGTATTGTTGTTTGGCCGACATATGTTGTTGTTTTCGTTTGGTCGGAAAGGATAATGTGGATGTATATGTCGTTGGTTCGTTGTATATATTGTTGGACCTACTTTCAGTAATTTTCAATTGCGCTTTGGTTGTTTTGTTTTGTTGTTGACGATGTTTAGTATTGGTGTTGATATTCTATTGCATTTTGCATGCTACCTATGTTGTTGTTCATAGTTTTGCTGTGTATTGTGGGGTGGAATGTGTTGCAGTAGCTCTCTGTCTTTGATAGAGAGCTATTACTGCTTGCGCAATTGTGGAATGCACAAACAGTATTTAGCAATAAAACTTGTGCATTCTCTAAGTGCGCAAGCTATATAGCTAAATAATGTTTGCGCATTCCACAATTGCGCAAGCATTAAATTTTTTTGGGGTGGAATGCGTTGCAGCAGTTCTCTGTTTTGGACAGAGAGCAATTATTGCTTGCGTAATTGTGGAATGCGCAAGCAGTATTTAGCTATATAGCTTGCGCACTTGTGGAATGCACAAGCTATATTGCTGAATACTGCTTGCGCATTCCACAATTGAGAAAGCAGTAATTGCTCTCTATCCAAGACAGAAAGCTACTGCGACACATTCCACCCCACAAACATTCCAACATTCACTTCAATCAACAATAAATATAGCAACATATGCATAGACATCAAGGTTTGCAATTAAAAATTAACAGGGGAAGTAAAAAAACAAACATATGCAATAGCAAGTTAACACACTTCTTCCATGACAAATACGTAAAAATATTGAATAACATAGACGTACAACAACTCATACAATCCAACACGAACAAGTTTTTTTCTTATGGCCAATAGAACCACATTTTCTACATCTGTCATGGCCAGATGAAGATGGGGGATCCATGAAACCTTTGATTCGAGTATACCGCGGACGTCCTGAATTTCTACGCACTGGCGGTGGTTGTATGATTAGACCATCGTAGACATCCCAATGTCGACTATCTGGTACATGGTGGAATTAAGGAGCATAAGCTACGGTATACGTAGTCGTCGTTTACCACGTGGGGATTAAGTCAAAATATGCTCTATTAGCACCACCCGAACCACGTGAACAAGCTGCTAATACATGGGAGCACGAAAATTGAACTAACGCTGGCATGTTGCACGAACATTTGGCAACATTATCTTCGATATTCACCGTATAATCAAACATATGCACATCTTTCACCTACCATTCAATGAAGCTATATATCTCTATAGACATGAGCCTCGATTCTTCCATTCTTCTCCGTGCTAATGCTTCCTACCTAGGTGCGAGCTACGACACTCTTCTTCTTGAGTTCGACGTTCGACAAATTAATGGTTCAATCGATGAAAAGTACGTGCAACCAATGATCTAACAGGTAAATTCCTAGTTCCTTTTAGCACAGCGTTAAAGCTTTCGGAAACATTAATCGTCATCATATTGAATATTACTCCGCCGTCGTGACAAAGAGTCCAACTTGATTCCTGGTTTTTCAAACTTCTTTCAATCCACGCATCGACATCTCGATTTACATCCTTCAACAAATTTTGTAGCTCATCCGTACCAAACCATGCTTTCTTGAAATTTTCTTTAATACGACGAATACAAAAGCGATGATGATGTTTAATTAGCTAAGCTTCTCTAAGCACACATGGAATTCCTTTCATACGATCCGAGGTAAAGGTAACACATCTGGTATGTAAGGATGGAATATAATTCCATACGCAACGAATAAACCAATTCCACATTTGCCACGACTCTGTTTGTACAATAGCAAAGGCTAACGGAAATAGACCTTGGTTTGCGTCTACCCCAATAGCTACTAGTAATGTACACAAATACTTCCGGTATAAATGAGTGGCATCAATAGACAGTATATGTCGATAGTGGTTGAAACAAAGAATAGAAGGTCTGAAAGCCCAGAAAGCACCATCAAAAACACCACGACTATAAATAACATCATATACGGTTCCTGGGTTGGTACGTTGTAGGGCTCTTAGATATTTTGGCAATTCCGCGTATGACGATTCCTAATCTCCATAAATTATTGCAACAGCTTTCTGTAGTCCGTGCCAGGCTCGAGAATAACTCACTTTAATATGAAACATATTGGACATTGTCTCTTGAATAGTTCTTGCAGTCATGTTTGTTTCAGCTTTAATCAACGGAAGTATTTTGCTGCATATAAATTTTGCAATTGCCTGTCGATGGTTTGAGTTGATTGTTGCATTTAAACAAGTGTGGTCGCTGCCATATGTAGTTATCTTACACCAATTTGAATTTTTTCTAACCGAAAGGCTTGCATGCACTCGCCATGTACATGTTTCATCCACATCACAACGGACTGTGTACTGATTCACATAGGATTTCAAAACTTGAAATGAAACTGAACATTTAATCGCCCATTCACATAACTATTCAACAAGCTTCTTCTTACTTTCAAAAATTAACCCAACTCATGGTCCTTTCTTAGCACATTCTTTTCCAAACACTTCCACGTCTAGTTGACAATTTTCCATTATCGATTTCACCATCATTGATGCCGTGCATAAATCATCAGTTAGAGCCTCTTCGTATGTGATTTGTTCTTCCTCCACATTTACATCATCAGCCTCCTCAATGCCTGGATATATGATTGCATAATTGTTAACTTCCATTTGGTGGATCCAAGTTCTATCCTCATCATTCGTACAAGCTACTTCCATGCTATCCAATTGCCCACCTATCTCGTGTAGAGTATCAACATGATCATCACCGACATTGTCATCACAACCGGTCAATGCTTCTTCGACACTACGAATACAAAAAATAATGGTAAGATATTTTGCATTAAAGTAAGTCAAAATACAAGTGCCAAAGTAAAATAGTACTCACTTTTCGAACGCTTGCGATTGATTTGGATGTATAGAGTTATGCATCATATTTTGTTCCTGACTAGAAGAGACTCCAACCATTCTGCTGTACCTGTGAAGTAAGTTTGTAAACTCTCCACCTTGATGGCTTGAAAGATATGAAGGATACGTTGACCATTATGTTTTTTGTAACTGTGTGGTAGATACATACTCATCCATAGAAATTACTGTCGGTTTTGTTTCGACCACATTATCATAATCCACTTTCGTAACATATATTTCTATCACTCTCATTCCAACCGAAAAGGTAGAGTTCAAATCATCGTCGTCTTCCAAAGCAATAGCGGATGCACCATCATCCCACCCATTCACCGCTAATTTTAAATCATATATCACAGGATTTACTTTTGTCACTTCAAATGCCCTTTGTTTAGGCTCTTCATAACTACAATGATTTTTTATTATCGATCCTTTTCGCTTTCTGCCAACATATCTTGGTTTACCTTCATCTTCAACCAACATTTCCCCATCAAAGTAAAATATAGTTGAAACCTTTGACATTATCTACAAATACAGTTGCAATACCACATTCACAATCTTGATTTTGTGACATAATTCTAATCATAAAAAATGTGGAATTAATACCTTCTTTTCCCAAGTAGATTTTGCTACCGTAGGCAATCTTCAACCAAAAGGAGTCAAATCAATCTTTAAGAAAAATCAAACAAGCAAATCAATATAATAACGTAACCAACATAACTCAAGAACAAAATCAACAATACCAAATGTACTTCAGTAACATATTCAACTGCTTAGCTAGCACACAATACGGGTTAAAACAAAAACAAACATTTTCAGAACATCATATTAAAAATGCTACATTTCAACATTAGAACCAAATATGACAACGTTAACCTAGTCCCAAACATCTACCAAAATCTTGGCCTCCCATTGCTTTACCTTATTTCTTCATTCACTTTTTTCAGATGATTGATTTCGGCTTGCAATTCGTAGGCATACTCGAGTCCCCTTTCGCACAGTGGTTGATCAATCCATTTAAAATAATTACAACAATCCACTTCACGAATATTCACTCAGTGTTCGTTGTACGAACTACAACCAAAAAATATTTTCCCAGCATTCTTTTCCTTTCCACAAACGACCACTACACACATATCTCCACAGTAACAATTTGGATATGGTCGTTGTCCCCGTGGCATGGATGGACCAACAGGATGTACGGGCGTCAGCATATTTCCGTCAACGCTAATTTGATGACCGGGTTTTTCGGTAGAAACAACTTCACGTAAACGAGCGTGTAAGGTTGATGGTCCAGAATGGAATTTACACGGTATTGTTTCGAATTGTGTAACAACCCAAAATTTGAGCTATAATAATTAATTAACGAATTAAATAAACAATAAAATAAGTTTGTGAAATTTTCAGAATCAAGCTACGGGAGTTGCACCATTTGGTTCGTGGCGATTTTCTGATCAATTTCCATATATAACTTGTTGAAATCCGAGCTAGTATGGAGAAGTTACGAGTGAAACAGGAAATCAGAATTAAATAAACAAGAACGGAAAAAAAATTAGACCCCATAGAGGTCGAACCTTGTATTGGTCAGGTCGACCTATAGGTCGACCCCCGATATACGTAGGTCGACTCACCATTTTTCATGGATGCTATTTCGTCCAGGTACGAGCTGAAGACCCTATAATCCGATTTTCGTGAAATCCTGTGTGTTCGAGCTTGCATCCAACGGTTCCTAGTAAGCCTATGACATGGTTGCATCAGATTTAATCTTCAAATCCAACGGCCTAAGATTCCTAAACCACACTATAAATAGAACCCTAGGCCTAGCTATTTTTCTCATTCAGTTTTTCTCCTAATTGGGTTCATTGCTTGAGGCTAGATCCTAAATAGAAAAATTTTCTGGGGAGGAAATCATTTTAATAAAATTATTCTACGCCCTAAAAGTGGATCCAGGAAGGCCAAGGACTAGAGCTAAGGACCACAAGTGAGTGTTTTGTGATTATTTTAGATTTGTAAGTGTTTAACGACAAATTTTCTATCGATTAGAAAACCGCCGATAAATTTTGAAATAAATTTACCGCAAGCGCACGGCGTACAATTCTAGTACGTGGCGAGTACGGGTCTATCCGTAGGGAATTTTTAAGATTTTAAAATTTTCAATTCAATCAAATTAGACCAAAATGAGAGGAAATTGTTAACTACAAAAAAGAAGCTAAAGCTATAATTTAAATGTGATTTAAAAACTATTGGACTAGAGAGCAATTTAGGGATAATTCCACTCTCATATTTTTGTAAAGCAACAAACAATAATTTATGATCTCTGGCTTTGATATTAAGTGAAATAATTGTTGTATTTATTATAAGTATTGTTTGTTTATGTTATTAATTAACATAACTCAAACCATCAAACTATAATACAACAAATATACCACTTAGAAATTCACATGAAAATGAAGCCAAAGAAAAAGCTATTTTAAGTATGATCTATTTACTATTGTAACTAGTAATATAGATCATCAAATTTCATTTTTACTTTCATTTCAAAATCAAAAATTAATTAGAAAATGATTGTGAGGAATGTGGAATATGGATCTTAAGGCTAGGAATAACACTAGAGGGGGGATGATAGTGTTTTTAAGAAATTACTAAATCTTTTTGAGTTTATCTTAATTTGAACACAAATGTATGCAATATTTAGACACAGATATAATCACAGAAACAAACACAGATGCAGAAATAAAGTAAATGCAGTAAATGAAAGAACACACCGGATTTTATACTGGTTCGAGGTTACCCTACATCCAGTCCCGCTCAACTAAGTACAGATTTCCTTTCAAAAGAAATTCAACAATTACAACCCTCGGTTTCAAGGCTACGAGGTACACCCTCCAGAATCACAATCCTCTGGGTAGAGATACTTGATTTCCGGGGCAACAAGTTCACCCAATTGATTTCCTAGGCTACAATCACACCTTTTCTCGCTTGATTGATTTCCAAGGCTACAATCACACTTTTTCTCGCTAGATAGATTACAAAGAAGCCTATAACTCTGTATAGCACTTGGATCTTATTGAGATAGTGATAGAGAATCAAACCAGAGATGATCTAGTTAGATTCAATGTTGATTTCGGTAGAGTAATGATAGGATTTTGAATAAGAAAATGTGGAAGAAGAGAAGTGAAAAACCAGAAAATCTGATATAAAATTCGTTGAAACTAACCCCTATTTATAGAAGAACAACAGTCATGTCCATTCGTGAAAGGTTATGGTGAATAGACACTTCTTTTGAAATTCAAATTTTTGAATCTAACTGACACTATGTCGACATGGGGTACTAGGGCATGTCGACATCCTAAAGGAAATCTTGATGTTTTGTTTTTCTTTGAAAATAACCTTTATCTTATATTAAAACTATTTTAAACTTTATAAATATACTTAACTATAGATAAAATACATAGATGAATATAAAGAATAATATATATAAAATTTTACTATAATTTTATATTTAAATCTAAGTATAAATATATTACAATTAAAAGATAGTATTTAAAAAAACCGAAGTTTAAAAACCAGAATATTTAAGGCTAAAACATCTTTTTGAAAATCATTTGAAAAGATAATTTTTAAGGCTAAAATATTTTGAAAAACAATTTTGAAAATCATTCTGAAGTAGTTTTGAAAATCATTTTGAAGTAGTTTTGCAAGTTTCTTCCTGCAGAATATCTCATCATGTCAGGACTCGAGAACTTGTACAAAACCAGGATGTTCGTGGGTTTGTAAGCCACTTGTCGTGGGTTTGTAAGCCACTTGTCTGGGTTTGTAAGCCACTAAAAAGGTAGAAATGGGTTCCATCCCAAAAGAAAAATGGAGTGAAGATTTCAGTGCTATTGTGAAGTTTTAACATAATTCTAGACTCAATACTTATCTTGAAATCTTGAACTCTTGATACTCATGAGTCTTCAATCTTGATATCTTGAATCTCTATACTGTACAGTCTTCATTCTTGGTACCTCATGGTTAAATCCTGCATATACATATATATCTAAACTATAATGTTAGTATTTATATTTTATAATCTTATTCTAAGGTTGTTGTCATCAAAACCATCAACTCATGGACTAATAATCTCCCCCCTTTTGATGATGACAACCATTGTTTATAAAATATTACTTCTATCCTAATAACTCCCCCTAAATCTAATAACTCCCCCTTAATCTATGTCTAACTCTTCTATTTTATATTTCTCCCCATTTGTCATCAACAAAAACAAACTCTAAACTATATAACTCCAAACTATATAGTTTTTACTCTAATATTCTATATGATGATAGTGTTATCATCAATACTTACTTGTAAACCTAAAACTTAGTCCTAAATTACAAACTCTTCTAACTAAGAATCTATATAATAATACTTTTAATAGAACATATATAAGAACACACATTATTTATTAATTATATATTTGTTTATATTTACATTTTTCGTAGAGATCGAAAAAAAAACAACAAATAGAAAAGAAAGAGAAGAAACTAATGTGTGTGTTTGAACATAGGAGATCTATGAACCGAACAATTTGGATAGTGGAAACAAAAATTTCCACGTTGTTCGACAAGATTTCCATCTTTGTCAAAGCACACTTCGCCAACGCAAACGACTTTGTCGTTGTCTTCCGCATGCTCTTCTTCCATTGGTTCTTCTTCTTCTTCTTCACTTTCCTCTTGTTCATGATCTTCTGAAGAGTCCTCGTTAATTAAGATTGGTTTAGCATGATTATCCATAAGAAATTTTTCAAAATTCCTAAGGATTTTGCCTTGCCTCTCTTGTTCTTTGGCCATTCGAAGTTGCATCACTTGAATTTCAGTCATTAACTGATGGGTATCTTTCAGAGAATCCTCTATTTTCGTAACACGAGCGAGCGTTGATTGTTAAAACGGACCAGAAGTAGGCGATGGGAACAAAAAGGTTAATTTTAAGTTTGATTTGGAAGAGGGGGCCATTGATAAATTGATCTCAGAAGGAAGAATAGAAAGAGAACAGAGAGAATGAAGAAAATTTTGAAATAGGAGAAATTTATAACCACTTATTTGAATTTTGGTGGGAAAAAATTTAAAATTAAAAAAACGTTATATGTCGACATGGGTCTAGGGGGGATGTCGACATGGTTCTTGAATTTCTGCCTATTTAATTTATTTTGAATTAATTTTTAATTACACTTGTTATTTATATTTTATATTTCAATTAATGAACAAATACCTAATTCTCTTCTTAATTTAGTGTTATCCCGCCTTTTGGCAAGGCCGTGACACCAAAAAGTTGACTAGAAATCAATGACAGTCCATCCTGTAGGACGGTTACATCACAAGTTCACCATGGATATCGATGAATTTTGTCCGAGTCCGGATCAGGCTACAATTGATAAGACATGACAAGTAAAGCCATGCAAACCAACGTTCCAAGTTTCAAGTCAATCCGAGTTCGTATGCTCAAGATATAGTCGATACAAGATAAGGAAATGAGCCTCAGTTCGAATCCATAGGCCGAGGCTCAGTTCGAATCCATAGGCCGAGGCTCAGTTCGAATCCATAGGCCGAGGCTCAGGCGAATCCATAGGGCGAAGAACGTCAACTTGAATCGATCATAACTTGAGATCTACAAGTCCAAATGCCATGAAATTTTCACAGAAGCTTAAGCACATGATGAAGAATGTCCACCCCAAATTTCAGCTCGATTGGACTCTTTTTTGATCGATTCGAACCAAGGGTCGAATCGATCCCAAAGTGGGCCCGGATCTCCAGATTTCGGCCATGTGGGCCCCCTCACGTACCAGAACTGGTCTCCCTTCAATTTAGGCGAAATATCAGCCTCCTACACCTATAAATAGAGCCCTTGGTCATTCAGAAAAGGGGTCGGATAATTCTAGGAGCTAAAGAGCACCCACACGCTGCCAGATTTACTCAGAATCACCACTGCTTCCTTAGATTCAGATTGTAATCATATAATCAGTTGTACTACATCAGAAGAAATTGTAATCATCAAGTGAACATCAATAAAATCATCAACTTCAGAGTGGACGTAGGCAAGATCGCCGAACCACTATAAATCTCGTGTTTATGTTCATTATTTCTGAATTGTGATACTCTGTTTGCTTAGATTTGAGATTTGTGTGTGAATATTGTTGATTTATATTCATACACTGGTGCTTTCACAACATTCGGGGTTTGTGACCAATTTTGGCACAAACACTTTGTAAATGTAGATTCATTTAAGGGTTTTGTTAAGATATCAGCAATTTGATTTTCAGAATTGATATAGTCGAGAGTAATTACTTCTCTACTTATATTATCTCTGAGAAAATGGTGTCTGATATCAATATGTTTAGTTCGAGCATGTTGAGTAGTATTTTTGGATAAATTTATTGCACTAGTATTATCACAATAAATTGGTGATTTTGAGATATTTAAACCAAAATCTTTTAAAGTTTGTTGCATATATATTACTTGAGAACAAGCCAAAGCAGCAGAAATATACTCTGCTTCAGTTGTTGATAGAGAAACCGTGTTTTGCTTTTTACTAAACCAGGAAATCAGAGAATGCCCTAAAAAGTGACAAGTTCCACTTGTACTTTTTCGGTCTGATTTACAACCAACATAATCAGCGTCACAGTAAGATATTAAATCGAACGAATCATTTTTAGGATAAAATAAGTCATAATCAAAGGTGTGTTTAACATATCTTATAATACGTTTTACAGCTTTTAAGTGAGTTTCTTTAGGTTGGGATTGATACCTTGCACAAAGACAGACACTATGCATGATATCAGGTCTACTCGCAGTGATATGGAGTAGTGATCCGATCATTCCTCTATATAATTTTTGATTTACATCTTTCGAGAGATCTTCTTTACTAAGGTACTCATTGGTTGCCATGGGAGTGGGTTTTCCACTCGCAGTAGTCAAACCAAATTTACTAACTAGGTCTTTAGCATATTTTTCTTAACTAATAAAGATACCATTATCTAATTGTTTTATTTGTAATCCTAAAAAGAAGTTTAATTCACCCATATGACTCATCTCAAACTCTTTTGTCATTATTTCAGTGAATTCTTTATTCATTTCAAAATTAGTTGATCCAAAAATGATATCATCAACGTAGACTTGTACTAGTTGAATATCATTTTTATTTCTTTTAATAAAAAGAGTATTATCTACTTTACCTATTTCAAAATTTGATTGTAACAAGTAAGATCATAGTCTATCATACCACGCTCTAGGAGCTTGCTTTAGACCATATAGAGCTTTCTTAAATTTATAAACATGATTTGGAAATTTATCATTTTCAAAAAGTGGTGGTTGTTTAACAAATACTTCTTCTTTTACAAAACCATTTAAAAATGCACTTTTAACATCCATTTGAAATAATTTGAAATTATTATGATTTGCGAAAGCAAGTAGAATCCTATTAGCTTCTAGTCTTGCTACGGGGGCAAAGGTTTCATCAAAATCTATTCCTTCTTCTTGACAATAACCTTGAGCGACTAACCGGGCTTTATTTCTAACAACCTCTCCTTGTTCATTCATTTTATTTTTATAAACCCATTTAGTTCCAATTATTGTTTTATTTTCAGGTCTAGGAACAAGTTCCCAAACATCATTTCTAGTGAATTGATTTAATTCTTCTTGCAGAGCTAAAATCCATGAATCATCAATTGATGCTTCTTCTGGATTTTTGGGTTCAATAGTTGATATAAAAGCTAAATTACACGTTTGACTTAGTTGGTTTCTAGTTTTAACAACAGATTGCATATTTCCAAGTATATCTTCCATAGGATGATCTTTTAAAAGTTTAATCCTTTTATTAGGATGATTTAATTCATTATTAGTTTTAGTTGACTCTTGGTTTTGAGTGATTAAATCCTCTTCATCATTTATTTCTTTAAAATTTTTGAAATTTTCATCAAATGAAACATGCATTGTTTCTTCGATGGTATTAGTTCTTAAATTAAATACTTTGTATGCTTTACTTCTATTAGAGTATCCGATAAAGATACCTTTGTCGGATTTAGGATCAAATTTATCTAAGTTATCTTTTGTATTTAAAATAAAACATTTACTTCCAAAAATTCTGAAATAAGATACCTTAGGTTTCTTTGAGAAAATAAGTTCATAAGATGTCTTATCAGTTAAAGGTCTAATTAAAATTCTATTTAAAATATAACAGGCGGTAGCAACTACTTCTACCCAAAAGTACTTTGGTAAATTACTATCAGAAAGCATAGTTCTCGCATACTCTTGAATCGTCCTATTTTTACGTTCTACTACTCCGTTTTGTTGTGGAGTTCTTGGAAATGAAAAATTGTAAATTATTCCCTTTTTATTGCAGAATTCTTCAAACTTTTCATTTTCCAATTCACCACCATGATCACTACAGATAGTTATAATTTTTTGAGAAAATTGATTTTGAACCCTTTTTGAAAAATTCATAAAACATTCAAAAGTATCACTTTTATGTTTCAAAAATATTGTCCATGTAAATCTAGAATAATCATCTACAAATACAAAAACATATTTACTGTGATTTAATGACTGAATTTAAGATGGACCAAATAAATCAAGATGAAGTAATTCAAGAGGTTTTGACGTTGAAGTCAAATCTTTTAATTTAAAGGAACTTTTTCTAAGTTCCTAGTTGACACGCATCACATATACTATCTACTTTAAAATTCATTTTAGGGAGGCCTCTTACTAGATCATGTTTTGGCAGTCTAGATAAGAGTTTGAAATTCAAATGCCCAAATCTCTTATGCCAAATCCAAAGGTTACTTGCATTTGCCAAAAGACACAAGTTATCATTTGAAATTTTCATTCTAAGAATATAAATATTCTTTTTCCTAATTCCCTCAAATATTATGGTTGAATTATTATCTTCAATGCGACACTTATCTTTTTCAAATTTAATTTTATATCCTTTATCGCAATTGACTTATACTTAGCAAATTGTGTTTCAGATTCTTAACTAGCAAAACATTAGTAATAATAGGAGTTTCAGAGTTACCGACTTTGCCGATGCCGATCACATAACCTTTTGAATTGTCTCCAAAGTTTACCAGTCCTCCGTTTTTGTATATTATATCATTCAGCATATCTGGATTCCCAGTCATGTGTCTAGAACATCCACTATCGAGTATCCATTTGTTCTTTTTGATCTGCACAGTTTGTTTGTTCTGGATTGATTCCTCAACTCCCATAAAGCATGATTCCTGCACATCAAACAATCTTAGTAGACAACTTGTATTTGAGTATTGATTATATGCATACTCAAGAGACAATAATGATCTAAATATTTCTAAACATGGATTAACAAATTTCTTCAACATAGCCATTTTTTTGAAAAAAAAACTTTTTCAAAAATCAGATTATGAAACTTTTGAAAACCTTGCTCTGATACCAAATGTGAGGAATGTGGAATATGGATCTTAAGGCTAGGAATAACACTAGAGGGGGTGAATAGTGTTTTTAATAAATTACTAAATCTTTTTGAGTTTATGTTAATTTGAACACAAATGTATGCAATATTCAGACACAGATATAATCACAGAAACAAACACAGATGTAGAAATAAAGTAAATGCAGTAAAGGAAAGAACACACTAGATTTTATACTGGTTCGGGGTTACCCTACATCCAGTCCCGGACAACTAAGTACGGATTTCCTTTCAAAAGCAATTCAACAATTACAACCCTCGGTTTCAAGGCTATGAGGTACACCCTCCAGAATCACAGTCCTCTGGGTAGAGATACTTGATTTCCGGGGCAACAAGTTCACCCAATTGATTTTCAAGGCTACAATCACACCTTTTCTCGCTTGATTGATTTCCAAGGCTACAATCACACCTTTTCTCGCTAGATAGATTACAAAGAAGCCTATAACTCTAAATAGCACTTGGATCTTATTAAGATAGTGATAGAGAACCAAACCAGAGATGATCTAGTTAGATTCAATGTTGATTTCGGCAAAGTAATGATAAGATTTTGAATAAGAAAATGTGGAAGAAGAAGAGAAGTGAAAAACCAGAAAATCTGATATAAAATTCGTTGAAACTAACCCCTATTTGTAGCAGAACAACAGTCATGTCCATTCGTGAAAGGTTATGGCGAATAGAAACTTCTTTTGAAATTCAAAATTTTGAATCTAACTGACACTATGTCGACATGGGGTACTGGGGCATGTCGACATCCCAAAAGAAATTTTGATGTTTTGTTTTTCTTTGAAAATAACCTTTATCTTATATTAAAACTATTTTAAACTTTATAAATATACTTGACTATAGATAAAATACATAGATGAATATAAAGAATAATATATATAAAATTTTACTATAATTTTATATTTAAATCTAAGTATAAATATATTACAATTAAAAGATAGTATTTAAAAAAACCGAAGTTTAAAAACCAGAATATTTAAGGCTAAAACATCTTTTTGAAAATCATTTGAAAAGATAATTTTTAAGGCTAAAATATTTTGAAAAACAATTTTGAAAATCATTCTGAAGTAGTTTTGAAAATCATTTTGAAGTAGTTTTGCAAGCTTCTTCCTGCAGAATATCTCATCATGTCAGGACTCGAGAACTTGTACAAAACCAGGATGTTCGTGGGTTTGTAAGCCACTTGTCGTGGGTTTGTAAGCCACTAAAAAGGTAGAAATGGGTTCCATCCCAAAAGAAAAATGGAGTGAAGATTTCAGTGCTATTGTGAAGTTTTAACATAATTCTAGACTCAATACTTATCTTGTAATCTTGAACTCTTGATTATCTTGATAATCATGAGTCTTCAATCTTGATATATGGAATCTCTATACTGTACTGTCTTCATTCTTGGTACCTGCATGGTTAAATCCTGCATATACATATATATCTAAACTATAATGTTAGTATTTATATTTTATAATCTTATTCTAAGGTTGTTGTCATCAAAACCATCAACTCATGGACTAACAATGATGATGTAAATTGCGTTTATGTTGAATAAGAATAGCTCATTTGCAAAAGCAATATAAGCTATCAAACCCACTTGTATAAACTTACATCAAAATTCACTTTCATGAAGCATAAACAAATAGATCATAAATCATAAAAAATGTTGAAATTACATAAAGTTAGAGAGCTTCATTACTCCTAAATTGAAGGGGTTTAGCTACTCATTTGTGTTATCAAATCAACACTTGTAAATTTCAACATTAAAAAGCAAAGAAATTAAAACTAAGCAAAGGAAGAAAGAGAGGTTAACTACTAACTATTTGCATAAAAGTTAAAGCTACACTACTTGCATAAATGTAAATCTATGCTATGAACATTAAAAGAAAGAGAGCATAGAAATAAACATTAACATAAAAGCAAAGAAAAGCATGTAGAAAAGAAAAGAGGAAGAGGCTTGGAAGCCATTTTTATTTCATGAAACATTGTCATTACAACTTGCTCTTTTAATTTCCTAACTAATGTGAAAAAGTAGAAGATATTTACATGTACATATGAGGGCTATTTATACATTCATAAAACCCTAATTCCATTTTTAGGGAGCTTCCTAAAATACCCTTTAGGAAGTGTGGCCACCAAGTAACCATTAGCCACTAATTAATCCATCATTTGATGTGCATGAAGCTTTAACTTCTACTTAGTTGTCCATTAGCTCCTAATTGTACATTTAAGTAAGTGGGTGGGGTCCTCCATGATCTTGAACTTGAATTATTTCCTTTTCATTCCTTTGTATTTCCTTGTGCATGCATATATCATCATGAATCCTACTTCCATATGCATAAAAATATCCTATAAAAATCATAAAAATTGTCCAAGTAAAAACTCTTAAATTGACACATGCACAAAAATGACCATTTTGCCTCTGAATGAAGATGAAAATAGGATGATTTGAAAATAATTGAATTTTGTTTTTAACATGTTAAAATGCCCAATATGATGTTTATTTAAATAAAAAGAGATAAAATATGGATGTAAATATATGCACATTTACATGCAAATCAAATACCCCCACACTTATCTCTTTATTCGTCCTCGAATAAAATAAAACTAAGATAAATCCATTTTTGTAGGAAGCACGATTGCATTGAGCATATGAAACAAGCCGTTAAACCTCTGCGTGTCCCCAGTAGGACGAGTGTTGTCTCGTGAGGGTTTTCAGCGGATACTACCCATAAAATCCAAATGCAAAGTGAAAATATTTACAAAGTGCAAGATTTAATTACAATGGGATGAATGCAAGTTTTTAAAAATATTTACAAATGAAGCATTCACTTTCAATTCGACACTCATAAGTTAAATATAAGTTTTGATCATTATCTTGAAAATTTAAGTCATTTACTCGTCAAAACTTCCAATAAAAACGAAGTATCGTAACAAATAGACTATAGTTTAACTCGTAGTTTCGGTTGATAACATAGTGCAACTATGAAATAGATCCTTAGTTGATTAGCAAAGTTTATCAAAGTGGTATTTTCATTTCTTTTCAATAACAATTAAAATCAAATAAGTAAAAATAGTGCTCGGATTTCAATTGCTTACTCTCTCTTATTTGAAAATTTCATTGATATTAACAATATTTACATATGCCAAACTCAAGTAATTTTATTGATATATTACCCATGCACTGCCTTGCGAACCGATGTGAGGGGAATACAGAGTGTGGCTAGTGAACACACAAGTATGAACACTTATCGACTGTAGGCATTATTAAAAAGAATTTTGATATACATACACCTAACTCAAATAAACTGAGGCCAGATATACCGATCGTGCACTGCCTTTTGGGCTTACGTGAGAAGGGTACAGAGCATGGCGAGTGAACACATGACTCTAGGTGTTAAATATATATATATATATACAAATGTCTATTTTTAGAAAGAGAGAGTTTTGCAAAATCATCTTAGCACCATTTAACTTAGAAGATAAAAATGTTATATCCTTTACTTTAAATTTACCACTTTTTTAAACAAAGATTTTCAATTAGAACATACTTCATAATTAACACATATGAACCTATATACTAGTTAAACCATTTTTATTTGTAATCAAACTTCACTTTTATTTTTGTTAAGACAAATAAATTGTCAAAAATTTCAATTTATTAACCAAAACTTATACTTATCCTATAGTTTGATTTTTTTGATATTTTTAGATAAAGGAAATGAAAATTCAAAAATGCCATGAAACTTTAAAAAAATGAAAATGAGACCCCCCCACACTTAATTTTGACTGTGTCCCCACAGTCAATGCATGATATAATGAGTGTAACAGGGATAAATATGTACATTTTTACAAAAGAGGGTTAACATTCTTACTAGACGTAGCTTGGCTCATGAAGAATCATGAGCTCCTTCTCTTGGTTACCGGGAAATTCTAAGAAAGGTTTTAAACGATGACCGTTGACTTTGAAAATCGATCCATCCCTGGGGTTTTCTATTTCTATGGCACCATGTGGAAAAACAGCTTGTACCACAAATGGTCCGGTCCATCTTGATTTAAGTTTCCCAGGGAATAAATGAAGTCTTGAGTCATATAAAAGAACTTTATGGTTAGGCAAAAACGTTTTCCTTAGGATTGACTTATCATGAAAAACTTTGGTTCTTTCTTTGTAAATTTTCTCGTTTTCATACGCGTCGTCCTACGTTCTTCTAGTTCGTTGAGTTGTACTTTTCGGTTTTTGCCAGCTTTCTCAAGATAAAAGTTAAGTTCTTTATTGCCCACAATGCTTTGTGTTCAATTTCAACGGGTAAATGGCAAGCTTTACCATAAACTAAACGAAGTGGGGACATCCCAAGGTTAGTTTTAAAAGCAGTACGGTAAGCCCAAAGTGTGTCGGTTAATTTTTGAGACCAATCTTTTCGATTTTTATTGATAGTTTTCTCCAAGATTTATTTTATTTGTCGATTTGAAACTTCAACTTGGACACAAGTCTGAGGATGATACGGAGTGGATAACTTGTGGGTTACCGAGTATTTTTTCATTAAAGTTTCAAAAGAACGGTTGCAAAAATGGGTTTCGTTATCACTGATTATTATGCGAGGTGCACCGAACCTCGAAAAGATGTTTTCTTTGAGAAATTTCACAACAATTCTATGGTCGTTGGTTTTGCAAGGAACGACTTCGACCCATTTTGAGACGTAATCGATAGCGAGAAGGATATACAAGTTTCCAAAAGAGTTGGGAAAAGGTCCCGTAAAGTCGATACCTCAAACATCAAAGATTTCGATCGTAAGTATGGGGTTTAGAGGCGTCATATCTCATTGAGAAATTCGTCCAAGCATTTGACATTGATCGCAAGTTTTACAAA
The DNA here is from genome assembly GCA_030737815.1 of Allium fistulosum. Classification (NCBI taxonomy): domain Eukaryota; kingdom Viridiplantae; phylum Streptophyta; class Magnoliopsida; order Asparagales; family Amaryllidaceae; genus Allium; species Allium fistulosum. The sequence continues at coordinate 1,306,766,503 of CM060904.1, read as the reverse complement.
ATTCAAACGAGTCTTTGAAAAGAGAAGGCTAATAGAAACCACACTGTAGCACCTTTTCCGCAGTTTTTCGAGGACTGAAATGTCCACCGCACGCTTGATCGTGGCAAAATGAAAGAACACTCTTGATCTCATTATCCGGAATGCAACGTCGGATGATTTGGTCGAGACAATATTTTAAAAAGTATGGATCGTCCCAATAGAAATATTTCACTTGGGACATGAATTTTCATTTGTCCTGTTTGGACCAAGATGAGGGAGTTTCTTTAGCGACTAAGTAGTTCACTATATCATTGTACCATGGATCGATGGAAATTGAAAGGAGTTGTTCATCGGGGAAGTTTTCATTGATTGGCAAAGAAGATGGTGCGTTCGGAAGACGAGACAAGTGATCGGCTATGACGTTATCGGATCCTTTTTTGTCTTTAATTGTAAGGTCAAATTCTTGAAGTAAAAGGATCCAACGAATCAAACGGGATTTAGCATCCTTTTTAGCGAAGAGATATCGAAGCGCAGAGTGGTCCGTGTACACAGTAATGTGTGAACCTATCTAGTATTGTTAGAATTTTTCGAGAGCAAAAACGACAGCTAGAACTCTTTTTTGGTTGTTGTGTAGTTGAGTTGAGCGTCGTTCAAAGTCATACTCGCGTAGTAAATGACGTGAAGGATCTTGTTGATGCGTTGTCCTAAGACAGCACCAACTACAAAGTTCGAAGCATCACACATTATTTCGAAAGGAAGATCCCAATTGGGTGCGCAAATGATTGGAGTAGAAATGAGTTCATTTTTGAGACGTTCAAAAGAGGAGATACACTCAGAGTGAAATGGAATGTCTTTTCCGAGAAGAGTCGTCAAAGGATGAGCGATTTTACTAAAGTCTTTCACAATGCGTCGGTAAAAGCCAGCGTGTCCTAGAAATGATCGAATGTCCTTAACAGATTTGGGAATGGGTAGATTTGCAATTACATTGATTTTTGCTTTATCTACCTCAATGCCTTTATTTGAGATGATATGTCCAAGGACTATGCCTTGTTTGACCATAAAGTGGCATTTTTCCCAATTCAAAGTCAAATGTTTTTCTTTACATCGATTTAGAACCAACTCGAGATGATGTAAACATTGGGAAAAAGAGTCGCCAAAGATTGAGAAATCGTCCATAAAAACTTCTAGAAAGCGTTCAATCATGTCAAAAAAGATGCCAACCATGCATCGTTGGAAAGTCGCAGGAGCATTACAAAGTCCAAATGGCATACGTCGATAAGCAAAGGTACCGAATGGACGCGTGAAAGTCATTTTCTCTTGATCTTCGAGAGCGATTGGAATTTGGTTATAGCCAGAATAACCATCAAGGAAGCAGTAGAATTCGTGGCCGGCTAAACGTTCGAGCATTTGGTCAATGAAAGGAAGAGGGAAGTGATCTTTACGTGTTGCGGCATTTAGTTTTTGATAGTCAATGCAAACATGCAAACTCGTTTGAGTACAAGTTGTAATAAGTTCGTTTGAATCGTTCTTGTGAACAGTTAGCCCAGACTTTTTCGGTACAACGTGAATTGGGCTAACCCATGAACTATCAGAGATCGGGTAAATGATTCCGTTGTCGAGAAGTTTAAGAACTTCATCACGCACCGTATCTTTCATTTTTGGATCAAGCCTTCATTGCGCGTCACGAACAGGCTTGGCATCGTCGATTAAATGGATGCGATGTTGAACAATAGTATGGCTAATTCCCTTAATATCGGAGATCGACCATCCAATCGCTTCCTTGTTTTTTGAAAGAATAGAGAGAAGAGAAGTTTCTTGATCAAGAGAGAGAGTTGCAGAAATTATGATAAGCAATGTTTCGTTATCACCTAAGTATGCGTACTTAAGGTGATCGGGAAGTGGTCTGAGGTCTACTTCGGGAGTTTTTCGATCAAAGAATTAGGTTGAGATTCGGACTCAACTGGAAGTGATTCAAAAGGAAGAGTGTATCCAATTTCATTGGGAATTTCGTGAAACAATTTTTCGTACTCGGCCTCGCATTCATCGTTAAGATCAAGTGTATCGTTTTCAAAGTTTTTGTGAATGGCACTAACTTCCAGTGTTTAGTTATGAGGTTCGTTCGATTGGCTTTCAAGATTGAAAATGTTGAGATCCAAAGTCATGTTTCCAAAAGAGATTTTCATTGATCCGTTACGACAATTGATTAAGGCATTTGAGGTGGCTAAGAATGGTCGGCCTAAAATCAATGAAATTTGACTCGCGGGATTTGTCATGGGTTGTGTTTCGAGAATGATAAAATCAACGGGGAATATGAATTGCCCTACTCGAATGAGCACGTCCTCGATTTCTCCTACGGGCTTCTTAATCGAGCGATCAACGAATTGAAGCGTAACTTTTGTGGGTTTGAGATCACCTAAGCCTAATTGTTCGTACACGGAGTATGGAATCAAGTTGACACTCGCGCCTAAGTCTATCAAACATTTGTTAATTGTATTATCTCCAATTGTACCCGAAATCGTAGGGCAGCCAGGATCTTTGTATTTAACGGGCATGGATTGGGACAAGACTTCACTCAAACTGGCGGCTAAGAAGACTTTTTTAGGCACTTGAGTGTGTCACTTTTGGGTACACAAGTCCTTAAGAAATTTTGCGTACGTGGGGACTTGCTAAACGATGTCAAGAAGCGGGATGTTAACTTTCACTTGTTTAAAAATTTCCAACATCTTTTCCATTTGGTTTGAGTGTTTCTTTGGTCGAAGACGATGTGGAAATGGGACACGATACTTGGTAGGCGGGTCTACTCGAGTAGAAGAAGAAGTGTTTTGATTGGCATTCGATTCAACGTTTGGATCCACGTTCTGTTCAGATTCGTTCGTCGTTTTAGAAGTGTCGAGAGAGGTTTCCGGTAAATCGTTTGGGTTAACGACTTAATTATCGATTTGTTTACCGGAGCGTAAAGTTGTGATAGCATTCAATTGGGTGATGTTGCTACCTTGAACAACATGGGCTTGATTTGAATTTGCATTTTGATTTCTGGGATTTGGAAGGGACTGGCTTGGGAATGTTCCTCATTCGCGTTCACTTATAGACGTGGCTAATTGACTCATTTGCATTTCAAGTTTTGCAATTGATTGGTTTGTGTTTTGCATATATGAAGTCAATAAATTTTGTAAATTGTCATTTGATTGAAGGCTTTGAGTAGTTGCTTTAGCCAACGTTTCAAGAGTTTTCTCCAGTGAACTTAAATGTTTATCGTCTTGGGGAGGATGAGTAGAATTTGGTTGAAAATTTGATTGTTGCGGTTGATTATGAGACGGGCCCGCAAAGTTTGGTTGGAAATTGTTGGGATGAAAGGGAGGATTCGAAGCATTATTCGGGAATGCTTGAAAATTGGGACGAATCGTATTCATGTTGGGATCGTTTTGGTTCCACGCAAAATTCAGATGATTTCTCCAACCAGGATTGTACGTTGGAGGAAACAGGTCGTTTTTGGCTTTATTGAAAGCATTAATTTGTTCGACAGAATTGGGACACTGATCGGCTATATGATTAGGATCGTTGCATTTATAACACATCAATTGGGAAGCTTGGTTCATTTGATTCGATGAGAAGGCGTTATCGAATTTTTTAATCATTGCGTCGATCTTAGCTTCCAAAGCAAAAGAAGATCCTATCGAGTGTGCACTCGATCGTGAGTAAATTGATTTTTCATTCGAACGTTCCCATTGGGACGACTTTTCGGCGAGGTTTTCAAGAAATTGCCAAGCATCATCGTGATGTTGGGCAAGAAAGTTGCCTTGGCATATTGATTCGAGCATGGTTCATGAGCTGTTTTCGAGTCCATCGTATAATATTTGGCAAATCATCCATTCTTCGAAGTTATGGTGTGGACATTTTATCAAAAGCTCTTTGAATCTTTCAAAATATTTTCTAAATGGTTCTCCCTTGAATTGATGAAAATTTACAATTTCGGTTCGGATTCTACTCGTTTTTTCCAAAGGGTAGAACTTTTTTAAGAAAGCTTTTACGAATTCTTCCCAAGTTTTAATCGAGTTCGATGGTAAGCTGTACAACCATTTTTCATCGTAATCCGTAAGAACGAATGGGATTAATCGAAGTTTGATTCCGTCATCGGAAAGTTGTTGGAGTTTAATGGTTGCGCAAACTTGTTCGAATTTAGTCAAAAAGATGTATGGGTCATCGTGCTCGAAATTGCCAAATTTCGGAAGCGTGACAATATGGTTCGAGTGGATTTCGAAATGGTTACTCATAGGGGTGGGTAACGTGATGCAAGATGGAATAGAAATTCTATAGGGAAAGATTCTATCCATAAGAGTTTGAGGGGTGTTCTCGTTCGCCATTTCGGGAGGACCGTCTATTTGGGTTAAACGATTTGTAGAAGGGTCACGAGTCCAATGATTTGTTGTTGTGTCACGAGTCCAAGTACTCATGCACAAGTGAAAGTCGAGAAGAGAAAGAAGTTAGAATTGAGTTTAGAGAATGAAAGAAGATTTGAAAAATGAAGTGAAAAATTTGTTAGTTTGTTTTTTTGTTTTTTTTACAAGGAAGAAAACTATTTACCAAGTAAAATTTATTTTCAAAAGAGAAGTTTGATTTTTGTTTTGTTTTTTTGGCTTTTCAAATTTTTATATGTTTTTTTTTTCGAATTTTCAAATATTTACCAAAAGGATTTTTGTTTTTTTTTCGAAAATGGAAATTTTATTTTTGAATTTTCAAATATATTTTTTTGTTTTTGAAAAGATTTTGTATTTTTTTTTGACTTTTTGTTTTTGATTGTAAATTTTCAAAGGAATGGATTTAAAAGGAATTTTTTTTGGATAAAAAAAATATTAAGTAAAGTTTACAATTTTTTTGGATTTTGGATTTTTTTGTTTTTTTAAATATGCATGAACTAATGCAACTAAATGAATGCAACGGACTTAATTATAGTTTTCCGTCCTTAGTAGCTCCTAACCTAAAATTGTATAATCACACTTTGTCTTAAATCAACAAAAATATTTCTCAGCCAAGTAACGGGCAGGGGTTATCGGTGCACCACGAATCACCGTAGCAATGCAACCGAAGCTTTAAGTACCTTCAGAGGAACAACCACTATAATATTTATGAATGGTTATTACTCTTCCATAGCCTAGACACCAAGAAATAAAATTGTTCAAAGAAAACAATTGTGAAGATACAATTGAGCCCTAGATGAGCTCGTGACACCCTTAAGTCGAATGTCTAGCCTTTATTATTAGTCAAATTCTACGATGAAATGCGTTTGTGGGCTAAGGAAAGGGTGATGAAATCCCTCACCTTATGTGAATTGGGGTATTGCCCTAGAAAATAAAACAAGATGAGATGAATGCAAAACAAAAATTAAACGTGAATTTACAATGCAACTAAAATGAAGTTTTTTTTTTTTTTGGATTTTGAATTTTTTTTTATATATATGCAAATGCAAATGCAACAACCAACAATGCAATTCAAATCAAAACAAGGGAAAATGGGCACGATACTAGAGCGTGCAGAATTATTAGCAATTTTTTTAGTGCAATTAGCAAGCAAAGCAATTATTTTTGGCAAGCTGTTTTCCTTTGAATTTCTGCTTTTGCAACCTGAAAATAAAAACAAGATATATACAAGTTTTTTATATATAAAAGAAAACTAAAACAAAGGAAAACAAAAACAAGTGAAATCAATATGAAACAAAACTAAACGAATGAAAGAAGTAATATTTTTTAGTAGAACAAAATCAAGGAAAAATGAAGCTAAAGGACAAGTTCAAAAAGGTAACTTCAACACAATAATTAATTTTTTTAAGAAACGCACGGGCCTGGCCCAAACTAATAAAAACTTAAGGAAACAAAAAAAAGTATCAGAGAAAACTAATTCGTATTCAATATCTTATTCTCCTGCTCAAAAACTTGTTCGAACTCAATTCCCCCAATTTCACGTGCTGTATAAAAAAAATTCGAATTTGAATTATAACAAGAGATGCGAAAAAGGTGATCGCGTGTTCGAGTTGCTTACCGCTGGTCAAGTTGCTATGGTGTTCCGGTTTCGGGAAGGAGGAGGTGGCGATTTGAGATGAGGATTGTGATTTTATAAGGTTCGTAACGATTGAGGTTCGAAGTCGCTTGGCTGTTTGATAGCACCAGGGTCGGAGGAGATCGCGGCTAACTAATTTATTGGAGTATGAGGTTGCGGTGGTCGAAGTGAGATCAGGTATGATCGGGCTCTATTCCCTTTTTTAATGATAATACGGCAACAAGCACAGTTTCGATTGATGGCGAAGAAGTGGCAGTGAGTTCGAATGGTTTGAGTGTGCACAGTGGTTAAGTGGTTTACTCTGTTGTATAGGATGGTTGCAGACAGCAGTATGAAATGTTTTGATGGGTTAGGAGCTGAAGCAATTTGGGTTGAATATCGAGCCGCTGGTTTTGTGTTGGAAGCTGTCGGTGGTTTGTTTGTATATAGAGGAGATGGGTGAAATTTGAATGTAATGGAAGAGGAGTTTGCAGTATATATGTTGAAATCGTATATGTTTTGGCAATGTTTTGGAGTTTGTTTGTATGACTGGGAAGTGCTTGGTGGGTTGTGATATCACTGTTGCAGTGCTTTGTTATGACGAAGAGTTTAGCAGAGAGTCAATATGATGGTGATATTTCTTTGTTGTTGTCTGCAATGAATCGTTTGGCCGAAGTGAAGTGCAGTTCGAAGATGTGAAGGGATTGGGAGACTGTGCGCCATAGTGTATTGATGGAATTTCAGGCAGTGGTTGCGGGTTGAAAGCAATGGCGATCGGTAATTGACAGTGGTGGTATATGGATGAAGTGGTTGAAGAGGATATGTGGTGTTTTGAAGGCGACAAGGCTGTAGAATGGGGTTTTGATTATGGTGAGAAATGTTCAGTTGAAAAGGAATGTATGCGTGGTGATGATCTGAATTGTGATAGTGGTGAGTGGAGCAGTATGACTGTTGTGGTTGTTGCTGATATATATGGTAGTTGCGGGTGGTGTGATGCTGGCTGTTTGTGGTCACGTATGCGGGTTGTTTGATGTGGTTAGTGGTTCTGGTAGGTGGAATAAGTGAAACAGAGATGTATGATGGTTTGAAGAAGGATGGTCAGTAGTTCAACTATTTCTGTAATGAGATGGTGGTGGAAGAACTAACTTGAGGGTGATGGCAAGTGTATGTTCAGGAGTTTATGGCAAGACAAAAATGGATGCGGTGTAGAGGTGTAGAGGCAGCAGCGAGAAGTTGAGGTTAGATTGAAAGTTTGAAAATGAAAGAAAGGGTGATGATGAAGCTTGGTTTGATTGCAGTATTGAAAATTGTTGGTCTGTGTGTTTTTTATGTGGTCAGGAAGAGTGGATCGAGAGGAATGGCAAAAGTTGATCGAGGAGGTGGCTGGAGAAGTTTATGGTTTCAAGCAACAAAACAATAGGCAACAGAGCAACAATTTGCTCGTAATGGCAACAGAGCAACAATGTGGTCAGAGAAGAGTGGAGGTTGTGCAGGAGTTTGTAATGGCTGTTGTTGGTTGTATTGTATGTAGTTGCTGCTAGAAGCTCTCTGGTCGGTGAAGTAGATTTATGGATGGTCGGGAAGTGAAAGAACAGTTGCAGTTGGTTTGGGGTGTTGAGGAAGTTGAAGTTTTTGTTGAATGTTGAAGAACAGTGTTGAAATGGTGTATGTATGTAGGCAAATGCACACAACAGTAAAAGCCTGTAACAGAAATAACACTATGTAACAATGAATGTAAATCAGTGAAGAAAATGTGTATGATCAAAACAGAAATGTAAATGCAAATGTAATTGAAAACTAAATGGAATAAAAACTTTTTTTGTTTTTGAAATTGTGTTGTGTTTTTTTAATTAGAATGCAAAAATGAAAATAAAAAGGCAACATGCTAACAAAGCAAAATGGAAGAAAAATTCACAAAACAAACACACAATTATTTTTTCAATTTTTTTTAAAATGAAAATTAACAGACAAAACAAACACACACTAACAAAAATCAAGTGAAATTAATTCGAAGAATAGAAAATAAAATAAAATCAATTCCCCGGCAACGGCGCCAAAAACTTGTTTAACGGCAAATTTTCTATCGATTAGAAAACCGCCGATAAATTTTGAAATAAATTTACCGCAAGCGCACGGCGTACAATTCTAGTACGTGGCGAGTACGGGTCGATCCGCAGGGAATTTTTAAGGTTTTAAAATTTTCAATTCAATCAAATTAGACCAAAATGAGAGGAAATTGTTAACTACAAAAAAGAGGCTAAAGCTAGAATTGAAATGTGATTTAAAAACTATTGGACTAGAGAGCAATTTAGGGATAATTCCACTCTCATATTTTTGTAAATCAACAAACAATAATTTATGATCTCTAGCTTTGATATTAAGTGAAATAATTGTTGTATTTATTATAGGTATTGTTTGTTTATGTTATTAATTAACATAACTCAAACCATCAAACTATAATACAACAATTATACCACTTAGAAATTCACATGAAAATGAAGCCAAAGTAAAAGCTATTTTAAGTATGATCTATTTACTATTGTAACTAGTAATATAGATCATCAAATTTCATTTTTTACTTTCATTTCAAAATCAAAAATTAATTAGCAAATGATGATGTAAATTGTGTTTATGTTGAATAAGAATAGCTCATTTGCATAAGCAATATAAGCTATCAAACCCACTTGTATAAACTTACATCAAAATTAACTTTCATGAAGCATAAACAAAGAGATCATAAATCATAAAAAATGTTGAAATTACATAAAGTTAGAGAGCTTCATTACCCCTAAATTGAGGGGGTTTAGCTACTCATTTGTGTTATCAAATCAACACTTGTAAATTTTCAACATTAAAAAGCAAAGAAATTAAAACTAAGCAAAGGAAGAAAGAGAGATTAACTACAAACTATTTGCATAAAATTAAAGCTACACTACTTGCATAAATGTAAATCTAAGCTATGAACATTAAAAAAAAGCATAGAAATAAACATTAACATAAAAGCAAAGAAAAGCATGTAGAAAAGAAAAGAAGAAGAGGCTTGGAAGCCATTTTTATTTCATGAAACATTGCCATTACAACTTGCTCTTTTAATTTCCTAACTAATGTGAAAGAGTATAAGATATTTACATGTACATAAGATGGCTATTTATACATGTATAAAACCCTAATTCCATTTTTAGGGAGCTTCCCAAAATACCCTTTAGGAAGTGTGACCACCAAGTAACCATTAACCACTAATTAATCCATCATTTGATGTGCATGAAGCTTTAACCTCCACTTAGTTGTCCATTAGCTCCTAATTGTACATTTAGGTAAGTAGGTGGGGTCCTCCATGATCTTGAACTTGAATTATTTCCTCTTCATTCCTTTGTATTTCCTTGTGCATGCATATATCATCATGAATCCCACTTCCATATGCATCAAAATATCCTATAAAAATAACAAAAATTGTCCAAGTAAAAATTCTTAAATTGACACATGCACAAAAATGACTATTTTGCCCCTGAATGAAGATGAAAATATGATGGTTTGAAATTAATTGAATTTTGGTTTTAACATGTTAAAATGCCAAATATGATGTTTATTTAAATAAAAAGAGATAAAATATGAATGTAAATATATGCACATTTACGTGCACATCAGTAAACAATTTAAAATAATAGGGTTCTCAATAGTTGTAGTTTTTTTTACAATTTTAAGACAGTTTTTATGTAAGTTTATTTACAGTCAGTTTTTAATTAAACTTCAGATGTTCTTTTCAGTCTATTTTTATTCAGTTATTTACAGTTATTTGCAGTTATTTATAGTTATTTAGAGTTATATACATCTGTTTTAAGTTGGAATTTAGTCTGTAAATGTTAGTTTCTTTTTATAGAGATTTAATCCTTTTCGACGCGAATAAAATATTAAAAAGAGAAGGATTCACAAATATGGATTAAAATAGAATAACACTAAATTTACAGAAATCAGATGTAAAATGAGAAAAAATGAAATAAAAATAGAGATGGACTGAAATAGGCAAATTTAAGATATTTGCAAGCATGATTATAACAAGTGGTTATAACTAAAAAGAGAAAATAGAAGAGTAACAGTTGTAAGAACTATTATAGCATGTATGTTGTAATTAGAAAGACAGAAGAGGTTTATTTTAAAACTTAGATGTTGGATTAAGTTAATAAGCAAATATAGCAGAAATAACAGGAGGGGCTTATTTTAAAACTTAGATCTTGGATTAAGTTAATAAGCAAACATAGCAGTAGTGGCCCGTACCAGCAGCATTCCCTTTCAGGTCTAGGACTGATGGTTTCACACCTAAGTGAGGCTGGGACACGCTTATGCTGATTAAGGTAAAAAATTGGCCAATAGATAGAGGCTCAAATCTGGGGATTTGGGCAAGAGGCGCAAAGCTAGAAGATTTGTTTGTTAGGACTAGTACCGGTAGTATTCCTTTTCAGGTCAAGGACTGATGGTCTCACACGTAGGTGAAGCTGGGCATGCTTATGTTGATTAGGGTAAATAAAGGGTCAAATAGGGGGCGACAGTTAGTGTGTACCGTCGATGATCGAGCGTGCGACATCGATTAGTGGGAATACTAAGGGGTGTGGTGTGTTTCATTTGGTATCAGAGCCTAAGGTTACAAGATTCCTAAAAACTTATTTTAAAAGTAAAGTATTTTTCAAAGGTAACATATCTTCAAACTAAAAGTATTTTTCAGAAAGAAACTCTTATTATAGAAATAGTTTTCAAGTACAAGAGAGTTTTTTTAAAAATCCCCTCAAAGTCCAGTTCAACCTTCTTTCGAGCCTAAATTTTCTTTTCTTTGCATAGTTTGGCGGCCGCCCCAAATCTTCCAAAGGGTGTCCAAATCCCTGGCTGGTTCCGTAGATACCTCTAAGTTATGGCACCAGAGGTGCAAGGGCAAGCGCCCAATGTAGCACCGCCAGGTGGAGGTCCCGTTAATCCACCTGCAGCAGCTAATTTTTCTTAGCTATGCAAGGACTTCGCTTGTTTAGGATGCGAGACATTTTTTGGCATGGAGGATTTCGTAGAGTCACGAACTTGGCTGAGGAATACGAAGCAGATATTTGGGCTGTTAGGATTGGAGAATCGACAGAGAGTTTAGCTTGCATCTTGGCAGCTGAAGGGAGAGGCTTCTTACTGGTGGGTGTAGAAATGGAGGGTAGAGACATTAGTTGGTTTGGATTTCGGGAAAGGTTTGAGAGAAAGTTCTTATCGCAAGCCGAGGAAAGCATGCCGTTGGAGAAGTTCATTAGTCTGAAGCAGGGGAGTCTTTCGGTGAAAGAGTATACAAATAAGTTTAATGAGTTACCGCGTTTCGGGATGGAGCTCATTAATACACTGCATAAGAAGGCCACCAAGTTTGCTAAGGGTTTAAACCAGCCCCTACAAGGGTTGGCATTGACACATGTACCTATAGGAGCGACGTATGAGTCACTTGTGGAAATGACTTTCATATTAGATGTTGCTAAGAAAGAAGAGGTTAAGGAGGTTCCTAAATCAGAAAACTCTAAGAAGCAGTGGTGGAAGAATAAGAAGGATAAGGACAAGAAGAAAGGAGGAGGACCTCAGAAGGGACAGATCAAGAAGGGCGAAATGTAATAATTGTGGATTGGTTTGGCATTTCACAAAGGACTGTAAGAAGGACACGATGAAGGGGAGGTGTTACAACTATGGGCAGCCTAGACACCTTAGTAGAGCTTGTCCTTAGAGGACGGGGCAGATAGTAGGCGCACCTACGGCGCAAGTACAGGCTTTAGATGCAGCATCTTCTAGTAGTGGACCGGACTGAGGTAAGAGAGTCACTGTAGAAGGTTTGATCTCTATTTCATATTTTCCTATTCGAACTCTTTTTGACTCCGGAGCATCGCATTCTTTCATTTCTAGTTCCTTGGTTGATTGTTTGCACTTAAATATTTCTCTAGTTGTAGACCCTATAGTTGTTTCAGACCCCATAGGAGGATCAACACATTTATCCATCATTTGTAGGGGTTTGAAAATTTTTATACTAGGCGTAGAGTTTGATTGTGACGCCTATGTACTAGAATTTTCGGGATATGGGATGATTTTGGGGATGGACTGGTTATTTACTTATGGTGCGATATTGGACTGCGAGAGGAGAGTCGTTAGACTAGAGACATGTAGCGGACGAACTCTCGAGGTTTCTTGCGACCCACAAGGGTCAGTCATGTTGAGCTTCCTTTATTCCCTTGATTCATCACTTGGAGAGTTAGATTTAGTTCCAATTGTTAGAGGTTTCCTAGACATTTTTGAGGAGGTTAGGGGGCTCCCCCTAAGAGAGAGATCGACTTTAGGATCTATCTGAATGACAATGCTAAGCCAATGGCATGCCCGTGAGACATATGGCTCCTAGGGAGAGGAAGGAGTTAAGTAAGCAGATTGGTGAGCTATTAGAGAAAGGCTTCATCAGACGGAGCATATCTGAGTGGGAGGGAGGGGGGGCGGTCGTCTTCGCTACAAAGGTGGATGGTTCCCTTTGACTTTGCATAGAATATAGAGAGTTGAATAAGCTCACGAAGAAGAACCATTACCCACTTCCTAGGATAGACGATCTTTTCGATCAGTTGGTTGGCTCTTCAGTATTTTCTCAGCTTGACTTAGCCACTGGATTTCATCAGCTTAGGGTCGCTGATGATAGCATTGATAAGACAACATTTAGGACACCCAATGGATTCTTTGAGTGGTTGGTTATGCCATTTGGGCTGACCAATGCCCCAGCCTATTTTGTAGATCTGATGTGACATGTTTTTTGAGATTTCTAAATAAGTTCGTTGTAGTGTTTGTGGATGGCATTCTGGTGTTTTCCAAGAGTATGGAAGAGCATGCTATTCCCCTTGAGTTGGTTCTTTGTACATTTCGTGTTCATCAGTTGAAGGCAAAGTTCTCGAAGTGTCACTTTTGGCGTGAGGAGGTGCGTTTCTTTGGGCATGTAGTCTCAAGGGAGGGTTTAGTTGTGGATCCTGCTAAGATAGTAGCAGTACGGGATTGGAAGGCCCCCAAGAACGCTACCAAAGTTAGAAGCTTCCTAGGTTTAGCTGGTTATTATAGGAAGTTTATCAGGGATTTTGCTAAGATTTCAGCACTTGAGGCTAAGCCTACCCTCATAGATCAGATTGGCTCAAGGCAGCGAGAGGATTCAGAGCTTGTGGATATTCTGGACAGGATTAGTAGAGGAGAGGTCTCTAGACATCTCCAATGCTATTCCATCGATAGTAAAGGGTAGCTAAGGAGAGATGGAAGACTTTGTGTCCCCCGCACTGGTGATTTGATGAGAGCAGTTCTAGCAGAGACACATCATTCTCGGATGACTATTCATTCGGGTGGAGATAAGATGTATAAGGACATGAAGAGAGTGTTTTATTGCTGTGGCATGAAGAAGGATGTAGCAGAGTTTGGGGCCAAGTGTCTTGTGTGCCAAAGGGTTAAGGCGGAACAGCAGAAGCCTAGCGGATTGCTTCAACCATTAGATGTACCCGAATGGAAGTGAGATAGTGTTTTGATGGACATCATAGATGGTTTACCCCAATCTAGGAAGGGGAATACCAGTATTTGGGTGATTGTAGATCGTTTGACTAAGAGCGCCCACTTCATTCCGGTCAAGAGTTAGAGGACAACACCTTATTTGGCATCCATATACGTTCGTGAGATAGTCCGACTTCATTTAGTTCTCTCTAGCATAGTGAGCGACAGAGACCCTATCTTCACTAGAGAGTTTTGGAGGAACTTGCAAGAGGCTTTAAGGACATAACTTAGATTGAGTACGGCCTATCACCCTCAAACGGATGGACAAACGGAGAGAGTTAATAGAGTTCTGAGAATTTGTTAAGGATATGCATTCTTGATTTTGGAGGAACTTGGGAGGAGCACCTTCCTTTAGTGGAATTCGCTTATAACAATAGCTTTCAGGCTAGCATTGGGATGGCTCCTTTTGAAACCCTTTATGGAAGACCTTGCAAGTCGCCTTCATGTTGGTTAGAGTCTACAGAAAGATTGCTACTTGTCCCCGACATGGTTAGAGAGACTTCGGAAAAGATTGATTTGATTAGAAGAAAAATGAAAACGGTACAAGATAGACAGAAATCCTATGCAGATAAACGGAGAAGGGATATTGAGTTTGAGGTAGGAGATTTGGTTTTCATTAAGGTGTCTCTGCTAAGAAAGGTAGTGAGGTTTGGATGAAGTGGGAAACTTGCTCCCAGATTCGTAGGACCGTTCCCCATTGTGGAAAGGGTAGGGAAGATGGCGTATCAGACAAAGCTACCGGAGAGGCTCGCGGGAGTTCATGATGTTTTTCATTTTCGCACTTGAGAAAGTGCTTACATGTTTCAGCAGAGGTAGTGGAACCTAGCCTACTTGAGGAAGTTGAAGTGGAGAGAGAAGCATCGGTTCGTCACATTCCTACCAAGATCGTTGGTCATGATATCAAGAAGCTTAGGAATAAGGAAGTCCCTTTGGTTAAGGTGCAGTGGGGAGAGAGTATTAAGGACGCTACGTGGAAGGCTGAGGAGAAAATACGTACCTCTTATCCGCATCTTTTTGATGGTACGTCTTGAGTTTCCTATTTCCATCTATGGTTTTGAATAGATTCTTTCCTTTAGTATCCTTTGGGAGGGTAGATCTTAGGATTTAACCTATGGATGGTAGGACTGAATGTAAACATGTTACTAGAACATGTTATGTATGATGGACGCTAGTGGTTGCAAGTGTTTGCTAGTGGATGCCAATGGACGCATACACACACACTAGGCACTATTATCTCTTAGGGATCGGCCTAACTAGGTCACTAAAGCATATGCATATGGATGTGTGTGCACTTTCATTTTTATTTCATGGTTGCTATGAATGGGTGATTATCATATGATTGTTGCATTTGAATGATGATTGTAACATGCATATAGAACTATCAGTTGTCATTAGGGAATTAACATTCATTTGGATACATGGCACGGACATGAGCGCATAAAAAGAAGGTCGACTGAATCAGTAGACCGCCTAATCTTTTGCATTAGTTAGGGACATTGACACTACACTATTGCATATATCATAAATTGCATTAAAAAGCTTAAGGAAAATGGATGTAATAGATGATGGTTGACTATGTGGTTGTGGAATTTGGATGAAAATATTTATTCCATTCTTCTGTCCTTGGAGATTTCGGGCACGAAACTTTTTAAGAATGGGAGAATGTAACAACCCAAAATTTAAGCTATAATAATTAATTAATGAATTAATTATACAATAAAATAAGTTTGTTAAATTTTCAGAATTGAGCTACGGGAGTTGCACCATTGGGTCCGTGGCGATTTTCTGATCAATTTCCATATATAACTTGTCGAAATCCGAGCTAGTATGGAGAAGTTACGAGTAAAACAAGAAATCAGAATTAAATAAACAAGAACGAAAAAAATTGGACCCCATAGGGGTCGACCCTTGTATTGGTCAGGTCGACCTATAGGTCGACCCCCAATATACATAGGTCGACCCGCCATTTTGCTTGGATGCTATTTCGTCCGGGTACGAGCCGAAGACCCTATAATTCGATTTTCGTGTAATCCCGTGCGTTCGAGCTTGCATCCGATGGTTCCTAGTGAGCCTATGACGTGGTGGAACCAGATTTAATCTTCAAATCCAATGGTCTGAGATCCCCAGGCCACCCTATAAATAGAACCTAGGCCTAGCTATTTTTCTCATTTAGATTTTCTCCCAAATGGGTTCATTGCCTGAGGCTAGACCCTAAATAGAAATTTTTTCTGGGGAGGAAATCTTGTTAATAAAAATATTCTACGCCTTAGAAGTTGATCCAGGAAGGCCAAGGACTAGAGCTAAGGACATGTGAGTGTTTTGTAATTATTCTAGATTTGTAAGCAATTTAAAATAATAGGGTTCTCAATAGTTGTAGTTTTCTAAAATTTTGAGACAGTTTTTATGTAAGTTTATTTACAGTTAGTTTTTAAGTAAACTTTAGAAGTTCTTTTCAGTCTATTTTTATTCAGCTATTTTATTCAGTTATTTACAGTTATTTACATCTGTTTTAAGTTGGAATTTAGCTGTAAATGTTAGTTTCTTTTTACAGAGATTTAATCCTTTTTGACGCGAATAATATATTAAAAGGAGAAGGATTCGCAAATATGGATTAAAATAGAATAACACTAAATTTACTGAAATTAGATGTAAAATGAGAAAAACTGAAATAAAAATAGAGATGGACTGAAATAGGCAAATTTAAGATATTTGCAAGCATGATTATAACAAGTGGTTATAACTAAAAAGAGAAAATAGAAGAGTAACAGTCGTAAGAACAATTATAACACGTAGGTTATAATTTGAAACACAGAAGAGGCTTATTTTAAAACTTAGATCTTGAATTAAGTTAATAAGCAAATATAACAGAAATAACAGAAGGGACTTATTTTAAAACTTAGATCTTAGATTAATTTAATAAGCAAACATAGCAGTAGTGGCCCGTACCGGCAGCATTCTCTTTCAGGTCTAGGACTGATGGTTTCACACGTAGGTGAGGCTGTGACACGCTTATGCTGATTAGGGTAAATAAGTGGCCAATAGATAGAGGCTCAAATCTGGGGATTTGGGGAAGAGGCGCAAAGCTAGAAGATTTGTTTGTTAGGACCAGTATCGGCAACATTCCCTTTCAGGTCGAGGATTGATGGTCTCACACGTAGGTAAGGCTAGGCACGCTTATGCTGGTTAGGGTAAATAAATGGTCAAATAGGGGGCGACAGTTAGTATGTACCGGCGATGATCGAGCGTGCGGCATCGATTAAGGTAAATAATTCGCTATTACGTCCTAAGCGCTAAAGAGGTGTCTTTTGCTATGTCCAACAGGATTGGTTCACAGTGGCACAACAGAGATAGGAAAGGCCGATCAATGGGTAGGATTATGATTTCAGCCTAATCAAGTTAGCAGTTGAGATAGGATTAGGATTTCAGCCTAATCACGGTAGTTTAAGACAAGTGCAAACAATCAAACAATCAAACAATCAAAGCAAACAGTCAAACATAATCAAAAACAGTATTTTATTCGAGTTTTATCTTTTTTGTATTTTCCTTTCAACCTAGAACTATTGCTTAGTCTATTATCTTTATCTTGCTTAGAAATTCTCGTAATTACTTTCACTCACCAGACTTATTGTCTGGCCCACTCCTCTATTTCCCCTTCCCCCTCCCACAGGCCAGCAGAGTTGAGGATAGTTGATTCAGGTTGCTTGGAGATTCATTTTCGGAGTTTTCTCATTTCGGATGTATTCTTCTGCTTTTCATCCTTTTCATTTGGCTTATGATGGATTGGCACTTGTGAGAGGAATTATTATTATTGTTATCTTTATACTATGATTTTATGAGACTGAGATGTATTTTCATGAGACATGAGACATTTTGAGTTTTTGAGATATGTTATGTTTTTATGATTTATTATGAAGTTTAATTTTGAATGATAAGTTATTATTTAAATGTTTCCGCTGTTTTTACTTATTTGTCTTGTGAATCTTAGTCTCTGTGATGTTTTAGCTATATACCTATAACGCACCACATCCTTTGGTGTGCCCTTTTTGAGAATACTAAGGGGTGTGGGATGTTTCAAACTGTGTTTTCGGAACATTATCAATATCAAAGTCAATATGACTTGAGCTTGCAACACCAATTTTCACTTCAAGTTCATCACAATGTTTCATCAACGTTTCATCGTCTATCTCCCAAACATTCATGTTTACCGTCAAAATAAAAAATAAAACATTAACATATCAATTAGGGTTTTCAATTTACTAGTACTTAAATGGGGTTTCCTAGTTCATTAAACATTAACAACTAATTCAACAATAACAACATCATTCCTTGTAATTAACATTTCTAACACCAATAACTCTTCATTTTCAATACCATCAACAATAGCAAAATTTGATCTTAATTTTCAACAACATTAATTATTACCTTTGTTTTGTAACGATGAAGAAGATGATTTCATATATAGTTTAGTAACTATTTCGTTGATAAGGTGATTGAGGATTTGGATATGGAAGAAAAATGAGTTTGGAATGGGTTTGGAATGGGAAATGGGGAGGGTTTTAAAAAAAAAAGTAGAAAATGGGTATACTGAGGTCATATATGTGCTCTCTGTCTATTTGATACTCGAAAATGAGCTTGCGCAATCCATAATTGCGCAAGCCTTAAATATAGCTTGCGCATTTATGGAATGCGAAAGCTTTAGTTATCAAATAAAAAAATTACTTGCGCACTTCAAATTTGCGCACATATTATCTAAAACGAGGCTTATTTACGCAGTAAGTTTTTGCTGAGGCCTAATAGCGGAATAAGTTTTTTCTACGGGTGATTTTTGAAAAATTGTCCCATAATTTATGTACCGAAATTTTAAATGAAGAATTTGGATTGTTTGAGTAGCAAGAGGTTACAACAAGTATTATGTATATGTGTGTTCCAGTGTGTCAGTGTGCATACGTGTGTTTATGCATGTGTGTTGAGTGTGTGTTTGTGTGTGTATATATAAAGGTGTGTGTGCGCTACAATTCTTACAGGCAGTAAAGTGTGCGTGTGTGTGTTCTTGTATAGTGTGTGTGCGCTGCTACATTTCATGTGTGTTTTGTACGTGTTGAGTTGATAATGTATGTAGGGGCTGCATTTCTTTAGTTGTATATGGCTATGAATTAGTGAATGCATGGGAGGTTTTGGTGCACGTGTGGTAGTTTTGGGGTAGGTGTGTGTGTCCTATGCATACATGCATGTGAGGTTTTTGTGAATTTGTGTGTGTTGGGTGTATGCGTGAGTGTTTAGATGTCCGAACCGTATTCTTTCCAGACTCGACCGTGTCTTTGGATCGGAGGATTGGTTTCGCCTTCCCTTCTCCTTCTCCATCGCTCACCTTCACCGCTCCTTCTCTGATCATGCTCCTATGATTGTTCGGTGCTCCCCGTTCTCCCTTTCGGGTCCTTCTTCCTTCCGGTTCCAGAGCATGTGGATCTCTCATCATTCCTTTATTAAGAAGGTGGAAGATTCATGGATCACTCCGACTGCTGGCCCTCCTTGTGCTGTTTTCAGCCGTAAACTTAAGCGTCTCAAGGAGAGCCTTAAGGTCTGGAATCGTCTCGTCTTTAAGAACATTTTTGATCGCGTTAGAATGGCTGAAGAGTCTCTAATCTTAGCCGAATCATTGCTTGACGATGATCCGTCTCCGGCTAACAAGGAGGCTTGGTCGCTTGTGCAAATCGTTTATTCTTCGGAACTTCGTATCGAAAATGACTTCCTTCGTCAAAAGGCTAGGATCAAGTGGGTAGTCGAAGGCGATACGAACTCCAAATTCTTCCATTCTTCTATTCGTAAGAAGAATAACCTTCTCACGATTCGTGAGATTGTGAGGCCTGACCTTTCTACTGCTTCCTCTCCTGAGGAAGCAAAAGATACCATTCTGGCCCACTTTCAATCCTTTCTTGGCTCTGAGTCAGTTGCGGTTACTGATCCGGCTCTTTTAGCCTTCATCCCTAGTGTCATCTCTTCGTCGGATTGTGCCCTTCTTTCTGAGATGCCAACCGCTGAGGAAATCCGGAACTGTGTCTTTGCCTTAAGCAAGGACAGCGCTTCTGGACCGGATGGTTTCAACGGCAGTTTCTATCGGTGCTCCTGGCCTATTATTCAGGCTGATTTTTGTCTTGCTATTCAGTCCTTCTTCTCTGGGGATTCCCTTCCTGCCGGATGGACCTCCACCAACCTTATCCTCATTCCTAAGTGCGATAATCCTAAATCGTGCGGGGATTTCAGGCCTATCAGTCTGTGCAACTTTTCTAATAAAGTCATCTCCAAGATCTTAGCCTCTCGCTTGGCCCTTTTTCTTGATCGTATTATCTCTCCATCGCAAGCAGGTTTTGTCAAAGGTCGTTTGATCACCGACAACGTCCTTCTCGCCCAGGAGCTTATTTCCCAAATTGATCGGAAAGTTAGGGGCTCTAATGTTGTCTTCAAACTGGACATGGCCAAGGCCTATGACCGCATGTCTTGGTTCTTCGTCATCAAGGTTTTACGGGCCTTCGGTTTTCCGGAATTCCTTATTGACCTGGTTTGGAGGCTCATCTCTAACTGTTGGTTTTCTGTGCTTATAAACGGATCGGCCCAAGGTTACTTCAGGGCGGGAAGAGGGCTTCGCCAAGGGGATCCTCTTTCGCCTTCCCTTTTTGTGATCGCGGCTGAGGCTTTGATCCGCGGTCTCCATTCCTTGACTATTTATGGGCAAGTTCAACGATTCGGTATTCCGAGAGGTTGCCCTCTTATTTCTTCTTTATCCTTTGCTGATGACATTGTCATTTTTGCTAACGGTAGTCGCTCCTCCGTTCGGCGACTCCTTAGCTTTCTACATCAATATGAGAGGTCCTCTGGCCAACTCGTTAACCCTTCGAAAAGTTGCTTCGTCCATGCTAAAGACTTGTCCCCATCTCGTGCTGCCTGGATTGAGTCCGTCTCGGGATTCAAAGAGGCATCTCTCCCTCTCCCCTATCTTGGTATTGTCCTCTATCGTGGTAGGAAGCTCAATGCCTATTTCGATTCATTGGCGGACAAAGTCAGGGGTAAGATTTTGCGTTGGAATGCGTCTCTCCTATCCCAGGCAGGCAGACTGGTTCTTATCAAATCTGTTCTTGATTCGATGGGAACTCATATTTTCGCTGCTATGTCCCCTACCTCTTCCTTCTTCCGGGCATATAAGTCTTTGGCCTCGGCTTTTTTTTGGGGTTCAAAGGAAGATGCTCGCCGACATCATTGGGTGTCATGGGAAACGATTTGTCGCCCCAAATCCGAGGGTGGTCTTGGTCTTCGTAATCCCAAGGATCTTTGTGTGGCTTTTGCTTGTAAGCTGTGGCTGAGGTTCGGTGCGAATGTTTCCTTATGGGCATCTTTCCTCCACGCGAAATATCGAAGGCTTGCTATCTCTAATTTTTCAGGATCGCCGTCTTATGCTAGCGAAACCTGGAAGCACATGCAGTCGGTAAAAGCGTTCTCCGACTCTCATGGAGGTTCCTCTGGCTGGGATGGCACGCCTTTCTCCATCCTGAAAGCGTGGTCATCCTGCAGATCTCCGAGTCCCAGTAGCCCAGTTTTCTCCTTCATTTGGGACTCCCGTATTCCGCCGAAAATTTCTATTCTGATGTGGCGCATCATGCATGATGGTTTGCCTCTCGACGTTAACCTTCAGCTTATTGGCATCCCTTTTGTTTCGCGTTGCCGCTGTTGTGCCAACGGGGCATCGGAATCTTTAAACCATTTGTTTTTCGATAGTGTATCGGCTAGATCTTGCTGGAATTATTTCGGCAACCTAGTGGGTGAAAGACGAATGGCCAGATCTCCTTTTGACCTCCTGCTTTCCTGGTGGTCTGGGATGTCAGGCAAATCTCTCCGCTCTTCCGTTTTCCGTTTGATTCCTTGCCTTATCTGCTGGCACCTTTGGTGCGCTCGGAATAAAGCTATCTTTGAGAATTCCCCTATGGATCCCCCATCCATTATTAGGCGTGTTAGGAATGATGTTTTCCTGGCATTTCGAGGTAGACCATTCAGGGGAATTTTGAGCCATCGGTCTAGGCGATTGGTGGGTCTGTTGTCTATTTCTTGTGGCCAGGCCTATGCTCGTCAGGGAGTTGGTTGATTTCTTATCCTGGGTGTCGTTTTCTCTCATCGTCCCCGTCGCCCCCCCTTTTTGTTTGGTTTTAATGTGTTTGCTAGTGTTGTAGTTCAGGTGGCCTAGGCTTGCTTTGCTCTTGCGGATATCTTTGTCTGACCGTTTCTGGGTCAGTGCTACCGACTGGGAGGCGACTCCTGGTTCCTCTCTTTGTTTTTGTCTTGGTTGTTGGGTTGGTTGGGGGTTACCTGTCTTCTCTTATCCGCATTGACTACTACTTCTGGCGCATGGTTATTGTTTGGGTCGCCTTTGTTCGATGATGTTTTCGTCCTTGTTGGTGAGACGTCGCTTCCCCTTGTTTCCATCCTTTTCCAGATTTTCATTGTGGTCTCGTCTCTGGTTCTGTGGTATGGTTTGGAGGTCTGGCCTGCTCTTCTGAGCGCAGGCGGGTTTGCGGATTGCTTTGTTGGTGGTTGTTGCTGGACTTCTTTGGCTAGCTGTATTCATATTTCTGCTGGTTTTTCCCTCTGTTGCTCTTTGTACTGTTTCTCGATTTTTCTATTCAGTCTGGGAGGCATATGGTCTTCATATGCTTCGCCTATTTTTGTGAGCCACCGGAGAAAGGCGGTTTTTCTCCCTTTATATTTATTATCTGTTTCAAAAAAAAAAGAAAAAAAAAAAGTGAGTGTTTAGATGTGTGTGTATGTGTGCAAGTGTCAGTACGTGTGTGTGTATCATCATGCGTAAATGTGTGTGTTTTTCATTTACAACTAGATGATTTTATGACCGCATATAGTAATATATGATATAATGTAAAGAGAGTTAGCTTTTCATTTATATATTATGTGCCGGCATTGTTATAAAACAATGCATGCTTCAATTTTTGGGTTTTCATGTGATTTGTAGTTTTATTTAATGAAATGCTTAGTGCCATTTTTTAAAACGCAAGTATAGGCTATATATATTTACAAATAATAGTAATTTTTTAATGGAATATATATTTGCTGTTATGGTTTGTTTTGTGTTATCTTTTATTAACCGATTTTGGTTTGCACTCTATGTACTAGTTGGTTGGTTTACTTGTTAGCTTTAGTTTTATTTGCCAGTTGTATACGCAATTTTCTTTTTTTCTTCAGTAGTGCTTTTGCTTCAGATCTATATATTTTGTGTTGCTATGTTCTGTTTAGTGATATATCAAAGTATAAGTTATTTTGAAATTTTAAACGAGCTTTCAAATATTATTAATGAATATTACATGATTGTCTAATTTTCTAAAAGGTTAAGAAATTTGATATTATCTATAGAATACATTATATTTTGTGCTTAGTTAACTATTTAATTAATTATAAAATATATGAATTTATTATTTATTGCATATTATCCAATGCTAAGTATTAATTTTGTTATATAAAATTGTATGTTGTGAATGATTTATTATTAAATAGAGATTTGATTATTTATATTTATTAGAATACTCTATTTTTATATTATTTTTTGATCTTGATTCCTCATCTTCTCGATAATAATTTTATATTATGAGTGATTCACCGTTGAAATGGATTTGACTAATTTTTTTAATATGATATGGTGATGACATCTTTATATTTGACTTGTGAGTTTTATTTCCATGTGACGAGAAATTTAAAAAAGCGGATTAGTGATACCGCCTAGTATGGGACTTCTGGTGACACTTTTTCAGTTATTCATCGGACTTGTCATGTAGAAATATTTAGTGTGGATTGAGTGTAGTTTATGAGTATTGAATAATTATCCGAGTAACATGCGGTGGTATGGAACGCCATTATGTTATTCGTTTGATTATTCTTTGTAAGTAAATGTCACTTAAACGGGGAGTACACTCATATGTTGTAACAACCCATAATTTTTTAGTTTTTGAATTCGAATATTTACTTGCAACAACCATGAATCTTGAGAAGCAATTAATCAAAGTTTTTGATAGTTAGGAAATGTAATTTTTTTTTTGAAATTTGGTCAATTTTATTTTTGATATGCAAAAAAGCCCAAGGCCCAATACAACATATGCAGGAAGCTACAACAGAAGTATCACTACAACAATCTGGATCTTTAACAGTATTTAAAAAATGCTATAAAAGGTATTAACAGCGTTTTCAAATACGCTGTGTAAAGACATGCCATTATATGTTAGAATCATACTATTGTAGTGAATAAACGTAAGTGATTTTTACTAGTGTCTCTTTGGTGTTATCAATAAATTTTATAGCGTTTATGCTAATGAGTTAAAACTTTTCTCAGCGTTTGATTTATGCCATCAAATTTATTTCATAGTAGATCTCTTGCTAAGATAAGCTTTATATAGCATTTAATTCTTTACCGTGTTAAACATATTGCATACCGCTTTTGCTATGAATTCTTTTTATAGCGTTTTGGTTGTTGCTATCATATTTATTATAGCGTTTGTGTGTTGCTATGAGCATTCTTTTTTACTGGGGATTTTAATTTTCAAATGCCCTTTCACGACGTTTTTGAAATGCTGTTGAAAGTTACCATAGCGTTTTAAAAACGTTGTGGTAAGTTTCAATGCGTTTTAAAAACCCTGTTGATGGTTTGCATAGAAATTTAAAAATGCTGTCACTTAGGATTTTTGTGTTTTCCCCTACTTAGGTTCCATTTCGATACGCATCAGCCACAATTTATATACTACCATAGTTAAAATCCACATGCACATTTCAAAATCAATATATTATATTAATAGCACATATCATAATCAATATTTTATATTAATCGCGCAATTCATAATCAACATGTAAGATTGCATAATCATAATACGCAAAATTCTTACGTCAAACATATATAATAGGTACATAATATTTCATAAACAATGTAGAGCAAGTAGCAGCTAGTGACCAAAAGTAGCAATACATACAAACGTACAAACCAAAATGAGTTCTAACAGCAAAAGTAACTTCGATCCATAACTTGTTGTGACATTTTTTTGCATCGGAAATATACACTACACCAAAACAGGTGATTCCCAACGAGTATAACTGTCGCAAACAGTTTCAGCAACGCTTATTAGCGTCGCTGTAGGGGCGTCGCAATTTATTGCCAACGCTTATAAGCGTTGGCGAGTTTAGTTTCCCAACGCTTATAAGCGTTGGAAGGTTGTATTCGCCAACGCTTATAAACGTTGGTGTATATTATTTAGCAACGCTTATAAACGTTGGTAAATTAACCATCCAACATTGTTTAATTTTCTATGCTGACGCTTATAAGCGTTGGTAAATTTTAATTGTCAACGCTTATAACGCTGAAATATTTTCATTCTCAATATAGTCAATTATTTTAACATTAATAAACAATTAATAACTAACATGATATGCATTATTATACTACATTGAATAAGAACCCAAAATTTACAATATTCATAATCAAATAACAACATATATTTCATTGTCAGTGATGAACTATACAATGCAAATTAGCTTAATATAGAAGCAAACAAGAACTAATGGTTTGTCCAAAACTCCTATCCTGGCACAATACAACATGAAAAGGAAACTTAATATAGAAGCAAAATAGAAGCTACTTTCCACATCTTAAGCGATTTCGGCGACATCAGATTCATCGAGGATAACGGCTTTGGCAGTAATGGGCTTGGTGGTGAGTAAGTCGGTGAATTCCTGGAATGGGGATCTGCGGAAGCGAGTCTCATTCCAGAAGTCGGGGGTCAAGAAACCATATGTCTTCATCAAGCAGTCAAATGTTGCCTGCATGTTAAAACAAAGTGATTCTAATTAATGTTGCTATCAAAAAATACAGACTGGAGATGAATAGATAATAATGATTTAAATTAACACAGATAATTAATCATTAGGTGGAAAACAATGTTACTCACCTAAACATGAGGTAAAATCAACTGTTTATATGATGACATCGAAAATGCCTTTTCATAGATTGTACTTGGCTACATATATCAATGCTTTAGTTCAAATACTTCAAAAGCACATCACTTTGGTCACATTACAGGCACATGCCTTACAAATATGGTGCATCACCCTTGGGATGAACACTGCTACACGTTAAAGTCTCCACCATAGTTTTATACGTATATAGTTACTAACCTATATTTATTCAAAACCAAAACCAACCAAATAAACTACAACCCGATTGATTTGGTGGATTGCTAACATCATATTACAACGGTAAGATTGATAACAACTTTCTGAAACAGCGATGATACTATAATTTTTAGAAACAAACACCAAGAGAACTAGAACAAGGGTATACTGTTAAGAGGATGATATAAATTACAACATTTACTCTGATTATAATGTGTATTTAAAATAATTTATAAATTTCATGCTTAGTTTAACTGGTCGGTTTAGTTTTCAAATATTGAAACTGAAACAAATTTAAAACCCAAAAACGAGAATGGAAACTAAACCCAACCAATTGACTGACAAAACCAAACCAAATTAATATGAAAACAGAAATCTGAACAACTGATTAACAAAATCAAACCAAACATATTTAATTTGCTTTGATTGATTTATATGGTCTAACTGA
Source organism: Allium fistulosum (assembly GCA_030737815.1). NCBI lineage: Eukaryota > Viridiplantae > Streptophyta > Magnoliopsida > Asparagales > Amaryllidaceae > Allium > Allium fistulosum. The sequence continues at coordinate 1,306,740,279 of CM060904.1, read as the reverse complement.
TAAATGCTCACCCCTAGCATGTATGCATTATGCATTGTATTAAATTCTTTAACATGGCTAACAAAAACATGAGTTGATATAAGTGGGGTTGCAATGCACGTTGTGATATAATTTTGGTACCCCTTATAACAGTACAGCCACTCAAAAGAACCTTAGAATGATCGAGGAAACCAATGCTATGTTAATCATCGGAACAAACAAGCAAAGTCATTGGCAAAACATATAGAGATTTTAAAACAGATCGAAGAGACTTTTGAATAAATTAAGCATCCAAAAGAGTTGTCAAACATAATATCGATCAAGCGAACCAAGAATATACATGCAATCTAAGGAAATTCAAGCAAGTGTAAACTTGTCAGTTAATCCAATATCTAAAAGAACTACAACAAACACCAGCAATTTCCAAAACTCAGACGATGCTAGAGCAGTATTGCAAAACCAAAAAGCATGATTATAACCAAGGCATGGGACACAAATATCCAACAGACATTGAGAATCTAACCTATGCTCAAAACGAGAAATAGCTAAAGTCAATGTTTAACTCATAAATTGCCATAGGTAGAAATTCTTATCAACGGTCACTTTAATTTCACAATACATGCAATATTGACACCAAAACAGCATTTGACAACATCATCTAACTGGATTATGCTTATTTTCATGCAAACCCTTCAACTTGGGACTCTTAACTGTGTTGCTAAATAGTTTTTTATCCACCGAACACAATTAACGATTCAGCAAGTTGAGGGTTTGCACCGAAATAATAAAGTTTATTCAAATAGCTGGTATCTTCAATCCGGTTTTGGACCAATATTGGATTCTTAAATATGAGCGTATCTTACTACAAGTGGGAGAAATTATATCATGTGCAACTTGGCTAATGATAACATTGGGTTTCTAAAATGAGTTACCTTAAAAATTAAAATCTTCTACTGTCAAACAAACAATGAGATCACGAATGTAATTGGGGTAACCATAAGCATGGAAAGATGTGCTTGAACAAGCAAAACTATTAGCAGGGACAAAGGAAGAAATACATTCCAAGTCAAAATTGCGAATCATGTTGATGCAGCCTACATTGCAACAGTTCTTTTAGCATATAAATACATATAGTATATTTAATTACATAAACATTTATTTATAAATAATTCTAACTGTAATTGAAGAAAAAATACTTTCAAATAAAACCATATATTCTAATTGTATATTGACTAATATTTGCAGGGGTAAAAAATAGAACAAAGAATATCCATTTCAAAATTACGCCATACATTTGCACGATTTCTATTATCAGAATTCAATAATATGCTACATGTTGTATGTATTATCAATAGTCCAATAAAACATAAATTTAACGAGGAGCAACACCTTAAGACGAGACTTACTTTGGAGTTATGAGATCAAGAGCAAAACTGCTAAAGGTAATCAACGCAAACAGTAAATAAATCCGTCATTGTCAATGATGAACTATACAATGCAAATTAGCTTCAGGTATTTATCTTCTAAAAGTTAAACAATTTTGTTTTAGTTTTTTATGTGTATAAGAAGTATATTATTACTAGTACAGTAAATAATGTTTTCTTTAGAACAATGAGTCGGCCTTCAGGTAGCTGAGAGCTAACATAAAACACTAGCTCGGTGATGGGAAACATACAGTGAATTATTTGACAGCCTTGGCTCACACTTTAATTTTGTTACCTTCAAGTTATGCTTAAAAACTTGTTTCCCCATAGTTGAATTTTACAATTTTCAAAAATTTATGAATTTTAAATTTTGAAGTCACTATACTCTTATAAATGAGTGAGAATATTAATGGAACAGATTAATTTTCGACATGCATAATCAACAAAAACATCACATAAAATCTAAACATCTGGAATAACCAAGAATTTTTTTAGAAAAACATATAGTTACATGCACTGTCAGGTTAGAAGAACATACCTTCTTGGGATTCAACAAGTAATCATACAAAGTACTCTCTTCCCAAACCACAGCTTTGGTTTTGTTCGCAGCAGAGTATGAATAACCAGCTGATGTTCCAGACTGCCTTCCAAAAAGACCGCTCAAATTTGGTCCTTGCTTATGTCCAGCGCCTTGTTCAACAGTATGACATTGAGCGCACTTAGTCTTGAAGATCTTCTCCCCAGCAGCCTTGTTTCCCGGAGGAGCCTCAGCGAAAGACGCCATTTCCGATCAAATCATTCCATAGTAATGCCCGAGATCTAGTATAATTGCATCTTCATAAAATAATGATTGCTTGCTTATCCATATTGATTGGGACTGACAAAATCGACCAATTATCACATAACGTCTTTCGGTTTCCATTCTCGATTTCCAGAAGATAGATATGGTGGAAGTTTTGATTAACATCGTTAGGGTTGATGATGAAGGAGGGGCGGTTGGAGAATGAACGTGGGAAATGATTTGGGGAAAATGCGGCCAGGACAAGCGTGTTTAGGGTTAAGCGTGATACGTAACTCAATTACAATTTTGCCCTAGTATATTTCAATTAACTTTAATTAAACCAAGGCTTACAACGAAAATAAGTGTCGCCATATTTAAAAGTGTAAATTTTTATTTTCAGTAACACTTATATTAGATAGCGACACTTATTAGCGAGACTAAAATGCAACCCATATAAGTGTCGCCAAATGGAAAAAAAAAGTGTTGCCAAATGACTGTTTTGGTGTAGTGATATCTACCTGTAAAGAAAAGGTCAAAAAATTAGCAAAAGATTATTAAAAATATAATAAATACATCTTATATGATATTGATATCATATTTTATATGAGTGGTCTACATGTCATGCAATTTATTTTAGTGTGTGATGAAGTATTTTATTCTATACATTACAGTATGAAAAGTGATCAAATCTCTCTCCCTTACATGCAAAGATACACATTGAATATTCACTATACCTACCATGTATTCAATCATAGCTGGATTATAAATTACTTCAACATATGGATTTCTTCAGCCACTCGATTATTTATGTGGCACTTCCATGCATTTACATTTTTGTTTGCCTGTGCAATGAAAAACTAAATGCATAGACAGCTACAGGTTCCCCTACCATCCTTACCATCCCAAGTTTGTTAAAATTTCATTAGTACCATCACTTGACACCTAAATAGATATGTTAATATGTCATACTGCTTAGTTGCTTAGTTGCTTAAACTTGATTAAATGTGCAGCTATCACCAACTCGTTTTAATTATATTGCATAGCTCAGTTCAGACCTGATACATGCTTCTAGTTCTTCCATGTTTCACAAAGTTTTCAAAGCCATGAAACACAATCTTAAGAAGAATAAACCTGTGAAGTTATATGAATTCTTGATGTGCAACATGTGTTGGTAATATCAGAGATTATGTGTCAGGCAATTGTTTGTAGGGCTGTTATGGTAGTGGTTATCGTTACCATTTGACAAATACATTTACCATACCGTTTTTACTGGTAATCTAAAATTGCTTACTATTCCCGTTACCGATCGGCTGGTATACCGAAGACTGGTATACCGATAATCTGGTAACCGTTACACTGGTAATGTTAAATTACCATTTGTCCAAAAAAAATCCATAACTTGACATGTTTCTACACTATAGCGCATCTTCGGTATACTATTTATAGTGTTACTTAATAAAAGGCATAAATGAGAAAGAAAAGAAGTGTATTTGGCATTATTTGACCTGATTACTGAACAAAATTTAGTCATTTGTTTGGTGATAAATGTAAATATTAAAGCATATCACATAAATATACATATGTTTTAAATCGACTGGTAAATTTATCATTACCACTGATTTTGAAGAAATGTTACCGATAATTTATCGTAGAAAATGGTAAATTTACCATTACCATACCGATTAAACTGGTATACCGATATCAATCAATAATGGTAACCGATTGACTGGTAATGGTAAATTTATCGTTACCATAACAGCCCTAATTACTTGGGTGGATTTTCATAGTATTCAAGCATGTAAGAAAAAAAACACATACAAGGAATGATGGTATGGTAATATTACATGGTTAAGGAGCATGAAGGAAAGAGTAGACAAGAAGGCGAGAAATCGGAAAATTTAGAGCTTATCGTTAATATCATTGCTTCTCAAAATGGCAGGACAATTACTAAATAAGCAACAAAATAAGGGATGATAGCTTATAATCGGGGGGGGGGGGGGGGGGGGATTGATTAATCCATGAGACGACCAAGATAAGGGATAGATTCTATAGGATTTTCTTATTTTTCTTGCTTTTCAAGATTTGATGTTGGCTTAGGAATTCTACATATATGTATATATGTGTGTTACTATATATTAAATTACATGTAGAACCAAGTTAATTAAGAAGATGATATAAAACAAAAGGAGATAGTTGCTTTCACATTTCCTTTTACTATAGAATAAGATAATATTGAACTTGGTGGAAGCACATTTCGTCCTGCATAATTGAATAATTTCCATTTTTTGTATTAGTATTAATTAATTTGTCGATCATATCAATCATGGTACAAGAATAATGAAAATAAAAAATAAAAATAAATTTTGACAACAAAAAAGAGTAACTAAATTAAAGGGCATTTCATCAAAATCTGTGGTATGTATGGGTTTGAAAGTGATCTTTCAACAAGGGATTTATTTACCTTAAGAACTTCTCTCAGTGTTGATATAACTTTAAATGAAGTGGAATTTATAAGACCATCGTTATCATAATGCTTATCCTATGAAATAGCCATGTGCCACACACTTTTAAGCTAAATTTATAATTAATTATGGATGCGAATTTGTTATCTGATTTTCACTGAAATGAAGAAAAAACTAACATTAAATGATCCACTTTACAGTAAGAGGATCTTCCTCAACCTATGGAATTACTGTTTGAACAAAATTTTAATATACTAGTTATGTTTCCATATATGCACACTCACAAAAAAGACTAAATTTAAAGCATGCCATCTCACTGATTTTCGGTTGATGATGACCAATAAGCACAACTTGGTCACCATTTAAGCTACTTATCTTGGCATGAGAACAAAGCAGAAAAAATATTAGTTTGAAAATAATTTTATCAGTTAATATAATAGAGGTTAACAACACTATAATCTTGTGTGCTAAACCACTAAATTATATGTAATTAGGGGAAGACATCTTTTCCACTAAGGCTCTTTTCTGATTCAATGCTAGACTTATGTTCAGTTGTTGGCTCCTCTTTGAGAAGAAAAGCACCAGCATTTAGGTATCCGTGTTTTGTGATTTTCAACTAAAGTTTTTAGCAATTTTTTACCCAACAATTTATTGTACATTATACATACATAAGATGGTAACCTGATACCAAATATTTGTTCTTTCTTAATAGTTGACAAGACGATATGATTATAACTGGACAAATATTGCAATCTTTATGTTCAGTTTTACCTTGTAGTTAATCTAATGTATGATGGATAGATGTACCTATAAGGAGCGGAATCATTGGCTTTTTCGCACTGTGCAAATCAAGCAGAAGTATTTATGATATTATCGCGATTGCAATAGTGTGGTTATGAATATGCAGCCAGAATGATCCTGCACTTTATGCTGATTGTAGACATTGATCATCTGAAATTACAAAAAGGTAAGTAATAATCAGTAATGGAAAAGGATACCGATAACACATAAACTTAAAATAACATATAAATTGTAATAAATATTAGATTCTGTTTCAGTAGTACTATGAATCCATACCAATGTTACAAATTCATACCAAGCAAAAAATGGTAACATACGACTCAAATCAATGAACAGAGGCATAAGATATGATAACAGCCTAATATCTGTACACGAGGTATCCAGAGGTGGATGATACTACAATAAAAGGAAGAAGTACGGAAGAGAGCACACAATAAAAAAGTCCTAGAAGAAAATACAAATGAACTGTTGGAAGAGTGCGTGTAAATTTTAAGCGGGGAGGTCTCATTGACTTCGCTCTGCCTTTCTCAATTTTTACAAAAAATATGCTTCTCACAAGATGATACAACAAGTTCAGTTTTACCTTGTAGTTGACCTAACACATGATGAGCTCTCTTAGAAGATGATAAACTATTTGCAAATGAAGCTCATTTGGTGCAACAATTGCCGATTGCACGACCTGCTTATACCATCAATTAAAAGATCAAGCCAATAAGGGATGCAACAATTACTGATTACATAACCTGCATACACCATCACTGCTACTGATTTACTTATGGAAAATAACAGTTTGTTAAACAATAAGGTTCGAAATGTGGCTCGAAGAAAAACAGTTCGTTAAACCGTTTTGGGTTCAAAATTCCAAGTCATTAGTAATATTCTAATGTGAATGGCAAAACAACATATTGATATTTGGTACAACAAATCTACATCGGTAGTCATCTCAGTAAAGTGAATATAACAAGATCTACTGCATCTTTTGGTTAGTATTTGCAAATTATTATTTGATAAATCTCGCAGCGTTAAATGTTTACAATAGGTAGTCGTACTTTCAACAGCAAGTTCAAGCCATGTTAGTATTCACTGATCAAGAGTTCTTTAGTGAAAAATCCTACCATCTTCAGAATTCTACTCATCTAAGCAAATACCCAACAACATAAGACTAAATACCTTGAATTCAATGAATAAAAGAAAAGGACCATACCAAAAAATACCCAAAAATACCCAAAAACATAAGACCATGTTTCGAAATTCCTACGGAATTTCGGTTATTCCGATGATTCTGTTCTGGATCCGCTCATAACCGGAACAGAATCCGGTCAAAATTCCGGTTGCGGACTAAATTCCGGATTTGTTTTTCAAATATTGAAAAAAACTTATACAAAATTATAAAAAATACAACAAATATATAATAATTAAAAAAAGAAAACAAATTAATCGGGACAATAAATAAATGGAGAAGAAATCATTTGGTTTCATAAATAAAGTTGTTATGCTTTATTTAATTTACATCGAATCATAATAAAAGATTCAAAATTTTCAAAATTGATCAAAGTTTAAAATCTTAAATGAACAATACAGAATCTTACACAATGGATTTTTAATTAAAGTGTGTATTTTATATGTAATGTAAAAAAATGTACTATACATTTATGACAATATTGGATATTTATTAACGTATATAGTAAATTAAAGCAAAACAAAGTACCGGAACTAGAAAACCGGAATCAAAGCGGAACTTTTGGAATTTCCGGAACAGAACTGGAAATTTTAAAATTACCAATGGCCGGAACGAAAACGGAAAATAGAATTTTGAACCTTGCATAAGACTACATATCTTAAATGTGGAGCAAAGATAACCAGTTTTGCCTCAAATGAATAAAATTGTATGTTCTGGTTATACAAGTAATGGCTAAAATACACTTAATAGAGAAATCATCTTGAATCTTGTCACTAAACAATATTTACGAGGAAATCACACAATAAGATGTAATAAATATGTTACTCGTCCACTTGTAATTAATATGTATTAACTTTGATATGGTTCAGAATGAAAATACAAAGTTTGAATATTTAATTATAGCATTAAAATGTATTGGTCCAAGTCTTTTATTAGACGATATGTCAAATCCATAATCAAGAATTATTTTTAAAAGTGGTGATAAATAATTAAGTGTGTCAAAAAAATAGTAATTGATTTGAAATTTTGTCAAAGGTGTCCTTGTCCAACTCTATATGTATTTCAGTTCCAAATCTACATGTATTTCAGTTCAATAGAGTATACGAATCATAATAATACTTGTTTATGTAATAAATATTCATAGATCATGTCGTATATCGCACAAGTTATAGTTCTATATCTACTTGTATATAAATTTAAATAAACTCTAACTACAAATAATTTGCGAAGGACAAAGAGATTTACCAGTAGGTTTCTATGGCAGTGAAAGGTAAAAGAGCATCAAAAAGTGAGAGTCGGTGGATGATTAAAGCTGCAAAGAAAAACATAATTGGGTGGTGCAACCGCGCAAGATTAGGGAGGAGTAATAGAAAGGTGAAGTGGGATGTTAGATCGCAATGTTTTATCGAATTAGGAGAGCGTCAATAGACGGAATCTTTTAGGGTTTTTTGGATTTGTTTTTTGTAATCAAGAATGGGAAAGCGCGGGAAGAAAGTGTGAAGTGGGAGAAAGAAAGTATGAAGCACGAGAAAGAAAATAAAGAAGGCGTAGCAGCAAAATAAAAAAAGTAAAGTAGTCGTAAAAGGGGGAATTATGGAAAATGACAAACTTTGGAAAAAAAATTAGGCTGAAGGACGTGAAGTTTTATTTTTAAACTGAAGGACAAATGCTAGTTATAATTAGCATTTTATTCAACTTTTACACTATACAAAATGCTAGTTATATCTAGCATTATATTCAGTTTTACACTATACAAAATGCTAGTTATAATTAGCATTGTCCTTCAGCCTAAAAGACAAAATTGTTGTCCTTCAGTCTAATTTTTTTTTCTAAGTTTGTCCTTGTACTTATTTTCCTGGTCGTAAAATTTATTTTTTATGCATACTATTGAAAAACACTATATTTTCGTTAACCTGGTTAAAATAACTGCACTAAGGCTTAAAACGCTATTTTTGAATGCTATTAAAACCTATTTTTCTTGTAGTGTATAGAAAAATTATTACAACACAGCCTCGAAAAGTGTAAAAGATTCTGACATATAATTCTTTATTCTCCCACTTTTTAACTTAGCTTTATCACTTCCGCCAGTTCCACACAACTTTCAAAATCTACAATTTTCTTCTTTGAGCATCCAAATCATGGCAGCCAATAATCAAATAGACCTTATGCTTCATTCATTCGATGTTCCTCCGCCTCATAGCTGGTATGATTCTTCACTTTAATTCTATCGTAGATTATTCTTACATCCATCTCGATTAATTTGTAAATATGATCTGAGATTCTTTCTTTGCGCTGGAATACTCTCTGGTTTCTTTCCTTCCATAAACGGTGGACGGCAATTGTGATTATTATATGCTTTATTTGCTGAATCAGTCTCGAGCCCCTATTATCCCCGCACAGGTATACAGTTCTTCCTCCAAGTTCCCATATGCTTGCATGTCATTATTTTTTGCTTTGAAATATATTAGAACCTATTTGGAATAATTGCGGTCAAAGAATAGATGTTGGTGCGATTCATTGTCGTTGTTGCTAAATTTACAGTGAAGTATGACATTGAAATCCCATTTGGCTGGACGATCTGTGGTTGGAAGCCTTTAGTTAACTGCTTTATAGGCAGTAAAGGCTATTTTAGGATTATTTGCTCTAGTCTATAAGGAAGAAGCCCAATTCTTAATTGCATGTTTTGTTCTAATTGCCTCCCAAGCTGTTCTTGCCTTAAAGTCACCATCTTTGGTCGGTTTCTAGGTCCATATGTCGTGCTTAGAATTTTGATATATCGGTATGTATTGTAATCCAAATAGAGAACTTGTAATCCTTTCCTTTTCGAAGTCCATCTTCCGTTAGTTATAATTGAATCAACATTTCTGTCATATCCTCCCATGCTTGAAAGTGCATCCCAACCTAACTTCGAAGTAAGAGATTGTCCTTTGAGCCAGGGATCTTTCCATAAGTTAGCTTGCTTACCATTTGCAATTTGTTTGGTTAAGTGTTTTTTGAGCTCATCTCTCCCCTTCAAAATGTTTTTCCATACTCCAGCGGCATTGTTGTCATCAGTATATCTAGCTCTCATCCATTTGGACCATAAGCTTTCTGAATTGATGATTTTCCAGCATAGTTTGACATTGTAGACTTTTTGAGTTCCTTAATATTAATCAACCCTAATCCACCTTCATCCTTCTATCTGCACAACACATCATAACTAACCTTATGTAAACCCCCTCTCCAAATAAAGTTTGCATATGCTGAATTTATCTTTCGATTGAGCAATCAGGGATTTGAGAAGTTTAGACCCAAAATCTTACTTTAGTAGTGATAATTGTGTGTACTAATTCTACCCTACCTACAAATGAGAGTAATTTTGAGCTCCATCCATTCAACTTGTCTCTTATTTTCCCAACCATGTTCCCCACATTCCCTTTTAGTGATAACATTTGAGGAGAGAGGGACTCCGAGATACTTCGCTGGTAAACAATCCTCTCTTATGCCCAAGATATCCAATGTTGTTTTCTTTCCTTGCAATATTTGTTAAGAATTTTGATTTCTGATAATTAAGCTGAAGGCCAATATATCTTTTAAGATATTCAAAAATATCTTTTATACACTAAGCACTATAGAATTTGTTTTGAGGACCACAATACAATCATCAGCATATAGGATGTGATGGACCACTGGTTGGCAGTTAGACAGAGGTTGGAAGAGATCATTATGGCAAGCCAATTCCATCTGAAGTGAAAAATATTCCATAGCAATTGCAAAGAGATAAGGGGACAAGAGGTCCCCTTGTCATAAACCCCTGTTGCTACTAATAAACCCTCTAGGATGACCATTAATTATAATAGAAAATGCAGGAGTAGATATACAATTTTCTATAAGCTTAATTAAGGTAGTTGGGAATCCTATACGTGACAACATATAGATTACGAATTTTCTGTTAATTTTATCATACGCTTTATAAAGATCAACTTTAATGCATGCTCTATAAGCTCCTTTTTTATTAAAGATTCTGACCAGTTCATGAGCGAGGAGAGAGTTTTTAGAAATGTGTCTTCCCTTGATAAATGCAGATTGAGTTTCTGAAACAAGATCAGGGAGAATTTGAATTATTCAATTGCATATCACTTTGCTGAGAATTTTATATAGCATGTTGCAGTAGGCAATAGGTTTGTATCTTCCGCTCTGGTACGCTTGTTGATCTTAGGAATTAGGATGATGAATGTGTGATTAAGTCTATTAAGAATTTTCCCAGTGTTGAAAGATTCCTAAACTGCCTCTAATATCATGTGTTTTAGGTCTTCCCAATGATGCTAGAAGAATTTCGAGTTCCACCTGTCTGGACCAGGGCTCGAATCAACATAAGTGGAGAAGATAGCAGTTTCAATTTCTGGTTCAGCAACAATGGCTTCCAACATGGTTATCCCCTCTTCATTAATCAGGCTCCTGCAATTAACATGAGGTAAAACAACATTAATTTGTCCATTATAAGGATTAGAAAAGTAAGAGATTGCTTCCTGTTCGAACTGTTCAATGTCTTTGACAAGTTCCCCATTACTAGCAATTTTGTTGAGTTGATTGTTGTAATTCTGCCTGTATGACATCTTAGTGTAGAAGAATTTTGTGCACTCGTCACCTTGGGTTAGCCACTTTTCTTTTGCCTTTTGTTTGATCTCTATAACTAGTTGTTTGATTGCCTGTTTTAACATTTTCTAGGCAGTATAGTATTGGGCATTAATGATGTCGTTCATTAGGTCTTCATCTAATCTATTAAGGAGGATTTCACATTCTTTTTGTTGGCCATCCATTGCATCTGATTGTTTCGGTCGTAATTTGTTTCACTGTTTCAGTCTATTTTTGATCTCTTTTAGCATCATGACTAGAGTATACCATTCCTTTCCTTCAACTAGATTTGTATTTTTAATATCTATAGATAGTTAGCGTATCTAAATGGTTTGCCTTTCGCCTGTTGGTTTTGCTGGTTGAATTGGATATGTAGAGGAGAATGATCACTAGTAGAGCTTGGTAGAACTTTGACATGCAGTTAAGGAATATTATTTATTAATTCGGCATCAACTAGTACTCTGTCTAATCGGTATGTGATTCTTTTAGCCTCACAACTTCTCCACGTAAATTTCAGTCCCGCATAGTTAGCTTTAATGAGTCCTGTAGCAGTTACACATCTGTTGAACTCCTCTGTCTGTGACAATTTCAGTATAAGTCCTCCTTTTTTCTCATTTTTTTTCAATACTGCATTGAAATCTCCAAGGACCATCCACTATTTGTCTATAAATTTTGATATGCTAGCCAGTTTACTCCATAATTTATTCCACATTGATGCCTAATTGTGAGCATACACAAAAGATATAACCATGAACAAACCACCGACATTTGATACTTTTGCAGTTAGTTGTTGTTCATCCATGTTCAGGACATTAACAGACCAAATTGCTTTGTGCCAAGCAATCATGATGTTGCCTTTAGATTAACATGAATTATTATTCAGAAATTGCCAATCATTGCCAAAGTTGTGTTCAAAAATTTCAATCGACCGATTACCCATTTTATTTTCAAGGAAAGCCATAAGCTTTCGGTTTAACTTATTTCTTATATTAAAGAGGTTCAATTTTCTAGTGTCACCACTAAGACCTCTTTCATTCCAACATAGTAATGCCATTAAGCAACGGTTGATTTGCTTCTAGTAACAGGAGTAGTTGATGACCTGCTAGCTTCTTGTTGTTTCTTCCCAATGTTAAACTGTTCCTTATACTTTGTGTTCTTCTTAGTGAAAGATGTTTTAATATGGAATACATCTTCTGTTTCTTCTTCACTATTGTCTAAGTTAATATTCATTCTGCTTATCTCTTCCATGTTTGCAGGGTTATCACTCTTAGTTTCTGGATCCAATGTATCACCAAGTCCAGTCATCTTCGATGTTGGGGCCTATTCATCACCAAAGCCAGCTTTCTCAGATCCCTGCTATGCAGCACCAAGGCCAATTTTCTTAGTGTCCTGATGTGATTCCTAAAGAATATGGGCTGGCTGCTTCAAATGTGCCTCCTCAAACGTCTGTTTCTGCTTTTGGTTACTTGGGTCCCTTGGGTTATCTGCCATAGCAGACTGTTCGTTAGTATTATTAGTAGGGTAGTTATTTTTTGGGCTTGTAAAAACTTCTCTATCTGTGCGCTCCTCTGTGCTGTCAGGTATTTTGTTTGTTTCCTGATAGTGTATAGGCTCATGAGGCTTATGGTTAGCCACTGTGATTTCTAATGATGTTGATGCCTTTGGTTTCCATTGTTGAGAGATAACTTTCTATGGAATTGGGCATTGCAGTAAGCTATGCCAAAAACAGTTGCATTCTTTGCATATTGGTGGAATAAATTCATATTCCACCTCTTGTACATAGGTTCTACCATGAGTGTCATTAGCTCTGATACTTTTCTTGAAGTTAAATGTTTTCTTTAACCTAAACTAGGACACAGGCGTATTTTAGTCCCTTAACTTGCCGTGTATTTTCATCGATATTAATTGGTTTATCAATTAGACTAGCTAGCTTATTAATTCCTCTAGCATTCCATAATGCCAAGTGTAGGTTGTTCAGTCTCACCCAAATTGGATAGGATTCCAGCATATCATGTTCAAATTGGAAATTGGCATCCCATCTCTTCATGAATATGAGTTTGCTGTCCATAAACCATGGGCCTCCGTTCAATACTTTCTCTAAGTCTTCTTGTAGTTAAAACTTGACAAGGTAGAACCCATAATCCCTTGAAAAAACCTCCCATTTTCTCTTAGGTTTCCATTCCCTTTTCACGCATGCATTAAAGTAAACAGAGTAAGGGCATTTACCTGCCATATAGATAAACAAGGAATTAGTCCACGTTTCTTTTGATTTTTGATAGTCCAAATCATCAATTACTGCAAATTTCCCATCTAGATCTAACTTTGGGTTGCGAAACTCAACACTCTCTTTAATTTCTATGCTTTTGCCCAATATTTCAGCCCAAGGTTTAAATCCTTGATCCTTGTTCAGTTTGAATAGGTTGGCTCCAGGTTTAGGTTTGGCCCATGCTTCAGGGTTTTCCTGTCCCTTTTTCGTCACTTTGTTTTTCCCCTTCCGCCTAACTTCCTGCCACAAGTCTCTATTTCCGTTCCTTTAGGTGAAGCCCTGGATGTCTCCGACGTAGAATTAGAGGAGGTTGATGATGTAATATTAAAGGCAGTTGTTGTGATAGTGTTAAAGGAGGACGACATTTCGATTAATATATGTAAGTATATATTTATAATGTATATATAAGAAATATATTATGTTTTTATTTAATTATTTATATCCTAAAAATGAGAATATATATAGTTTGAAAAGAATTTCATATGCTCAACTTATTTCATAAGCCCAAAATTCATTAAGGCCTTATCTAGACTTGCTAACTCTAGAATTTTCCCGTGGCTTATTAAATATACTTTATATTGGTTGATAGATTCTCTTGGAATCTTTGTTTTGATACTTGAAAACTTTATTAGCTTCTCTTGGAAGCTTTGTATTGATAGCGTTGCTGGGAAGCTTTGATGGCTTATATTGGAAGTTTTTTTATAGCTTTTCTTGGAAGCTTTTTCTAGAAGCTCTATTTTGCTAGCTTCTCTTGAAAGCTTTGTTTTGATATCTTTGCTTAGAAACTTTGATAGTTTCTCTTGGAAGCTTAGTTTTGATAACATTACTTGGAAGCTTTGATAGCTTTTCTTGTAAGCTTTATTTGATAGAGTTAGCTTCTCTTGGAAGGTTTTATAGCTTCTCTTGGAAGCTTTGTTTTGCCTATATATATATATATATATATATATATATATATATATATAGTTCATTTGCAAAGGGAAATAACAAATTTCTTAAGTTCAAAATAATCTCTAGAAAAATCCTCATTTTTCTTTTGGCCATATCTTTCAAACTAATGATCCAAATCAAGTGACTCTTAATTTGTTCGAAATATATCTCAATAAGGAAGAAGTTTTACTTTGACCACATTACAAGATTCGAAATGCAGGATTTTCAAAAATAGCTTGGAAGTGAAGTTATTTTCTGGCTTAGATTTTATTTCTAGAAATACATACCCTTAGTTTTTCAGCCATAACTTCCAAATTACTTATCCAAATTCAATGATTATTTTTTGTCAGAATTTTGATTCGAAAAGAAACATTTTTCACTTGTATCAAAATCTCTAATTCAAAAGTTATCCTTGTCAAAATTGTGTTGCGAGACTGGTCGAAGTTTAACAGTAATATATACCACAGCCTCCAAAAACAATACTAAATCCAAAAATGATCCAATCGACCTCAAATCTTCACCAAAACCACCCTTGTTTAACCCTCTATCCATGTTCAAACAAGTGGTATGGCACTTCCTTGGAATAATTTGGAGGAAAAGAGGCAAGAAGGAGTATGGCCGTGAGCATGAGAGGGAAAGGTGGAGCTAGTCTTAGGTGCTTTGCTTTTAGTATTGATAGGAAGGCTCTAGGGTTCTTGCTTTAGCCTAGGAGGGCTTGGACATGGGATTAAGAACTTGGCTAGATGTTGGTGAGATATTTAAATTTCATTGAATTATATAATATCATATATGCAAGTTTAATTAAGTATAGTGATCATAACACATCAAAAGGTTGAGTTTGAAACCTTTGGCTTTTAAAAGTAAATAGCTAACTATAAAATAATTACTATCACTTGTATGCCTTTTATAACAAGTGACATAGTCCATATTTAGTATATGAATGCTTGGTTGGAAGTATATGTGAAGTTAGAAAAAGTGTTTATAAATGTTCGATAGAATGAAGTGTTTTCATTTGCTGCTGTATTTATTTAATGGATTGATTGTAACACATGTGCTCGGCCATTCTTATGGAAATTTATCCTCTACATGACTTTGGTTGGAAAAAATAATTATGAGCATTTAATAGCTAACACCTTGTGATTAGAATTTCACAATTTGAATATAAGGCATTAGATATATATATATATATATATATATATATATATATATATGGTAGATGATAACTACCTATGAATCGAGAATGAACATCTTATAATTAGAATCTCACAATTTGACTATAAGATGTTTGAAAATAATTTTGGTTAAGGAATTAATAATAATAAAAGTAATTTATTATAAATCTAAAAAATAGATATATATCTTCAAATGAAATTTTTTCTAAAGAGATATTTAGATGTTTTGGAAATAAATATTTATAAAAGTGCTTTGCCATATATGAACATAAAAGATATTTTTGGAATAAACGTTGGTTCTAAATGTTTTGGATCAAAGAAGATTTGAAAAGCTATTATTTCAAAAACTTAAATCTCGAAGAAAAAGTATGATTTGATACAAAAGAAGCATACGTTGTTATTTCAAAAGGATTTGAAATGAAACCGAGAATTTAGTTCAAAGAGACTATTTTTGAGAAGGATTATACTTTGAAAATAATAAGTTAATTAGATTTAAGAAATCTAAATGCAAGGATTAAGTCTAAACGGGTAGATTTGGAAGCTACATTTGCATGTTATATGCTATGTAGTTATGGAATGCATTTTGTTTGTGCATCATAGGCTCGATGAGTTCGTGGTAGAAGAACTGCATTGGCTTGATCCTGTATCTAATTGGCAACCCAATTAGATAAAGGTATATAGGCAGTCACAAGTGGTAGTTATGCAGCCCCACTAATAATATAACATTTTTTGTATATTGTTTGCTGTTTATTTTGTGTCGATATATCTTTTCTGCTTTCCAATTTAATTGACTTGTTTATTGAGTTCGCAAAAATGGAATTTATAGTTTTGATTTTGGTATGTATTAAAGCACATCCTATATATATAAATAAATACTCTGATAAGTTATATTAATTGAAAGTGTATCCTATACATTTAGCAATGTTGAATATCTATCAAATAATGTTGTGTATTAAGTTGGTAGTTGTCACTCGTAGTTTTAGAACAGACGGGTTTTCAGAGATTTTGACTTGTTTGAAAATCTAGGTCGTTACATATGTGTATGTGGTACTTGGTGAGGAGTATCGTATAGTCAGATATTCATGCATGTGTATGTGTGGTACTCGATGTGGTGTATCATATAGTCAAGCGATGACTTATGAGAGCCGTGTATTGGCCTACTATTAGAGATATGTGTAGCTATAGGGTATGAGTAATATATGACCATCCACATTGTGTCCATCTTTCTTTATTTTTCAGGAGTGAACTAGATTGGCCAGTATCCACCTTGGCGGCTTGATCGTTGGGTCGCGCCCTAGATCCACGTCACCGTAGTTATATGTCCCTTCAACATGCATCATAGTATTGGTAGTAGTAGATAGGTTGTTGCTCATAGCCCCTTGTGTTGCATAGGCCAATAATTTTTTATCATTTGAGACAGTAAGGTCATGACCGAGGCTACACGTTGATGAGCCAATGGTGGGTGGGGTCACAATATCCGTCAAGGTAACTGAAGAATGTTGGAATAGAAAGTTACTCCACGATATGCGAGTAGACCTAGGTTCCTGGAGCAAGGTTGCGGTATGGGACCAATAGTCTCCCATCTGGTTCTGGGTATGTGTATGTAGTGGATTGGCATATATGTCTCATTCCTATAATGAGTTGACTAGACTAGAGACTGGTTGAGCCTAAAGTGTAGTCTGTCCCCATATATCCATACTCTTTGATGATTTGGTATGTTTGAGATAGCCTTACTTTATTGTTGGTGCTTTGGTTTGTGGATGATTTATATTTATCGTTTGTGAGATGTTGGATATGGTTTAGATGATTTGATTGGCTATCTTACATTATATATATATATATATCAATTTTGATGATGATTTCTGAACATGGATGACACCCATTGGATTTGGGATTCTTTATTTCTATCTGATGTGCACGTAAATGTGCATATTTTTACCACCATATTTATTCTAACTAAATTAAATAAATGATCATATTGGGTATTTTAACATGTTTAAACCAAAATTCAAATGATTTTCAAATCGTTATATATTCATCTTTATATAGGGGCAAAATGGTCATTTTTGTGCATATATTAATTTATGAAAATTTACTTGGAAATTTCCATATTATTTTGTAGGAATTTGGCTTCAAATGAAAGAGTGTTTCATGGAAAATATGCATGCACAAATACAAAGGAATGAAGATGGAAATAATTACTTTCATGGATAATGGAGGACCACACCTACCCACCTACTTTAATGTACAAATTAGTGGCTAATGCACATGCTAATAGAGTTTAAAGCTTTATGTACATCTAAATGAGGATTAAAACATGCTAATGATTACTTGGCCACCACACATTCTTAGAGGGTAGTTTGGGTAGTTCCCAAAAAATGAATTAGGGTTTCCAAACATGTATAAATACCCCTTATCTTCATGTAATTTGTCTCTTCTCTTATGCTCTCTTCTTTAGGTTCTCTTTTCTTTAGTTTAGTTTAAGTTCATAAATAAAAGAAAGCTCTCTTTCTTTTTTCATGGCTACTTAGCCATTTTTATTTCATGTAATTTTCCTTTTTTTGCAATGTTAAATTAGTGTTCTCTTTTATTTACATGCTCATTTCCTTTCATGTTAATAGTTAGTTTATTTTTCAGGCAAGTAGATTAGTTTTTCTTTTACTTTGCTCTATTTTCCTTTTCTTTTTCTTCCATGTTGCATGTTACTTGTGTTGAAATGATAACAAATATGAGAGGCTAAAACCCTTCAATTTAGGGGTAGTGAAGCTCTCTTATCATGTAGCTTCAACATAATTTGATGTTTATGCTCTCTTTTTGTGCTTAATGAGAATGCATGAAGTAGTTAACTTATTGTTTTTTGCTTTGAATTTGATAGCCTATAATGTTGACACCAAATAGGCTATGCTTAAACAATCACAAAAAATAATTAGCTCTTCATCTACATATGATGATGGTAATGAAGTGAATGTTGAAATTAAAATTTGATGGTCTATATTTCCAATTCATAGTTAATAGGCCATGCTTAAAATAGATTTCATTTTCAACTTGTTGTCACTTTTCATGAGAATTAGTAAGTGGTTTAAGGGGTGTGTTAAAGTTTGATGGCTTATGTTGGGCTAATTAATAGCACAAATATGTCATACTTATGATAAACACATCATTTAAATTCACTAATGACCAAAAAGAGAGATCATAATTTCATAATTTGTTGAACTATATGATCTAGAGAGTGGAATTATCTCTAAATTGTCATTTAACTCTCATATTTTTATCACTTTATTTTTGTTAAGTTCTCATTTTCTAGTTTAAACATTCACTCGTGTTTGGTATAATTTGATTAAATAGAGATTTAGAATCAACAATTCCCTGCAAATCTACCCGTACTCACCACGTACTAACAATTGTACGTCGTGCGCTTACGGTAATTTATTGTAAATTTTTCGGCGATTTTCTAACTCGATAGAAAATTTGTCGATAAACAAGTTTTTGGCGCCGTTGCCGGGGAATAGTTTTTATTTTAATTTTCTATTCTTCGAATTATTTTGTTTGATTTTGTGTGTTTGTTTGTATTTTAAAAAAATAGTTTTGTGTTGTGTGTTTGTCGTTTGATTTTTGTTGTGTGCTTGTTGTTTTTCTTGCATTTGCATTTGCATTCCTATTTAAAAAAAACATCACACTTTCAAAACAAAAAAAATATATTTTATTTCTTTTTCTATTTGTATTTCATTTTTTTTACATAACCTTGTTCAACTTCACACTCACAACTCACTGTTTCATCCAACCATCCTCGACCAAACAGAGAACCACTACATCCCCTTGCCACAGCAATACCACACTCACAACTGCAGTTCAACTTCATTCTCACCCCTCCTCCAACTTGCTACCATCAGCCATACATAGAACACAGTTCATCAATATCACCTAACCATCTACAGACTTCATCTCTATTATCACTTCAACAGCAAACCATCAGTCCCTCCACTCACAATCTCCTACCACATAACACTAGCCATCACAGTTCCATAATCACATTTCAACAAGTTCATCAACATTCCATAATCACTTACCTTCCCCTCTGTATAACAACCCTTTAAACAACGACCATACCACCTCCATCTCACAACTCTACCGCTCATCAGCTGCTGTTATCAAGCCATATACATCACCATCTTCTTCCTTCACTTACTACTGCCCGCAATCCTCCTTCCTGTACATCTACTCCTACAACAGTTCATACCACTTCCTTCACAACTCGAGACCACAACATTATCTCAACAAACCTTTTCTGCCTAACTCACTGCCAAAAACTCCTCCTGCACAACATACTCACATACTCCTCTTCAAACAACATAAGCTTCCAACCATTCAACTATACACATACTTCAAACTACCATATCACACTTTTGCTCTACCCTAAACTGCACCCCATACTTGATAGTTCACAACCATTCTCCAAACCAACACCTACTGTTGTTCACATACCAAAACCCAAAGTTCATCGAAACCCAAAGTTCACCGAAACCACTCACGACATACATCCACTGTCAGGCAACTTCATATTGCATATTACTACCGCTTCGAACAACTGCTCTCCCCATTCTAAATTGCAAAGCTGCAACACCCCTCAACAGACTCTAAAAACAATAAACCATAGAGCAACCTCTTCACCACAGTCTACATCACCAAACCACTCAGACCAGCTACCAAATACTAACTAGAGAACTACCGAACCTCAAGTCCATCACGACATCACCTCGCCGCTTCTTCTGCTACCATCGCGACTTCAAAACAGTTCACCAGAAATCAATATCGAACCTCCCAATCACTTAGAATCAGCAATCGCCAACATCTTCCCACCTTCGCCTCTGCTGCACTGCAACCACAACATCCCCAGATCATCACATCCCTAGATTGTTCACCACACCGATCACAATTGCTTTGAACAACCTGACCACCAAACCACTTCACTGATACAAACACCACTCTCTACTTATACAACCACACCACAAACATTCTACAACCAACCATCTCCACCACATACAACAACTTCGTTTGACAACTGCCCAAATAAACCCATCAACTTCATCGAACAAGTTTTACCTACAACGCCACTCAAACCATACACTTCAACATCCAAATCCCCTTCAATCACAAACTCAATCAGACTCACCAATCCACCTTTATGACCAAAGTCACAAAACCATAAACTGCTGCATCATAAAACCACATACCTCCCTACTCACGACCACAGTACATACTCAAGTCCCTGCCAACAACCAAACATACAAGCTCCTCGACATCACCACCTCCTCTACTCCACCATAACAACAGTTCTACCCATTGGCAACATAACCACATTTTTACATCAACGACCATTACCACTGAAACACCCTCCTTGCACTGTGCACTGCCTCGCATCCAAACCACCAAGCTCCAACAACCTTTCAACACACTCAACATATCCTCGCAACCAGCCAGCAACCCCGGGTCTTTCACAACGAACTCCGTCTCCTCCAATTTGAACAACTATGACTTCACAATCGATTTCCTCGAACAACCACTACGACTTCATAATCTTTCTCATAGCTTACACTTCGAATCTGAGCCCCAATCGCGAACGAAACCTTGACCAAATCGAAAGCAGTCGAACTCCTTCATTCCCAGCAAACTCGTGACCATTCCATCACCCACGAATCGCCTCATCTCGTACAACCGCATCCACCCCAATACCCAATCGACACTCGACCAATTGCAAATCCACCTTGTAGTAATCGAGCATTCTACAACTCCTTCGACCAAAGTTAGCTCGCGATCCTCTTGAAGTGGCACGATTTGCAATTTTTTTTCTTTTCTTTCAGTTTGGGTTTGCTGAAAGAAGTCCTTTTTTCTTTTTCTTCTTTCTTTTATCTCTTTTTGCTTTTGATAGAGGAGAACGTGTTTTGCTAATTTGCTGTGCTTGAGTCCTTTAACTCGGGTCGTGGGTATTGGTTTCTAACTGGGCCGGGCCTTGTTTGATTTTTCAAGCGTTTAATTATCATTTTTTTTCTTTCCTTCTTTGTTACATAACAAAATAATATACCATTTAAAAAAACACAAGTTTGGCTTTGTTTAGTGAATTTATTTTCGTTTATTTCATTTCCACTTGTTTTGTTTTCGTTTTAGTGTTTTTTAAAAGTCCATCTTTCAAAAAACAAAAATTGTATATATCTTGTTCATAAGTTTTGTTTATTTTGTTTCATTTGTTTTGTTTTCCATTAGTTTTAGTCTAAAAAAACGAGTTTGAATTTTTTTAAGCTCCATCCTTATATATATATATAAACTGTACATATTGTGTTTAATTTTGTTTCAGGTTGCCAAAGCAGATTTGAAGAGTTGCGTGCTTCACTTGGCTTGCTAGAAAAATAACCGCTTGCTTGCTTAGAAAATAATTCTGCTGCTTTTAACCCCTATCTATTGTTTTTATTTACCTTGCATTGTTGTCTGCTTGCATTTAATTTTTTTTTTCAAAAATCCAAAAATAATAATTCAAAAACAAAAATCCATTCATAGTTGCATTGTTAATACACGTTTAATTTTAGTTTTGCATTTCTTTATTTTTTCTAATAATAACGGTTAGTCATCGATAACACTTAATTGTATATTGACAATTTGTCTTCTTTGAACAATTCAATTTCTTGATGTCTAGGCTACGGTAGAGCAATAATCAGTTATAAATATTACGGTGATTCGTAAATATTATACTAAATTGTTTCTCTGAAGGTACTTAAACCTTCGGCTGCATTGCTATGGCGATTCATGGTGCACCGATAAATCCTGCCCATTACCTGGCCGAGAACTATCTTGTTGATTAAAGACAAAGTGTGATTATACAATTTTGGGTTAGGTTAGAACATTTGTAATTAAACTCTTGCATTCATTTAGTTGCATTAGTTCATGCATATACAAAAAAAACAACAAAAACTTTTTTCAAAATCCAAAAACTAAAAAAAAATTGTAAATACTTCTTAACTTTGTCTTTTAATCCTTTTGAATTTTTTTTTATCAAAAAGAAAAATTAGTTTTTTTATAAAATAAAAAAAAACATACATAATCCTTTCAAAAACAAAAAAAATTGGAAATCCAAAAACAAAACAAAAATCAATTTTCCTTTTGAAAAATAAATTCTTTTTGTAAATATTTTTCCTTTACAAAAAAAACGAAAAAAAATTTTCTTGAAAATGTCTGAATTTCCCTATTCTCTAGAATTTTACAATAGTTGTGAAAATTCATATAATCCATATAATTTCAATCCAAATTCTTATGGATATTTTAATGACAACTATTGTATTAACAATTCGAATTTTGAACAACATAGTTTTCAAAACGATGAGCAATCCTCGACTCTTGAAAATAGCATCGAAATGATTTCGTCTCAACTTGAACTTTCTACACAAAAAATCAAATGATAAATGATTTGTGTAATTCGTTTTTGTGCGATAACTCAATTCAAGGATTTCAAAATAATCAAAATTTGAATTCACTTCCAAATTCTTATGATTTTGGTTATAAACCATGCCATTTCAACTTCGAACAACAAAATGAATTTGAAAATCAAAACGAAAATGTGATCAACTTTTCAAATAATTTTGGCAATGGGAATAATCTCAACTACGATGCGAGTGAAACTTTTTGTTCTCAACAAGTCCAAATCGAAAATCCTCAAGTTAATAATTATAAATTGGATTTTGTTGAACAAATGAATGAAATTTACGATGATCACACAAATTTGTTGATTGAAACATACAAATAATTACGTGAACAACAAAACCAAATTCCAACGTGTGAAAAATCAAACGATAATCCAGCTTTTACCCAAATTGACGATTTTCAAACAGCAATTTTTGAAACTGAAAATGATTATCTCAATGAAGTTGTTGAAAACATGGTAATTGAGTTGGATTTCAATTCTTTTAAGGGTGTGAAACTCGATTTAAAATTTGATCTTCCTTTCTCCGATTTTGAAAATTTGAATACAACAACTTTGGATTTTGAAAATGATTGATGCGATGAAGTTGTGAATAATTCAACAAAGGAAGACAAATTTAACGAACATGAATTTTATGGACTTTTCGACGACGAGTTGTCGAATTCTGAAGGGGATGATTTAAAGCACCATATTGATTTTGAAGTCGATAATTATGAAGAACTTTTCAATGATAAACTTGAATTTCAATTTGGTGAAAATAAACTTGAACTTCACTCAATTGTTTTATCGACCCCGAAAATCATCGAAAATAAAAAAACTCGTGCGGTTTTAAATAAAACGACATTTGTTTTTCCAAATCGACATTCAACTCCGAAATCTTTTACGATTTGGTTTTTCAAGCTTCAACTGTGTCTCGCATACTTGACAAGACAAATGAATCGGTCTTTGGAAGTCAGTTTCATTTACGTTTTGACTATATACTTTCCGATCTCGTGTAAATACCGCTCATTTTCATGTTAATATAGGTCATCCTTTTATTTTTGTTTTATGCTTCTCCTTCCACTAGGGTTGACTGTGGGGACACGGTCAAAATCAAGTGTGGGGGGAGTCTCATCTTCATTTTTAATTTTTCATGGTTTATTTTTTACATTTTCTTTCCCAAACTTAGGAAAAAAACGAAAAAAAATCTCAAATTTTTTTTAAGCATTTTTGACTTATTTTTAAAGAAACACTATACGAAAAATATATGGTTTTAGTTTATTAAATTGAAAAATTTGAAAATTTATTTGTCTTAACAAAAATAAAAATGAAGTTTGATTACAAATAACAATGGTTTAACTAATATATAGGAAGATTCATACATTTTAATTATGAAATATATCCTAATTGAAAATCTTTGTTTTAAAAAGTGGTTGACTTAAAGTAAAGGATATAATATTTTTTTGTCTTCTAAGTTAAATTGTGCTAAGATGATTTTGCAAAACTCTCTCTTAAAAAACAAAAACAAAACAAAAACAAAATAATATTTCTTGTATATATGTATATATTTTTCCTAATAAACACCTACGGTCGATAGGTGTACACTCGCCATGCTCTGTACCCTTCTCATGTAAGCCCAAAAGGCAGTGCATGATCGGTATATCTGGCCTCAGTTATCTGAGCTAGGTGAATGTATATAAAAATTCTTTTATTAATAATGCCTACAATCGATAGGTGTTCACACTCGTGTGTTGACTCACCATGCTTTGTATTTCCCTCACGTAAGTCCGTAAGACAGTGCATGGGTAATATATAGGCCTGTCAATGGTATGGGTTTCGGCCCGAGCCCGGTCCGAAATCGCCCTATTTATGCGGGTATGGGTTTTGCCTTTTACTACCCAACCCCAACTCAGGCCTGATTTGGGTCGGGTACGGTTTTATCAAAACCCAGCCCGGTTAGGGCCCGACCCGACTATTAGTTTTTCGTCGTATCAAAAAAATAGGAGTGCATATGTTACTTATTTACCGTTTTGTTTGTTTACATGTAGATGTTTTTGCATACTTTTGTTATGAGCTTGACTAATCACCGTCCAATTTAAATGTTAACATTGTTTATATACAAATTTTACCATAGTTGTAGTTTTAAAATATGGTTTTAACATAAGTATTCTGAGTTAGGTATATAGTTATTACCCAGCGGGCTTAAAAAGCCCGACGGGCCGGACTCGAATATTGAGTTAAATTCCCTGCTTGTTCGGTCCGAGCTTTGGTTTTAAATATTGTAATTGGACTCGTGTGGGTTTTATAACACCCGGTCCGAACCCTGTCCATTGACAGGCCTAGTAATATATCTGGCCTCGGTTTATTTGAGTTAGGCATATGTAAATATTGTTAATATCAATAAAATTTTCAAATAAGAGAGAGTAAGCAAATGAAATCCAAGCACTATTTTAACTTGTTTGATTTGACTTGTTATTGAAAAGAAATGAAAATACCACTTTGATGAACTTTGATAATCTATAAGGATCCATTTCATAGTTACACTGTGTTATTAACCGAAAGAACGAGTTAGACTATAGTCTATTTGCTTTGATAACTTCATTTTTATTGGAAATTTTGATGAGTAAATGACATAAATTTTCAAGATAATGACCAAAACCTTTATTTAACTTATTTGTGTCGATTTAAAACTAAACCACTCATTGCAAATATTTTCAAAAACTCGCATTCATCTCTTTGTAAATAAACCTTGCATTTTGTAAATATTGTCACTTTGCATTCGGATTTTGTGGGTAGTATTCGCTAAAAACCCTCACGAGACAACACTCGTCCTACTGGGGACATCCAGAGGTTTAACGACTTGTTGCATATGCTCAATGCAATCGTGCTCCCTACGAAAATAGATTTATCTTAGTTTTTCTTTTTCGATGACGAATAAAAAGATAGGTGTGGGGGTATTTGATGTGCACGTAAATGTGCATATTTTTATCACCATATTTATTCTAATTAAATTAAATAAATGGTCATATTGGGTATTTTAACATGTTTAAACCAAAATTCAAATTATTTTCAAATCGTCATATATTCATCTTCATATAGGGGCAAAATGGTCACTTTTGTGCATATATTAATTTATGAAAATTTACTTGGAAATTTCTATATTATTTTGTAGGAATTTGGCTTCAAATGGAAGAGGGTTTCATGGAAAATATGCATGCACAAATGAATACAAAGGAATGAAGATGGAAATAATTCATTTCATGAATAATGGAGGACCCCACCTACCCACCTACCTTAATGTACAAATTAGTGGCTAATGCACATGCTAATAGAATTTAAAGCTTCTGTACATCTAAATGAGGATTAACACATTCGAATGATTACTTAGCCACCACACTTCCTAAGAGGGTAGTTTGGGTAGTTCCTAAAAAATGAATTAGGGTTTCCAAAACATGTATAAATGCCCCTTATCTTCATGTAATTAGTCTCTTCTCTTAGGCTCTCTTCTTTAGGTTCTTTCTCTTTAATTTAGTTTAGGTTCATAAATAAAAGAAAGCTCTCTTTCTTTTTTCATAGCTACTTAGCCATTTTTATTTCATGTAATTTTCCTTTTTTATGCAATGTTAAATTAGTGTTCTCTTTTATTTACATGCTCTTTTCCTTTCATGTTAGTAGTCAGTTTATTTTTCATGCAAGTAGATTAGTTTTTCTTTTACTTTGCTCTCTTTTTCCTTTTCTGTTTCTTTCATGTTGGATGTTACTTGTGTTGAAATGATAACAATTATGAGAGGCTAGACCCCTTCAATTTAGGGGTAATGAAGCTCTCTAATCATGTAGCTTCAACATAATTTGATGTTTATGCTCTCTTTTTGTGCTTAATGAGAATGCATGAAGTAGTTAACTTGTTGTTTTTGCTTTGAATTTGATAACCTATATTGTTGACACCAAATAGGCTATGCTTAAACAATCACAAACAATAATTACCTCTTCATCCACATATGATGATGGTAATGAAGTGAATGTTGAAATTAAAATTTGATGGTCTATATTTCTAATTCATAGTTAATATGCCATGGTTAAAAAAAATTGAGATTTTTTT
Organism: Allium fistulosum; assembly: GCA_030737815.1. NCBI lineage: Eukaryota > Viridiplantae > Streptophyta > Magnoliopsida > Asparagales > Amaryllidaceae > Allium > Allium fistulosum. The sequence continues at coordinate 1,306,713,130 of CM060904.1, read as the reverse complement.
TTGTTTTTTTCTAAGTTTTGGAAATAAAATGTAAAAAATAAACCATAAAAAATTAAAAATGAAGATGAGACTATCAATTTCTTTAAATGGGTGATGACACTTTTCTATGTAGTTTTCTTATGGATATTGTTTGGATATCCATTGAGATTGTTATGCCATCATCATTATACTTATTATATTATTATTGTAAGTTATAATGTCCCCTATCTTCATATACATGGTCTAACTCGTGTTTTAGTTATAATACTTGCGTCAGTCAAGACATTTCAGGTTCTGGGATGAGATGATTGATTTATGGATGATGGGAAATAGTGGAGAATAGGATTTCATTATATACTCATTGTATACTATTGTATTGTATTTGGAGTCTTGTATTTAATGTGTTGATAGTTGTGTATATCTGCTGTATAACTTAGATTTATGTACATAATTTATATATATCATCGTCGAGTTTTGATTCTGTGTTCTTTTTGTTATTAAATGTATATATTGTGTATTGTTCTATTCTATAGGCACACATGTTTATTGCTTTATACTAAGACCATGTACATCTATGGTCATTTTTATATGATTTAAGATATGTACTGGTGTTAGTCCAAGGGAACATTCATGTGTGTACCCTATATCACCTCATTCTCTATATTATCCGATAGTATTACTCTGTAATACTCTTGGGTGGTATATGTATAGAGGTGGGGATGTTACATCTACTCATTTATAAGTACTCAAAATAATAAGAAGTAAAGCATAAAACTCGAGCCAGACAACGGTCTGGTGTGATCGATAAGAAATATCGAAATATTATACAATTCGATATAGTGAGGAACAAGGGTATACGAACCATACCTGATCTATCCTTGCAACCAATGAGTTAGCACATATGTAACGACCCGATATTTTCAACCATTCGCATCCATTATAAGTGTATAGGTAGACACTCATGCCGGAGTTGAATTGCTCAAAATACCGCGTTGTAATTAAAATTTGGCAAATCTCAGAATATACAGTAAATAAATATAATCACAGATCACAGACACAGAGTAAAATAATGCAGCGGAAGTAAAAGAAATAATAGTTCATGAAGCTACTATATAAATATATCAGAGTACATAAGATACAATAGAAGAAATAGAGTACAACGGAAGTATAAATAAGATAACCAAGTACAAGCTGAACAGAGCAACCTAACTGAAGTCGATAGAACAAGACTAGCAGATAATCTCCAGCGATTCAAATCTCCAGAAGGTGGAAATCCAAATCTGTGAATACTCAGGCTGACCCGAGCGTAAAGCAAAACAAAAACACTCGAGTCAGGACAATATATACTTATATAATATAAACCAACTCAAGTGAACTGTAATAAGGTACAAGTAACTTAAAGAATGCTTGGGACCGCCCATTCTTTAAGGATCCGTTAAACTATCTACTATGTAGTAATATTCGCTATTATAATAATGTCTAATCAGTAAAGTATAATCATATAGAAAATAGCGTTAAGGGGATGGAGAACCTTAACGCGGTCGGATCTTAAAATCATAATCGTAGTAAAGCTCGATATGGTAGGTGACACGGCACAACTAGGCAATGCCAGGGTAGATATACCAATTACGCATCCGGACTAGTGGTGACGCATAGCAGCCACTACCGCCCACCTCGAACAACACTCCCAATCAAGGGTGGCCACCAAATCAATCACAAGTAATAGAATGGTATCGAAGAAGTGTGTCCGATAAGAGGTGCTACCTCCTTGGTCCGTCAATCGCTCCTGTTTTAGCCACCTTATGCCAACTCACGGGAGTTGGGTCCACGTAACATACCTTAAGAACGTCGCCACCATCCTACTTCATTCTGGAATCTCCACCGCGTACACGGTTGTCAAAGTGGTTTTCGGTATCGACAGAGAGTATGTCCATATCCGATCCCGGTCTCTTTGCCAACCAATCGTTATTATAACCTGTGGTTATAACTTTTAAAAACAATACTTTACTTCAAAATAAGATATCATTTCAAAATCTTGTCTTTATCAAAATAAAGGTTTATCATTTCCAAATCATTTCAATATTCTAAAATATCGTATCCTTTCAAACTTCTTTTCAAATCATTTTAATACATCAAAATATTATATCTTTTCAAACTTTATTTCAAATCATTTTTATATATCAAAATATCATACCTTTGATAATTATACTTTGAAACCAAAATCATTTTATTTCAAAACTATGTTCATTTCAAAACAACATCATTTCCATTTCAAACATATATTCACCTTTCAAATAGTCTATACTTTCAAAGTTATAACTCTTTTGAAACAAAACATTTGAAATCATTATACTTTGAAAATCACAGCATTTCGAAATCATATATTTAAAATCATTTTTTAATTCTATACATTTACAAACTTATTAAATTCAAACCATCAAATTTCAATTCAATTACAGTTTACCAACAAACCATTTCAAATCTTATAAATTTCAAATATAGGTTTAATTCACAAAATACAATATTCAATCTTTAGTATATTTCAAAACTTTAAATCTCCCACATTTCATAAATCCAATATCATTTAAATAAACTCAATTAATATATACTTCAAATATTCATTTATCAAATAAATTAAATAAGTCAGAAATCAAGTATCATTTCAAACTCATTTCACAATATCAAAATATTATTCAAAACACCATTCATTTTTATTCATTTAAATACCATTTAAATCCATTCATTTATTAAATTTAAATACCATTTTAAACTCACATTAGAAATCAAATTCTTCCACTTAAATATCTCTTCATTATCTTTAGAAATTTAACATTTAATTTCCCAAAATTATATCGTTTTCCAGAGATTATTTTTCATTAAAATTAATTTAAAACAACAAAATATAGTTTCTGTAGCACTTATAAAATGCTACGTAAAGTTATAGTTTAAAACAGTTAATTAACAAAAGACAGCGTTAAATGCTGTAATAGATTTCTTTTAAGTTTCAATTAACTTACATGTTAAGTTTAACCACTATAGCACTTACAAAGTGCTATAATAGCCTTTATTTCAAATTAACCTTTTAGTTCATTTAAAACACTACAACATTTACAAAATGCTGTAATATCCTTTACATTACATTTCAAAATGCTGTTAAATCATATTCAGAGTTTTATTTACAATTCCACAAATAATTCACTTTTAATATAAATCATTTTAACTTATAAAATCATATATTTCACATTTAACACAATCATTTAAATACCTTTATTTCTATGATTTTATAAAGTCAAATTTCCATACAAAAATCAAATTTAATAACAATTAAATTTTCATTTCTTTAATTAAATTATTAACTTAACAACTAAGTTTAAATTTCCAAAAATATAGCTTATTTCCATTTATTTTACTTAATTAAAATTTCACTTTTAAACAAATTTCACAAAATTCAATTTAAGTTATATTTCCAAATTCAGCTTAAATGTTCATTTATTCCATATTTTAATTTATACAAAATCATTAACACCTTTATCATTAAATTTATCTTTAAATCAAATTTGTCATATTTTCTTACTTTACAAAAATTCCATTTATAAACAAAATCATAAATTCCAAAATTAACTTATATTTCAAATTCTACTTCACCATTTACTTAATTCACTTATTTAATTTGTAGAAAATCACAAATACTTTATAGAAATCATTTTAATGAAATTTAAATCAAAATACCATAATATTTACATTAAAAAAAGTATTTTAAAAATTTCAGAAAAATATATAAACCACGGGTCTGTATATAATTTTCTAGCCTAGGTCAAGTGATACGGATATGTATCATTTCAATCCGCAGTTTACAAAGAAAAACCGGGTTTTATCATTTCAAACCCGCAATCCCAAGTAATATAAATAAATAAATAAAAACCGTTCAGGCCTATCATTTCAGCCCATAACGATTTTTCCTTATTCTAAAGTCAGTTCGGGTATGTATCATTTCAACCCATAGTGATTCTAATCTACAGGGAACTTGTAGTGTGATAAACTGATATAAATAAACAGAATAGCATGAGATAACAGTAATAGATGATATAACATATGTAATAACAGGGGTAAACATTATATGATCATAATATAACAGTTACAACAGGATGATATAATTTTACAGATTCAAATGGTGTCAGTTTACTAGTTATATAAGTACACATTGTCTGGTGAGAATTACTCACTTGTTCAAGTTGGAGATGACAACCACAAATGCACAACAAAGATTTCCAGAGGCACGAGAGCACGATAATTATTTGAGTGTGGGAGAGCCAAAGCTAATTGCCTTGTCACATTCAAACCAAACAATTACAAACAACATAAGATTTCAACCCAAAAATTCAATAAACAATGCTAGAAATGGATGCATAAACAAAGTCAAAGTGTTTGCACTTGCTTCCTACCACCTATGCTTCAGCTCCAGATCTGAAATGGCAAGGCTAAAGGCATGGTTTGGATCAGGTATGGTCTGGAAAAGGTGCGGCTACAAGGTGATGAAGGTGAGTGGAAGTTACAAGGTGTTGAAGGCAATGGAATACCAAAGGGTTTCAAGGCAAAGTGTGGCTTTTGTTGCACCATAGGGTTCGGCCCCTTATTGATGTGGCTTGGCCATGGTATGTGGTGGTCAGATGGTGGCTGGAGTGTGGGCCAGAGGTGGTGGAAGGTCAGGTTAGAGGTGGTGGTGGTGGAGGTAGTGGTGGCAAAAGGTGGTAGAAGGAGGAGATGACAATTCTAGGTCATAAGTGATAGTTTGTGATGGTTTTTGGTGGATTTTGTGTAGATCTTGGACTTGGATTGGTTAGGCCTGAGGAGGAGGGTTGCTAGGATGGGTGATGGTCAGAGGAAGGGGGTCGTGGTGGTCGGCCAAAGCCTGGAGGAGGAGGAACCAAACTATGAAGGTAGAGAGCATATGCAGTTTCAATAGAAAAAACATAGAAAACAAGGAAGAAAGAAGGAATTTTTACCCAAAATCTTGAAGCCATGGCCGTGATTTTTTTGGAGGAGAAAGAGAAGTGTTTGCGTGAAAAAAAGGAAAGAAGTCCGCTGAAAAGAATAGGGTATGCATGGCCAAAAACATTGAAGAGAGGAGTTGAGAAAGTGAAAGGTCGGGAGGTGAAAAGCCATAGGAATTTCAATAGTTTAAAACTTTTCGTATTTCCTCTAATTTCTTTTTAAGTTTTATATAACTGAAATATATATATAAACTCAGATAAAATACGAAAATTTAGTAAATAAACAAAAATTAATTAATTAATTATTAATTATATAAAATTTAATTAAGTAAAACAGCAAAAATTGCAACTAGTCTTGAAAATATGAAAAATAAATGCAATGAACTTTGGAAAAAGTTTATGGACTTGTAAAATATTTATAAACAAAGATAATAACATAAAATACAAATGCATTCACAAAATGAATAAATAAATTTTAATTAAATATAATTTAATTGAAGAAAATAGCAGAAAAATAGAAACTAGCCTTTGAAAATAGAAAATAAATTCAATACGCTTTGGAAAAATTATATAATCGCTTTAAATTATTTAAAAGACAAAATTATACATAAAATAAAATACTAACACATATTAGAACAAAATATGACAAATAAAATATAATTTAAAATAGACAATATTGCTAAATACATCAGTTTACACACAATATTGAAATATACATAACTTTCACAATTTAACTCCGTTTCCAACGAAACGAAAAGCTGTATCCATGGAATTAAATCTATTTTCATAATAAAAGATATAAGAATTTGAAATATTTAAATTTAAAGTTCAAAAGTCAAAGTTTGACCAGTTTCAATAGAAATTCACTTTTCAGTGAAATATCCAATTTATACTAGTTTGAAGTATAAATCACTTAATAGTCAACATTTATATTTAAAATGAAATGTTCGAAATAGAACAAGTTTAAAATAATTTAAAGTAAAATAAAGTCAGAATTTAAAATATAGGCCAAAATCTAGGGTTGTTACACTCTCCCCCACTCAAAACTTTTCGTCCCCGAAAAGGAATAAAGTACGGGAAAACACAGGAAAGATAAAATTGAAATGAGATTAAGACAAGATGACAAAAGATTGAAATTATACCTGATAACTGTGGTTATAGGTAAGTTTAACAAGGTGGAGATGGTCTTCCCAAGATTCTCCAGAATCAGGAACACAAGTACGAAAAGATCCTCTAGAATCTGATTCACTCTTTCCGCTTGACCGACAGTCTGTGGGTGGAAAGCAGTGCTCAGATTTAAAATGAGTACCAAAGATTATAAAGATTATAGAAAGATTTCTAAGCAAAAAGATTATAGATAGATGCCTATACCAGTCTGTAGCAAGATAAGGAAAAATAAGGACAACTAACAGACAGTTTGAAAAACAAAATTAGGTAATAAGTTTGAAAAACAAAATAAGATAATAGGTTTGAAATTTCCATGGTTTCAGCTTAACTGATAATTAATTTTACACAAGTTAAATAAATCTTAACTATCTCTAATTTCATTATCTATCATCAAATTTTCTTAAACAAACAATCTCTAAAATCATGATTTGATTAAAATTAAGTGTATAACATTCAATAAATTTAATTCTTCTTTATTCCTAATTATAATTAAATTTATCCCTCTCAAATATTTTATCACATATGTTAAATATGCTTACACTTATTATAACTGTTTTAATTTATTCCTAATTCCCTTAACATCATTTGTATTGTAAATTATTCAATTAACCTTTTAGTCTATTTACCTGTGTAAATCTTTTTATAACTAAAATTTAAGTGTATAATATTTATTATAACCACTCAAATTTTATTTATAAAAATCTTTTTATATTGTATATTATCCAATTACATTGTTAACTTCTAAAAATTAAGGTAAGTTATATTGGAATGCAATTGAGAATTATACAAATAAAACTTTCTAAAATTAATGTACACTATAAACATCCTAATTCAATCATTTCAAGCTTGAATCATCTATTCAAAAAATTTGATTTTCTTTTTATACTTGAAGTTATTATTTAAGATAGAATTTAAGAATAAAATCTCTGATTCCTTTCAAACCATTTAGAGATAGATAAATGTATGTACATAATTTGTCAAATCAAATTTAAATATATATCTATATATTTTATAAATCAATCATATTTTAGAAATTTATATCAATCAAGTTTCCCAAAACAAAGCTGTAGCAAGACTACAGAATGGTTTCTTCACTTCGAAACTCGAAAATGAACGTCGATGATGCTGCAGTCATCACCGAAATTATTTTCCAGCGACAAAGAGAAGAGCACTTAATTTTTAAACTTTAAAATCCTTTAGAGACAAAAAAAATTATTCAAAAATACTTTAAATAATATCCTTTTAAAAATTTTAAACACAAGGTTTGAAATCCATCGGAAATTAAACTCTTTAAATTTCTTTTTTTAAATTCATTTCAGTTCCCAAATAAATTTATAAACAACTATTTATAAATTCCTTTGTAGAACAATAAATGATAAATCAAGTATTATCATTTTAAATAATCAATTTAAACCAATTTATTAAGTTCCATAAATTTACTTATATATTAAAATTTATTTAATTAACCAAATTTTAAAATAATATTGTATCGGTTTGTTCTGTCAAAGTGTTTTAGAAATCCTATCGATAGCGTTGATCAGACGAATCGATCGGAAACCCAAATCGACATCAACAACTCAAACAACACAATATATAATAAAATATAGATTTAAAAGTACAATTCAAAATGTTGGAGATAGTTTAGAAACAAAGACAAGATGATTAATTAACAAAATACGAAGATGGATAAGCTTAGATAAATCGCGGGCAACCTTAACCGGGTCAACCGTGACTTAATGAATAAGAGCAAATGTGGATTTTCCTGGGGTAAATCTACATCCGATCTCAAGAGATAGAGTATGGAATAACAAAAGATATTAGCATCTAAACCAAGGATAAATATAAATCTCTGGTGAATCGATGCAAATTTGTAAAGGAGTTTTCCCCCTTTTACAAGTCATTAGAATATTGGCGAGACCACCAATTCACTATAAAGCTCATTCGAAGCGGAGTTATGGGATACTCCAGAATCAAAAGAAGATGAATAGTGAGGGACAAGAATGAATTTTAGAACCGCATGGAACGTTCCAAAAATTAAAAGGAAATTCGAATCAAGAGGAAAAGATTCAAACTCGAACGAAAGTGATTCTGTAAATAAATCTACTCTATATGCTGAGTTTTGCCTCAAAGCCAAAGCTCTGATACCAACTGTAACGACCCGATATTTTCAACCATTCGCATCCATTATAAGTGTATAGGTAGACACTCATGCCGGAGTTGAATTGCTCAAAATACCGCGTTGTAATTAAAATTTGGCAAATCTCAGAATATACAGTAAATAAATATAATCACAGATCACAGACACAGAGTAAAATAATGCAGCGGAAGTAAAAGAAATAGTAGTTCATGAAGCTACTATATAAATATATCAGAGTACATAAGATACAATAGAAGAAATAGAGTACAACGGAAGTATAAATAAGATAACCAAGTACAAGCTGAACAGAGCAACCTAACTGAAGTCGATAGAACAAGACTAGCAGATAATCTCCAGCGATTCAAATCTCCAGAAGGTGGAAATCCAAATCTGTGAATACTCAGGCTGACCCGAGCGTAAAGCAAAACACAAACACTCGAGTCAGGACAATATATACTTATATAATATAAACCAACTCAAGTGAACTGTAATAAGGTACAAGTAACTTAAAGAATGCTTGGGACCGCCCATTCTTTAAGGATCCGTTAAACTATCTACTATGTAGTAATATTCGCTATTATAATAATGTCTAATCAGTAAAGTATAATCATATAGAAAATAGCGTTAAGGGGATGGAGAACCTTAACACGGTCGGATCTTAAAATCATAATCGTAGTAAAGCTCGATATGGTAGGTGACACGGCACAACTAGGCAATGCCAGGGTAGATATACCAATTACGCATCCGGACTAGTGGTGACGCATAGCAGCCACTACCGCCCACCTCGAACAACACTCCCAATCAAGGGTGGCCACCAAATCAATCACAAGTAATAGAATGGTATCGAAGAAGTGTGTCCGATAAGAGGTGCTACCTCCTTGGTCCGTCAATCGCTCCTGTTTTAGCCACCTTATGCCAACTCACGGGAGTTGGGTCCACGTAACATACCTTAAGAACGTCGCCACCATCCTACTTCATTCTGGAATCTCCACCGCGTACACGGTTGTCAAAGTGGTTTTCGGTATCGACAGAGAGTATGTCCATATCCGATCCCGGTCTCTTTGCCAACCAATCGTTATTATAACCTGTGGTTATAACTTTTAAAAACAATACTTTACTTCAAAATAAGATATCATTTCAAAATCTTGTCTTTATCAAAATAAAGGTTTATCATTTCCAAATCATTTCAATATTCTAAAATATCGTATCCTTTCAAACTTCTTTTCAAATCATTTTAATACATCAAAATATTATATCTTTTCAAACTTTATTTCAAATCATTTTTATATATCAAAATATCATACCTTTGATAATTATACTTTGAAACCAAAATCATTTTATTTCAAAACTATGTTCATTTCAAAACAACATCATTTCCATTTCAAACATATATTCACCTTTCAAATAGTCTATACTTTCAAAGTTATAACTCTTTTGAAACAAAACATTTGAAATCATTATACTTTGAAAATCACAGCATTTCGAAATCATATATTTAAAATCATTTTTTAATTCTATACATTTACAAACTTATTAAATTCAAACCATCAAATTTCAATTCAATTACAGTTTACCAACAAACCATTTCAAATCTTATAAATTTCAAATATAGGTTTAATTCACAAAATACAATATTCAATCTTTAGTATATTTCAAAACTTTAAATCTCCCACATTTCATAAATCCAATATCATTTAAATAAACTCAATTAATATATACTTCAAATATTCATTTATCAAATAAATTAAATAAGTCAGAAATCAAGTATCATTTCAAACTCATTTCACAATATCAAAATATTATTCAAAACACCATTCATTTTTATTCATTTAAATACCATTTAAATCCATTCATTTATTAAATTTAAATACCATTTTAAACTCACATTAGAAATCAAATTCTTCCACTTAAATATCTCTTCATTATCTTTAGAAATTTAACATTTAATTTCCCAAAATTATATCGTTTTCCAGAGATTATTTTTCATTAAAATTAATTTAAAACAACAAAATATAGTTTCTGTAGCACTTATAAAATGCTACGTAAAGTTATAGTTTAAAACAGTTAATTAACAAAAGACAGCGTTAAATGCTGTAATAGATTTCTTTTAAGTTTCAATTAACTTACATGTTAAGTTTAACCACTATAGCACTTACAAAGTGCTATAATAGCCTTTATTTCAAATTAACCTTTTAGTTCATTTAAAACACTACAACATTTACAAAATGCTGTAATATCCTTTACATTACATTTCAAAATGCTGTTAAATCATATTCAGAGTTTTATTTACAATTCCACAAATAATTCACTTTTAATATAAATCATTTTAACTTATAAAATCATATATTTCACATTTAACACAATCATTTAAATACCTTTATTTCTATGATTTTATAAAGTCAAATTTCCATACAAAAATCAAATTTAATAACAATTAAATTTTCATTTCTTTAATTAAATTATTAACTTAACAACTAAGTTTAAATTTCCAAAAATATAGCTTATTTCCATTTATTTTACTTAATTAAAATTTCACTTTTAAACAAATTTCACAAAATTCAATTTAAGTTATATTTCCAAATTCAGCTTAAATGTTCATTTATTCCATATTTTAATTTATACAAAATCATTAACACCTTTATCATTAAATTTATCTTTAAATCAAATTTGTCATATTTTCTTACTTTACAAAAATTCCATTTATAAACAAAATCATAAATTCCAAAATTAACTTATATTTCAAATTCTACTTCACCATTTACTTAATTCACTTATTTAATTTGTAGAAAATCACAAATACTTTATAGAAATCATTTTAATGAAATTTAAATCAAAATACCATAATATTTACATTAAAAAAAGTATTTTAAAAATTTCAGAAAAATATATAAACCACGGGTCTGTATATAATTTTCTAGCCTAGGTCAAGTGATACGGATATGTATCATTTCAATCCGCAGTTTACAAAGAAAAACCGGGTTTTATCATTTCAAACCCGCAATCCCAAGTAATATAAATAAATAAATAAAAACCGTTCAGGCCTATCATTTCAGCCCATAACGATTTTTCCTTATTCTAAAGTCAGTTCGGGTATGTATCATTTCAACCCATAGTGATTCTAATCTACAGGGAACTTGTAGTGTGATAAACTGATATAAATAAACAGAATAGCATGAGATAACAGTAATAGATGATATAACATATGTAATAACAGGGGTAAACATTATATGATCATAATATAACAGTTACAACAGGATGATATAATTTTACAGATTCAAATGGTGTCAGTTTACTAGTTATATAAGTACACATTGTCTGGTGAGAATTACTCACTTGTTCAAGCTGGAGATGACAACCACAAATGCACAACAAAGATTTCCAGAGGCACGAGAGCACGATAATTATTTGAGTGTGGGAGAGCCAAAGCTAATTGCCTTGTCACATTCAAACCAAACAATTACAAACAACATAAGATTTCAACCCAAAAATTCAATAAACAATGCTAGAAATGGATGCATAAACAAAGTCAAAGTGTTTGCACTTGCTTCCTACCACCTATGCTTCAGCTCCAGATCTGAAATGGCACGGCTAAAGGCATGGTTTGGATCAGGTATGGTCTGGAAAAGGTGCGGCTACAAGGTGATGAAGGTGAGTGGAAGTTACAAGGTGTTGAAGGCAATGGAATACCAAAGGGTTTCAAGGCAAAGTGTGGCTTTTGTTGCACCATAGGGTTCGGCCCCTTGTTGATGTGGCTTGGCCATGGTATGTGGTGGTCAGATGGTGGCTGGAGTGTGGGCCAGAGGTGGTGGAAGGTCAGGTTAGAGGTGGTGGTGGTGGAGGTAGTGGTGGCAAAAGGTGGTAGAAGGAGGAGATGACAATTCTAGGTCATAAGTGATAGTTTGTGATGGTTTTTGGTGGATTTTGTGTAGATCTTGGACTTGGATTGGTTAGGCCTGAGGAGGAGGGTTGCTAGGATGGGTGATGGTCAGAGGAAGGGGGTCGTGGTGGTCGGCCAAAGCCTGGAGGAGGAGGAACCAAACTATGAAGGTAGAGAGCATATGCAGTTTCAATAGAAAAAACATAGAAAACAAGGAAGAAAGAAGGAATTTTTACCCAAAATCTTGAAGCCATGGCCGTGATTTTTTTGGAGGAGAAAGAGAAGTGTTTGCGTGAAAAAAAGGAAAGAAGTCCGCTGAAAAGAATAGGGTATGCATGGCCAAAAACATTGAAGAGAGGAGTTGAGAAAGTGAAAGGTCGGGAGGTGAAAAGCCATAGGAATTTCAATAGTTTAAAACTTTTCGTATTTCCTCTAATTTCTTTTTAAGTTTTATATAACTGAAATATATATATAAACTCAGATAAAATACGAAAATTTAGTAAATAAACAAAAATTAATTAATTAATTATTAATTATATAAAATTTAATTAAGTAAAACAGCAAAAATTGCAACTAGTCTTGAAAATATGAAAAATAAATGCAATGAACTTTGGAAAAAGTTTATGGACTTGTAAAATATTTATAAACAAAGATAATAACATAAAATAAAAATGCATTCACAAAATGAATAAATAAATTTTAATTAAATATAATTTAATTGAAGAAAATAGCAGAAAAATAGAAACTAGCCTTTGAAAATAGAAAATAAATTCAATACGCTTTGGAAAAATTATATAATCGCTTTAAATTATTTAAAAGACAAAATTATACATAAAATAAAATACTAACACATATTAGAACAAAATATGACAAATAAAATATAATTTAAAATAGACAATATTGCTAAATACATCAGTTTATACACAATATTGAAATATACATAACTTTCACAATTTAACTCCGTTTCCAACGAAACGAAAAGCTGTATCCATGGAATTAAATCTATTTTCATAATAAAAGATAAAATTTAAGAATTTGAAATATTTAAATTTAAAGTTCAAAAGTCAAAGTTTGACCAGTTTCAATAGAAATTCACTTTTCAGTGAAATATCCAATTTATACTAGTTTGAAGTATAAATCACTTAATAGTCAACATTTATATTTAAAATGAAATGTTTGAAATAGAACAAGTTTAAAATAATTTAAAATAAAATAAAGTCAGAATTTAAAATATAGGCCAAAATCTAGGGTTGTTACAACATAACTAGCATAGTGTGCTATTACTATCATTATAAAGGTTTACTACATCCTCAGTACAATATTGGGTGCCTAGGTATCCACATCCACAATACCTATCTCATGTGATATCCCCAGAGTGATAGACTACTAGAAGAGCAACCATAACAAAATATAACATCTATCAATCAATCCTCAATGTCACTCAGTGTGCCCTGGATATATGATAACTCGTATGACCATTCCTCTATTAAGGATTAATTGAAAATTCCCAGTTTTCAGTGTACTCGCCCACTATAACGATTGCGATTTTTCGTCGCTCGAAAATCGACATTAATACATTCACTGTATCAACTGTCGAGCAATCGAATGCCGGAAAACTGAAATGTTATGGAGAAAAAGAAGAGGTAGAAGAAGATAGAAGAAAAGGAAAGAAAAAGAACACAGAAACAATATCAGAATATCACATTCGCAGTGGAACAATATATAATAGATAAATGAATAACCTTTAAATCAAAGAACTATATCATTTTATACATCACATCATCATCAGAGTTTACAACAACAATACAACACTGGACAGTTATATAAACTTGTCCTCATACAGAGTACACAACGGAATAAATAATATCATATACAAGTGATACGTCTCGCCATCCAGCTCGCCACTGAGCTCCACAGCATCTCCTGAATCCAGAATGACCTGATAACCTGACTCTAGACTGCCCGTGTGGAAATTGATGGGCACCCAGAGTTTAGGAAGAGAACAATAAACTCTAGGTCAGTCATGGTGACTGGTGTAAGAACTAAAACAGTTTATCTTTAGAAACAAACAACAATAGAATTTTAACATTGAAACCCGCAATGCTTTTGGAAAATGAAACTACGATAAGACCTCCCACCACACACACAATGCAAACGCAGAATTGGAGGAGATTTCTTCTTATGATAGTCAAACATGCTTACTACGCAAATCATTGGATTATTATTATTATTAGTGCATAGTGCAGAAAAAATTTCGAAAGTATAATATTAATCTTAGCCAGCATAGGCATTTCACGTTATGCCTACTATAGCTACTATGTTCAATAGCAGGTTACCGTCACATTCCATAGCAGGTTATACAATTGCAATCGTAAAGGTTCGTATTGTTTCTTTGGATTTCCAACAAATGGTCAGGCTAAGGAACTTCCTATGCCACGTAGGAAACACCTCTGGCTAGACGCTCCGAGAGACAAACTGCTCTCTGCCAACAAAGCCGGGTTACCCCTGTAACTAGGTAACTCACGAATATGTCATCCCCCGGTCCTTTGGGACCTTTATCCGAGCGCTCGGTAACATCATCACATATAATAAATAAAGTGTGTCCACATGAGTAAGTATGTGGGCTCCATACCATGATACCACCCCTTTCCAGAAGGAAATGACATACCCTAAAGGGCGCGACCCTCATAACCTTGCCGCAACATTCCTGTTTCGACCATTTCCGGGTTGTTGAGGCCCTGACGAAGTCTCGTCCACAAAGCTACGCTTTATACAAAAGCTATGCTTTGGGTCAAACAAATGATCAAAGTAATGATCACAAAGATAAATGATCAAACAAATGATCATATCACAAATGATCAAACAATGATCATTTCACAGCAACACTCAACTAGGAATGGCAATGGGACGGGTTGGGGCGGGTTTTTAGTGCCCCATACCCACCCCGGATTTTTTAGACCTCGCCCCAGACCCGCCCCGTAGACCCGGTGCGGGTCTGGAATTTTGCCCCGTACCCGGGACCCGTGCGGGTCAGGGTAGACCCGACCCGCCCCAAGACCCGATGAGTCTCTATGTATTGATTGAAAATTATGTAGCAACGTACATATATTTATTTGTTTATACTCGTTATCACCAAATAATATATGAAATACAAATAACAATGTGTCTATGGGAAGTTAATAAAAATGATGTCTACAATAACAATTCAGAAAATATATATATGTTATTGTATAATTATCAATGACGCAACTTAATACTCTAATTTATTCTATAGATATTGATTAGAACAGTTTAATATCCATGCTAGAATCACTTATAACTAAAAAGATTAATAAATCATTATAATAATAAAGTGGTTTCATGAGATGTTAGTAGTGCGGGTCGGGTTGGGGCGGGTCGGCCAAGCCCCAACCCGACCCTAGACCCGGAGTACTCAAGAACGGGTCACGGGTCTACCCGCCCCAATGACCCAATGGGGCGGGTCTTGACGGGCCAAAACAGGGGCGGGTCGACCGGGTTTGGACCCTAGACCCGCCCCATTGCCATCCCTACACTCAACATGCCACATTACCAAATTGGGAATATATTGCTGATAAATTTCAACTACATAACCTCTGAGCTCGTACGTCTCAGAGAAGGGTGTTAAGCTAAGAGAATAAATTCTCCGCCACCAACAGAAATGTATTTGAAAGAAATCAGCTTTACATCTCAAAACGTAATGTCAGACATGTAACCATACAAGTCTGTTCCGGGTTCGAACAGAACCGAAGGCACTTCCAAAAGAAGCCCTTGCAATCCGGGTATTCACAATACCGATAAAACTTCCCATCACAAAGGAAATCTCAATACCGTAGCTAACGGTGCAGAGACAATCGATAGGTCATCCTATCGTTTTCACAAATACCCGGTCTTCACCACCGGTCTTCAATATGATCCATATCGTCGTATCACAAATTCGGAATGGGTTATACGACACAAAGGTCCTTTCCCGGCTAATCCGAATAGTGAGCGCTTACTCAAAAATAAGTGTGGCATTCAAATTTAAGCAAATCACAACAAATACCCATTCAAGGTAATTATTGATATCGGTTATTAACTATCAATATGTCTGCACAGCATCATCAGATTCCAAATAATTTTCCAAATTATTTATCTTTTAAAAATATATTTACAAGATATATAATTTCCACACCTCAACTATTTGAAACAAATTTCAAATATTCACTTATCACTTTATCTTTAAAAGATAAAATTTCAAACCTTTCATTTCATATTGGAAAACATTTCCATAATTATTTAATAATATGTATTTCACAAATCCATTTATTTTCAACACTTGGAAAATATTCAATATACTTAAATCATAATTAAGTATATATTTCATTCTTTAAGGAAATCATTCTCTTTCACAAATTTTATTTAAGTCAAAACGAATGTTATGTAAAACATCGTTACGACAACTCAAAATCACTAGTATAGGGATTCGAAATTTAGATAGATATATAAATCCCAATACTATATAAAATATTTCCTTTCGGAAATCATTTACTATAACAACAGTGTTATAGTCCACCATTTCCTTATTCCTCGAAACGTCTATTTCAACAATAACTGTTGAAATCTATGTTTCGATACTTAACACGTTTTAAACCATCTTTTTAAAACAATTACTTCATTTCGTAATATCACTTCTCCAAAACATATCCATTTTATCTAATAATATATTCACTGTCCAAAATCGTGAATATACTTTATTTACCCAATTCAATGTTTCTACACATTTATTAAAAGATTATCCATCGTCTAAAATCGTGGATATAATTCCTTTAATTAACTTCTAAAATTCACTTATCAAAATAAGTGATTTCGGATTTATAAACAACGTTTATAAATCACAATTATATTTTATAACTTCAACTTACAAAATCAATTTGTTAACAAATTCTATTTATACCTCATTTAAATGCCAAAATCTGATTTATAAGTTAATTACTTATAAATCCATTATTTTACAAACTCTATTCGTTTATAATTTCACATTATAAATCTATTAATTTCATTCACTTATGAAATCCATTTATACTTCCTTTTTAACACTTATAAAGACTCATTTTTATAATTCCAATGTTTTAATTTATAAATATCAATTTTATAAATCTTTTATATAAACCATTTATAATTATTCCAAAAATCTCAATTTAAATAAACCAATTCTATAAAACGTATACTTTCAAAAATCACTTTAAAAATCCCTTTAAAATCAAAATCGTTATCTTAAACTTCAAAAATGGATCCGATGATGCAACATCACCAAATAGTCAATCACAGCATTCAAACATCATATATCATCATATGATAACAGAATATACAACAATATCTGTAAATAAAACAATACGGTGAGGAATCCAGTCGGATCCCTCCAACCTGTTTCCCTGCATCCACATATGTTAGCACAATACCAATTTCACATCAATGTGAAATTATCGCGGTATATGGGATTCATAAATATTATCCGCTATTATGCGGCGCAATATGGTCTCATCCGCTATACAATGCGGGAAATCAACTCCAATATATACATATTCCAATATATATATGTATTGCTATATACATATATAATACCAATTCCACTTCAATGTGAAATTATCACGGTATATGTTTTTAATAAATAACATCCGCTTACTAACGGCGTATAATGTCTATTTATCACAATAAATAGCAATCATCATTCAATCCACACAATCAACACTATCAACAATTTTAAATCTAACTATTTAAAATTTAAATCGAAACAAAACATTCGATTGAGTGAGGAGTTCTCACCTTTGCTTTTAAAACGGTTGCAGCGTTTTATTTCGAATAAAATTAAACAAACGTTTAATTTTACCCGAAATTTTCACTGACTCCAATCAACCCCAATCCAGCTTCATAGCGTAGTGCTCGACCATACGATTCCAATGCATATGGTTTCGTCCGAAAAGGACCTCGTATGAAGAAGTTACATCATTTTAAAGTTACATGAATTTAAAATATAAATAAATTTCACAATTTATAAAATTTCAAACCCTAGATCTAATCAGAGCCATCCAATTTGCTGCCATCAGATCCAGGCCGCATCCTCCTTCATCTTCCCAAACATGAAAAATCACGTTCGCCAAACCCATAGCCGCCATCCTTCAACGAATTATTGCGACCAGACCGAGCAACTTGAAGACGATCAGAGAGTGCCACTTCGAAGGCCTACTCAAGAGCCACCATCGGCTGGAACAGCTTGCAACTCGGCCTCCCATATCACCTCGATTTGCATGAAAAACGCAGCCCCTTCTTGCTTGATTTCCCGTTGATTCGTTACTCCGTTTTCGATCATCTCCGTATGGATTCGAAGCTCTCATCGTCCTCTACAACTTTGTAGTTGACGACTTTTGCTAATTGTTTGTAGATCATGAGATATTAGAGGAGAAAGGGGATGAAATTCTGGCCATTGAACAGAAATATGGCGGCTGAAGAAGAGAGGGTTAGGGTTTCCTCTTGTGAACGTATATATATACGTATACAAATGATATTAAATTTATTTTAAAACGACTTTTTCAAACGATCTCAAAAACACACGTGTCGCCTGGCGTTCGTAAGGTTTACCCCGCGTTCCGAACACAATGGAACGTGTTTCGGGAGCTAATTCGGTCGTATGTGAGAGTTACGGAAATAAACAGTCAAATTTAAATCAAACCGATTCAAATCGATTTCGATGCGTTTTGGCTTGCCCCGGATAAACCGTACATCCGATTGACACGAAATTTGAAACCATTCAATAATTCAATATTACGGATCCGATGAAACTGGTTTCGTCGAAATCCGAGACTTTTTGAAAAATGACTATTTTAACTCGCCAAATTAATATTAAAACAATTTCGATGCGTTTCGAGCTGCCACAGTCAAACGACAACTCCGATTGCTACAAAAATTGAAATCCGATAATAACAAACTATAACGGATCCAATGGAACTATTTTCGTCCAATTCTGAGACTGTCCCAAAAATAGCTAATTTCACTAGTCGATTAAATATTAAAATATTCAATTTTCACAATTTAACTTTAAATTCAATTTTAAAAGTTCTACAACATTACTATAACCTCAACATGAATTAACATAACTTTATAAATCATTTTCAATCACATAAAATCCAGATTTCAATTATTTCTGGAATTTCAACTTTTAATTTATCGATTTAATTATCCAATTAAATCCAGATATTCGAATTTTAAATTATTCGACTTATTAATTCTACTTGTTAATATTTAAAATTAATTAAATATTACGAATTTCAAATGTCAGAAATTCTGGGTCGTTACAAACTTCCCCCCTTAAAAGAATTTCGTCCTCGAAATTACCAAGTAAGAAAAATGCCCAAATCCATTAACTTTTCAAAAATCCACTTAGTGAAAATTTTATATTCACCTTTTTCAAAACCTTTAACTTCAACCAAAACAGTGGTTTTCATTTCAATCTGGAAATTGACTTTTCATTAACAAAAATTTCCAAAATTTCCCGAAAATTTTCTAACGCCTTAAATTTCCAGAAAAATTCGCCAACGTCTCCTTTGCGCGGTTCGATCGTAGTAGGATCACAATAGACATAAATATGTATACATCGACCCACCCAGTCGGAAAAGCAGAACAACTGTTCATATTTCCTATTTTTATTGCGTAGGCGTACCTTTTTAGCATTTTTAAGCAAAGCAGTTATTAATTTAGCATTTTAGCGCAACCAAATCAACCGAACGGTAGCCACCGCACCTGTACTTACTCAATTTAAACACGTAAGTGACATATATATAAGGTTATTAACAATTTACTCTTTTAAACAACTACAACACTTGCATATCAAAGAAATGCATACTAAACAAGGTTTATAAGCAACTTATAAAATTTCAACATTACTTGCAATTGTTTACAACCAATTCATATATAATGACATTCATTTATTCATTTCCAATTAGTTCATATTCACTAATTTAAATTCAAGTTTGTTCACTTTCAATTCAAATCCAATTTCTATTTAAATTTACTTCACCTTCAATTTAAATCAAATAACATAGCTTCCAATTTTAATCAATTCAATTTCATTAGCACTTAATGAATTTATATTATATACAATCAACCAACAACCATATAATAATCAAATCAAAATCAACATAACCAAATTCATTCAATTTACTTTACTTCCATTCAATTTGGTTCGATACATTTAATTAGCTTTAATGAATTAACACTTACATTCATTGTTTCATCTCAATTTATTCACATTCGATTGATTAACATTTAATCCTTTTATTAATTCAATTGCTAATTCATTTAACAAATAAAGTTGAATTTCATTTAGATAACTCAAGTTCACATTCATTTAACAAATTTACTTTATTAATTTACTTTGATATCAAAATCAAACTCATTCAACATTACTTAAGTTATTTTCCATTTCAACATCATTTGTTCAAATTAACTTAAGTTTCCACTTATAAATCCAATTCAAATTCCAATTCTAAAGTCATTTTATTTAACTTTTACCAAAGTCAAATTTCATCAATTATTCAAATTTACATATCATTTTTGCTTAACAAAATTGTTTAACCATTTTTAATAATTTGGTTTCAGTTACATTTTCTCATTTTATAAGTTACACAATTTACATAATTAACTTCCAAATCATATTATAGGTATAAAACTCATTTCAACTTATATTCATCAATTACAATTTGCATTTTAATTCCAAATTTGTTTATCACAACAGAACTTCAATTTTTTTCAATTGACTATGGTAGCGAATCCATCACACAAAAACCCAAAAATGATACTGATGATGCTGCAGTCATCACCCTTATTATTTCCCAGTAACAATAGTGAATTCAGTGCTTAAATTCTTTCAAAAATTTCCTTTTATTTATAAATCACATTCCTCATATAATTTCACTATTTTGCTTTACTTATGCAAGATTATTTCACAATTGTAAATCATATCAATTATAATTCTATACTTATACAACTGTTGCTCTTATATAATTTATTCAAACAACTTTCATTAATTCATATATATTCTTACATTTTCAACGACCAAACAATTCAATTTATATACACTTTAATAATTTCTTGGAAAATTATTCCTTTATATA
The DNA here is from genome assembly GCA_030737815.1 of Allium fistulosum. Taxonomy (NCBI): domain Eukaryota; kingdom Viridiplantae; phylum Streptophyta; class Magnoliopsida; order Asparagales; family Amaryllidaceae; genus Allium; species Allium fistulosum. The sequence goes on along the minus strand of CM060904.1, from coordinate 1,306,691,812 downwards.
CAAAATATAATCGAGGTAAAATTATTTCATTTACCCAATTTCTAAAACAATATCATGCTGAGTTGTTCTATACAAGTGTTTAGAGATCCCTATCGATAGAGTTGTACTGACAATACTGACCAGAATCCATATACCACTCAACAAATCAATCATCACAATATGAAACAATTTTATATTCACTAACAAATACGCGCTCGTATCTATTATTACACTCACACTCATTCTAGAGTACTACTGACTCTATCTCTAATGAGTAACACCCAACAGAGCCATGGTTGTCACTTAACCATATGCTCTGATACCAAATGTAACGATTGCGATTTTTCATCGCTCGAAAATCGACATTAATACATTCACTGTATCAAATGCTGAGCAATCGAATGCCGGAAAACCGAATTGTTATGGAGAAAAAGAAGAGGTAGAAGAAGACAGAAGAAAAAGAAAGAAAAAGAACACAGAAACAATATCAGAATCTCACATTCGCAGCGGAACAACTTATAATAGATAAATGAATAATCTTTAAATCAAAGAACTATATCATTTTATACATCACATCATCATCAGAGTTTACAACAACAAAACAACACTAGACAGTATATAAACTTGTCCTCATACAGAGTACACAGCGGAATAAATAATATCATATACAAGTGATACGTCTCGCCATCCAACTTGCCACTGAGCTCCACGGCATCTCCTGAATCCAGAATGACCTGATAACCTGACTCTAGACTGCCCGTGTGGAAATTGATGGGCACCCAGAGTTTAGGAAGATAACAATAAACTCCATGTCAGTCATGGTGACTGGTGTGAGAACTAAAATAGTTTATCTTTAGAAACAAACAACAATAGAATTTTAACATTGAAACCCGCAATGCTTTTGGAAAATGAAACTACGATAAGACCTCCCACCACACACACAATGCAAACGCAGAATTGGAGGAGATTTCTTCTTATGATAGTCAAACATGCTTACTACGCAAATCATTGGATTATTATTATTATTAGTGCATAGTGCAGAAAACATTTCGAAAGTATAATATTAATCTTAGCCAGCATAGGCATTTCACGTTATGCCTACTATAACTACTATGTTCAATAGCAGGTTACCGCCACATTCATAGCAGGTTATACAATTGCAATCGTAAAGGTTCGTATTGTTTCTTTGGATTTCCAACAAATGGTCAAGCTAAGGAACTTCCTATGCCACGTAGGAAATGCCTCTGGCTGGACGCTCCGAGAGACAAACTGCTCTCTGCCAACAAAGCCGGGTTACCCCTGTAACTAGGTAACTCACGAATATGTCATCCCCCGGTCCTTTGGGACCTTTATCCGAGCGCTCGGTAACATCATCACATATAATAAATAAAGTGTGTCCACATGAGTAAGTATGTGGGCTCCATACCATGATACCACCCCTTTCCAGAAGGAAATGACATACCCTAAAGGGCGCGACCCTCATAACCTTGCCGCAACATTCCTGTTTCGACCATTTCCGGGTTGTTGAGGCCCTGACGAAGTCTCTTCCACAAAGCTACGCTTTATACAAAAGCTATGCTTTGGGTCAAACAAATGATCAAACAAATGATCATATCACAAATGATCAAACAATGATCATTTCACAGCAACACTCAGCATGCCACATTACCAAATTGGGAATATATTGCTGATAAATTTCAACTACATAACCTCTGAGCTCGTACGTCTCAGAGAAGGGTGTTAAGCTAAGAGAATAAATTCTCCGCCACCAACAGAAATGTATTTGAAAGAAATCAGCTTTACATCTCAAAATGTAATGTCAGACATGTAACCATACAAGTCTGTTCCGGGTTCGAACAGAACCGAAGGCACTTCCAAAAGAAGCCCTTGCAATCCGAGTATTCACAATACCGATAAAACTTCCCATCACAAAGGAAATCTCAATACCGTAGCTAACGGTGCAGAGACAATCGATAGGTCATCCTATCGTTTTCACAAATACCCGGTCTTCACCACCGGTCTTCAATATGATCCATATCGTCGTATCACAAATTCGGAATGGGTTATACGACACAAAGGTCCTTTCCCGGCTAATCCGAATAGTGACCGCTTATTCAAAAATAAGTGTGGCATTCAAATTCAAGCAAATCACAACAAATACCCATTCAAGATAATTATTGATAGTCGGTTATTAACTATCAATATGTCTGCACAGCATCATCAGATTCCAAATAATTTTCCAAATTATTTATCTTTTAAAAATATATTTACAAGATATATAATTTCCACACCTCAACTATTTGAAACAAATTTCAAATATTCACTTATCACTTTATCTTTAAAAGATAAAATTTCAAACCTTTCATTTCATATTGGAAAACATTTCCATACTTATTTAATAATATGTATTTCACAAATCCATTTATTTTCAACACTTGGAAAATATTCAATATACTTAAATCATAATTAAGTATATATTTCATTCTTTAAGGAAATCATTCTCTTTCATAAATTTTATTTAAGTCAAAACGAATGTTACGTAAAACATCGTTATGACAACTCAAAATCACTAGTATAGGGATTCGAAATTTAGATAGATATATAAATCCCAATACTATATAAAATATTTCCTTTCGGAAATCATTTACTATAACAACAGTGTTATAGTTCACCATTTCCTTATTCCTCGAAACGTCTATTTCAACAATAACTGTTGAAATCTATGTTTCGATACTTAACACGTTTTAAAACATCTTTTTAAAACAATTACTTCATTTCGTAATATCACTTCTCCAAAACATATCCATTTTATCTAATAATATATTCACTGTCCAAAATCATGAATATACTTTATTTACCCAATTCAATGTTTCTACACATTTATTAAAAGATTATCCATCGTCTAAAATCGTGGATATAATTCCTTTAATTAACTTCTAAAATTCACTTATCAAAATAAGTGATTTCGGATTTATAAACAACGTTTATAAATCACAATTATATTTTATAACTTCAACTTACAAAATCAATTTGTTAACAAATTCTATTTATACCTCATTTAAATGCCAAAATCTAATTTATAAGTTAATTACTTATAAATCCGTTATTTTACAAACTCTATTCGTTTATAATTTCACATTATAAATCTATTAATTTCATTCACTTATGAAATCCATTTATACTTCCTTTTAACACTTATAAAAACTCATTTTTATAATTCCAATGTTTTAATTTATAAATATCAATTTTATAAATCTTTTATATAAACCATTTATAATTATTCCAAAAATCTCAATTTAAATAAACCAATTCTATAAAACGTATACTTTCAAAAATCACTTTAAAAATCCATTTAAAATCAAAATCGTTATCTTAAACTTCAAAAATGGATCCGATGATGCAACAGCACCAAATAGTCAATCACAGCATTCAAACATCATATATCATCATATGATAACAGAATATACAACAATATCTGTAAATAAAACAATACGGTGAGGAATCCAGTCGGATCCCTCCAAACTGTTTCCCTGCATCCACAGATGTTAGCACAATACCAATTTCACATCAATGTGAAATTATCACGGTATATGGGATTCATAAATAATATCCGCTATTATGCGACGCAATAGGGTCTCATCCGCTATACAATGCGGGAAATCAACTCCAATATATACATATTCCAATATATATATATATATATATATATATATTGCTATATACATATATAATACCAATTCCACTTCAATGTGAAATTATCGCGGTATATGTTTTTAATAAATAACATCCGCTTACTAACGGCGTATAATGTCTATTTATCACAATAAATAGCAATCATCATTCAATCCACACAATCAACACTATCAACAATTTTAAATCTAACTATTTAAAATTTAAATCGAAACAAAACATTCGATTGAGTGAGGAGTTCTCACCTTTGCTTTTAAAACGGTTGCAGCGTTTTATTTCGAATAAAATTAAACAAACGTTTAATTTTACCCGAAATTTTCACTGACTCCAATAAACCCCAATCCAGCTTCATAGCGTAGTGCTCGACCATACGATTCCAATGCATTTGGTTTCGTCCGAAAAGGACCTCGTATGAAGAAGTTACATCATTTTAAAGTTATACGAATTTAAAATATAAATAAATTTCACAATTTATAAAATTTCAAACCCTAGATCTAATCAGAGCCATCCAATTTGCTGCCATCAGATCCAGGCCACATCCTCCTTCATCTTCCCAAACGTGAAAAATCACGTTTGCCAAACCCATAGCCGACATCCTTCAACGAATTATTGCGACCAAACCGAGCAACTTGAAGACGATCAGAGAGTGCCACTTCGAAGGCCTACTCAAGAGCCACCATCGGCTGGAACAGCTTGCAACTCGGCCTCCCCTATCACCTCGATTTGCATGAAAAATGCAGCCCCTTCTTGCTTGATTTCCCGTTGATTCGTTGCTCCGTTTTCGATCATCTCCGTATGGATTCGAAGCTCTCATCGTCCTCTACAACTTTGTAGTTGACGACTTTTTCTAATTATTTGTAGATCATGAGATATTAGAGGAGAAAGGGGATAAAATTTTGGCCATTGAACAGAAATATGGCGGCTAAAGAAGAGAGGGTTAGGGTTTCCTCTTGTGAACGTATATATACGTATATAAATGATATTAAATTTATTTTAAAACGACTTTTTCAAACGATCTCAAAAACACACGTGCCGCCTGGCGTTCATAAGGTTTACCCCGCGTTTCGAACACAATGGAACGTGTTTCAAGTGTTAATTCGGTCGTATGTGAGAGTTACGGAAATAAAGAGTCAAATTTAAATCAAACCGATTCAAATCGATTTCGATGCGTTTTGGCTTGCCCCGGACAAACCGTACATCCGATTGACACGAAATTTGAAACCATTGAATAATTCAATATTACGGATCCGATGAAACTAGTTTCGTCAAAATCCGAGACTTTTTGAAAAATGACTATTTTAACTCGCCAAATTAATATTAAAACAATTTCGATGCGTTTCGAGCTGCCACAGTCAAACGACAACTCCGATTGCTACGAAAATTGAAATCCGATAATAACAAACTATTACGGATCCAATGGAACTTGTTTCGTCCAATTCTGAGAGTGTCCCAAAAATGGCTAATTTCACTAGTCGATTAAATATTAAAATGTGGAAAATAGGCACAAGGACAAATTTTCATAAAATTTTTGGCTGAAGGACAAAAAGTTTTATTTTTAGGTTAAAGGACAAACTTTGAAAGATAATTAGACTGAAGGACAATGCTAATACAACTAGCATTTTGTACAATGTAAAACTGGATATAATGCTAGTTATAATTAGCATTTTGTACAATGTTTGCACTGTACAAAATGCTAACTATATTTAGCATTTTCCTTCAGCTTAATTATCTTTTAAAGTTTGTCCTTCAGCCCAAAAATGAAACTTTGTATCCTTCAGCCTAATTTTTTTTCAAAGTTTGTCTTTATGCCTAATTTCCTCTATTAAAATATTCAATTTTCACAATTTAACTTTAAATTCAATTTTAAAAGTTCTATAACATTACTATAACTTCAACATGATTTAACATAACTTTATAAATCATTTTCAATCACATAAAATCTAGATTTCAATTATTTTTGGAATTTCAACTTTTAATTTATCGATTTAATTATCCAATTAAATCCAGATATTCGAATTTTAAATTATTCGACTTATTAATTCTACTTGTTAATATTTAAAATTAATTAAATATTATGAATTTCAAATGTCAGAAATTCTGGGTCGTTACACCCACAACCCAAAGTAAACACTAGATCCTTTCCATCAATCTAAGGTATATGGATCCATTCCACTAATCCGGGTATCCATTCCATTTACCCAAGAAGTGTCCACGCGTTACCCTTGCTTACGAGTACAACAGAAAACACTTCGAGTATCAACGACCACTTAGCATGTGTATCGGAGCTCTTTCCTTGCTTCATGTAGTTTCCATTCATCCACAAGGAACCATTGCACATTCCTTTCTTTCCATGATAGAACCATTCAACATTTTATCCACTGGGTCATCCTTCCGAGAACCCATTTTGTGGATAATCATCCTCACAACTCCGTTTAACATCAACCTGTCATCATCAAAACACAGCTCCATCACCATCGAGTTACAAACATCGAAATACTGAATTCTTCATCCTCTATCGTGTTGCCGCATCGCATTGAATGTCAAGTGTGCAAACAAACACCTTCAGCATAACCTATAGGAACTATACTTCACCACTTAGAAGTTTGACCCAAGTGGGTCTCATTAATTCATGTCAGTACTGATCAGTAGAGCCTGGTATCGATATGAATCACTTCACCAAAATTTGACTAAGCAATTCTCACTTCGATCTCTTCTCCTTTAGCCTGCTTGGAGCCCCATTTCTTCATGCCTTGAGCTCCCAAGTCCCCCGCACTAAGCCACGTGCCAGAAAAGAGGTCGGTACCGATCAAAAGTGATTGGTACCAAACTATGTACATAACCAAATTTTGAAGCTTTGAACCTCTGAAGCCCATTCCTCCACCGACCCGAAGCCTTCCTCGAGATTTTGTAGCCTAAGTCAAGAAGCAAGACCCTTCACCGACTTATCTGGGACTTCCACCGACCGCTCCTCCATTTTCTACCAACTATAATTTCAACATCCAAATCCATCCCAAATGGCATGCGACCTAAAATATAGGCTTCCCTCCTCCTCTACAACCCATCTAAGTTGCATTCGATTTCGAGTGCATTTGACCTCCTTTTTACCCAAATCGACAACCACTTTCTAACTAATCCAAAAGCACTAACAATCCATATCAAAGCAATATACTCAAACATACATATCATCTATAAGCATTCACTCAATACATACAATCCATCCAAACACGATTAGCATACAAGATTTAGCATAGATATAGTTTTGTACTAAATAACAATATGATCCAAAAGGAGTTGTAAAACCATTTAATATCCATTTTAATCTTTTTAGATTCGGCTATAAACATATTTAGGAGTTAAATTAAAGTAAAAAACGCTTTAACATGGAAATCATATCAGAAACATCATTTTTTAACTATATGGACAAGCATAAGATAACGATAGATCAATAACTACTCACGTAATACTCAAAATACCAATTTAGATTCCTAAATCTAAAGTGGACAACAAAGAATATGAATTCCAAAGCATCAAGATGATAGATGTACAATCATTTTCACTAATTACCTTTCTAATGACAGATTAACACTATGCTAAAAAATGCATCAGACGATAGATATGCCCCATTGTCTGAAAGCATATCTATCTATCGTTAATTCCGGTGCCGTCCCATTTCACATCAGACCACAGATATGCCCCGCCGTCTGATATGTACTAACACAACAGAACAAAAGAGTCGTATGTTGTCTGATGTTATAATATCATTCTCGGAATTACCTATTAGATAACAAATAAATATTTACTAATATTGTAGAGTATACCGGTTTATGATTTTTGTTTGATGATAATAAATATTTTTTTCAGAATTTCATATTTTATTCAAACAAATACTTTATTGCATTTCAATTTTAAACAGTACACATTGAGCTTCCACTATACTTCACACTTTCATACATAACATTATTTTCACACTCTCATATACAATATTTTTTTACTCTCACTCGCACACTCGAATTTGACATCTTCTTGCATCTGCTCCAGTCTTCTACCTTACCTATCAAACAAACAACAACACGGTAAAAACCAAAAAGGAACAAACTGATATTTGCAAAAACAAGAATGTGATTCAATATAATGTTGCCTTAGTTATTTGGGTTGTTTGTTTTCATACTTTAAAACTAGAATCAAAGTGCACGAACAACGTATGACATGTACGGTGTACCACTGTACATGCCATAAGGCCGTACACACAAAACGCACTAGTGTCAATAAATTTTAGGGGCAAATGCAAAGGTCAAGCCCGAAGGCTCAATGCAGTGCAAATGCGCATGAGGTCAAGCCCAAGTAAGCTCAAGAACTCAAGTGCATCACGTAATGTACAATGGTGCAGCCATGAGATTCAAGCCAGCAAAGTTCACATGCAATATCAGTAAGCACACAAATATACATACATACATATATATAGATGCATACATGTTTACAGTGAGGACATGGTACATGTATACAAGTAAAACCAGGCAAGGTAGTAATCAAAAGTACATAAGTACATGAAGCAACATGAACATGTACAACCAATGCAAGTAAACATGAACATGTTTCAGTAAAGTCGGAGAAAATGCTCACATATGGATGCTAAAAAAATGGTGCAACCAAACAGTGCACGTAGAAGCAGCTGTTCATACATATATACATACATATGTATGTATGTATGTATGTATGTATGTATATGGAATATCAAGTAACAAGGACTTAATCAAGTCATACACACAACACAACCACTCTGGTTCAAGCACACATCGAAGTAGACTCATAGAACATTTCAGACATAAGGAAGCACACAAATTCTCAAGTATCACTGACCATCACAACAAGGCAGAAATCATAAATTCAACCAAAATCTCAGAAAATTTCACCGGCATAATTGTAGATTAGCACCAATTTTTAGATTACTGAAAGCACCAATTTCAACGGCATAATTGTTAAGGTAGAAATCATAATTATAGATAATCGAAGTAAAATCTTAGAAAATTTCAAACCAAAATCTCAAAATGAAATACAGAAAATCAAATCCAATGTAAGCACCCATATCGTCATTGGCATAATTGTAGATCGAGTTCGAGCAAAATCAAAAGATCATAAAAAATCATGTACCAATTTTTAAACCATCCAACTCCACAGAGAAGTAGCCGAAGTGTTTACTCAATCAAGAGAATCAATCAAGCTATCAATCGATAAAGGGATGCAGGCGATTTCATTATTAATCGGCGCTTCGATTTGGAAACCCTAATTCTAGAAGACGGCTCGAAGACAAAAGGAAGTCGATATTAGGGTTCTACCGATTTGGTTTTAAGAGCGAGAGAGTATCGGGAGAGCGAGAAATGGTTTGCAAAACAAGTAAATAAGGAGAAGATAATGGGACGAATAGGGTTTAATCAATTGATTCTCTAGTTTGGGAGATGAGGAAAAAAATGGAATGGAGAGAAAGAGAAGATGGAAATAATTCAAGGAACACGTAGCCACAAAATAATTCATACAATATTGAGAGTGAAAACAAAATATCGATATGGAGCCAAAACTAAAAATTTTGATAACTTAAATCAAACAACGGATAAAATGTTGTCTGAATGACAAGCATGAAATCTCAATAAAAAAATGATTTCATGGACTATGTCATACAACGGATGATTTTTCAATATGTTGTGTGAAAAAGTGGGATAATAGAAAAGTTACCATATGTTGTGTGATCACCGTTGTCAAATTCACTTTGTAAGCTAAGATTAGTAAGGTAAAGAGAGGCTTTTTGATGAAACTATAGTTAATGAAGGTTTGGAATTGTTTATGGGAAGTGGGGAATGATCTATCTCTGTCCCATCACCCCCAATTAGGCACAATTCCCAAAATTAATTGGTGGCCCTAAGTATAAGCTTAGTTTAATTGCCGAATAATCTGTGCAGCAACAAACAAAACTTAAAATAGCCATATATCCTAAACGGTACGTATTTTTTCCTATTATGACCCCTCTATGAAAAGAGAAACCATCATCCTAATGGTAGTGGTTTCAGACCCTAATTCAATCTTTATCAAAAGTTATAGGCCTTATAAGAATTTCTTGGTCCAAACCGTCAGATAAAAATTCTAAAGATGGAAAATGGCCTTAGTAGTATTTCCCACAGAATCATACGACTTCATATGATTTAAATAATAATATTTTACGATCCTTTGATATGTAAAATATAGGTTATTACATTCTACCATATTAGGAATTCAGCCCCCAAAATCCCCAAACAATCAAAGAATAGTCAACCATATAGTTACCCACATGCCTTAGAATCACGTACAATCATTAAACATATCAAACAGGAAGCCAAGCAATCAATAGTATAGATAAACATATCCTAGCATGCGAGATACTAAACTATCCTATATGATATCAAAAGTGAAAGTAAATACGATAAACAATAGGCCATACCATGCAAAGAGCTCCGAATATATAGCCCTCATGATCTCTTTGGTTTCCCACATGCAATTGCCTTTACTTGCACCCTATTGAACCTTCACTAACTCCACAGTCTTCCTTCTAAGCTATTTCATATCATGTACAATAACACGAAGTGGCTTACGAGGTCTCGAAGCTTCTGGTTCAATCTCAATATCATCAAGTTGATCCGGTTGTCGCCAAGCCTGAGTCATGCATGAACTTTCGTAAGTAGGAGATGTGGAATATGTTGTACATGCCTACTATTTTTTGAGGTAAGTTGACTCTATATGCTAGGTTCCCAATCCTCTTTATTATTGGAAAAGGACCTAAAAATCACAACGCCAACTTTCCCTTACTATCGAACCAAATAACCTTCCTCAATGAAGAAATTTCACAAACAGCATATCACTGACAGAGAACTCCAAATCTCTACGTCTCTTATCAGCATAGCTCTTCTGCATATCCTAAGCAGCTTTTATTCATTGCCGAATGATCCCAATCTTTTCCGAGATCTCTCTGATCATATCTTACCCGAGTATCATTCTTTTTCCCGCTTCCCACCAACATGAAAGAGCATTACATGGTCGGCTATACAATGCTTCGAATGGTTCCATTACAATACTAGATTGATAGTTATGTTGTATGCGAACTCCACCAAATAGAGATGATTGTCTTACGAGCCTCCGAAAACCAGCCTCTATAATCGAGAATGAAAGCTCGCAAGAGATCCTTTAATATCTGATTCGCTCTCTCGCTTGTCCATGGGTTTGCGGGTGATAAGCTGTACTGAGATCTATCCCCAATGCATCTTGTAAGCTCTTCCAAAACCCACTAGTGAATAAAGGGTCTGGGTCACTCACAATGCTCTTTGGCACACAATTGGAATCGTACTACCCATTTCACATACAACTCAACCAATCGGATGACATTTTACTAGACTTAACAACTATGAATCCAACACTCTTCATTAATCTATTGATTATGACCCAAATCCTATCCATCATAACTTGCTTCCATTTCCACTTAGGAACTTCAAGTGGTCAAATCAACCCACTTGGCTTCTTCCATTCTGCCTTCACCAACTGGTAATTCATACACTTAGAGATGAATATCCCGACATCCTTCTTCACCCCCTCCCAATAATACATCTGCTTCATATCATGATACATTTTATTACTGCTAGGATGTATAGTCAATGTAGAATGATGGCACTCTTGTAGCACCTCATCTCGTAATCCATCGATATCAGGAATAAACAATCTCTCATCCTTACAGAACCAATCATCTCAGTCGAGTCTGTACTGCTTCATCTCCTCAGACTCTACTCCTTCCTCTATATTTGGCATGATCTTCACTATTCTAGTGTCTCACCTGTTACTAGTACCAATCTGCTTGATCAAAGTAGATCTGATGGTTAAACTGGCCAACATCTTTGGCTCTAACTCGCAACGAGGCCTAAAGTCATAACCAGCGATATACTCCAACTGCTTCCACTCTAGGAACATCGCCCCCAAACTAGAATGTCTTCTACTCAAAGCATGGATGAATACATTTCCCTTGCCGGGCATATAAGAAATGATAAAGTCGTAAGAGGCCAAGAACTCCAACTATCACTATTGACGAAGGTTGATGTTCTTCTAGGAGAAAAGGTATTTCAGATATTTATGGTCCGCGAACAACTCGAACCTTTCTTCTAATAGGCAAGGCCTCCAAATCTTCAAAGCAAACAGTATTAGGGTAGCAAACTTTGGTTGAAACCAACTAAATCAATAGAACCAGTTTATTTTGGTCGATTTGGTTTGGTTTTGAAAATATTGGTTTACAATTGGCCTGTAAAATAATTTAGTTTAGTTTTCAGTTTAACCAAATTAATCGAACTTTTATTATATTGTTAAAATTAGTAACGTTTTAATGATTTTTTATATTAGTTTAGTTGTATAAATAAATTTTATTTATCACACATCTCTCCAAATCACTATTAAAAAGCATAAAAATACTATCATATATTCTTGTTTTATCTTAAATTATAATGAATATTCCAAATATAAAATGTGACATATTTTTAGTTCGGTTGGATCAGATAACCAATTGAACCGACTAATATTAATTCAGTCGTTTTGGTTTGAACTGCATTTTTATTAGTTTTAGTTTGGTCTAACAATTTTCATCATCGGACCAACCGAGCAGACCAAATGCTCACCCCTAAATGCTATCACCACAAACTCCAAATTATGAGTCGAGTACTTCCTCTTATGTAGTTTTAATTGCCGTCTAAAGTAGGCAACAACCTTACCTCATCGCATTAGTACCACACCGAATCTGGTACCACAAGCATCGGTATATAATGTCATCTTCTCATCCCAGCTCGAAATAGTCAACACTAGTGCACTCATCCACCTCTCCTTCAAACTCATGAACACATACTCATACTTTGTGTCCTAAACAAAAGTCTGACTCTTCTTCATTAAATTGGTCAACGACGCTGCACCAATGGTACTCATGTGTGCATGTGAATTACGTTCTATATATACTAATATATAGTTTTTTTTAAAACCAAAATAGATAACAAGTACACTCCCTCTTTTGTGCACACACACACACATAGATATATATAGACACATACACTCTCTCGATCCAGCCTAGGGTGAAAACTCCTTCCCTATATCTACTGGACCATGGTTTCAACTCTGGCTAATCATATAACCTAAGCTCTAATACCAAATGTTATGACCGCTGTACACCTCCAACACCCAATAGGCTTCACTCCTCCTCTAGAACCCCTCCACTAAGTTACATTCGATTTCGAGCACTTTTGACCTCCTTTTTGCCCAAATCGATAACAACTTTCTTACTAATCTAAAAGGATTAACAAACTATATCCAAGCAATACATTTAAACATACATATTATCCATAAGCATTCATTCAATACATACAATCCATCCAAACATGATTGCATTCAAGATTTAGCCTAGATCTATTTTTGCACTAAAATTACAATATGATCCAAAAGAGTTCCAAAACCATTTAAAATCCATTTTAGTCATTTTAAATTAGACTAAAAACATAATTAGGTGTAAATTAAAGTTTTAAATTTTTTTGACCTGAAAATCATAATAAAAACATCATTTTAATTGTATGGACAAGCATAGAATATTAAGAGATCAATAACCACTACCTAATACCTAGAATATCAATTCAAATGCCTAAATCTAAAGTGGACAACAAAGAACACGAATTCCAAAGCACCAAGATGATAGATCTACAATCCCCTTCAATAATTACCCTTCCAATGATGAATTAGGCTAAGATTAGTAATAAAAAGAGAGAGTTTATCGATGAATCAGGGTTAATAGAGGTTGGGAATTGTTTTGGGATGTGGGAAATGTTCTATCTCTGTCCCATCACCCCTAATTAGGCATAACTCCTAAAATAAGTTAGTGGGCCTAAGAATGGGCCTAGTTTTATTGCCCACTAATCTATCCAACAATAAAAAGAAACTAAAACAGCGATATTTCCTAAACAGTAAGTTTGTTTTCCTGTTATAACCACTCTATAGAAGGAGAAACCATCATCCCGATCTAATGGAAGTGGTTTTAGAACCTAATTCAACCTCTATCAAAATTTATAGGCCTTACAAGAAGTTCTCAATCCAAACTGTTTGATAAAATTCAAAAGATGGAAAATGGCCTTAGTAGTCATTTTCCAAAATTTTAGAGTCATAAGACCTTATATGATTTAAATAATAATATTTTACGATCATCTAATACATAAATTATGGGTCGTTACGAACTTGGTTTTGGAAAATCACTACACAATAAGGCAAATATAACTAATAATGCTCGAGGAAGAAGTGTATTTCTGAAATGTTTGGGTTGTGGTCAAATTGGACATAGTTTCGATAGATATTGGTATAGGAACAAATGCAAAAATACTGCACAAATTTGGGTTCCTAAAAGCTTTCTTGGTAATTTTAGATTACTAAACTATACATTTGCAAATGCTAGTAGATTTGTGAAGTTATCTAGGTCATCCTTCTCTTTCTATATGTTGGTATGTTGGCGGGCTAAGGAACAACAAGATCGGTATTTGAATTTAGGCTGTTCCAAACATATGATGGGCGATAAATCAAATTCTTTAGTCTAGAAAACTATAGAGGTGGAAGTGTTACTATAAGCGATAGTCAAGGTTGTAAAAATCGTTAGGCGGATGCTAAGAAGTTAGTACGGATTAAGGATTAATCGTTTAGGCATGGATTAATCGAGTATTAATCAGAGCTAGCAATTTTTGATAACTCGTGTATTTTGGATAAAATTTAGTGTTTGTTTCATGTCGATTGATATAAATTAGAATTTTTGAATTTTGAATATGCTTAGAAGTAGCCAAGGAGGGAAGATCGCCTAAAACTAGCACATTGATGCTTATATGTGACATTGAACCTTAAACAATGTCTAACTAGTGACTAAATACATGTTTTAATTCTTATACAAGGCAATATACCTTATCTAAGTGGGCTTATGCAAATCGCTAGGCGGTAAGCTTCGCCTAGCACCTAGGTGGGGCCTAGGCGGAGGCCTAGAAGGATTTTTACAATAGTGGTAACAATAGTAAATGTAAATTATTGGAAAAAGTGCTTAGTAGCTAAAGATGAGGAAGCTACCTTATGGCAAAGAAAGCTAGGACATGCTAGCATGAGATTATTGGAGAAGCTCAAGAGAAAGGAGTTAGTCAAGGATTGCCACAACAGAAATTCAAGAATAGTAAAGTGTGCAAAGCCTATACAGAAGGTAAATTTAATATATCATCTTTTCAAGCCAAAAACATTGTGAATATCTCAAGAGTGCTTGAATTAATTCATATGGATTTGTTTGGGCCTAATTATATCACTAGTTTAAGTGGTAAGAAGTATTGTTACATATTGATTGATATTAATCTAGGTTTACTTTCTAGTCAAAAAGTCTGAAACTTTTGATTAATTTCAAAATTTGTAAATCTTGTTCAGAATGTAAAAGGTGTATTAATAATAACTATAAGAAGTAATTATGGTGGCGAATTTGAAAATTGAGATTTTGATAATTTCCATGAAGAAAATGGTTTTAAACATAAACTCTTTGCACCATAAACACTTTAACAAAATGAGGTAGTCAAAAGGAAGAATCGCACTTCTGAGCCGGATTATGGCACAACACCCGAAAGGAATTAATAGCAAGAGCTATGGGAAGAACAATAAATAAAACAGAGAAAACACCAAACTTTTAAAGTGGTTCGGCTAATCCAAGGCCTACATCCAATGTTATTAGTTAAAGATTATAGTCACAAGTATAAAGAGTTTTGAGTTCTAACGTACTAGAACAACAAATATGAAACACCCCACACCCCTTAGTATACCTAAAAAGGACACACTAAAAGATGTGGTGCGTTGTAGGTATAGCTAAAACTTTACAAAGACTAAGATTCACAAGACAATTAAATAAAACAGCGGAAACATTTAATATTAAACTTCATTATTCCAAAAAATAAATCATCAAAACAGAATATGTCTTTAAAGCCAAATACATATGTCTAGTGAAAAACACCATCTAAATCATATCATTAGAGTACATGAAAATAACCATCCCTCTCAAAAGTAACAGTACATCAAATCCAAATGAAACAAAAACTGAAAAGAAGAAGAATACATGAAGGAAAAACTCCGTAGCTGAATCTCCAAGAAAATCCAAAATCTACTGTCCTTGCCTCTGCTGGCCTATGAAGGGGAAAGGGAAAATAAAGGAGTGGGTCAGACTAAAAGTCCGGTGAGTGGAAGTAATTACTAGTATTTTTAAGCAAGATAAAGATAATAGGCTTAGCAACAGTTCTAGTATAAAAGGAAATAAAGGAAAAGATAAAGCTGGAATAGAATACTGTTTAACTGTTTGCTTTGCTTAAATAGTTCTGATCAATTTCGATTGTTTGCACTTTTCTTAGATTGCTGCTTTGATTAGGCTGAAATTCTAATCCTACTGTAATTAGGCTAAAGTCCTAATTCTACCCTTTGATCGGCTTTCTATCTCTGTTGTGCCACTGTGGGCTAATCCCATCCCGTGGGTCCCACATCAAAAAGACACCTATTTAGCGCTTTGTAACTCAATAGTGACTTATATCCATGCACCGAGGCCGCACGCTCGGCCACCGTTCGGCTCACATTATCTGTTGCTCCCTCTTTTGACCTCTTACCTAACCTAAACAACATAAGCGTGCCCAGCCTCACCTGAGTGTGTTGTGAGACCATCAGTTCCCGACTGAAGGGGAATGTTGCCGGTACCACTACAAGAAAGTATGCTTTTGACTGCAATTCTGAACAGCGTTCAATCGCTACATGCTGTTAAATGAATGAAATGGTGAAAAACTGGACGTAGTATCTAAAGGCGGGATAATTTTACGCGAGGGCGGTAATTATTTTTACTCGGGAAAAAAGCCGGTTCCCTCTCACCGCTTCAACAAAACTTTCAGAAGAAATCCATCCTCAAAATTCAATCCCTACTCTCGCTCTCGTCAATTTCATCCCCAATCCCTAGTCTAATACCTAACGTATCCATACAAGCTCAAAACTACCATCATCGTCGTAAAGAAAATACAAGCCCTCGAATCCGGCAGTGCACGAAACAACTTATCTTCATCATCGTGAAGAAGAAGAAAATCAGCCATCGTGAGAATCTCAAAATCGGTGAGCTTTATTTTTTTTAGTTTTTGTTTTTGTGGTATTTTAAAATGGTTTATTTCATATTAAAATGTATTATATCTTATTGAACTAGTTTATTATAGTCCTTGTAACGTGAGCTAGAATCAAAACTGTGAAAATGTTTACGTACTAAAATTGATAGAAATTGGAACTCCCTTTGCATTGTTATTTATTTTCAATTAAATGATAAATAGATTGTGAGTTTTCTGAAGTTATTACATGTAAGCAGACACAAAATGAACAAAAAGTTATTTTATTACTACCAGAATTAAGTCTCGTTATCATGGAATTTTACTATTTAAGGCTGTGATGTTGGATACAGAAGATTCATCAAAACAAACATGTAATATTCATCTCTCAATGTGAAAATTTGATTCAATTCAGGTTAACTATGTTGTATATTTGTTACTGCTATTCTATATTTATTGCTATCAAACGGTATAATGAATATTTTCAAAGTTCGATTTTCAGAGTTATTCAATTTAGTTAAAGAAATGAATTAGTACTGATATAAACCTTTCTTGAATGCGTTTTGTAACAAACTTGAGAATTATTAAATGACTACAAAGTGCTGGCATACTATAAAAGAATGCAGCAGATATTTCTGGTGCTTAGTGGGAGTGACGAGCAAGACCCCACCTACAATAGTTTAATACATATACAATTTTGTATATGTAGTAAAACCTTTCTGGCGCATAGTGGGAGTGACGAGCAAGACCTTTCTGGTGCATAGAAGATATTTAATTATACATATTTTGTAAATTAAAAAGCTTTATTATTTTAATAGTTTAATATATAGTATTAATCTTTTGTCCAGTCGCCAAGGTGTTATTTGTTTTTCAATATAACTACATGAGTCACTCAAATTTTATCAAGTTAAATGTTAAAACAAAAAATTGTGTCTTTCTTATCTATTTTGGTTCGATTAGGAAGTAGAAAAGCATTATATTAAACTATATCATATTCTATGCTTGAATTTGATTTCGTCGAATTTGCAACCGGAAGATAATTTGTTGTCTCAATTAACAATCATTATCTTGTTTACAATCTCAACTTTTCATACACAACAAATTATAATATTGATATAAATCCACTATATAGTTTAATAAGGTATTGAAAGTGAAACATCATATATAGAGTATATAGTAAAAATAAACATTTCTAAAACCATATATCAGTATTTGAAAAAAATAAGACTTACATATAATCAACAATTTTCTTACGGAAGGCCGACAAGTATATAAATCTGATAAATTTTCTCAGAAACAATAATCGTTATCCAATCAAATCCAATCTAACAAAATCTAGATTGGATCGGATCATATTTGTGCTTTAGAAGGATTGGATGTGGATCTAAAATTCAAGATCAGATTGGATTAGATCGACTCTTGTATAATAACAATTTTCCAAAAAACACGCTTATTGTTAATTAATAATCTTGTCAGCCTAACCCCACTCAAATGTTCATGAGAGTTTATTATAAATTTATACATTGCATGAAAGCTCAATCAGTTTGTACTAAATGGTGTATGCTACGACATATATAGTAGTAGTATGCTGTACATCACATCT
Organism: Allium fistulosum; assembly: GCA_030737815.1. NCBI lineage: Eukaryota > Viridiplantae > Streptophyta > Magnoliopsida > Asparagales > Amaryllidaceae > Allium > Allium fistulosum. The sequence goes on along the minus strand of CM060904.1, from coordinate 1,306,673,377 downwards.
TATTGATAGAGCTATAGAGGCATGATGTGCGCATTTCACTTATATCATTATAATGGTTTGTAACAGTACATTTATGTTCAGCTAATTAGTTGATTGGATTTACTGGACTCTTTACTTTCATACAATCCAATAACCGAATCTTCAATAACGTCTACAAATTTGTGGTGATGTCCAAGTTAATAAAAGAAATGATTACTAATTTTTTTTATACAACACTCTTAATTTACTTCACTTTCTACAAATAAAATTACGAAGAAAAAGAGAGAATATTTTATGGAAATAACCTCTAAAAATATGGGGTTATAGTTGATAATGAGGGGCTATTTAGTAGTTTGGTAAACAAGTGTGGCCTACAGTTGTCAGAAATAAAAAGCATGTGAAGTGGATCGCGGCATGGCAAGCAGTGGGGACTCGATTCTGACAACATGCTATCAACAATTATATCTTTGTTTTATGTATTAATTTATCCCAATATTCTAAAGTGCTACTTCATTTATTTGAAGATAATGACAGTGGTATACACAGAATATTTGTTCAAGAATAATTATTAATTTACCATCAAGTAATTCCAGGGTACAAAACCACTTATGCAATAATAACTACTTGAGTACTAATCGACATATGATATCTGATGATTACAAAGAAGTCACAGAAGGAAGAGACATGGATACCTCGACCCATATATGTTTTAGCCGCATAACAAAAAGGCAAAATCCTATACAATTTTCTATTTATACGATGTGATGAACTCACTAATAAATAGGAAACGCTATGTATACTTTAAAAAATGGTGTCAAAATTTTAGCCAGGCCATTGGTGAAACATGGTTTGCTCTACGGTGACGTCAAGTCCACTCTTGAATGTCATATCCTACAAGCTTTTTAAGTGGTGTCAAAAATAGGAACGGACTTTTTCGGCAATAAGTAATATTAACATCACTTAAATATTGAAAATAACTATCTTATAGCTTTCAGCACTAAGCGTAGAGGTTACATAGTGTATAATTTAAACTTGGCAAGTCTGAGCTAATTTTCTAAACGTCCACAGCAACATCAAAACCTGAAGACTATGTCTGTGTGGCTAACATATACTCAACAGCAACGTATTTGGAATACACTTGATTTTCAAATCAATAATTAAAACTTTGTTGACCTGGTAGCATTAGAAATAGCCGCATTCCTTTTAATTGCTGTAAGAAACACAATTTAACATTAATGGTCAAGTACAACGAAAATATCAACTGTCATATGTAATGCATTAATTGACCATTAATTAGAATATTAATTACTGTGCATTAACATCGTAGTTATTTAGAAATTTTATTAATGTATTAAACACATGCCTTATTAATTCGTTCTTATGCTTTAAAAAGAAACTTCTAACATGAGGGCACTGTCATGTTTTAATTTGGTCAGTTACTGACCACTTGTTCATTATTTCAGTTTTCTAAGTTTTAAATTTTCTAACCAGGTATAGACTAAGTTCACTTGATATGGCCATGTATAATAGGAGTCATAACAATTCTAATGATATCATACTCTGTTTTTTGTGTCTATATTCAACTATGTAACTAGTTCATTATTTCAGTTTGTGTCTATATGCACTTCACAATTATTATTGATAGATAGCATCATATATAGATCATTTCTAGCTTTAAATGGTTATGTGAGTTACACTTAAGCTCCATGTGCATGATTTTCCAACAGTACCAATTTGGTTAGTTAAGAGGTAGCATCTATACAGGCCTTCGCTTCTGATTAAAAATGAACCGCAAGTAATTCTGCTTAAATATGTATAGGTCTGGTACAAATTGCTAATCTGAGTGTTGGTGTTTCTTGTGCTCCAATTAATACAAGGTTTTGGAAGAAAAAAAAGGCGGAGGAAAAACAAATAAAAGGATATGCATTTTTTGATAACAGAAAAGGACCTAGTTTCTTGTGCTCCAATTAATATTGTTGGTGTTTCTTGTTTCTTGTTGCACACGGTAATGTTATTACATAAAATAATTTTAAATATATTGTTTAAAAATAGAATCTATTATGCAGATAAATAATGATGAATTCATTATGGTTAATTTGTTGCTGTGAATTTGTTGAGATGATGAGTTAATAATGAAACTGTTGTGCATTCCTATTTCCACTGATTTTTACCACATTCCGATTTGAAATCAGTATAAACTTTGATAAGATATCATCACATTACTGCAATAAAACCAGTCTTCATCAAAACTGCAGAAAGCTTTGTTGGACAATGCATAACTTCTGTCCAGTCAAAATTCGGCATTCTGTGTGTCAATTTGCTGTTTCTACCCAAGCTTTTGATGATGCAAGCCAGTCAATGGACTGCACAGAACGAACAAAAACAATATAGTCACAAAAAAACATATATAGCTAAAGAAGTTTATGCATAAATATATTTGCACAATCCAACTTACGCTCAAGATTCTTCAAACTACATCATCATTGCCAGCCAACATGCCCCACTAAGTCAAATTTAGAAGCATTTGATAAATTTATTGTTTATGCTTTGTTTTCCTGAATTTTTTTTAGTGCCCTATGTCACTGTTAATCTGTTTCTAACTATTTTGTCAGCTGGATTTGCTAGGATTGTCATTGGTTTACAGAATATATATCTATTCTTAAAATTTGCAGCAAAATAATTCATCAACCGTAATCGTGAACAAATAAAAGTTTTGGACGTTACTCTTTTAATTCGCAAGTAATCGGACTCAAGATCCTCAACTAGAAAGTAGAAACGCATAAACTGCAAATTTAGATGGCCTCCTAAGCCTAAATAATACAGGATAAATTACCACCATAACTTGTCTATATATACAACGGAAAAGAAAGAAGACTAGCTGTGATTTAAAGGATAATTACTAGAGAATATAGGCTATGTTGAGTAATAGTTATAATACCTATTATGGAAGAATGCAAACAATTAACAGAAAATTGCATTGTGAATCTGTGATATCAAAGGAGTTCAAGGTACAGAAGTAAAACTGAGCTAAAGTTCTCTATGGTAGTCATATTAATGATAAATAAACTAACTAAATAATAAGATATATTTTGACCAGAATATGAAAAAGATGCCATTTGGCTACTAAGAACAAACTATAAAAATAATACTTGAACTTAGACTATTAAAAGGAGTGTGTTATATTACTGGAAAGCATTTCCTGCTTTCATAAGTTCTCTTAGTTAATCAATGAGAAGGCTAAATCAAATTTTGTACCTCTGTCTCGTCTCCTTTTTCTTCTTTTTTGAGTACACACTTTGCAGGCAATTCTATGACCCAACTGATTGTTCTTCTCCTAAATTCTCTCCGGGTTCACTATACACGTGCAATAAGGTATTGTTACTGAACTTTTTAGTCCATTATAAATATATCAGGTTATAGCAATTCATATCCAGATTATATAAATAAATTCGTGTGCACATTAGTCCATTATAAACAGGTTAATATCAAAAGCTTGGACCTCAAATAATATTTACTACTATCTTTTTGGTAAATCTTACTATCCTCGTTAAAAATTTGAACTGAATATGAAACTATTTTCTTGTATGTATTTTGCATTTCATGATATCTGTAGTTGGAACAGAACTATAAATCATGTGCATGTCCCTATTCAGCCTTTTTCTGTGCCTAAAGTAGATCAAAAAATAAATTTCATGTAGATAATTTATGGCATGAACCTGATCTGATCTGATACAATATTATACTTCTGACATTAGCTTTATTTAATCTTGCATGAATGATCTGTTTTGTTCTGTTCTTTTATTTCTTGCTTATGTAACTACGTAATGTGCTGGCAAGGCAGATTATGCTTGCTGGGCCTGATCGTGCCTCTGTTTGAATGAAAGCGAGCTAAATTAATATCGTCTGATTCAAGGGTACGTGTATATTGCATTACTTCACTAGTGTATCTGTATATCTGTAAAGACGCATTCTAATGAGTCGATTTTCCCCTATGTACATGTTGGATTTCATAATATCACCACCCAGGCTACATTTTATTTGCCCTTTTCTTTTGCGTATAAACATAGCTTGAGTTTAGATATCATGCCTTAGATATCTTATAGCTTGCATAAACATAGCTTGGTATCTGTGTATGTGGGTGCTATATAGGTACCCTAATTATTCCCATATGTATTACAGCTTCCATCCAATGATATGTTATTTCATTTTGCAATGCTCTATGCTCAAAAATCTTACCATGTGTAAGTATACTATGACTAATATCATCTCATTCACTTATACAAAATCAAGTTTTATACAAATTTAACTAGATTAACTAAAAGTTTATAAAAATTAACTACTTCTTATAAAATTTAACTAAGTTATATAAAATTTAACTAAAATTATTTAACTAACTTATAAACTAAGTCTTATAAATATTCAACTAAGTTAATTGAGTTTTATAAATTGTTATATTGACTAAGTTTTATAAAAATTGACCAAGTTTTATAAAAATTGTCTATTTTTTATAAAAATCAACTAAGTTTTATAAAAATTAATTAAGTTTATAAAAATTAACTAAATTTAAAAGAAGAATTATAATATAATATAATAATAGTAGTAGTAATAAAATAGTAGTAGTAGTAGTAAAATAATAATAATAATAATTTTAGTAGCCCAAATTTTGAAAATGCCAAGCCTAACTTTTGAAATACTAATCCAACATACTCTTATATTTGATCGCTAATTATTAAATTTAATGTTTTTATCCTTAGTAGTTTAATAAAACATTTTATGTAGATGAGAAAGATGGTCTACGAACCCAAATAAGAGAATGCCACTCTTGGCCCAGCAATATGTGAAGGTGAGGATGTATTTTGTGTTTCTCACATTTTGCATCTTTCAAAGATACTTTCATTGTGAGTTTTTGACTTAATCTATGCTCAATTTATCTTTGGTAAATTTGTTAATTTATTTGTTTGGCTTTTTGTAACATGTTACACATTTGGTTGGAAGGGAAATAGTTCACATTACAGGTACCTTTTATTTGTAATTCAATTTTCAATAATTAATTTTTATCTAGACAACTATTGAAAGAAATTTCCATTTTTTACATAGGAAAAATGGTTCATTTTGCAAAGAACAAAAAGACATAAGAAATTTATTATGTTTGAATAAATTAAGCATCCTACACGTCATTTTCTTGAAAATCTTATTTTATGAAGTGTGATGAAACTGGCACAAATAGGCCATTGCTGCTGGTATTAAAGTGAGGATGGTAACTAGCGATAATATCAACGCTGCTAAAGTCATTGCTAGAGAGTGGGATATTGACAGACGATGGTATTGCTATCGATGGTCCTGATTTCTGAAACAAATGCCCTGAGGAGATGAGGGAAATCATACCAAAATTCAGGTGTGATTCTTTATAAAATTTCATGATCTGATTTTATAGAATAGGATCTAAGTCCTAAATAATACAAACTTGTGAAGTAGCCCAAATAAATTTAAGCAGACAAATTTAAGCAGACCGTTTCTAAATCCTTGAAACAAAATTTACTCAGAAATTAATACCTCGATAATATGTCCACACACAGATATGTTGGACTGTCAAGAATGAAATGGAATAGCTTACAAAAGCCTGGTAAACCAACAAAAGAAAAAAAATCTTTAACTAACTTAGAACAAAAACGTTACTGTAAGTTGCAGTGCATTTGTAGTTCGAAGAAGCCACCAGCAAACTAACATGAAACATATAATACATTTTATCTCAACATTAACAATTATAAACCCTTACCCAAACGGGGCTGGAAACAATGCGCAGAGAATGCGATCAGCACAATAATATTCATAGCCAACTGAACATGTTGGCTAGTCATTGAGAAAATTCATGTGTTCTTGTTTTTTTTATTGAATGATTTTTCTGCTTTAAATTTCATTGTTCAGTATGCAAAAGGATTGAATTGGGTCCCAAAACCAGTGCTTTATAAAGCAAATGAATATGGAAATTAGGGGCATAACAATATTCCTTCTAATTACTATTACCCAAAAGGATTGAATTTTCTGTACACTATTGCCCATCAACATAGCTGGAACTTGGTTGACGTTTCAACCGATTTGATATATTCACTAGAACTGCCTTATCTAGTAAAAGTATGTGACTGATAAAATTACTGCAACTTGAAAAATATGCATTAAATATATCACTGTGCAAATATTGCATAGAACTTCCAGTTACATGTTTATTGAAAAACACATTTTTTTTCAACTGGAAATTGTACTCTTTATATTTAACTAACAGTTATACGTCTAAAGTTTACTGTAATTACTACTCACAGGATGTTGACAAGCCATGGTTAGTGATAGCTCAACAACAAAAAGTCAAGAAAAAAAGACGGAAGGAGGAATCTTGCCGAGTTCAAACTGCCCTGTTGGCAACAATTCAGTAAACCAATGTCTAACTATCTTCGTACTGCCACTTTTTATTTTCAGCCTGTATTTGAACTATTTTTATGCACGTTTTGTCGATAATATTAGATGCAAACTTGCTTTCTAAATATTGTGCATTTGTCTAATTTTGTATGCAGTTGGTTTATAAATTTTATCTCTTTTTACGGGTTTATGTAAACTTTGTTCATGGATATTGTGTTCAACTTATTTTATGGAAGTGATTAATAGTTATGCTTTTATTTTACAATTTTTAGTTTGATTTGTTTATGTTATGTACATTAACTGATTAAAATATAATTAAATGTAGTTTATATTAATGATATGTGTGAATATTGTAATGGCACAACATTGCTGTCAATTCTTTGGAAAAAAAATGCATATCCCTACGACAGCGTTTATACATTGCTGTCAATTCATTGGAAAAAAATGCATATCCCTACGACAGCGTTTATACATTGCTGTCAATTCATTGGAAAAAAATGCATATCCCTACGACAGCGTTTATACATTGCTGTCAATTCATTGGGAAAAAAAATGCATATCCCTACGACAGCGTTTATACCTTGCAGTAGAAAATTATTAACAGCGTTTATTCCTTGCAGTAGAAAAATTATTAACAGCGTTTAAAAAACGCTGTAGAAAGTGGGTTTTTGACAGCGTTTATATTTTGCAGTTAAAAATTTAGGGTCAACGACCGCATGTCGTTATACAGCGTTTTTAAAAACGCTGTGAAAACTTTTAACAGCGTTTTTCAAACGCTGTGAAAAGTCTTTTTTGTTGTAGTGTACGGATCTTAACAAACAAAATCTAGTTGCACCCCTTGCCCAAATCCCCAAATTTGGACTTCTATCTGTGGACCATTTATCTACCCTAAACAGCATAAGCGTGTCCTAGCCCTACCTAATCTATTATGAGACCATCAGTTCCTGATTGAAGGGGAAATGCTACCAGTACGGGTCCTACTTCTATCTTTGCTTATTAACTTAGTATAAGTCTTTTAAATAAGCCTCTTCTGTTAATTCTGCTCTATTTTCTTATTAACTTATTCTAAATCTTCAAATAAGCCTTTTCTATTCTTTATATTTAATTATAACCTACGTTATAATTTCTCTTTTATCTTGTCTTTTTAATTATAACTACTAGTTATAAACTTGCTTGCAAATGTGAAATTTGCCTATTTCAGTCTATATTCTTTTTATTACAGTTCTTCTTATTTACATCAATTTTTTTGTAAATTTAGTATTCCTATAATTTAGCCCATATTGGCAAATTATCCTCTTTTTATTATTTTTATTTGCTTAAAAAGGAATAAAAAGAACTAAAATTTACAGGCTGAATTCTAACGTAAAACAGATGTAAATAAAATACAAATAACTGTAAATAACAGTAAATAAATGTAAATAAATGAATAAAATAGCTAAATAAAAACAGCTGAACAAAATAGACCGAAAAGAACATTAAAAATTAACTGTAAATAACTTTTATAAAAGCAGCCTCAAAATTGCAGAAAAATTACAACTATTGAGAACCCTGTTATTTTAAATTACTTAAAAATATAAAATAATTACTTAAACACTCACCTGTGGTCCTTAGCTCATTTCCTTGGCCTTCGCGGATCCACTTCTAGGGTATAAAATATTTTAATTAAAAAGATCTTCTCCTTGAAAAAATATTCCTTTTAGGGTCCAGCCTTACGCATTGAACCCAAATGGAGAAAATCTGAATGAGAAAAATAGCTAGGCCTAGGGTCTTATTTATTGTGTCACTTGTAGATCTCAGACCGTTGGATTTGAAGATTAAATCTAGTGCAACCACGTCATACGTTCGATGGGAACCGTCGGATGGAAGCACGAATGCACATGATGAAGTAAAAATGGAAAAACACGTCATATTGTAACCTGGACGAAACAACGCCCATATACTGAGGTGGGTCGACATGCAGGTCGACCCTTGCATGTGTTAGGTCGACCTATAGGTTGACCTATCCATGGGGAAGGTCGATCCTAGGGTCAACCTGACCATATATATATATATTCTTTTCTTTTCATTTTTGTTCGTTTCTTGTTTTATTTCGTAACTCCTTCATATTAACTTGGATTCTGACAAACTATATATGGAAATTGACCAGAAAATCGTCACGGACATAATGGTGCAACTCCCGTGTCTCAATTCTGATAATTTCACAAAGTTATTTTATTATTTAATTAATTCGTTAATTAATCATTATAGCTTAAATTTCGAGTTGTTACATTCTCCCCTCCTTAAAGGATTTCTTCCTCGAAATCTCTAAGGACAGAAGAATGAAATAAATGTTTTCATCCAAGTTCTACAACCAACTACTAAACCATCACCCATTACATTCATTGTCCTTAGATTTTTCTAATGCAATTCATGATATATATGCAAATAGTGTAGTGTCAATATCTCTAATTAATGCAAAAGATTAGGCGGTCCACTGATTCAGTCGACCTCCTTTTTATGTAATCATGTCCGTATTATGTATCCAAATGAATGCAAATTTCCTAATGCTAACTGATAGTTCTATATGCGTGCTACAATCATCATCTGAATGCAACAATCATATGATAATCATCCATTAATAGCAACCATGGAATAAAATAAAAATGCAAATGTGCACACATCCATATGCATATTCTCCAATGACCTAGTTAAGCCGATCCCTAAGGGATAATAGTGCCTAGTGTATATATATGCGTCCATTAGTATCCACTAGCAAACACTTGCAACCACTAGCATCCATCATACATAACATGTTCTAATAACATGTTTACATCAAATCCTACCATCCATAGGTTAAATCCAAAGATCTACCCTCCCAAAGGATAATAAAGGAAAGAAGCTATTCAAAACTAAAGATGGAAACAGGAAATTCAAAACTTATTATCAAAGAGATGCAGATAAGAGGTACATATATTCTCCTAATCAAATCAATCTTTCTCCGAAGTCTCTTTAACCATGTCGGGACCAAGTAGTAGTTTTTTCTGTAGACTCTAACCAACATGAAGGTGACTTGCATGGTCTTCCATAAAGAGCTTCGAAAGGTGCCATTCCAATGCTAGCTTGGAAACTACTATAATATGTGAATTCCACTAAAGGAAGATGCTCTTTCCAAGTTCCTCCAAAATTAAGAATACACATCCTTAACCACGAGTGTCCTACTATCTTACCAATATCACCTTACTATTTTTCTATAGCCTACACACATGAAGCAACATTTCTAGGTTCTCACTAGTGTCCTATATACTTTACGGAAACTTCTATTATTACTTCTAAAAGTAATCACTGCTATCTCCTACATAGCCTTACACTATTTCCGTCATACCTAGGAAATGATTCCTATCTATTCCACATTTTAAAGTTTGGTTTGGTATTTATAATTTCATTTCAAAAATTAAAGCTTCTAAAATTTTAAAATATCAAATTCCAAAATTTTTGCCTATAAAAGTGTTATTTTCAAGTTTCCATTAAATTCAAAGGTACTTGGTTACTTAACATTTTATCTTTCTAGTCTTGCATCCTTACAGCCTTTTGAATTTACAATATTCCTCAAACCTAAAGAGGAAAACTTACAAATTCTAAGTTCAAAACTTATTCCTCTCTTTCTTTTAAAGACCTTTACAGCTTTCCATAAAATTTGGATTTTTAAATTTAACTATTACTAAGCTTTTCGCTCCCAAAAACTTATTTACTTTTTCACCAAACCATTTTTCTTTAAGATATCTTTAAAATGTCCTCACATGTTTTCAAAACATCTTCTTTTCATAGATTTTCAATTTTTGTAAAAACTGGAGTAGATAAGAACAATTATTTTATTAAAAACCCCTTAACTTTCCAATTACTTAACCTTGGAGGAGTTTCTAACTTACTATAAATTGAGACTTTCTACAAAGGCAAGCAACCAATGCGCATAAGCAATGGAAAAAGAATATGAAATTTCCATTGCTTAGCTTTTTCTACTAAGGCTCTCTATAATATCTCGTCTAACTAATACTGTCTCTACTCCTTATTACACCTAATGGTTTTATACCTTAATATATTGGACCTACTTTCTTTTATAAGAAACTCTTAACGCTAAAACCTTCTATGAATCCTTTAAAAGAGGACTTCATGTTTATGTGAAATTACGAAGAACTTATTTTATATTTTTCGAAATAGGCTATACAAAATATGGTGCTTCCCATACCTTGTACATCTCTTTCACGTAATCCTTATAACTTGCACAAAACATCTTTATTTATGATTTGGTTTCATAGAATACTTTTTATCACTATTCATTTCATCCCATTAGATTAAAGTATGTTTAATCTATATTCTCTTACGATAGACAATTTCTATGAAATTTATTAATTTCCTAATATTTAACTTACACCCACTTTTTTCCCAAAAGAACTCATTTTCAATTTTTTTAATATTTTCATAACTAGAAGACATTTCTTTATACTTATGTAAATAATAAGTGTACTTACAAACCACTTTATTTCTCTACTTAGAAATTATCTTTAAAACACATTTTTATTTGGGTCAAAATAGATGTTACGTAAAACACTGTTACTACAACCCAAAAATACTAGTGTATGGATTTAATTAAAATAAATACTAATAAATCTCATATACCATGTAACATTTTCCTTGGAAGTCACCTACTATAACAATAGTGTTATAGTCTATGCCCCTTTTATTTTCCATGAAAACATCTATTACAACAATCAATGTTGTAACCTATATTTTCAATACTTAATACACTCTAGGTTTTTATATTTAAAATCTATGTTTACCTCCAAAGAAACTAGCGAGCTATACATATATGACCTATAATTCTTCAAAAAAAATTATTTTTAACAAAATTTAAATCATATAAAAACCAATTAAATTTTGTACCATTTTTTTTTCAAAAACCCAATATTTACTTCCTTAAAAATATTAACAATTATATTTTCCAACTTTTCAACTCTTACAATTTCATTTTATTGGGCTAGACATAAAGTGGATCTTCTTCTTACTACCCTAGGAGTACCCTTCCTAAACCTTGGAAATCTCATTTCCTTACTAAAGTCTTTTATTCCTATTCCTCTTTTATGCTTATATTTATTCTAAGGCACCACCGTTAAATCCACTTATCTAAAACAATTATAATACATGGGCTTTCCTCTTTTTCAACTGAATCTACTGTACATCTCCAATCTTTGCCAACCACTCTCTGGATTTCTACAATCCGAACCTAAATGTAAAAAATCATTTCTCAAACTCTTCTCATGTGTTGACCTTCTCTATGCCCCAAGAAACGCATTTCCTTACTTCAAGAATTTTTCCTTCAACTGATGAATGCGAAGTGTACAAAGAACCTCCTTTAGATGAATATCATGCTGTTCCACACTCTTGGAAAACACCAAAATAACATCCACGAATACTACAACGAACTTATTTAGGACATCTCTAAAAACATGGCTCATCAAATCTACAAAATAGACCGGGGCATTGGTTAGCCCAAATGGCATAACCAACCACTCAAAGAATCCATCTGGTGTCCTAAAGGCTGTCTTATCGATGCTATCATCAGCGACTCTAAGCTGATGAAATCCGGTAGCCAAATCAAGCTGAGAAAATACTGAAGAGTCTACTAGCTGATTAAAAAGATCGTCTATCCTAGGAAGTGGGCAACGATTCTTCTTCGTGAGCTTATTCAACTCTCTATAGTCTCCGCAAAGTCAAAGGGAACCATCCGCCTTTGTATCGAAGACGACTGGCGCTCCCCAGTCAGATATGCTCCTTTTGATGAAGCCTTTCTCCAATAGCTCACTTATCTACTTACTTAACTCCTTCCTCTCCCTAGGAGCCATGTGTCTCAGGGGCAATGCCACCGACTTAGCATTGTCATTAAGATAGATCCTACAGTTAATCTCTCTCTTGGGGGGGGTAGTCCCCTAACCTCCTCAAAAATGTTTGGAAAATCTCTAACGAATGGTATGGAATCTAGCTCTCCTAGTGTTGAATCAAGAGAATAAAGGAAGCTCAACATGACTAACCCCTGTGGGTCGCAAGAAACCTCCAGAGTCCTACTGCTGCATGTATCTAGTCTAACGACTCTCCTTTCCCAGTCCAATATCGCTCCATAAGTGAATACCCAATCCATCCCCAAAATCATCCCATATCCTGAAAATCTCAGTACATAGGCGTCACAGTCAAACTCTACGCCTTATATAAAAATTTTCAAACCCCTACAAATCATGGATAAATGTGTCGATCCTCCTATGGGGTTTGAAACAACTATGGGCTCAACTACTAAAGAGATATTTAAGTGCAAACAATCAACCAAGGAACTAGAAGTGAAAGAGTGTGATGCTCCAGAATCAAAAAGAGTCCGAATAGGAAAATCCGAAATAGAGATCAAACCTTCCACGGTGACTTTCCTACCTCTAACTGGTCCACTACTAGAAGGTGATGCATCCAAAGCCTGTACCTACGCTATAGGCATGCCCGCTCCCTGCCCCGTCTTCTAAGGACAAAATCTACTAAGGTGACCGGGCTGTCCACAACTATAAAACCTTCTCCTCATTATTTTATTCTTACAGTCCCTTGCAAAATGCCCAACCAATCCTCAACTATGACATTTCCCGCTTTTCTTAATCCGCTTCTGAAGTCCTCCTTCTTTCCTCTTGTCCTTATACTTCTTGTTCTTCCAACACGGCTTCTTAGAGCTTTCTGACTTAGGAACCTCTTTAAGCTCTCCCTTCAGCTGCCAAGCTATAGGCTGGACTCTCTATCGGTCCTCCAACCCTAACAGCCTAAACATTCGCTCTGTATCCTTCAACCTAGCTCATGCCTCCTCGAAATCCTCTATGCTAGAAAATGTCTTGCCCTCTAGACTAGTGATGTCCTTACATAGCTTAGAAAAATTAGCTGCTGTAGGTGGATTAAAGAGATCTTCACCTACCGGTGCTGTATTGGGTGCTTGCCCTTGCACCTCTGGTATCGTAGTTCTACGGAACCAATCAGCCATACTATGCAAAGAAAAGAAAATTTAGGCTCGAAAGAATCGAAAGAAGGTTGAATTGGACTTTGAGGGGATTTTTTTATATAAACCTCTCTTTTATACTTGAAAAACTATTTCTATAATAAGAGTTTCTTTCTGAAAAGTACTTCTAGTTTGAAGATATGCTACTTTTAAAAATAGGTTACTTTTGGAAAAATACTTTATTTTTAAAACAAGTTTTTAGGAATCCTGTAACCTTAGGCTCTGATACTAAATGAAACACCCCACACACCTTAGTATACCCAAAAAGGACACACTAAAAGATGTGGTGCATTGTAGGTATAGCTAAAACTTTATAGAGACTAAGATTCATAAGATAATTAAATAAATCAGCGAAAACATTTAAAATTAAACTTCATTATTCCAAAAAATAAATCATCAAAACAGAATATGTCTTTAAAACTAAATACATATGTCTAGTGAAAAACACCATCTCAGTCATATCATTAGAGTACATGAAAATAACCATCCCTCTCAAAAGTAATAGTACATCAAATCCAAATGAAACAAAAACTGAAAAGAAGAAGAATACATGAAGGAAAAACTCCGCAGCTGAATCTCCAAGAAAATCCAAAATCTACTATCCTTGCCTTTACTAGCCTATGAGGGGAAAATGGGAAAATAAAGGAGTGGGTCAGACTAAAAGTCTGGTGAGTGGAAGTAATTACTAGTATTTTTAAGCAAGATAAAGATAATAGACTTAGCAACAGTTCTAGTATAAAAGGAAATAAAGGAAAAGATAAAGCTTGAATAGAATATTGTTTAACTGTTTGCTTTGCTTAAATAGTTCTGATCATTTTCGATTGTTTGGACTTGTCTTAGATTGCTGCTTTGATTAGGCTGAAATCCTAATCCTACTGTAATTAGGCTAAAGTCCTAATTCTACCCTTTGATCGACTTTCTATCTCCGTTGTGCCACTGTGGGCTAGTCCCATCCTGTGGGTTCCACAACAAAAAGACACATGTTTAGCACTTTGAAACTCAATAGCGACTTATATCCCTACATCGAGGCCGCACGCTCGGCCATCCTTTGGCTCGCACTATCTGTTGCTCCCTCTTTTGACGTCTTACCTACCCTTAACAACATAAGCATGCCCAGCCTCACCTGAGTGTGTTGTGAGACCATCAGTTCCCGACTGAAGGGGAATGTTGCCGGTACGGGTCTTAACAAACAAAATCTAGTTACACCCCTTATCCATCCCCTAATTTGGACTTCTATCTATTGACCACTTATCTACACTAAACAGCATAAGCGTGTCCAGCCCTACCTAATCTATTATGAGACCATCAGTTCCTGACTGAAGGGGAAATGCTACCGGTACGGATCCTACTTCTATCTTTGCTTATTAACTTAGTATAAGTCTTTTAAATAATCATCTTTTGTTAATTCTGCTCTATTTTCTTATTAACTTATTCTAAATCTTCAAATAAGACTTTTCTATTCTTTATATTTAATTATAACCCACATTATAATTTCTCTTTTATCTTGTCTTTTTAGTTATAACTACTAGTTATAAACTTGCTTGCAAATGTCAAATTTGCCTATTTCAGTCTATATTCTTTTTATTACATTTCTTCTTATTTACATCAAATTTCGTAAATTTAGTATTCCTATAATTTAGTCCATATTAGAGAATTATCCTCTTTTTATTATTTTTATTCGCATAAAAATGAATAAAAAGAACTAAAATTTACAGGCTGAATTCTAACGTAAAACGGATGTAAATAAAATACAAATAACTGTAAATAATAGTAAATAACTGTAAATAAATGAATAAAATAGCTAAATAAACATAGCTGAACAAAATAGACTGAAAGAACATTAAAAATTAACTTTAAACAACTTATATAAAAGCGGTCTCAAAATTGCAGAAAAACTACAACTATTGAGAATCCTATTATTTTAAATTACTTAAAAATCTAAAATAATTACTTAAACACTCATTTGTGGTCCTTAGCTCTTTTCCTTGGCCTTCCCGCATCCACTTCTAGGGTATAAAATATTTTAATTAAAAATATCTTCTCCTTGGAAAAATATTCCTTTTAGGGTCCAGCCTCAGGCAATGAACCCAGATGGAGAAAATCTTAATGAGAAAAATAGCTAGGCCTAGGGTCTTATTTATAGTGTCACTTATGGATCTTAGACCGTTGGATTTGAAGATTAAATCTAGCGCAACCACATCATAGGTTCGATGGAAACCGTCGGATGGAAGCACGAATGCACATGATGAAGTAGAAATGGAAAAACACTTCATATTGTAATCTGGACGAAACAACGTCCATATACTGAGGCGGGTCGACATTCAGGTTGACCCTTACATGTGTTAGGTCGCCCTAGCCATGGGGAAGGTCGACCCTAGGGTCGACCTGACCATATATATATATATATATATATATATTTCTTTTCTTTTCTTTTTTGTTCGTTTCTTGTTTTATTTCGTAAACCCTTCATATTAACCCAGATTCTGACAAACCATATATGGACCAAAAAATCATCACGGACACAATGGTGCAACTCCCATAGCTCAATTCTGATAATTTTACAAAGTTATTTTATTATTTAATTAATTTGTTAATTAATAACTATTGCTTAAATTTCAGGTTGTTACAAAATAGTAACTGCCTTTGTGACTAGAGATGAGTAGAAATAGAAGATGAAGAAAGCTAAGTGCCAATAGTCCTTTTTCAAATGTCATAGGTGCTGTATTTATACGGAAATCATCTGGTAGAATTGTTAGATCTCAATATACCAGGTCTTACTTCATATCCGAAAATGCAGGAGAGGAAGATTGAGTACCAAGAGTCTAATATTCATCTCGGTATCGATCGAAAGTGGCCAATATCGATCTGATTTTATGGGGAATGGCCGCTCCATCTCCCTTCCCTTGGTCTTTTATCTTCGATTCATCATGTTCTAGGCACTTTTGCTTATGTCATTTTTTTCGAGAAGTTCTAATATTACTAATACTTGTCTTCTTTCCTTCATTACTTCCTTGAAGATGTTCACCTACTCCTTCAGAAGTGCATCCTAAGACGATCACTTGTGCCAACCATCCACGTACCATACTCCCGAGTTTCACAGGAGGTGCAAAAAGTTCTTGGTACTGACATGAAAGTTGTCGGTACATGTCGGTACCGACCTATTTCCATAGCTCCACACTTGCTCTAAATTCCGAGTCTATTCCTTTTGTCCTTATAAGCATGTTTCCAAGTCTTTGAATCATTTCGTCTTCATGCTGGCGTCCAGATTCGTTCAAAAGCTGCTTGGTTAAAAAGTCCGATAACACTTACCCTGTAGAGTATGCTTCTATTGGAAAAAATTGTGCTCTGAAACAAGATAAGCTTATATCACCATCCTTATACGTCATTCGGTTATCTAAGAGTTGCTTCAAGGCTTTGTCTCTATTCCATGGATATCTGTAACATCCCCTATCTAGATGCTGCAGTCATCTATAGTATTAACTTCTGGTGACTAAATACGACTATGTTAATGGTATCTACAATATCATAAGCACTTGAATATGAAACAAATCACAGATTTCAAAACAACATTTTCCATTACATTTCAAAACACATGATCCATATTCAAATTACACAATCCCAAACGTTTCCCAAGCAAAGATCAAATATAATTATTACAAAATACGCCAAGAGCGACATATGAAGATGCCCCCTTGGTTGACCGGAGTCTTAACTAACTTAATACACAGTAGAAATAAACACAAAATAAAGAACTTCAACTCCTAAATAGCTATCCGTTAGCCTTCTACTCACCTCCGGTAGCTTTCTTCGTCCTCCTACTAAAAACCTGAAAAGCCTCAACTCTCAGCCTACTCAAATCAATTTTGAGCACCACAGAGATTAAGGGGAAAACATAAACTTTAAGTCAGACATAAAGCTTGGTGTGAATAATACTATACATCCCGGTTAATAATGATAAGTGAGACCATGCCACTTAGCGGAACGGGTTTCCCCTCACTAACATCCTTTTAAAACATATCTTTTGCAAATCTTTTCCTGCAACCAAAACTGGTTAAATACTGTAAAGCATCATTATGTAAACATACATATCAGGTAATAAAAGAACTATCTGTTCAAACACTTTAGTTTTGTTCTGAAAGGTAGAGAGCCTACCTTTCTAAACGAATTTTATTTAAATCATCTCTTTCGAAACCACTGGGATGTACTTCATTCAGAACAAAAGGGTCAATAAAATCATTTAAGTCGAAAGCCTACCTGGCAAAATCTATCCCTAAATAAAGAAGTGATGGTGTCGAAACCATCCCTTCGAAACCATTGGAGAAGTGGCTAATTTTAAAGGCTAAGTATACCTTTCGAAACCATTGACTTCGAAAGGTAGAAAGGCGGCAGCTAGGGGTTTCGACCCCTTCGAAAGCATTACTTAAAATAAAAGAGCGCAACCCATTCGAAACCTTTTCGTTAAAAACACTTGACTCAGTCAAAAGCGAACCGAGTCGAAAGCTATCCCTTCGAAAGCAAAGCAGGCGCTATTTTGATTTAAAACAAGGGCATACTCTAACCCCTTCGGAACCAAACGTTTCGACTGTGTACCTTCCGCCTTTTTCCAATACGCTACATACCAAGTAACTTGATACCATGCACATTAGTTCCGAAAGCATGGTGGTGAAACGTCCTAGTCGGAACCTCTGATGCCGAAAGTGGCGGAACATACTAAAACATGTTATTTTTGTTTTTAACTAAAAAGAGAAGCACTTTTCAACTAACCTGCTATTATTTTAAAATTTTCACTAGTTGCTAAATACCTTTTTCAAAAGTGCTGCCTATATTTTTAGAAATAAACAAATTTTTTTTTTACAAAATACCCCTTCTCCTTAATTAAATATATAAAACATTTAAGTCCCATACCTTAAATAATTTTATATATTCATCAAAACACTTAGGAAAATTCTATAAAAATTCCAGAAAATCCTATTTAATATGTTTTCTAACATAGATAAATTTCAGACCCAAATAATTAATTATTTAGCTGTAAATAATTTATAAGCCAATAAATCATTTTCTTCACTAGAAAATTAATATAAAATCCATATTAATTCATAAAATTATAAAAATTGAAACCCAGCTCCAGAATATTATTTCTGATCTAAATCTAAATTTGCAAAGCATTTGGATGTAATTAAACAGGGTTTTCTCATCAAAACATATCATAAAGATCTATATGAATAATCATAAATCATCAACATGCATATATATTTATATATATTTAATCATTCAAAAACATGGCATAAACTTGCAAGATAAATTAGATTCAACCTTAAAACCGAAAACATATAGAAAAGAGATATGTAGTCATTATTCACCTTAGCTTTGTGATTAAGGATGTGAGATTTGATCTTGATTATTTGATTGTATTCTTCTCTTGAGATTGCTAATGGTGGCCAGCCTTAGAGGTGTTTTTGCTTAAGAAAATATGAAATGAATGTGTGTTTTGGTTTCTTAAGGGTTTAGGGTATAAGTTTAATCATTTTCCTATTTTGCCCTCCCTTATTTCCTAAAATCTTAATTCTTTAATTCATTATTTACTCCTTAACATGGCACAATTACCCCTTAATTAAATCACAAATCTCAATCCATTAATCAACTCACATTATTTAATTTATTTTACCAATTAAATTTCTTAATTAATGTCACTAAAAATATAGGGTGTTACAATATTCGTTTGACTACTTTATATAGTAGAAATTCTATTCTCTATGCTAAGGACAAGATCTACACTCTAGAGATTGTTATGCACCTTAGTTAGGTACGTACTATCTTCGTATTGCCTTCCCTGTCTTTCTCTTTCTTATTTGGGTCAAAAATTCATCTCGGTATTGATCAATTCTGATCGGTAACGAGTGGTTTTCCACTTCAACTCGGTGGTACTATATGAAGAATGACTTAGAATTTTCTTTCCTCATGTCTTAATTTTTCCAAATTCTCCAAGCATTCAACCCAGTGCCGATATCAAGTGCTCTTGAGTTATTCGCCCAAACCAATAGCCACCGCTCTTTGAGTGTCACTGTTGTCTACCTGAATGCGTTACCGCACCTGACGCCGACTTCAACCACCGCCATTCGACTTAAGGATCTCATCATCGACCTCCTTGATTCTAGCACAAATTAAGATCTAATTAAGGTTACTGATGATCCTATTTTGTGGTGGTGATCGTGATTGTTGATGTCTATGTCTAGGATTCACCTATAGCCAATGGATAGTTGAGGCACTAACTTGTGATCGAACAAACCTTTGAACCAAATTCTTGGCCAAATCCAAATCTCCTTGAACCCTATGTTGAGTTAGACTTGAAACAATTCATCATACACTCGAGAATTTTGGTTTTAACTTCGAGCAATTTTGTAATTCGGTCTATCTCGCTTCGGGTCAAGTTGTGATGTTCACAACATTGCGAAATCTGTGTTTTTCCATCCAAACATCGATTGTGAACACACTTTGACATCAAATGTTCGATCGTAAGCTATTGCTCATGAATTCCAGCATCCGAATGATCTTAAAGCATAGCATTTTGAGCCACTGCACAGTCCTATATTCCTACAAAAGAAAAACTTTCACGTCACTTTGGACAACAGTTCCTTTATCAGTTATTTGGCGATAATTGGTAAAATCCGATGTACGGTTCATTCGTACGACGTGGCTCATTTTTTTAGCACGAGCGAGCTATCTACACATGATGATCTGTTCATCGTGTACACCGAACAAGACTCACACTACATATATTAAAACTTACACTTACCCTTGTTAATGTTCATAGTCTAATTGGTCAGTATATGTCGCCATCCGTTGTATTCTGGGCATTGGTTGCACGGGTTCATATTTATAATAGAATTTCGAAATAAACATGCTTGACCATGTTGAACATGAAGTTTTCCAGTCTAGAATGACATGCCACTCTCACAGATTCAACGCCGGCGCTAGGCCTTTAACTCCTCCTGAAGCTGGGTCTATTACTGCTCAAGCTTAGACTTCCACGCCTTTTGGACCCTGATGTTCAATCACTATTGAGTTACAAAGAATGATCGTTCCAGTAGAACTAATTCAAGAACAACCTCCTCCTTTAAATGAACACATCGGTTTAGGAGTTCTGGATGATCTCCCAGAGCAAATGCCAATAATTCTAATCACCAAGATGCACCAAACCATATGTCGGTAACATGGGATTCCTAAGGATAATATCCTACTTCCAACGCAAATCCAACGATCGCAAAATCCTCTAATGGGTTATATGGCATGCAATAGATATATGTGCTTAGGCAGCACTATACCGCCTTTCAATCCTTTCCCATGTACATTCCTCCAGGAGCTTGGGCTTGCTCCAACCCAAGTGTATCCCAACAGATATGCATTGCTAAGCTCCTTGTACGTGCTATTTATGAATCAGTTCCAACGACCTCCAAACTTTAGAGAATTAACACACATTCTGAGCTTCAAACAGAGGCATGAATCGTCATCTTATATGATCATTGAAGCTTGGTGTCGATGTAAGGTCATTGAAGTGCTTCATAACAAACGTTCATATTTCAAGAATGAATACTTCTTTGTCTAAATCCCCTACGAATTCAACAGGCCTTGGCTTTCCAGCAGTAAGATCCTTTCCTTTCTGTATTTCTTCACGCTTCAACTATCAGCTTCTCAGTCTTTAATATTACCTCCTTCCTTAACAAATATTCCTGCTTAAGAAATAAGCGCGAAGCACTCTAAAATTCTCAAAACTCTAAAGAGTGTCCCTGTCCGACTTTGTTCTAACACCTATCTCTTAGAGAATGAGAACCTTCATCAGTGTATCCTTCTAAATCCTAACCGCTTCGCCACTCCTGCCAAAAATCCACCAAGTAGCTCCAGAATGCCTACTAGGTCTTCTGCCCCGCTCGCAGTTCCAGTGATGACATCCAAGAGGGTGCTTAAGGCCCATCTGGCACAGCTAACGTTGATGAACCAATTGATAAAGTAATTAACGAGGATGGTACAAACAAAGCATTAACGAAAGAAGAAGAGAGAGTCTCGAAATTGAAATGTTTTGAGAAAAAAGTGGTAATGAAGAAGGAAGAGAAGAAGAAGGTAACGAAGAATAAGATTAAGGCGATAAAGGAAATGACGAGGATGATGACTTTGGCCAGGGAGGAGACGAGTCATATAGAGAGATGTCTCCAAATGGCACCGAACTTCTTTCCCCGCCGCATCCAAAGCGCATAGTCATTAAAACTTCTAAATAAACCATAAAACTAAGCATGATGCCATTAGTCGAGGCGACTCCTCGGCTGGTCCTTCAGACGACATCTTTGGCTCGTTGAGCGATTTTGACATTCCAATCATTGACCTTCTTAAAGAGTGCTCCCCAGGCTTCAATTTCCCTTTTGAGGGTATCCTTTCCAAAGGAGGTGAGACTTCATCCTTACTTCCTTTCGAACATGGTTCGTAGAGTACTTTAGGGGTTAACGACACTCCACATACTCCTAGGATCATGAACACACATCCCCTGCATTCGTTTACATTCCAATGTTTAGAAATTGACATGTCCCTTTCCTTTCATTTCAGCTCCTATGTGCTGAGATAGATTCAACAAACTCTAATGCGGTATTTCTAGAAGAGCAAGCGCAAACCCAATCCATATCCTCTACACTCCAACTATCGAAGGGAAAGAGAAACAGAAGAAGGAAGATCCAAACGAAAGAGAGAGCAGTTGGCGGAAGTGGACCTCCAAGTCGAGAGGGACTGAAAGAAGGGACATGCCGAAGAGAGACTACCCTATGAATATGGAAAAAGGCATAAGGATTCACATGATCATCGCGGTTCTTCCTCTGGCGTTCCTCTGCATCGATCTCAACCACCGTTTCCTCTACTACAATAGAATCCAGCATCACTCTCACTTGCTACTATCATTCCTCCTTAATTCAAAGGAATTACCACTCCTCCAATTCCCATTCCAGCTCAACTAAGGTGCATTCAGGCCGCCTTCCAAGACCTTTTCTTAACCGGTGTCATATTTGATCATAAAATCAAGAATATTCCCAAAGAAGAGGCATATTACAAGGTTGAATGGGTTTAGGAACACGTCGATTAAGGATGCAAGTAGAAGAAACTTTGGTATGCCCTCTCCAATGTTAATTTAATCAATCAAACGAATATCCAATTGTTTGAAACAGAAAAGAAAACCTATGAAATTTTTATAGAGAGGTATAATAAAGATTTGGAGAAGTTAGGGAAAGAGAGAGACGTGGCCCTGGAGTCTGAGAGAAAGGCTAAAAAGTTGGTCGTGGAGATGACAAAGGCCCAATAACAGACTGAGATTATAATGAAAGATCTGTTAAAGATCACTCATGAAGACAATCCTGATCTCAAAAAGCAACTAGCTTTCAAGGACGTGGCCTTCTCACGAATGGATAGGGTCATTTTTGAAAAGGATGAGGCCCTTAAGTCAAAAGAAATCAAGATCCAGAAGTTGGGCACAGACAATGAAAAATTCAATTCTGCCTTACTCCTAGCAAAAACTATGGTAGGACTATACCGCATCTGTGCATGATCTAAGCATGTTGACTGATTATAAGGCTAAGGAAAGAGAATAATCGAATTCCACCCTTCAGTTGTTCTTCGCTAATGACATTGAATCCAAGAACCTGAGGTTGTTGGGAAAAATATACGTCGTTAACCTTGCCGATGCCTGGGAGGAGGTACTATACAGTGCAGAGGCGTCCGGTAAAGGCCTTACCAAAGAAGAGCAGCAAGCCAAATTCCTTGATGCTTAGAATGTAGAAAATCTTCAAAAGGGAAAGGCTATCCTGGTCATGGAAGATGCTCCTGTTAAAGTTGCTGCTGAAGCTCCTGCCAACCCAAGTGAATCGAGTCAAGTTGAATGTCGACTCCTAAGTCCCAAGAGCTTGCATCTGATATTGTAACGTCTCGGTATTTCAACCATTCGCATCTGCATATGTCGGACTTGAATTGCTCAAAATATCATATTGTTAATTAAAATTTGGCAAAACTCAGCATATATAGTAAATAAATAAATCACAGAATCACAGACACAAAGTAATATAATAATAATGCAGCGGAATAGATAAATAGTAGTTCATGCAGCTACTATATAAATAGCAGAGTTTGAAATAAAATACAACAGAATATATCAATTACAGTGAAGTTTTCAATACAAACAGATGACCTCTCTAAACAATCAACTGGAAAAGCTGAAGGCTGAATCGATAGTTGGATTTCCAAACGAAGCTCCAAACTCCAAAAGTGTGTCTCGAATGCTGTATCACTCAGTCTGACCAGAGCGTAAAGAAAAACACAAAACGCTCGAGTCAAGATTAGCATTCTTATATCAATAAATCCAACTCAAGTGAAATATCAACTGAAATACAAGTAACTTAAAGGATGTTTGGGATAACCATCCTCTAAGAATCCGTGGAACTATCTACAATATAGAAATATACGCTATTAACAACCAACGTCATTATAACACCATGGTCATTTCAGGTTAATTTATACTTCAAAACCAAAATATCATTTCCATTTCAAATATATATTTCCAAATTATAGCACTTTCGAAACTGAATTGATAATTTCATATATATCTTATTTAACTTTATTATTATTTAGTTTTGAAATATTCACTTAATAAATCCATTATTATTTAAATAACCATAAATTATATTAAACTAAATATTTCCTTCGATTTATTTAAAACTTGAAATATCCATTTAATCACTTTAAATCAAAATCAATATTTATTAAACCATATATTCCTTTACAAATCCATAGCAATCATTTTCAAAATATTTATATATATAGACCAACGGTGTCTGTATATAATTTCCTATCCTATAGTCAAGCTATACAGATAATTATCGTTTCAATCCGTAATTTTATTTATATACGGGTATATATCATTTCAACCCGTAATTCCAAATGCAATTCAATGAAAATCGCTTGGGTTTATCATTTCAACCCATAACGATTTTCTCCTATTCTACAAGATCGTTCGGGTATATATCATTTCAACCCATAGTGAACTCTACACTAACAAGGAACTTGCAAAGTGATAACAGATATAATAATAATATAACAAGCATATATCATCAATATAAATAACAGATAATGGTGTCAGATGTCACAGAGAAGCATATTTCAATTGTCGTTTCAATTGAAATCAAATTTAATAAATATAAGAACGTTAATCGTGAGTGATTGCTCACCTTTTGAGCCTAGAGAGATTTGACAATGAAATGCGTTACGAATCCAAGCACGAATTTCGAAGCAAAGTACGATGGACATGGAATCAATGATTAAAGCAAAGCTGAGCTGGTAATATGAATCGACGAGAATTAATAAAAGTCAACCTTGATATAAATTGAAACAAAATATATATGACATTTCTTCTCAAAATAAATATTAAATTTTAAAACTCATATATAAAACGTCAAATGTATTTCAGAAAAAATATTAAATTTATATAGAATAATATATTTTCTCAAATTATTACATCATAAATGCATATTAGACTTTGAAAACCAGACTCTCCTATTATCTTTGTAAACCAAAACACAAATGAATGAATAATCTCTAATTGTTATGTTTTAGAGAGAACAACATACATGCAGACTTAACAAATATGAAACTATACTTAAACAAAAATGTATATATGTGCCATTAGACAATGATCAACTATGCAGACTACCAAGATATGCAACCAACTATATATTATTATATTATAAATTTTAAAACTCTATGTGTATCAAAATGCCACTATAAATAAATACATCAAAATTTCTATACTATACCTGAAAATAAATTAAGAACTTATATGATATATAACTTAGAAAGCAATTAGACATGTACATACGCCCAGACATTAAAATATACAAACACGCATGTATATATTCATCAAACTCAAAATTTATACTTTAAATCTTAAATATGCTGACTCATACACATCATATATATTAAAACCACATGATCTACATATTATATAAAACAATATAAAACACATATATATTTATTATAATAGAATTTATACTCTTATCTATAACCGTACAGATATATATATACCATAAAAAAAAATCAATACAAGCTTACTCTATTGTAATATATACATATGTATGACTCAGCCAACCTATAATAAACATATAAAAGCATATATACTCAAACGAACGTATCATATATACGTATATATTTACGTTTTAGATACTAGCCTAACATGTTTTGTATATATATTTATTACAGAATGTCAACATAGTGGATTCATAGTATACTATAACTTATATGTGAAAACTACTAAATAAACTGATATAAAACCGACGTACATATCATACTTTCAAATCAATATGCATTTAAAAATCAATATAATTCACTTTATGATAATATATATGTATATACAACCGAAAGTATGAAGAAGTTACTCTATTATAAAATTTATACTTTATTGAACTCATATATATAAACTTAACAAGTCATATATAAGCTTATAGAACTTACATATACTTCAACAGGTTTTATAAAGTATCAAAATATATATATATATATATAACCAACGAGTCTACATTTTCTTATATAATCTGATATACAAAACCCCAACAGATCAGATTGTTACTACTATAACTATACTTAAAACAGTAAATTTGAAACAATATACAAAGTAGTAGGTATACATTTATAATATAAGGTAGAAGTATATATACATACACGATACAAAGCTAGGTGGTGGAGTCGAGTGGAAAAGGCTCGGAGAGGGCCAAGGAGGCGGTCGAGCAAGGCTCTGCGGTTGTTGAGGAGAAGTGGTTGCCGAAGGGGAAGAGGCGATTGCTTGCGAATGGATGTAGAGGGTAGAAGAGAAAAGGATCGGAGGAGATTTATGGTGGAAGCTCTTTGGGTTTCGGCTGAAAATAAATGGAAGAGGAGAAGTTTAATAATATAAATATTTTTTTCTTCATAATGAAACGTAAATGAAGAGAGGTTTGTGAACTGAAAAGAAAAGTGTTAGTCACCAATATAAATTGAAATGGTGGCAAAATAAATGGTCACACACGGATTTAGCTGAACATTTAAAGCAATAAAATTTTTGTTTGGACAACATGTCAAGGGTTAAAAAGGCAAGGAAACAAAAGGTCACATATCCGGTACCGATATGGTTACCGGTTTCGCGGATTCCGCTGTTTACCGGACTTTAAAACACAGAATTGAATATACCGTAGAGATTAGCATGACGAGATGATCAAAACGGTATACAGATAATAGTGGTACGATCATCCAATCAAAAGTCGATATCGGTACGAAAATGCTGCTATTTCGTCGAAAGTAAGATCGATGGAGCAATAACAGTCCAAATTTTGAGAAACGAAATATGACGTCTCACTCAGAAGATGCTTTACAAATTTTCTATGTAAAAATATTCAGGTTTGGAAAATATTTTATTACCATCAATTTTTAACTGATTGAAATTGAAATAAAATTACACAATAAAATAAACTTTCGTATTTTCTGATGAAAATTTACAATCTGCTATGTTTAATTAGACGTATTCCAAATATTAAATTTTCATTTAATTACGTTATAAAACTATTAAAATTTCCGGGTTGTTACACTAACACAGATATACGTTGCTATCCCGTACGGAAAAATTCAAACGGAGCTAGAAACGTCCGAATTTTGCGAAACGGATTACGCATTCTTATTTAGAGTGTTCTAAATAAATTTTCTCATGTTGACATATTTAGTTTTCGGAACACTTTTAAATTCAACTGTTATTAACTTATTTAAACCGAATTTCTAGCGACTGATAGAACATCTATATTATTTGATGAAAATTTTCCATTTGCTATGTTTAGATGGACGCATAGCAAATATCAAATTTCCGTCATAAAATTATATTTTTTGTTTTAAATGGTAGATTTCAGTTTATTATATTCAATAAAATTCACCTTTATTCATTTCAAAATAAACTATATTTCAAATTAATAAAATTGAATATTCATTGGTTTATAATTTCAAGTTCCTTAATTAAAATGCTAATATTAACTAATGCAGTATTAAATTCTCAATTTTCTCAATTTCTGAATCATTTAACTAATTAAGTCTTATTAAATTAAAATTTTTATTTCTTTCCTTTTTCGTAAAATCCAATTATACTAAATTTTATTAACAAATTAATTTCAATAGGTTGATATATAAGATGAGCAAAACCAAGACTAAAATTTAAATAAGTTTGAATACATAATTATACACTTATTGTTTACAAATAGATTAGAAGTTAATTTACAATTAAAACCCAATTCCAGTTAATCATAAATTTATTTCATGCTTTACACAATATACAATCGATTCAATTAAACTTTTATTAAACCATATGTTTGAAATCACATAAAATAGTTGTCACTTTATTAAATCAAAATCAGATGTTATAATTCAAAGTAAATTTTATTTAAAATCATAAAATTTTAATTTCTTACCGTATTAAATTCTAAAATTTGAATTTTCTTCATTTTCGAAAAATACGGCTCGTTACACTCTCCCCCACTCAACTTTTTGTCCTTGAAAAGGAACGAAGACAGGAGAAAAATGTAAAGCATAATAGATAAAGCTGAGCAGATAAGGTAGATTCAAACGAATAGTATTAGGCACGCATAATTAATTTATAACCACAAAATTTCAATTTCAAATGTTAATACAAAATTTCTTTGTTGAAAATACTTTTATAATAAAATACTTTTATATCGAAACAAAATTTTCTTTCAAAAATACTTTTATAACTCGATGTCTCTACAAGTTTATCCTCGTTCTTGCAGACTCTGGCTATGCGTTGATCAGGCGCAAAGCTAGAATTCTCCAAGTACTTAGTAGACCCGTTTCAACACCCAGTGAAAATACTCGAAAACCTTCAAAACTGATATGAAAGTACAATCCAAACAAATCAACCGATCGAATCATGGATCGCAGATACACAATGGTTACGCCTGGATCCCCCAGGAAACATCCGTACCTTTTAAGCAATCACTGCCTTGCGAATTTCGCCATGATAACAAAAAAACTGTAGACCGCGGATACACAATGGTTACTCCTAGATCCCCCAGGAAACATCCGTACCCTTAAAGCAATCTCTGCCTTGCAGATTACGCTACTAAAACGACCATAGATTGCAGATACACAATGGTTACACCTGGATCCCCCAGGAAAAATCTGTACCTTTTAAGCAATCACTGCCTTGCGAATTACGCTATGTAGTCGAGTTTGTAAGACCATGGGTAACGCCATGGAATTCGAAGGACACTCGAGTATTATATCGAAAAAACCCAAATCAGAGAGAATAATATCGATAGAATGAATCCAAAATGTGGCCACAAAGAGGATATCAAGCAGAAGGCACTTTCCATATCTTTACTTCGAAAATATGTATCATATAGTACCCTTTCAAATCAATTTCAAATATTGTACTTATATAAAGTCAATTATATATAAGATTTCATTTTCAAATCGAATACTTTCCAAAATCAATAGTATATCAAATCACATTTATATAGACTTCGATCATATAAGATTTCGCTTTTCAAATTGACTACCTTTCCAAATCAATAGTTTTTGAATCAACTTCATACTTATACAAGTCAAATTTATGTAAGTTCGATAACTCCCAAATCTCAAGTATCTAGAAAAATACGGTTCTCAATTTCAATTCGTTTGAATATCAGTTCAGTTTCAAAATCATATACGATTTCACCAAATTATTTCTTCCAAATTAAATATCTTCAGTTTCGAAGTTTCCAAAATAATAGGTTTAGATAATAATCCTAGTTTCCAAATCAACATAATTAAAGAATTCATTTCCAAAATCATCATATAAATACTGGATTTTAAATCCCAATCTATTTTCGAAACCAAATATTTTTCTCAAAATCAATTATACCCAAAATGATTACCAAGTTTATAACCATCCCTTTAAAACCATTGAACTATTTATTTCTATTTGAAAGATCCAATTTACCCTTTTGAAAATTATTATTATTATATATATAGTTTTATAAAGGATGTTACTAAGTTAAAACATTTTAAAACTAAATTTTATATTAGTATAATTCAAAATAGTCTTATTCATTTACTTAACAAAACAGTTTCAAATTTATTTAAACCATATTACTTCATACTATAACTTAGAAAACCAAACTTATATACTTTATCAAATAATTTATACTTTTTTGAAATTACTTAGCTTTGAAAATTAAACCTCGATTTGGAAGTGTTCGAACATTCAAAATAGTCGGAGAAATCAAATTTCTAATCCAAGAGTTGGAAATCAACGACCAATCAGTAAATCAATTTCAAAAGATAAGGTTATACCAAATCAAATCCGAAACTCGAGGACTGAACTCCGGGCTTACTTCAAATCGTTTCAAATATATATACATATATCTTTTGAATATCAAATCAAAATTCGGAACTGAAATCAAAATTGGTTTCACAAAATCATTCGCATAGCAAAGCTACTAAAGTGGCCTGTCCCCCACTCTGAAACTCGAAAATCAATGTCGATGATGCGTGCACTCATCACCGAAATTATTTTCCAGCGACATAAGTGAGTTCTGGACTTCTATTTTCTTAAAACTTCTTTGAAATTTCTTCGAAATCATTGGAACTCATTTGAAGTCATTTGAAACATATCTTATTCGAAAAATACTTTCAAATCGTATTATTATACATTTTCAAAATCTTAAAACCAATTTTCAAAATACCGGAGTTCACTCTCTCAAATTTCCAATTTAAAACCCTTCAGTTATAAATCATTTTATATAAATCAATTTCTTATAAAATTTCAAAATTTCAAATCCTTTCGAAACTTCAAATTCTCGTTTTTAAAAGGTATATAGTCCTTACCGAAAACATTTTCACTTTTATATATAGAATATATTCATACTTATCAAAATAATAATTTCGATATATAAAACAATTTCTAAAAATACAAACAAACACGATTTTTCAAAGGATGATTCAAGCATGGATTTCAAAACAAAGATAGAGATTTAAATTAGAGGGACTCTAATCAAATAGAATCCAGATTCGAAGATAGGCTCGAACGAAGATGAGATGATTAAATTACAAAATAGAAGATGGATATACTTATATAAATCGTGGGCGATCTTAACTGGGTCAACCGTGACTTAAGGAATATGACCGATGTGGAATCCAAAGGCAAATCAGCATTCGATCGCTAGAGATAGAATTCAGCATAGCAAAAGATAGCAACATCTAAACCGGGATACAGAAATCTCCGGTGAATCAATGCCAGTCGTAAAGGAGTTTCACTCCTTTACAAATCATAGAGTGGAGCTATGGGTTACTCCAGAATCGAGGAAACACGAATAGGGAGAGACAAGAATGGATTTTAGAACAAGTGGGAGTGTTCTAAAATTCAAAGGAAACCAAATAAAAGATGAAGAGATTCAAGCACGTACGAAAGTAATTCTGTGATTAAATCTACTACATATGCTAAGTTTTTCCTAAAACCAGAGCTCTGATACCAACTGTAACGACCCAATATTTCAACCATTCGCATCCGCACATGTCGGACTTGAATTGCTCAAAATTTCAGATTGTTAATTAAAATTTGGCAAAACTCAGCATATATAGTAAATAAATAAATCACAGAATCACAGACACAGAGTAATATACTAATAATGCAGCAAAATAGATAAATAGTAGTTCATGAAGCTACTATGTAAACGGCAGAGTTTGAAATAAAATACAACAGAATATATCAATTACAGTGAAGTTTTCAATACAAACAGATGACCTCTCTGAACAAATCAACTGGAAAAGCTAAAGGCTGAATCGATAGTTGGATCTCCAAACGAAGCTCCAAACTCCAAAAGTGTGTCTCGAATGCTGTATCACTCAGTCTGACCCGGGCGTAAAGCAAAACACAAAACACTCGAGTCAGGATTAACATTCTTATATCAATAAATCCAACTCAAGTGAAATATCAACTGAAATACAAGTAACTTAAAGGATGTTTGGGATAACCATCCTCTAAGGATCCGTGGAACTATCTACAATATAGAAATATACGCTATTAACAACCAACGTCATTATAACAGCGTGGTCATTTCAGGTTAATTTATACTTCAAAACCAAAATATCATTTCCATTTCAAATATATATATTTCCAAATTATAGCACTTTCAAAACTGAATTGATAATTTCATATATATCTTATTTAACTTCATTATTATTTAGTTTCGAAATATTCACTTAATAAATCCATTATCATTTAAATAACCATAAATTATATTAAACTAAATATTTCCTTCGATTTATTTAAAACTTGAAATATCCATTTAATCACTTTAAATCAAAATCAATATTTATTAAACCATATATTTCTTTACAAACCCATAGAAATCATTTTCAAAATATTTATATATATAGACCAACGGTGTCTGTATATAATTTCCTATCCTATAGTCAAGCTATACAGATAATTATCATTTCAATCCGTAATTTTATTTATATACGGGTATATATCATTTCAACCCGTAATCCCAAATGCAATTCAATGAAAATCGCTTGGGTTTATCATTTCAACCCATAATGATTTTCTCCTATTCTACAAGATCGTTCAGGTATGTATCATTTCAACCCATAGTGAACTCTACACTAACAAGGAACTTGCAGAGTGATAACAGATATAATAATAATATAACAGGCATATATCATCAATATAAATAACAGATAATGGTGTCAGATGTCACAGATGAACAGATACAGATAATGACATATATATAGCAATTTAAATAACTAACAGCAGCATATTTCAATTGTCGTTTCAATTGAAATCAAATTTAATAAATATAAGAACGTTAATCGTGAGTGATTGCTCACCTTTCGAGCCTAGAGAGATTTGACAATGAAATGGGTTACGAATCCAAGCACGAATTTCAAAGCAAAGTACGATGGACACGGAATCAACGATTAAAGCAAAGCCGAGCTGGTAATATGAATCGACGAGAATTAATAAAAGTCAACCTTGATATAAATTGAAACAAAATATATATATGACATTTCTTCTCAAAATAAATATTAAATTTTAAAACTCATATATAAAACGTCAAATGTATTTCAGAAAAAATATTAAATTTATATAGAATAATATATTTTCTCAAATTATTACATCATAAATGCATATTAGACTTTGAAAACCAGACTCTCCTATTATCTTTGTAAACCAAAACACAAATGAATAAATAATCTCTAATTGTTATGTTTCAGAGAGAACAACATACGTGCAGACTTAACAAATATGCAATTATACTTAAACAAAAATATATATGTGCCATCAGACAATGATCGACTATGCAGACTACCAAGATATGCAACCAACTATATATTATTATATTATAATTTTAAAACTCTATGTATATCAAAATTCCACTATAAATAAATACGTCAAAATTTCTATACTATACCTTGAAAATCAATTAAGAACCTATATGATATATAACTTAGAAAGCAATTAGACATGTACACACGCCCAAACAGCAAAATATACAAACACGCATGTATATATTCATCAAACTCAAAATTTATACTTCAAATCTTAAATATGCTGACTCATACACATTATATATATTAATACCATAGGATCTACATATTATATAAAACAATATTAAACACATATATATATATATATTTATTATAATATAATGTATACTCTTACCTATAACCGTATAGATATATATACCATAAAAAATAAATACAAGCTTACTCTATTGTAATATATACATATGTATGACTCAGCCGACCCATAATAAACTTATAAAAGCATATACACTCAAACGAACGTATCATATATACGTATATATTTACGTTTTAGATACTAGCCTAACATGTTATGTATATATATTTATTACAGAATGTCAACATAGTGGATTCATAATATACTATAACTTATATGTGAAAACTACTATATAAACTGATATAAAACCCACATACATATCATACTTTCAAATCAATATGCATTTAAAAATCAATATAATTCACTTTATAATAATATATATATGTATATACAACCGAAAGTATGAAGAAGTTACTCTATTATAAAATTTATACTTTATTGAACTCATATATACACACACTTAACAAGTCATATATAAGCTTACAGAACTTACATATACTTCAACAGGTTTTATAAAGTATCAAAATATATATATATATATAACCAATGAGTCTGCATTTTCTTATATAATCTGATATACAAAACCCCAACAGATCATATTGTAACTACTATAACTATACTTAAAACAGTAAATTTGAAACAATATACAAAGCAATAGGTATACATTTATAATATAAGGTAGAAGTATATATACATACATGATACAAAGCTAGGTGGAGGAGCCGAGTGGAAAAGGCTCGGAGCTGGCCAAGGAGGCGGTCGAGCGAGGCTCTGCGGTTGCTGAGGAGAAGTGGTTGCCGAAGGGGAAGAGGCGATTGCTTGCGAATGGATGTAGAGGGTAGAAGAGAAAAAGATCGGAGGAGATTTATGGTGGAAGCCCTTTGGGTTTCGGCTGAAAGCAAATGGAAGAGAAGTTTAATAATATAAATAGTTTTTTCTTCATAATGAAACGTAAATGAAGAGAGGTTTGTGAACTGAAAAGAAAAGTGTTATTCACCAATATAAATTGAAATGTTGGCAAAATAAATGGTAACACACGGATTTTGCTGAACATTTAAAGCAATAATTTTTTTGTTTGGACAGCACGTCAAGGGTAAAAAGGCAAGGAAACAAAAGTTCACAGATCCGGTACCGATACGGTTACCGGTTTCGCGGATTCCGCTATTTACCGAACTTTAGAACATAGAATTGAATATACCACAGAGATCAGTATGACGATACGATCAAAACGTATACAGATATTAGTGGTACGATCATCCGATCAAAAGTCGATAACGGTACGAAAATGCTGCTATTTCGTCGAAAGTAAGATCGACGGAGCAATAACAGCCCAAATTTTGAGAAACGAAATATGACGTCTCACTCAGAAGATGCTTTACAAATTTTCTATGTAAAAATATTCAGGTTTGGAAAATATTTTGTTACCATCAATTTTTAACCGATTGAAATTGAAATAAAATTACACAATAAAATAAACTTTCATATTTTCTGACGAAAATTTACAATCTACTATGTTTAATTAGACGTATTCCAAATATTAAATTTTCATTTAATTACGTTATAAAACTATTAAAATTTCTGGGTTGTTACACTGATATACGTTGCTATCCCGTATGGAAAAATCCAAACGGAGCTAGAAACGTCTGAATTTTGCAAAACGGATTACGCAGTCTTATTCAGATTGTTCTAAATAAATTTTCTCAAGTTGACATATTTAGTTTTCGGAATACTTTTAAATTCAATTGTTATTAACTAATTTAAACTGAATTTCTAGCGACTGATAGAACATCTATATTATTCGACGAAAATTTGCCATTTGTTATGTCTAGATGGACGCATAGCAAATATCAAATTTCCGTCATAAAATTCTATTTTTTGTTTTAAATGGTAGATTTCAGTTTATTATATTCAATAAAATTCACCTTTATTCATTTCAAAATAAACTATATTTCAAATTAATAAAATTGAATATTCATTGGTTTATAATTTCAAGTTCCTTAATTAAAATGCTAATATTAACTAATGCAGTATTAAATTCTCAATTTTCTCAATTTCTGAATCGTTTAACTAATTATGTCTTATTAAATTAAAATTTATATTTCTTTCCTTTTTCGTAAAATCCAATTATACTAAATTTTATTAACAAATTAATTTCAATAGGTTGATATGTAAGATGAGCAAAACAAAGACTAAAATTTAAATAAGTTTGAATACATAATTATACACTTATTGTTTACAAATAGATTAGAAGTTAATTTACAATTAAAACCCAATTCCAGTTAATCATAAATTTATTTCATGCTTTACACAGTATCCAATCTATCCAATTAAACTTTTATTAAACCATATGTTTGAAATCACATAAACTAGTTGTCACTTTATTAAATCAAAATCAGATGTTATAATTCAAAGTAAATTTTATTTAAAATCATAAATTTTTAATTTCTTACCGTATTAAATTCTAAAATTTGAATTTTCTTCTTTTTCAAAAAATACGGGTCGTTACAGATATTCCAATAAATGAGCGAACCAGCTTCCAGGCCGCCCAAGCGATTCCATTTTCTCCAGCCATCTCTATTGAACCCTTATTCCCCCTTTGTTGACCCACCGATGCAATCGGCACTCAGAGAGGGGTAATTGACCAAGTCTCATATCCAGCAATTCAGTTCGGGCGAAGGTATATCCCTCATCTCTCCAGTATTTGAAGTCCTCCAGTTCTCGCCTGAAATCTTTACTTCTATGTTTTTGATGTTGCAGGTTAGCCTTCTCTTCCACCTCCTTCGTCGACAATAACTCTAGGCTTAGGAAATATTGCAATTACAACCGAGTTGACTTCCATGATAATAGGACTAGTTATTCCAAGCATTCTTTCTAGCGTTATTCTAGGTCCTTATTCAGAGAGGAGAGCAGATTTGGGGGAACTGGACGTCACCTCCCAGTCCTAAAGGGAAGGCCTCACCATTACCAGTGCCTTAGGTCCAACCGAGCCTATTTCCATGGTGGAGAAGCTGAAGATTGATGCTTCCAAAGTCAAAACTAAGGTCGAGCCTCGGATCGATAAGCCTGGAGGTTTTAAGGAGCCAAAACCATCTCCCTGAATCTCTCCTATCATTATCCAACCTTCGAAGGGTAGTAGCACCAATGTCACAATACAGATTTCTGATCCATATATTGACCGTCCTAAAGACCATGTCGTCATTACTACTGAAGGTGACACCACCCCTTCCGGAGGCAGCACATCAGAAGACGATAACGGCCAGAGGAGGCCTCATGATGGCTTAGAAAGCAAGGCTGGAAAGAAGAGGATGAAGGGTCAAAAGAAATAGGCTTCGCATCTATCTTCTAGTGATAACGAGATAATCTCCGTTTATCTCTTTTTGGGTTGCAATTTTTTCTTTTCCAGTTTGTTGTACATATATAAAACATGATTACGTGGGATTGGCCCCAGCATCCGTTGTATATAAAGTTAATATTTAATAAAAGACTATTTTTCTACTTCAGTCTCTATTCCATTTACATTTGTGCCCTTTATATGTTATTCTACCTATATACAACTGCCTGCATAGACAATATGATTGCTTATACTCCAATTTTATTCATAGTGTACATGACTATGTCTATGTAATTCTTTTACTTACCATAAATCTGTATATATAAGTAAAATTCCTGCAATTGCCTTAGTTATGTCCCATCATTCAGTTCCGTTTTATCGTTGCCGAAATGATTCCGTTTGGATAAACAAAACCAACACTTAACCAACTCTGTGGTTATTCCAGCTTTTCATTGGTCGAGTTTCCTTTAACCGTTAACAGGTTATAAATAGACCAAGTTTCATTCCATTTCTTATCTTCGAGAAACAGTGGTTTGGACATTCATATCCCGACGTCCCTAATCTCACCGATAATCGAGCATGGTCGATACAACCCATAAAATTCCAATACTCCACCTCGGCCAAGTGCGTCCCACTAGACCATGAGCGAATCCATACTTTTCGTAATTCTATCGCATATTACCTTTACATGGGGACTTGTCTAAATGCTAGAATCTAGGCATTGTTCTCTGACCTTGCCTATTTCGAGCATCGATCGAAGATTAACCATATGGGAAAAATTCTTTGATTTCCTCCAGTTTGTTTAAACTTTTCGGTCCTCATCCTAGACCAAAGGAGTCCGACGGTATCCATTTTCAACCTTTGATGACTATCCTCGGTCCAGCGCATCACGTTAAGCCATAAGCACAGTTGACGAAGTCCTATCCATTTACCAGTTCCTATCTCTGGGAACCTGCAACACATATGGCTATCTCTGGGCCTCCGCTTTCAACCACACCTATTTCTTGGTGTTGACCGAGATTGTCTATTGACCATCCTTGCTTATCCTCAGCCTAGCATATCTTGCTAGGCTGCATGCATGGTTATTAGAATTTCAACCATGCACTAGTTTCTATCTTCGAAAACTGGCGCATTGGTTGCCCTATTCTATGCATTCCTTCTTGACATTGCCTGTCTTCGGGCAATGGTCAATACCTGAGGGATAGGGTTGAATTATCCGATCGACCTCTATGATTATACTCCCTGGTCCTGATCTTGGACCAAAGAAGTTGGTACCTATTTCCAAGTTCTGGCTTTTAACTTCACCCGTTTCTAGGCATTGGTTGAAAGCATCCACCAACCATCCTCGCTTATCCTCAACCGAGCATGCCATGCTGGGTCAAAAGTACAGTCATGAATATGTCACCTATACAATAGTTCATATATCCAAGAGCCTATGCCTTAGAACGCCTATCTCTAGGTATCCGCTATCAGTCCCATTTATCTGTAAGTGTCGACCAACAATATCCATTGACCATCACTGGTGGGATTGTGATCCCATCAACAGTTTTCTTCGAATGCAGCGGATCGCTCCAGATCCAAACTGCACCTTCTTCGTTTCTCCCGTCGCCTTCCCTTTTTGAGCTCGGCAACATAACATTCCCGACTAGCACTCCGGTCACAATTGACCAATCCGACCCCATTCTCGATAGGGAATGCCATCATCGGATATGAAGGTGCTAGTGCTAGCCCAAAATCACTAAGGGTCTTTCGGCCTAAAAAGGCGTACGTTGGGAACTCATCCATTATTACAAACTTCTGAACCCGCATTATCTTGCGGTCTCCATCTCCTACTTCCATAGACAAATCAATTGTCCTAATAGATTGTTTTGCCTTGCCTGTAAATCTTTGAATCCTGGATTTGCAAGGCTTAATATCCTGTGAATTGATCTTTGTTCTATCAAACATTTGTTTGAATAGGATGTTCATAGAGCTTTCGGAATCCACCAATATCCGATACATAGTAGCTAGCCGAATCATAGCCATTATCACCATGGGATCGAATGTAGGTGCCTCAATCCGATCTGAATCCCTATTCCTGAAAACATATTATCTGTTACCATCCTTTGTTGGTTAGCCAGAGCTCCATCTTCGATGGCAAAACAACTCTCCAACGGTACGTGCTTCAACGAGCTCGTGTACCGCTCCATCTTCCTCTAGCTTTTCTTTGCTAGAGAAGGTCCTCCTATTATAGTATTATGACTATTCTTCCATCAGTACGCCTGGGCCTCTCTCCACTTGGTCCAATTTGATTTCCTTGGACAATTGGCCCTTAGGGTCTTACATTTTGTCCGCCATCTTGTGGCTCCCTCACATACTATTGCAACTTTTACCTCCTTATCAACTCATCGATAATATCCCTAAGATTCCGGCACCCATTCATGTTGTGTCCATGAGTTTCATGGAAATGATAGTACATGCCTAAATGCTGCTCTTCCTCAGTCACCTCCCGCCTAAGCGGCTTTTTATACTCTTGCCTTGCATGGTAAGGTACATCTTTTTTAGCATATCGTTTAGAGGCGTATATTCATCAAGTTTCATATTCCACAGGTGCTTTTTGGCTTCATTCCGTCTACCACTGGATCCTTGGTTTCTCTTTTCTAATTATTAGAATTTCCAACATTTACTGCCACATTACCAGAACTCTCATCGGTTTGCTGAATCGTCACATTGCTATGAATCACCTCCTTCAATTGTCCACCATCAATCTTTCCAACAACTTGACTTACTTCTTCCAAATGCAAGAACTTATTATATATGGCATCGTATAATGCTTGATATTATTCAACATCCTTAACTTCAATATTCCTTCTTGTAATGAAGTTCGATATCATTTCTTTGAGGCTGTTTATAAGTTCGGCATTACTTGTTAAGGTTTGATATAGACTGTTTGAAATTATTTATGTTCATAGATGTGATAACCTATATCGCCTTTGGGTTCGACATGCCTTATGCCTTTGGCCATGACATTTCTTTAGTTTCAACATCCTTTTCGTATTTGTTATTTCTTCTAGCAAAATATGTGGATATCATTTGCCCCTCCTTGTATAAAATAAGCTTTTTACACATTAATGTAAAACTAAATACTATTTCTCTTCCTTTATTTCTTTGGTGGCATTTGTTATGGAGTCACTTTCCATTTGATTTGTTTCTATTCTCTTTACTATCTATGAATTGTGTAACCATTTCCTTTGCATTGTTGGTAGTTTCTTTGATGTACTGCCAATAGCCCCTGTATTGACAATAGCTCACTAACACCTTTATCTCTTCAGAATATTGGGAATATTTCCCATTTCTATGGTGACTCTATCTTCATGACATTTTCATCTTCTTGATCTAGCTTTCTCCTTTGGTTTGAATCATTTTTGAATTTTGGCTTCTTTCTTTGCTTCTTTCCTTACATAAAGTAATTCTTCTTTTCTTTTTTATACTTTTGCTTCTATAATTTTTCTTTTTAAACCCTCTTTTTATGAAAATTGGAAGTTCTTCATTGAAAAACTTTTATTCGAAACCTTTAAAAAAAATTGGAAAAAGCTTTTGAAATTTGTTAAAAATGTCCTTGGAAGAGAAAATACTTCTTAAATTTGTAGAAATTGTATTCCATCTTTGTGAAGAAACCAAATATCTTATAAATCATAAACGTGTTTATAGTTTCCCTGAATAAAAGATTCCCAACTGGGATTTTTATAAAAATTGAGTATGCACGAATTGATTAGATAAACCGGCTTTCGGATCTTTTTTTTAAAATGACCTTAAAATTGATTCTGGAAAGATGCAAGCTTTCTGAAGATTTTTGTGGTTAGAAATTTTACCTGAATGTGATGGGGTTTTCATTAGACCATTATGTAGGATCGATTTCACCCTAGAGGAGGGATGAATAGGGTGATACCAATAATAATAAAAATTAATGTGGAAATATATAAAATAATTACAGCACGGATAATAGTAGAATAATAAAAGCAGCAATAGAACAACACGGATTTACCCAGCTTCGACAAAACCCTGCATACGTGTTGCACCCAAGGTTTCTACTAGAAATTAAGTAGTCAGACGATTACACACGTAAACTTGCGACACCCACTAACGACTAACCTAACACTATGCTCAAAACCCTACCACAACTAAGCCATTAATTTGCGAATTCTGGAAGTACAAAATCGTAGTTCGTAAACAGCTTAAAAACTAGGGTTTTTAAAACAATAGAAGTAATTTAAAAAAAAATAGAAAACAATTGAAACCCTTAGCCCAAAAATAGGCCGGCCCAAATTATAACTTAAGAAAATAAAATTTGTCTCCCTTTGTGTTTTCTTCCGCCTGTAACTTTTTAGTCCATGCCATTCCTTTTTTTTGATCTAGGGTTTGTAACTTGAAGCGCCGATTCAAATCAATTGCTGGTCGTTCCACAATTGGCTTCAATGCTTCTACGATTTGGCTCGCGGTCGCTTTCTATTAGTCGAGTTCGAATCAATTCTTTGAACTGGTACGTGAATTGCCTTTTATTGATTGTGATTATGCTCGACTAGATTTGCTTTCGAACTCGATTCGAGTTATTGGTTTGTGATTTTATTCAATGAATTGCTCTGGTATTTTATTTTCGCTTGAACTCGAATGTTTTTTTACCGATGATGTTAATGGGTATTTATAGGGATCGACCCCTAAATTATCGTTCGTATTTTTTTTGTTTGAATTCATCACGTTGCTATGCTCGACCATTGATTTTCGATTGAACGATGTGATTATTCTTGACTTGTTCATATCATACGTATACTTCAAGTATTTGAATTTAGGTCCGTTCTTTTCTCTTTTGAATTCTATGGCTTTGGCACTTTGAATTTTTGAGATAATTGACATGGTTAATTTCTTTCTGCTATCACTTGATCATCTGATTGATTTTTATCTCAGCCTTGACTTTGTTAAAACTGTTAAATGCTCAGTTGCTTGATTACTAGTACATGTTCACTTGTTCAAACTGCTACTTTTCCTTGACTAGTTCATGACCCACGGCTAAGTTGATATTAGCTTCGAGTTAATTGTCTGTTCACTATGTACATATATCTGTGCACTTCATGTTGACTAAAACTGAAGCTGTATATATGCATGTAGTCCCAGTGCCATTTGAAATCCTGTTGTATTTGACCCGTTGTCTGCATTTAGTTAAGTTGCTATCATGTTTCCTTGTATTCTCTAGAGTCTTGTGAAATTTGAATTGGTCTTCACGTATACTGATGTCACCTCTGGTGCCTTTGAGCATGTTTGAAACTGTTGTCAACCATGTATATTTTGTATGTGCGTCACCATATACACTTGTTACTATTTGTCATTTTGCAGTCAGTGGTCTGGGTTCAATGATGTGTTGAGCTTGATCTGGTCTGGTCTTATAAGAGCTGGTCAGCATTTTGTATTTATGGCTTCATGAGTCTATTATCATGTGATCTGGTATCTCCTGCATGTTGTCATGTTGTAGACTTGAACTATAGCTCATTGATTTTGAAAAACATGCACATATTCATGTATATACATGCATACATGTACATGTATATATATATGTGTAGTGAATGTTACTACATATTTGTACATGTATACACATGTATATTGGTCTGGTTTTTGGGGTATGATGATTTGGTCGAGATTGGTTGCAGTATTGTTGTCTAGTTTGGTCTGGCCCTCTTGTTCATGTATATAAGTTTGTCTGGTGTGTATTGTTTGCTTCGACTGCTTCCTTTTGAAATGCTTTCAGGTTGACTTTGTTATCATGTGTTCATTAAGTCTGGACTTGTGCCTGGTCAGGTTGCATATGTATATGTGTTTGCATGCTCCTTCTGGTTTGTGCGCCTCTTTTGTCACTAGCCTGGTTTGTTCCAATCCTTGTTAGCCTTGAGTTCTTGTTACATGTGCACCGATCTGGATGAAGTGGTTTGTGTTTTCATGTTGGTCGAGATTCATATGTGTTTGAACTGATATATGTGTGTTCATGCATGTATGCTGGTG
Source organism: Allium fistulosum (assembly GCA_030737815.1). Lineage (NCBI taxonomy): Eukaryota > Viridiplantae > Streptophyta > Magnoliopsida > Asparagales > Amaryllidaceae > Allium > Allium fistulosum. The sequence continues at coordinate 1,306,630,867 of CM060904.1, read as the reverse complement.
CCTTGTTGAGTGCACTTGTATTTGAACCTATCTTATAGTCTGATTTCATTTTATATTCATGTGTACTGATGTCTCTTGGCTGAAATTCGAGATGCTGAGGCAGTGCACATGTGTACGTGTACATATGTGTATATGTAGGCTCTAGTGTATTTGAAACTTTGTGACTTGTTTTCATATTGCACCTGAGTTGAATCCAGCCTCGGCTCGGGTTTGACCTTGTGCTCACCTGTCCCTGTAGTTTTATCAAGTGTATATTGGTGTGCACGGCCTTGTGACATGTACAGTGATACACTGTGCATGTTACAAGCTGTTCGTGTAAGATGAATTCAAATTAAATAAATGACAAACAACCCAAATAACTGAGGCAAATAACATTTTCAAAAAAACACACTTTTATTGTACACTGCAAAATATTTCTTTTTCAATTTTACTGCGTAAGTGTTTATTTTGCAAATAATTCAGATGCTGGATACATGCTGGAACAAAGTTGAAGATAAAATACGAGTGAATGAGTGATATGTAGTGAGGTGAATTTGTGATATAATCAAAATTGTAGTGTAATTGAGAAATGTATATATGCAGTGAGAGCTCATATTTGTACTATTTGAATTTGTCATAAAATATTTGTTTGAATATGAATTCTGTGTTATTTATTTTATTAATTAAATATTTATTCAATTATGTGAAAAATAAAATAGTACAATAACAAATACATTTAAACGAATATATATGTTTATTATCATCAAACAAAAATCATAGGCTATTGTATTCTACAATCTCCCCCTTTTGATGATAACAAACATATATTAATATTTTGACTCTATTAAATGTATTTGACCTTGATGAATTCCATTTGCTCCCCCTATTTGAATGCCCCCCTACACCAAAGCTCCTCTTTCACATTTGCATGAAAATAAATAAAAAATATGCAAATGAACCTAGATGGGAATATGCAATAAAAAATACGACTTGACTTATTTGCCAAAATCTTAACTTTTCTCTTCCCCATTTGTTATCAGCAAAAGAGTAATAGTGTTAGAAAAATAGAGATAAAGTGATAGACATTAATACAACATTAATACCCAATCGAGTATAAATATTAAATTTCAATAAAAAATCAAACAAAAATCATAAATACTCTCTTAGGTACATATTCCACTTTAGAATGATAGGGGTGATGTCGGCATATAAAACCATATAGTTGTATCTATTTGTGGTATATTTATGACAGGAATTTGAATACTTACCAACCATGCATAACCGTTAGAACTTTTAAATGAGATTAGTAGTATTCCCAATTTTATTTTAAAAAACTGAATTTCAAGTATCTTCTAACCACGGATAACCATGAGGACTTTTAAATGGGATTAGAATCAACTTGTCTACTTAATAACCAATTTTGATATGTGTTCCATACATGCATAACCGTGAGGACTTTTAAATGAGCATGAAATATGATAGAAATAGAGATGGTCATGGAATTTTGACCGACAAAAGTTATTATAACTCTTGTTTAAATTTTTAAAGAAATTTACTAAATATACCGTCTTAAGTCATAATATATGATTAATATCAACACTCATCACTTTTTCAGCCACTATTTATCTTTTTGATAATCAGTAGGGAGTCAGATTAGTTAATGTATTCATTTAAGATCAAATCCAAGAATAAATATAAAATCAAATTTCTAAAATGTCTAATCTGAAATGAAGTCAACAAAAACTATTTTCTAGAAGGGGTTTTATGAAAAAAATGTCTGCCAATTGAAAATCAATTAAAATGAAAATTATGCAGATATTTTCTTTGAAAATGTGATGCAATTAATGAATGTCTCTACATAAAACACATTCCACTAGTAATTTTTCTATCAATTAGACTACCAGCATAATCTGCATCTGAATACCGCTTTAACTCAAAGTTATCATATGGATATCAAAGACCAAACCGTGAGATGTGCAACAAATACCTTATAATCATTTTACATCATTTAAAATGAGATTTATTTGGATTTGAATTGAAACTGTGCAAATAAACAAACAGTGAACATAATGACAGGTCTAGTATCGGTAAAATAAACAAATATATCCACGAGTATCTTGAGTAATCATCAATCAATACAAAACAACATTCTTACTTCCTAAACTTGTAATATCGTTAGTCCAAACAAAGTTATATGGACTAGTTTAAAGATGAAAAGATGATTAGTCAACATTTTTGCACAAATTAGAATCAAAATCAACATTTATTTCCATATCACATAACTGGCTGAATTAAATCAGATTATGGTGCAGATTTTCACATTTAATATATCGTTCAAGATAAATGTACCGTTACCTATTTTAGCTTTGCCGATAATTTTTCGTTGTTGCCCATTGTGATTCTACCACCTTTGTACTAGGCTAAGGAACTTTGATTTGTCGCCCGTCGTGTGCCTGGAACAGCCAGAATCCAAGTACAACTCTTATTGTTCCTTAGCCTGCCACCACACCTACACGAGGAAAGATTTTTGTGACCTATTGTTTTTATAGGTCCATGATTGTTAGTGGCAAAAGATTTTAAAAAATATGTTTGTGTAGACCCTAGACAATCTATATTTGTTCCTTTTGGCACCCAGATTTGTTTGACTTTAAGGGATTTTATATTCGTGCATTTTGGAACCCAAATTGGTATGGTCTTCACGTGTTTGGGTCTATACCAACAATTATTGTGATTGTGTCCAATTTTTCCATAAATTGTGCACTTGGAATTGACTTGATTAATTTCGCTTTTAACACGTTCAAATTGAGTTTACCCAAGTCCTTGTCTAACAATATTGACTGTTTGTTTCCCTATTAGCATATTTAGTGATTTTTCTCCTCTAGAGAATTTTCCTAAATTTGTAGACAATTGTTGGACTTGTGTTTTGAGAGATTCATTTTCATTCAATAACAAAGTGCACATTTTAATAGAATTTTCTCTCCTAGTGTTTTCACTTTCTTTTAAAATCAGAATTTCATTTTCAAGTGATTTAATTTTAATTTATGGTTTTTTAATTTCTTCTTCAAGTGATAGACACTTATCACACTTAGGGCTCTTATTTCGATAGTTTTTAACTAATTGATCAAGCTGTTTATTTAGTTCTATTAAACTATCTCTTTGTGATTCAATTTTAGCGTACTTCTCCCTAAGTCATTCAAAATAACAATTTACTTCGTGAAAATATATAAGTAATTCTAAGTGAGTAAGTTTTGATACCTCGTTTGGCTCGTCATCATCGCTGTCACTTATTTCTCCTCGAAGACACAGATTTGCTCTTTCACTATCACTACCAGTGCTTTTATCATTTCCATCACTTTCATCCCAAGTAGCTGCAAAACTTCTCCTTTTCAGTTTCTTTCTTCGGCTGAGTCGATTCTGAGGATAATTTGGCTTGATATGACCGGGTTTATTGCAGTTGTGATAGATGATCTCTTGCAATTCTGGGTTGTCTAGAACTTTGACTATTCTGCTTTTCAGTTGTTGATTTAGAGCTGGATTTCCATATTTGTGATTCCACCTTTTGAATCTCTTTATTAACAGAGCCAGTTCAGCTGCTGCATCATCATCGTCATCACTTTTAGTTGTTCCTTTGAGAGCAATTGATTTCTTTCGAGTATCACCTCCTTCACGTTCTTCCTTGAATTTCATTTCTAGCTCATAAGTTGTGAGATTTCCAATCAGTTCTTCAACTTTAACTTGTTTCAAATCCTTTGATTCTTGAATGGCAGTAACTTTTGCTTCAAAATTTCATGGAAGGACTCTGAGGATTTTTCGGACTATTTCCAATTCTGTGTATGGTTTTCCGAGAGCTTTTGATTTGTATACGAGATTAGAAAGTCGTCCATACATCTCTTTGACATTTTCATCCTTGGCCATTGTGAAATTCTCGTATTCGCTACTGAGCATGGCAAGGAGAGATTCTTTGACTTGAGAGGTTCCTTCGTGAGTCACTTCAAGTGTGTGCCAAATTTCCTGTGCAGTTAGACAATGTGAGACGCGATTAAATTCAATTTGATCTAATGAACAAATAATAGAATTCATAGCTTTAGCATTAGCATTCTGTAGTTTATTTTCAAGATCTGTCCATTGATCCATCGGTTTTTCAATTTCTTGATTATCTACCACTATAGTAGGTGTCCTATATCCCGTCTCAACAATATTCCAAGCATCAATGGTTTTCAGAAAAATTTTCATTCTATTTTTCCAGTAAGCATATTCACCATTGAACATGGGTGGTCTAACTATGGACTGACCCTCAGCAAAAGCATTATTAAAAGAAGTCATTTAAAAAATCAAATTTCTGAAACAAAAATTGGTTTTTGAAAAAAAACAAAAAATGGTTTTTGTTCTTAGCTCTGATACCACTTGTAGGATCGATTTCACCCTAGAGGGCGGGGGGTGATACTAATAATAATAAAAATTAATGCAGAAATATATAAAATAATTGCAGCACAGATAATAGCAGAATAATAAAAGCAGAAATATAACAACACAGATTTACCCAGCTTCGGCAAAACCCTGCCTACGTGCTGCCCCCAAGGTTTCTACTAGAAATAAAGTAGTCAGATGCTTACACACGTAAACTTGGGACACCCGCTAACGACTAACCTAACTCTACGCTCAAAACCTTGCCACAACTCAGCCACTGATTTGCGAATTCTTGAACTACGAAACCGTAGTTCGTAAACAGCTTAAAAACTAGAGTTTTAAAACGATTTTATTGCCAAATCTCCAAAATCTATTAATGGCGTCCTCCATTCCCCCTCCGTCCCCCGATCTCTTTCGTCCTCAGAAAATACAAGTCCGTCTTAAATGGTCCACCTTCTCCTCGTGCCTCCGCGGCTGCCTCCAATCCTCCTCCGATTCCATCCCATGCTCCAATGCCCACCCCCGTCACCATCCAACCTCTGTGCATTGAGGTCCCCATCGCCCAGGCCAAAACCTACACCCAGGTGGCGGGCTCAGCTCCGTGCTCCCCCCTACTGCCCAACCCCCCAGCCAAGCGGCGCCACCCATTGCCACAATTCAAAAATGTTCGTCAAATGGTTGAATTCTTGAAACTGGAAAGCCGCTGCCTTCGATGTGCGGGTATGAGACACATGGCAAAGTCCTGCAGGGATGCAAGGATTTGCTATAAATGTGGTTTTTTGGAAATCCACAAACCCATTGTCCCGAAAAAATCCTTAATCACACTCCGGCACACACTCGGGCACGAAAAAATAGAAATGCCCATTCCTCTCCCACTAAAGACAAACCCAATTCTACCAAATGGGTCCCCAAGTCACATCCCCTTTCTGCTCAAATGAAACCTTCCGGCTCCCCGAGGCACTCTCTCTCCCCTCCAGCTCCACATTGTCTGCCCCAATCCCCAAGGCAACATCATAACATAAGCTTGAATCCAAAATCATTCTCAATGGCGGACCCAGCATTACTCCTCACGGCTAACATCATCAGCGGCACCTGGTCAATAGACTCCCTCCATCAAGCACTCTCTTCCACCTTTCACCATCGCGACTGGCCGCTCTGGCTACAGACCGACACTAGCTTCATCTTCTTCTGCCCCACTTATACAGTCAGAGACCAAATCCTCCAGTGTTCGACTATTTCTTGGGCGGGTGGTGCAGTGCAATTTCAGCCTTGGTCAAATCTTGACCACCCAGCTCCGTCCTTGGACCCGCCATCATGGGCGCGTATTTCAGGTTTTCCGGAACTTTTGCGGTTTAACTCAGAGGCCATTTCTGAAGCAGTCAAGTCAGTGGGTAGCTTGCTGGCTCAAGACGACTGTGAATGGGCAGAACTCGACCATCGCTTTCTATATATCCAAATACAATTCTTTAGTGGCATCAGCTCGCCATCCTCCTTCGTTACTGTTCTGAACAACAGGGAGTACCTCTTGAGCATCAAAAAATGGGAGCACGTGCACCCGAACAGACACCCGGAAAATCACTTGCTCGGAGTAGACTATGAGAGAGACTTTGCCATATTCGAGCGTCACATCCCGATTGAAGACCAAGATTCGGAGGACAGGTTCGACGTTATGAACTTCATCCCTATCTTCTCTGGTTCCTCATCGGTAATTGGCCAATACAACGATCAATCGATTGAAGTGATTGGTCCAAGGGGATGGGACCCTTGGCCAGTCCAGGAACACAGATGGGACCCGTTCTCTGATTTGGACCTCTCTACCCCACTTTTTCAACAAATTCCAACATCACCAGCAGCCTTATCCCCGCCTCGTCCGCCCCATATTGTTGCCCCCCAAACAGCTATCCTTTCTCCCCCTCATCAGTCCCAAAATGTTGCCCCTAAAATAGATATCCAATCTCCACCCCACCAATCCCCTACCCCTCTGCCAGTTGAACATAGCCAAGAGGCTCGTCCGGCGACTGGTCAATGGTCACAGCTTGTCACTCCAACGGCGGTGCGCCGCAGTTCCAGATTGGACAGAGCCGCATCTCACCCTGGTAGTTTTTTAAACATGTTATTTTTTCCTCTCTTAATAAAAGTTTAAAAAATGGCACGTTGCATGGGCGTGAGCTTGCGTGGAGAACACTACACCTCCATGCAGGCACTCGAATCGGAGCGTTTATCATTCTCCCAATGAAACTAATCTCCTGGAACACACGGGGGTTGGGGGACCCCAGCAAAAGACATTCAGTTAGCCTGATAATGTCCCCTCAAAAAGTCGACATCCTTTTCCTGCAAGAATCTAAACTATCAGACCCATCCCCTAACACACTCAGATAGATTGGTGGGCCTTTCCTAACTGGGTGGGCCTACCTAAATGCTGTCGGTTCTAGAGGAGGCATTATGACAGCCTGGAATGAATATGTGTGATCCCATTGCCAAACTTTTTACCACACTGCAGCCTTACATGTAGCCCTTCGTCACTTACAAACCGGAACGATCTTCTTCTTCTCCAATATCTATGGCCCACAAAATACTCGAGATCGAAACGAACTATGGTCGAACTGCCTCACCTTCGCCACACACATTAATGGCCCTTGAGTGGTTGGGGTAGATTTCAACACCACCAGAGCCTCAGCTGAAAGGAACTCAGGCAATCTCTCCCATGACTCCGAAGCCTTCAACCATTTCATCAATCTCTGCTCCTTGATAGATCCACCCATCTGTAATCGTCTATTCACCTGGTCCAGCCGTAGATCTGAACCCTCACTAGCTAAATTGGACCGTTTCCTTTTCAACCCGGCCTGGGAGGATTTATACCCTCTTTCCTTGGTCTCGGGCCTAGCCACTATTATCTCTGACCATTGCCCTCTCCTACTCGACACTGGTTCCCCCACTTGTCCTATCCGACCCTTCCAGTTCGAGCGCCTCTGGCTCCTTGAACCATCATTTGACAACTTCATCAAAGAAATCTGGTCTCGGCCCTCCCACACCCACTCAGCCACTGCCAGAGTTGTCTCCAAACTCCGATCTCTCCGTAAGATCATCAAACCTTGGGCCAAGTCAGTTTGGGGCTCTATTCGCTCGCGCATCTCTGCAATTCAAGATGAGATTTTGGACCTTAACATACTCGAAGAATCTTACCCCCTTTCCAAATCGGATCGATCTCGCCTGCGAGAACTGGAAGTGGAACTGGACAGATTGTCATTACAAGAGGAAATAGGTTGGAAACAACGCTCCAAAGCGAAATGGATTGAGGATGGCGATAAAAACACTGCCTATTTCCACCGTCTTGCAAACGGTAGGCGTCGATCCACCTTCATCCCCGAAATCACTCATAACGGTAACACTATCTCTGATCAGTCCTGCATCCTAAATCTGTTCTCTGACTACTATCGAAGCATCTTAGGTAAACACCACCCCCTCTACCACAAATTGACTGGAACCTGCTCTACCCAGAGTGCTCACCCATCCCTCTAGACCATCCCTTCACAGAAGCGGAAATTTGGGCTGCGCTAAATAGCATGTCTGATGACAAAGCTCTTGGCCTAGATGGTTTTGGCCCACTTTTCTTCAAGCACTATTGGGATACAATCAAATACGACATCATCGAGATGTGGTCTAAATTCCAAGCCGACCCATCATCTGTTGCTCGCCTTAACCATACTAATATCATCCTCCTCCCCAAAACACCTGGAGCCACCTCCCTTCCATCCTTCCGACCTATTAGCCTCCTGAACACCACCTTCAAAATCATAACTAAAGTTCTTGCCAATCGCCTTCAAGCTATCATCGCCCCCCTCATTGGAATTGAGCAATCCGCATTCATCCTCGGTCGTAACATCATGGACTGCGTGGCGTCGACTCAGGAAGTCATCTCCTTCTGCCACCAGACTTCAATGCCAGGTATGCTCCTCAAACTAGACTTCTCGAAAGCTTTCAACACAGTTAATTGGCAATTCATTTTGGAGCTTATGAAGCATAGAGGTTTCCCCTCAAAATGGTGCAACTAGATTCATTGTATTCTTAGTTCTAGCATGTCCTCTGTCGTGATTAATGGGGCTTCAGGGGGCCTAATCAAGTCTGCTCGAGGACTGCGACAAGGAGACCCACTTTCTCCTCTGCTCTTCGTTCTGGTTGCGGACGTGTTCAACCGTATGATCAAGCTAGCTATATCGAACAACATCTTTGACGGCATCAGGCTCCCCAACTCTAATCTGGTCATATCCAACCTTCAATTTGCCGACGACACTATTCTTTTTGCGTCGCCCACGGTCAATCACATCCACTGCCTTAAAGTTGCACTGTACTCCTTCGAGCTTATATCCGGCCTATCCATCAACTTCAGCAAGAGCTCCATCATCATGCTTGGAAACTCTGATCACCTTGGGCCAACATTTTCCAATTTGCTCAACTGCAGCATCGAGCACTTCCCTATCTCATACCTTGGTGTCTCCCTCCGTCCAACTAAACTACTCAGATCAGATTGGCTCCCCCTCATTACCAAAATCGAAAACAGACTTCTTTCCTGGAAAGCACATTCCCTTTCTTCAGCAGGGCGCCTCGTCCTTGTTAAATCAGTCCTATCAGCAATACCTTCTTATTGGATGACACTTTACAAGCTTCCAACCTGGGTAATCAAAAGAATCGACTCGATCAGAAGCTCTTTTCTTTGGAATGGAAGTAAAATAAAGAAACTCGTAAACTGGCGGACATCTTGTCTGCACACTGACAACGGTGGTCTTGGAATTGTTAACCTATACTACTTCAACATCGCGCTTCTCACAAAATGGCTTTGGCGATTTCTTACCCCCGGAACCTTCCTTTGGAAATCATGGATTACCTCACTTCACTACCACTCCAACCCGCACCTTGTCCTCCACTCCTCCACCAGCCTTAAACCATCCCCCTTCTGGTCTGGGGTCCTCGCAACCCTCCCCCGTGTCAAACCACTCTTCCATGTCAATCTGGGCAATGGGGCAAATTGCCTCTTCTGGTTGGATATCTGGCACGGCCAACTGCCCCTCTCTTCTATCCTCCCTAATCTCTTTTCTCACTCAGCAACTGTCCTGGCTACCACATCTGATTCCTCGAACTCGGGCCCCGACCATCTCTTCCCAGCATCCTACTTCGACCTCGCCACCCTAGCCGAGCTTCACCAAGCTGCCTTCATCCTTCGAAACATTCGTTTCCACCCCCGACCAGATGAGTTCATCTGGGCTCCAAACCCCTCAGCTGGCTTCTCTGTCGCCTCCTGCTATTCTCATCTGAACAACCCTGGACGCCTCTTCATCTTCCCCAGACTTTGGAAATGCCAGCTCCAACCTCGCATCGCTTTCTTCCAATGGTGCCTGATCCATGGGCGCATCAACACCAGGGATATGCTCTTTCGTTACAACATCGTAGTGGACCCAAGCTGTGCCTTATGCTCCATCGCAACCGAAAGTACACAACATCTATTCATTGAATGCGATTTTCCATTCAGGGTTTGGGTTGCAACGTCTGCTCATATACTCGGCTACATCCCAGTTATCACCTCATTTTTCGAACACTGGCAGAATAACCCCCCCAACAAACACCTAGATCTCTTTGTGGCTATATTCAGTTGGTGCATTTGGGCCGAGCGAAATGCACATGTGTTCAATAGGCCTAAATCCAACTTCGATGGAACTTGTAGGCGTATTATTTACTTTTTTTTCTTCTGTATCAGGACACAGCTTCTCAGCTCCGTTCAGGCTGAGATTGCCATTTTCCAGTTCTTCGCCGGCTGAATCAGCAGGCAGCACAAGCGCAGCTCCTTCTAGATGGCAACATGGACACCACTAACCACTCCGCAGCACTTACCTATTTCATTTTCTGATATATGAACTAAGTTGCTTCTTTATATATGACTTTGCTATTTAGTGACTGTTTTGCAATACTCTCTTATTTTGGGCCAGCGATCAGGCTTGTTGATCGTGCTAATTACTTAATATTATATCATATAACTGGCTGTGTAGTGTCGCGCTACACATCCGTCTTTCTCCAAAAAACTAGAGTTTTAAAACAATAGAAGTAATTTAAAACAAATAAAAAACAATTTAAACCCTTAGCCCAAAAATAGGTCGGCCCAAATTATAACTTAAGAAAATAAAATTCGTCTCCCTTTGTGTTTTCTTCAGCCTGTAACTTTTTAGTCCATGTCGTTCCTTTTTGCGATCTAGGGTTTGTAATTTGAAGCGCCGATTCAAATCAATTGTTGGTCGTTCCACAATTGGCTTCAATGCTTCTTCGATTTGGCTTGCGGTCGCTTTCAATTAGTCGAGTTCGTATCAATGCTTTGAACTGGTACGTGAATTGCCTTTTATTGATTGTATTATGCTTGACTTGATTTGCTTTCGAACTCAATTTTTATTCGAGTTATTGGTTTGTGATTTTCTTCAATGAATTGCTCTGGTATTTTCGAATGATTTTTTTGCCGATGATGTTAATGGGTATTTATAGGGATTGAACCCTAAATTATCGTTCGTATTCTTTTGAATTCTTCACGTTGCTATGCTCCGCCATTGATTTTCGATTGAACGATGTGATTAATCTTGACTTGTTCATATCATACGTATACTTCATGTATTTGAATTTAGGCCTGTTCTTTTCTCTTTTGACTTCTATGGCTTCGTCACTTTGAATTCTAGAGATAATTGACTTGGTTAATTTCTTTCTGCTATCACTTGATCATTTGATTGATTTTTATCTCGGCCTTGACTTTTTAAAAATTGTTAAATGCTTTGTTGCTTGATTACTAGTACATGTTCACTTGTTCAAACTGCTACTTTTCCTTAACTGATTCATGACCCACATCTATGTTGAGATTAACTTCGATTTAATTATATGTTCATTGTGTACATATATTTGTGCACTTCATGTTGATTGAAACTGAAGTTGTATATATGCATGTAGTCCCAGTGCCATTTGAAATCTTGTTGTATTTGACATGTTGTCTACATTTAGTTAAGTTGCTATCATGTTTCCTTGTATTCTCTAGAGTCTTGTGAAATTTGAAGTGGTCTTCATGTATATTGATGTCACCTCTGGTGCCTCTGAGCATGTTTGAAACTGTTGTCACCCATGTATATTTTGTATGTGTGTCACCATATACACTTGTTACTATTTGTCATTTTGCAGTCAGTGATCTGGGTTCAATGATGTGTTGAGCTTGATCTGGTCTGGTCTCATAAGTGCTGGTCTGCATTTTGTATTTATGGCTTCACGAGTCTATTACCATGTGATCTGGTATCTCCTACATGTTGTCATGTTGTGGACTTGAACTGTAGCTCATTGATTTTGAAAAACATGCACATATTCATGTATATACATGCATACATATGCATGTATATATATGTGTAGTGAATGTTACTGCATATTTCTACATTTATACACATGTATGCTGGTCTGGTTTTTGGGTTATGATGATTTGGTCGAGATTGGTTGCAGTGTTGTTGTTTGGTTTGGTCCGGTCCTCTTGTTCATGTAGATATGTTTGTCTGGTGTGTATTGTTTGCTTCGACTGCTTCCTTTTAAAATGCTTTCAGGTTGACTTTGTTATCATGTGTTCATTGAGTCTGGACTTGTGCCTGGTCAGGTTGCATATGTATATGTGTTTGCATGCTCCTTCTGGTTTGTGCGCCTCTTTTGTCACTATTCTGGTTGGTTCCAATCCTTGTTAGCCTTGAGTTCTTGTTACATGTGCACTGATCTAGATGAACTGGTTTGTGTTTTCATGTTGGTCGAGACTCATATGCGTTTGAACTGATAAATGTGTGTTCATGCATGTATGCTGGTGCCTTGTTGAGTGCACATGTATTTGAACCTATCTTATAGTCTGGTTTCATTTTATATTCATTTGTACTGATGTCTCTTGGCAGAAATTCGAGATGCTGAAGTAGTGCACATGTGTATATGCAGGCTCTATGGTATTTGAAACTTTGTGACTTGTTTTCGTATTGCACCTGAGTTGAATCCAGCCTCGGCTCGGGTTTGACCTTGTGCTCACCTGTCCCTGTAGTTTTATCAAATGTATATCGGTGTGCATGGCCTTGTGACATGTACACTGATACACTGTGCATGTTACAAGCTGTTCGTGTAAGATGAATTCAAAATAAATAAATGACGAACAACCCAAATAACTGAGGCAAATAACATTTACAAAAAAAACACACTTTTATTATACACTACAAAATATTTCTTTTTCAATTTTACTGCGTCAGTGTTTATTTTGCAAATAATTCAGATTCTGGATACAGGTTAGAACAAAGTTGAAGATAAAATACGAGTGAATGAGTGATATGTAGTGAGGTGAACATTGTAAAGTGAAATTTGTGAAATGTATATATGTAGTGAGAGCTCAAATTTGTACTATTTGAATTTGTAATAAAATATTTGTTTGAATATGAATTCTGTGTTATTTATTTTATTCATCAAATATTTATTCAATTATGTGAAAAATAAAATATTACAATAACAAATACATTTAACTGAATATATATATATATATATGTTTATTATCATCAAACAAAAATCATAGGCTATTGTATTCTACACATTCTTCGTGTTCTCTCATCAATTGGTGGAATTTTTAATTTCGTTGATGATCGGTTCTTGTCACACTTTCCTTTTAAGCGAAAATTTATCCAGATTTCGATTAATGTTCCCTTGAGAATTTGATGCTCCAATCATTGCCGTTTGGTTAGTTCGACTTACTTTGAATACATATCCATTCGGTTTACAGTAGAATACATCTTAGGCTTTCTTTGTTAGCTAGTTATCTCCACTCCTTTTGGGTGTTTTTTGGGTTTGAATCTTTTTGGGTGCAACAGGCCACTCCTGGGCTACTAGTCTCCATAACTAGTCACCTGGAATCCAAATCCAGGATTTTATTTTATACCGAGTTCTTAGATCGGTTGTGTTAATAACAACTTCCCCTAACTTCTTTAGTTGGGCATTGATGCTCTTCAATGGGAAATTATACTAACTTCTTTATATAAGGTTGTCTCTTCTATGCCTATTAAGTAAAGACTTGGGCCCTGATTAATTCCTTTCGCTACTTCTTACCCTTTTGGTAGTATTTAGTCTCCATTCGATTCTTACACTTCTAGTAAGGATTTAGGTTGTGATTGAATCCTTACCACCATCTTAGGTAATGATTTAGGCTTCATACTTTTCCATTTCTTACCACCATCCTTGGTAGTGATTTAAGCCCTTTCCACTTCCACTCCTTACTACCATCTTTGATAATGATTTAAGCCATTTGCTTTTGTTTCTTACTACCATCTTCGGTAGTTATTTAGCTTCTTTACTTCTTCTTTTTCATTTTTTACTACCATCTTCGGTACTGACCCAAGCTCTTTGCTTTTTCACTCCTTACTTCCATCTTCAATAGCGATTTAAGCTTTGGTTGAGTCCCTTATTACCATATTTAGGTAATGATTTAGACTTTGATTGATTCCTTTTGCCTCTTCTTTGGGATTTGGATTTTTTGGTCTCTTCTTACTCTCTTGGTAAAGATTTAGACTTCGATTCTCTTTGCCCCTTATCACTCTTTAGTGATGATTTAGGCTTTAATTTCCTTTGCCCCTTATCACTGTTTGGGTGATGATTTAGACTTGAGCATCTTATTACCTTATAGGTAATGATTTAGGTTGGTCGGTGCATTTGGTTAGCCATCGTAGGAAGAGCCAAAGACTTACCCATCCTCCCTTTAAGAGGCGCTTCGGTCAGGCCTTATAGGTAGAACCGAAGGTTGTTTTGGTTCTTTGGCTAGGATATCTTAGGCAGGACCAAAGGCTTACTCCGTCCTCCCTCTAGGAGGCGCTTTGACCAGGCCATGTAAGTGGAATCAAAGGCTTACAGTGCTTTGTACAGGCCATCTTAGGTGGGACCAAAGGATTACTCTCACCTCCATCTAGGAGGCGACTTGGATAGGCCATGCAGATGGGCCTAAGGGCTTGTGCTTTGGCCAGGCCATGTAAGCGGGACCGAAGGCTTATAGTTAGGCCTATCAACGGATGTTTTTGGATGCAGATAGTGCCATATCTGCATCCGCATCCGGAATCATTTTTGGATATCGGATATCCGCATCCACGGATACGGACGGATATCGGATAATTATCCTATTCGCTAACGACTGATAAATCAAGAATTATAAAAAGGAAATTTTAGTTTAACGTAAATATTTTTCGATCCCATTGATTATAAAAGTGTTATAAATTAAAAAATATGATGATAATAAATAGCTTCGAGCAGTGAAAAAGCATTAAGTGCATATAATATAAACTACTAACTTAATGAAATAATAAACAAATATCTTTCACTGCACTAAAATACACATAATTTGAACTATAATCTTGACTTAATGTGACAAGTGTCAAAGATATACGAAAATCCCGAGGACTCCACCAACAGAACTCACACAAATGGTTAGTCCCTGGCCATTTGCAATCTGGGGAATCGACATAATCGGCTCTTTGCCTATATCCAAAGGTGGTGCGAAATACGCGATAGTTGCAGTCGACTATTTCACAAAATGGGCTGAGGCAGAACCTTTGGCCACAATAACCTCTAAGAAGGTCATTAACTTCGTTGTACGAAACATTATATGCCACTTTGGCCTCCCTCGAACCATCATTACGGACAACGAGACGCAGTTTGAAAGCAGAGAGTTCAAAGAGTTCTTTTTAAAGTATGGCGTCGAGAAGAAATTCGCTGCCGTTGGGCATCCAAAAGCTAACGAACAAGTCGAGGCCTTAAACAAAATAATCAAGTCCATACTGAAGAAGCGTTTGGAGAAAGTCGGAGGCAAGTGGGTAGATGAACTCCCGACAGCATTATGGGCTTATAGAACTACCCACAAGTCCACGACCGGCCACACTCCATTCGCCTTGGCATACGGCTCGGAAGACGTTATACCCGTGGAACTTGAAGTTCCATCACATCGAGTGACATATTATGATCCCAAGACGAATCAGGATCTCTTGTTGGAATCACTGGACTGCATCGATGAAAAACGTGAAGAGGCTGAATTAAGGGCGGCAGTACATAGGCATCGAGTCAAGCGTTACTACGACGGCAGAGTCCGCCCAAGGGTTTTTGATGTGGGTGATCTCATTTTGAAACGAGTTTTCCCGGTACCATCATGTATGAATCCCAACTGGGAAGGTCCAAACGTCGTTGAACGGAAGCTTGGAGAGGGAACATTCAAGCTAGCGACCGTTGATGGCGTGACACTCCCCCGAGCGTGGAACAGTGAACATTTGCGACATTATTACATTTAGCATGTTTCTTTCCTGTTTTAGGCACAGTTATTTCCTGTATGTTTTCATTCCGTCATCACTTAGTTTTTTTTAACCGTGTAATCATGCAGTTTAGTTGGTTTTCATTAATAAAGGCTTGAAGCCGTACTTTTCGTAAATTACTAATGTTTCCATATCTCATAGTCGGGCGATGAACTGCTGAAGTTACCTTATTCTGTATGATGTGCGAACTCGTGCAAACGACTTCCATCTCCGAGTCCCCTGAGCGCAGACCGGAGTACTCTAAGTCCATAGAGCGCGGACTAGAGTATAAACGACTTCAATCTCCAAGTCTCCTGAGTGCGGAATGGAGTACTCTAAGTCCCCAGAACGCGGACTAGAGTATAAACGACTTCCATCTCCGAGTCCCCTGAGCGCGGACCGGAGTACTCTAAGTCCCCATAACGCGGACTAGAGTATAAATGACTTCAATCTCCGAGTCCCTTGAGTGCGGAATGGAGTACTCTAAGTCCCCAGAGCGTGGACTAGAGTATAAACGACTTCAATCTCCGAGTCCCCTGAGTGCGGAACGGAGTACTCTAAGTCCCCAGAACGCGGACTAGAGTATAAACGACTTCAATCTCCGAATCCCCTGAGTGCGGACCAGAGTACTCTAAGTCCCCAGAACGCGGACTAGAGTATAAACAACTTCAATCTTCGAGTCCCCTGAGCGCGGACTGGAGTACTCTAAGTCCCTAGAGCGTGGACTAGAGTATAAACGACTTCAATCTTCGAGTCCCCTTAGCGCGGACCGGAGTACTCTAAGTCCCTGAAATGCGAACTAAAGTATAAGCAATTCGAATCTCTGAATCCCCTGAATGCGGGTCGAATTGCCCTAAATCCTTGGAGCATGGATTTAGGAAAAATTCTAAGTACACAAGAGTATGGAACAAGAAATATACCACTCCAAGGAATGTTCGAACAATATAAGAAAGTATTGGGAAATTATGCAACTCATAAGAACTTGAGCTTTGACCGCAGTTATTCATAAAGCTAAAGAAGCAAAAGAATCATTCAAGTGACAAAGAAACTAAACTTTATTTAATAGTCCAAAATGGGGTTACAGAGCTATTCCTCTAAATCTTGGAGCCAAAAATCCATCTACACAAACTACGGAAACGAAAGAATGAAAGTAGTTACAAAACCTAAACAAAATCTCGTTGTACGAGTACAACGACTATTTCTTTGGTTTCTTCTTCTTGTCTTCCTTCGTTTTCTCAGACGATTCCTCTCCCTCACGCTTCTTCTTGGATTTCTTGCTTTCTAAAGAAGCGGAGTCAGGAGTGGGAGAAGGAACATCCAGCGGTTTGGATTTGCCAGGGAGAATGATCTTCAAAGGTCTATTCCGCAGGTCGTTAAGTTCCAGTATTTCAGGCTCAATTTTGATCTCGACTTTCTTTTTCTCCTCTTCGGCGAGACGCTCTTTCATGCTCATCTTCGAAGTATGTTCGGAGGCGCCAGTGATCTCGATTTCACCACTCCCCTCGGCGGGAGATGAAATGTCAAGCTTATCATCATCTAGCGCCCCGATCACTTGAGCGTCAGGGCCAGGAGTTACTCCCGCATGAGCAACATTGCTTGTTTTCTCTGCCTCCTCCTTGGCGTCGTCGCTCCTCGGAGTTGGCTCAGAATCAGAGCAGCCTGCATGAAAACACAAAGAATGAGCATTAGGACAAATAACCGCTACCGGAAAGTGACAAATCTTTTAACTTCTAAAAGAAGAATTTTGTACCAAGTTCTGGCTGGCTATCAGTTACGCGTGGAGTTTCACCCTCTAGAATAGGGGATAGCACATGAACGCCAAGCCCGGGATCATCTGGATCATAGCCGGCATGCTGCTCGAATGGGTCAAGTGTTGGCCGACCGGCCGATTGAGCAGAGGAAGGAGCAACAGAATGAGGAGCTACGATCTTAGCCCCAGACGGACCAGCTTCATTGTTCTTCTCTTTTGGTAGGGGAGAGCCTTTGCTATAAAGCGCCAAAGCTGCAGATAAGTCCGCTGGCTCGTTCCCTCTAAGAAATTCCTTCACCAGAGCATCCTCATCGACTTCTTCAGAGCCTGACTCGATTTTTCTAATCTTCACTAAAGTTTCCCAGGCCTCAGCTAGGGATTCAAGATAGCCTCCGCCTAGGAATGTCAAGTCGCGATGCATAAGGACGCGGGCGCCATACTCGGCAATCAGCGGGTCAAACATGCACTTGACCTATTCCCTGCCGGCCTCTGCAGCTGCCTCGAGGCGAGAGTCAATCTCCTCCGAAGCTTTTCTTTTGCCCTCCTCGCGGGCTTCGTCTTTCATTTTTTCAACCCTAGCGAGTTCATCATCAAGCTTTGTTTTTAAGAGCCGTGTAGCAACGATTTCGTCACAGTATCGTTGTGACTCTTCTTGAGCAGCTATTTTATCCTCTTTCTCCTTATAGAGTAATTCTTTCAACTCTCTGACTTGTATGGCAAGCGCATCCCTTTCTTTCTGGATAGAATCTTTTTCTAAGGTAAGGGCTCCGCTGCGCTGGACTGCTTCATCGAGTTCCTTCTTATGGGTCATCTCTAAACGAGTGACGGCCTCGGCAGTATCTTTTGCACTTTGCTTTGCGGCTTCAAGCTTCGACTTATACGAAGCGAGCTCTTCATCTTGATGCATGATGATGTCCTTGTCACAGCCAGCTTCCAATTTCAAACGATCAATTTCATATTGTCGCTCAACAGATACCTCCGAGATTTTTTCGACCAAGTGTACAAACGCGTCATGTTGAACATAGACATCGTTGTTACAGGTGATGGCACTCTGCTTCACGTGCCTTGGGATATGATGAATAGCTGGGAGGAATTTCAGGCCATCAAAGCAGATTTTTGGGAATTTGGCCTTAAGATCGACCCTATAGTTGGGTCAACCGCGGGAGTAGGGGGAGGAGGCTTTGAAAGTTCTGCTCTTTTTCGATGCTCCCGAGTTTTCCTTGTGCTCGACGAACCGGAGTGTTGTTCTTGGGAGACATCGGGTTGGGAGCCCTTCTGTGAAAGTTTCTCTCTATCTGGCTCAGTTTGAGAAAGAGGATCACGAGATTGTGAAGATTGGGAATATGTTTTCTTTCGATAAGACGAATCGCGAGGACGGTTGTCTCGATCCTCGTAATCATCTCTGTCCCTGTGTCTACCCGAACCTAAATCCTGTCCGGGATGGTGAAATATAGAAGAGCCGTGGAGGCGATCGAGTCTGTGGGAGCACCCCATGTCACCTGCAAAGGATAAAATAACAACGAGTTAAGAAAAATCGGGGTAATGGAAAAACTTGAAGTGTATGGTAAAGTGCGTGTGTGCATGTGTGTCCTAGTGTTCCCCCCGACGGACCGGTTCCTTTATCTTTACTGATTAGAGTGTTATCTCCTTGGACTGGGGGTTGAACTCCCGCGTTGCCTCTAGCGGGCGAATGAAACTTAAAGGCTTTCGGATCGTCGAAACCATAATTGAGTATATCGTCGGGGATGGAAAGGTTCGACAGACCCTTTAAAGAACTTTCCATATGCTGTGAAGAAGCCTCTTTCTCTGATGGGATGAGCGTAACTTTTGAAGTTCCGCCAACTTTCTCCTTCCGTATCTTGTACGTCAATTTCTTCTTTCCCTTCGAAGGGGAAGATGACGTTTCAATATCGTGCACTTCGACCGCCGGGTTCCAGGCTGGACCCACATTCTTGCCTTGAGTCTCAGGAGCTGCATCCTCCTTGTTTTCACCCTCTTCGTGTGCATCGGGAATATGGTGTGATGACGATCCAGCTTGTTTTTTCCCTCTAGCGGGAGCGGATTTGTGGATGGAAACGCCCTCCGGAAGGCTAATCCGGCGACCTGGGGCTAACAAACCGAACCTCGATAATGATTCATTTGAAATTATGGTTCGGATGTCCCGATCCTCGGTAGGAAGAGCTCTAATGGCTTCGACGGCCTCAGAATATCCTCGACCCTCAGGACGCGGGTTAATACCTGAAAAGATGAAACAAGGAGTTAGAAAAAGCATAACTCCGATTGAACACGAATGATGACTCAGGGAAGAGACTTACTGCCTTCAACCCATCTCCTTGCGAAACCAGGAGGGTAACGCACATCGAACCATTCCTGTTTGTACAGGGAAAATTTGCTGCATGCTCCGGTTAAAATCTGGCACTTGTGGTACGGCTCGAGGAACATGAAAGAGGGGCTATCTTTCCGCTTCTTGATCATATAAATATATCTGATGTCACCAGAAGTTGGAGGCCTTGAGAAGACGGCCATGAAAAGTAGGTAGGTCCCGTATATGAACGCATGACCGTTTGGGTGCAGCTACGTCGAGGCGATATCTATGTACTGCAACACGTCCCGAAGAAAGAAATTGAATGGAGGCACGCTGCCCATCCATCACATGAACTTGTTACAAGCGGTATATCCGACTGGGGGCAGGTGAGGACGATCGTGTCGCGACGGGACCAACACATCGGCAAAGGGGATTCCATGGATGGAGCATATTCGCCGAAGTGCGACTTCATTAATCTTCAAAGCCTGTGAGTCGATCGGATTGTCTAAGAGAATTGTTGCCTCCAGGGCATCAGGAGCTAAGTTATGAGCAGGGGAAGTCGACAGATTTGAAGTGTCAGCGACTTCTTGCCTTGATGACGGCCCAGGCCTATCAGATATAGTGGCGGAGCTAGACTTTTTAGACATCCCCAATAAATAATGAATCTATCTAAACGCTTGTGAAAACTATACTTGAAAAACGTTCAACGTTAGAATTGACAGCATGAGTATTCCCCCCACGTGGTGTGTAAAACTAGTGCAAGCAATCGTGTATAAGCATTGAGAATCTGAAGGTTACAAAGATATGAAAATGAGTTTCGAATCGTCGCCTTCGAAGACCGTCATCGCTGATCATCTCAAAAAGCCCGCCTTGTGGTGATTACAGTTCCAGATTCAGAAAACGTATGTTAATCTAAGTTTAGATTTATGTCTATTAAAGCTAGGAAGTTAATGATCCGGGTCAGTTTCATATATGCTAGTATACTTAGGTTCTGTCTTGTTTTGCTATATGGATATGCATGGGTAATAAGTGTTCGGCCTAATTCATGCTCGACTAAAGGTATCGTTCGGCACGTACGGCTAAGTTTTGTCCGGCCAAAGTGGTTTTCAGCATTCACAATCGTTCGGTGAATTGTGGTTCGACATTTATGTTGTTCGGCCTTTATGTTGTTCGACATTTGTATTGTTCGGCATTTGCATTGTTTGGCATTTATGTTGTTCGACATATATTGGTTCGGCAGTTAAGTAGTGTTCAGCCTTGGTATTGTTCGGCTAAAATATTGTTCGGTTGAGATATTGTTCGGCATTTAAGTAGTGTTCGGCCTTGGTATTGTTCGGTTGAGATATTGTTCGGCATTTAAGTAGTGTTCGGCCTTGGTATTGTTTGGCTGAGATATTGTTCGGCATTCGTAGTCGTTCGGCATCCCACTAATTCATGCCTTCACCTTAGCCTTCCATTTCACTGTCCGGCGCATGATAACATACGCCGAACCAGAGTTATGCCGTTTGACACCCTTACCACCTCCAACGCTTCCACTTTTCTTCCTTCTCCTTTAGCTTCGATTCGGCACGAAGAAGCTAATCGCCCAATGATCTTATGTGCAAACACTCCTGGTCATTCCTCCTCGCCTTGCATCGTTCGGCAATAAAGACGACCTAATCAAAAGTTTTCTACATGACCCACTCGGCTGTCTCGTGTTGAAACTATTTAAATCGTAGAAGGGGTAATACCTAGTTTGTAGATCGGAGCTTAGGAAGGATTGATTAGGCTTTAAGTCTGATTGACTGGCGAAGATTGCAAGTCTTTATGGAGTGACAGAAGTAAAAGTATAAAAGGAGAGAAGAGGGGAGGTGCCTGGTTTTATAGGGAGAAAGTGGAAGTCGAAGGGGCTATATCCGGTAGAACCGGTCAAAGCCGTATCGTTCGGCTTAAAAACGTGGAGTTGCTCGGCATATGAGGAACGTATCGTTCGGCATTTATACAACATCAAGCGCATACCTCCACCATTGATATTCTCAAGAAGGCATCTCCAAGGAGAGTTAACCTAGATTCGAAGCGAAGTACGGGGGATATGCACTTCAAAGCGTATCACGATTCAGTCACGTAATACACTTTGGGGGGCAAGTGTTTCCTGGAGATTTGACCAGGCAACTGGGTACTCGGCATACAGAAGTACTTGGCATCCAATAGTACTCGGCATCCAACAGTACTCGGCATACATGAGTACTCGGCATCCAGGAGCACTCGGCATCCATGAGCGCTCGGCATCAGAAGACGTTCGGCGTGTACAATTGCTCGGCATGGCTGTATTGTTCGTCATAAGCTATCGTTCGGCCAGAGGTAACGTTCAGCCAGAGCCATCGTTCGGCCAAAGACATCGTTCGGTCAGAGACATCATCCGTCCAGAGGCATTGTTCGGCTAAAGACAACGTTCGGCCAGAGCCATCGTTCGGCCAAGAGACATCGTTCGGTTAAGGGCTTCATTCGGCCAAAGGTAGCGTTCGGCCAGACGCTTCATTTGGCCAGAGGCACGATCGGCTTCGATTGATGTTCGATCTACTCTTCCCACGCAACAGGCGCCTCGTTCGGCATAGAGAGAGTGGTTCGACATCCAACTGTTCGGCCTGTTTTGTTCGGCATACAGCGACCACTCCATTTGGGCCAAGGTGTTCGGCTGCCAAGCCCACCTGGGAAGTCCAACCCATCTTTGTCTATAAATAGAGGGGCAGGGGCATAATGAAAAGGGGCCTTTTTTCGGGAACACTGGAGAGACTCTGCCGCTTTCAAGACTCATCTTCTTTACTTAGCAATTGTATTCAAATACTTGATCTACGGATTATATCTGTAATCAACCATTAAGAAGAGCAATAAAGTTTAACCTCAAAGTGGACGTAGCCAATTACGCTGAACCACTATAAATCCGGTGTTCTTACTTTCTGCATTTAAATTAGCATATTCTTCCTTGTTTAATTTATCTTCATCACTTATATCTCTACATAATCTTTCTTAACGAGGTTAGTGACCAATTTTGGTGCTAACAGGAACTATATAAACTTGGAACCATATATATATTTAAAACAAGCTGATATATATACACACACTCGAAATCCATGTGTATATGGAACTTAAGTGTGTACGACATGCAAAACCGTTGATATACATATGAAATCTCCAGTTGTCAATATCACCTGATCCATACGACATTATTAGAGCCTAATGACATCATTTAGTTCATAAGACATCGTTTGACATCACTTGATATGGCTGAAACTTGACATAGCCGAAATAACATGACACTTGCGACATCATCTGAAGCTTTTAATTAGATGCAGAATGAGTTATCGAAGGTAACCGATTTGGTTGAATTAGTTGACTTTCTTTCATATAATTATTGTATTATTAACTTTTTTTAGAAAGTATCAGAGGGAGGAGAGAAGATATGTTGCATGTACAGGGAACTGGCAGAAAAAAATAATGGGAGATCATATGATTGAGTCATATCGCAAACCAAGTGATGTCGTAAGTGAGTGTATGTAAGAAGAGGGAGGGAAGAGAGCAGAAAAAGGAAGGAGAAGGAAATAAGTTGTTTGAACTGGAAGATGACATAATAAAGTAATAGAGGATCATATGAGAAAATTATGGAAATTAATTTTGTGATTAGTCATGTCATAAACGAGTGGGTGTTGCATGTGTGCGAAATGATACAACATATCGAAGCTTATCAAGCGAGATCAACAACTTTTTTGGATATCACCAGATCCATTAAACATTTCAGTTGAGAATCCATGCTGTTACCTGCTTATATTAAATATTGATAGTGGTGAGTTTCCATATTTAAAATTCAAATAGGATTGGATTTGAAAAAAATTCTCTAAAATATATCAAATTCAAACTTTAGGGTATTTTGGTCATTTTTTGAACATTCGAAGGTTCAAACCTTTCGTCTAGTGCCGAAATGTTAAACCAAAAATTGATTCAACACTCAATATATTGTACAATGGGGCATATTTGAAGAAATTCCAATAGTACCCTTGGATTTATGATTATTCACTAAATTATTTAAAATCTAAACTATGCGTTCAAGAGTAAAGTAGGAAAATCAAAATATGTAATAAGTCTTGATTTATTGTCAATGGGGATAATAGGAAATATGCATAAGCCATATTCTTTTTTCAGTCGTAAGGCATATCGCAAAACAAGTCAAATATGCAAATTTCTAATTGCTTAAGTCCTTGTATGCAATTGTCCATGTCATTATCTTCTTCATTGGTCATTTGCCATTAAAATGGCTCTCAAGCTCCTTGGAGAACTTAGAAAAGTTCTAGTCCAAAAGTGGTTTATGCTAATAGAGGAAAAGAGGTTAGGGGCCCCTTCCATGAGAGGGTGCATTTCTATTTATAGTAGTTAGAAGGAGGTAAGGCTTGCTTCCATTGGTTGATGTGAGTTAGCATGGATTGATGACTTGGCAAGATGATTGGCCTTAATGGTGCCACTTGTCATGATCTCTTTGAGCTTAAACACATCGTATGGACCACTATCTTGATGGTGGCCTCAACAAGGAGTATATTGTGAAATATGAATGCCTTTGAAGCTTAATTAAGGAAAATACACTAAACCCTCTTAATTTTGCTCTTCTTGTATTAATGATTTTTGCTCATTTCTCCCTGCAAGTCTTTCGAAATCCTCATTAAATTAACAATTTCCGATATCCTTTTGAATGCTGGTGATTCACGACATCTCTGTTATTTATTGAAATCGATATTTTTAGTGATCTAGTGACATGCGACATCCATCATTGACGACATGCGGCATCGATGAAATGCGGCATTTATGCAGCCGTTCGATATCCTTATTATCCTGATCATATGTGGCATCCTATAATGCTTGATATTATTCAAAATCCTTAACTTCAACATTCCTTCTTGTAATGAAGTTCGATATCATTTCTTTGAGGCTCTTTATAAGTTTGGCATTGCTTGTTAAGTTTGATATCGACCGTTTGCAATTGTTTATGTTCATAGGTGTATAACCTATATCGCCTTCGGGTTCGACATGCCTTCTATCTTTGTTCTTGACATCCCTTTAGTTCAACATCCTTTTGGTATTTGTTATTTCTTCTAGCAAAATATGTTGATAACATTTGCCCCCTCCTTGTATAAAAGAAGCTTTTTACACTTTAGTGTAAAACCAAAGACTATTTCTCTTCCTTTATTTCTCTAGGGACATTTGTTTTGAAGTCACTATCCATTTGATTTGTTTCTATCCTCTTGCCTATTTGTAAATTGTGCAACCATGTCCTTTGCATTGCTGGTAGTTTCTTTGATGTATTGTCAATAGCCTCTGTATTGACAATAGCTCACTTGACACCTTTATCTCTTCAAAATGTTGGGAATATTCCCATTTCTGTAGTGACTCTATCTTCATGACAATTTCATCTTCATGATCCGGCTTTCACCATCTGGTTTGAATCATTTTTGCATTTTGGCATCTTTCTTTCCTCCTTTCCTTAAACAAAGTAATTATTCTTTTCTATACATTTATTCTTATAAATTTTCTTCTTTTAACCCTCCTTTTTTTGAAAATTGGATGTTCTTTATTGAAAAACTCTTATTTGAAACCTTTAAAGAATAATAATTGGAAAAAGCTTTTGAAAATTTTCAAAATATCCTTGAAAGGGAAAATACTTCCTAAATTTGTAGAAATTGTATTCCATCTTGGTAAAGAAACCAAATATCTTATAAGTCATAAACGGTTTTATAGTTTCCTTGAATACAGATTCCCAATTGGGATTTTTATAAAAATTGACTGTTTGCGAGTTGATAAGATAAATCCGATAATGGTATCGACTTGATTTAGGTCGGTACCGATCTGAATACCCTTAGAGGGATCTCTCTTGGTTCCTTCAGCAACCATCCCTAATGCCATAACAATCTTTTCCTTCTACTTCTGTTTTGCATCTCTTCTATTCTGACCAGAAGTAGACAGGTTCTCTTTTTCAGATCTAGCCGGTAAAATCTCCCTCCTTCTCCTCCTAGTTCTTTATGACTGCTAGGTCCACATAGCTATGCTAGCATCTATCCTATCCAATAGAACCTTCTGACTATTAACCTACCTCTGATTTAGCTCTTGCATCATCTTATCGAATTCCACTTTGGTAGCCATCTCCTGATGAGTAGATGGTCCTATCAAGGCTACTGCTGTTTAGTTGCTAACTTCTGTGTAATGAGAAGCTCCTTCATCCACACCATCCACTGCTCAAGATCTACCTACTTCCTTGATGGTACCATCGATTCTAGTATGCAAATCCATCAGATGCTTTGATGGACAAAATTTTGGATCTAACCTCCCGACACTCCAATCCATAAGAGATAGCTAGACCTATGCTAGAGTTCATTTTTCAATGAAAGCACCAAAATGTTGTATCAGATTATGGCACAACACTAAAAAAGGAATTAAAAGCAAAAGATCTAGCGAGAATAATAAATAAAACAAAGAGAACACCAAAGTTCTTAAAGTGGTTAGGCTAATCCAAGGCCTACGTCCAATATATTGTTATTAGTTATACATTATAGTCACAACTATTATCCCGCCTTTTGGCAAGGCCGTGATACCAAGGACTTGACTAGAGACTGAAAACAATCCGCTCCGAAAATCAGTTATTTGCAAGTTCCCGATGGATATAGGCGAACTTGGTCCGAGTCCGGATCGGGCCACAATCAACATGACATGACAAACAGAGCTATGCAAAGCAACATTCCAAATTTCAGGTCAATCAATGTTCGTATGCTCAAGTTATGAAATGATCAAGATCCATGAGAAACATGCCAATCTCGTATCCATCATTCATATCCATCATTCATATCCATCATTCTGAAATGAACGCAACTCAAGTACTCGGCATCCATCATTCGTATTCATATGGTTCAAACTCATAATGATGGACTTCGGCATTTCCCAGATCGATCACACTTCACTTAGCCAACAATTGCCCTTTTCATATCGATCACCTACTTGATCGATACGAAGAGCATAGCCTATAATTGATATGAAGATGGAAGCAGGGCATCGATATGGAAAGGAAGCAGTGGATGGATGCGAATGAAGCAAGCCGCTTATCTGAAGCTCCGAAAGAAGCAGTCAACCCGAAATAAGCGGTCTCAGCACTATGCACAAATCATGGATCACCATAAAACGTACATGCCACATCATCAATACGAAGGTATCGATACGGGGGCTTCAGCCACTCCATATTTGTAACCTTGATCGATAAATAAATCCACAGCCACAACTCCAAACGCAATGAGAATTTCACAGCAAGTTGCACAACACATAGGTAACATCCATGGTCGATCGCAGCTCAATTGGAGTAGTTTCTGATCGATACAAAGTGATGTTGGATCGATCAAGGGTCGATCCCAAGTGACCCTAGATTGATCGGGTGGGTCCACCTCGGCTTGAGAAAGAGTATTCCGAGATCTAAGGCAGATATTTCCAGCTCCGCACCTATAAATAGCACCTCCATTGCAACTAAAAAGGGACTTTATGCTGCTTCTTTAGTAGGACTCCATTTTAATTCGAGTGTTAGTTGTTGTACTGTTGTAACTCAGTTTCTAATCAGCAATAAACATCAAAACCTTCAAAATGGACGTAGGCAATAACACCGAACCACTATAAATTCTTGTTTTCTTTCTGTTACTGCTTATTTTCTTGGTGTGATTGTTAGATTAGCCTCATTTTTCATTTTACTTCTTCAGCTACACCCGACGAGTGTTGTGCCCATTTTTGGTACAAACACTTTGGTGCTTTCCCAGAGAAAACTCTGTTTTTTCCTCTGATTATGTGGATCCCCTGCTGCTATTGGATTGCTAATGTCTAAGGAGGAGATCCAGATCCATCTTCCAGTGGTTCCTTCTATTCTATTCAGATTGTTCTAGATCTAATAAGAACTACATTCAACATGGTGCGCACTACTAGAACCGCTTCCAACGCCGTTGATCCAGAAGGAAGGGATAGGCAAAATCCCGCGCAACTGACTACTACAGGCTAAACACCGGCTGGAGCTCCAGATCCATCCAGTCCAGTAACTAGAGAGGAGTTCCAGATCCTCATGCATGAGCTCGCTTAAAGCTGTCAAGAGCCCAGTCAACAAATCTGTGCCAACACGGAACTTATGAACCAGCTGAATGAAGAAAGGCGAGGGAGATCTAGAAGGAAGCATACCACTTATTCCTTGTTTGAAAGCTCAGCGTCATCTGACTTCTATCACAGATCTACACGCCACTGGTTAGATGAGAATTGTGCGAAAGCCTTTGGGTACTTGAATGCTGCAAATCTTGGACAGGCTGGGCTAGATCCTTCTACAGGGCATGAAGCTGCACCCTCCTCCCAAGGGAGGACACTTCCTTACAACACTGCTCATGACGACACAGCTACTGCTATAGATCTAGGTGCTGAGATCCAGAACCAACCAGATCCAGCCCCTCGTCAGCACACTCATACCCAGGATCCTCACTTCCATGAAGCCCGGGAGCCAAGGAGGCATGGAACAGACCGTAGATAGCGATCAGACAATTCTCATGACATGGAACCCCGATCATGCCTTGGCCTCGAATCTCCAAATGCCTGATATTCTAACTATGATACGCCAGATGATTAGAGAAAGTCAAGGCCTCACAAATGATGATTGGGGAATTTCTAGAAGTCACACCCCATTCACCGATGACATTTTACATGCGGAGCCACCCCGTCGATTCAGGATGCCAAACTTGCCAATGTATGAAGGAAATTCGGATCCCAACTAACATAATTTGAAATATGAATGGCTCATGAATGCTGCTTGAGCTGACGGTGCGGTAAAGTGTAGAAGCTTCCCTATCTCCTTGGGGGGCATTGTGACTATGTGGTTCACCCGTCTACCACCAAGATCTATTTCTTGTTTTGACCAGTTAGCTACTAAGTTTGTTAAGCAATTCCTATGCATGCTGCAAGACCGAAGGATGTTAATACCTTGTCCAGTGTTACTCAAGCCCTAGGAGAGACTCTTAGGCATTATTTGGAAAGGTTCGTCGCTGCTTGTGTTGAAGTCAGAAATCCCAACAACAACTCTATTATGATGGCATTGACTAAAGGGATCGATCCTGATTCCGAGTTTGGTAATTGGTTGGCTGGGAAACCCCCCTCTTCATTGGACCGCTTCTATGCAAAGGCAGCCCAGTTTTTGAGAAGGGAAGATGCTAGACGGTCTAGGAAGCAGGAAGTCGCGGAGCCCAGTGTGAAGGTATCCAGAGTAATGTTCTAGTGAAGTAGATCGAGGAAAGCTTCGGTAAAGTATAGTTAAATATTCAGAACAAACAAAGTCAAAAGAAGGGTGATGGAGGTCAAGGAAACAAGAGAGACCCTCATCGTGGGAGACCCAGAGCTCATATGTTCGATTGATATACTCCTTTGAACACTTCGTTAAAGAATGTTTATCTTTAGACCTATAATACAGGGCAGTACAAGAATCCAACTTCGAAACCTTCATCGAAGAAACAGATTTAGAGTGGGAAGTTTTGTTGGTTCCATGATTGTTATGGCCACAACAACAATGAATGCCGTCATTTGCAAGATATCATTGAAAGGTTGATCAGAGAAAGAAAGTTAGAGCAGTTTGTCCCGATGCCGCAGGATGGTGGGGCAGGCCGAACTAACCCCAATCAGGATCAAGGCCAGGCTAGTCCTGAGGAACCCGCGCATACTGGTGGAAGGTTGGTAATTAGTACTATGAGTGGTGGTCCTCATCCAGCTGATCAGAGTTGGAAGGAAATGGAGTCATATGCTAGTTCGATTAGGCATGTGGACTTCGAGTGTTGTAGTAGTACTGATGAAGGGGCCCCGACAAAGTAACAAAGGACGATGACATGCGACATTGTTTTTAGAAACCGTGATGCCGATAGAGTCGAAATCCCTATGATTGATCCATTGGTCATTTCTGCCCAGATAGGTCCTGCTTGGATGAAGAGGATCTTGGTTTACAATGGAAGTTCTGTAAATATACTTTTCAAGCATGCTTACGATCAAATGCTGATGGAAGCGAAAGATCTGAAACCATGTCAGTCATCCATACATGGCTTCAATGGAAGTGCAACTATACGAGTTGGAATGGTGGATTTACTTGTTGAGTTTGGCATTAGTGATCGCCGAAGAGTTCGGATGTTACAGTTTGCAGTGTTGGATGTACATTCCCCACATAATGCTTTTCTAGGCCGATCGGCCCTTGCGAAGTTTAGGACAGCTATATCCCCATGGTGTTTGACTCTGAAGTTCCCTATTGACAATTGGGTTCGGTTATACATGGTGATCAGGCGGCTGGATGCACCTGTTATATTGCAGAGCTGCGGGATGTGCAGCGAAAAGAGAAAGGTAAAGGTGTGGAGGAATCTCTCTACGTCCGTTTTTTGGAGGATTGATAGTTAACGCCCGTGCCTAGGCTCGGGCGCCATGACCAGTTTCCTAAGGATCTTGATCCGTTGATGAAGGGGAAGTCAAAGAATACCAGGCTTCCCCGGCGGAGTTGACGATTGATGTTCCGATCAACGATGATGATGATTCTAGAGTGGTAAAGGTCGGATCTCAGCTCAGCCCCTAGATGAGACAGGAACCGGTTGATTTTCTCCGGGCAAACCTTGATGTATTTGCCTGGACTCATTCAGACACGTGTGAGATCTCGATGAATATCGCGGGCCATACATTAAATATCGACTCACGACACATCCTGGTGAAACAGAAAAGGCGCGGTATGGATCCAGAGAGATCTGCCGCCCTGAAGGAAGAAGTGGATAAAATCAAGGCTAATGGGTTTATTCATGATGCTTTATACCCAGAGTAGGTATCGAATCCAGTGCTTGTCAGAAAGTCAAATGGAAAATGGTGGACATGTGTGGACTACTCAGATTTGAACAAAGCCTGCCCCAAAGACAGTTTCCCGCTTCTTAGAATCGATCAACTGGTGGATTCAATAGCCGGACATGAGCTCTTATCTTTCATGGACACATACTCAGGCTACAATAAAATCCCGATGCACCTTCCTAACCAGGAGCATACTAATTTTATCACTGATCTGGGACTTTATTGCTACAAGGTGATGCCGTTTGGACTCAAAAACGCTAGAGCGACTTATCAGAGGCTCGTGAACCGAATGTTTGCAAACTAGATCGGGAAGACTATGGATGTGTACGTGGATGATATGCTCATGAATTCACGGCTATCCAACAACCACATCGGTGATTTGGAGATGATGTTCAACATACTCCGACAGTATAGAATGAAGCTCAATCCATTGAAGTGTCATTTTAGAGTCGCATCTGGAATGTTCCTTGGGTTTATTGTCAACGCCAGAGGAATTGAAGCTAATCCCGAAATATCTGGGCAATTCGGAATCTCGAAACTCCTAGAACCATCAAGCAGGTGCAAAGTCTTAATGGAAAGGTGGCAGCCTTAAGCAGATTCATTTCCAAAGCCACAGACAAGTGCATTCCCTTTTTCGATCTAGTCAGAAAAGGGAAACAGAATTTCGAGTGGACAGAGGAGTATGAGGGCGCATTCTAGGCACTAGTGCAACATCTGGCAATACCTCCCATTTAGTCAAAGCCGGTTGATCATGAGAAGCTGTATGTCCATCGGTAGTACCAGCAAATGCAATCAGTGCTGCGTTAGTTCGAGAAGAGGATCAGATCCAACGACCGGTCTATTATATCAATAAAAGGTTGACAGGGGTAGAAAGAAACCACCCAAAGATAGAGAAGCTGGCTTATTGTATTGTTGTAGCCTCGAGAAAGCTCCGCCTATATTTCTAGGTTCACCCGATCACTGTTTACATCAACCAGCCGTTACGACAGATCCTGACACGACCTGAGACGTCTGGTAGGTTTCTCAAGTGGAACATCGAGCTGAGTTAGTTTGATATCATTTATACCCCAAGATGAGCTATTCGAGGACAAGTTCTGGCAAACTTCATAGCTGAATTCACCGTACCGGAGGACTTACCCGAAACCAGTGAATCTCCCAACTATATATGGAAGCTATACACCGATGGTGCATCAAACGACCACTGCTCAGGCGCTGAAGTGGTGCTCCCCTAGAAGGGTGATCCGTATGCTATGCTTTGAAGTTTGACTTCCGTGCAACTAACAACAAAGCTGAGTATGAAGCCTTGAAAACGATTGGAGTAATCCATTCATAAGGTTAGGATTCTGAAACCATAGATGTTGAGTCATGCCTCCCTCTTGGGTAGATGTATCAGAGAAAGACAAGTGGTATAGTATAAGGCTGGTACCGGTTATTCTCCTGATTATTAGGACAGATCCAAACTATTGTTGCTTGTGTCGACAATAAGGGATCTGGGATATATGCTGACTTTCAATATCTAGTCGTTTTACCCAACCGCTTGCTGTACTGAGGCTTGCCAAAGATTTGGGAGTCATTGTTGTGGAGATTTACTATGATTCACAACTGGTGGTGTGCTAGGTTCGAGGAGAGTATCAAGCCAGAGACTGAAGATCGGCCTTCTACCTTATGCGGGTCCAGGAAGTGTTAAATCAGTTTGACTATTATGCTATCCACTGTATACCCCGAGAGCAAAATCAGAAGGCCGGTTATTTAGTAAAACTGGCCAGCACTGGCGTAGCACAGCAGATGGGACTCGTCCCCGAGGAGACACTTACTGCTCCAAGTATTGATTAGATGGAGACAGTTTGGGTTCATGAGGCAACACCCGAAGGTATTGTTATAGTAGGGTCCTTGCCTCTAGCTATAGGTGGAGCAAAGTACGCCATCATTGCAGTTGACTACTTTACCAAATGGGCGGAAGTTGAGCCCCTTGCTACTATCATGACAAAGAAAGTAATCAACTTTGTTGTGCGCAACATCATCTGTCGCTTTGGCATCCCACAGGCGATTTAACTGATAATGGGGCCCAATTCGATAGTGCCGAGTTTAAGAATTTTTGCCGACGATGTCGCATCGAGAAAAGTTCTCGACAGTAGCTCACCCTCAACCGAATGGACAAGTCGAAGCTATCAACAAAGTCATCAAGTCCATTTTGAAGAAACAATTGCAAAAGGCTAGAGTTAAGTGGGTCGATGAGCTCCCTATGGCCTTATGTGCATATCGAACTACCTATAAGTCCGCGACCAACCATACTCCATTCATACTTTCTTACAGCTCTGAAGCCGTTATTCTAATTAAGCTAGAGGTACCTTCTAACCGTGTGACTTATTATGGTCCGAAGACGAATGTTATCCCACTTGCAGAATCTCTGGATTTATTGGATGAGAAGCGTGAAGGGGCTGATTTGAGGGCAGCCGCACATCTCAACCGAGTCACTTGATTATACAATGCTAAGGTCCGACCTAGAACCTTTGAAATCGACGATCTCGTACTTAAAAGAATCTATCCGGTCCCTTCGCACATGAAACCGATATGGGAAGGACTGTATGTCATTGAATCGAGGCTTGGAGATGGCACATTCAAGCTATCGACCGTTGATGGTCTCACTCTATCGAGGGCATGGAATAGCAAGAGTCTCTGTCGCTATTACACATAACTGGCTTTCATTTATTTAGTCCGCTTTCCTTTTGAAGTTTGTTTATGCAATTCGAGAATTGTACTTGTAATAAGGCAACTGACTTTGCCATGATTTCCTATTTCAACAATAAAGCACAGACTCATCAAGCCAGATTAGTGATTCCTAAATGCTTCATGCAACCGCCATGATGTACGAAGAGCTAAGTTCCATCTTACGGTAGGACTCATTCAAATAGAGAGTGATCGTGATCCGACCAATCACTCGCTAAATGAAACACCGAGCTTGAGGGCAAACAATAATTAATTAAAAGAGGGTTGAAACATGATAATTCTCTAATGAACTCCAGCTCCCAGAGTGCGAGCTGAAGTGCAAACTCCCAAATTAGGACGTGAATCAACCGTTCAGCTCGAGAAGGATGGACCCATCCATCTATGACCTCACGTACATGGCACAAGGAGGATGTATCCGTCCATCCACGACCTCGCCTCCTTACTTGGCTCAAGGAGGACGGATCCTTCCATCCATGACCTTGCCTCTTTCCAAGCTCGAGGAGGATGGATCCGTCCATCCACGACCTCGCTTCTTTCCAAGCTCGAAGAGGATGGATCTGCCTAATTAATTGAACCCCATTATCCTTAATGAAAAGGATTAATTAAACTCAAATCGTCATCAGCTAAAACGATTAATTAAGTATAAAACATCATTAGCAAAAATGAGTAATTAAATCTAAAGATAAACCAATTTTTAATCATCATTTATTAAATTGGTTAATTAATCTCAAATTACTTAATTTAAATGATTAAGTAATTTTAAATTATCATTAATCAAAATGATTAATAAATTTTCAATATTCTTTTTAGCGGAAACACATGCCCAAGTTCATATGACAGGGTTTTGGGTTGAAATTTAATAAATGACGATATAGCGAAAAATGCTATAACGACATTTAAAATATAAAAGGGAATATCAGTAATTAATTTCAATAAACTATCAATAACAGCATAAGAATGTAAAGAAATAACTTATGGACGAGAAAACCCCTTTGGGTCTCTCTAAAGATTTTTCCTGCAAAACAATGGTTATGGATAATAAATAGATGATCATATGGGTTTATAACGATCAATTTAAAATATCATCCATTTTCCAAACGGAAATTCAACCAAACAAGCAATCAAACAATTTAACTAACATCCAAACAATCAATAAACATTTATAACATCATTAATCTGATATGATAAAATTTAATGTGAGTTAAACTCACATTGATTCCAGTTTCCACCGAAGCGTTCCGGTTTGGACTAAAATCAAATGGGCGTTCGATTGTAGCCCAAATTTTTACTTGCTCCAAATATGACCAAACCAAGTCCATAACGAAGATATTTCTTCCATGAGTACAACGCAACTTCCTACGTTCCAATCCGACCTCGTATGAAATATATATTGCATTTATAAGATCTTAGAATTATATAATATAATTAATTTTATTAATTACTTCATTAACAAATCAATTACCCTTAACTAAACCTACTCTCAATCTCAAAGCCCAGGCCGCCGAAACGCAACTTGACATCGCTCAAAAAATCCATCGCCGTCGTTGACTCAGGCCACTACCGGCTGCCGCACTTCCACCGCGAGCCTCCCTGGTTCCCCAGCTTCGATCACCGTGGGTCAAGACCCCTAGAACGCCGCCGTTTCACAAGAAAATGGCCATGAACTCACACCATTCGAATGCTTATTGCCACCGCCTCCGACCACCTTAACCCCAACCACCGCCATCGATGAATTTCCCTAGCCACCCCGCACCCTTTTGCTTTTGGACCCAACGGCTGAAATTGCCTCTATCGACTAAAGCAACGTTGGCCGTTGGATGTAGAGAATAGAGGGTGGTGGCTAACTTATGTTTTTAGGGTTTTCGGCAAAATGAATGGCCAAGTGGCTTCTTCTTTTGATTTTTATAACCAAATAAAATAATATATATAAAAACAAAATGATTACGTTTCCTCTTTCCATTACAAAAAGATTTCTCGAGCAACCAATGTTTTTCTCAAGCCACCAATGTTTATGGGCTGTGAAATGATGGGTTGATATGGTGGGATGTGCATATAAATATTATTTTAATTTTAAATTATTTAGCAAAATATACTCAAAAATGTCGAGCTCCAAATGAGACGTGCCACCTGGCGTTCCTAATGTTTTACCCCTATTCCAAACGCAATGGTACTTGTTTCGAGACCTAATTCGATCGTATGCAGAAGATAGGTTTTTAAACCCAGTTATTATATTAAATTTTCTATATTAATTTCAACGTGTTTTGATCCCGCACGACCAAGCGATACGTCTGATCACTATGAAATTCGACGATGTAATATAATTCACTATTACGGATCCAATGAAACTAGTTTTGTTGAAATCCGAGACTGTGCCCCAGAAGGCTAATTTCACAGATTTAAATATTTAATTATCGATATTTATCCAATCTATTTATATTTGTTAATAAATTTACAAATTGAACTTACCAATATTATTTATTAGTTAAATGGAGTTAAATAAAATTATTGAATCCATTTAATTAACCTTTAATCCACAATTCAAAAATATTTACATATGCCCTATATTTGAATTATAAATTATTAAATTCCAAAATTCAATTATTTTAAATATTTAAAATTAATTAGACATTTAAAATATAATAACCAAAATTTTGGGTCGTTACATCGAGTCTGTACTGCTTCATCCCCTCAGACTCTACTCCTTCATCTATCTTCGGCATGATCTCCGCTATTCTAGCATCTCTCCTCTAACTAGTACCAATTTACTCGATCAAAGTAGGTCTAACGGTTAAACTAGTCAACATCTTGGCTTTAAATCACAATGTAGTCTAAAGTCATAACAAGCGATATAGTCCAATTGCTTCCACTCTAGGAACATCGCCCCCAAACTGGCATGTCTTCTACTCAAAGCTTCAGTAACTACTCTTCCCTTACTAGGCATACATATAAGAAATGCTAAAGTCATAAGTGGTCAAGAACTCCAACCATCGCTGCTGACGAAGGTTGAGGTCCTTCTAGGAGAAAAGGTACTTCAGAGATTTATGGTCCACGAACTACTCGAACCTTTCTCCTAACTGGTAAATGCCTCCAAATTTTCAAAACAAATACTATCACCGCCAACACCAAATCATGGGTAGGGTACTTCCTGTCATGTAGTTTAAGCTTCCAACTAGCATAGGCGACAACCTTACGTCTTTGCATCGGTACTACATCTAATCTGGTACAACAAGCATTGATGTATCACATCATTTGCTCATTCTTACTCGGAATGGTCAACACTAGTGCACTTGTTAAAGTCTCCTTCAGACTTATGAACGCTGCATATACTTTGCGGTCCAAACAAAAGTCTGATACTTCTTCATCGATTTGATTAATAGTACTTATTTGTGAATGCGACTTACGTACTATATATACTACTATATTGTGTTTTTCGAAAACCAAAATAGATAACAAGTATGCTCTAACTCATGTATACACACACACATACTCGGTCAAGTACAGGGTGATAACTCCTTCTCTATCTCAATTGGACCATGGTATCAACTCAGGATAGCTGTGTAACCTAAGCTCTGATACCAAATGTGACGACCGCCCTATATCACCAGCGTCCAATATAACCAAATAGTGTTCTATTGCAGTGCTCAATTAATGCAGAGCGATGGGCAAGGATGAAAAGAATAGGAATAATCACAGACTCCATCGTATATCTCACAACACATTGAATAAAATATAATAATAACATCACAAATATAAAATAAATGAGATAGTAATAACTGAAATAAACCACAATATCAGAGTACACTGGTTCATGAAATAATTCAAGATAATAGTAGAGTTTAAACAACTGATAATAAACTCAAACTATCTCTAAATATAGTAATGAACATTGCGTAGGCTCCACAGTGTTGCATATCAGAATAAGCAATAGTAAATCCATATATAATACGAGAAAGCTCCACCTTGCTCATCCTCTACACCGCCACCGCATACCACCTATAACTGCTATCTTGTCCAATCATTTAAGAGTACCCAAGGTAATATGAAGCAAAGCATTAAACTTCGAGTCAAACAACAGTCTGGTGTGAGCGATAAGAAATCTCAAAATACTATATAAGTCGATATAGTAAGGAACAAGGGTATATGAACTATACCTGACCTGTCCGTATAACCAAAAAGTTAGCACGTAACAAACATAATATGTTACTCTACCATCATTATAAAGGTGTTTTACATCCTAAGTAAAATATCGAGTATTTAGGTATCCACATCAATAATACATATCTCAAGTGACATCCCTAGAGTGACAGACTACTAGAAGAGTAACCATAACAAACATAGCATCCATCAAACAATCATCGCTATCACTCAGCATGCCTGGATATATGATAACCTGCATGACCATTCCTCTTCCAAAATCCCAATTGTAATGACCCATAATTTACATATCAGAGGATCGTAAAATATATTTATTTTATCCCTATAAGGTCGAATGACTCTAAAATTTGGAAAATGGCTCTTAAGGACATTTTCCACATCTATGATTTTTATCGAATTTTTATGTGATCGTTTTGACCTTAAAAATATTGTATGGCTATAACTTTTTATAGGAGCTAAGTTAGCGTTTGAAACCACTTCCATGGCTTCAAGATGATGGTTTCGCATTCCCCGAAGTGGTCATAATTGTAAAACAGACTTACCGTTTGAAAGTTATGTCTGTTTTAAATTTTGACTACCTTTGGTCTGCATTAGTGGGTAATTAACTAAGTCCATACTTAGGCCTACTAATAAATTTCGGGAACTGTGCTTAGGGGAGACTGTAAGGACCGATCTAAGTCATTTCCATCTTCCCTAAAATAGTTCCAAGCTTCCATTAGCCCTAATCTCTTCAAAGATCATCTCTTTTCCTTACTAATATTAGCCAAATCATCATTAAAAGGTTAACTAGTGATGGGATTAGTAGATCTATCATTTTGGTGCTTGCAAATTTGGATAGCTGTTCATCTCAGATTCAAGGATCAAAGTGGTAATGTGGGTGGTTGGTGAGTGGTTCTTGACCTCTTACTATCCTATGCATGTTTGTATAGTTGAATTTGATGTTTTTAACATGATTTTTATTCTAATATGTTTTCTAACTTTAATGACACTTTTATGTATGTTTATGGCCGAAATTAAAATGATTTAAAATGGTTTTTAAAAGGTTTTTCAACCGCTTTTTGATCATATTGATATGCTAGTGTATAAGTTAAATCTAGGATAGGATTTGCTCGATTTTTATGTTTTGATGAATTGTACATGTGTATGGATGTATATGGATGATATTTCATGTTTGTGTGTTGTTCTTTGATATGGTTTGCTAGTGCTTTTACGTAGTTAGGAAGAGGTTGTCGAATTGGGAAAATCAAAGGCAAAGATGGTCGGAATTGGATGAAACTTGGAGGAGGGGCCCTGTTGCATGGCAGAAGCCTAAAGTTCAAGTTGCATCAAATTTGGATCAGGGGTAGTGGTCGGTGACGAGTTGTTTTGATTAGTGGAAATGGTCTTTGGGTTATGCTCCAGGCTTATTCAGGAAAAAACATAGGAGTGCTTTGAGTCATGCTTAGGGTCGGCAAGGGAGAAGGATTTTAGGAAGTCAAAAGCCAAAAATTTGTCTAAGTACAATGCTCTATATCGAGTGCTTCTACTCAGTACCGACTTTTGCGGGCAGGTCAATGATGTGGATTTGGGGCTCAGGGGAATGGAGCTGGAGGATTATTTAGCCATAAATTGGCTAACTATACCACTTGGTACCGAGTGGATTAGGTTTGTACCGAGTTGTTTATTTTGATCAAATCATGGTGAAACTTCTTAAGGGTGAAGTGCATGGTCTATAAGTCGTGCTGAAGGCATTCATACGTTCACGTTCTTTGTTCTAAGGTGATGTGACAACATGGTGAAGAAACACAGTGATATTGGAGTGCTTTGACGTGATAGCTTTAGAACTACAATGATGGTAACTCGATAATGGATGGAGTTAGGTTCTGATGATAGTGGCTCAATGATTGGAGCCAAGGGGAAGATCCGAAGGGCAAGTTCAATGTGGGGAGCTCGTGAGTGGAATTATGACTGTGTTTCATTATGGATATGGGTAGGATGGAATGATGACTAGTTTCCATTATGAAGGCATGTGCAAAGGGACCATAGACACACGGAGGTTTCTTATGTGCTAGTGTAGAGGAGGTACGTGGGGATGCCCAACTGGATTATAATTGTGTCCAGATCTTATGACTGTATTACCTTAGATCTTGTGACTGTCAGTCTATTTCCTAGCCCTACGAAGTGGCATGGATTGAGAACTGTGGAACCAAGATTTGATTTGGATCTCTGGCTTATGATTGTGCCATACGAGTCGTCTTATATCCAAGCACATTAAGTGACAGTGAGGATTGTTTGATAGATGCTATGTTTGCTTTGACTGTCTTCTCCAGTGGTCTATCACCCTAGGGATATTACCTAATGTAGGTATTTAGGATGCAAATGCCTAGACACCCGATACTGTGCTTATGACATAGTACATTTGATGATGATAGTAGAATAATGTATTATAGATTTTATGTGCTAACTCTTTGGATGTAGGGACTGATCAAGTATGATTCTTATACAATTTGTTACTTAGTATATTGAATTATATAGTATCTTGAGATTCATTTACCGCTCATACCAGACTATTATCTGACTCGAGGTTTTATGCTTTTCTTCCTATTATCTCAGGTGCTCTTGAATGAGTAGAGTAGACAACATGTCTAGGTCTATGCTGTGTAGTGTAGAGGACGAGTATGATGGAGCTTCTTGTATTATATATGGATTACTATGCTTATTCTGTTGTTCAACACCGTAGAGCCTTGACCATGTTTGCTTATTATTATAAGACAATATTTGAGTTTATTTCCACTTTATATAAACTCTAATATTATGTTGTATAACTCAGTGGATCTGTACACTGATATTTGATCACTTTGTTATTATTGTCTCTCCTGTTTTATATCTATGATGTATGTTATATTTTATTCAGTGTGATGTGAGATACACGACAAGTTCTATGATGTTCTATTTCTTTTACACTTGGCAATCGTCCAACATCGGCCAAGTACGCCAGTAACACACTATTTATTTATATTAGGTGCCGATGGTGCAGGGATCGTCACATTTGGTATCAAAGCTTAAGTTACATGATTAACCTGAGTTGATATCATGATCCAATAGAATTAGAGAAGGAGTTATCCCCTAGACTGGATCGAGAGTATATACAAGAGAGCATACTTGTTATATATTTTGATTTTTAAAGCTATATAGTAGTATATATTATACAGTATAAGTCGCATGCATGCAAGAGCACCATAGGCATGGTCTACTTTATGAGAGACTGATTGTTCATGTTACAGATCAAGAATGAGCTGGTATACAAGAAATACCATAAGGAACACTACCTCTGGAGTTGAAGGAGGAGTAGGTTCGGGGACTGCTAATCCTGACTTGTAGGCATTGTTCAATACTATGATGGCAAACATGCTGCAAAATACCCAAGCGACCACTTCAAATATTGATGTTGGCGATGGTGCCCTAGTGCAGGCATCCAGAGTTAATATCGCTAAGTTTAATAAGGATTTTTCCAGTCTTGATGGCAAACCATTCCAAGGAATGGAATCATCTATGGAAGTACAGTATTGGTTGGACATAGGCGAAATGATCTTTGATGACTTGGAGCTTGATGATGCTATGAGGAGAAGGTTGGCTTCCTGTTAGCTTTAAGCGAGCGCCATGAATTGGTGGAATGCAGTTAAGGTTGCTACACCCGA
Source organism: Allium fistulosum (assembly GCA_030737815.1). Lineage (NCBI taxonomy): Eukaryota > Viridiplantae > Streptophyta > Magnoliopsida > Asparagales > Amaryllidaceae > Allium > Allium fistulosum. The sequence goes on along the minus strand of CM060904.1, from coordinate 1,306,589,635 downwards.
GGACCAATTCACTTGGGACCAGTTCAAAACTAGGTTCGAGGAGAAGTTTATCCCGACTGTTCAGAAGTCGATGTTATTTAAAAAAATTGCTGATTTGAAATAAGGGGGCATGTTTGTCTATGAGTATGTAGTTGAGTTTGATGCTTTGTCAAAGTACGGGATGTCCTAATATCGACACTCATTTAAGAAAGAATGAGAAATTTCTTATGGTTTTGGATGACTATCTAGGGGGAAAGTTGGTGAGTCACATCGATGAGCCATTTAAAAACTTGTCGAGAAAGATCTTCTCCAAGAGAATTTGTATCCCAAGTCCAAATCAGCTGATGTGGTAAAGGAAGAGCTAAAACTACAATAAGGTGGTGGAGCCAAGAAGAAATGGAATGGTAAAAGGAAGCAGTTTCAAGGAAAGAATGCTCAAAATAAGGCCAAGTGGGATCATGTCTGCTACAGCTGGGAGACAAGGGTTACTTGATTAGAGATTGTAAAGCTGATGGAAAGAAGAGGTGCTACAACTATGGCAAGTTCAAACATACGTAGAAGAATTGTCCTAAGCCAGTGAAGCAGAAGTTGGTAGTGAAGGCATATGTTTTGACACTGTTCTAACTTTGTCGAGTTCTCCCTAGATGAAAGAAAAGGGGAAGGGCGTTTTTATTCAAGGTATGCTTTACATTTATAATGTTCATATACGTGTTTTGTTCTATATCGGGGCTTCACATTCCTTCATATCTAGTGACCTTGTAGATAGATTGGGATTGAAACCCAAAATAGTTGATCGACCTTTGATTATGACAAACCCTGTCGGAGGCCCACTATCCTGTGTATGGTTTGTCGCAATTTGGTCTTATTGAGTATTGAATGTTCTTTTGTTTGTGATTGCTTTATTTTGAATTTTTTTGGATTCGAGATTATACTGGGGATGTACTAGCTACAGAAATACTGAGTTGTGGTGGATTGTGAGAGGTCGTTGGTAATGATGTGGATGGATGATGGGCGTAGGTTAAAGATAGGTTGCCTGCCAGATGATGAGATGATGGTCACTTTTCTGTATTCGCTAGAGATCTTGCATGATGAATCGTCATCTGTGCCTATAGTGGGGGAGTATCCGTACATATTTTAGGAGGTGACCAGATTACCACCACATAAAAAATTGAGTTCTATATAGATTTGTTGAAGGATACCAGACAGACAGTCATGCCTTTGAGGTGTATGGCACCCAAAGAGCAAAAGAAGTTGGAGGTGCAAATGAATGACCTATTGAAGCGAGGGTTCATTCATAGGAGCATCTCTGAATGAGGCACACCTATAGTGTTTTCCACTAAGGCAAATCGCTCTCTGAGGTTGTGTGTAGAATACTGTGAGCTGAATAAGATGACAAGGAAGAAAAGTATCCACTCCCGCGTATTAATGACTTATTCGATCAGCTCCATGATGCGAAGGTGTTCTCTCGGCCAGATCTAGCAATGGGGTTTCAAAAGTTTAGAGCAGCAAAGGAGTGCGTGCCGATCACTGCGTTTCCTATGCCATTTGGTTTCTATGAGTGGTTAGTTATGCCGTTTGGGCTAACCAATGCTCTGACATACTTTGTTGATCTAATGAACCATGTCTCCAGGGATCAGTTGAACAAGTTCGTGCTTGTGTTCATGAATGGTATTATGGTATATTCTAGAATAAAGAAGGAACACAAAACACACTTGAAGATTGTGTTTGAAGTGTTGAAGAAGCACAACTTAAGAGCAAAGTTTCAAAGTGTCACTTTTGTAGGAGGGAAATAAGATTCTTGGGTCATGTCGAATCTGAGTAGGGCATCATAGTAAATCCTGCCAAGGTGGTAGTAGTTCAAGATTGGTATCAACCCAAGGATACTATTAATGTGAGAAGCTTCCTAGGATTAGTAGGATATAATATTATAGACGTTTTATCAAGGATTTCTCAAAGGTAGCAGCACTATTGAATAATTTGATGAAGAAGAATCAGACCTTTGTTTGAGCACACATTTGTAAGTATGAAGGAGAGGTTAATGAGTGCACCAGTATTGACCATTTCAAGTAGGAATGACAAGCCGACAGTATACACAAACGCCTGTTGTACTGGATTAGGTGCAGTGTTGACGTAGAGAGGAAACATTATCGCCTACGCTAGTCGAAAGCTGAAACCGCAAGAGAGGAAGTATCCGACTCATGATTTAGAGTTGGTGGTGATAGTGTTTTCTTTGAAAATTTGGGGGCATTATCTATTAGGAGAAAGGTTCGAGTTATTCATGGACCAAAATCCTTGAAGTACCTTTTTACCTAGAAGGATCTCAATCTTCGCTAGCAGCGATGGTTGGAATTCTTGGCCTCCTATAACTTTGATAGTTCCTATACGTTTGGTAAGGGAAATGCGGTCATCGATGCATTGAGTAGAAGACATGCCGTCTAAGAGCGATGTTACTAGAGTGGAAGCAGTTGAAGTATATTGATTGTTAGGACTTCAAACCTCATTACGAGATAGAGCTAGAGATGTTGGCGAGTTTGATGATCAGACCAACTTTGATTAAGCGGATCGGTACTAGTCAGAGACGAGATACTAGACTAGCAGAGATCATGGTGTAAATAGAAGGGGGAGTAGAGTCTGATGAGATGAAGCAGTACAGACCCGACTGAGATGGTCAGCTCCGTAAGGATGAGAGACAGTTTGTTCCCGATGTTGATGAATTACGAGATGAGGTGCTATGAGAGTGCCACCATTCTAGGTTGACTATACATCCTGGTAGTAACAAGATGTACCATGATATGAAGCAAACCTACTATCAGAAAAGGATGAAGAAGAATGTTGGGAAATTCATCGCAAAGTGTTTGAATTGCCAGTTGGTGAAGGCAGAGCAGAAGAAGCCATGTGGGTTGATGCAACCACTTGAAGTTCTCGAATGGAAATGGGAGCAAGTGTCAATGGATTTCATTGATGGATTTTCGAGGACCAAATGAGGGTACAATAGCATTTGGTTCATACTTGATAGATTGACGAAGAGATCTGGATTAATACCTGTTAAGTCTAATAAAACATCATACAATTTGGACGAGTTGTATGTGAAGTGGATAGTGTGATTCCATAGTGAGCCGAAGAGCATTGTAAGTAACCGAGACCCTTTATTTACTACTGGGTTTTGGAAGAGCTTACAAGAGGCGTTGGGGACCAAGCTGCATCTCAGTACAGCTTATCATCCACAAACTGATGGGCAGACTGAGAGGGTAAACCATATATTGGAGGATCTCTTACGAGCTTGCATACTCGATTTCAGAGGCTCGTAGGACGATCACTTGCATTTGGTGAAGTTTGCATACAACAAGAGTTATCCGTTTAGTATCAGTATGGCATCGTATGAAGCACTGTATGGGTAGCCATGTAACGCACCTTCATGTTGGTGGGAAGTGAGCGAGAAATCGATATTTGGGCCAGATATGATTAGATAAACCTCAGAGATGATTGAGATCATCCGGCAATGAATGAAAGCTGTTAAGGATAGGTAGAAGAGTTATGCTGATAGAAGATGTTGAGATTTGGATTTCTCTGTCGTCGATATGTTGTTCGTGAAGATCTCTTCATTGAAGAATGTTATTCGATTCAGTAGTAAGGGAAAGTTGGCACCGAGATTCATAAGTCCTATTCCAATATTAGAGAGGATTGGGAACCTAGCATATATGGTAGACTTACCTCAGAAGATAGTGTGTGTGCACAAATTCTTCTACGTCTCTCGCTTGTGGAAGTTTGTGTGTGACTTGGGTGTGATAATTGCACCGGATCAACTTGATGATATTGATATTGAACCAAAAACTTTGAGACCTCGTAGGCCGGTTCGTATTATCAGACGCAATATGAAACAACTTAGGAGAAAGATGGTGGAGTTAGTGAAGGTTCAATAGGGGCGAAAGTAAAGGCGATTGCATGTGGGAAACCTAAGAGAGCATGAGGGCCACATATCCGGAGCTCTTTACAAGGGCCAACTTAATCGTTAAAAGGGTAACTAATGAAGGGATTAGTAGATCTATCATTTTGGTGCTTGCAAATTCAGATTCTTAACTGTTCATTTAAGATTCAAGGATTAAAGTGGTAATCTAGATGGTTGGTGGGTGGTTCTTAACCTCTTGCTATCCTATGTGTATTTATATAGTTAATATTGATGTTTTTAATATGATTTTGACCTTAAAATGTTTTCTAACTTCAATCACACTTTTATGTATTTTTATAGCCAAAATTAAAGTGATTTAAAATGGTTTTCAAAAGGTTTTTCAACCCACTTTTGGTCGTATTGATATGCTAGTGTAAAAGTTAGATCTAAGATAGGATTTGCTTGATTTTCATGTTTTGATGGATTGTACATTTGTATGGATGTATATGGGCGATATTTCATGTTTGTATGTTGTGCTTTGATATTGTTTGCTAGTGCTTTTAGGTAGTTAGGAAAGAGGTTGTCGGATTATGCAAATCGAAGGCAAAGATGGTCGGAATTGAATGAAACTTGGAGGAGGAACTTTGAAATATGGGAGGAGCCCATTGTTTAAGTCGCATCAACTTTGGATCAGGGGATGATGATCGGTGATGAGTGGTTTAGATCAATGGAAGTGGTCTTTGGGTCATGCTTTAGCCTTACGCAGGGAAAAACATAGGAGTGCTTCAAGTCAAGCTTGGGATCGGCAAGGGAAAAGGTTCAGGAAGTCAAAAGCCAAAAATTTGTCTAAGTATAATACTCGATACCGAGTGCTTCTACACGGTACCGACCTATTTTTCTTTGACCTCCAGTCAGTGATGTAGACTTGGTACTTTAGGGGATAGAAATGAAGAATTACTTAGCCATAAATTGGCTAAGTATACCACTTGGTACCGAGTGGATTCGATTTCTATTGAGTTGTTTATTTTAATCAAATCATGGTGGCCCAACCGGAGAGCGGACCGCTAATGCGTTCTACTTATTGAACATTATCCATGGTCGGTCCGGGACCTCTGGATGCCGAAGGCGTCCTTGTAGAGATCTCGTAGTTCCTAGGGGTGGAGACGATGAGGTTGGTCTATGGATTTTCTTCCTTTTGCCACATTTCGCTCAAAGAAAAGGGTTGAAGGGAGATAGTGCATCAAGCTATTTGCAAGGGCCAACTTGATCCACTTCTTAGGGGTGAAGTGCATGGTCTGCAAGTCATGTTGAAGGTGTTCATTCGTCGTTCAAATGTGATGTGACAGCACAGTGAAGATTGATGGTTAAGAAATGAAGCGATATTGGATTGCTTCGACGTGATTACTTCAGAACTGTAATGACGGTAACTCGATAATGGATGGAGTTAGGTTCTGATTATAGTAGCTTAACGACTGGAGCAAAGGGGATGATCCAAAGGGCGGGTTTAATGAGAGAAGCTCTTGAGTGGAATATGACTGTGTTCCACTACGGATTTGTGTTGGATAGAACGATGAACGGGTTCCATTATGAAGGCGTGTGCGAAGGAATCGTAGATAGTCGAAGGTTTCCTGTGTGCTCATGTAGAGAGGGTACGTTGGGATGCCCACCTAGATTATGATCGTGTCTAGATCTTATGACCACAGACTACCCTGGACCTTATGACTGAGGATCCATTTCCCACTGTTGCAAAAATCTTTTTAGGCCTCCGTCTAGGCCTCGCCTAGGCACTAGGCTAAGCTTACCGCTTAGCGATTTTCTTAGGCCCCATAGACATGGTTTATCGGCTCATTAAGAATCAAAACATGTTTTGGATACTAGTTAGGTATTATTTAAGGTTTGATGCACTATATAAGCACTAATATGCTAGTTTTAGGTAATATTGCCTCCTTGGCTACTCCTAAGTACATTCAAAATCCAAAACTTCCATTATACATCAATAGATACTAAACAAAACACTAAAATTTTGTCTAAAATACACGAGTTATTAAATATTCCTAACCCGGATTAATCCTCGATTGATCTCCACCTGAAGGATTATTTCATAGTCCATACTAATCGCATAGCATCTGCTTAGCGATTTTTACAACCTTGTTATTTCCTAGCCTTATGAAGTAGCATGGATTAAGCACCAATGAATCGAGTTTGATTTGGATATCTGGCTTATGATCGGGCCATATGAGTCGTCTTATATCCAAGCACATTGAGTGATAGTGAGGATTGTTTGATGGATGCTATGTTTGCTTTGATTGTTTTCTCTTGTGGTCAATAACCCTAGGGATGTCACCAGAAGTACGTATTTAAGACGAAGATACCAAGAGACCCGATATTGTAGACGTATTACATTTGTTGACGATAGTATAGTAGCATATTATAGATTTTATGTGCCAACTCTTTGGATGCAGGGACATGTCAGATATGATTCTTATACCTTTTGTTCCGTACTATATAAACTTGTATAGGATCTTGAGATTCGTTTATCGATCACACCAGAATGTTGTCTGAATCGAGGTTTTATGCTTTGCTTCTTATTACTCAGTTACTCTTAAATGAGTAGACTAGATAACTAGTCTAGGTATATGCAGTGCAGTGCGGAGAACGAGTAGGATGGAGCTTCTCGTATTATATATGGATTACTATGTTTATTCTGCTCTGCAACACTATGGAGCCTTGACGGTTGTTTTCTTATTATTATAAGACAAGATTTGAGTTTATTTCCACTTTGTATAAACACTATTTTTATGTTGTATAACTCTGTGGATCTATACTCTGATATTTGATCACTTAGTTATTACTGTCACTCCTATTTATACATGTGATGTATATTATATTTTATTCCATGCGCTATGAGATATACGACATGATCTATGATGTTCGATTTCTTTTACCCTTGGCAATTGTCCTACATCGATCGACATGGCAGTAGCATACCATTTAGTTATATTAGGTGCCAGTGGTGTAGGGTGGTCATCACACCAACTTTCAATGTACTCGCCCACAGCCTGAAGCTGACACTATATCCTTTCCACCAATTTAGGGTCTATGGATCCATTCCACCGATCCGAACTAAGCAATTTTCTCCTTGATCTCTTCTCCTTTCGCTTGTTTGGAGTCCCCATTCTTCATTCATTGAAATCCCAAGTCCCCAGCACCAACCCACGTGCTAGAAAAGAGGTCGGTATTGATCCTCTACTCTAGCGTCTAACCTCTAACTAGTACCAGTCCACTCGACCAAAGTAGGTCTGACGGTTAAACTGGCCAACATCTCTGGCTTTAACTCGTAATGAGGTCTAAAGTCATTACCAGCAATATACTCCAACCGCTTCCACTCTAGGAACATCGCCGCCAAACTGGCATGTCTTATACTCAAAGCATCGATGACTACATTTCCCTCAACGGGCATGTAAGAAATGCTAGAATTGTAAGCGAACAAGAACTCCAACTGTAGCTAATGGCAAAGGTTGAGGTCCTTTTGGGAGAAAAGGTATTTCAGAGATTTGTGGTCCATGAAAAACTTGAACCTTTCTTCTAACAGGTAATGCCTTTAAATCTTCAAAGCAAATACTATCGCTGCAAACTCCAAATCGTGGGTCGAGTACTTATTCCCATGCGGTTTCAGCTACCGACTGGCGTAGGCAACAACCTTACCTCATTGAATCCAGTACCGCACCTAATTTGGTACCACAAGCATCAGCGTATAACATCATCTCCTTATTTCCATTCGGAATAGTCAACACTGGTGCGCTCATCAACCTCTCTTTCAGACTCACGAACACATGCCCACACTTTGCTTCCCAAACAAAAGTTTGATTCTTCTTCATCAAATTGGTCAATGGCGTTGCCACCTTTAAGAAGTCCTTGACAAAATGTCTATAATTTCCTGCTAATCCTAGAAAACTTCTCACGTCAGTAGCGTTCTTGGGTTGGTTCCAATCCGGAACCACTGCCATCTTAGTAGGATATATTTCGATGCCCTACTCAGAAACAACATGACCCAAGAATCTCACTTCCCTCCTTTAGAAGTGACACTTTAAAAACTTTGCTTTCAACCCGTGTTTTCTTAATAATTCCAGCATAATCCTCAACTGCATCTTGTATTCCTCCTCCTTCCTAGAATAGACCAGAATATCATCCACAAACACAAGTATGAACTTGTTTAGCCGATCCCTTGAGACATGGTTTATGAGATCAAAAAAGTATACCGGAGCATTGGTTAGCTCGAACAGCATAACCAACCACTCAATGAAACTAGATGGCATGCGAAATGCAATGATCGGCACACTCTCCTTCACTACTCTCAACCAGTGAAACCCCATCGCAAGATCTAAATAAGAGTATGCCTTCGCACCATGAAACTGATTGAATAAGTCATCAATACATGAGAGTGGATACTTGTTCTTCCTTGTCACCTTATTCAGCTCAAGGTAATCTACACACAACCTCAAAGAGTCATCTGCCTTAGCGGCGAATATTACAGGTGCACCCCACTCAGACATACTCCTGCGAATGAACCCTCACCTCAATAGGTCATTCACTTGCACCTCTAACTTCTTCTGCTGTCTGGGTGTCATATGCCCCAAGGGCATAACTATTGGCCTGGTATCTTTCACTAAGTCTATACAGACCTCAATCTCTCGGTGTGGCGGTAATCTGGTCACCTCCTCGAATATATTTGAATGCTCTTAATGATCAACACAGATGCCAACTCATCCTATGGGACTTCAAGAAAATATAGAAAGCTAACCATAAACCCATCCTTTGACAAACAGCCAATCACTACCTTCGTCCCCTCCTTAGTCCCAATTATTAGCAACAGCTTCTTGCAATTCACTACTAATGCATGCTTCCTCAGCTAGTCCATCCCCAAGATAACCCTGAACCCGACAAAACCTAAAACAAAGAAATCACAAATAGAAGAGCAACCATGACTCGATAAGATTAATCCACTAAAAATCATACAAAAACCAGTGGGGCCTCCAAGAGGTTCATCACTGTTAAAGCTCTATCAACTATTTTGGGTCTTAATCCCAATCTATCTACCAGGTCACCAGATATAAAGGAATGAGAAGCCCCAACATTGAACAAAACACATATGAAAACACCATAAATAGAAAGCATACCTTGAATAGTGATATTATTCCTCTTATTCTTCACTGAGGGAGAACTCGACGAAGTAGGGAAAACATCCAAAGTATATACTTTCACCACCTACTTCTGATGCACTAGTTCAAGGAATTTTTTTGCATATGTTCGAACTTTCCACAGTTATAGCACTTCTTCCTTCCATCAGCCTTGCAGTCTCTAATCAAGTGGTCCTTATTTCCATAACCATAGTAGATAGGATCCCACTTTGCCTTCCTTTGAGCATTCTTCACCTGAAACTGATTCCTCTTACCTTTTCATTTCTTTTTACCTCCATAGCCTTGCTGTAGTTTTGGCTCTTCCTTAACTATAGCAGACTTGGACTTTGGTTACAAGCTCTCAAGTCGAACGATTTTTTCCACTATCTTCTCAAATGCCAATCCGTGTACCCCATGAGCTTTTCCCCCAAGTAGTCATCCAATCCCATAATCAGCTTCTCATTCATTTTTAAGGGAGTGTTAAATGAAAGACATCCCATATTTTGATAAGGAGTTGAACTCAATGACATACTCGGAGATAGACATATCTCTCTATTTCAAATCAGAAAATATTCTATATAGCACCGACTTTTGAAAGCCAAAATGAACTTCTACTCGAATCCTGTTTTGATCTAGTCCCAAGTGAAATAGTCCTCGGCTATGGCAACCTTAACGGTGTTCCACCAGTTCATAGCTGTCCCTTGAAGTTGTCGGGAAGCAAACCTTCTCCTCATAGCATCGTCTAATTCTAGGTCATTGAAAATTCATTTACCGGTATCCAACCAGTCCCACACTTCTATAGTCATTTCCATTTCTTAGAAAGGTTTGTTACCAATATTAGCAAAATCCTTATTCAGCTTAGAAAAATCAATTCTGGGCGTCTGCACTTTAGCACCACCACCAACAGCAACAACAGGAGTAGCCTGGTCATTTGCAGCATGTTCGACATCGTCGCGTTGAACATAGCTTGAAGTCATGGTTAGCAGCCCACAACCCCGCTCCTTCCTCGACTTTAGAGACTGAGTTCCTCATCGTATTTCTTGTATACTGGCCCATTATTGATCTGTAACAAAAATAATCAGTCTCTTATAAATAAAATTGCATCAATGGTACTCAAGTGTGCATATGACTTACATACTATATATACTACAATATAGTTTTTTTAAAAACAAAATAGATAACGAGTATGCGCACTCTCTCATACACACACATATACTCTAAATCCAGTCTAAGGTGATAACTCCTTCCTTATCTCTATTGGACAACGGTATCAACTTAGGTTAACCACATAATCTAAGCTTTGATACCAAATGTGACAAATGCCATACACCTCTGGCATCGAATATAATTGAATAGTGCTATGTTGCTATGCCTGATCAATGCGGGACTTTAACCAAAGATAAAAGGAAGAGGAATAATCACATAACCTATTGTATATCTCAGAGCGCACTGAATAAAATATAATAATAACATCATAGATATAAAACAAGCGAGACAGTAATAACTAAAATGAAGCACAATATCATAGTACACGGGTTCACAAACTTATATAAGATAATAGTGTAGTTTATACAACTGATAATAAACTTAAACTGTCTCTAATTATAGTAATGAACACTATCTAGGCTCCACAATGTCATACAAAGGAATAAGCTATAGCAAATTCATGTATAATATGAGATAACTCCATGACGCCTGTCCTCTACACTGCCATCGCATACCACCTAGACCTACTATCTAGTCCACTTATTTAAGAGTACCCAAGATAATAAGAAGCAAAGCATAAAACCTCAAGTCTGACAACAGTCTGTTGTGAGCGATAAGAAATCTCAAAATACTATACAAATCGATATAGAAAGGAATAAGGGTATACAAATCTTACATGACCTGTCCCTACAACTAAAGAGTAACACATAACAAATGTAATATGATACTTTACTATCATCATAAAGGTTTACTACATCCTAAGTATAATATCGAGTGCCTAGGTATCCACATCCACAATACCTACCTCATGTGACATCCCTAGAGAGACGTACTACTAGAAGATCAACCATAAAAAATTAGCATCTATCAATTAATCCTCACTATCATTCGGTGTGCCATGGATATACGATAACTGTATGATCATTCCTTTACCGGAGATTAATGGAAAAATCCTGGTTTTCAGTGTACTTGCCCACAGTATGAAGCTGACACTAGATCCTTTCCACTGATTTAGGGTGTACAGATCCATTCCACTATTCTAGGGTATCCATTCTAAGTACTTAATGAGCGTCCTTATAATACCCCTGCTTACGAGTACAACGGAAAACATTCTGAGTATCAATATCCCTTAGCACGTGTATCCGAGCCCTTTCCTTGCTCTGTTAACCTGCCTTTTGGCAAGGCTGTAGGCAGGCGGATTTAACTAAGTCGATTCCTCACTTATCAAGGATGGAATGTGGTAGGTTTGAGTCAACTTGATGGATAGGTAACGCAACACGTTTGGAAGTCGCTCGGCAGGGAAGTCGCTCGGCATGGAAGTAGCTCGGCATGGAAGTCGCTCGGCATGGAAGTCGCACCAGGGAAGTCGCTCGGCATGGAAGTCGCACCAGGGAACGCTCAACATGAAAGTCGTTCAGCATGGAAGTCGCTCGGCATGGAAGTCGTTCGCCATGGAAGTCGCTACAGGAAGTCATGTTGTTCGGCATGGAAGTCGCTCAGCATTGGAAGGCATTCGGCATCAAACCTCGCTCGGCATTGGACATCGCTCGGCATTGTACCTCGCTCGGCATTGTACCTCGCTCGACATTGGAGGTTTTCGGCATTAGAAGGCGTTCGGCATTGTACCTCGCTCGGCATTGTACCTCGCTCGACATTGGAGGTTTTCGGCATTAGAAGGCGTTCGACATCGAACCTCGCTCGGCATTGGACATCGCTCGGCATCGAACCTCACTCGGCATTGGACGTCGCTCGGCATCGAACCTCGCTCGGCATTGGTGAGACGGCTCGGGATTGTGGTGAGGCTGGTGTGGTGAGGCCGGTGTGGTTCGGCAATGTGGAGGTATGTGTGGCTCGGCACTGTGGAGAGGCCGATGTGGCTCGGCATTGTGGAGGTATGTGGCTCGGTGGATGGCCTTGATGGGCCCGGATCATTCAGAAAGCCCAACAACTCAGGATTTGCCTATAAATACAGCATGTAAGGGTTCAGAAAAGGGATCTTCCTTTCGACTCTCTTACTTTCTCCTTTCTAAGGCTAAGGCAACTCTGCCATTTTGTAACTGTAATCGGTTATTACACCAATAAAAAGGAAACTTCTGGAGTGGACGTAGGCCGGAGTTAGCCGAACCACTATAAAATCTGTTGTTCTTTACTTCTTTCATTTTAATCTTTGTTGTTCTTCATATTAATATCCTCCACATATAATCTATCTGTGAGCTGTGACTGGTATTTGGTGCTTTTGCTTGGATTTGGGTGTTAGTGACCAATTTTGGCGCTAACACTTTGGTGCTTTCACAGAGAACGCAAGCACTCGGGAATTTTGGAGTTAGGAACTTGGATCCTAGAAAGCAATGGCTAGACCACCAACGAGGAAGCAAGCAGCGGAAAGGAGCAATCAGGAAGGAAGTCAAGCAGCCTCTTCTGGAGCTGGAGAGGATCATGCATCCATCTACATAACTCGGGACGAGATGCAAGTGATGATGAATTCTATGCAGGAGCAGATGATGAAACAGCAAGAGGAGATGATGCAGGCTCTTCTTAGGCAATTTGGACAACCAGGAACTGCATGTGCTCAAGTTCATGGAACTGGACCAGAGGAACTCAACCAGTGGACAGATGGAGTGATTCAGCAAGGGGCAGCTCCCAATCAACAAACAGCTAGCAATTTAGGTGGACCTAGACTCGGGGGCACACCACCAGGTAATGCTGGACCAGTTCATGGAGGGATACCGGATGACGCTACGTGGCCTGACGTCGATAGGAATACAGGAGTACGTGATGAGGAATATGTGACATAATTTCCTCGGGGACTTGGTGGGCAACCCTTGGTTGGAAACACAGGGTTGGCTGACATTATCAAGTGGACTATTCACGGAGCTCTGACGAATAGGGATTCAGAGGGAGTTAATAAAAGTCTGTTTACCCAGAACATTAGGACAGCTAGGAATCCGCCCGATTTCAAACTACCCACTCTGGAAGTATACAATGGGAAGACGGATCCCACTGACTACTTGATGAGGTACACTAGGCATATGGAAGTGCTAGGGGCAACGGAGGAGGTTATGGCCCGATGTTTCCCCCTGTACTTGACTGATATTGCTGCTATGTGGTTCAAACAGCTGGAGGATGGGTCCATTGGAACATGGACGGAGCTGGTGGACAAGTTCTTAAGTCAGTTTCGAGTTCATATAAAAAGGCAAAAGAACGTGATGACGCTAACGTCAGTCAAACAGGGGGCGGATGAATCGCTCAGGACATTCTTAACTCGATTTAATGCAGTAGTTGCTTCGGTGGATCGGCCGGATCCATCAATGGTTCTGATGGCTGCGGTATCAGGAGTCAAAGATAATTCGGATTTCAAGCTATCGTTGATACGGGTTCCACCGTTGGATCTTAGGGAATTCTTTCATGAAGCTGAGAGATTTCTTCGACAAGAGGATGCATGTTTGGACATGAGGTTAAAGGAAGTAAACATGATAAAGGATGGAGGACTACCCGGCGAAATCTCGGGTAGGGGCAAGGATAAAGGGAAAAGGAAGCGATGGGGAGAACCAAAGTTCTCCACTTACACAGGATTGAACGCAACGTTGGAGCATATATTCTTGGATACTCGAGATCTCCTTCCGTATCGAAGGTCGGTGAGGAGGGAGCCCTCAGAACGAGAAAGGGCATTAGGAAGGCACTGTCTTTTTCATGACCTAGACGGGCATGATACTAACAGCTTCCGGTATTTGAAGGACATAATCGAGGAGCATATAAGGAATGGTCAGTTGCGACAATATGTCGGAACTCGGAATGTGGCGGTGGAACATGAGCAGCCACCGCCTACCTTGAACGACGAGGGCATGAGGCCCAGGAATGGTGGCCGATTGGTCATCAACTAATCTTGATGGTTTGGAATAAGTAACAAACCCCGGGCATACAGTTAAGCTACTTACTCATGTACGGGGTCGGAGATAACCCTCAGGCATGCTCTGAGATGATGGCTTACTGAGACGCCCTGGTTTGTGAAATCTGTTTTTTCCTTTGGCTTGGACATTTGCTTTTTCTGGTTTGGTTTTGGAGTTTGGTTTGAACTCCCTGTTTTGCTCGTTTTCTGGTTTGGATTCTGGTTTGGATGTTTGTTTTTTGGTTTGGATTTTTGATATGAATTTCTGGTTTTCTGGTTGAATTTGGATTTCGGTTTGGATTTTGGCTGAAAGATCAACGAGCATGGACTATGCTCGGTAAGGGTCTGGAGAGACCGTGATTCGGCCTAGGACTTAGGCCCCCTATTGTCTCCTATGCAGGTCGTCGAGTATGGACTATGCTCGGCAAGGGTCCGGAGCGACCAGGATTCGGCTTAGGACTTAAGCCATGTCATTATTTGACATTCAGGGACACTGAACCAGGAACACCATGGAATTACTCAACATAGGTCGTCAAGTGTGGATTGCGCTTGGCAAGAACCTGGAGAGGTTACAGATTTGGATATTGGCTATGAACAGCTAAGGATTTTGGGCATGGACCCGGAATGGTCCCAGATTTGGACATCGACCCGGAGAGGTCATGGACGTGGTTATTGGTCGTTGGATATGGATGGATTAGAACTCGGTTGTCGAGTTCAGATGGATATGGATTTGGATAAGGATTTGGTTACTTGATCCGGAATTGGATATCGACTTAGAGTAGTCGTAGATTCGGACAAGGATACGGCAATGGCACTTGGATAAAATAGAATAGATTATGAATTGAAAAGTGTGGATGTGGATAACATACATACTTCGGATATCGGACGTGAGTCTATTCAAAACACACCTTCCAATAGCAAGGCATGTTTTGGGGGGCAAAGTGTTAACCCGCCTTTTGGCAAGGCTGTAGGCAGGTAGATTTAACTAAGTCGATTCCTCAGTTATCAAGGATGGAATGTGGTAGGTTTGAGTCGACTTGATGGATAGGTAACGCGGCACGTTTGGAAGTCACTCGGCATGGAAGTCGCTCGGCATGGAAGTCGCTCGGCATTGAAGTCGCACCAGGGAAGTCGCTCGGCATGGAAGTCGCTCGGCATGGAAGTCGCACCAGGGAAGTCGCTCGGCATGGAAGTCGTTCGGCATGGAAGTCGCTCGGCATGGAAGTCGCTCGCCATGGAAGTCGCTACATGAAGTCATGTTGTTCGGCATGGAAGTCGCTCGGCATTGGAAGGCGTTCGGCATCGAACCTCGCTCGGCATTGGACATCGCTCGGCATTGTACCTTGCTCAGCATTGTACCTCGCTCGACATTGGAGGTTTTCGGCATTGGAAGGCATTCGACATCGAACCTCGCTCGGCATTGGACATCGCTCGGCATCGAACCTCGCTCGGCATTGGACATCGCTCAGCATCGGACCTCGCTCTGCATTGGTGAGACGACTTAGGATTGTGGTGAGGCTGGTGTGGCTCGGCATTGTGGTGAGGCCGGTATGGCTCGGCAATGTGGTGAGGCCGGTGTGGTTCGGCATTATGGAGGTATGTGTGGCTCGGCACTCTGGAGAGGCCGATGTGGCTCGGCATTGTGGAGGTATGTGGCTCGGTGGAAGGCCTTGATGTTCCCGGATCATTCAGAAAGCCCAACAACTCAGGATTTGCCTATAAATACAGCATGCGAGGGTTCAAAAAAGGGATCTTCCTTTCGACTCTCTTACTTTCTCGTTTCTAAGGCTAAGGCAACTCTGCCATTTTGTAACTGTAATCGGTTATTACACCAATAAAAAGGAAACTTCTGGAGTGGACATAGGCTAGAGTTAGCCGAACCACTATAAAATATGTTGTTCTTTACTGCTTTCATTTTAATCTTTGTTGTTCTTCATATTAATATCCTCCACGTATAATCTATCTGTGAGCTGTGACTGGTATTTGGTGCTTTCGCTTGGATTTGGGTGTTAGTGACCAATTTTGGCGCTAACATGCTCCATCCAGTTTCCATTCATCCTCAAGAAACCATTCCACGTTCCTTTCTTTCCATGAAATAATCATTCAAAATTCTATCCATGAGTCACACATCCTAGAACCGGCCCTTATGGATAATCATCCTCATGACTCCATTCAACATCGAGCCGTCATCGTCGAAACCAGCTCCATCACAATCAAGTTAAAATCATCAAATTTCCAAAGTCTTCATCCTTCATCGCACTATCGCATTACCATCGAACGTCAAGGAAATAAACAACTTCAGCACGATCTATAGGACATGTACTTCACCCATTGGAAGTTTGACCCAAGTGGATCTCGTTAATTCATGTTGGTATTGATTACTAGAGCTTAGTACCAATATGAATAACTTAGCCAAAGTTTGACTAAGTACTTCTCTTCTCGATCTCTTCTCTTTTAGTCTGCTTAGAGCCCACATTCTTCATGCCTTGAGCTCCCGGGTCCCTCGCACCAACCCATGTGCCATAAAAGAGGTCGGTATCAAGCAAAAGTGATTGGTACCGAACTATGTACTTAGTTGATTTTTGAAGCGTCGAACCTCTAAAGCCTATTCCTCCACTAACCTAAAGCCTTCCACGAGATTATGTAGCCCAAGTCCCGAAGCAAGACCCTTCACCGACCAGATTTGGGAATTCCCCCGACCGCTCCTCCATTTTTCTAACCATAATTTTGGCATTAAAATCCATACCCAAATAGCATGCCACATGAAATATAGGCTTCCCTCCTCCTTTAGAACTCCTCCTCCAAGTTGCATTCGATTTCGAGCACCTTTGACCTTTTTTTGCCCAAATCGATGGTCACTTTCTAACTAATCTAGAAGCACTAACAAACCATATCAAAGCAATACATTCAAACATTTATATCATCCATAAGAATTCATTCAACACATACAATCCATCCAAACATGATAAGCATACAAGATTTAGCCTAGACCTAGTTTTGCACTAAAATAACAATATGATCCAAAAAGGGTTATAAAACTATTTAAAATCCATTTTAATCTTTTTAAATTCGATTATAAACATATTTAAGGGTTAAATTAAAGTTTAAAATCGTTTTAACATGGAAATCATATCAAAAACATCATTTTAACTATATGGACAAGCATACAATAGTGAGAGATCAATAACCACTGACATAATACCCAAAATACCAATTTAGGTGCCCAAATCTAAAGTGGACAGCAAAGAACATGAATTCCCAAGCAGTAAGAGATAGATCTACCACCCCCTTCACTAATTACCCTATTAATGATGGAGTAGGCTAAGATTAGTGAGAAAAAGATGGGCTTTTAAATGAAATTTGGGTTAATTAAGGTTTGGAATTGTTTTTGGAAAGTGGAAAATGATCCATCTCTATCCCGTCATCCATAATTAGGCATAATTTCCTAAATTAGTTATTAGGCCTAAAAATGGGATTAGTTTAATTGCCCACTAATTTTTCCAGTAGCAAACAAAACTTAAAATGGTCATATCTCCTAAATGGAAAGTCTGTTTTTCTATTATGATCACTTTACGAAAAGAGAAACCATTATCCCGATCTAATGGAAGTGGTTGCTGACCCTAACTCAATCTTTATCAAAATTTATAGGACTTACAAGAATTTCTGGGTCCAAACTGTCTGATAAAAATTTTAAAGATGGAAAACTGCGTAGGTAGTCATTTCTCATAATTTTAGAGTCATACGACCTCATATCAATTAAACAATAATAATATTTTACGATCCTCCGATACATAAAATATAGGTCTTTACAGACAGGGTTTTGGAAAATAACAACATAATGCGGAAAATATAACTGACAATGCTCGAGATAGAAGTGTATTTTTGAAATGTCTGGATTGGGGTAAAATTTGACTTAGTTTTGATAATGTTTGTATAGGAACAAATACAATAATATTAGACAAATTTGGGTATCTAAAAGCTTTCTTGATAATTTTGGATTACTAAATTCTTCATTCACAAACCCTAATAGATCTATGAAGTTTTCTAGGTTACCTTTCTCTTCCTATGTGTAGGTATGTTGGCGGGCTAAGGAAAAACAAGAATGGTATTTGAATTCAGGATGTTCCAGACATATGACGGACGATAAATCAAATTCCTTAGCTTATAAAACTATAGAGGTGGAAGTATTACAATGGGAAACAATGCTAAATGCAAGATTATTGGAAAAGGTGCTTAATAGTTAAAGATAAGGAAGCCACCTTATGGCATAGAAGGCTAGGTCATGCTAGCATGGGATTATTAGAGAAGCTCGAGAGAAAAGAGTTAGTCAGAGGATTGGCACATCATAATCCTAACATTGCATACTTTAAGGTATTCGGGTGTTTATGCTTTATTCCCAATACAGCTGATCATCTAGGAAATTTTGAGTTCAAAACAGACGAAGGGATTTATATGGGATACGTACTCATCAAGGAGCAAAGCTTATATATTTTTCAACAGCAGTTGAAAACAATTGTGTAGTCAATTAATGTGAAGTTTGATGAGTCAGATGTCGAAGTAACTACAAAGAATGAAAAAAGTCAAGAAAGTTATATGTGGTGAAGTCTAATTCATTTAAAACTTTTCTAAATTTTCTGTTAAATAAAATCAATATTTTATTTAAATTTATAAATAAAGTTTGACTTTATATAATTGTATTATGTTTTATATATATGTATGATATACACATATGTGTGTTCATGCACGCGCAACAGGATGATGTGCACACGGTTTGACATGCCTATGTGTGAATGCAGGAATTTACACCACAACAGGCATGTTAGTCCGTAGTATATATAAATGGATTGTCTAAATGTATATGCGTGCGTGTGTATATATACATACATACATATATATATATATCTGTGTGTGTACGCATAAAATTATATACATATACATACAATTAATATAAAATATTGGTTGTAAATTATTTACACAAAGCATTTGTTGAATACATATACCCATGTGTGTGTGTTTATAAACAAACAAATATAGTTAAATTATAAAATTATTTTAAATATTGGTTTTAAAATAAATTATAATATTTATAATATGGAATTTGAACTGGAATATTTTTTTATATTTATTTTAAATCAATTTAAATACATATTGCATTTAAACATAAACTATTTATAATTACATACATATAATAAAATATTTACTTTGCCTCTTATTTCGGCCAGAGAGTAAAATAATTTTTTTATCTAACTTTTAGTTTTTAAATAATTTATTAAATTAAAACTTATGATTAATCAAAACCATATGGAAATAATAATAATAATAAATTTATAATTTATTTTTCGTATCCATATTGTATATTTTATATTATACAATTTTTTTTACAAAAATTTCTATTATTTGTGATTACATATATACATACATTTCATTTATATAATCAATTTTAAATTAAATAATATATATATATATAATAAATATCCGAAAAAAATAATTTATTATTATTATTATTACCGAAAAGATTTTCTAACATTATATAAAAATATATTATATTATGTTGGACTTTTAAATTAGATTTAATGTTTAAAATCAATTAATATATTATATTTTAAATTAAATTTTTGTATTTTTTGCCCGAAAGCATATGCAAGCTTATATGCATAATTATACACAGACACACACAGACACACACTCTTATATATACAACCATCAACATGTAACAAAGTGTCGATACACAGATTCGTGATATTTCTAACAAAGCAATATATAGAACAATGTATAATAGTAAACTAGAAAAGTACCTTTCACCAAAACCCGACGCTCGCACGTTGAAACGAAGAAGTAAACTCCTTAAATCGAATTCTGTATCCAGAATATGCTACCTTCCCGAATGTAGCTACCACCGAAAACTATATTTTACTTGATTTCGTGTTTGAAATTCTTGAATGACTAGAGGAGGGGTTCTATTTTTCATATAGCAATATATGGAGAGGGAAGTCAAAAAGAGGGATCTAAAAGTGAGAGTTAGATTCATTTAAATAAGAAAAAACCAAGAAGTAAAACAACCATCTTTTGTCTTACCTATTCTCCTATCTTTTGTTCAAAATTCAAGCTCCCTTAACCATTATATGGTCGACCCCTCTTTGGATTTTCATGGTCAAAAATAACTAGCCCCTATAATGGCCTCAAAATCACTTTGAGCCCAGTCAATATTTAATACACTTAAATCCAGTTAAATGGGATAGGTGCATTTATAACATTATATACTCACTATTTAATGTTGATCGACACATATCAAATAATAAATTTATAGTTAATATTTAAAATATAATAATTAAATAATTAATTTATAATAATTACAAATTAATTAAATCGGGTGGTGATAGGAGTATTCAACGATCCGATTATGTGACTCTAAGGTGTAAGTTTGATCAGCGATTAATATCAAACAATTTGAATATTAATGTTCATAATTCACTTAGCTGGTGGTGTGGCATTATGGCCTAATTTATCGCTTACTTGGCATTGGTAAAATTCAATTTTACTTTATTGACCGTTGCTAGGTAATGATAGTTATTAACACCAATTCTCTTCGTCAAAACTATATAACTTTGGACTTATAGAATTTGGTAATGGTCAAAACTCCAATATCGTCCATATTCAACTCTATGGTCTACACACAAATTCCATAGTTCAATAATAACAATTATGATTAACCGAACAGCTCTGGCCACAGACTTTGACTTTGAGTTGACATCAGTTGACTGTGTTACTAACCTCATAAACTAAGGAGATGAATCCTCCCTTGAATAGTGTTTCACTTCCAATGCTTCCACTCGACTTAACTATAGTCGTTCGATAGACGTCGTGCCACGATTTAACTATAATCAAAGCGAAGCTTCCCCATTGAAGATCAATAGTATTCTCAAGTCAAGAGAACTGTGTAATTTTGTCACATCGGTATTTTCTGTTTGACCTTAGTTATATTAACCAACAGAAAATTATCGAGTGAGTCATTCCACAATTATTCAATAACTATCCATAATTAACCCCTTAGTGCTCCCAGCAGCCATGAGTAATACGTTGCCCAACATTTGGAGAGCGTTACGAACTCTAGTCTCAACAGATGTATTGATATCTAGTCTCGATACATCCTAATTAGGAATATTTAAAATGGTATGTTAATTTTAATGTGATAAACCACCTATTATTAAAATACATTGTAACTATTATTATAAAACATATCATTTAATGATGTTCTATTAGATATACTTTTAATTAAGTTAACTAAATAATATAACACATTATATTAAGTATATAATAGAAAGAAAACACATTTTATTTCTAATAAGATTGGTTATCGAGTTAGATATATGTAAACAAATTACATAATTTCCCTAGAGCATACCCCTAACTCTATCAATCTCCACTTGCATTTGGGGATGATTATATCTCTATCCCATCCCTTCAATTAGTTTGATGCGAACTGGTCGAGTTAGGTTCTTTGTGAATGGATCTGCTATGTTGTTTTAGATATCTACTCTATCAATCTATTCTCTCTAATGCTGATAAACTATCTTTACGATGTGGAACTATTTGGAATATGTTTCTTGACTTCTAATGAGCTCTTATCTTTACATTGTTATCATATAACAATAATGTAGTATTCTTAATACTTGGAATCACCCTTAGCTTAGTTATAAATTTGCGCATTTATATTTGTACATTGCTTTTTATTATGGCGCTATTCAAAGCGATGTACTTAGACTTTTGTTGAACCAGCCACAACCATTCGTTTGGAACATTTCCAACTTAAAGTTTCTTAGTTAAGGTTTGAAAGTGAATTTAATATTGACATATTATACTCAGTATCATTTATGAAGTTTGAGTCCAAATATTCCTTCATAAGAAGTTTGTTGTTTCTATAAACAATTCTCTAGTATTTCATAAAACTCGAAGACACTCTAAACTACCATTTAGTGATCTTAATTTGGATTTTGCTTCATGTATCAAACACATAATCTAAATACGATATTGTAGACAATATAACATGTATGATACTTCCTATTCTCTAACATAAGAAATCCATCTTACATGTTCCATATTAAACATTTTAATAAGGTGTTCATTTCATATTGTCTGGGATATTCCCAACACCCTTTATACTTAATATAAAACACATAATTTAAAAATCCAATATTGAGTATCAAACAACCTAAATATTGTATATTTTAACATAAGTACATCATTAGCAATCAATAGATGTTGTTTACTTATAGTGTAGAAATATCTATGTGCCTTTTAGTGGTTCTTTCTTATGGACACATGCTTCCTCTTCATTTAGACTAAAAATCAAACTTCCGATATATCTATTAGAATACTTATTCAATTCCAATGCTTATAGAATGATACTTTTGCACCATTTCTTGGATCATATCCGAAAAACCCACAAATTCAATATCGCTCCCACTGACTTCGAGACACTTTGGTTTTATATGCAAACTGTAATGACCTGTAAATTTATCACTTTGATAAATTATATTTATATTTGAAATATTCAAATACAAGATTTTATAATACAAATTATAATGTTTTTATCCATAAATAATAATGATAAACTTGTTTTAAAGGTATATTAACAAATATGGATATTTGAGGATTTTCATAAGACAAATGTCGAAAATCAGTTTTTAGGAAATTGAGATTTTCTCAAAATTAGCATGCATAGAACTGGATACATACACTTATTATCCATTTAAGCAAGAATACGAAACAAAAAAAATAATTGATTTTATTTTTGAAAACATAATAGATTTATGAAATCATCAGGGATGTCATCAATTTTATATATTTTTCGAAATTTTAAATTAAGTTTAACTAATCAAATAATTTTTTAAAATGATAATAATTCATTTTAATTAGTCATATAGTGATAATAAATCATTTATAATAATTTTATAAAAATATATACTTGATTTGAAGATATAAGAAAATTGATAACGCTTTGTCGATACAGCAAAACTTTTTGTAAACACTTGTTTAATATTGGTTTATAAGGTTTTATAATTCAAATGTGATCGTTTTAATTTATTTAAACCGACAAGAAATTAGTTTTTAGTTTTTTTTTAAATTTATATGTAATTTAAATTAATAAGTAAAAATATGATCGTAAATCGGATTTCGGAATTATGACGGTTTGACCAGAGGAAGTTGTGCGACATTACAAGTTATATTTTACATACATATGAACATATACATATACACATATCCATGAAAACATAAATACACATAAGAATTACCATTTACATCTCAGATTTACGAATGGTAAATTAAACAAAATATCATGATATTTATTTACAAATATCTAGATATTTTCCTAAAGAAAATAAAACAAAACTTCACATCACCTTACACCTTACCCAAATGCACATGGAGGGGCATGGTGGTGTGATGCGTGTGTGATGGAGGGGAGGTCATGACCGAGCTCATGGATGATGTAAGTGGGGAAAGATATTTTCCTAAGGTTGCTTAAGAGTTAAGGCCCCTCTTCCTATAAATACACACCCACCACCCCTTCACATTTCTATCTTCCAAAACTCAAGCTTCTTCTTCTTCTTTAGCTCCTAATAAGCCCCTTCTCTTGAAAAATATATACAAAGATATAGCCAAAAGAAATAAATATATACATACACATATACCAAGTTATTCCACCTCCAAAAACAATGCAAAACTACCCACCACCTCGACAACCCATGGCCACCCCTCTTCCAAGCACCAAAGCTGAGCTCCACTACTCAAAAAAGCATGGTCGAACCTACGTAGAGTCAAGGTGGAGATCCGGGAAGCTCCAAAGTGAAGGTAGTGGAGAGAAGTGCTGTCGGAGTGCCACCGAAATCAAATGGAGAAGCTTCAGAAAACTTTGGGATGGAGAAGGAAGTAATGGTGTGAAGTGTGGTGATATGTGCTTGAATGTTGGTAGGAGAAGTATAGAGTATGGTTTGGTAAAAGTGAGTTAATCTCACTTTGAATCACTTGATAATCACTTATTAATATTTCTTATTAATCACTTAAATATTGCTTGTGATTAGTGATAATAATAGACATTAACTACTTGATGTTATACCCTTGATCATATGCTAAAATGATTGCTTATAAATATGTTTGGATGATGATTGATTGATTATATGTTAGTTTGGTTGTGGAAATAATTCACGTTAAATACACGTTGAATTTACACAAAGGAAATCACTTTTCTATATGAATTTAAAAGTGTTGCAAAATAGTTAAACCTCTTTAAATATGAATAAAACGGTTTATAATTTTTTTATAAACATTAAAACCCATTTCAGTAAAGTTTGGAAAAGATTTGAAAAAGAAATCAAAATAAGCGTGTCTCGTAACGGTGGTTCGTGATTTCGCACTGTTAAAGTTAAACCAATGTGTAGAATGGAATATAGCTCGAGATTATTCAAAAGAAGAATTTTATGAACTCCTATAACTATAGTTTTCAAATAAAGAAGAAAAATCAAGATTTAATGGAATAGAATTTGAGTGATGTCCAAATCAAGTTTTTAAAAACATCGTGGTTTGGCAGTTTTGGGAACCAAAGTGGAAAATGCTTTAAAATTGATATTTTTAAATCTTTAAAAATATGAAATAAAATTTATAAATATGTTAAAATATTTTAAAAGGGATTTGACTTATAAAGATGGACATATATGAAATGGAATTAGTGTTTTGAACAAAGAAGCTTTAAAACACTATTTGTAGCACTTTTTGTAGTAGTTTTTGATAACTTTTGAAATTAAAATTTAAACTTTGGATTTTCTTCCCAAATCTTTTGCAAATGTTTTTAAAATAATAAATTAATAATTTTAAAGAGTTTAGAGTTGATCAAATAGCTTGACCGTCTTATGAGTGATAAAGAGATAGTCTTTTGACCTGAGCTTGGACAACCAGTGTCTAGGTTCCGCTCTAGCTATCCGGACTGGCCCAACAGAGGGGATAATAAATTTAATTTGCTTGGACTATATCTTCCTAAGATAAAAAGAGATTTGAAGCTTTCCAAAAGTTAAAGAAGATTTAAAATAGGATTTTGGTTATTAAAGAAAACTATTTAGTTAAACTCCGTATTAAATTCCGAGGAGGGAACTTGTACTATCCGCAGGGCCGGTCCTAGGTGTTTTGGTACCTAAAGCCAAATGTGAAAACAAGGCCCTTATACAGAAACTAATGCTATTACTATTAATATTTTCAATGATGATTTGAAGCAAAAATTCTTTTTAACTAATCGACTGGACAAAAAACTTTAACTATAAATTTCTATGAAAACATAGTTATTTATCGATAAATTGTACGTTAACTAACCATTAAAAAATTCATTAACTATTACCAAATAAATCATTGTTATACAATTATCAATAATCAATTATTTCAAATATCAATTTGGATATACATATTGTGATTTAATCCTTACTAATTATTATATAAATCACAAATCTACAAATCAATCCTTAAAAGTTAAATTAGTATTCAACTAACTACCTAACAATATTTTATTATACAAATCACAAATATTGTTTAATATTATCAGAGATTGTTTAATATTATCAGATATTCAAAGAGATCAAAATTTGTATAAATCACAAAATACTGTTAAATTAATATGCATTGTATTTGTATATGGCAGGATCAAAATTGAATTTGTGTACAACATTCAACATAGATGGCTATATGCTGATGTTCATGAAATATTTTACAAATTACTGTATTAGTTTTAGTAAATAATGTAACTTACAATATAGTTAAAAAATTAAATTGAATTTGCATTGTAAATTTGTACTAGTACCTTCAAGATCAAGCTTCAACTGAGAATCTAAGATGGAGGACGAGCATAATCCTGCTGCTATGTGATATAATTCAGCAACTCAATTTGTGCCCTAGTTGCCGAGTATCGATTAGCGACTGCCGAGATTCGAGATGGTGGAGTGGGAGCCTACTGCCGCGCGCCTGCCTATGCCCTAGCTGCCGAGATGAAGCCGGCCTGGAGAGAAGATGGAGCCGCCTAGATGGATCGCCGATGCCGCCTCTCTTCTATTCGTGAATCGCGAATGCCGATTCGTGATTTTCTTTTCCCGTATGGCTGTCATGAACAATTTGGTGCCCTAGCTGTTTTAGTGCCCTAAGCGGTCGCTTCTCCCGCTTTGGGGAAGGGCCGGGCCTGACTATCCGTATGAACTTAAAATGTGATTTCACCGTTATTTAATGAATAGTACATGTTGAATATGGAAATTAGTATTGGGTATAATTAGTCTAAATATTATGGATCCCTTTTATTCAATACTAACTGGCTTCGGTTTACAGTAAACGATGCCTTAAATAACATTGTTTTTGACCCATTAAAGATATGTTTTGAAAATGTGAAATCTTCATTTAGATTTGAATTATACTTTTCCTAGGAAATTAAAGATGAAATGTTTTGGTATATCCAAAGTTTAAAAGGGGTTTTAATTAACCAAAAGATTTAATAATAGCGGTTTAATTAGTCAGTATATATTGGAATAGAATATGATTTAAAGATGTATATCTCTACAGAGATATTTTACTTGGATAAAAGATATTGATTAATTAAATAATAATCACCCACATACTTGACATCTTTTATCGATAATTGGTTCGGAGAAACCGGGGTCGGATTTGGGTGATTTCTATTCGAAAACCACTTCGAACAAATATGCGTTCGAAAGTGAAGTATGTTGAAGATAATGATTTTGAAAACGGAGATCTTCATAATGTATGGCTGCTTGCCACTAACCTCATGATTCCCATATTATATACGCACGGTGGCAGTAATACCTTCATTCTGAAATCTTCAGCACAAGGACTGCTCGTTGCTAATACTAGGGGTGATTCCCAAACAGAATTTAGTAGAAGAAGTGCCTTTAGTTTGTCATGTTCCTGGACAACTTGTATGGACGAATGTCTGACATTGCATTTCCAAGACCACGTATATTGATCTCTACAAACTTACATCTATTGGTGGTGTAGGAGGCAACCCCTCCTGTGCTTAACACCCTTCTCTAAGACGTACAAGCTCAGAGGTTGTACTTTTGTGAAAATCAATAATATGTTGCTGGAAATGGTAATGTGGCATTCAAAGTGGGTTTTGTCATGTGAAAGGTAAAACGTTACCTTAAGCCTTACACCTCGGTAATGGAAAAAACAAGGTAGATGCCGCAGGGCTAAGCGGATGCTTCCATTAGAATATGGTCATCACCTATCTTCTATATATCGGGTTTGTTGTGTATGCTATAAGACGTCATGGAAAGGTCGGGAACTACCGAGGTGATGGGATGTTCGGTACTATCTATGGTAGAGGTAGGTCAATTCTGTGTTGGTAGGGGTTGGAGCCTCAGGTGCATCCCTCTAAAGATGTACCATCGGAAGATAGTCCCTTACCTTGTCATTGTATGGAATCCATTCTCCAATACGAGCCTTTACGGTTTTATTTGTAAACCTATTATGCTGGAATTTAATAAATGTATTAATTTTGTTTAGGATTAATACATTTATTTGATAAGTGTTTTCAAACCAATGTCATTAGAAATAATACCAAATGATTTGATAAAAATGTTTTTGGTTATCATAAGGTAAAAACCCATCCATGTTTATGTGCGGCGTAGTATTACGAGATACTCTTCCTTTCAATGATTTTGTCTGGCATCACAGTCGATCTATGACACTGCCATATATATTTATGATTTGTGTTTCTCACGCTTGTTTGCCAGACTGATCCGGATATTTTAATACTCGGGTTAGATTCGAGTAGTTTCAGGATTAGCAGAAGATGCTTGTAGTTTCAAAAGGAGAGTTGGATATCTTCATCAACAAATGGTCATAGTTTACTTTTCCACCGTGTTTGTCGTTTTTTAGCATTTGTAAGAACATATATGTATAACTACCCAGGCTGAGCTTAGGATAAACAATGATGTATGTATTTAAAATTTTCGCTGTAAAAATTATATATTGAAATAATCCATTCATGTAAGATTCTGTTCTGTCTTTATTTTCTTTTTACCCTTGATCAATCTATCTTTTCAGCAGTTGGATTTCGACACGTGAATACTATGGATGTATTAGTGTCGATTACTGAGAGTCGAAAAGGCGGGTCGTCAAATTTGGTATCAGAGCTTAGGTAGTGCGAACACTTAAGCTTGGTAGGGGTAAAATCTCATCAGAGATAGGATTAGTAATACCCTAGGATGGGTAACTCATTAGAGATAGGGTAAGTGACACCCTAGAATGAGTTTGAGCGTATTATATATGAGCACATATTTTGTTAATATTATATAAAAATGAATTTTGATTTGGAAAATTGCTAATTGAAATAATTTTACCTAGGATTATATTTTTAACATAAAGGAATATCTTTCAAAAGATATAGTTATTTATGTAGTGTTTGGTTGTTAAGGAAATGATAATATTCTGTTATTATCATTAATTGATTGGGTTTTCGATTCAAAAGTTTAAATACAAACACGTTGTGAATCTAGTTTCGCAATTTGACTATGTGGTGTTCGATAAATAATAATGTCAATTTAAGATTAAAGGAATTTATTTAAGATAAATAAATTTTATAAATGTGTTTAATAAGTGATTTTATAAATTGGATTTATAAAACGTATTTATAAAGAGATTTTTTAGAATTTGAATCCTGCTATTTTGGAAAAGCTTTGAAATTTTTTAAATGATTTGGTACAAGTTTTAATTTTAGGAGTAGAGTATATAAAATTGGTATTTGAATTTTTAGGAAAGTTGATTCAAAATAAAAGTTATTTTGAAAAAGGAGCATTTTAACAAATAATTCCATTTTTTATTACAAAGGAAATACAGTTTTAAAGAAGATACAAATAGTCTGAAACAAATATTTTCAAAATGGTTTATATAAAAGATTTATAAAAGTAATATTTTATAAATAAAGTAATAGATTTATAAAACGGTGTTTTATAAATATTAAAAATGGATTTGTAATTGATATTTTGTAAATAGATTTATAAATGGAATTTTATAAATAAAGAGATTTTATAAGAAGAAGTTTTATAAAAAGGAAGGAGATTATAAAACATGGTTTTATAAATATAAAAGGGTTTATCTTGATAAGTAGAGGATGGTTTTTATAAAGGGAGATACATTTTGTTTTAAAAGTAAAATAATTTCTTAAAGGAACATTTTGAAAGCGATATTTGCAAATGGAATTTAATGGTTTTAAAATTAATTTAAAATTTATTAAGTAATAGGAAGACATAGATTTCAACATTATTGTTGTAATATATATCTTTGAGAAAACGA
The DNA here is from genome assembly GCA_030737815.1 of Allium fistulosum. Taxonomy (NCBI): domain Eukaryota; kingdom Viridiplantae; phylum Streptophyta; class Magnoliopsida; order Asparagales; family Amaryllidaceae; genus Allium; species Allium fistulosum. The sequence goes on along the minus strand of CM060904.1, from coordinate 1,306,560,159 downwards.
GGAAGACATGACTATAACACTATTGTTATAGTAACCGATTTCTAAAAGAAGATGTTTTATATAGTATATGGGATTTGTTCATATCCTATATTTGATGTAAAGATTTAGGGTGGGTATATTATATCTATTTTGAAGTTAAGAATGACGTTCATTCAAGGTATAAGAGGTAACGATATCCAACTTGATCAGCTTCATTGTTAACTAATAGTTTAAGTTCGACATCAAAAATTAATATTAAGCATAATTAATCAGATCCCTATATTAGTTTTACTGGGTTGCCACAATGATGTTTTATGCAACATTCATTTTGACCCAATAAATTATGTTCTGGAAAATATGAAGCTTTCCTCAAAGATTTTTATGGATTTAAGTATATAGAGGTATTTTCTAAGTGTTGAAATTGGAATGGTGAAAGAAGATATAAATTTTTGGTGAATAAAAACTTTTAAAGTAATTATATATAAAGAAGCATCTTTATAAAAATGTTTGAATAAAAGATTAAAGTTTTATGAAATGTTTTCAAAAAATTTTTGGAAGGTTAATAAGTACGTATGAGGTACGTAGATCATTTCGTTGAACGGTTTTGATATAAGATTCGAGTATAGGACTTTGAGGTTTTTACACTAGTCCGAAAAAGGATTTATCACTCGATTCTTGATGGAGAATGTTAATGAGGGTTGGTGATTAGGTACTTGCGTTTTCTATCATAGTTGAGAGCTATGCAAGGAAAACGAAGGTTTCTGATTAAGAAGCACGATCAGAGTTTGCACTAGAGAATCAGAGGATCAATACTAGTTAGGAAGTGAAGTGGTATATTTGGATTTAAGATCGAATCAGATAGTATATACTGATAATCCATGAGCATAACACGGGTTTTTATTTGAAATTTAAAATAATGTTTTCACCGGGTTTGTGGTTAGGTGTAATTTCAAGGACGAAATTCTTTTAAGGAGGGAGGTCTGTAATGACCCACAAATTTATCACTTTGATAAATTATATTTAAATTTGAAATATTCAAATACAAGATTTTATAACACAAATTATAATGTTTTGAAACATAAAAAATGATGGTAAACTTGTTTTAAAGGTTTATTAACAAATATGGATATTTGGGGGTTTTCATCAAAAAACGACGAAAATCAGTTTTCAGGAAAATTGAAAATTTCTCAATATTAGCATGAACAGTACTAGATACATTTACTAATTTATCCTTTAAGAACGAATATGAAATAAAATGTATTTATAACGTCATCAGGGATGTCATCAATTGTAAATATTTTCTAAAATTTTAAATTAAGTTTGAATTATCAAATAATTATTTTAAAATGATAATGATTCATTTAAATTATTTATATAGCGATAATAAATCCTTTATAATAATTTTATAAAAATATATACTTGATTTAAAGATATAAGAAAATTGATAATGCTTTGACGATACAGCAACACTTTTTGTAAACACTTATTTAATATTGGTTTATATGGTTTTATAATTCAAAAGTGATTGTTTTAATTTACTTAAAATGATAAGAAATTATTTTTAATTTTTTTACATATGTGTAATTTAATTAAGAAGTAATAATATGATCGAAATCAAATTCTGGAATTATAACGGTTAGACAAGAGGAAGTTGTGCAACATTATAAGTTATATGTGACATACATATGCACATATACATATACACACATCCATGAACAAATAAATACATATAAAAATTACCATTTATATCTCAAATTTACTAATGGTAAATTAAGCAAAATATCATGATATTTATTTATAAATATCTAGATATTTTCCTAAAGAAAATAAAACAAAACTTCACATCACCTTACACCTTACACAAATGCACATAGAGGGGCATGGGGGTGTGATGCGTGTGTGATAGAGGGGAGGTCATGGTTGAGCTCATGGATGATGTAAGAGGGGAAAGATATTTTCCTACAGTTGCTTAAGAGTTAAGGCCCCTCTTCCTATAAATACACACCCACCCCTTCACATTTCTATCATGCAAAACTCAAGCTTCTTCTTCTTCATCTTTAGCTCCTCTCTAATGGCTTCCTAATAAGCCCCTTCTCTTGAAAAATATATACAAAGATATATCCAAAAGAAATAAATATATACAAACATATAAACCAAGTTATTCCACCTCCAAAAATAATGCAAAACTACCTACCACCTCCACAACCCACGACCACCCCTCTTCCAATCTCCAAAGTTGAGCTCCACCACTTAAAAAAGCATGGCCGCACCTACATGGAGTCAAGGTGGAGATCCGGGAAGCTCCGGAGTAAAGATAGTGGAGGAAAGTGCCGTCGGAGTGCCGCCGGAATCAAATGGAGAAGCTTCGGAAAATTTTGGGATGGAGAAGGAAGCGATGGTCTGAAGTTTGGTGATATGTGCATGAATGTTGGTAGGAAAATGATAGAGTTTGGTTTGGTAAAAGTGAGTTAATATCACTTTGAATCACTTGATAACTAATATTTCTTATTAATCACTTAAATATTACTTACTATTAGTGATAATAATAGACATTAACCACATAAAGTTATACCCTTTATCACATGCTAAAATGATTGCTTATATGGTTGTTAATATGTTTGGATGATGATTAGTTGATTATATGTTTGTTTGGTTGTGGAAATAATTCACATTAGATACACGTTGAACTTACACAAAGGAAATCACTTTCCTATATGAATTATAAAAGTGTTACAAAATAGTTAAACCTCTTTAAACATGAATAAAATGATTTAAAATGCTTTATAAACATTAACACTTATTTCGGTAACGTTTGGAAAAGATTTGAAAATGGAGTCAAAATAAGCGCGTCGCCTAACGACAGTTCGCGATTTTGCGCCGTAAAAGTTAAATCAATATGTAGAATGGAATATAGCTCAAAATTATATGAAATAAGAATTTTCCGAACTCATATAACTATATTTTTCAAATGAAGAGGAAAAATCAAGATACTATTGAATAGAATTTGAGTTATGTTCAAATCAAGTTTTTGAAAACATCGCGGTTTGCAGCTTTTGGAACCAAAGTGGAAAATGCTTTAAAATTGATATTTTTAAATCTTTAAAGATATGAAATAAATTTTAGTAATATGTTAAATATTTTAAAAGGTATTTGAGTTATAAAAATGGACATATATGAAATGAAATTTGTGTTTTGAACAATGAAGTTTTAAAAACACTATTCGCAGCACTTTTTGCAGTAGTTTTTGGTAACTTTTAAAATTAAGATTTAAACTTGGGATTTTCTTCTCAAATCTTTTGCAGATGTTTTTCAAATAATAAATCAATAATTTTAAAGAGTTTAGATTTGATCAAATAACTTGACCGCCTTATGGGTGACAGAGAGATAGTCTCTATACCCAAGTTTGGACAACCAGTGTTTGGGTTTCGCTCTAGCTATCCCAACTGGCCCGACGGATGGGATAGTAAATTTGATTTATTTGGACCACATCTTCCTAAGATAAAATGAGATTTGGAGCGTTCCAAAAGTTAAACAAGATTTAAAATAGGATTTTGGTTGCTAAAGAAAACATTCTAGTTAAACTCCATATTAAATTTCGAGGAGGGAACTTATACTATCTGTATGAACTTAAATGTGATTTCACCGTTATTCAACGAATAGTACAGGTTGAATATGAAAAATAGTATTGGGTATAATCAGTTTAAAATTTATGGATCCCTTTTATTCAATACTATCTGGTTTGGGTTTATAGTAAACGATGTCTTAAATAACATTGTTTTTGACCCATTAAAGATATGTTTTGGAAATGTGAAATCTTCATTTAGGTTTGAATTATACTTTTCCTACGAAATTAATGATGAAATGTTTTGGTATTTCCAAAGTGAAAAAGGGTTTTTAATTAACCAAAGGATTTGATAAAAGTGGTTTAATTAGCTCGTATATACTGAAACAGAATATGATTTAAAGATGTATATCTCTAAGGAGATATTTTACTTGGATAAAAGATATTGACTAATGAAATAATAATCACCCACATACTTGACATCTTTTATTAATAATTAGTTTAGAGAAATCGGGACCGAATTGGGGTGATTCCTACCTAAAAACCACTTCGAACCAATATGCATTCGAAAGTGAAGACATGTTGAAGACAATGATTTTGAAGACGGAGATCTTCATAATGTAGGGCTACTTGCCACTAACCTCGTGATTCCCATATTATATACATATGGTGGCAGTAGTACCTTTCTTCTGAAATCCTTAATGCATGGACTGCTCGCTACTAATCCTAGGGGTGATTCCTAAATAGGATGTAGTAGTAGAAGTGCCTTCAGTTTGTCATGTTCCTGGAAAACTTGTGTGGATGAATATCCGACATTACATTTCTAAGACAATGTATATTGATCTCTACAAACATACATCTGTTGGTGGTGTATGAGGTAACCCCTCCTATACTTAACACCCTTCTCTGAGATGTACGAGCTCAAAGGTTGTACATTTGTGGAAATCAAAAGTGTGTTGTTGGAAATGGCAATGTGGCATTCAAAGTGGGATTTGTCATGTGAAAGATAAAACATTACCTTAAGTCTCACATATCGGTATGGCAAAAACAGGCTAGATGTGGCAGGGCTAAGTGGGTCTCTCCCATTAGGACGTGGTCATCACCTTTCTAGATTACCCTCTATGTATCGGGTTTGTTGTGGATGCTATGAGATGTCTCGGATAGGTCGGGAACGACCAAGGTGATGGGATATTCGGTACTATCTATAGTAGAGGTAGGCCAATTCTGTATTGGTAGAGGTTGGTGCCTCATGTGCATCCCTCTAGAGATATACTATCGGAAGGCAGTCTCTTACTTTGTTATTGTATGGAATCCATTCTCTAATACGAGCTTTTACGGTTTTAGTTGTAAACCTATTATTCTGGAGTTTAATAAATGTAACAATTTCGGCTATGATTAATACATTTATTTGAAAAGTGTTTTCAAACTAATGTCATTAGAAATAATTGTTGTGACTTTTCTATTGATTAGAAAAACACAAATTTCAATAAATTCTGCAAGCGCACAGGCGTGTAGTATGCAGGTCGAACACAGGGAATTGCGTTTTAAAACAATTGAAATTCATTTTTAAATCTTAGGCGTGTTAAACAAATTCGATGATGGTTTTGAACGGATAATAAAAACAATAATAAAAGCAATCACCCTGAAATTCCAAATTTCACTGAAACTAATCAACGAAATTTACTGTAGAATTCAGAGTAGAAATAAAAAGTACGGAAGGGAAATAAACAGAATAAACAACTGGAAATCAAACGAACTGTATTTAAATTACTGAAAAGAGTACTAAAACAAAAATAAACAGACTGCTAAAACTAATTAACAAATCTGTCCATGCTCTGAAATAAATAACATTGCTGAAAAAATAAACTAGAAGAAAGAAGTGCTGGGTAAGAGATGATCCTTTGGTTGCTGTATGATGCTGTATATATAGCCTTTTCCAGCCCAGAAAATCAATTGCTACTTTTTAGGAGGAACTAGTCTTTTGCTTGAATTGGTGAAAGATAACATATATACGTCCACATCATTGCTTGAATTGGTCCATATTGCTTTGAATTGATATTTGCTACTTTGAGAATATGCAGCCAATATTTACTAAGTCAAAGTATGTGCATGTTTTGCCACGTCATTGATTGAAGAAAATATATGTTGAACATTGGTTGGTCCCCACTTGCTTGAATTTATTAAATTTGTTCCATGCTTTGAGATTGAGCACGTGACTTGAGATATATATGATTTGTTTCCCATGTTGCTTGTACCCATATGCTGAAGTGAAAACGTGAACTGACTCATTACGTTGAAATATACATGTCTTATTGCTTGATTTATTCGGTGCTCAAAATGTTGCACTCTTTTCTACGTGTCATTTGAATCAATGGATGGCACAACCGATTAATTTCAGCATAGCACTTCGGAATCTATAATCTGCAAAACGACAACAAAATACCCGTATAGTACCGCTTTATTAAAATAAAAATATATGAAACAAACGGTTTAATATGCAGAAAAATACGTTCATCAAATACCCCCACACTAGAACTTTATTCGTCCTCGAATAAGCAAGAAAATAAAAACTAACGAAATCCTTTTTCGTAGGAAACACGATTGCATTGAGCATATGCAACAAGCCGTTAAACCTCTAGGTGTCCCTAGTAGGACGAGTGGTGTCTCGTGAGGGTTTTCAGCCGATACTACCCACAAAATCCAAATGCAGTATGTGAGGATCCTAATGTACTACATGAATGCAAAATTTTAAACAAATGGAGACTTGATTTATTTCAGAATAATTGCAACAAAATAATGTAGATCAGTTTTAGTCAACTTCTTAGAAATTTTTTTTTTTTTGGTTCCTCACTAATCACAAATTTCAATATAACTCAAGTTTTCATACATTAGATTCTAGTTTGGCCAGTTGTTTCGGTCGATAACATGGTGCAGCCATGAAATAAATTCTTTATTGTTAATCACAGTTTTTTTCAAATGGTATTTTTCATTTCCATTTGTATAACAAGCCAAATCAATAAAGTCAAGAAGTGTTTGGGGTTCAATAGCTTAGTCTCTCTTTATTAATTTTTTTTATATATACACCTAACTTTTGGACCAAGGTATACCACCCATGCACTGCCTCGCGGGCTTACGTGAGAGTTGGGACAGAGCTTGGCGGATTGTGCAAACCGACGCTGACTATGTCAGAAAAGGTCGGTAATCCTTAGGTGATTATTTATTTAATTTCTTTATACACCTAACTCAGAATGCTGAGGCCAGATATACCATCCATGCACTGCCTTGCGGGCTTACGTGAGAAGAGTACAGAGCGTGGCGAGCGTACACACTTTCATAAGTGTGTACACCTATTGACTCTAGGTGTTTCTTAAATCATTTTTTTTTATAAAATGAATTAAAGATAGTTATGCAAATCAACTTAACACCACTTAACTTCAATGATTTGAAATGTCAACGCATGTACTTTAAATCTACCATTTTTTTAAACAAAGACTACAATTTAGAAAGGATTTCATAACCATCACCTACGAATCTCCCTATATACTAACCTCACTATTATCGCTTGTAATTCAACTTTTCATTATATTTTACATTTGAAATTAGCGATTCACAAAAATTTTCATTAATTGACTTCAACTGTTTACTTACTTTGTTGTGACTATTTAAAAACAAGTCAAAGTCCTAATAATGGAAAATGAGGCAAAGACAAAATGAAATTTGAGAAAAAAGAAAAAAAATATGATGAGATGAAGCTAATTTTTTTTTTAAATGATGATGAGATGAACTTATGAAAAATGAATAAACAGTATAAGACATGTATCCCCCCCACACTGGATGAGACAGTGTCCCAACTGTCAAATGGAATGCAAATGCAAAACTAAAAAAATACAACCTGATATGTACAAGAAAGTGAGTGACTCATGCCGAATAGCTAGGTTCGTGGAGATCCACGAATTCATCTTCCTCATGTTGTTCAAACTCAAGAAATGGCTTCAAGCGTTGTCCATTGACCTTTGAAATGGAACCGTCCCTAGGATTTTCAATTTCAACTGCACCATAAGGGTATACGGTTTTCACAATATATGGACCTGTCCATCGAGATCTCAACTTGCCCGGAAATAAATGAAGTCTGGAATTATATAAGAGAACTTTTTGCCCTACTTCGAATGTCTTACGAAGTATGAATTTATCATGATAAAATTTAGTTTTCTCTTTATAAATCTTTGCATTTTCATATGCTTCATTTCTTAGTTCTTCTAATTCTGACAGTTGTAATTTACGATGTGATCCAGCTTTATCTATGTCAAAATTAAGGTATTTGATTGCCCAAAGTGCACGGTGCTCGAGCTCAGCGGGTAAATGACATGCTTTTCCAAAAATTAATCGGTAGGGTGACATTCCTAGATTGGTTTTAAAAGCTGTGCGAAATGCCCAAAGAGCATCTATCAATTTAGATGACCAATCTTTTCTATTTGAGTTCACTGTGTTTTCAAGAATTTGTTTGATCTGTCTGTTGGAAATCTCGACTTGACCGCTAGTCTGTGGATGATATGGAGTAGATAGTTTATGCGTGATAGAGTATTTCTTAAGAAGAGATTCAAAAGCACGATTACAGAAATGAGAACCGTTATCACTTATGATAGCTCGAGGTGTACCAAAACGAGAAAATATGTTTTCTTTCAGGAATTTGACAACAACTTTATTGTCATTCGTTCTGGTGGGAATGGCTTCAACCCATTTAGACACGTAATCCACTGCAAGGAGGATGTACAGATTTCCAAAAGAATTCGGAAAAGGTCCCATGAAATTGATGCCCCAAACATCAAAAATTTCGATAACAAGGATTGGGTTTAGGGGCATCATGTTACGTTTGGAAATACGGCCTGTTTGTTGACATCGAGCGCATTTGGAGCAAAATTCGTGAGCGTCACGAAAAAGAGAGGGCCAATAAAAACCGCACTGTAATACCTTGGCAGCGGTTTTCTTTGCTCCAAAGTGTCCTCCACATGCGTGATTATGTGAAAAAGAGAGAATACTGTGGAATTCATGTTCGGGGACACACCTACGAATGATCTGATCAGGACAATATTTAAAGAGATAAGGATCGTCCCAGTAAAAGTTTCGAACATTGGAGAGAAATTTTTGTTTATCTTGTTTTGACCAATGGGAAGGTGTTTCATTTGTGACAAGATAATTTACAATGTCGGCGTACCATGGTGCACTAGAAATAGAAAGAATTTGTTCATCGGGAAAATGATCGTTGATTTGAGTGTCATCGACGTTTTCGTGCACAATACGGGAGAGATGGTCGGCTACGACATTTTCAGAACCCTTTTTGTCTCGTATTTCTAAGTCAAACTCTTGAAGAAGTAGGATCCAACGGATTAAGCGGGCTTTGGCATCCTTCTTCGTGAGTAAATACCGTAATGCGGCATGATCGGTGTAAACTATAACTTTAGAACCTACGAGATATGATCTAAACTTATCGAGGGCGAAGACAACTGCTAAAAACTCTTTTTCTGTGGTTGAGTAATTTAATTGAGCATCGTTTAGAGTTTTGCTAGCATAGTAGATGACTCGAGGAAGTTTATCGACTCGTTGACCCAAGATGGCTCCAACGGCATAATCAGAAGCGTCACACATTAATTCAAAAGGCAGAGTCCAATCTGGAGGTTGGATGATGGGTGCAGTGGTCAAGATCGATTTAAGGGTTTCAAAAGACGTTTTACATTCATCGGAAAAGTCAAATTTAACGTCTTTTGCTAGAAGATTTGAGAGAGGTTTTGAAATTTTTGAAAAATCTTTAATGAACCTTCTATAAAATCCCGCATGACCAAGAAATGAGCGAATGTCCTTGACGGACTTTGGAGGAGGAAGGTTAGCAATAAGATCAACTTTAGATTTATCAACTTCTAGGCCATTTTTAGAGACAACATGGCCTAAGACAATTCCTCGCTTAACCATAAAATGACATTTTTCCCAATTAAGCACAAGAGATTTCTCCTTACATCGCTTTAAGACACGTTCTAAACGAAGGAGGCATTGATCAAAAGATGACCCATAGATTGAAAAATCGTCCATGAATATTTCTAAGAAGTCCTCCACCATATCAGAAAATATACTCATCATACATCTCTGAAAGGTGGCGGGGGCATTACAAAGACCGAAGGGCATGCGACGATAAGCGAAAGTTCCGAAGGGACATGTGAACGTCGTTTTGTGTTGATCTTCTAACGCAATAGGAATTTGATTATAGCCGGAGTAACCATCAAGAAAACAGTAATATTTATGACCGGCTAAACGTTCAAGCATTTGATCAATGAAAGGGAGGGGAAAATGATCTTTTCTTGTTGCTGTATTGAGTTTTCGATAGTCGATGCAGACACGCCATTTTGTTTTGACTTTTGTGGGAACAAGTTCGTTATTTTCATTTGTGATTACAGTGATTCCAGATTTCTTTGGTACAACTTGTACCGGACTTACCCAAGTACTGTCAGAGATAGGGTAGATAATGTCATTGTCTAAACATTTGATAATCTCTTCCTTTACCACTTCTCTCATATTGGGATTTAGTCTCCTTTGAGCTTCGCGGGTGGGTTTAGCCTCATCGATTAAATGTATTCGATGTTCGATGATTGATGGACTAATTCCTTTAATGTCGGCGATTACCCATCCTAATGCCTCTTTATTTTCCCTTAAAATTTTCAAAAGTTGTTCTTCTTGGTCCTTTAGGAGATCGGAGGCCAAGATTACAGGGAAATTTTCCGAAGAATCTAAGTATGCGTACTTAAGCTCGATTGGAAGAGGTTTGAGTTCTAATTTAGGGCGTTCTTCGGTTGAGGCTTCGATGGAAGTCAATTGATTGAATTCTAGTGAATCATAAGAAGAGTGGAGCAAATCATTTAATTCAGAAATGTATTCATCCTCATTGAAATTGGAATTAAAATGATCTAGGCACATATTAAGAGATTTTGTGGTATCGCTAAAATCATTTTCTACAATTGTTTGAATCATGTCAACTTCTTCTATTTCAAGATCCCTTGGTTGTTTGTTAAGATTGAAAATATTTAGTTCGATGGTTAGGTGTCCAAAGGAAAGTCGAAGTTGACCATTCCTACAATTTATGATAGCATTTGATGTTGCTAAGAATGGACGACCTAATATCAAGGGAATTTGACTGTTAGGATTTGAGACGGGTGCGGTCTCTAGGACTATGAAATCGACGGGGAAATAGAATTGCTCAATTTGTATCAAAACATCTTCAACTGTGCCTAATGGTTTTTTGACAGATCGATCAGCTAGTTGAATTGTGATGTTTGTAGGCTTTAATTCCCCTAGTCCAAGTTGACTGTACACAGTATAAGGCAAAAGATTCACACTCGCTCCAAGATCAAGTAGGGCATGACTAATGTGAGTGTTACCAATTTTACAACCGATTGTAGGACAACCGGGGTCCTTATACTTGATTGGGGAGGGATTCGAAAGAACAGAGCTAGTATTTGCAGTTAGAAATGCGGTCTTTGGAACGTTCGTGGCACGTTTTTGAGTACATAGCTCTTTAAGACACTTGGCATATTGAGGAATTTGCTCAATGGTATCAAGAAGTGGAATATTGATTCGAACTTGTTTGAAGATTTCAAGAATTTGGTCAAAATTAGCGGGCTTCTTCTTTTTGTTGAGTCTATGAGGAAATGGAGCTATGGGTTTATAGACTCGTTCGGTAGTTTTTTCATTTGAAGAAGAAGGTGTTATACTAGAGGGTGAAGATAAAGAAACTGGAATGTTGGGGTTGCCAACATCAGAAGGTGAAGAGTGGTTGGGATTGCCAACCTTGGATGAAGAATGAGAGTTGATAGGATCGACAACAGTGGGTGTCGACTGAGTCTCAGAATTTTGAACATGGGTAGACTTAGGGAGGATGTCAGGGTTGCCGACGTGGTTGTCTACCTTCTTTCCAGACCTTAATGTGGTGACAGCATTAACTGGATTTATATTTTCGTCCTCACAAGAATTTGCTCCTCGAGTGTTATACTTTGGATTCACTTCGGGTTGACTAGGCAATTTACCTTTCTCATTGATTTTCATAAAGTCCTTCATCATAATCAACAATTGTTCATTTTGTTTAGTGATTTGCTCAATTCTCGCATCTTGGTTAGTGATTTGTTTTTCTAATCGAGCAATTTCTTGTGATGGTTGAGAAGGTTGGGCTGATGAATTGAAATTAGGATGCCTGTATGGTTGATTCGAAGGTTTTGTTTGAGGAGTTGGTTGAGAATTTTGAGCATTAGAGGTTGGGGCTCGATAATTCGGATTTGGTATCATCGGATACAAATGTGATGGATTAGCTGCATTGTTAGGATTTGACCACGAAAAATTTGGATGATGCTTCCAGTTAGGGTTGTATGTGGATGAGTAAGGACTGTTTTGAGCTATAGCATTGATTTGGTCTTGTGTGTAGTAATGGGGTAGTCCTTCTCCTTCTTGAGGAGTTTGGGCTTCTATAGGAAGATGTGATGGGTCAATGGCATGTACTCCTCTGTTTGGAGTACGAATTGGAACACGAATTGTTTCCCATTGCATATCCTTTTCCGAATACTCTTCTAAAAATTCCCAAGCTTCCTTGTCTGTTTTTGCCATGAATTCTCCTCCGCACATTGATTCGAGTTGGGATCTTGTTTGATAGTTAAGCCCTTCATAAACGATTTGGCACAAAACGTGTTTAGGGATTGCATGATGTGGGCAACTATATAACAATTGATTGAACCTTTCAAAATATTTTGAAAAAGTTTCTCCTTCATTCTGAGAGAATTGATTGATTTCAGTTTGAATTTTAAGAGTTTTGTGGAAAGGAAAAAACTTTTTCAAAAATATAGTGACGAAATCATCCCAACTTTTAATTGAATTTTTAGGAAGAGAATTAAGCCATCTTTTTGCACTTTCTAGAAGTGCGAATGGAATAAGCCTTAGCTTGATGGATTCATTAGAAAGTTGTTGCATTTTAGTTGTAGAAGCGTATAACTCAAATTCACTAAGAAATTCATATGCATTTTCAGACCCAGTGAATTTTGGTACCCCTTGAATAAAAGAATGTTTTAGCTCAAAATTATTTCCTTCGGCCGGTGGAAATGAAATAACCGAAGGTTGAACAGTCCGAGTTGGATAGCATCGGTCTCTAAGGGATAGTGGTCTATTCTCATGAAATTCATTATTTCCAGCATCAGATTTAGGTGAACTATGATGTGAACTGTGTTGCGAACCGTGATTGCTCATATTTGTTTGATTTGAAATTTCCGTTGATTTGTTTAATGAGATATTCTGGCTTTCTAAACGATTAAAATTATTTCTTGCCCAAACGCGCATAAACAAATCAAGTTGTAATAGCCAAAAGTAAAATTAAACAGCTTTCAGTTGGGCACCAGTAGAGTAGAAAATTACTTACAGAGGGATATGGCAGTCCGTCCAGTGCAACTGAGCAGTGCTAGTGAATGGTTGCGATTTACTGAGTTGGAGCTATTTGACCAACTTTTCTTAGCTTTTAATTTCACTGACTTGGTCTACTCCTTACGCCTTAAAACCAGAACAAAACGTGAATATGTTACGTGTTGTGAATAGCAAAATAAAGCACAGTGTAATGTGCTAAAGGGCACGTAATATGCAGAACACGTAATACTGGAATGATACTGGAATGAGATGAAATGATACTGGAACTAGAGGTTACGTGAATGCAGCAAGTGGTATGAATGCAGAACTAAAATAGAGGAAGATGAATATATGCACATGAATATACGCAAACGTGAAAACATAAACAGAAACTAAACAAAACAAATTAGTGTGAATGTTTTAGAACAAAGACTAACTAAAATGAAACTAAAACAACAAACGTGTATGTGAACAGAACGGGTGAATGAATCTGCAACTAACGTGTAAATAATGCAAACAGAAACTAACTAAAATAATGCAAACACTAAGTGGTTACGTGTAAATAATGCAACTAACGTGCAACAGAATGGGTGAATGTTTTAGAACAAAGAATAAGTGGATACGTGTAAATAATGCAAACAGAAACTAACCAAAATACAACTACGTGAACATGGTGTATGTGAACAGAAAACAACTAAATGAGATGCAACTGACATGCAAAATGTAACGTGAAAAGCAAATGAAACAGAAACTAAACCAAACGTGAAACAGAAACCAACTAAATGAAAAAGCAACTGACATGCAAAATATGCAGTGAACGAAGAAAAAAATATGCAGTAAAACGCTACTTTAGTGAAAGGAACTGAAAAACGAAAAAAAAATGATTTTTTTTTTTGAAAAATAATGCAAAAAAAAAAAAAATTAACACGAATAGACTTAAAAAATAGAAAATTCGAAAATTTCAAAATAGCAATTCCCCGACAACGGCGCCAAAAACTTGTTGCGACTTTTCTATTGATTAGAAAAACACAAATTTCAATAAATTCTGCAAGCGCACAGGCGTGTAGTATGCAGGTCGAACACAGGGAATTGCGTTTTAAAACAATTGAAATTCATTTTTAAATCTTAGGCGTGTTAAACAAATTCGATGATGGTTTTGAACGGATAATAAAAACAATAATAAAAGCAATCACCCTGAAATTCCAAATTTCACTGAAACTAATCAACGAAATTTACTGTAGAATTCAGAGTAGAAATAAAAAGTACGGAAGGGAAATAAACAGAATAAACAACTGGAAATCAAACGAACTGTATTTAAATTACTGAAAAGAGTACTAAAACAAAAATAAACAGACTGCTAAAACTAATTAACAAATCTGTCCATGCTCTGAAATAAATAACATTGCTGAAAAAATAAACTAGAAGAAAGAAGTGCTGGGTAAGAGATGATCCTTTGGTTGCTGTATGATGCTGTATATATAGCCTTTTCCAGCCCAGAAAATCAATTGCTACTTTTTAGGAGGAACTAGTCTTTTGCTTGAATTGGTGAAAGATAACATATATACGTCCACATCATTGCTTGAATTGGTCCATATTGCTTTGAATTGATATTTGCTACTTTGAGAATATGCAGCCAATATTTACTAAGTCAAAGTATGTGCATGTTTTGCCACGTCATTGATTGAAGAAAATATATGTTGAACATTGGTTGGTCCCCACTTGCTTGAATTTATTAAATTTGTTCCATGCTTTGAGATTGAGCACGTGACTTGAGATATATATGATTTGTTTCCCATGTTGCTTGTACCCATATGCTGAAGTGAAAACGTGAACTGACTCATTACGTTGAAATATACATGTCTTATTGCTTGATTTATTCGGTGCTCAAAATGTTGCACTCTTTTCTACGTGTCATTTGAATCAATGGATGGCACAACCGATTAATTTCAGCATAGCACTTCGGAATCTATAATCTGCAAAACGACAACAAAATACCCGTATAGTACCGCTTTATTAAAATAAAAATATATGAAACAAACGGTTTAATATGCAGAAAAATACGTTCATCAATAATATCAAATGATTTGATAAAAAAGTTTTGTTTATCATAAGGTAAAAGCCTATCCATGTTTATGTGCGGCATGGTCTTATGAGATACTCTTCCTTTCAAAGGTTTTGTTTGGCATCAAAGTTGATCTATAACACTGTCATATATATTTATGATTTTCGTTTATCACGCTGGTTTGCCACTGATCTGGGTATTTTTAATAGTCGAGTCAGATCCGAGTAGTTTCAGGATTAATAATGACTCTTGAAATTTCCAGAGGGAGCTGGAGATCTTCATCAATATATGGTCTTAGTTTATTTTCCCACCGTGTTTGTCGTTTTTCTGCATTTGTAAGGACAAGTATTTATAACCGTCCAGGCTGAGCTTAGGATAGACTCTGATGTATGTATTTAAAATTTCCGCTGTAAAGATTATATATTGAAATAATATATGTTATTCCATTCGTGTAAGATTCTGTTCTATCTTTATTTTTGTTACCCTTGATCAATCTTCTTTCAGCACTTGGATTTCGTCACGTGAATATCGTGGATGTATTAGTGCTGATTTCTAAGAGTCAAAAAGGAAGGTCGTCACACAAATAGTCCATTCTAAATCATTATTTAGAATTTTCCATTTCAACACATGTTTGCGCCAAAATTGGTCACAAACCCCAAATGTCATGAAAGCACCAGTGTGTGAATATAAATCAACAATATTCACACACAAATATCAGATCTAAGCAAGCAACAAACAGCGATCCAGAAATAATGAACAGTGACACACAATTTATAGTGGTTCGGCTATCTACGGCCTACGTCCACTTCAAGGTTTTTATGATTTTATTTCTCCATGCTTGAAGATTACAATTTCTTATCGCGTAGTATAACAGATTTTATGACTATAATCTGAATCTAAGGCGGCAGTGGTGATCTGGAGTAAATCTGGCAGAGTCTGGGCGCCCTTTAGATCACAAAATTGTCCGACCCCGTTTCTGAATGATCAGGGGCTCTATTTATAGGTGTAGGAGGCTGATATTTCGCCTAGATTGAAGGGAGACCAGTTCTGGCACGTGAGGGGGCCCATACGCCCGCTTTCAGGAAATCCGGGCCCACTTTGGGATCGATTCGAAGTCCATTCGAATCGATCAAGAAATTGTCCAATCGAGCTGAAATTTGGTGTGGACATTCTTCAACATGCATGTAAGCTTCTGTAAAAATTTCATACCATTTGGACTTGTAGATCCCAAGATATGATCGATACAAGTTGTAGTATTTCGGCAGGCACGCAGGTTCGAATCGATTGATTCGAATCGATTTGCTCGAATCGATCAAAGCGCATGCCTGTGTGATGACGTGTTGTGAATTCTCAGGGTCGATCCACCTCTGTCGCCGTGTTGAACGAGTCATTCCGAAGATTTCGTCTCATTGATTTTTCCTTCCCCTGATTCGAACATAATATCAGTTCGTATCCTTCTGTTCGTATCGCTCTGACCATTTCCTTCGTATCGACTGGTTCGAATACGATCGATACGAACATTGTCCCTGAATCCTTCGAATCCATGAAGTCGACTCCCCACATATCCTTCTCGAACGCCCTATTCATATTGATCGGTACGAATCCAGAATCCCAAAAAATGCTACTTCCTTTTTGTATCGATCCAATGCTGATCGATATGAAGAACTTCTGCGCATCCGTTCCATCATTCTACAACGATGCAAAGCGTACCGATTCGAAGCAAATTCCTACATTTCCTCTTGATCGATACGAATTGATCGAGTCGAACAAACCATCAAACATCCTTCCACCCAACCTAAATCCATTGTCACTGAGTCATTCAGCTTGCCTTCCTACCCAATCGATACGAAGTCATTGAGTCGAACCTGTGTCGATCGATACGAACGGTATCGATTCGAAGTCCTTACTTCTTGATCGATACGAAATGTATCGATTCGAACCTCCATATGATGATCGATGCGAAATGCATCGATACGAACCGTGCCCTGTGCACTTCAATCCATCCATATCTCGAGCATACGAACTCCAATTGGTCTGAAAATTGAAACATAGTTTCTCCTAGCCTTTATCATCATTCCCAATCGATTCCGTCTTGATCGGAGCTCGGCCAAATTTTGACGACATTGATTGCATCCTTGTTTCCAATCGATCTCCAATCCTGATATCCATTGTTCCCTGCCAATTTGTTGATATTCCAACTTTGACCAAAAGGTGGGATAACATTTGCCCCCCAAAACATGCCTTATGATAATAAGGCGTGTTTTGAACAGTTCTAAATCCAATATCCGAAGTTCATAGCCATATCATCAGAGTACATCATCCTTGACTTCTTGGAGTCGATGCCCAATTCCAAATCCAATAACCAAGGCCTTAGCCAATTCCATATCCATTCAAACTCGATAACCGAGTCCTAATCCATCTTCGTCAATAGCCAATAACCGAATCCAGGACCTCTCCGGGCCGATATCCAAATCCATAACCTCTCTGGGCTCTTGCCAAGCGCAATCCACACCTGACGACCGTGGTCCAGTGTCCCTGGACGTTGAGCTAACCTCTCCGGGTTCTTTCCAAGCGCAATCCACACTCGACGACCGTGGTCCAGTGTCCCTGGACGTTGAGCTAACCTCTCCGGGTTCTTGCCAAGCGCAATCCACACTCGACGACCGTGGTCCAGTGTCCCTGGACGTTGAGCTAACCTCTCTGGGTTCTTGCCAAGCGCAATCCACACTCGACGACCGTGGTCCAGTGTCCCTGGACGTAAGTAATGCCGTGGCTTAAGTCCTAAGCCGAATCCTGGTCGCTCCGGACCCTTGTTGAGCATAGTCCATACTCAATGACCTGAAACAATAATCGATAATAGGGGGCCTAAGTCCTAGGCCGAATTCTGGTCACTCCGGACCCTTGCCGAGCATAGTCCATACTCGACGACCTGAATGAGTCAATTTACCACGTTCGGACAAAAAGACTCACCCCTTGCCAGGCATAATCCATACCCGACGACCGTTTATCAAAAACCAAAAAGAATCCAATCAAAATCCAATCCAAAATCCAAATAAAATCCGAAAATCAGAAATCCAAACCAAAATCCAAAACAGAAAACCATCCAAATGAAAATCCAAACCAGAAAGAAAACAAAACCAGGAGTTCAAACCAAACTCCAAAACCAAACCAGAAAACCATGTGTCCAATCCAAAAAAAAAAGACAGATTTCGCAAACCATGGCTTTGCGGTTCATCATCATTCAGAGCATGCCTAGGGGCTATCTCCGTCCCCATACATGTGTGAATGACTTGGTTGCTCGCCAATGGTTTGTTACTTATTTCATATTATCCTGGTCAATGGATAACCAATCGACCATCATTCCTGGGCCTCATGCCATCATGGCTTGAGGTGGGCGGTGGTTGCTCCTGCTCCACCGCTGCATTCCGAGCCCCACCATACTGCCTCAATTGTCCATTCCTCACATGCTCCTTAATTATGTCCTTTAGGTGCCTGCAGCTGTTGGTATCATGCCCGTCCAAATCGTGGAAGAGACAATGCTTTCCTGATGCCCTTTCTCGTTCAGAAGGTTCTCTCCTAGCTGGCCTTCGGTAAGGAAGGCGATTCCGGGTTTCCATGTATATCCGCTCCAGCGTCTCATTTAATCCCGTGTATGTGGAAAACTTTGGATCCTTCCATCGCATCTTGGCTTTTCCTGAATCGTCGTCCAGCTTCCTTTTTCCTTTGTCTTTATCCGGGTTTCCGTTGGATGGTCCTCCACCCTCAATCGCATTCACCTCCTTTAACTTTAAATCAGTACATGCATCTTCTTGCCAAAGGAACCTTTCAGCTTCATGGAAGAATTCCCCGAGATCCAGGGGTGGGTCTCGTACTAAAGATACCTTAAAATCTGAATCCTCTCTGACTCCCGACACTGCCGCCATCAAAACCATCGATGGATCCGGCCGATCCACCGAAGCAACCGCCACATTAAATCGCACTAGTACAAAACAGATCAGTTGCTTCACCTCATTTGTGTCGGTTGTCCATAAAACCGACACAAATAGTGTAATTTGTGTCGGTTGTTCATTAACAACCGAAACTATTGACTTATGGGGTAAGAAGAAAATGTTAAAAATGTAATTTGCATCGGTTGTTCTTAAGAAACCGACACAGTTGAAGGGAAGCAATAGATCTACTCGTGTCGGTTGTTTGAACAACCGACACAATTAAATACAATAGCATCGGTTGTCCAAAAACCGACACAATAGGCACGCAACTTTTTCCCCCAAATCAATTTCAGCCGCCCCATCTTTTACCGCGAACCATAAATTTTAGAGAAAAATTTGGCCATCACGTACCCGACCCGTCTCCTTCTTTTCTTCTTCGTCTCCTTAACCATAAATTTTATTCCATCTCCTTATGCTTCTCTCTCTTTTGAACTAAAGTCGAGTGACTGAAGAGTTTGCGCACCATCTACTCTCCTTCTCAGAAGAACTCGAACCCATAAAACACAAGCATCAAAAACGTCCTATCCGGCACCAATGAAAGGATTCCCATACCTGCCTCCATCGCAGAAAGATCTAATGAACGGCCTCATTTCATCCATTGAAGCTTCCGTAGGTCCCACCCTTCTTCCATCCCAAGTAGCAGCCGATGTCCTTCAGTTCCAGAACGACCTAGGCACTTCTCAAGGCTCTCTTGATATCAGATCCGGTTCTCCCACTTCCACTGTAATTTCCTTTCTTCAGTCTGTTTTTACTAAGCTTTTAACATTCCAAATTGATGTTTGGAGATTTGGAAGACAATTTTTTAAATAAAGACATCACTATTAAATACCGATCAGCAGAGATTTTCTTCTATATATCATCTGTTGATAATACTTCTAAGCATGCTAAGTTAGTGTCAATATTTTTATTGCTTGGTACTGCTCTAGTTTTGTTTTGGGAAGCAGTCTGTTCTTTTTGTAGATTGCACTGTTGAGTGTTTATGCGTGCGTGAGATCTACATCTACTTGTGCGTTGATTCTTCAGTTGAGTTTTGTTGTGAAATGTCTTGTCCAGCCATGGTCTCGAGTATGTTTATAGGAGTTTGTGTCACTGTTTGAATACCTAAACTATAGTTTGTTGGTTGTATATCATTTACGTTCAATTTTAGTTTGTTTGAATACCTAACTTGCTTAAATTTCAAAACAAACAATCTGCCATCCAATTAAGTTAGTAAAAGAGGATTATCTTTCTTTCAGTTAAGCTGTCTTGACAATATAAACAAGTTCATACCAAATCCATTATTTTATTTACATAACAAAGCAAACTATTACAAATGATCAATAAAGAATAATATTTCCAATGACAAAACAAAGCAAAAGTCGAAACAATTTAGCCTTGAGCTCAGGTATATATATGACTGCTAAGTAACAGACAACTATCAGATACAAATAGGTTCAAAACCTCAATTTACGGCATTCTTACATACATCCTAATCAAACTGGTATAAAAATCTCAATATTTGGCACTCTCACATACAAATTAGGTTCTCGTTACAACCGATTAATGCAGTATAAATATGTCTATGTTGCTGATAGATACATCTCGTTTCAAAGTCGCATTTAAAGAACAAGTGAGTAGTGGTTTCTGGGGCTATTTTACAAAAAAATGGATTATGGTTGAAATTATTTGTTATTTTGGTATTTAAATGTAATAGTGTTAAGGTTACCATGTAGAACAATTCACATATGAACTTTTACTTTGTAAAGTGCTTCGATTTTCTAAATTGGTTTAAAAATAGCTCAAAATAAACATGCCTGAAAAGGTTAAAATTTGTACATATATCTTGAAGTGTAGCTTTCCTTTTTACCCCAACATCAGACAAGTTGATCATGTAGGTCTGTCATAGTACTATGTTCCATAATGTTAATTAGCTTTTGAAATTGAGTGAAGACATTCCCTCGTGGTTTTGCCTAAAAGAGATGTTCCAGTCAAAAGCATCATTTGGTGCAGATGTCCATTATAAGGTTGTTTTTGTTGTTAGAAGCTAGGAAAAGTTCGAGAAAATCATATTTAAGGAAAAGCAGGGTAACGCATGGGTAGTTCCAAAAAGAAGTTGAATTTGCAGAGCATGTGTTGAGTTCAAGGCCCATTATAAATAACTGAAATAGGTTAGATATATTTTTCTAAAAAAAGAAGAATATGTGATTGTTTGGTTTTGTAAATATTTTTAGAGCTATTGTAGTAATAGTCACAGATTATTATTTTTCCATGAGGTATCGATCGACAGCGGCAGGAAGCTACACTGTTAAAGGATTTTCCATGAGGTAGAAGTCTCGGTTGATGGTAATAATTTTATGGTGGATTTTAATTTTAAAATGTTCATGAATTAAAATTAATTCACTTAACCTTAAAGTGATAAGTCCAACAGCACATTTGATCTAAAAGGTGATAGTCCAATAACACCACAACTTGTCCTCCAACCGATAATCGTTCCCATGCACGCACTTGCATTGGCTTATTTTGTGGATATATGGTATGATCAATGGTGGATTTAAGCTTTCAGATAGTTTTCATATATACCTAGTATAACAATATTATCCTAATTCAGGTTAAAGAACTTTTGGACGATGAGCCGGGAAACTCGGAATATGTTGACCTAGAAAAGG
Organism: Allium fistulosum; assembly: GCA_030737815.1. Lineage (NCBI taxonomy): Eukaryota > Viridiplantae > Streptophyta > Magnoliopsida > Asparagales > Amaryllidaceae > Allium > Allium fistulosum. The sequence goes on along the minus strand of CM060904.1, from coordinate 1,306,538,502 downwards.
AGCTTGAAGAGGTGATAGTTTTTCCTATTTTTATTTAATTGGATTATTCATATTTTTTTCCAAATTTTATTCAGTTCTTTGAAAATTTGTATTACTACGTCGGTGAGTATAGGATTACGGGATTAAGTTAAGTACAAACTGTGATCGTGCCTATAGAACTATCTGACTGTCTAATTCTCCCCATTTTGTACTTGCTTTGTTTTTAAGTTCATTTTATCAAGTGTTGAAGTCTGTCTTGCGACTTCATGTTGCTTTTAACAGTGACCATATCTCTACGTAGCCGTTGAGATGTGAGGAATGTACATTACATATCAGGTAAGGTGAAAAGAAAAAACATTGGGGATGTCTGATACAAACAATAATGAAGTATGTGCTCCTTGGCTTTATAGAGATTCCCATCACCCTTTATCTTTGATTCTTTTGCAGGTCTAATATGTATCCTTACCTGCTTGGAAATTCATGATGTGTTGTGTCCATGCTGAATCTCTAAGTTTGAAACTCATATTTCAACGCAATGAACTAATGATAAGAAGATGTAATTATATATGTAACTGATTAGGCGATTTATACAAAATGCAGGCCATTGCACTTACTGAAGAACTGTTAGCTGCTGCAAAACACAATGATCAAGTTGGCATGGTGGCGCAGTCACATACAAAACACAATAAAATGGAGCAGCCTGACATTGTAAGCTTTTCTTATTGAAATATGGCTTGTGGTGTCTTTTGTGTGTTAACCTGTTAATTGGTAATCTAGCAAAACTGTGTACGGGATTGGACTGAAATATTAAAGGAAGCGGTACTATAGGAGACCATGCGGCAAAATTACTGTTAATAAATGTGCTATTTTGTGTTGGGCTTAAACAGATATGGTAGTCTCTATATTGAATTAAAATATGAAAAAGTGTACCATCTTTAGCAGTTCCTTTTGTACCCATATAATGGCCTAAATCTAAATTCTCTTGCAGCGTGTTACTTTTGTGGAAGATTTTATACTTAATATATGTTTTTGTGGAATTTCATAATGCCCCCATATAAGAATGTGTTATTGCAAACTAGGTTTGTCCATACATGCCCAACTTGATTTTGACCATCTTGCATGATAAAATATCGAACAATTTGGACGTTTTGATTCAAGATTTAACAATATCAGTTTCTCAGGGTACAAGCAGGCATGGTGCATTTCCTTTAAGATATGATAAAATCATCAGTCTCCTTTAAGATATCATCAAAATGATCTTAACTTTCTTAGCCTGAATAATTAATATGCATGAAAAATAAATGTCATAAAGAATAAACTGTGGTTAAAGCTAGCAAAACTTATATTATATATGTTTGATCTCATAAGAAAGGTTGCTGCAAGTAATACAAACGCATAGTAACTTCTTGTATTTAGAAATAGAAAAAGGTATACAGGTTTGTAACTTGCACAGCTATTTATTTCAGATGGTTTTCCACGTTTTCATGAGAACCAATTATTTCATGTGCATACATTATAGAAATTATAGAAAAAAAGACTAGCTCACTTCCCCTGTTATTTTATTTACATGTCCTCATTTTTTTGTCTTTTGGTAATGGTTCTTAATTTGCACTTCCCCTGTTGTACTTGTGCACCTGACCTGATGCTTTATTTCATTGTTTGTATTACTTTTGTTCCTATATGCAAACAATTTCGTCCCTGCTACTGTTGAAATAAATGGATGACTGCTATATAATTTTGTATTTCCATCCATGTTTTCTTGCCTTTGTGTCTTGTTCATATATAGTATCACTTGGTGTTCTAAATCAGATTCTTGGATACTAAGTAAAAACATTTTATGAACTTTGTGAATCTTCTTGCTTATGTATAACTACATATATATGAGGTATACTTTCTTAAATTTTGATTTTTTTAAAATCAGTTTAATCATGAATAATTAGTGAAGTATTTTGTAAATCAAATAAACTCAATTGTTTTGATGAAAACACTTTTAAATAATTGTCCATAGATTTATGAAGTTAAAGCTTTGGTAGATACAATCCCGCAGCAAAAGGGTTAATGTTATTAGGATGAAATTGATAATTGGGTTGAAACTACTCTATTTGTAATTATTCTTAGACTAATTCTAGAATAACAGTGTGTAACTAATGGATTGCTTGGGTATTTCACATTAATATAGGCATTTTAGACAAAAGAATTATCCCATGACGCATACACAACATTGCATTTTTGATTAAAACTATGATATTTTAATGTATAATGCACACTTTTTTAAACACATACGTTCCCGCTTAATTTAAAAGAAAGGCAGTGAAAGATGACTCGGCTATAGCTGATGGTTTTTATACTTCTATTCATACTCATTCTACTTAACCAATGATTTTTTATTTAAACGGTATTGAACTTCCATAGTTTTGGGTATGTAGAAAATATACCCGCATTATTTTTATAATCTGATGTTAAGTTGTTTTCCATCTTTGGGTGTGTGCAATCAATGGGCTCGGCTCAAGAAAACGTTTAGATAGAATGAATTTGGTACTTCGGTTGCATAGCCTGATTTGTTGCAGTGGCTAGAAATAAAGCAAGGCTGATAAATAGTAATTTCTTTGTGTTTGAGTTGTAAGTAAGTGTGAGCAGCCCAATTAATTAAAACAACCATGTAATGTTAGTGTTTGATTATAATAGTTGACGTGATTACATTTATTTATTTAATAAAGATCATTTGTTCTTGAAAGCTTCCAGTTTTTTGTGAAAGCCCAATTAATTAATACTGCCTGTTTGTTGTCTAATTGCCAAGAAAGGAAATGGATAAAATTTTTAAAAATATAAATACTAGAGCAAAAAAATTGCATGTGTAATGATTTTAAATATGTCAAATCGAGTGATTACTTCATATCCTTCATAAAAAATTTATGTCATGATTTGCATGTGTCATAAAAAATGCATACACTTGGTCTCACAAATTAGTATTCCCTATCGTATCCTTATTCCCTTCATATCCTTTTTGTTTGATTTTTGTTCATACATTTTTTCCTTCATTGTTTTATTTTTCCTTATCTTGAAATTTGGTGCACAAGAAACATTGGATCCATGTTCCCAATTCCTTTCCACTTACAAGTGGTCACTAGGAAAATTTGTATCTTTGTTAAAGTTGGCAATTTTGTTTTGTTCACTATTTAGGTGTAATCTACAGTACACTAGCAGGAGACCATTTGTTACTGCCATAAGTTGCATCAAAAATCCCTTTGGAAATGCTTATTGGAATGTCAACGTATCAAATATTCTAAAATGTAATATTTAGTTGAATTCATTATAATTTTTACTTAATTAGAACCATTGGACAGAAAAGCCAGAGATTAAAAATTAATTACTACACAAAAATATGAATTCAAATAACGAAAATAATAATAAAAGAAAACAAGAGCATATAGATTTGAACCACTTGACAGATTTCTCACAGAATACTCCATTTCTTAACCCAAAATGTACCCGAAATTGTTTAAACTTTTCACCATCAACTACTAGTTGTAGCCTTAATTTCTTCTCAGTTTGCAATAATTGTGTTACCTGTTCAATGTAGTGCAATTATTCGAATCCGAACAAGATATTTGCGGTTGTAGGAGCTACGGCGTACGGGTTTGAAGTTAACAGGTATCGGGTTTCCAGTGGCACTGGTGTATTTTTAGGCACAGTGAATTGTGGAGTGTACCAACCTCTGTATAATGCTAAGGTTTCGTTCAAAGTCGATCTTTTAATTATTATGATGATTTTCTTATATGATCTTTGTATTTAAATAGTATAATTGGTTGTTGTAACTGACAGGGAACTGGAGTGTTTCTTCCTCGATCCAATGTGGCCATGGCAGTGAAGAAGACTACTCACAGGCCTAGTAAGTTTTATTTGGCGGTGAATTATTGTTTTTATCCATGCTGTAGATTTGTTATGTGTAAAGGAAGACTTCAAAGTTCAATCGTAAAACATTTCTTTTCCTTGTAATGAGTAGTTCACTGAAAATAATCTGCTGTAGAGGATATAGATGATAATCACTTTTTTGATTATGGGCTTGTTTGTTAATCTTTACTATATTATTAATATATGTAGCAAATATTTTTTAGTATTCTACTCACTGAATGACATGTCCTATTTGGAGAAAATTTCTCAATCAAAATTGCAAATAAAAATGTCATGCGCACAAGTGGAGAGGTTACACCATTTACCACTTTGTAATTCTTTTTTAAAGTGATTTTCAATGTTTTTTTGGAAAGAACATCATAAATTTACTGAATATGACAGAGTCCATGGTAAATTGAAATAGCATCCCTTCTAAATTGAGGAATGTTTTGATGCTTGCGTTCAAATCGCCTGTGTTTGAATTACATTCCTCTCAGATTCTTGTATATGCAGAGTATTCCTGACTTAATTATTGTCTTTTGTATAACAATTCTCTTAATTGCAGGACTTTGTACGAGACGGTTCTTATAACCAACAAGAGATTGACGAGGTTCGAGAGAATTTAGCTAGTTATATCATGTATAATTGGATGTAGTTGTTTTTTGTTGTGTACGCTGATCTTTTGTAACGTACGTTGGTATTTTTTTATGTATGTTATGTTGTGATAGATTATATTCTATTTTGGTCTGTAAACATGAATTATGTTGATGGATAATATAATTATATTTTTTGTTCAATCAGTTCATAGTAACGTTCGTTTATAAAAAATTAAAATTCAATTTCATACTGTTTTTATAATCTTAAACGGTAATAATATTTTTTTTGCTTCAGATATAACTTGTGTCGGTTGTTACTTCAAAGGGAACCGATACAACTGTATATCAATTGTGTTGGTTGAAAAAACAAAAATAACCGACACAAATATCAATCATTTGTGTCGGTCGTCAATAAAGAACCGACACAAAACAAGCAACAGTTGTGTCGGTTTTTCTAAAAGGACCGACACAATAAACGGCGGTTTGCTTCACTGTACAAGCTGATTTGTGTCGGTCCTATTAGAAAGACCGACACAACTGTTCATAGTTTTGTGTCGGTTCTTTATTAACAACCGACACAAATGATTGATATTTGTGTCGGTCGTACAACCGACACAACAGGAAAATGTCTTTTGTGTCGTCTTCATATGAGTCGGTTGTAAAACCGACACAACAGGGGTTAGACAACCGACACAAATGACCAGTTTTGTACTAGTGTCGAGTTAAAAATGCTCTAAGCGATTCATCCGTTCTTTGCTTTACCGATGTTAACTTCATCATGTTCTTAGGTCTTTTGATATGAACCCGAAACTATCCCTAAAACCTATCCACCAATTCCCTCCAAGTCCTGATAGATCCTTCTTCCAGCTGCCTAAACCACATTGCCGCTAGGTCTGTCAAGTATAAAGGGAAACATCTGGCCATCACTTCCTCCGATGCCCCCAGCACTTCCATGTGCCTAGTGTTTCTCATTAAATGATCAGTTGGGTTAGCTTTGCCATTATATGCTTCCACACTAGGTAACTTGAACTTAGGTGGATTCTGAGCTACCCTGATTTCCCGAGCGAACGGACTCCTGTTCACTCCTTCCAAATCTCTATTGGTTAAACCTCCACGCATAGTCTTCCTAATGATTTCCACTAATCCAGCGTTGCCTGTTAGGGGTTGCCCCCCATGCTCCCGAGGGAACTCCGGCACATATTCTTCATGTGGCTCATTAGCCGCAACGTTGGCTCTAGCCTGCTGAACTCCTTCCAAAGGTCCTTCTGCGTTGGATCCTGCGGGCCTGCCCCTAAGCCCTTGTTGATTGCCTTCCGGTTCTGTATTCTGTCCTCCATTGGGTTCCGCAACCCTAGTTCCTTGTTCCACATTTGCAGTCGCTATAGTTAGTCCAAGGTTCTGTGTTCCTGCAGCTCTCATCTGCTCGAAGAAAGTCTGCATCATATCCTGTTGACTCTTCAGCAACCTCTCATGTAATGAATTTGCCATAGCTTCCATTTTGTCTCTGGTAATGTAAATCGAAGCTTGTCCTTCTCCAGCTCCGGAGGATGCCTCTTGACTTCCTCCCTGTTGACTTCTCTCAGCTCTTTGTCTTGTTTGTCGAGTCATTGTCGAGTCAATCTGAATCCTTCAAACTTTCAAATCTAAACTTTGAATCTGGTGTAGCGGGTGCTAGTTCTTCTCAGTGAAAGCACCAAAGTGTTTGCGCCAAAATTGGTCACAAACCCCAAATGTCGTGAAAGCACCAGTGTGTGAATATAAATCAACAATATTCATACACAAATATCAGATCTAAGCAAGCAACAAACAGCGATCCAGAAATAATGAACAGTGACACACAATTTATAGTGGTTCGGCTATCTCCGGCCTACGTCCACTTCAAGGTTTTTATGATTTTATTGCTCGATGCTTGAAGATTACAATTTCTTATCGCGTAGTATAACAGATTTTATGACTATAATCTGAATCTAAGGCAGCAGTGGTGATCTGGAGTAAATCTGGTAGAGTCTGGGCGCCCTTTAGCTCTCAAAATTGTCCTACCCCCTTTCTAAATGATCAAGGGCTCTATTTATAGGTGTAGGAGGCTAATATTTTGCCTAGATTGAAGGGAGACCAGTTCTGGCACGTGAGAGGGCCCATACGCCCGTTTTCAGGAAATCCGGGCCCACTTTGGGATCGATTCGAAGTCCATTCGAATCGATCAAGAAATTGTCCAATCGAGCTGAAATTTGGTGTGGACATTCTTCAACATGCATGTAAGCTTCTGTAAAAATTTCATACCATTTGGACTTGTAGATCCCAAGATATGATCGATACAAGTTGTAGTATTTCGGCAGGCACGCAGGTTCGAATCGATTGATTCAAATCGATTTGTTCGAATCGATCAAAGCGCATGCCTGTGTGATGACGTGTTGTGAATTCTCAGGGTCGATCCACCTCTGTCGCCGTGTTGAACGAGTCATTCCGAAGATTTCGTCTCGTTGATTTTTCCTTCCCCTGGTTCGAACATAATATCAGTTCGTATCCTTCTGTTCGTATCGCTCTGACCATTTCCTTCGTATCGACTGGTTCGAATACGATCGATACGAACATTGTCCCTGAATCCTTCGAATCCATGAAGTCGACTCCCCGCATATCCTTCTCGAACTCACTCTTCGTATCGATCGGTACGAATCCAGAATCCCCAAAACTGCTACTTCCTTTTTGTATCGATCCAATGCTGATCGATATGAAGAACTTCTGCGCATCCGTTCCATCATTCTACAACGATGCAAAGCGCACCAATTCGAAGCAAATTCCTACATTTCCTCTTGATCGATACGAATTGATCGAGTCGAACAAACCATCAAACATCCTTCCACCCAACCTAAATCCATTGTCACTGAGTCATTCAGCTTGCCTTCCGACCCAATCGATACGAAGTCAATGTGTCGAACCTGTGTCGATCGATACGAACGGTATCGATTCGAAGTCCTTACTTCTTGATCGATACGAAATGTATCGATTCGAACCTCCATATGATGATCGATGCGAAATGCATCGATACGAACCGTGCCCTGTGCACTTCAATCCATCCATATCTCGAGCATACGAACTCCGATTGGTCTGAAAATTGAAACATAGTTTCTCCTAGCCTTGATCATCATTCCCAATCGATTCCGTCCTGATCGGAGCTCGGCCAAATTTTGACGACATTGATTGCATCCTTGTTTCCAATCGATCTCCAATCCTAATATCCATTGTTCCTTACCAATTTGTTGATATTCCAACTTTGACCAAAAGGTGGGATAACAACACCTACGTACCAAAACTCAAAGTTGCACTATAGGATAATTTTGTGAGTAAATCCAATTTAACTTGAGCATGTTGAATAACAAATTGATATATCATTATGTATCATAGGAAGGAGTAACTTTGGAGATTGAATCTTTATTTATTTTTAGAAATATTTGGAACTCTTTCCAATATACTCACATATTCGATTAGATCGAATCATTTTATTTTCTTTTGCAGGTTTACTTTATCATAGACATACTTTATATGTATCAAATACACATGTTCACATTTGTGATAACTCATCAGTGAATACAAGCAAACACGTGGAACCTAATAAACTTTTGATTACATACATCTATATGTATCAATCCATAGAGTTAATCAACTCTTATAATGCTCCCACTGAATGGGTGTTCTGCCCTTAATTGTCTGAGATATAATTTGCTAGTACTATATAATTCATAATCATATAATCAAAAAATTACTTCTCAAAAACTGTGGCTTAGTCCATAATTCCAAATTAATTTAGATACTTATGTATTTTTCAATGCATCACAAATATCACTATTACAGTTTATTTTATAACGAATATTCATAATATTCGTATTGAAATAAAACTATGTCTGCTTTCCGGTCAACATTGAAAGACGGTTATTATTTCATAAATAGTGTTTGGTATGTTTTAAGAAAACTATTTTCGTAACTTGATGCAACCAACAAGTGAAATATGGCAAGCTCCGCTGTTTGTGCTATTACTATAATAAGGTATGAAATATAGAGGTACATTCAACCACTTAATATAGGCTATTTATTGCATCAACTATCACCTGTTTTATAGTCGAGAATTTTCAGATTAAATATCATAAACTCAGAAGAATAAGTCTCACAAAAAAACATTTTTCTATATGAAAATACATTTTGGAATAAAAATCATATTTCTCATTCCAATATTAAATATCAACTATTATTTTACAACTCTCATTTTAGATGTTTCTTTATGAAGTAGAAGTGACTATTCACTCTATTCATCCTGATTGTGTCTTAATTACCTCTACTCTTATACATTAGGTTTTCTTTCTAAATGGTCTAACCATTCAAAGAAAATTCCTACTATGATATCATAATGAACTCTTTACAAAAGTGCATTTAATAATCCTTAGTTTTTAAGGACATTAAATAAATTGTACTTTACACAAACTAATCAAACTGAAATTTCATGATCAAATTCCTAGATTATTCTTGTAGTTGTTTATCTAGTGTTACATTTAACACAACAAGATCATTATTGTAATCAATCGTATTGAACACACAATCTCACACTATAGTTTACTTGCTTATTTCAATGAACTAATTCATCGATGTTTCATACATTACAAATTATGACCATTTACCATATAACATTTATATGTGATCGTATAAGGATCAAATATCCATATTTGAGTACTGCCTTTAGAGTTTGAAACTCATTGAAGATAATACACGGTCTCGGGCAAGTAAACTCGTAAGTGACTAAGTAACAAACGTGTAAGTGGTTGTACAATTAGGCGCTTGCATGGGTAAACATGCAAATATTGGTAAGTATATTTTATATTTATATTTATTAATATTAATTCTAATTCATTTGTATATTTTAATTGATAAACATTTTATCAATTATATTAATTGCACAAATTTATCAATGTATATTATTAAAACATTATATAGCATATGTTCTTACAATATTAGAAATGTTAAAGGTTATCATTTTATTTTTCATATAAGGCTCCCACTAGTTTTTTTATGTTTCTCCAAACCCTCAGACGAAACATAGAAGTCTTTCAACTTCAATAGTGGATGTTAGGACTCGTCTGTCTTGGGATTTGACCTTGATTTTGCTCGACAAGTCATAGCCCCATAAACGATGTATAACTCCTTATCGGTTGTATCATATACAACACCTAACCCATGATTCCTTGTCCTAATCTCATTTCAACATTGAGTTTGCTCAACAAATCAAAAGAGGTTATTCACTCACACCTACCATTTCGCGATGGCCTAAGTATAGTATTTGTACCGAGTTTGCTCAACAATACATATAGTTATCTTACCTCCTCTAATCAATATATCAATAATACTATGCATAACATCCCTAGCTTGAGTTTGCTGAAAAACTAGAGAGTGTAACAACCAACCTTTTCAGAACCCCATAACAATACAACGAAGTCCCAAAACAACAAGTCGTTAGGATGATGTTACATATTGATATACAGGGAAGCCGTAAGAAAAATACTATACTAATTATTAAATTTTAGAGTCTCACAGCGAGTGGTCACATAAAATATCATATTATACAAATACATTAATGTGTAATTACATATCTGATACCACAACATTAGTTTATACAATCCAAACCCAGTCAACTCCACACACTGTCATATTATGTCTTTAAGATATAGATTATTTGTACAACTTTTACGTATAATATTTACAGTATATACAGATCTCGCCTCCTGGTACTGTTAAGACCTCGGTTTCGATGTCTATTGTGTATTTTGACAAACGACAACTATATACATTATTTACTAACATATTTTTTGCAGGAATAGCCACAAGACTGGATTCATATAATCTTCATGCTGCATATATGTTGTTTTGGGTCATTGTTTAGAATTAAAATATTGTGAAAATCTCTCCTTCAGATATATATAAATACACACCAGTGCCAAAGAATAAAACTCAATTTTAGGCTAAATTCAGACGTCTGAAATAACCTATTCAGACGTCTGAATCTGAAGTTAAAATTCAATTTTTTAACAATATTCAGACGTCTGTTTCTGTTATTTCAGACGTCTGAATATAGATAAAAATAGCCTATTTACTCTCTGTTTTGCACGCTTCAAATTTCAGAAGTCTGAAATTTATTTTCAGACGGCTGAATTTCTACAACTGCTATTTTTGTGAAAAGACACTTCTCTTCACCAAAGAGAAACTCTTTCAAAATCAATGGTTGCAACTGTTCTTTCCAATATAACTTTTCATCTATAGTTGCAACTCTTTATACACTATAAATAGATTACAGAATTCAACAAACAATCAACCGAATCTAATTCTAATATTCTTGAATTCTTATCTATTCTCTATTTTCAAACTGCACTCAAACTGCTTACATTCTCTGATCGTTGATCACTCTATCTTCCACTATTCTCAAAGCACATCACACTATATATCATAAAGGAGAAGATTATAGGAAGGTTGTACTATCAAGAGACAAATTCGTGTTATCAAGAACACACCGTGTCAAATACTCTTTGTATAAGTTGAAGTCCTGTTCTGCTGCTCAGGCGTGTGAAGTCCTCTTCGGCTGTTGAGGCAAAATCCTGTTCTGTTGCTCAGGTCCCTTGTTCGGCTGTTCAAGGGTTGTTGTAAACCTGTTCCTCCGGGTTAAGTGAGGATTGTTGTTAGTGAAATTCCAGAAGGAGTCTGGGACTGGACGTAGAACGGGAAGTTCGAACCAGTATAAAATTCCTGGTGTGCTTGTTTCATATCATTCATATTACTATATTATCTTAGTTTATTTCCGCATTAGTATAATTCCATATAGCACGTTCCCTACCATTCTTTCATTTGGTATCAGAGCAAGAATCTAATAACCGTAACACAGTTATTTGATAATCTGCTTATATGGCCAACATGGATAACAACGCTATTCCAAATCCTGTCACTATCACTAACTCTGGCATCATAGAAGGACAAGCCACTGGACGACCTCCATTCTTCAATGGATTAAATTATAACTATTGGGCGACACGAATGCGTATTTATATGCAGGCTAATGGTTTTGATGCTTGGAATATCACACAAGCCGAATACACTGCACCAACTACTGAATATACTACTTGGTCGACAGCCCAAAAAGCAGAAGCTACCCTAAATGCCAAGGCTATGAACATGTTGTTTTGTGCTCTAGATAGAAATGAATTCAATCGTGTTAGCATATGCACCACTGCATATCAAATATGGCAAACATTAAAAACAACTCATGAAGGAACAAGCAAAGTCAAGCAAAGCAAGATATCTATGCTCAAAAATCAGTTCCAAAATTTCAGAATGAAGCAAGACGAGTCCATAAATGATATGTACTCTAGATTTCAAGATATCCATCATGCCTTGATCGGACTTGGTGTAACATATTCAGATGCAGATGTTGTCTCGAAAATCCTAAACTCTCTAACTGACGAGTGGGAAAGAAAAGTTTTGGCAATTGAAGAAGCTAACGATATTTCAGAAATGAAGCCAGAAGAATTAATAGGAAATCTAATGTCATATGAAGTCAATCTGCAGGCAAAACGAGTTCAAACTCAAGACAGGAAGAATATAGCCTTCCATGCTGAAAAAGATGAATCAGAATCAGATGATGAAGATTTAGCATTTATTGCTAAAAATTTCAAAAAGTTTCTCAAACACAAAAAGGGAAATAGAAACAATGGAAAAAGGAACTTTAATAAACCATCTTCATCAGTTCTAGAATGCTTCAACTGTCACAAGAAAGGACACATGCAAAAAGATTGTCCAGACCAGAAGAAATCGAATTACAACAAGTTTAAGAAGGACAAGATCAAGAAGAAAGCATTCTCTGTCACTTGGGATGATTCAGACTCTTCGTCTTCTGATAGTAGCAGTGAAAGCGAAAATGAACAAGCTAATATATGCTTCATGGCTACTGAAAATGAGGTATCAAATTTTACCTTCGATAATATGGTTGAAATTAATACTGAATTAATTAGTACTATGAAAAATCTCAAGAAAAAGTATAAAGAAGCTGTTGAACAAAAGAACAAAGCAGAATTTGAAAGAGATATGCTTAAAGACGAGAAGAAAATATTAGAAGATGAATTAGAGAAAATTCAACTTTCATCTTCTAATAATGATTCTCAATTAACTTTCTTGAGTCAAGAAATTGAAACTCAAAAAGAAAAGAACGATGCTTTGTCTTCTGAAAATCATGAGCTAAAATCTAAAGTCAAACTGATTGAGCTGGAAAATACTGGATTAAAGGCTAAATTAGAAGATATTTCTAAAAATATCTCTAATTTTAATAAGGGGAGAGAAAATTTATCTAAGATAATTGAAAACTCTCAGCCTTCTACCAGTAAAAAGGGATTAGGATATATTAAGAAACAAATAGCTCCTCAAAATAATTGGAGACAGTTTGTTAAATCAAAATCCACATCGGTTCAATCTAAAAGAAATCAAGAACTGAAAGCTTCTATACATAAACCAAAAAGGATACAGATATCTAAAACCATAAAAATATGGGTTCCTAAAACAAACAATAGTTTGATTAGGAATAAATATATAAAATCCTTTTTGGAAACTGTTCATAAAAGTCAGAATTATATTTACAAAGGGAATACCGGGCCCGAATGGGTTTGGTTTCCTAAGACCTAACTCTTAGGACCCTATAAAAAGGTGGGTACCAATGGTCTTAATTCTATTTTTTGCAGGTCCCACTTAAAAAGAGAGGAAAGTGGATTCTAGATAGTGGTTGCTCTAAACATATGACTGGAGACAAAAGTATGCTGACAAATATTACCTACACAAATGAAGGCTCAGTCACATTTGGAGATAATTCCAAAGGTTATATCATCGGCAAAGGCGATGTGAGCAACTTCGGTAACTCTAATACTCCTCTTATCTCTAATGTTTTACTTGTTAAAAACCTGAAGCACAATTTGTTGAGTATCAGCCAATTGTGTGACAAAGGATTCAAAATCTCCTTTTCCGAAGATAAGTGTAGCATTTTAGATCACAGTGGAAATCTCATATTTGAAGGTAATAGAAACAGAAATATATATGTTCTGAATATGAAAGTCAATCATAATTCAGATATGTGCTTAATAGCTAATGAAAATGATCCTTGGTTATGGCACAAACGATTCTGTCATATTAACTTCAAATCCATTAATAAGTTATCTAAAAATAACTTAGTAAAGGGGTTACCAAAAATGAACTTTAAAGTAGATCATATTTGTGATGCCTGTCAATTAGGTAAATTAACAAAATCATCATTTAAGTCTAAAAAGGTCATTTCGACATTACAACCACTGGAGTTACTTCATATGGATCTATTTGGACCAACACAAGTGCAATCCATAAATCATAACAAATATGTGTTTGTAATTGTCGATGATTTTTCTAGATATACTTGGACAATTTTTATGAAAAATAAAAGTGATACTTTTGATCACTTTAAAACTTTCGTCAAGAGAATCCAAAACTTGAAGGAATTAAAAATTAAGAATATTCGGAGTGATCATGGAGGAGAGTTCGAAAATGAAGCTTTTGAACAATTCTGTAAAAAGAAAGGAATTTCTCATAATTTCTCGTTTCCTAGAACTCCACAACAAAATGGAGTTGTAGAACGAAAGAATAGAACTTTACAGGAATGTGCAAGAACTTTGTTAAATGGAAGCACACTTCCAAAACATTTTTGGGCAGAAGCTGTAGCAACTGCCTGTTATGTTTTAAACAGGGTTTCCATTCGACCTCTTACTAAGAATACTCCGTATGAACTCTTTAATAGCAGAAAACCAAACATATCCTATTTCAAAGTTTTTGGTTCAAAATGTTTTATATTAAACACTAAAGATCAGCTTGGCAAATTTGATGCGAAATCTGACGAAGGCTTCTTCCTAGGATATTCGGATCGAAGCAAGGCCTATCGAGTGTTTAATAAAAGAACAAATACTGTTGAGGAAACTCTACATGTATCGTTTGATGAAAATTTTCAACAAATAACAAGTATAAATAATGATGATGATGATAACATCATAAATACAGAATCTGAAAATGTTAAAATAAATGAAAACGAAATTGATAATCCTAATGAGAACAATAATATTCAAAATGAATTAAAATCTCCACCACATATCTTACGGGATCATCCTGTTCAAAACATTATTGGAGAAATTAATTCAAACGTTCGAACTAGGAATCAATTAAATCAAATGGGCCACGTAGCATTCATATCTACTATCGAGCCAAAGAACCCAAAGGAAGCTTCTACCGACGAATACTGGATCATTGCAATGCAAGAAGAACTAAATCAGTTTGAGCGCAATGAAGTTTGGGAATTAGTTCCTAGACCAAGCAATCAAACTGTTATTGGAACAAAATGGGTTTACAAAAACAAGGCGGACGAACAAGGAAATATCACTAGAAATAAAGCAAGATTGGTGGCTCAAGGATACAATCAGGAAGAAGGTATCGACTATGAAGAGACATTCGCTCCTGTAGCAAGACTAGAAGCAATTCGAATACTACTGGCCTATGCGTGTTTTCATAATTTTAAACTTTATCAGATGGACGTTAAAAGTGCCTTTCTGAATGGATATATTAAAGAAAATGTGTATGTTGAACAACCTCCCTTATTTGCTCACGAAAAATATCCCAATCATGTATATAGACTTAAGAAGGCTCTATATGGTTTAAAACAAGCACCACGTGCTTGGTACGAACGACTTAAGAGCTATCTAATCTCTTCGGGATTTCAAATTGGAAAGGTTGATCAAACATTATTCATTAAACATTCAAAAAGGGATATTTTAATAGTTCAAATCTACATTGATGATATCATATTTGGTTCCACCAACGAAAAATTATGTCAGGATTTTTCGGATATTATGACTAAGGAATTTGAAATGTCCCATATGGGAGAATTATCATACTTTCTTGGTCTACAGATTAAGCAATTACCGAATGGTATATTTTTTAATCAAGAAAAATATTGTAATAATCTAATCAAACGCTTCGGAATGGAAAATACTTCTGCCAAACCAACTCCTATGAGTACAACAACACATCTTGAAAAAGATGAAAATGGCAAAAGTGTTGATCAGAAACAATACCGAAGTATGATTGGATCATTACTATATTTAACTGCAAGTCGTCCTGACATAATGATGAGTGTCTGTTTGTGTGCTAGATTCCAAGCCAATCCAAAAGAATCACATTTAAGAGCAGTGAAATGTATACTACGTTATCTAACAAACACAAAGGATTTTGGTCTATTCTATCCTAAAGAATGTCCATTTGAATTAGTTTCATATAGTGATGCTGATTTCGGTGGTTCTCGAACAGACCGAAAAAGTACAAGTGGTACGTGCCATTTTATTGGAAAATCACTTGTATCTTGGTTTAGTAAGAAACAAAATTGTGTTTCTCTTTCTACATGTGAAGCAGAATATATTTCTGCTGCTCTGGCTTGTACTCAAGTAATCTATATGCAACAAACACTCAAAGATTTAAATATAAATTTATCAAATTCAACTATATATTGTGACAACTCTAGTGCTATTAACTTATCTAAAAATCCTATTAATCATTCACGAACAAAACATATTGACATTCGTCATCATTTTCTTCTGATAATGTTGAAAAAGGGACAATTATTTTAGATTTTGTTTCTTCTGAAAATCAGTTAGCTGATATTTTTACAAAACCTCTTTTAGAAAATATTTTCGTAAAACTAAGGCGAGAACTTGGTATTGTGTCTCTTCAAAATTTATGATTTTTTTTATAAATTTTATACTATTTAAATTTTTTTTTGGCTAATATCATTTTTACTATTTTTACCTTGTGTTTTAACAGACGGTTATTTCTAACAAATGAGTTTCAGCCATTCCTTTTATACTATATATGAACTTTCTATCTTATTATAAATTGTTCAATTCTAATCTTCTTTTACATCAAAGTCATTTCTATTTTCTGTTTTCTAATAGAAAATTCCCTCTACAATGAAAATCAACTTGTTCATATTACTTCTCTCCATGGCTTCTGAATCCGATGATTCTCCATCATCTTATTCTACATCATCTCTTGAAATTTTAGTAACTCCAACACCTCATGAGAAAAATAGACCTTGTCCTTCTCGTGAACGTTCTAGCTATACTCCTGAAAAAAAGAAATCTCGACGGTTTCTTTTCTTTGGCTCTCCATCAACCAAAGAGAAAATATCAGAGATGCATCATTACCAAAGAGAACAGTTGGATTTACAACGAGAGATGTATTACGAACAAAAAGTTAATTCCAAACGACTTAGTTTTATTGAATAAGTGGCTTTAAAATTCTGTGGTACATCTCCTAAGAAAAATGTAGTTCAACCTTCAACATCTCAACAAATAACTTCATCTGGATGGAATTCATGGGAGCCGAGTCCACAAACTCCTTCGGTTCCACAAAACTCTTGGGAACGTCAACCATATTGGTCTCCCTTGCGACCATACACGGAGATAACCAAGGTCGAACCAGAAGAATGTAAAACTCCAAGTGACTCGGATAAATAATTTCTTATAGATTCTTTTTATATTTTGTGTATCTCTATTTTTTTGTAAAAAGTAAAATTTCAGACGTCTGAACTCTTTATTACAGACGTCTGAACATTGTAAGAGTGATTTTTTTTAACAGTTTCAGACGTCTAAAACAATGATTTCAGACGTCTTAAAATAGGCTTTTTTGCACTGTTTTCTTTCTGTTTCAATTTTTCTATATTCAGCCGTCTGAAAGTATTTTTCAGACGTCTGAAAACTGGAAATCTTTTCATATTTCAAATTAATATTACACGAATTTCAAGACACCAAACCCTTTATTCAACCCGTCCTTTTCTTGTTGCTCTTCTTCATCTTCTCCTTTCGGTTATTACTTCTCCATTTTCTTTACTTCTTTCTCAAACAACTCAAATGGCACCTAAATCAAAAAGATCAAGACCATCATCCTCTTCATCTACACCAAACATTGATCAGTGGCTATGGAACGACCAAGCAAGGCAATGATTTGCTCAAATGAATAGATCTAATTTTTTTCCCTGGAGCCTTCATCAAATTCGAAGAATTCAGCGCCTATCGTATTCATCAATTTGTAAGAGCAAATGGGTTAGAGTCTCTAGTCTCTTTTGATGCCAACAATATCAAAATTAATCATCTTTTAGTAAAATTATTTTTTGCAAACATGAATCTAGACCATCATACTCCTCACAATCGCAATGATTGTATTTGGACTTTGGTTTGTGGAGTTAAAATATATCTGCCAATTTCAAGGCTTGGTGAAATTCTACGTTGTCCATCAACCGGAATTGATTTAGATGAGATTGATGTGTCTTTAGATTTAACTAATAGAGATGAAGTTTCACATCAATTCTTGAATGATGATATTAATCGACTCACTTCTATTCAACTTCGTCCTCAAGCTCGCATTCTTCATAGAGCATTAATTCGTTCTGTTATTCCAAGGATAGGAAGTTATGAGATTGTTAATAAAAGAAATTTTCAAGCCCTATATGCTGTATACTCCGGTCAACCTATAAATTGGGCTCAAGTAATTTTGGAAGAATTCATGGATGTCAATCATAGGAGACGATATAAGACCTTCCACTATGGTGCTTATATTATGAAAATACTTAAAAATTTTAACATTCCTTTTCCTGAGTCCGAATTTTCTTCGATCAAAGAACTTGGGTCTAAAACATTAGGTCTTATGGGATTGCCAAAACGCTCGGAAAGTTTAGCATATATCTCTTTCCAAGAATGGGTTGCCAACCGTGATCAAAACCAGCCACAACCTCGTCGGCACGATTCTCATACTCAATCATCTATCCCTCCATCGGAAGAAGAAGATGATAATGATATTGTGATTCTTTCTCCCGACTCTAGCTCAAGGAATGCCTTAGTAACACTTTCCCAAAATCAAGCAAAAATTCAAAACCGAATGAAAACAATAGAACGAAAATCTGAAAAACGTTTTAATTCCATTCGAGGCTTTCTTAACAAAATTTGGGAACGTATTGGTTGTTCAACTTCTTCATCTACCGATGTTTTCAACCCTACTCCTTTTCAATGGTCATCAAGTTCAGAGAATAGAATTAGTGGTGATGATGATGATGAAGTTGGAAGTGACTCCAGTCCTAGATTCTGATTTTTTTTCTGCTCTTTTATGTTGTTTGTTATGTATCTTAAACTGTCTTTTGCAACTTCTTTAATTTATGTCTACTTTGATCTATCTTGTAAAATTACTGATTACCTTTTTGCAATGACAAAGGGGGAGAATATGGTGTTAATTCTTTTTGACAAGGGGAGTTTTTAGTATATAGTTGATAAAATGGTGTTAATTCTTTTTGACAGGGGGAGTTTTAGTATATAGTTGTCATCGTCAAAAAGGGGGAGAATGTTAAGACCTCGGTTTCGATGTCTATTGTGTATTTTGACAAACGACAACTATATACATTATTTACTAACATATTTTTTGCAGGAATAGCCACAAGACTGGATTCATATAATCTTCATGCTGCATATATGTTGTTTTGGGTCATTGTTTAGAATTAAAATATTGTGAAAATCTCTCCTTCAGATATATATAAATACACACCAGTGCCAAAGAATAAAACTCAATTTTAGGCTAAATTCAGACGTCTGAAATAACCTATTCAGACGTCTGAATCTGAAGTTAAAATTCAATTTTTTAACAATATTCAGACGTCTGTTTCTGTTATTTCAGACGTCTGAATATAGATAAAAATAGCCTATTTACTCTCTGTTTTGCACGCTTCAAATTTCAGAAGTCTGAAATTTATTTTCAGACGGCTGAATTTCTACAACTGCTATTTTTGTGAAAAGACACTTCTCTTCACCAAAGAGAAACTCTTTCAAAATCAATGGTTGCAACTGTTCTTTCCAATATAACTTTTCATCTATAGTTGCAACAATTTATACACTATAAATAGATTACAGAATTCAACAAACAATCAACCGAATCTAATTCTAATATTCTTGAATTCTTATCTATTCTCTATTTTCAAACTGCACTCAAACTGCTTACATTCTCTGATCGTTGATCACTCTATCTTCCACTATTCTCAAAGCACATCACACTATATATCATAAAGGAGAAGATTATAGGAAGGTTGTACTATCAAGAGACAAATTCGTGTTATCAAGAACACACTGTGTCAAATACTCTTTGTATAAGTTGAAGTCCTGTTCTGCTGCTCAGGCGTGTGAAGTCCTCTTCGGCTGTTGAGGCAAAATCCTGTTCTGTTGCTCAGGTCCCTTGTTCGGCTGTTCAAGGGTTGTTGTAAACCTGTTCCTCCGGGTTAAGTGAGGATTGTTGTTAGTGAAATTCCAGAAGGAGTCTGGGACTGGACGTAGAACGGGAAGTTCGAACCAGTATAAAATTCCTGGTGTGCTTGTTTCATATCATTCATATTACTATATTATCTTAATTTATTTCCGCATTAGTATAATTCCATATAGCACGATCCCTACCATTCTTTCAGGTACATCAGGTCTCTAGAATCCATCAATTTGAACAATATAGATAGAAAAAATATAGGAGTGGGTCAACCATATGTCTGAATGAGTGAAGCCAATCTAATATATGTATACTACTATGATAGTGATATAACATGATTTAATCCTAAAGTATAATATCTTCTCGTCCCGCCTCGCACGCTACAAAATGATATTATACTATCCAAAATTTGATCTGACCTCGAACACCCGCGGTAAAGGATCCCCTATACGTACTCTTGTATTACCACCTGTGGTAAATGATTACACATCTACAATAACTATTTGGTCTCGCCACCTGCAGCAAAGGAAAGTATACATATTGTACTCATGTCTGGTCTCACTACATGTGCTATATGTCGACTTTTGTCCACATCAAAACTCCTAGACTAGCCTCGTTGCTCTATAGGAGAACCCTCGTCAATACTATGAATCAAAGGCCCACCACATGCGCTACATGATTCAGGTATTCATTCATCACCCAAAACTATATACTACATCGTTGAACTACATAATTTAAAGGCATGCACACTATACTCATATCTCATTATTGTCACCCAGTTCCGTATACATTCGTTCATCCAAAACTGCATACACTACAACTATGCACTTCCTTTATGACACAAACTACGCATCCAAACAACAACCACATTAGTCAAGATATAACCGTAGAGTTGCTAGAGAACATTACGCAGTAGATCGAAACAATGCACATTGATTCAAGCATTCAAAAGCTAGAAAATCACCAACTGGGTTGTTCGCCGGTGGATCGGTATGCACCTACTACTGCACTAGTGCACGTTATAGTTACGGGTTTTCAAGACTAATTTGTTTTCTTTTGTTCCTAATTTCGATTATTTACTTCATTCTTAATTTTGGTGATTCTATATCATATATATATATACACACACACACACACACACATAATACTGCTATGTTTCTAGGGTCCTAACATATACATCAATTTGGAGTTTTTTGGGTTTCTATTTGGGTTAGTGTCAAATTTAGGTTTTCTGAAGTTTTCTAAAAGGTAAAGTACATACTTTTATTTCTTAAGTTCAGACATCATCGTTTAGGCAAAATATTACTTCATAATTTTTTTTAGCAAAGCTAGCGAGGTTGACTTGGCCCGTACCAGATTTTATTGCAATAAACAATAAAATAAACTTGAATCAAAACAAGTTTTGACTCAAGGAATAAAAAAACAACAACACACAGGGAAAAACCAAAAAACAGAACAAACATAAAATAAAAGAGGAATCAAGCCTAGTCAAGAGCATATCCAATAGGAATCTTGGGTGATCTCTTCAATTGCATATGTGTTCTAGTTTATATCTCATTCCAAAGGCACACCAGAGACTTTCTTTTATCTTCAAATATGATTGCATTCCTTTCCTTCCATATTACATCAAGATAAATGTTGGTGAATATAACTATCATTCTCGATCTATTAGTCTTCAATCTTGTAGCTTTGAACACAATGTTCCATTCGATTGCAGATACTATATTAGGAGATTGTCTACCTGGTTTACCAATAAGTCTCATCCAGAGCGGGAAAAGTGTTGGGCACTCAAAATATAAATGAGAAAAGGTCTCTTCATGCACAAGACAGAATTCACAAACACTACCACAAGGTAACCCATAACCATTTAGGACATCTTTAGTCAACATAGCTGAGCTGATCACCTTCCACATCATTAAGTTTTCTCTAAGGGACGAGTCATCTCTCCAAATAATGCCAGACCATTTAAAGGTAGGCAAATGGGTGTTGCCAGTGAGGTGTAGATACAACAGGTCAATGGAGTAAGGCCTGTCATTCCAAGAAGTTTGTATGGGGCCCAGTTCATTATTGTTTTTGCTCTGGATGCTATCCCACACAATCCTGATTTCCTGATTTCTATTATAAGGAAAATGAACAAAACCATCAGTTACATATTCATTTGCCTTTACGTGGGTAGGGATTCTAGTTTGTTCTATTTGCTTATGAGTTAACACTTTAGATAGGATAACCCCCTTACCTACCCAAGGCTCATGCCAAAATCTAATTGAGTTGCTGCCAGTAAAGTGATTTTGTATAAGAGGCAAAAACAATGTTCTGAACCCTAATAGTTTTCTCCAAGACCAACTACATAATTGAGGAATTTCCATGTTCCAAAAGTCCTTCCTCCCAGTGCTATTATGCCAAACCCAGTGAACCCATAAACTATCTTTTTACTCAACATGTCATTAAAGAGCTTGCTAAAGGCTACATAGTTCCATAATTTAATGTTAATAATACCTAATCCTCCCTTGTTCAGAGGATTTTCAAACCTGGAAATTGAACATGGTAGGAGTTTCCTTGTGGGAATAGTACCTGACAAAAAATATATTAGCATGGCAGACCTGACCAGTCTCAGCGGTTTACTAGGGAGAATCATAGTGCGAGCCCAATACACCATCATAGAGAAGCTGACAGACTTTATAAGTACCAACCTACCACTTTTATGAAAGTTGATGACTGGTCCAGTAGTTTAAGGAATCAATTATTTTTTATACAAGGTCAAGTAGTTAGCAAGGGTGATTCTTTTAGTAATCAGAGGAAGACCCAAGTACTTCATGTCACCATTTATACTCTTAAAACTAGTGGCATGATACAATCCAGAAGCAAGAATGTCAGAAGCACCAAAGAGCAGCATGCTTGATTTATGTGGGTTGAGTTTTAGGCCAGTCATTTTGTAAAAGATTTCTAAGGTTTAACAATGCAACTCAAGGAGGTGTGGTCCGGCTTGGTGAACAAAAGCACATCACCAACATACATAATTGAGGATATTTGCAACTGAATACCTTTGGGGTGATATTTAACTAGCATATTAGAGAATCTCAATGTCAACAAGTTAGTGAATACTTCCATGACCATTAAGAAGAGGTAAGAAGATATAGGGTCACCCTATCGAATACCTTGTTTACTCTTAAAAAAGCCCACTGATCTTCCATTTATAATAACTGAGAATGTTGGGGTAGATATGCAAGTGTATACCTGATACAGTTATATATAACTGCTCACCTCACCACCTGCTGCTGCCACAAGACCCAAAAGAATATCAAAATACCTGGCCGTTATAAAGAATAGCAGTATGAAAATGACAGGCCACGTTCATAACAAATTTCTTTATATTTAGCACTAGTGGTTACAAAGTATTGGCCAGAAATGTTTAGCAAATGGTAGTGTGACAGCTGTACAGAAGTTGTTGCTAAAATATCTGTACTAGCCTATATATGATAATGTAAACGAATGCAAATGGTAAGCTGAATGAATTAAATTTCTCTTTCTCTTGCATTTATGTCTTCTTCTTCTTCATTCTTCTCCCCTCTTCTTCAATTATCTCCTTCTCTAAATTAGAACCACATCAATACCCAAGCAACATAAACCTTTGGGAACCCCATCTTAGCCATGACCTTAACAATAGAAGACCACCGAACACTGTCATAAACTTTAGAGATGTCAAGTTTGAGAACATTAGCCGGGTGGAATTAGATCTACCATACCCTTTTAATAATTCTTGAGCAAGCAAAATATTATCTAATATACTTCGACCTGGCAAAAAAGCTGCTTGGTTGGCAGAGATAAGCTTAGACAAGATAGTTACAAGTTTAGATGTAAGAATTTTTGAAATGCATTTGTAAACAACATTGCAGTAGGATATAGGTCTAAATGAGGAAACAGTTGTTGGAGAGATGTTCTCAGGAATTAGAGCTATGTTGGTAGAATTTACGTCACCAAGAAGTTTGCATTTATCAAAAAAATTATGAACTGCTTTGCAGAAGTCAGTCCTTATAACATTCCAAGTGGTAATGAAGAAGGAGACATTTAGCCCATCAGGCCCACCAGCAGAATGTTGGTTCATGGAGAATAAATTTTTTTATCTCTTCATCGGTCACTTTGTGTATGAGGCAGAGGCTTCAGGTTGGTTTATGGAAGAAAGATTGAGAGTAGAGATAAGATCCAACTCAGGAGAGATGTTAGTGGAGTTACCAAAAAGATTAGGAAAATGCTCCATAAAGCCCATGTCAACACAATCGGGAGAAGAATGAAGGATACCTTCATCATTAGTTATACTGTGTATATGGTGCCTAACTTGTTTGACACTGATTTCTGCATGGAAAAAGGCAGTGTTTCTATCACCTTCATCATTCCACTTCTCATGTAGCTGTTGTCTATTCATGCTTGCTTCAATTTCTAGAGCACTGTTTAGTTCATGGTATAACTTACTCTCCTCTTGGGATGCTTCTTCATTATTGGGATGTTCCATCATGTTGTCTTGGGCTTTTTTGAGTTGATCCTAGAGATTAGATGACAAAAGACATCCAGAACCAAAAATGTTTGAAGCCCACTGCCTTAATGCTGCTTTAATACCTTTAAGTTTCCTGTAAAACTTGTACATAGGATTACCATAATGCATATTAGTACAGGCTTGCAAAACAATATTATGAAAATGAGGATGTTTGTCCATGCATTGTAAAACTTAAAGCTTCTCTTTTCTTTTACGGTAAGAGGCCCTGTGATGAGGATTAAAGGTGAATGGTCATATAAAATTGGTTGTGGAAGGAAAACAGAAAGGGAAGGCCATTGAGAAAGGGAAGAGAGGTTACAAAAGGCATGGTCTATGATAGAGAAAGTACGTACACCACTACTACTTCGATTGTTCTATGAGAATCTTGTACCAGATCTGGAAATAAGAAGGAGATCAGAGTCAGTGGTGGCAATGTTTAAAGGAGCAATGTCCTTGGGAAGAAGAGGAAGACCACCTTGGTTATCCTCAAGGTCTAAACAACAATTGAAATCTCCCATCACCAAACAAGGGTGGGAGGATTGTCTGAGAGGAGAAGTTGCTTCTAGAAACAACAGAATTATCAGCATAAACAATGGTTAGATAAAAGGATAAAGGAGGTTGCACAGAGTGGACATGGAAATGAATGTGTTGCCTGGTGGATAGGATTGGGGTTAGAGTTACCATAGATGGGTCATAAAGAACTAATATTCTGCCATATGGGGTAGCTTCTAAATTGTGATGCATAGACCAATTGGGATTGATGTAATTAACAGCCTTGGTTGATAGTAAAGAATTAAGTTTGGTTTCAAGCAGAGCTAGCAGACACAGATCATGATGCTGAATTAAATTTTTGGCTTGATCGAGCTTTAAACTATTATGAGCTCCATGTATATTCCATGTTGTTATTTTTTTATTCATTCATAAAACTATTGAGAGGGAGGTTGAATGCTTTGCCGCTCTTAGAAGTAAGAGATCGTGTGAGTCTTCTTATACTTGTGGGGCTAGGATCAGTAGCTTAGGAAATTGAAGATGACATGGTTTTTGTTGTTGTTGTTGTTTGGTTTTTCTGAATTGAATAAATGGGGTTGCGGTTCATAAATTTTCATTTCAGGGTGTTTTGGGGAAACCCACCAAGGGATATTGATAGAGAAAGCATAGTGAGGGGGTATAACTGTGTTATCAGTGGTTGTTGACGTGGTCGAGAGATTATCATTTTCTTTCCCATGCAAGGTAACAACCATTTGAGTGATTTGTGTTTCTAATTCAGAGCACCATTCATTCTCGACTTCAGATGACAACAACTCAAGAGGAATGGGAATGGAGCTTAACAATTAGGGTTTCTTCATGGTAGTGCACATAACCTCTTCTGGTGCACCAGAACTGTGCATGTGCACAGCAGAAACTACTGGTGTACTGCTGTTCTTACTTCATAATTTAATCCTAGGATAGCCTTAAAACATCATATATTGTTATCGGATCATTGTACAGATATCAGAGAAGCTACGCTCACCAAAATCAAGTCGAAGAACCCAATTTCCTCAACTGTCTCATATTTCCATAAATTCAAGTCTTTGTAATAGCCTCTAATTCCTACTCTAAAGGATAGAAAGCTTCACTATGATTCCAACGCACTTCATCTCGTCGAATTTCGTTGAGAAATGAGGATTTTGTGATGAGGTGAAACGAGGAGGAAGATGATGGATTCGGTGGTTTCAAAAAAATGAGAAGAAAATGTACGTATTTTATTTGTAAAATGGGTTTTGGAGGGAAAAACTAAAGAGTTATTTCAGTTTCAAATTTTGAATTACAAACCCGACCCAATTCACCCCCACCTGGCCCGCTGCCCGCACATGATTTCAACCCACTTTATTAATTCAATGATATCTCACTCATACGACGTCCGATTTAAACAAATGAATACTCAATATCGACCAAAAAATGAAAGCTACATAATTATGTGACTCTCGTTGGCTAATTAAACTGTTTGTAAAATTACCATTTTGCCCAGCTAATTGAAATTCTGTGTAATTTTAAAACATATACTATACTGTGTTAAACTTTAAACTAGGTTTAATGTTTAAAATAAATTATATATTATTATCTTAAATTTAAAGTATATTTTTAATTTTCTAGTCGAAGGCACTGCAAGCTAATATCATAAAAAATTAATATATAAATACTTATATATATAACCATCAACAAGTGACAAAGTTCGATATATAGATTCGTAATGCTTCGAATAAAGCAATATATGGAACAATGATCATATTAATATTTCTATATAATAGTAAACTAAAAGTGTACCTTTAATCAAAGCCCAAAGCTCGCACATTGAAATGAAGAAGCAAACTCCTTGAATCAAATTCCGTATCCAGAAGATGTTACCATCCCGATGCAGCTACCACCGACAATTGTGTTTTACTTGATTTTGTTTTTGAAATGCTTTAATAACTAGAGGAGGGGATGTATTTTGTCGGCCAGCAATATCATGGAGAGGGATGCCAAAACGAGGGATCTTAAAGTGAGAGTTAGATTCATTTAAATAAGGAGAAAGCGATGAGTGAAACAAGGATCTTGATCCTTATTTTTCTCTTACCTTTCTCCCTTTTTTAATTAAAAATCCAAGCTCCCTTAGCCATCATATGGCCGACCCCTTTTTGCCTCTTCATGGTTGAAAGTAACCAACCTCTATACGTAAGGGTGAGCATTATTTGGTTAAACCAAATAAACCAACCAAACTAATTTATTTCGGTTGGTTTGGTTTGGTTTTGAAAATATATTGGATCCTAATTGGCTAATGATAAAAAATAGTTCGGTTATCAGTTTAACTAAATTAACCGAATTTTTATCATATTGTAAATATTGCTAATCTAATAATGATTATTTTGGATTAGTTAAGTGGTTTAGATAGCTTTTATTTATCATATATGTTTCGAAATAACTATTAAAAAGTATAAGCATACCAATAAGAATAATCTAATCATATATTTATGCTATATTTTTTAAGTACAACAAAAATTCCAAACATAAAATATGAATCATTTTTTTATTCGGTTAAATCAGATAACCAACCGATCCAACCAATCTTAATTCGGTTGGTTTGACTTGGTTTTCATTTTTATTGGTTTTAGTTTTGTTTAACAGTTTTCGTCATCGGACAAACCAAACCAACCAAATGCTCACCCCTACATATACGGGCCTCAAAATAACTTTAAGCCCAATCAATATTTAATACAAATCCAAGTTAAATACGATAAGTGTATAACAATTATATACACATTATTTAATATTGGTCAATACATATCAAATAAAAATTTATAATCAGTATTTCATAAACATTAATTAATTTAATTAATTTATAATAATTATAAATTAATTAAATCGAGTGATAATAGGAGTATTCGACGTTTTGGTTGTGTAACTCTTAGGTGTAAATTTGGTCAATGATTAATATAGAACAATTCAAATATTAACGTTCATATTTCACTTAGCATGCGATGTGACATTATGGTGAAATTTATCTCTTACTTGGCATCGGTAAAATCCAATTTTACTTTATTAAGTGTTATCTAATAGTGACAATTATTTACACTAATTCTCTTTGTCAAAACTATATTATTTTGAACTTATGGAATTTGGTAACGATCAAAATTCCAATGTCATCCATATTCAGCTCTATAGTCCAAACACAAGTCCTTGGTTCAATAATAACAATTATTATTAGTCGAACTGCTTTGGAGAGACGTTGACTTTGGATTGACTTCAGTTGATTGTGATACTTACCTCATATAACCACGGAGACGAACCCTCACTTGAATAGTGTTTCACTTCCAATACTTCCACTCAACCCAACTATAGTCATTCGATGAATGTCGTGCCATGATTTAACTATAATCAAAGCGGCGCTTCCACACTGAAGATCAACGAGATTCTCAAGTTAAGAGAATTATGTAATTTTGTCTCATCGATATTTCCTGTTTGACCTTAGTTATATTAACCAACAGAAAACTATCGAGCGAGTCATTCCATAGTTATCCAATAATATCAGTACGTAACCCCCTTGGTGCCTCCAGCACTTATGAGTAATACACTGTCCAACATTTAGAGAGCGTTACATACTAGTCTCAACGGATGTATCGATATCCAGTCTCAATACATCTTGACTAGGAATATTTAAAATGGCATGTTTATTTTATTGTGATAAATCGCTCATGATTACAACCCATTGTAACTACTATCACAAAACATACATTTACTGATTTTCTATTAAATATATTTTTAATTGAATTAATTAATTAACATAACACATTATATCATATATATATATATATATATATATAATAGAAAGAAAACACCTTTTATTTCGAACAAGATTGGTTATTGAGTTAGATATATGTAACAAATTATATAATTGCCCTTAGGGCATACCCCTAACTCTATCAGTGAAGACAACAACGAAGGTGATCCGTGCACTACCGAGCTTTCAAAATCAAGTTTGAAAATTGAGAATTTTAAGTTCACACCAAATCATCCACCAGAATTGGTTATTGGTAATCTAACGATAGGTATACAAAAGCGCTCTGTGTTTAATAGAAATATTTGAGCTTTATGTATTCATAGTGGTTTTTTTTTTGAAATTGAACAAAAAAATATTTATGTTGCGCTCAGTGATGAATGTTGGACAATTGACATGTAAGATGAACTTAACCAGTTTGTGAGAAATAATGTTTGGAAATTAGTTCCTAGACCATATGACTATCTGATTGAAGGGACTAAATGGGTGTTCAAAAATAAACTTGATGAATCTGAAAATATAATTAGAAACAAAAATAGATTGACTGGAAATGGATAATCAAATAGAAGGCATTGATTTTGGGAAAACATTTGCTCCAGTTGCTAGGTTAGAGGTTACTAGAACTTTGCTAGCTTTTGCCTGTTTTAAATCTTTTAGATCTAAGCAAATGGATATAAAGAGCACCTTTCTAAATGGTTACTTGAAACAAAATGTTTGTATAAAACAAGCTCCTGGTTCGGAAAGTCATGAATTTCCAAGTCATGCGTACAAACATGAAAAAGCATTCTATGGTCTCAAATAAGCTCCTATGGCTTGGTATGAGTGCATATCTTTTGGAAAACAGATTTAAAAGGGAAGTACTGACACTACTTTGTTTCTATTACATAAGCACGATGTATTTTGATTGTAAAAATTTGTGTTGATGACATCATTTACGGTGCTACTAATGAAGAATCGTGTCAATAGTTTGAAAAAGTAATGCAAGATGAGCTTGGTAGGAGAATTGAAGTATTTTTAGGATTTCGTGTCAAGCAAAACGAAAAGGGAATATTTTCTCGCAAACCAAATATGTGAAAGAACCGTTGAAATGATTTGGTGTCGAAAATGCAAAGCTACGAAGAATGCCCATGAGCCCTTCAACCAAGCTTGACAAAGACAAAAGGAGAATTGTAGTTAATTAAAAGAAATATTAAGGTATAATTTGTTCTCTTCTCTATCTTATTGCTTCTAAATCCGATACCATGTTTTTTGTCTGTCTTTGCATGCGTTTTCAAGCAAACCCAAAAGAATTCCATTTAACAGCCATAAGAAGAAGTTTGAGTACCACACAAAACTTGGATTATGGTATCACTCATGTGATAATTTTAACTTAATTAATTATTTAGATGCCAACTATGCCGATTGTCTAGTGGATAGAAAAATCACCGGTGAAACATGTTTCTTGTTAGGTCACTCATCAGTTTCATGGTCAAGTCGAAAAAAATGTGTTGCAGTATCTATTACCAAAGTAGAATATATTGCCTTAGACAGTTATTGTGCTCAAATTATATAGATGACGGAAACTTTATTAGACTTTGGCTTAATACTTCAACGTGTTCACTTAAAATGTGATAATAAAAGTGCAATTGACATGTCAAATGATCATGTTCACCACTCATGTGCTAAATATATAGACTTAAGACGTCACTTCATTCGAGATCATATTTCAAAAGTGGACATCTGCATTGAATTTATCTCTACTGATTACAACTTGTTGATATCTTTACAAAACCTCTTTCGGAAAATAGATTTTCATGATTAATTCAAGAGTTAGAGATTATGGATATGGACTAATACGATTTCTGTTTGTTTGAGTGTTTGTTTAGTTTTTTTTCCCTTTTTTATCCTTTTTTTTGTTTCTTTTTAGTTTTTTCTTTGTTCTGGTTGAGTATTTGTTTTTTATTCAAAAAATGGATTTTCTCATTTATTAATTATTTTTCCAACTTTTTTCTTTTTATAAGCATCAAAGATGAGAAAAAAATACTCTTAGATTGCTTCAAAAATTTCTTTTGGAAAACATGGCTATGACCAAGTTGAATTTTTTGTGCTTATCAAATTCGTGAGTAAATGTAGTCAACGTCTTCTTATCTATCACATTCCATTGATCTATTTTTTATTCTATATATGTGTGGGTAAGATTAACATAACCCAGAATGTAGTATAATTTGATTGGAAAAATAGTAGTTATCAAGAATAAGTCATGTACACGCTCCATATGGAAAGTAAAGCGCATATGAAATATTTTTATATAAATCTGAAATTTAGCGGTTAAAGGCCAACACATGAAAAATGGATGCACTATAGACGTAGAGCTACATTACTTAAGGGTATCTGACCTGTGCTAAAAATTATTTAGCATCTATGTATATTAACCCATCAAGCAATGTTTTCTCCCTCATTTAAGAAACCTCAAGACAATATATGGGTATAAGTATCCTGATCTCATTTGTATTGAGTTAGAAATAAAAGTGTCATCACATAAATACTTCACTATAAAAAATTGTAATGTATGGTTTATAAACTAAATTTATTGTTGATGTAACCGCATGTCTTAGAATTAACCCATTTTAAAACTGCCATCCGTTTTCTATTTGAGATGTGTTTTTGATCAATAATAAATGTTATAATTCATGTTTGATTTCAAATGGAAATATATAATTTTGATATTTTTACTCTTGAATTATGACTATTTGACTCCTCTTTGACTTCGATAACTGTTTACTCATACTTTTGATGAAAATAAAAGAGGGATAGATGTTAAGGTTTGGTGGTGCCAATTGATTTGACAATATCTACAATGTGTTTCTTTTTGTTCTCTCTAATGTAACATTTAATCTTTTTTCTTTCCCTTTCGTTTTCTATCTAACATAACTCCTAATCATCTCACATGTCTGAAGCATGCTTGAAAATGGAATATTTGTATGGAAGGAGCATCTGTGTAAGGGGAGTGCGAATATACGAGGGGCAACTGTGTAGAGGGAGCTTAACTGAAACTCATCATTTTTCCACATGTCAAACACATCTGTATTTTATTTTTATATCTTAATATATGTTTGTTATTATCAAAAGGGGGAAATTGTAAAATATTGCACTGGACTATTTATATTTGATCTTAATAAATATATGTTTTATTTAATGTGTTTGTCTAGTGTTGTATATTTACTGGATTCTTAAAAAAAGGATTGTGGTTAAGTTTGTTTGTCAGTACAATCAAAGCCTTTGTATACAGAAAAATCTTCGAACAAATGAAAACATATCGAAATCTAAAGCAAAGAAAATATATTAGTACACAGCCAATGGCTGTGTATATAGAAGAATCTTTAAAAAAATTAAAAGCAAAGTACATATATCAGTGCACAATCCACTAATGTTTTTTGGAACATACGTCAAAATATATTTCACACTATATGCATTTTTATTTCCTAACAAATCATTTCATAATTCATATCAAATAAGGAAAAGATTCTCTTCATCCTTTGTATAAACAACATCTCAACACACATTAAAATTATCAATATTAACATAAACTCCTCTCATCTCAAATACTAATCAACTCCTCACATGCCATCAACCTCCAATCACTTACACTACAACTTCAAAGTACCATCATCTTTGTCTCGACAATATTGTTGAAGATATGCGACACAATATTTGTTTTATATATTAGTTAATTGGTTGGTTGACCAATTAACTATGAAAAGTATTGGATTTGACTTAGCAAGAGATATTTATGCATACATTTCTCTCAGATATCTTCATTTTTATGGAAAATAAATAAATAAATAAATAAATGGTCAAATATATTTATTTATTTGACTGATTATGAGAGATATATTAGCAAATATATCTCTGCATTTCTATTGGTAGTAGCTATTAATATGTATGTTAGGAGAGTCATTTTTACAAAGGGGGGTTTTGGTATTGAGATTGATTCTCAATTTTTAGGCTTTTCTTGTAATCTTTTGGTATATCAATAAAGATTTTGTTTGAAAGAAAAAAAAACATTTTTTTTGCTTTTATCTCTTCTAAAATCTAATTGTGTAGAGATCCTAGAAAAAATCCTATCAGTGGTATCAGAGTCAAAGGTTACGAACTGGGCCATGCAAGCAAATAGTGCTCTCAAATGTTACTCCAAGGAGATGCGAGTCAAGGGGGAGACTGTTAAGGTTGTCTCACATGTTTCAAGAAGGAAGGACAGTCTGGAATTTGAATAGTCTCAAAGCACTAAATAATTGGGAAAAGTGGTGTATAAATATGGGTTGGTAGACACCTAACATTAGGGATTCCTTTTGTTACAACAAAGTGTATGCTAACTCATATGCATACGTCACATGCTGGAGATGGGGAGCTTGGTTCGATCATCGTTACATAATAGTTGTAACGCCCCACCTCAATACCCACGCTAGCCAAGAACACTACGGTGTAATGCTGTCAACTAGCACGGAGAATAAGGCTGTTGAGGAGCGACCATCCATGTAACTTCTTTGAGCGAGCACCGATATGTCAGATAGTATAGCATGAACTTCATTTAAGGAGGAAGTCCGACATACCGATACAAACCCAAAGCTATCACACAGTGGCTATATATAATCTTCGGAAACAAACATAGAAATAAACATAACATAAATCAGTCACAGACATCCATATCACAAAGGCGGAAAAAGATATGAATATATATATATATAACACATGAAAGTGTACATCAGAGTAGTGGTCAGAAAGATCCATGATAATACAAAAGAATAGCAACACGTGCTATACAAAAGAATAAGTACACTACATAGAGTTTATATCTCAAATGTGTACATCCAAAAACTACTAATCTAAGTAGTTAGCCAAAAGTCAGAATGATCCAGAAGAGAAGTCAAGCAGAAGCACCTGTAACATCTCGGTCTGACCCGAGTATTATTTATAAGAAAATAATAAACGGATCAGTCTAGCTATAAATAACAAATGATATGGTATAAAGTAAAAGGCATGACATGAACATGTAATAACCATAAGGTCATACTACTATAAGTATGTAAATGAAAATCAACAAGAGATTAATCAATATCACAAGAATCTTCTCAAAGATAAAATAGGGTATCATACCCTAAACTTGTATTCATAACAAGTCAATGACACACAAATTCACCAATGCACAAAAATTGATAAAACTTATCAATGAAAATCACGAAAATTGGTGAAGCACAAATTCCAGAAATCAACACAAGAAATCCAGAAATCATATAAAGGGGGAAGGCCTATGAGCCGAATGCTCCACGAACGGTCCGAAGAGCAATGAGCCGAATGCTCCACGAATGGTCCGAAGACCTATGAGCCGAATGCTCCACGTATGGTCCGAAGACCTATGAGCCGAATGCTCCACGAATGGTCCGAAGACCTATGAGCCGAATGCTCCACGAATGTGAGTAGAAACATCACGCAAACGAGGTCTAATCTTCCTCGTAGACAAAAAGACATCGCTCAATCGCTAGTCTAAATCAAATCACAAAAATGATCATCATGATCATCGAGAAGTGTCAATCACACCAAGCTAGTAAATATATGAGTTTAGCTTCATGTCCCATAACCACTTGCTTAACTTAAATATTTACGAACAAGTTGTAAATCTTCACTAGAAAATTGTCACAAAAGGTTCAATCGAACAAGTCCAAGAATTAACCGATGAAGTGAACGCAAGCGTTTCATACCACTCGTTTTACTAAGCCGTTTAATTAGATTTCTCGTCCGAGTGAAGTAAAGACTTGTATATACTAGTAGATTGGAAAACGGTTTGAGAAAAAGAGCTTTGTAGTTAAAACAGTGTTGAAATCACTTTGATGATAGAGTTATGATATTTACTACTAGTATTGAAGCCTTCACATTTTTAAAGTGACAAGTCACAAAACGATTGTTGAAACAAATCGCATCACAAAATTTCACATTCGAAGACGTGAGAAAAAATCCAAGGAAATCAGTTCCAAAACCATCATAGTAGAAATATACTTGCGACCTAACGAGGTCGAATTAAATTGCAACGACATAAAGTGAAATAGGTCAAACGACCTAAGGGTAGAATGCCGTGCGACCTAGCAGGAGAACAGGTCGAGCGACCTAGCCAAATACAGGTCATTCGACCTAAGTCTTGGCCAAGCTACGGAAAAGGATCGAGCGACCTAACGAGGTCGAGCTAAGGAGTGTAAGTAGGTCAAGCGACCTAAAAAGGTAACAGGCCGGGACGACCCAGTGGGTTGCGACCTAAAGTAGAATAGGTCAAACGACCTAATGGTCTCGACCTAAAATGCCATCAGAGTCGAGCGACTTTAAGGTAGACTGGGGTCAAGCGACCTAAGGGATGTAAGGTCCAACGACCTAAGGATGACAAGGTCATGCGACCTAAAGAATATAAGGTCCAACGACCTAAGGAAAGTAGAATCGCAACTTAACAAAGTAATAAGGTCGAGCGACCTACGACCTAAAGAGGCAAGCGACCTAAAGGATGAAGCGACCTAAGGCCAGCGACCTAAAGGAGGAAGCGACCTAAGGGTGATAAGGTCCTACGACCTAACGAGGTACAGAAACGAGCGACCTAAGGAGGGCTCGCGACCTAACATGACCGACCTAAGTGCAAACGACCTAAGGGTCAAAGGGGCGCGACCTATCAAGTCAACAGGACGAGCGACCTAACATAAGTGGCCGAGCGCCTAACTGGAGCGACCTAGTGGTCATGCGACCAAACTGGAATGGTAGAGCGACCTAGCGACCTAAGGTCTCACGACCTAAGTGGTTCGAACAAGCAGAGCGACCTACGACCTATCTTTGCCGCGTCCTAACGCCAGAAACAATAACGAGCGACCTAAAGCCGGAGCGAGCTATTGACACCCTGCGACTTTTCCACGCGCATGATCTAGCATGGCCAGAGCGACCTAAAAGCGACAGAGCAACCTAAGTGCAGAAAAATACTAAATCACACGAAATTTGGAGTTTTTCACTAATTCAATCCAAACCAATTGCAAATGATGATGCTAAAGTGATAGGAAATCATTCCCAACAATCCAATGACAGTTATAGGCGAGATGTGAGATTAAAAATCTCACCTTTTCACGGAATTTGATGGAGATGAAGCTTGAGAGTTAAGCAAGAACAACCACAAGCTTGAATCTATGTTCTTCACTTGAATTTGGAGTAGATGTTGGACTAGCAATGAAGAAGAAGACTTTGGAGTTTTAATTTCCCATTCCCTCCACCATTTTTGATAAAGCTTCAATGTTTATGCAAGTAGAGATGAAGTGATGAAGGGAAGGAAGGGGTTGGGCTGAGTTAACAAGTGGTTCAGCCCAAACTAAAGGTCCAAAGCAAAAAGTGACGAAAATTCCGCTATCTCCAAACATATTGAAGTTTCAACTTAAAAAGATTGCAAACATCATTTTGAACTCAATGGAAGTGGTCTCGAGTCCTAATTTGACCGTTTGCAAAAAGTAGCTTTTTGGACCAAATTCCGATTAACGATAAAAATATTTAAATATAAAATCGATAAATATGCGGGTTGTTACAGACTCCCCTCCTTAAAGAAATTGTGTCCTCGCAATATATAAGATGGAAAAATAAAAAGTAACAACCATAAAAGCATGTTAACACAAAGGAAATTTGAAATAAGAAGTTCATCATAAAGAGCATGAAAGAGTAAGTCCGAACGTGAAAAACATCTTTATTTCGAATGCGCTCAACCTCTGAAGCAATGATGCAAATAGAATGTTGCTCGTAAGTCAAATAGGCGAAACTTCAACTTCCACAATAACACCGGGCTCAAGAATAAAAATTGGAATCCCAAAGGCATTTCCGTAAATAAAAGGCATGAGAAAACGTCATGAATAACAGAAAATTGAGCCGGTGCAACGGCGTAGCACAAAAAGCGATACGCCTAAGAAACTGGAAACTCGAATAATTCCGAACACCGACGTAGTACAATACAGATACGTCCGATGAACGGAAACTCAAATAATTCGAAACACCATAAAAGAATCATCGGACACGAGTCCATAAAAGAAATGAGACGAAGCTCAACAAAACAAAGTACATCGAAACGTCCGATGAATTTGGTAGAAAGATCATAAGATACAAAGAACTTGAGCCAACGGGGTTGACGCAAATTAAGTTCCTTATGAGAAATAAATATTCCAAAGATTTATGATCGAGGTGGAGAACAAATTTCCCCACCGAAAACAATGATGCCATTAAATTGGACCAAAATCACAAAGGAAAAACGGGAATCTGCTTAGTAGATTAAAAATGTCGAAGATGAATAGCCCATACGGGACAAAGGATATGGCTTCGTAATATTAAGCCAATCCTTAAAAAAGTCAATTCCAAAGAATAAGTAAGCTCGGAAAGAGAAATCACATAAAATAATTTCGACATAAATAAAAAGCAAATTGAGTGTTGCGGATCCACAACCGGATTCGCAATCCTCAAAGAAGTCAACAAGCCTAAAAATGTTTAAAGAAAATGAATTACAAGTTCTTTTGATAAAAATAATGAGATAAACTCATATTAAAAAGAACATGAATAAGATAAATCACAAAATAAATGTCATCAAGGATTGAATGAGGAGTACCTCGACCACGAGAAGTGTCACTAGGCGCATTCAGCTTTCCCTCTCTCCTACTTTGAAGTTTGGGACAAGAAGATATATGGTGACCCGAATCTTTGCAATAGCGACAATGAAGGGGTTTCGGACACTCCCTCGCATAGTGGTCCATGGAACCACAATTGTAGCATTGCCCACTGCTAGAGGTAGGGGTCTTTGCTACCGAAGTCTCTTGCTTCCCTTTCTTATTGGGGTTGGGGCCTTTGAACAAAATAGGCTTCATCATATCATTGTTGAAGTTCGGTTTTGCACCCACAACTTCAACATCACACTCTTTATCGGCCTCTTCAAGACGAAGAGCGATATCAATAAGCTGATCAAAAGAGACTTCTAATTTCAAAAGTAATGGCTTCTTGAGATTTTTGTTTAAGCCATAGACGAATCTTTGATTCTTCTTCAATGGGGTGTTGATGTATTCAACCCTATATTTGGACAGTGACTCAAAGGATGCGACATAATCTGTCACAGAAGATTCACCTTGAACAAGGTCTATGAAACGATGAGCCAATGTTACTTTCTCTGCTTCTGGTACGAATTTTAATTCGAAGCGTTCCCGGAATTGCTCCCAGGTGAGATCTGCTTCAATAATTTCATAAATAAGAAGTTCGTACCAATCCAATGCTCTCTCTTGGAGCATACTAGAAGCCACCTGAACACGGTGAAGGTCGACAAGATTCATGCGAGAAAAGATTCGATCGCATGTTCTTAACCAAGCCTGGACCTCAATAATAGTTTCGTAACCTTTGAATGGTTTCCCACCCAAGTTGGTATAATCGTTGCACAAGCGTGCAAACCCAGACTTAGGATGGGTATGTTCCGGATTAGGACCAGCTGCCTTAGCATTCTTTACTAAATCAAGAAGCTATTGAGCAGTCATAAAAACTCCATCCTGGGGAGTGACAGTAGATGGTCCAGCTCTAGGACGACCTGGTCTAGACATTCTCTCCTTTAAGAAAGAGAGAAGAAGAAAAGTTATTCTCCAAATAAATATCAAGCAAATCTTGATAGATAAAACAATGATTTGTAGAAGGAAATAGGATAAATCGGTTCGAAGACTCGAATTAAATCCTAAGGCACGACTCCTAAGTTGGACTAAGGACGATGATCCTTGTTAAGTTATTCTACATTGTTTCGAAGTTTGGCTTTGATACCAAGCTGTAACGCCCCACCTCAATACCCACGCTAGCCAAGAACACTACGGTGTAATGCTGTCAACTAGCACGGAGAATAAGGCTGTTGAGGAGAAACCATCCATGTAACTTCTTTGAGCGAGCACCGATATGTCAGATAGTATAGCATGAACTTCATTTAAGGAGGAAGTCCGGCATACCGATACAAACCTAAAGCTATCACACAGTGGCTATATATAATCTTCGGAAACAAACATAGAAATAAACATAACATAAATAAGTCACAGACATCCATATCACAAAGGCAGAAAAAGATATGAATATATATATATATATAACACATGAAAGTGTACATCAGAGTAGTGGTCAGAAAGATCCATGATAATACAAAAGAATAGCAACACGTGCTATACAAAAGAATAAGTACACTACATAGAGTCTATATCTCAAATGTGTACATCCAAAAACTACTAATCTAAGTAGTTAGCCAAAAGTCAGAATGATCCAGAAGAGAAGTCAAGCAGAAGCACCTGTAACATCTCGGTCTGACCTGAGTATTATTTATAAGAAAATAATAAACGGGTCAGTCTAGCTATAAATATCAGATGATATGGTATAAAGTAAAAGGCATGACATGAAAATGTAATAACCATAAGGCCATACTACTATAAGTATGTAAATGAAAATCAACAAGAGATTAATCAATATCACAAGAATCTTCTCAAAGATAAAATAGGGTATCATACCCTAAACTTGTATTCATAACAAGTCAATGACACACAAATTCACCAATGCACAAAAATTGATAAAACTTATCAATGAAAATCACGAAAATTGGTGAAGCACAAATTCCAGAAATCAACACAAGAAATCCAGAAATCATATAAAGGGGGAAGGCCTATGAGCCGAATGCTCCACGAACGGTCCGAAGACCAATGAGCCGAATGCTCCACGAATGGTCCGAAGACCTATGATCCGAATGCTCCACGAATGGTTCGAAGACCTATGAGCCGAATTCTCCACGAATGGTCCGAAGACCTATGAGCCGAATGCTCCACGAATGTGAGTAGAAACATCACACAAATGAGGTCTAATCTTCCTCGTAGACAAAAAGACATCGCTCAATCGCTAGTCTAAATCAAATCACAAAAATGATCATCATGATCATCGAGAAGTGTCAATCACACCAAGCTAGTAAATATATGAGTTTAGCTTCATGTCCCATAACCACTTGCTTAACTTAAATATTTACGAACAAGCTGTAAATCTTCACTAGAAAATTGTCACAAAAGGTTCAATCGAACAAGTCCAAGAATTAACCGACGAAGTGAACGCAAGCGTTTCATACCACTCGTTTTACTAAGCCGTTTAATTAGATTTCTCATCCGAGTGAAGTAAAGACTTGTATATACTAGTAGATTGGAAAACGGTTTGAGAAAAAGAGCTTTGTAGTTAAAACAGTGTTGAAATCACTTTGATGAAAGATTTATGATATTTACTACTAGTATTGAAGCCTTCACATTTTTAAAGTGACAAGTCACAAAACGATTGTTGAAACAAATCGCATCACAAAATTTCACATTCGAAGACGTGAGAAAAAATCCAAGGAAATCAGTTCCAAAACCATCATAGTAGAAATATAATTGCGACCTAACGAGGTCGAATTAAATTGCAACGACATAAAGTGAAATAGGTCGAACGACCTAAGGGTAGAATGTCGTGCGACCTAGCAGGAGAACAGGTCGAGCGACCTAGCCAAATACAGGTCATTCGACCTAAGTCTTGGCCAAGCTACGGAAAAGGATCGAGCGACCTAACGAGGTCGAGCTAAGGAGTGTAAGTAGGTCAAGCGACCTAAAATGGTAACAGGCCGGGACGACCCAGTGGGTTGCGACCTAAAGTAGAATAGGTCAAACGACCTAATGGTCTCGACCTAAAATGCCATCAGAGTCGAGCGACTTTACGGTAGACTGGGGTCAAGAGACCTAAGGGATGTAAGGTCCAGCGACCTAAGGATGACAAGGTCATGCGACCTAAAGAATATAAGGTCCAACGACCTAAGGAAAGTAGACTCGCGACTTAACAAAGTAATAAGGTCGAGCGACCTACGACCTAAAGAGGCAAGCGACCTAAGGCCAGCGACCTAAAGGAGGAAGCGACCTAAGGGTGATAAGGTCCTACGACCTAACGAGGTACAGAGACGAGCGACCTAAGGAGGGCTCGCGACCTAACATGACCGACCTAAGTGAAACGACCTAAGGGTCAAAGGGGCGCGACCTATCAAGTCAACAGGACGAGCGACCTAACATAAGTGGCCGAGCGACCTAACTGGAGTGACCTAGTGGTCATGCGACCAAACTGGAATGGCAGAGCGACCTAGCGACCTAAGGTCTCACGACCTAAGGTCTCACGACCTAAGTGGTTCGAACAAGCAGAGCGACCTACGACTTATCTTTGCCGTGACCTAACGCCAGAAGCAATAACGAGCGACCTAAAGCCGGAGCGAGCTATTGACACCCTGCGAATTTTCCACGTGCACGATCTAGCACGGCCAGAGCGACCTAAAAGCGACAGAGCGACCTAAGTGCAGAAAAATACTAAATCACACGAAATTTGGGGTTTTTCACAAATTCAATCCAAACCAATTGCAAATGATGATGCTAAAGTGATAGGGAATCATTCCTAACAATCCAATGACAGTTATAGGCGAGATGTGAGATTAAAAATCTCACATTTTCATGGAATTTGATGGAGATGAAGCTTGAGAGTTAAGCAAGAACAACCACAAGCTTGAATCTATGTTCTTCACTTGAATTTGGAGTAGATGTTGGACTAGCAATGAAGAAGAAGACTTTGGAGTTTTAATTTCCCATTCCCTCCACCATTTTTGATAAAGCTTCAATGTTTATGCAAGTAGAGATGAAGTGATGAAGGGAAGGAAGGGGTTGGGCTGAGTTAACAAGTGGTTCAGCCCAAACTAAAGGTCCAAAGCAAAAAGTGACGAAAATTCC
This sequence comes from Allium fistulosum, assembly GCA_030737815.1. Lineage (NCBI taxonomy): Eukaryota > Viridiplantae > Streptophyta > Magnoliopsida > Asparagales > Amaryllidaceae > Allium > Allium fistulosum. The sequence continues at coordinate 1,306,497,027 of CM060904.1, read as the reverse complement.
ACTATCTCCAAACATATCGAAGTTTACACTTAAAAAGATCGCAAACGTCATTTTGAACTCAATGGAAGTGGTCTCGAGTCCTAATTTGACCGTATGCAAAAAGTAGCTTTTCGGACCAAAATCCAATTAACGATAAAAATATTTAAATATAAAATCGATAAATATGCGGGTTGTTACAACAGTGGTATCAGATCATACACAATTTTTAAAGAGAGTTTGGTTATGGAGGGATAATAGGGAAGTCCTACATGTAGAATGGAGAAACAATAATATATACAAATTGCTTGGAAAAACGATGGAGAATGTAGGCATTTCTCAAATTAGAGTTGGTGAAGCAAATTTATCTGAATCAAGGTGGAGCATGCAACGAAAAACCACAAAGTCTGCTTGGAGACCTTTGTGGTATTACAAGAAATTCTGATTTATCGATGATATGCATGTTCATTGGAAGCATGCATAACTAGGTGGTTTTGAAGGTTGATTAAGTTTGTTTTCGAACAAAGGTGGAGCACATGAAGAATATTGTATTGAGGAAGAATGTTGAAGATATGCAACACAATATTTGTTTTATATATTAGTTAATTGGTTAGTTGATTAACTAACTATGAAAAGTATTGGATTTGACTAAGTAAGAGCATATATTCTCTCAAATATCTTCATTTTTATGGAAAACAAATAAATAAATATACGGTCAAATATATTTATTTATTTGATTGATTATGAGAGATATATTAGCAAATTTATCTCTTTGTTTCTTTTGGTTGGTAGTAGCTATAAATATGTATGTAGGAGTCATTTTTACTAAGGGAGTTTTGGTATGTAGATTGATTCTCAATTTTTTGGATTTTCTTATAATTTTTTAGTGAAGTAATAAAGGTTTTGTTTGAAGGAAAAAACTATTTTTTTCTTTTATCTCTTCTAAAATCTAATTGTGTAGAGACCTTAGAAAAAATCCTAACACTGGTATTAGAGCCAAAGGTTGCAAACAGGGCCATGCAGACAAATAATGCTCTCAAAAGTTACTCCAAGGGGATGCGAGTCAAGGGGAGACTGTTAGGGTTGTCTCGCATATTTCAAGAAGGAACGATGGTTTGGAATTCAAATAGTCCCGCATCACTAAATAATTTGGAGAAGTGGTGTATAAATATGGATTGGTAGGCATGTAACATTAGGAATTCTTTTTGTTACAACAAAGTGTGTTCGAACTCATATGCATACGTTACGTGCTGAAGATGGGGAGCTTGGTCCGACCGCCATTACATAACATTCACAACAACCATAACCTTTGTTGTCAACTCTTCACAAAAAATCAATCAAAAGCCAATCCAAAAAACGACTTTGATTTCAATCCAATCTACAATAGAATTTAAAACCATCAATACAGAGTTCATACCAAAGTGCCCACTCTAGCAATACAATCCCAACATCTAACAGTCGATGTTTTAGGCCACTAACGACTGCATCACATCCTCAGCGAAGGCGAGTTTGATTATTTAATTACAACAACAACGCAACCACCAGCGAACCACTCTTATCTTCGACAGCAACTTTGGCAATATCCACGACCTTAGGCATCAGACCCTTGAGCAACACCCTCTGTTAAATCTCGAGAACTTCCACTATTCAACTGTGGCATCACTTCGTAGCAAATTCACATTTGCGATGTTAGCAAGCTTCAGATCCAAGTCATCGGTTGTAGCTTCTAGAATTAGCAAAGCAACCTCAAGTCGACTTCGGCTGCATCTATTCGGCGGCAATGAGGAGATAAGGTAATGGAAACTCTATCTAGTGGCGACGCATTAAGGTTTGCGGGCAAAGAGAGTTATGTGGCATTGTTTTTCTAGCTGAAGGATTTTAGGGGAATCGATTTGCTAAGGAGGAATTAAATAAAAGAAACGCTAAAGTGAAGAAAAGGATAAAGTCACGTGACTGTTGAATGGGAGTTTTTTAAGTTGTTAGTTTTCTCTCGGACAAATTTTTAAAATGAGCAAGTATGCCAAAGAAAAAGCTATTGCAACAGGCTTGACAGAAAATTTGTTGCAGAAATAGACCTCGTTTTGGTATATAGCTTTCGCATTTATGGAATGCGCAAGCTATATTTAAAAAAATATTTACCTTGCCCATTCCACAAATTCCCAAGCATATATTCCTCATTTATTGTTTATTTCAACACGAAAATATTTTGTGTATTCCATAAATGCGCAAATATATAATATATGATTGTACATTTACAGAATGCGCAGGCTAAATATTTTTTTTTTACAAAAGAATATAGCTTGCGCATTCCAAAAATGCGCAAAATATACCAAAACGAGGTCTACTACTGCAATAAGTTTTCTCTCGAGCCTATTTATGCTGTATATTTTTTTTGCAGGTTCCTTTTTAAAATTTGTCATTTTCTTTTTATTTTATTTTGAATTTTCAGCTCTTGTTTTTTTAAGCAACATGTTGTATTTAAACGATTTTTATCTCAAGGGATTGAGTTTAGGCAGAGTTATTAAGCATTAAGTTAGAATATTTATTAGCAGTGTCTACGAGTTTACCAGTTGTAAGCTTTTGGATATTTAACTCCATTGATAACTTTGGGAGCAGCGGTAGGAATTAGGTTGAAGGTGGGTATATCTTTGAGTTCTTTTTTTTTGCATTTGCATTTCCATACTCTACTTTATATTTTATCAATAACTTTATGAATATTTTTAAATAACATATCCATCCCCCCTCTAGAGTATACTGCACGATCCTACAATACTGTTTCGTATTCAAGGACCAAGGTTCTTGCTTTATAATTGAAATGGCACATGTTTGCATGGTGACATAGTATGTTAATTTCCACATTTATTATGTGCATTTCATAAACTTTGATTGGGTTGTGTCTATTATTTCGATCTAGCGTTTCCACGATCGAGTAATAAACAAGCCGATTGCTATAACACCTGTAAAAATTAACGATAATTAATAAATAATCAATAAGTCTCCAAAATGGAATTTAAGAAAACATCAGAGTTTGGCCATGAAACTTGCACCATTGTATTCATGGTGATTTTCTGAGCAACTTTCATATTTGGAGTTTTGCATTCGGAGTTCAAACGAAGAAGTTATTAATATTTGAAGTTTTCAGAACGAAAATAATTAAAAATCAAAAATAGGAAGTAAATAATAATAAATGCGAGATCCCACCGGTCAACCCCCTCCTTGGACCCGTTGACCGGTTTTGAAGTGGCGGGTAGGGTTTGAACCTTGACCAAACGGTCCGGATTTAATTATTTGAATCTAATGGATACGATTTATTTGAGCTCCTATAAATACATGCCTAACCTTTCTGATCAAAGCAGCGAAGCTCTACCATTTTCCCTTCTCCGCTATTTTTATTAATAATTAAATATTACATTATATGTATATATAACCGGAGAAGGATAAAAATAATAAAATATTATATTATATGCATATACAATCGGAGAAGAACATAAAATAAAAGAGAAGAAGAGAAGGATTGAACCAATACTATGAAATAAGGTAAATTTCATAATTGTAAATCCATATTCTCCTTAACCCCAAATCTCTTCTCAGATCAGTCATTCTACTAGTATGTATATATCTTGTTATACATATTCTTTTGGATTAAAATGGAAAAGGAGTCAAGTAAAGGAATGAATTCTGATTTGGAAGATTTGGAAAACTAAAAAGTGAGTGAGAAATTATATGATTTTTTTATAACATTGAATATATCGTTGAATTTTATTTAATTATTGCCTATATAAGATCTGATGAGTTATAGGCTTAGGAAGATGGAATATCGCCTACATATTCTGTGAGTTAGGTAATTGGAATAAGAATGGTGTTTGCACACTAATTTGAATATTTGCAAATCAGTCCCTAAATTTGCTAAAGTTAAATGTTGATAAAGTTGTATAGTTTATTCCAAATTTATAGTTAGGTTGTAAAATGTTTGTATTAGTTTAGATTGCCTTAATTTGACTTGAAATGTGAATTTCTATGTTTTAACTTATCGGGAGCGAGGTACAATTTAATTGTATCTATTTCCATATAATCCCAATAAATTATCTAATTCCATAAATGTATAAAAAGTGCGTCGTTTGAAATAAGGAATATAACCAAAAATGAAAGAGATGTGTAAAGTATGGTTAATCTTCTTTATAGTTTGTATTGTCTATTTCAATAAAAGAAAAAAAGATAATTCTTTGTAATTTCAAACGAAGCAAAGCCTCATTTTTGGGTGATTTATGGAAAATTATAACGGTAATCCGTTTTGGGAAAGATAACTCTAATAAATAAAAATGTGCAAATTAATATTCTGTAATTCCTAAGCGTAGAAATTAATGTTTTAGGAATAGGAATACGCATACACGTACTTATAACTGCCTAACCGATTAAAAATATAAATATATACAGTGTAATATACGTCGATATTCATATTAGCTATAATTAAGACGTCTAGTTATAACTAACGTAATAAATTATAGGATTAGGAGGTATAGATGGAAAAGAGATAATAACTTTAAAATTACTAGGACAATAAATGTGTAGTCAAAAAGGATGTTATAGAATTAAATGGGGAAATAAATGTGTTTAATGGGATTGGTTAAAGAATTTAATATGGCATTTATGGGAAAATAAAATAGGCATACTAGGTTGAATTAGAACGAATAAATAAATGTTATTAGACATTGTCCAATTAGACGGTTTATTACGGACAGTTGACATTTATGGAATATAGTAAATAAATGTATAAGATATGAATTAAATGCTCGAAAGCAGTATAATTTTTATAGTAGGAAATTATGCAGCCTTAATTGTATGTTTAGAACAAGCGTGAATTAGTAGGCCCAGCCCAAAATTTAAGCTTAGGATGGTTAGTTTGGTTTAACGGGTTAGGATGCAAGGTCAGTAGATTTACACAACATAAGGATGCCCTTCACCTAGAGGTACGAGCAGTTGTATATACTTACTACTGATGTGTGACATCTCCGGTCATAGGACCAGTGAGAAGGGATATTTGTTTGCATATAGGTAGGGGAAAATATACCAAGAGTTTATCTCGGATTTGAAGTATTAAATGTCCCAGTACTTTTAAGGAAACGATGTCCGCTTCATTTCTAATGATAGATATTAAGTAACAAAAATAGACATTTTCCTTGACTTACATTAGGTTAGTCCAAATGAGATTTTAGATGTGGAAGGTCGGTAGGCTATGTCAGTATTATTGTTGGACTGGTAGTTAGTAGTAGGGCTGGCATGTAGGTTATGACCACCAGAGGTCCAGAGTGGTCGGTAGCAAAGGCTCACTTTATGCCCTGATGGATTTCGCTTCCTACTAGTGTAGAATCCTTTTAGGATACGCATAGACCTCAAAGTTAGTTAGTTAGCTGTTTGTTTATCGGAGGTGGGCTAGTTAACCCTTATATGAGTCTTTGAGATGCATTAGTTATATGACATTTATAGTATAAAGCTATATCTAAAGGTCATCAGCCTCTGTAGTTATGACAAATGACTAGTGTTTACATTGCGGAGGGCCCGCTTCATGTTGAGGTATTAAATGGATGTTGGGCCTACCTCCTCCTTATTAAGAAGTATTAAGTGGTCAGGGTTTCGGGCAGTATATGCTTAGGGGTGTGTGTGTGTCTATATATACACGACATATATGTATAGTTATACCTCGGGGGAGGTTAGGCATATCGTATGCACACATAGGATTGAAAGAAGCCGTAAATAATAGACATAATACTTAAATGGGATTTAATCGCATAAATTAGTGTTATGGGTAAAGTGTGTAATTTTCTAATCATTGGAACGTTGTTCTGACCCCTTCCTCATTACAACGCACATGACAGATTAGAGGAACATGCTATTGGAGCAAGACGGTAACGATGGATGAATAATTCTTCTTATTCATGCTCAGCCCTGACAAGGCAATTAGCTATCTAAAGAATACCAATTCAAAGGTAACACCCTACGTCAGTATGTATGTTCTCTTATATTTTTCTATTCCATTGTGAATTTATATTAGTTGCACTTTGAAATACTTGTGTTTATTACAGGTTACCAAAATCAACGATCCGTGCCCTAATGGACTTGGTATTCGATTTAGTCAAAATTCAGACCCATTAAGGTGCGGGTTGTTGCATTTGGTATCAAAGCGTAGGTTAGTCGATCATAGGAATTATGATACATTGGGAGAATGTATTTGTATTTTTACCTATAATTATATATATGTTATACGCCAAACTCTATAAAATTTGACTATAGAAGTAGTTGCTACCATATTTTGAAAGTATGGATGAGGCAACCATGAGTTGGGCCAATAAATAGAGTTAAATTTATACACCTACCCCGATTATCCCATGGAGCATTGGATGTACCACAAAACATTAACCAAGAAGAGTATGAGCATGACATATAGAAGGACCTCGGAAGATGGATGTTACTTAACTCTTTTGTTGGGCCTAGGCTGCCTTATGATTATGGATTTTGATAAATTGTCGATTGAAGATGTACATTTCATCCAACAGATGGAAGATAAGAACCTATATGTTTCAAGTATCCAAAAGCAAGGTGTGAAGAAGGATTGAGCGAGTTCTCACGAGCAGGTAAGCATTAATCACCACAAGATGATAGCTAGATTTTTGATATATTTATAATGAAGATGAGTTAAGAATGAGTAGAAAAGAAGAAAATTCCATTTCTAAGTCCGACCCATTGTGAAAATATTTGACAATAAGATTATTTTTGAAAATTCTTTGAAACAGTTTGAATGTGATTTTCAAAGGATTTATTAGGAAGTTGTTATTTTGAAAAAGTAAGGAAATTTTGAATTTCTTAGTTTAAAATTGGTTGGCTCAGAAAGTTTGGGTTTAAAGATTTTTGATAAAGAGATTTTTCATTTTAATAAATTGAAAATAGAGCGTAGGTTTGGATCAATGATTTTTCCTATTTTTGTAAATTTGGAAGTTCATTTTTAAAAATTCTTCTAAGGGTTTGATAAATGGAAATGGTACTTGATTGAAATGAATAAAGAGAGTAGAATGGTAAGAATGCCCGATAGTGAAGATATGAGGAATATTCCCGTATAAGGAAAATACGGAGAAAAACAGCTGAAATAGATTTATATGTATCTTTTTTCATTATAATGAAGAAAAGAACAATGACTAAAGCAGGAGGCGAATGCACTGCAATGAGTCAATATTGAGAAATTTATATAGAAATATCATTAAGGAAGGGTTAGTAATCTAATTAGGTATAGTATATGAGAAAAGCAATATGAATAAGGTAGGAAGAATGGATAAATTCAATAGATATATGTAGTAATTGCGCATATATTTTAGAAAGGCGCTTAGATAGATATTGTAATTGCATGTATCTTTTAGAAGCCCTCCTCATGTGCTATTAGAATCCTTACTAAAGGTGAAAGTGGAAGTGCATGAATAGTAGGAAAATAATAGGATGGAACTTATCCTTGTTTACTACATTTTTTTAAAGCTGTAGAAGATGTATTTTTTTAAAATGGTTTGGTATGACAATTGGGCTTTTGGATGAAAATACAAAAAATGTTTTAAGCTAAAATCATACTTTTAAAGAAGTAAACCTTTGTTGTAGAAAGATTATGAAAAGGGAAAATTTTCATGGTTCCTTATGGAAACCGAGCAGATTTGAATTTGTGACAAAAAGGTATCTAATTTTATATTTTCAAAGTTAAAAGATTTGGGTTAAGTGCTTCATGATTTTAAAGTTTTAGTTTTATAAAGAGCAGTGAAACCTAAACCAAGTTTCGATATAGAGAAGATAAGGATGATTGCCTGGGTAAGATGGGGTAAAGGTTTAGGATATAAATAAAATAGCTATGGATGCTCATAGAGTAGCAACAAAGAATCCTCGTTGGGTATAAGGAATATTGGTATGAACTTAAGAATATTTTATTAGAGATGTGTGGAAGTCATGAGAAGAACCCTCAAAAGAACGAAAAATGGTATCAGTACAATTTTGCAAGTCCTAGCGTATACTCGCCTAAAAGATCAAGGACAAGGAAAGTAAATGCCAAAGTTTGAGAATACTATCAAGAGATTTTGATTAAGAGAAGGTAGTAGTATAATTGGAGAAGAGGGTAATGAGATAAGAACCCATATAAAGAATGTTGGTTGACTCAAGGTTAAAGAAGACAAGATAGGTGGTAGAATTTATTCCACCAAGACAATTTTTTGATGACTTATTCTAAATATGCATAACTTATATTTCTTTCCCACTTCCGTGTGGAAATACATAATTTATCTCATAATCGGGTGTAATAATTGAAGTAATGGATGGACTTTATTTATTACGAGCCAAGAAGGTAAGTTAAGACGTGTGGATTATAGTTGAATGGCATACTAGAAACGTCCATCTTAATTGAGTAAGGAGTGATAAGGCCCCAACATCATTAACATCAGTTGATGATGAATGGCAGCTTCCAGCAATTTTTTTAGGTTATTTGGGTTGTAATCGCTAGTTTTCTCCCTTCGGGTATTGGAAAAGAGTAAGATATCATATGAGACATGTTTCTATTTTATCACTGTATTGATTTTCTAGATGGGCTTAGACCGCTGTATACATACACACACACAGACACACACACATATATATTGGGAAACAGTGTAAATAAGAAAATCTCATAAGGGCACTTAACTAGCGATAAAATGTAGGTAAAACTCGAAGTTTATATAATATTAGGAAATCAAATTAGCAACCAAAGGGAGAGAATGCTTAAATCCCAAAAGTTCAGAATTTTAGAAAAAATAAATTTTAGCAAGTGAAGGATAGGGAAAGGTTGTTGCAAAATCATGGGTTACTATCCCTATGCCTTAAAAGCCAAAATTTATAAATATACTTATAGGTTGTTTGTTGTTATAGGGTAAAAGGAAAGGTTCCCCAATCTAGGATTAACTACACAATGTTAGGGACAATCATATGATTAACTCATTGACTGAATCTCGACTTCATTAAGATGTGGCTTGATTTGTTTTTAAGGATGGAACGACAAATGTTTTGAAAAATTATGTGTAATGACCCGCTTTTCCGTACCCCTTGAATAGACACTAATCTCCATCTATTTACTCAAGGTGAACGAAAAACCGAACCATTAGGGTTTTTAAAAGAAGAGGTAGAAGAAAAGATAGAAGAGAAAGAAAGAAGAACAACAGAACAACATCAGAACAGAAAACAATATCAGAATCTCACATATCGCAGCGGAACAATATATAATAGATAAATGAATATCATTTAAAAACAAAAAAAACTATATCATTTTATACATACATCAATCATCAGAGTCAATATACAACAATGGACAGTTATATAACTTGTCCTCATACAGAATACACAGCGGAATAAATACTATCAGATACATATACTACGTCTCGCCATCCAGCTTGCTTCCAAAGCTCCAGAATATCCAGAATATCCTGATAATATAACTCTAGGCTGCCCGTGTGGAAATTGGTGGGCACCCAGAGTTTAGAAGGGAAACAATAAACTCCGAGTCAGTCATGGTGACTGGTGTGAGATCGTAAAACAGTTATTTTTAAATTAAACAACAGGACAACTTTAAAGTAATTTCGCAATGCTTTTGGAAAATGAAACTACCATAAGACCTCCCGCCACACACACAATGCAAACGCAGAATTGGGGGAGATTTCTTCTTATGATAGTCAAAGATGCTTACTACGCAAAAATCAAATTCTTTTTGATATTATTATTAGTGCATAGTGTAGAAAACATTTCGAAGGTATAATATTAATCTTAGCCAACATACGACCAGTATCGTATGCCTACTATAGCTGCTATATTAGATAGCAGGTTCTACAACTAAAACCGTACAAATTTCGTATTTGGGAAATGGATTTCCAACAAATGGTCAGGCTAAGGAACTTCCTTTCCTCCTGCCGAATAGGATCGCCTCTGGCTGGACGTCCCGAGAGACAAACTGCTCTCTGCCAAACAAGGCCGGGTTACCCCTGTAACAGGTAACTCACGAATATGTCATCACCCGGTCCTTTGGGACCTTTATCCGAGCGCTCGATATCCAACATCACACATCATAAAGAAAGTGTATCCACATGAGTAAGTATCTGGGCTCCATACCATGATACCACCCCTTTCCAGAAGGAAATGACATACCCTAAAGGGCGCGACCCTCATAACCTTGCCGCAACATTCCTGTTTCGACCATTTCCGGGGTGTGAGGCTCGACGAAGTCTCGTCCACAAAGCTACGCTTTCTCAAAAAGCCCTGCTTCGGGTCAAACAAAATGATCAACCTATGATCACAAAGATATAAGATCAAACAAATGATCATATCACAAATGATCAAACACTGATCATTTTACAGCAACACTCAGTATGCCACGTTACCAAATTGGGATATATCGCTGATAAATTTCAACTACATAACCTCTGAGCTCGTACGTCTCAGAGAAGGGTGTTAAGCTAAGAGAATAAATTCTCCGCCACCAACAGATATGTATTTGAAAGAAATCAGCTTTATATCTCAAAGTGTAATGTCAGACATACAATCCATACAAGTCTGTTCCGGGATCGAACAGAACCGAAGGCACTTCTCACGAAGCCCTTGCATATCCGGATAATTTTCAATCACGTCGGGACTTCCCGTCACTAAGGATGATAAAACCTCTAAACCGGAGATCAGCCGATGTAGAGTAACTCGACGGTAATCCTTCCGTTTTCAAAAATATCCGGTCTTCAACGCCGGTCTTCGAATGCAATTCATAACGACGTATCACATATTCGGAATGGGTTATACGACCCCATGGTCCTTTCCCGGTTAACCCGAATAGTGAGCGCTTATTCAAAAATAAGTGTGGCATTCAAATTCATCCAATTCACAACAAATACCTATCTAAAGGTAATTATTGATAGTCGGTTATTTAACTATCAATAAAGATGCGCAACATCATCAGATTCCAAATAATTTTCCAAATTATTTAATTTCCAAAAATATCTTTTACTAGATATAAAATTTTCACACTTCAAAAATAAATCAACGTTTATTTTTCTAAACAATTTCCCTTTCCTTTTATAAATTCCATAGTGAATTTATATTTCAAAATATCTACTGATATACGATTTTCGAATCGATGTCAATATTCACTTTCGATTTATCTTTAAGAAGATAAATCTCAAAAAACGTTCATTTCATATTGGAAAAGCAATACCATACTTATTTAATAACAAGTATTTCACAAATCCTTTTATTTTCAACACTTGGAAAATATTCGATATACTTAAATCAAAATTGAGTACATATTTCATTCTATAAGGAAATCATTCTCTTAAGCACATTTATTTGAGTCAAAACGAATGTTACGTAAAACATCGTTACGACGACTCAAAATCACTAGTATAGGGATTCAGACTTTAAGATAGATATATAAATCCCAATACTACATAAAAAAAACATTTCCTTTCGGAAATCATTTACTATAACAACAGTGTTATAGTCCACCATTTCCTTATTTCTCGAAAACGTCTATGTCAACAATAAATGTTGAAATCTATGATTTCGATATTCAATACATTTTAAACCATCGTTTAAAACAATTAACTTCATTTTCAATGTCACTTTCCCAAAACAATATCCATTTTGCTTAACAATATATTCACTGTCCAAAATCGTGAATATACTTCACTAACCACTTTTCAATATTTTCTATACATTTTTATTTCATTGATTATCCACTACCCAAGATCGTGGATAAAATTTCCTTAATAACTTCTATATTATATTCATCAAATTTGATTGATTTCAAATTCATAAAACAACGTTTATAAATTCACCTTTATATTTTCCAACAACTTCGATTTATAAAATTCTCCTTTTATTAACTTCAAAAATTACTTATCAAAATAAGTGATTTCAGATTTATAAACAACGTTTATAAATCACATTTATACTTCATAACAATTTCAACTTATGAAATCATTTCATTTAGCAATTTCTATTTATATCCCAACTAAGTGCAAAAATCTACTTTATAAGTAAATTACTTATAAATCGTTTATTCTACAACATCTATTCACTTTATAACTTCACGTTATAAATCTATTAATTTCATTCACTTATGAAATCCTTTTATACTTCTTTTTAACACTTAAAAAAATTCGTTTTATAAGTCCAATATTTTGATTTATAAAATATCAATTTTATAAATCTTTCTATACAAATCGTTTATAGTTATTCAAAAATCCCAACTTAAACCATTTTATAAATAAATCAACTTTTGTTTCAAAAACGACACTTCGGTTATATTTCACTAAATATTATAACTTTTATAACTTTAAAATTTTACGTTTATAAATCGATTCAAAAATTCCATAAAACGTATATTTTCAAAAATCACTTTAAAAATCCTTTTAAATTTAAAGTCATCATTTTTACATTTCAAAACTGAATCTGATGATGCCACAACACCAATCAGTCCATCACAACAGTCAAATATCATATATCATCATATGATAACAGAATATATCAAAATATCTGTAAATAATCAATACGGTGAGGAATCCAGTCGGATCCCTCCAACCTGTTTCCCTGCATCCACAGATGTTAGCACAATACCAATTCCGCTCCAGTACGGAATTATCGCGGTATATGGGTTTTTATAAATCCGCTTACTAACGGCGCAATAGGGTCTCATCCGCTATACGAGGCGGGAAATCATCAATCCAATATATACATATGCCAATATGTATATATTGCTATATATATAGATATACCCTATCATATCTAATAGCACATTCAAACAGTCAATCAATAAATAACTGTAAATTCCACTTTAAATTTTGAGTGAGAAGATCTCACCGTGATTTTAATTCTGATTCCAGCGTTTATTTCGAATAAAATTAAACGGCGTTTAATTTTACCCGAAATTCCAACTAGTTCCGAACGACTCCAAACCAATTGCATCGCGTAGTGTTCGACGATACGATTCCAACGCAACTGATCTCGCATTTTTCTGATCACGTAGCAAAAAGTTATACATTTTTAAAGATTATACAAATTATAAATATAAACATTTACAATTTTATTTTGTTTTAAACCCCTACAATTTTTCTGGGCCGTAGATTTCCCTTCCTCAAATCACGACCGCGTGATGCATCATCTCCCTCTCCAGATTTCGTTCACGAAAACAAACCCAACTTTACGAACTAGGGTTCGATACCACAACCACCAACGACAACGAGAACCCATCACACCACCGCCATTCGACTCATCTCAGCCCCCTCCACCTCCGCCGCTAGTACCATAAAGCTCGGTCCCCTGTGGCTCTCGAAAATGGTGCCTAGAATGAGCACGAACGGAAGCGTTTTTCTCCCTCCACGTTGCTCGAGATTCGATCTCGACCGTTGATTTTAAAGAGCACGACGAGCTCTTCAATTTGTTAGTTGGAACTTTTCGCTATAACGTGATGGATTGATCACAAATTGAAGATGAAAATCATCACTTTTCGGCCATTGATTTTGAAAATGGCGGCTGAAACATTTAGAAACCCTAGGCTCGTTGTTTGCAAATGAAGAGAATGAAGTGCTTTTATAGAAATTTACCAAATTACTATTCACTTGAATTTTTTCGAACTCCGATTCGAGCGTGCCGGCTGACGTTCGTAAGGTTTACCCCGCGTTCCGAACACAATGGAACGTGTTTCGGAAGCTAATTCGATCATCTGTGCGAGATATGGCAATAAACGATCAATTTAAATTAAACCGATTTAAATCGATTTCGAGGCGTTTTAATTTGTACCGGACAAATGGTAAATTCAAAAATTACGAAATTTGAAACCATGCAATAATTTCACATTACGGATCCGATGAAACTGGTTTCGTCGAAATCCGAGACTTTTTGAAAAATGACTATTTTAACTCGCCGAATTAAATTAAAATAATATCGATGCGTTTCGAGCTGCCAGGGTCAATCGACAACCCCGATTGCTACGAAAATTGAAATCCGATAATAACTAACTATTACGGATCCAATGGAACTGGTCTCGTTCAATTCTGAGACTGTTCGAAAATTGACTATTTTTACAGTCGATAATTAAATATTAAAATATTCAATTTTCACAAATTAATTCCAAATTCGATTTTAAAAGTCCTGTAACATCTCTATAACTCCAGTATGATTAAATATAATTTTACAAATCATTTTAAATCACATTTAATCCAGATTTCAATTATCTCTGGAATTTCACTATTAAATTTATCGATTAAATTATCCAATTAAATCCAATATTCGAGAAATAAATCATTCGACTTCTAAGTTCCATTTATTAATATTTAAAATCAATTAAATATTCGAATTTAAATTATCAAAAATTCTGGGTCGTTACAGACTTCCCCCCTTAAAAGAATTTCGTCCTCGAAATTACGAGTCAGGAAGAAAGAGTCCTTAACACGTCTACTATTTTTCAACATCCAAATAGTTTTATCAAATTGTCAAAACAAATCTTCCTATTAAAGATTCGTTATTACTTTAACTAACTCTCCAATTTCAATTATAAGTTCCAAACAACATTGTTTACTTCAAAATTCGAATTCGAGTTTAAATTCAAATTTTAAACTTTCAAAATTTTCTCAAAAATTTTCTAACGCCCTGAATTTCCGAAAAATTTCGCCAGCGTCTCCTTTGCGCGGTTAACATGGCACGACTACAAAACGTCCCTACGGACTCTCAGATTTCAAAAAGAAAAAGAAAAAGCCAAGCGGCTAGAGAAATAAGTCATCAAATCTCATATTCGAATTCAAATACTTACCTTTTGTCGAGCCATTCCAATTTATCTTCGAAATTAAATTCCAATTCCTTTATACCTGTATATCCTACTAGCCATAATATCTAGTTGCATATATTCAAACCATTTCGTACATTTAATTACAAAATTTTCAATATAACTGCTTATATCATTTTTAAATTAGTTTTAATTACTAATTCATTTCAAATTCTAATCTACTAACAAATTCAGATTTGCTTCCAACATTCAATTTCAATTCCAGTTTCATTCACTTTTGTTCATTTCCAAAATTTGATTTCAATTTACCCTTTGGTTAAATCTACTGTCATTTAAACTGGATTTCCAATTCGAATTCATTTTACTTTTCTTCAAATTTTATCAATTCAACTTCATTAACACTTAATGAATTTATATACAATCAACTAACAATCATCAAACAATCAATGCATATTCAACATAACCATTATTATTTGATTTCCATTCAATTTAGTTCAACACCTTTAATTTCAATTGACTTACATTCAATTTATTCAGTTTCTTCAATGAATTAACATTTACACTCAATTGATTCATTAGTTCAATAGCTAATCCATTTCACATTTCATGTTGAAGTTCATTTATATAACTCAAGTTCATATTCATTTAATTCATTTTGATTATTTACTTCGACACCAAAATCAATTCCAATCAACACTTAAGTTATATCCCATTAAACATCGTTTGTTTAACTTAACTTACATTCCCACTTATAAATCCAAAATTCAAATTCCAATCCTATTTAACTTTTACCAAGGTCAAATTTCTTCACTTATTCAAAATTCATATTAAATCCAGATTTCATATTCCACAATCTCAACTTAGATTTAATTGATTCACTTATACTTACTTAAATTTAACTTCATCCTTTAAGTTGAATTTATTCTATCAATATTAAATTTGTACAAGTTATCAACTTATTAATTATTCCCATAAATATTTTAAATATAGCATTCCAGAGTTTACCAACATTTCAAAACCAATTTTTTTTGAAACAATTCAATTTATCTTTTGAATCTTCTAAAACAAAATCCAAATTTTTCAAACAACTTCCTTTTAAAACAATCGGCAGCAATTCCTCTTTTGGAAACCCGAAAATGAACACCGGTGATGTCGCGATCATCATCGGAATTATTTTCCAGCGACCGAAAAGAGTTTAGAGCTTTTCATTTCTCCAAAATACTTTTCAAAACCTTTGAAATTCATTTTCAAATCAAAAAGATTTAAACTTTTCAAATCTCCAAAATCCTCAAATTCTTTTCAAAACATTTCCAAAAACTTCTCTGGAATTCCGTTTTAAATTACAAATCACATTTATAATTTACATCCTTTAAATTTCATTTGTATGTGAATTTATTTCTTAACTTTGGAGTTACGATTTCAATTTCTCCTTTAATTTCAATGATAATAGATTAATATTATCACTTCTAACATCCATACAACCATATACTATAATAATTCATAGAAAATGATTTCTTTTCTATACAAAAATAGTTTTGGGTAAAATTATTTCATTTACCCTATTTAAAACAATACTGTGCCGAATTGTTCTATATAAGTGTTTAGAGATTCCTATCGATAGAGTTGTACGGACAATACCGACCAGAATCCATATACCACTCAACAAACCAATCATCACAATATAAAACAAATTTTATATTCACTAACAAATACGCACTCGTATCTATTATTACACTCAAACTCATTCTAGAGCACTACTGACTCTATCTCTAATGAGTAACACCCAACAGAGCAGGGTTGTCGCTTAACCATATGCTCTGATACCAAATGTAATGACCCGCTTTTCCGTACCCCTTGAATAGACACTAATCTCCATCTATTTACTCAAGGTGAACGAAAAACCGAACCATTAGGGTTTTTAAAAGAAGAGGTAGAAGAAAAGATAGAAGAGAAAGAAAGAAGAACAACAGAACAACATCAGAACAGAAAACAATATCAGAATCTCACATATCGCAGCGGAACAATATATAATAGATAAATGAATATCATTTAAAAACAAAAAAAAACTATATCATTTTATACATACATCAATCATCAGAGTCAATATACAACAATGGACAGTTATATAACTTGTCCTCATACAGAATACACAGCGGAATAAATACTATCAGATACATATACTACGTCTCGCCATCCAGCTTGCTTCCAAAGCTCCAGAATATCCAGAATATCCTGATAATATAACTCTAGGCTGCCCGTGTGGAAATTGGTGGGCACCCAGAGTTTAGAAGGGAAACAATAAACTCCGAGTCAGTCATGGTGATTGGTGTGAGATCGTAAAACAGTTATTTTTAAATTAAACAACAGGACAACTTTAAAGTAATTTCGCAATGCTTTTGGAAAATGAAACTACCATAAGACCTCCCGCCACACACACAATGCAAACGCAGAATTGGGGGAGATTTCTTCTTATGATAGTCAAAGATGCTTACTACGCAAAAATCAAATTCTTTTTGATATTATTATTAGTGCATAGTGTAGAAAACATTTCGAAGGTATAATATTAATCTTAGCCAACATACGACCAGTATCGTATGCCTACTATAGATGCTATATTAGATAGCAGGTTCTACAACTAAAACCGTACAAATTTCGTATTTGGGAAATGGATTTCCAACAAATGGTCAGGCTAAGGAACTTCCTTTCCTCCTGCCGAATAGGATCGCCTCTGGCTGGACGTCCCGAGAGACAAACTGCTCTCTGCCAAACAAGGCCGGGTTACCCCTGTAACAGGTAACTCACGAATATGTCATCACCCGGTCCTTTGGGACCTTTATCCGAGCGCTCGATATCCAACATCACACATCATAAAGAAAGTGTATCCACATGAGTAAGTATCTGGGCTCCATACCATGATACCACCCCTTTCCAGAAGGAAATGACATACCCTAAAGGGCGCGACCCTCATAACCTTGCCGCAACATTCCTGTTTCGACCATTTCCGGGGTGTGAGGCTCGACGAAGTCTCGTCCACAAAGCTACGCTTTCTCAAAAAGCCCTGCTTCGGGTCAAACAAAATGATCAACCTATGATCACAAAGATATAAGATCAAACAAATGATCATATCACAAATGATCAAACACTGATCATTTTACAGCAACACTCAGTATGCCACGTTACCAAATTGGGATATATCGCTGATAAATTTCAACTACATAACCTCTGAGCTCGTACGTCTCAGAGAAGGGTGTTAAGCTAAGAGAATAAATTCTCCGCCACCAACAGATATGTATTTGAAAGAAATCAGCTTTATATCTCAAAGTGTAATGTCAGACATACAATCCATACAAGTCTGTTCCGGGATCGAACAGAACCGAAGGCACTTCTCACGAAGCCCTTGCATATCCGGATAATTTTCAATCACGTCGGGACTTCCCGTCACTAAGGATGATAAAACCTCTAAACCGGAGATCAGCCGATGTAGAGTAACTCGACGGTAATCCTTCCGTTTTCAAAAATATCCGGTCTTCAACGCCGGTCTTCGAATGCAATTCATAACGACGTATCACATATTCGGAATGGGTTATACGACCCCATGGTCCTTTCCCGGTTAACCCGAATAGTGAGCGCTTATTCAAAAATAAGTGTGGCATTCAAATTCATCCAATTCACAACAAATACCTATCTAAAGGTAATTATTGATAGTCGGTTATTTAACTATCAATAAAGATGCGCAACATCATCAGATTCCAAATAATTTTCCAAATTATTTAATTTCCAAAAATATCTTTTACTAGATATAAAATTTTCACACTTCAAAAATAAATCAACGTTTATTTTTCTAAACAATTTCCCTTTCCTTTTATAAATTCCATAGTGAATTTATATTTCAAAATATCTACTGATATACGATTTTCGAATCGATGTCAATATTCACTTTCGATTTATCTTTAAGAAGATAAATCTCAAAAAACGTTCATTTCATATTGGAAAAGCAATACCATACTTATTTAATAACAAGTATTTCACAAATCCTTTTATTTTCAACACTTGGAAAATATTCGATATACTTAAATCAAAATTGAGTACATATTTCATTCTATAAGGAAATCATTCTCTTAAGCACATTTATTTGAGTCAAAACGAATGTTACGTAAAACATCGTTACGACGACTCAAAATCACTAGTATAGGGATTCAGACTTTAAGATAGATATATAAATCCCAATACTACATAAAAAAAACATTTCCTTTCGGAAATCATTTACTATAACAACAGTGTTATAGTCCACCATTTCCTTATTTCTCGAAAACGTCTATGTCAACAATAAATGTTGAAATCTATGATTTCGATATTCAATACATTTTAAACCATCGTTTAAAACAATTAACTTCATTTTCAATGTCACTTTCCCAAAACAATATCCATTTTGCTTAACAATATATTCACTGTCCAAAATCGTGAATATACTTCACTAACCACTTTTCAATATTTTCTATACATTTTTATTTCATTGATTATCCACTACCCAAGATCGTGGATAAAATTTCCTTAATAACTTCTATATTATATTCATCAAATTTGATTGATTTCAAATTCATAAAACAACGTTTATAAATTCACCTTTATATTTTCCAACAACTTCGATTTATAAAATTCTCCTTTTATTAACTTCAAAAATTACTTATCAAAATAAGTGATTTCAGATTTATAAACAACGTTTATAAATCACATTTATACTTCATAACAATTTCAACTTATGAAATCATTTCATTTAGCAATTTCTATTTATATCCCAACTAAGTGCAAAAATCTACTTTATAAGTAAATTACTTATAAATCGTTTATTCTACAACATCTATTCACTTTATAACTTCACGTTATAAATCTATTAATTTCATTCACTTATGAAATCCTTTTATACTTCTTTTTAACACTTAAAAAAATTCGTTTTATAAGTCCAATATTTTGATTTATAAAATATCAATTTTATAAATCTTTCTATACAAATCGTTTATAGTTATTCAAAAATCCCAACTTAAACCATTTTATAAATAAATCAACTTTTGTTTCAAAAACGACACTTCGGTTATATTTCACTAAATATTATAACTTTTATAACTTTAAAATTTTACGTTTATAAATCGATTCAAAAATTCCATAAAACGTATATTTTCAAAAATCACTTTAAAAATCCTTTTAAATTTAAAGTCGTCATTTTTACATTTCAAAACTGAATCTGATGATGCCACAACACCAATCAGTCCATCACAACAGTCAAATATCATATATCATCATATGATAACAGAATATATCAAAATATCTGTAAATAATCAATACGGTGAGGAATCCAGTCGGATCCCTCCAACCTGTTTCCCTGCATCCACAGATGTTAGCACAATACCAATTCCGCTCCAGTACGGAATTATCGCGGTATATGGGTTTTTATAAATCCGCTTACTAACGGCGCAATAGGGTCTCATCCGCTATACGAGGCGGGAAATCATCAATCCAATATATACATATGCCAATATGTATATATTGCTATATATATAGATATACCCTATCATATCTAATAGCACATTCAAACAGTCAATCAATAAATAACTGTAAATTCCACTTTAAATTTTGAGTGAGAAGATCTCACCGTGATTTTAATTCTGATTCCAGCGTTTATTTCGAATAAAATTAAACGGCGTTTAATTTTACCCGAAATTCCAACTAGTTCCGAACGACTCCAAACCAATTGCATCGCGTAGTGTTCGACGATACGATTCCAACGCAACTGATCTCGCATTTTTCTGATCACGTAGCAAAAAGTTATACATTTTTAAAGATTATACAAATTATAAATATAAACATTTACAATTTTATTTTGTTTTAAACCCCTACAATTTTTCTGGGCCGTAGATTTCCCTTCCTCAAATCATGACCGCGTGATGCATCATCTCCCTCTCCAGATTTCGTTCACGAAAACAAACCCAACTTTACGAACTAGGGTTCGATACCACAACCACCAACGACAACGAGAACCCATCACACCACCGCCATTCGACTCATCTCAGCCCCCTCCACCTCCGCCGCTAGTACCATAAAGCTCGGTCCCCTGTGGCTCTCGAAAATGGTGCCTAGAACGAGCACGAACGGAAGCGTTTTTCTCCCTCCACGTTGCTCGAGATTCGATCTCGACCGTTGATTTTAAAGAGCACGACGAGCTCTTCAATTTGTTAGTTGGAACTTTTCGCTATAACGTGATGGATTGATCACAAATTGAAGATGAAAATCATCACTTTTCGGCCATTGATTTTGAAAATGGCGGCTGAAACATTTAGAAACCCTAGGCTCGTTGTTTGCAAATGAAGAGAATGAAGTGCTTTTATAGAAATTTACCAAATTACTATTCACTTGAATTTTTTCGAACTCCGATTCGAGCGTGCCGGCTGACGTTCGTAAGGTTTACCCCGCGTTCCGAACACAATGGAACGTGTTTCGGAAGCTAATTCGATCATCTGTGCGAGATATGGCAATAAACGATCAATTTAAATTAAACCGATTTAAATCGATTTCGAGGCGTTTTAATTTGTACCGGACAAATGGTAAATTCAAAAATTACGAAATTTGAAACCATGCAATAATTTCACATTACGGATCCGATGAAACTGGTTTCGTCGAAATCCGAGACTTTTTGAAAAATGACTATTTTAACTCGCCGAATTAAATTAAAATAATATCGATGCGTTTCGAGCTGCCAGGGTCAATCGACAACCCCGATTGCTACGAAAATTGAAATCCGATAATAACTAACTATTACGGATCCAATGGAACTGGTCTCGTTCAATTCTGAGACTGTTCGAAAATTGACTATTTTTACAGTCGATAATTAAATATTAAAATATTCAATTTTCACAAATTAATTCCAAATTCGATTTTAAAAGTCCTGTAACATCTCTATAACTCCAGTATGATTAAATATAATTTTACAAATCATTTTAAATCACATTTAATCCAGATTTCAATTATCTCTGGAATTTCACTATTAAATTTATCGATTAAATTATCCAATTAAATCCAATATTCGAGAAATAAATCATTCGACTTCTAAGTTCCATTTATTAATATTTAAAATCAATTAAATATTCGAATTTAAATTATCAAAAATTCTGGGTCGTTACATTATGATCGAATGCTTTTGAATTTTTTTTGTTTAAATGCTTTTGAGAAGTTGGATTCAAATGCTTTTGAAAATTTTTGTTCAAATGCTTTTGAGAAAAAAAGATGTTTACTACTTTTGGAAATTCGATTTTTCAAACTATTTTGCAAGTTTGATTGAAAGGGGGAAAAGATCTTTGACAAAAATGAAAATGTTAAATTTTCTAGTGCCACATGCTTAGCGTAGGGAGAGATGATGTATTAGTGAATATGAATTTTATTGTCCGACAAGGGTGATAATATACTAAACTAGATAATAACAGGAAAAAATAAATCTCCTTTTGTGAATTGTACTTGGAAAAATTGGATAAAAAATATGGGCAAAAGAGAAGGTTTTAAAGTACAATGGAATAAGTATCCGAAAGAAGGATGGAAATGTAAAATTATCCAACTAAATTCTTTTTTCAGCATAGGGGTATAGATCTAGGAAAACTGGATTTTCACAATTTTTAAATGTTAGAAATTGTGTGTTATGTTTTGGATGGTAGGGATCTGACGCAGCGGATTATACAAAAATCGATGATACGATGAAAGTAGCAATCGGTGGATTGATGAATACTGAAATGCCCAAATTCGTTGATCCGAAGATACCGAATTCTAGCTATCCCGAACTCGTTGATCGCGCACGATACCGGGTTCAAAGATCTGCGACTCTTCACACGTTGATCTAGCGCACTAGATTCCGTGAATCGGCTTCAGCTGTCGTTGAATCGAGCGCACTCATTTATCCGAGAGTGGAGATAGGAGATTACACTCAACTACCAATTTGGTGAAAGCACAAAGCTAACAAAACAAAGTTTTTATTTCAAATCAACTAAACTATTACAAATGGCACCACCGGCCTATTTATAGAAAATTACAACTCAACGCTGAAAATTGTACAACTCTTAAGTCGCTTCCGACTCATAACCTACGACTTACGACTCACTATAGGTCGGCGACGACTTATCAACAGCACTGACTCAACAGTTACACCACTTAATCCTGCAACCTAAAAACATACGAGTCACGACCTATACATCACGACTCAACACATATGTACAACACATGACAACTCACGACTGATAGCAAACGACCTACGACTTAAGTACAAACGACTCAACATATTTATACAACAAGGTTCAGCAAAGCTCCCACGACATACGACTTAACACCCAACGACTTATCAATGCTCACGAGTTAACAGGTTCCGCGACTCACGACTCACCAACAAACGACTTAAAGCGAATGCAACTTCCCGACTTACGACTTAGCATTCAACGACTCAACTAAGTCGTAACCCGCTTCTTCTTCTTGCTTTTTGTTAAGTCGTGGACGACTTATACCTTCAGCTTTCTTAAGTCGTGGACGACTTATACCTTCAACTTCGTTAAGTCGTGGACGACTTAAGTCTTCAGCTTCGTTAAATCGTGAACTCAAAGTAACTTCTCGCTCTGGTTTCCAGTTAAGTCGTGGAAGACTCAAAACATTTCCTTTAAGTTGTAGCCGACTTAGGCCTTCAACACGCGCTACTACTTTGTTATCTCGTGGCTCTCCCTTAGGTCGTGGACGACTTATGTCTACTTTCTCAAGTCGTGTACGACTTATGCCTTTGAAAGTTGTGGGTTGCGCTGCATCATCCTTCCCAGGTTGAGAAAAATTCGTCCTCGAATTTGTAATTTCTTCCACATCAGCTCGTTCATCCCCATGATATGGCACGAGATGTTTAACATTAAACACATCAGATGTATATACATCCTTCAGCAGTTTCAATTTATAAGCATTTTCATTAATCCGTTTCACGACTTCTACAGGACCAATTTTTCTGGCTTTTAACTTGTTATAAGCGCCCACTGGAAAACGATCCTTCGTTAACACAGCATATACCAAATCTCCTTCATTAAACTCAACACTTCTTCGCTTCAAATCTGCAGAGCGTTTATACTTCTCATTTGCCTTCTCCAATTGTTCCTGGACGATTTTATGACATTCAGTCAACCCATCAACAAATTCAGCAGCCTTTTTAACTATCTTCTTTGGTTGTGGTACTACCGTTAAATCCAACAGTCCCTTCGGTAAGCTTGAATACACTATCTGAAATGGACTGAAACTCATACTATGGTTCACCGCATGATTATGAGCAAACTCTGCTTGACATAACTTCACATCCCAACTCTTCAGATTGTCTTGCACAAGACATCTCAGCAAATTTCCTAATGATCTGTTCACAACCTCGGTCTGTCCATCTGTTTGTGGATGGTAAGCGCTACTAAAATTCAGCTTCGTTCCGACCATCTTCCACAAGCTTAGCCAAAAATGACTCAGAAAACAAGTATCCCTATCCGACACAATAGATTCTGGCAATCCATGAAGTCGATATATCTCTTTGAAAAATAACTGAGCAACATGAACAGCATCCGTCGTCTTCTTACAAGCAATAAAATGTGCCATTTTCGAAAATCGATCAACCACCACATAAATGGAATCATTACCACGCTGTGTTCTCGGCAACCCCAACACAAAGTCCATACTCATATCAACCCATGGTTTAGTTGGTACAGGTAACGGCATATATAATCCAGCATTAGTCGCAGTTCCTTTCGAAACCTGATAGATATGACATCGTTCCACAAATCGCTCAACCTCTTTTCTCATCGATGGCCAAAAATAAGATTGAGAAATCAGCTGTAGTGTACGGTCTCTACCCATGTGGCCTTCTTCGTGTAGCTCCTTTACAATCTTCATTCTCAAACTACAATCAGGAATACATAATCGATTTCCTTTGAACAGAAAACCATCTATCATCAAAAACTCATCCGTCTCTCCCTCCTTGACTTTATCAACAAACTTTGCAAAGTAAGGATCATTGACAAATAATTCTGGCAGCACATCAAACCCCGTTACTTCAACCTTCATTGTTGTTAACAAATGATTCCTTCGGCTCAACGCATCTGCCACACGGTTTGTAACTCCAGATTTATGCTTCACCACAAACGTAAACTGTTGTAGGTACGCAATCCACGATGCATGTCTCGCTGAAATCTTGTCTTGCCCTTGTAAATGCTTCAACGCATCATGATCAGTATACAGAACAAACTCTTTCTGAAATAGATAG
Organism: Allium fistulosum; assembly: GCA_030737815.1. Taxonomy (NCBI): domain Eukaryota; kingdom Viridiplantae; phylum Streptophyta; class Magnoliopsida; order Asparagales; family Amaryllidaceae; genus Allium; species Allium fistulosum. The sequence continues at coordinate 1,306,471,939 of CM060904.1, read as the reverse complement.
TGTCTCCAGTGTTTAATAGCTTGTACAACAGCATAAAATTCCACATCATAAGTACTATATCTCATCTTCGCTCCTGATAACTTCTCACTGAAATAAGCAATAGGACGTCCCCTCTGACTCAACACTCCTCCAATCCCAACCTTGGATGCATCAGTATGTAGTTCAAACACTAACTGAAAATCTGGTAATACTAGAATTGGTGCAGACGTCAAGAGTTCTTTAATTCGCTCAAAAGCAACCCCTGCTTCCTTCGTCCATGCAATCTGTTTACCCTTCATACAATCTGTAACAGGCGCCATCACACTACTAAAGTGTGGAATAAATCTTCTATAAAATGAAGCCAACCCGTGAAAACTACGAACTTCCGTTATCGTCTTGGGTTGCGGCCAATCTTTGATAGCTTCGACTTTACTCTGGTCAACTTGTATTCCTCCCTTCGATACAACATACCCCAGAAATAAAACACTCTTTGCCATGAACACACATTTCTTCGTTGCAGCATAAAATTGTTCTTGTCGCAGTACCATCAGCACTTCACTCAGATGATTCAAATGTTCTTCTGGACTTCCACTGTATATCAGAATATCATCAAAATACACCACCACGAATTTCCCAATGAATGGTCTGAAAATCTAGTTCATCACCCTCATGAAAGTACTTGGTGCATTTTATAAGCCAAACGGCATAACCAACCATTCGTATAGACCCTCCCTGGTTTTAAAAGCTGTCTTTCACTCATCACCTGGTCTAATACGAATTTGATGATAACCACTCTTCAAGTCAATCTTAGAAAAGATTACGGACTCACTGATTTGATCCAATAAATCATCAAGCCTCGGCTTCAGAAATATGTATCTGACTGTGATCTTATTCAATGCCCTACTATCTGTGCACATCCTCCACGTTCCATCCTTTTTGGGTACCAATAAAGCTGGTACATCACAAGGACTTAAACTCTCCTGCACACGCCCATGTTCAAGCAATTCTTCCACCTGCCTTCGCAACTCCTCATGCTCTTTTGGACTCATTCTGTAGTGTGGTCTATGAGGTAACATAGCTCCAGGAACAAGATCAATTTGATGTTGAATGTCCCTCAACGGCGGTAACTCCGTTGGCAACTCCTCTGGAAATACATCGTCAAACTCTTCCAGTACTGGTTTTACTTCTTCTGGTATTTCCACCACTTCATGACTCTCCCGTCCGATCAATAAAAATACTTCAGGCTCCTCCTCTACTTCCTTCACAAACTCCTTCAAAGATAACAAAGTTTTAAGCTCTTCAATCTCTTCTGACTTACTTTCTCCTTATTGTCTCTTCTTTGGAACTAAGATAATCTTCGTACCTTCAAACATAAAACTGTAGCTATTGGTCCGACCGTCATGCTGTACTGCTCGATCATACTGCCATGGTCTTCCCAAAAGTAAGTGACAAACATCCATCTCTACTACATCACACCAGATCCCGTCTTTGTATTTCTTCCCAATAGAGAATAGAACATGAACTCGTCTATCCACTTTCACCTCTCCTCCTTTTCTCAACCATGCTAACTTGTATGGACTCGGATGCTTCTCTGTCTTCAACTTCAACTTTGTTACGGCCTCGGTTGAAATGATATTGTCACAGCTCCCTGCGTCAATCTCAAATTTACACACCTTCCCCAGTATAGTGCATGTCGACTGAAAGATATTACTCCTCAACCAACTAGCTTCTTCCTACTTCGGTGTCAAACACGATCTCCTCAGCATTAGATTACAACCTTCATCTCCTGACGCAATATCTTGTTCATCCTCCTCAACTGGACTAGAATAATCTCCATCAGCATCCTTATCTTCAACTTCTGCAATCATGGTTCTCTTCTTTGGCTTTGGACACTCATTGCTTTTATGACCCAATTCCTGACAATTGTAACATTTGAAACCGTTGTTAACCTTTGCCTTCTCAGCCTCCTTCACCACTGGTCTACTGATAGGTTTAGAAACATTAGAATTCCCACTAACACCCTTCGCTTGATTGTTGGAATTAATAAACACACCACCTCCTCGTCTACCCTGTTTCTCCCAAGCCAACGCTTCTGGTGTGCTTCTGCTACAGATCTGGGATCAAACATGTTAACCATATCTTGTATCTGCATTCGCAACCCCCCAACAAATCTAGCTGTCAATTGTTCCTCTGTCTCCATAATATCATTCCTTGCAATCAGTTGATAAAATTCGTCAGCATAGTCATTCACAGATTTCGTCCCTTGTCTCAAGTTTTGCAACCTCTGGTACATAAGCGACTGATAGTTATAAGGTAAGAATGTGGCTTTCATCATTTTCCTCATCTTCTCCCATGATTCAACCTTTGACTTCCCCATCCGTTCTCGTGTAAGTTTGGTTTGCTTCCACCATGCCAAAGCTCTACCCCTCAACCTCGTAGCAACCAACTTCACTCTACGATGTTCTGGAACTTCCTTGAAGTCAAAAATCTCTTCAACATTAGCCACCCAATCTAGAAACTCCTCCGCTTGCATACCACCTTTGAATTCAGGAATTTCAGTCTTCATTCCCGACTCCCACTTGTGATCATACTCAGAGTAATTTCTTCCTTGTCCTCGAACACTACCACCATCATACTCTTCTTCAAAATCAGATGTATATCGTTGTCTATCTCGTCCACCCACATCTCTACTACCATCACGTCTTCCACCAACATCCCATCTATCTACATTCCTCCGTTCACGATCATTCACGTTCCTCCCACGCCTTTGATCATCATCAACACTTCTGTCTCGATTGGAATGTGGCGAGACTCTACTTCCCCCATGGTTAGATTCAGGTGAAACCCTTCTCCGATTTTGATTCATCTCTAACATCATCTTTTCTAATCGTCCAATTCCTTCGTTAAGCTTTTCACTAAAGTTTTCATTGATTCTTTGCTCCATCTCATCAGCTTCTTCTCTTCGATACAAAGCTTCTACGTTTTGGTGACGATTAGCTCTTCTTGGCGGCATGATTGAATACTTCACAAACTATACAATTCTCGTCTTGGACTAAGCAAAAGATACCAAATGATGTACAGCCTAACTTCCCTTAGCTCGGCTCCGACTTAGGCTAACTCGTCCACTTCAAAATTTCAACTCCTCTTTGGCGCGCAAACAACCACAGCCAAATTCAAACACCTTTCGAACTTTGATCCAAAATGAAATGGATCGAAAACTCCCACTTTGTTGCAATTTGCGATGAACACGAAGAACACCAAACTTCTCAAAACACAAATCCGATCTCCAAACTTCAATACAAATGCGAACAACTTCAACTACTTCGGCCTTGACTTGATTTCTTCAAATTCTTCAAAATGACTTGGTTCCAAGGACTCAATTTAGCTATGATTGGCTAAAACAAGCTCTGATACCAAAACTGACGCAGCGGATTATACAAAAATCGATGATACGATGAAAGTAGCAATCGGTGGATTGATGAATACTGAAATGCCCAAATTCATTGATCCGAAGATACCGAATTCTAGCTATCCCGAACTCGTTGATCGCGCACGATACCGGGTTCAAAGATCTGCGATTCTTCACACGTTGATCTAGCGCACTAGATTCCGTGAATCGGCTTCAGCTATCATTGAATCGAGCGCACTCGATTTTCCGAGAGTGGAGATTACACTCAACTACCAATTTGGTGAAAGCACAAAGCTAACAAAACAAAGTTTTTATTTCAAATCAACTAAACTATTACAAATGGCACCACCGGCCTATTTATAGAAAATTACAACTCAACGCTGAAAATTGTACAACTCTTAAGTCACTTCCGACTCATAACCTACGACTTACGACTCACTATAGGTCGGCGACGACTTATCAACAGCACTGACTCAACAGTTACACCACTTAATCCTGCGACCTAAAAACATACGAGTCACGACTTATACATCACGACTCAACACATATGTACAACACATGACAACTCACGACTGATAGCGAACGACCTACGACTTAAGTACAAACGACTCAACATATTTATACAACAAGGTTCAGCAAAGTTCCTACGACATACGACTTAACACCCAACGACTTATCAATGCTCACGAGTTAACAGGTTCCGCGACTCACGACTCACCAACAAACGACTTAAAGCGAATGCAACTTCCCGACTTACGACTTAGCATTCAACGACTCAACTAAGTCGTAACCCACTTCTTCTTCTTGCTTTTTGTTAAGTCGTGGACGACTTATACCTTCAGCTTTCTTAAGTCGTGGACGACTTATACCTTCAGCTTTGTTAAGTCGTGGACAACTTAAGTCTTCAGCTTCGTTAAGTCGTGAACTCAAAGTAACTTCTCCCTCTGGTTTCCAGTTAAGTCGTGGAAGACTCAAAACATTTCCTTTAAGTTGTAGCCGACTTAGGCCTTCAACGCGCGCTACTACTTTGTTATCTCGTGGCTCTCCCTTAGGTCGTGGACGACTTATGTCTACTTTCTCAAGTCGTGTACGACTTATGCCTTTGAAAGTTGTGGGTTGTGCTGCATCAGGATCAGATGTAAAATTGGTTGAACCATACTCCTACTTGTAAGAGTATGGAAATTATTGTGTGAAAATGATTTTGGAAAACTTGCATACATATAGAATTGCATTATATATAGGTTGTTTGCATCATATTTTCAAAATGTTTTTAAAACAATGCATTCATATAAGAGGCACATTAGAACTATTCAACATACGTATCATACATGTTGTGATACACCATGTACTTGGACACATTTAGCTGTAAAATTGGTTGGATAGTTTTGATGATTGCGCGCTATGTTACATAATTTAACTCTTGAAGAATTTCAAGGACAAAATTCTTTTAAGAGGGGAGTATGTAACAACCCGTAAAAATTAACGATAATTAATAAATAAATAATAAAGCTCCAAAATGGAATTTGAGCAAACGTTAGAATTTGACCACGAAACTTACACCATTGTATTCGTGGCGATTTTCTAAGCAACTTTCATATTTGGAGTTTTGCGATCGGAGTTCAAAGAAGAAGTTATCAGCGTTTGAAGTTTTTGGAACGAAAATAGTTAAAAAACAAAAATAGGAAATAAATAATAATAAATGAGGGACTCAATCGGTCGACCCCCTTCTTTGGGCTGGTCGACCGCTAGTGGTTGATCGCCTATAGGGGCACGATCGATAGGTCCTAAAGTGGCGGTTAGGTTTGAACCTTAGACAAATGGCCTAGATTTAATTATTTTAATCTAACGGATATGATTGATTCGAGCGCCTACAAATACAGGCCTAACACCATGTTTCTCTTCTAATATTTTTTGATCAAAGCAGCGAAGCTTTGTCGTTTTCCCTTCTCCACTATTTCTATTAATAATAAAATATTATATTATATGTATGTATAATCAAAGAAGGGAAGAAATAAAAGAGAATAAGAAAAGGGGTGAGTCAAAAGTGCGGTAAACGGTAAATTTCAGAAACATAAATCTATGTTCTCCTTAACGTTAAATCTCTTCTCAGGTCTATAATTCTAAATAGTATATATATATACCTTATTATACATATTTTTTGGATTAGAATGGAAAAGTAGACAAGAAAATAGATGAATTCAGATTCAGAATATTTGGAAAGCTAGAAAGGTGAGTAAAAAATTATATGATTTATTTATAACATTGAAATTTATATCGTTGAATTTTATGTAATTATTATGCCTATATAAGATCCGATGAGTTGTAGGCTTAGGAAGATGAAATTTCGCCAACATATTCTGTAAATTTTGGTAATTGGAATAGGAATGGTGTTTACATCCTATTTGGAAATTTGGATCAATCCCTAAATTTGTTAATGTTGAATATTAATAAAGTTGTAAACTTCATTCCAAATTTATAGTTGCATTGTAAAATATTAGTTTAGTTTACATTGGCTTAATTTGACATGATATATGAATTTCTATGTTTTAATTTATTAGGAGAATGGTACAATTTAATATATCTATTTCCTGGTAATCTCTATAATTATCTAGTTTCACAAATGTATAAAAAGTGCATCGCTTACAATTATAAGGAATATAACCAAAAAAGAAAGAGATGTGGAAAGTACAGATATTTTTCTCCGTAGTTTACACTGTCTATTACAATAAAAATAAAGACAGTTGTAATTTTAAACGAAGCAAAAGCTACATTTTTGGGTAATTTATGGAAAATTATAACGGTAACCCTTTTTGGGAAGGATAAACTCTAATAAATTAAAATGGGAAAATTAATATTCTGAAATTACTAAGCGTAGAAATCGATGTGTTAGGTATACACACGTACAATTGTGTCGATCGATTATATATATATATATATAATCTATATCGATATTGAAATTAGTTTAATTAGGACGCCTAGTAATAAGTAGCATAATAAATTATAGGATTAGGAGCTGCAGATGGAAAAAGATAATAACTTCAAAATTAATAAGGCAATAAATATGCAGTTAAAAAGGAAGTTACATAATTAAATGGGGAAATGAATGTATTTAAGGAGACTGGTTAAAGGATTTAATATGTCTTTTATAAGGAAATGAAATAAGCATAATAGGTTGAATTAGAATGAATAAATAAAAGTTATTAGAGACTGTTCAATTAGAATAATAATGATCATTTATTACGGACAATTGACAGTTACTGAATATAGTAAATAAGCGTCTAAGATCGAAATAAAATGTTAGGAGGTAGTATAAGTTTTATAGTTGGAAACGATACAGCTTTAATCATACGTTTAGAACAAGCGTGAATTAGTGGGCCCAGCCCTACATTTAAGCCTAGGATGGTTGGTTTGGTTAAGTGGATTGGAATGCGAGGTTAATAGAGTTACACAATAAAAGACTGCCCTTCACTTAGAGGCTATCAGTAGTTGTAACGGTTGGCTTTTTTACCCCGGATGTCGATACTAATACATCGACGGTATTCACGTGCCGAACACCTAAGTGCTGGAAAGACAGAACGTTATGGTAAAAGAAAATGAAGCAAAACAAGGAAGAAGAACACAATATCAGAATCTCACATGCGGATCGATAATATATAATATCTCAAAAGGTCTTTACCAAAAAGAAAACTTCGATATAAATACATCAATCAAAGATAAACTAACATATCATCAGTCTGGATAATTATAACAACCCATCCTCACAAATGCTGATATATACAAATCAAATAATGCAGCGGAAAATAAGTACGGTAGGAAATCATCCAGCTCCTGTCCAAGAGCTCCAATGAACCGATGCTAAATCTGGAAACATACTCGAGTTGACCCGATCATTAAAAGAGAAAAACACCCGGATCGGTCTGGTAAACCAGCGTGAGAAACTCAAATCATATGGATTGTTATATTTATAAAACCCTTCAAATGTAAAGGTATCTCGTAAGACCATGCCGCCAATAATCACGGATGGGCTTTTACCTTAAGATAACCAAACCATTTCTATTATAAAATCTAGTGATAATATAATAATGTCTAAGCTATGAAATATAAATAGTCACGTAGTTGTGATGCATGTAAGTGTACATCACAACAATAATAGGTATACAATCACAACCGCTAAGGCACTTCACTAATTGTGAAGGATTTCCATGTAGATCTCCTTGGATTAAAGCCGACTCCGATTAACTGCACAAGGATCAAAGATATCCTTCCAAAGCAACATACATCCCCAGTGAATGTACCATAGGAAATATATAGCCGGCCAAACTGGCTGAATGCATCGCTCCCGCATGCATATCTGTAAGTTACTCTAGGATGGAGTCGCATGCACCCTCATGGGTTGCTAACCCTATGGCTATGCATGCTATCAATGGTATTAGTCATTACTGCTAGTGAGGCTGTATCCAACATTCCAGTATACAAAATACCACATGAACAGATCTTCCACACGAGCTCCAACTCGAACAGATCACGAAACCGCACATGGATTCCTGTACCACAACAGATCTTGAAATCACACATGGATTCCTCAACAGATCTCGAAATCACACATGGATTCCTATAACTCAATAGATTTCGGAATCACACATGGATTTCCAAATCCTGAATAGATCACGAACAACTACATGTGTTCGAGCAGCTCAAATAGATTTTGAATCTCCATATAGAATCAATCATCTTGAACCAATCACGAACCTCTTCCAAAGCATAAAGCACGTATATGGTTTTAGGGCGGTTACGGTTTCAAGTCATCTCATATAAGCACACTTCCCAGCTTACTGGGTGCTCCAAAAACCAATCGACCAATTTTCCGGTAACCTCAACTCTTGTTCTGTGTGAAATAAACAGACGATACAAAAGATTGGAGATCACCTCCAAAGCGTTTAAGCGGATAGATTTCCTTATCATTTGTCCTAGAAGAGCAAAATGAATTTATACGTATAATATAGTATCATAGAAGATAATTGTACCATATAATTTCCGTGTTTCTTCTAGATAATTCAAGAGCACAGTTGGTCAAATCCAATAACAATGAAAATAATCGCATATGGGAAATTAAGTCTTGTATACTATCCATAAGCGAGTAGCACACAAAGTACGATCGAAACACACAAGCATGATCGAGTCATAAAAACAACTTTTAATCCCCTTATCAATTAATCTTCTTTTATTAATTAAAAACCTCTTTTATTAGTAAAATTCATTTTACTCAATTAACTCTTTATAAATGAAACTTCATTTATTAATTAAACTTCACTATTTAATGAAAACATTACTATTCATTTCACCACATGTCGATACTCTCAAAAGTATTCATATACTTATCTTGACTGCATAAGTATATTCACAAATCAATTTTAAAGGGCTTAAGATAAATGTTACTCGAACATTGTCACTATAAACCAAAACCATTTGATTTATGATAACCTTTAAAACATTTTTTTAAAAATCTATTTACATTCATAAGTATAATCAAAATGGGTTAAAGACGAACGTTATTAACACATTGTCACAACAACCCAAAACCCATTTCATACTTGTTATTCTCTTTGAAATTCCATTATTAAAGATCTAAGTATTTTCCAAACTCATTTAACAATATTTTCCCACTTTAAAATATTATCCAAGGGCTTATAAACAAATGTTACTAAAACATTGTTTACAACAAACCCAAAACCACTATACTATTTCGTTATCCTTAAAACTACATTTTAAAGATCTAATTAATTTTCAAAGGTATAGTTAAATGGGTTAACAAAAATGTTTCCAAAACATCATTACTTTAAATCCAAAATCACTTTTATACTTGTCATTAACTTTGAAACATTCATTTAAAGCTCTAAGTACATCTTCATTTATTACACAAGGTTGGTTATATACCCTTTTAATCAATTTTACAAAACCATCAATTATAGCATAAGCGTTATAATCTATAAAAAATTAAATTCTTTTACAAATACTAAACTTTCTTTTTAAAACTTCTGAATATACTAAAATACCTTTAAAAAGACACACAGACGCTCGCGCACGCACTAATTTATTTATAAAACTAATGTATTTAATAAAATATTTTAAAAAATTTGAAAAGATATTATGGTATAAAAGCCTTTTATTTCATTTCTTAAATAAAAAATTTAACAATTTTCTAAACCTATATATACTAAAAATATACTTTTAAATACTTATGCATATTTTAAAACCATTACTTTAAAATCGATAATTATCAACCTTATATTTAAACGTTGATATTTTCCAATAATATGTACACTAACAGTACTTATTATAAATACGAAGAAGCCCTAGAATGACTTCCAAAGTTAACTTAAAAATCGCCGATCATAGCGATTTCAAAGTGCATCTATAACGACCTTTTCGCTTCTAACATTTACAGCTTCCAATTCCAATTTCCACAAATGTAAAAACCAATTCCTCTGTCAAACACACCAAAACAGGTGTAACCAAATATATATACATATATCTATTTCCACGATATATCATAATTTATCCAATTTAACATATGTCAAATGCCAGGAATTCCAAAGAACGTTTAATACAACTGTATCGCTTCAAACATTTATAGCGCACTATCACTTTTCACAAAGAGACATTAAACATGTAAATAGAAAGTCTGGGCCACGATATATGTTTTACAGAATCAAAAAAGAGATTATACTCCATAATAATGTTGTTACTTGTTTTACAAAATAAGGCAGGGTCCAAAAGTAATAACTTGCATTGTTCATTATACAATTTATATTTTAATACAACAACAATTATATATACAAACAATATAATCAACTGGTGAGTGAACTCACCCAAGTTTCGGCCAACTCTTACGCGTTTCCGAATAGTTTAAAATCGATGTTGATCGATGTTAGATAAAAATTCCAATAGCTCCAAATTTGACGAATCCAACTCCAATGAGTAGATATCATCGATACGAGTTCAACGCAAAAGACTGCATTCAAATTCGACAAGATACCGACATTAGAAAATTTTGGAATTAACTAATTTATAAATCAACTAATTAAAACATTAATTACCTTTCGTAATCATGTTAAACCCTAATCCATTCCTCGTCTAACCCAGCCGTCGTGATTACATACTCACGTCGTTGCCGCCTCGGGCCTCCAGCCACCGCCACTCGCCCACGGATGAGAGCCCGACCAATAGCAACCCATCGCCACCAATCTTGCCTCCCCTCATCACCTATAGCCGGAGATTCCAAAAATCCTGGTCGCCTTCCTTCCAAGATCCATTCCACCGTGGGCCTCCGTTCGACGATCCAATCGGACTCTCACTCTATTCACCCTCATTCACATTTCCTTAGTTGGGCACTTTGCTTGAAACGCCCTCTAGCGCCGCCGCTCTACTATGCCATTGGATAGAGGGGATAGGGTTAGGGCATGGATTTTGTTTTGAGAAATAAAAGAAGAATGGGGTCCTTGGACCTAATTCCATCATATACAAAAGTTAACTTTTTGGTTATATCATATTTTAATTCCGGATATTAATCGCTACGCTTTCGAGCTTGCACGACCATGCAGTACATTCGGTCTCTACGAAACTCGTCGGTGTATAACAACTCATTATTCTGGACCCAATGACACTGGTTTTTTCAAAATCTAAGATAGTGCCCCGAAATGATAATTTCACAAGCTGGTTAAAAAGAATTATTATTGAAACCAGTTTGATCAATTTTAATCCAAAACTAAAAGTTTGCTATTATTATTATTTAAACAAAATTTATATAAGTTTTCAAAATCATTTTTATTCACATTAAATCCAAGATTTTAATATTTAAATAATTCAGATATTTTATTTTAAAACGTTCGAAAATTCCGGGTCGTTACATTCTCCCTCATTTAGAATATTTTGTCCCCGAAATACCAACACATGCAACAAAAGCAACAATTACACATCAATACCCAATGGTATTGCAGTCATTAGCATCCAAAGAAATAATCACATAACAATACTACATAGTACTGCAATCACTAGCAACCAAAACTCATGGTTCACCTAGGTTCAAAAATCATCTCATCGCACAAGGATGATAAATAATCTAATAAGCACACCTTACGCTTAACAGCCTCAGGTACTACTCAGTCGATCACTCATTCCGCCTCAAGCAATTAGTTGAGTCATTCCCTAAATTCTCCATAAGACGACACACATAGCATACAAATATTATTAAAGCCTGTACGATGCATATATATCATCAGTATGCAATATCCACTCTGATCATTAACTCAATCACATATATTTCACTTCCAAACTAGTATATCTCACTTGACCTCTCCGGTGCGGACTCCGATTCGATTTATTGATTAGAAACCTCTATTCTCCTTACAAAGCCATATACTATGATAGAAAACTTCAGGATCATATCAAAATCTGTATCAAGTGTTCACCATCAAGAATTGAATGAAAAATCCTAACTTGGACCGATGTAAACCACCTTGAAATCCATGTACTCGAATCCTAGATCAAAAGCCGATATGCGAATAAAATGATCTACATACAACTCACACACTCTCTTCAATTTGTTTCTTAATTACACCAATTACTTTCCATTTTTAATCCACATTTAATTTACTTATAGTATTTTTCATCTAATACTAAAATCATTTATGAATCATTTCATAAAATTTACCTCAAATTATTAAACATTATATAACTTACGTTCTTGCTCATATGATACTCCACCGCATCTTAAGAGTATATATTAAAAACATCCAAATCATTTTACTTAACATGGATATTCAATTAATTTAAAACTTGTTAAATTCTACTATCTTTTCAAATCAAGCGTTATATAAAACTTAACTTCTATAAACACATAGCTTCAAGTTCTTATATAAATTCCGAAGTTTCGACTATCCAAAATCTCGAAAATTTCATTTCATTTCAACAAATGAAGACTACTGATCAATAGATCAAACAAGATGCACAACCAAACTTACCCAAATGCATATGATACATGAGTCCATCAAATAACTTAACAGAAAACTTAAGAACTAAACACCCCATATTATTTCAAATCATTTTGAAATAATAATATATACATCTTTTGTATCAAATCATACTTTCGCAATTTAAATCAAAATTTGTTTTACCAGAATAACTTTGTAGCATAGCTACTATAATAGCATCCCCAACTTAGAAACTTGAAAATAAACTCCGATGATGATATAGTCATCACCAGAATCATTTTCCAGTGACAGAAGTGATTTCAGTACATCCAAACCATGCCTTTCGGACTAAACCAAAATCATTTCCAAAAAGGTATTAAATACTTCGTAAATATTACTAAGTATCATGATATTTATTCCATAAACCAATTTTCCAATTATTTACTTTCAAAAAATACCAGTATTATTTTCCAAAATCTTAGAAAAATAATTTCTAAAATACCGAAATTTAAGTTCTCAAATTTTCAGTGTAAATCCTTTTCATCTGTATAACTATATTTATATAAAGTCACTTTCTTATATAAAATCATTTCACAAATCTTATATCTTTAAAATATCTTAATCATTAAGACTATAATAAACAACTTTTTATAAAGTTAAATTTTAACCTAACATCATCACCAAACGTGTTGTAGTCAAACTATAAAACTTAATTCACAAGATGTTCATTTCAGTGTTCCCGTAAGTTATCATCTATCCAACCCATACGGTGAAAATGTAAAACTTCTCATAAACTGGTCAAGCACAACTAATTAAACAATAAATTATCATAATTGTATATTATCATTTCCTAACAAATAAATACAACATAAATAACTACATCAATTTATGAACATTATCCTTTTATATATAAAATATAATCTTAGGTAAAATTATTTCATTTACAATTTCAAAAACAATATTGTGTCGGTTTGTCTTGTTCAAGTGTTTAGAGATCCCTATCAATAATGATAGCAACTCGTGTTGATCCAAATCCATAAGTCACTCAACAGACCAATCAACACAATAACAAACATTTTTATAACAATAACAAATTCCCACTCTTGTATATATATTATATACAGTCAACCAATAATAAGGCATTCCATTACCTTATCTCTAAATGAGTTATATGCACCAAAACCAGGGTTCTCGCTTAATCTTCAGCTCTGATACCACATGTAACGGTCGGCTTTTCGACCTCTGAATGATGACACAATACATCCACAGTATTCACTATTCACATGCCGAGCACCTAAGTGCCGGAAAGACAGAATGTTAGGATAAAAGAAAAAGAAAACAAAATAGAACAAGGAAGAAGAACATAATATCAGAATCTCACATGCAGAATGATAATATGTAATATCTCAAAAGGTCTTTACCAAAAAACGAAAACTTTGATATACATACATCAATCAAAGATAAATTAACCTATCATCAGTCTGGACAGTTATAACAGCCCATCCTCACAAATGTTGATAGGTACAAATCAAGTAATGCAGCGGAAAAGAAGTACGGTAGGAAATCATCTAGCTCCTCCCCATTTGCCCTAATGTACAACAACTAAATCTAGAAACATACTCGAGCTGATCTGAGCATTATAAGAAAATAACACTCAGATCAGTCTGGTAAACCAACGTGAGAAACTCAAATCATATTGATTTCTATATTTATAAAACCCTTCACATGTAAATGTATCTCGTAAAACCACGTCACCAATAATCACGGACAGGCTTTTACCTTAGGATAACCAAACCATTTATATTATAAAGTCCAGAAGGTATGAAATATAAATAATCACATAGCTGTGATGCATGTGAGTGTACATTACAATAATAATATGTATACAATCACAACCGCTAAGGCGCGTTCGCTAATTGGGTAGGATTTCCACATAGATCTCCTCGGATCAAAACTGACTCCGATCTACTACACAAGGATCAAAGATATCCTTCCGAAGCAACATACATCCCTAGTGAATGTACCATAGGAAATACATAGCTGGGAAAACTAGCCGAGTGCATCGCTCCCGCATGCATATCTGTAAGTAACTTTAGGATGGAGTCGCATGCACCCTCATGGGTTGCTAACCCTATGGCTATGCATCCTATCTCTGGTTTTAGTCATTACCACTAGTGAGGCTACATCCTCCATTCCAGCACACAAACCACCACTCAAACAGATCATCCACATGAGCTCCAACTCGAACAGATCTCAAAACTACACATGGATTCCCATATCAAAACAAATCTCGCAATCGCATATGAATTCCTTAACATATCTCGCAATCGCAGATGAATTCGTATATCTCAACGAATTTTGGTATCACACATGGATTCCCACATCCTGAATAGATTACGAACAACTACATGTGTAACGACCCGAATTTCCAGACCCGGAAAATCGAACCATTTTAGTTAAGAAGAAGAGGTAGAAGAAGAAAAATAGAAAACAACATCAGAATCTAACCATCGCAGCGGAATAAAATATAATATATACCAACAGATCTTTACACAAATCAAAAACTATATCTGTTTATACAATTCATCATCAGAATACATCATCAGAGTACATCAACATCCATAACATACAACTGAATACACAGCGGAAAAATAATAGCAAGTACGAGAGTACGTATCGTCATCCAGCTCTTCTCCTGAGCTCCACCGCATCATATCCTAAACCTGTTTATCTCGGTCTGACCCGAGCATCATATAAAACAATACCCGAGTCAGTCTGGAAAACCAGCGTGAGAAAATCACACTCAAATTGATTATTAAAGTTTCAAAATCCTTTGAAATTAAAAGCATCTCGTAAGACCGCGCCATAAATAAACATGTCGGGTTTTTACCTTACGATAGCTAAAACACTTTATATCAAAATCCTCTGATATTATAATAGTGTCTACAGAAAGTAAAATAGAATCTAGCTGAAATGCTTGCATCTCACATTTCAACAATAGTTGGGCACAATCAAAACCGTACAGGCACGTAGGGAGAATGGATTTCCAACGAATGACTAGGCACTGGGGTACCACCTGTCACAGTACGTGGCCTAGATCACAGTACCGAGGAGTACGCCCGCTCCCCTGCAACACAAGACCGGAATCATCCCTTACTGGATAATTCCAAATAAAATCACCCCACGGTTGGGATCAGCAACCGCACCACTAAGCCGAAATAAAGGGACATCTAGACAGGGATGACTTTACTCTCAAGTGGGGGCTACCCACGAAGCCTTGCTGCATAACCCCTGATTTTCAGTCATTCCCGGTTGATGAGGCTCGAGGCTAAACGATACCTTTATAGCACATATCCCTTAGAATGCCCATCGTCCACCTGACGATGTCACGAAAGCATTCGTCCATACAAGTCCGTCCCGGGTTCGAACGGAACCGAAGGCACTATTCCTACTACATCCATTTTGGAAATATCCTCAGGATTAGTAGCGACTAGCCCTTGCACTTCACTGCTCCATCTTCGACTCTGAACACGTTACACGAAACGTACAAACCGAATCGAAGTGGTATTCGAGTCTCCAGACCTAGAATCCTGGTATACGGAAACTCGATCCCGGTCTCTTCGAAACGATCAGCGCATTTGGCCAATATTGATAGTCGGTTATTTAACTATCAATTAACATCCACAAGCAACCATCACACAATAAATAATTTCCCACATTATTTATTTGCCCAAATATCTTTCCAAGATATATTTCCAAATTTTCAAAGCTCATTTGAAAACAATTTCAAAACAGTTTCCGCTTACGGAATACATTTCCCAAATAAATATTTCTCTGAAACACCAAGTACAAAATACTTTAGATTTTAAAATAATTTTAAAACACTTTACTATAAATATACTTTAAAATATTGAAATTTAAAAACTACTTTAATACCTTAACAAAATATATACTTAAGGAATATTTAAAATGAAACCACTTTTCAAATATAAACTAAATTTCTCTTTTTAAAACATAATACCAAATCACTTTTATATAATTACTACAATAATAGATTTTTGAAAATACTTACTTAGGAAATTAACATTTAGAAATAATCAATTTTCTCAAACATGCTTTTAAAAACACAATTAGAACTTTTAACTTATATTAAAAATTTCTTTGAAAACGTACTTGGCTATCCAGAGAAATACACTTCTCATTTCCATCTTTTAAAAAAATAAATCAACATTTATTTTTAAACCAAACCATATCCTTCTATAAATTCCCATCTTGAATTTATATTTTCTAATATCCACTGATATTCCATTTCACTTTATAAACCCAGTTTATAAATCCCAAAATCTCACTTTTCTTTAAAGTTTCAAATCCCAAAGTATTTAAATCAATTTATAATTGATCTCCCAATTTATTTTACTTTGAAATAAATTTCCTTACTTAATCCATTTATTTCCAAATTCATTAACTTCCAGATTTTATTTCTCATTATGATTTAAAATCTTTAAACTGAAACACAAGTTTCAGATTTTCCAAATTCCTTCTTTCTTTTTAATTACATTTAAATATTGAATTAAAATAAATTATTTATTTCTTTTAAATAATATCACATAAGTTTTCTTTAAATTCAATATTTCTCGGTTTATTCAAAATTCCTCTTTTCCATATTTAATAGAATTTTGGAAATCACCTTTATTCTTAATCAGATTTATTCTCAAATTTATTTCAAACTCTTTATAATTATTTTACTTAAGAATTTACTCTTTTATTTCTTTTCAAAAATTCCATTCTAGAGATTTTGATAATTCAGCTCATCCAGATCAGTCCAACCAAACCATAACATCCAATTATCCATATAATTCATCACAGGATATCAACAATCATATCACAGAATATTTAAACAAAATTAAATATTTTGAGGAATCCAGTTGGATCCCTCCAACCTGTTTTCCTGCATCCACAGATGTTAGCACAATACCAATTCCACTTCAAAGTGGAATATCGCAGTATATGGGTTTTATAAAATATCATCCGCTATTATGCGGCGCATAGGGTCTCATCCGCTATATAATGCGGGAATATCAACAACTCCAATATATACATATGCCAATATATATATATATATTGGTATATACTACTATATATGATATAGCACATCTAAAACAATTCAAGCATTCAATCAATTATTTAAATTTAACCATTTAAATTTAAAATAAAATTCAGCTGAGTGAGAATAACTCACCTTTTACTTTTCATTTGCAATCCACTTCCATATTGCTTTGGTTTTCTCAATGTTTTTGACCTTGTATAAATATTAAATGATTTTTATCAATATTCGAATAAATCGATCATTTAAATCCCCATTTATAAATATTTGAATTAATCAAACAATTTATTAACATTCTTAAATAACTGATCCATCAATTTTCCTTTCAAATAAGTTTAATCAACTAGTATTTTAATTTAGACCGGTAATTTAAAATTTTAAATAAATTTTCCTATGATAACTAATTCCGAGTAACCAAAATAGTTAAATGAGTTACTTAAACCGTTTATCACCAACCCATTATTCAAATGAAATTGCAATTTTTAAAACATGTATATTTCTTTTTCTTCTTCCAGTAAGGAATAAATATATTTTGGCTATTCTTTCTTCTGTAA
Organism: Allium fistulosum; assembly: GCA_030737815.1. Lineage (NCBI taxonomy): Eukaryota > Viridiplantae > Streptophyta > Magnoliopsida > Asparagales > Amaryllidaceae > Allium > Allium fistulosum. The sequence goes on along the minus strand of CM060904.1, from coordinate 1,306,453,924 downwards.
ATAAACTTAAAACAATATATGTTTATTAAATTTAAAACATAATTTAACTTTTATATCCTACTGTATTTATTATCTTATCTGAAAATCAAGCTAAATCGAATGGAAAGAAAACAAATACCTTAAAACTCGCTGATATCATGATCTCAATCTCTAGCAAGCTTAGTCTACCCACACGAATTCACCCATCTTCGATGACTCGGCCTACATTCAAGATAGCAGTGACCAGAAATCGACACCGGCTATCGCGACAACGAACGCTGCAGTCACGTCGTGACTCCCCACTTGATCACGAGCCACTCGCGCTACTCAAAACCGAGCCCTACCCGAAGTCGATCAACCACACGACACCACACCACCATCGCGTCTCTGAACTCCATCGCAGACTTGGTCCTCGACGTCACGCGAAATCGAACCCCCGCGGTTCACTGAACTCTCACCACCAAGCCCTAATCTCGAGTCACCGAGCTCGAGTTCCTTAACAACTTCGATTGCGATCGATATAGAGGGGGACGAGATTCGCTTGGGGATCGGCTGCCATTCTTGATTTTGGTTTACGAACGAATTGCGTTCGTTCATCATATTTTTTCTTTTTCTTTTTTTCCGGCTCTAATTGAATTTTGAAGAACTGAAAAGGAAGGGAAGTAAATACAGAAGTATCGGCTCTAAAACTTTTTGGGAAAACAACGATTTAAAGCTGAAGAAGGTGGCTCGTATCAGAGTATAGGGTAGCTGATGTGAGGGGTTAGGTTGGCTGAAGGGTGTAATAGAGTTTGACCAATTATTTTATTTTTATTCAAAATATCTCGTTGCCTAACGCGAAATCCCGAACCCCGGATCAGACATGTCGACAGACGTTTATAAGGTTTTACCGGCATTCCGAACACGATGGAACGTGTTTTGGAGGCTAACTCGATCATATGCGCGAGTTAAAGAAGGAAACGATCAATTTTAAATTAAATCGATTAAAATGGTTTCTGAGCGTTTATCCATTGTATGACCATACGACAACTCCGAATGCTATGAAATTTGAAATCCGGTAATAATACAATATTACGGATCCAATGGAACTGGTTTCATCGAATTCCGAGACTGTGCCTCTGAAGGCTATTTTTAAATTCAATTTAAACGATATATTTTAAAAACTGAACAAAACACTTCCAAATTCAGTTTCAACACTTTTACTATCTTCAGTACTATCAATAAAATTTTTACAATCCTTTAAATTATTTTTAACAGGCTTAAAGCTCCAGATTCAATAATTTACCAATTTCGATAATTAAATTCAACAATTAATTATCCAATAATTAATGATATTTGAAATTAAAGTTAATAATTATCTTATGAATATTTAAAATTAATTAAATATTCCTATTTCAAATGCTCAAAATTTCCGGGTCGTCACATTCCTCCCCCCTTAAAAGAATTTCGTCCCCGAAATTACTAGTTAGGAAGAATGGTACAATCCCCGTTAACTATTTCCCAAATTCAAACAGTTTTAACAATACCCAAACAATCTTTTATTAATGATACACTAATCATCTTTTAACTTCCCAACCTTATTCATAAGTTCAACCCATACCACCTACTTATCCATTCAAATTTAAATTTGAATTCAATTTTGAATTTTCAAAATTTTTCTAACTCCCTAAATTTCCAAAAATTTTTGTCAGCGTCTCCTTTGCGCGGCTAGCTCGGTACAACTACAAAATGGCTCTACGGCCTCCCAATCTCAAAAAGAAAACAAAAAGCCAAGTGGCTGGATCAAAAACCCAATCAAATTTCATATAGAAATTCAAATACATACCTTTTTGTCGGGCCATTAAATTTTATCTTCTAAAATCAAAATCCCAATCTATCCATTGCTTTTATACACCTGTATATTCTACTAAGCAATAATATTCCATCACAATTCCAAAGTCATTTTATACCTTCCTTTACAAATTTTCAATATTTGCTTTACTTAAGCCCGTACGATGCACATATATCATCCGTACGCAAAATCACATTCGATCGCTCAATCGATCACACAATTTCACTTCCGAACTAGTATTGTCCACCCGACTTCCTAGTGCGGACTCAGATCTGGTTTCTTGATCAGAAACCGTCATTCTCCTTGCATAGTCACCAACTATGATAGAGAATATCCAGAATCAATCAACAATCCATATCCAGACTCGCCGTTGAAAATCGAGTGAAAAATCCTGATTCGGATCGATAAAACTATCTCGAAATTCTGTGTTCGACATCTGGATCAAATAGCTATGCGAATAAAATAATATACGTACATCTTACGTATAAATTCCAATTGATTATCAGTTATATCAATTCTCTTTTATTTCGCATTCCTTTTGATTGTTATCTACTTATTCACAACTATCCCATTTCACAACTTCAGTTTTAGTCTTCATTCAACTATTTACTTAGTATATTTATTTTATTTTTCCAAAATTACTAAGTATATTTCCAATACAAATTTTCTTAAGAATTTCATTCTTCAATTCTTAAGTTCAATATAAATTTTCTTATATTTATTTACTACTTCACCCCCGAAGTGTATATATTCAAATTGAACTCCCATTTCATATGAATCTCAACTTACTTCAATTTACTACTTCATTTCAAATATAAATACTTATTCCACATTTTCAATTCAGATTTTCGTTTCCAATTTTTCTTTCTTAAATTCAATTCATCTCCAACTTCTGAATATTGAATTTTATTTAGCTCGAAAACAATCCAAGTTAATTCATTCAATAACTACTTCTCAACTTATTTAAACCACTCTTCTGTTTGAGTTCAGTTTCCATTCAACATTTACTTAAGTCAATGACTTAAGTTTATTTTCCATTTAACCAACCCTTTAAAGTTTTAATTCCATCTTTCATTTGATTTTTATTTAATCAAATTCCATCCATTTATTTATTTAATATAATTGGTTCATTCACTCAATCATTATGAATTTTAATTTTCCATACTCAATCCATCTGGAATTATTTTATTAATAACCAGGTCATTTCCAATTTATTTCACTTATTTGGATTTCATTTGCAATTCAAACCATCACTATTTTAATCCAATTTCATTAACTCACAATTCAATTTCATTAACTAATTTATTATCTAATTAGTTCCTCCGCTGGTTAAAATTTAATACTTGCTTTTTTTTATTCCAAATATCACTTCACTTAATTATCTTAAGTTCAATTTATTTTATAATTCAAGTTTGGATTTACTTAAAAATTAAGATTACTCATCTTATCGTTTCCATTTGGTAATTACAATTTCAAATTATAACTCTTAATGGTTCAAAGTAATGGATTCCCATTTATGACTTACAATTTCATTTCTATTCATAAGTTTTAACTTACTTGCTGAAGACCTGGGACTATTCATTTAAGTCCATTTTCATCTTTACAATCAAATCTCAAATTATTACACTTAAAAACTTAAGAATATGAATTTCTTTACACAATTATAAGCATTTTACATTACCTTTATATCCAATTCAATTCGACTTCAACTTACTTACATTTAATTCAATTCCAAATCTCAATTTTTATTTAACTTATCTTAAGTTAAATTCAAATATATTTTATTCACCTTCATATACTCTAATTCTTTTATCTACCAACTTATATTACTCATTGAGTTATTTTCATCTCATAATTATAATCCCAGAATTAAACTCTCATTCCCTTCTTATTTCAATCAACCACATTCTATACTTTATATTGTTGATTCATTTAAATTTCCACATTTATATTTTAAATAGAATTCCCAGAATCAAATTGCCCGGTTTTATTTCAAAACCATTTTGAATCCATAAATAACTCATACACATCTGGTAAATCACATCAAATCCTAATTTCCAAAACAACCTGCTTTTACCAAACAATTTTCCCTTTGAATTTCAAAACCAACCCAGTTCACAATCACTTCCAATTTAAAACAGTTTGGTAGCAATTTCTCTTTGGAAACTCGAAAATAGACATCGATGATGCTGCAGTCATCACCTATTTTCCAGCGACCGAAAGAGAATTTAATGCTTTTATCACTTTAAAACTTTTCAAACATTTTTAAATCCCAAATCCCACCAGATTTCAATTCAATTTCAAAAATATTCATGAAATAATATCACCATTATTTCCCCAAAACCTTTAAACTATTTTCAAATCCAAAGGAATTTAAACCTTTCCCAAAACTTCAAATTCAAAATCCATTCAACTTTATATCCAAACATTGCTCTGGAATTCTATCACATTTTATTTCAAGTTATAAGTCACATTTACAATTTACATTTACAAATTTCATTTGTTTATGAATTTATCTCATTTGATTATAAATCACATTTGTATATAAAGTTTTATCTCAATTTATAATCTCATTTGGTCTATATTTCAATTTTCTACTCAATAATGAGACTAACTCATTATGGTCATTTTCTAACAACCAAGCATCCAAATATATAATCATAAAAATTTTCGAATAATTATTTCTTTTATATACAAAATAATTTGGGCAAAATTATTTCATTCACCCCATTTAAAACAATATTGTGTCGAACTGTTCTATTCAAGTGTTTAGAAACCCCCTTCGATACAGTTGTCCAGACTGTGCCGACGAAGGTTCATATGCCACTCAATAAACCAACCAACACAATATAAAACCATTTTATATTCACTAACAAATACGCGCTCATATCTATTAGTACTCTCAAAATTCCCAACAGAGCCAAGGTTGTCGCCAACCTTCGCTCTGATACCAAATGTAACGACCCGAATTTCCAGACCCGGAAAATCGAACCATTTTAGTTAAGAAGAAGAGGTAGAAGAAGAAAAATAGAAAACAACATCAGAATCTAACCATCGCAGCGGAATAAAATATAATATATACCAACAGATCTTTACACAAATCAAAAACTATATCTGTTTATACAATTCATCATCAGAATACATCATCAGAGTACATCAACATCCATAACATACAACTGAATACACAGCGGAAAAATAATAGCAAGTACGAGAGTACGTATCGTCATCCAGCTCGTCTCCTGAGCTCCACCGCATCATATCCTAAACCTGTTTATCTCGGTCTGACCCGAGCATCATATAAAACAATACCCGAGTCAGTCTGGAAAACCAGCGTGAGAAAATCACACTCAAATTGATTATTAAAGTTTCAAAATCCTTTGAAATTAAAAGCATCTCGTAAGACCGCGCCACAAATAAACATGTCGGGTTTTTACCTTACGATAGCTAAAACACTTTATATCAAAATCCTCTGATATTATAATAGTGTCTACAGAAAGTAAAATAGAATGTAGCTGAAATGCTTGCATCTCACATTTCAACAATAGTTGGGCACAATCAAAACCGTACAGGCACGTAGGGAGAATGGATTTCCAACGAATGACTAGGCACTGGGGTACCACCTGTCACAGTACGTGGCCTAGATCACAGTACCGAGGAGTACGCCCGCTCCCCTGCAACACAAGACCGGAATCATCCCTTACTGGATAATTCCAAATAAAATCACCCCACGGTTGGGATCAGCAACTGCACCACTAAGCCGAAATAAAGGGACATCTAGACAGGGATGACTTTACTCTCAAGTGGGGGCTACCCACGAAGCCTTGCTGCATAACCCCTGATTTTCAGTCATTCCCGGTTGATGAGGCTCGAGGCTAAACGATACCTTTATAGCACATATCCCTTAGAATGCCCATCGTCCACCTGAAGATGTCACGAAAGCATTCGTCCATACAAGTCCGTCCCGGGTTCGAACGGAACCGAAGGCACTATTCCTACTACATCCATTTTGGAAATATCCTCAGGATTAGTAGCGACTAGCCCTTGCACTTCACTGCTCCATCTTCGACTCTGAACACGTTACACGAAACGTACAAACCGAATCGAAGTGGTATTCGAGTCTCCAGACCTAGAATCCTGGTATACGGAAACTCGATCCCGGTCTCTTCGAAACGATCAGCGCATTTGGCCAATATTGATAGTCGGTTATTTAACTATCAATTAACATCCACAAGCAACCATCACACAATAAATAATTTCCCACATTATTTATTTGCCCAAATATCTTTCCAAGATATATTTCCAAATTTTCAAAGCTCATTTGAAAACAATTTCAAAACAGTTTCCGCTTACGGAATACATTTCCCAAATAATTATTTCTCTGAAACACCAAGTACAAAATACTTTAGATTTTAAAATAATTTTAAAACACTTTACTATAAATATACTTTAAAATATTGAAATTTAAAAACTACTTTAATACCTTAACAAAATATATACTTAAGGAATATTTAAAATGAAACCACTTTTCAAATATAAACTAAATTTCTCTTTTTAAAACATAATACCAAATCACTTTTATATAATTACTACAATAATAGATTTTTGAAAATACTTACTTAGGAAATTAACATTTAGAAATAATCAATTTTCTAAAACATGCTTTTAAAAACACAATTAGAACTTTTAACTTATATTAAAAATTTCTTTGAAAACGTACTTGGCTATCCAGAGAAATACACTTCTCATTTCCATCTTTTAAAAAAATAAATCAACATTTATTTTTAAACCAAACCATATCCTTCTATAAATTCCCATCTTGAATTTATATTTTCTAATATCCACTGATATTCCATTTCACTTTATAAACCCAGTTTATAAATCCCAAAATCTCACTTTTCTTTAAAGTTTCAAATCCCAAAGTATTTAAATCAATTTATAATTGATCTCCCAATTTATTTTACTTTGAAATAAATTTCCTTACTTAATCCATTTATTTCCAAATTCATTAACTTCCAGATTTTATTTCTCATTATGATTTAAAATCTTTAAACTGAAACACAAGTTTCAGATTTTCCAAATTCCTTCTTTCTTTTTAATTACATTTAAATATTGAATTAAAATAAATTATTTATTTCTTTTAAATAATATCACATAAGTTTTCTTTAAATTCAATATTTCTCGGTTTATTCAAAATTCCTCTTTTCCATATTTAATAGAATTTTGGAAATCACCTTTATTCTTAATCAGATTTATTCTCAAATTTATTTCAAACTCTTTATAATTATTTTACTTAAGAATTTACTCTTTTATTTCTTTTCAAAAATTCCATTCTAGAGATTTTGATAATTCAGCTCATCCAGATCAGTCCAACCAAACCATAACATCCAATTATCCATATAATTCATCACAGGATATCAACAATCATATCACAGAATATTTAAACAAAATTAAATATTTTGAGGAATCCAGTTGGATCCCTCCAACCTGTTTTCCTGCATCCACAGATGTTAGCACAATACCAATTCCACTTCAAAGTGGAATATCGCGGTATATGGGTTTTATAAAATATCATCCGCTATTATACGGCGCATAGGGTCTCATCCGCTATATAATGCGGGAATATCAACAACTCCAATATATACATATGCCAATATATATATATTGGTATATACTACTATATATGATATAGCACATCTAAAACAATTCAAGCATTCAATCAATTATTTAAATTTAACCATTTAAATTTAAAATAAAATTCAGCTGAGTGAGTTTACTCACCTTTTACTTTTCATTTGCAATCCACTTCCATATTGCCTTGGTTTTCTCAATGTTTTTTACCTTGTATAAATATTAAATGATTTTTATCAATATTCGAATAAATCGATCATTTAAATCCCCATTTATAAATATTTGAATTAATCAAACAATTTATTAACATTCTTAAATAACTGATCCATCAATTTTCCTTTCAAATAAGTTTAATCAACTAGTATTTTAATTTAGACCGGTAATTTAAAATTTTAAATAAATTTTCCTATGATAACTAATTCCGAGTAACCAAAATAGTTAAATGAGTTGCTTAAACCGTTTATCACCAACCCATTATTCAAATGAAATTGCAATTTTTAAAACATGTATATTTCTTTTTCTTCTTCCAGTAAGGAATAAATATATTTTGGCTATTCTTTCTTCTGTAAATAAACTTAAAACAATATATGTTTATTAAATTTAAAACATAATTTAACTTTTATATCCTACTGTATTTATTATCTTATCTGAAAATCAAGCTAAATCGAATGGAAAGAAAACAAATACCTTAAAACTCGCTGATATCATGATCTCAATCTCTAGCAAGCTTAGTCTACCCACACGAATTCACCCATCTTCGATGACTCGGCCTACATTCAAGATAGCAGTGACCAGAAATCGACACCGGCTATCGCGACAACGAACGCTGCAGTCACGTCGTGACTCCCCACTTGATCATGAGCCACTCGCGCTACTCAAAACCGAGCCCTACCCGAAGTCGATCAACCACACGACACCACACCACCATCGCGTCTCTGAACTCCATCGCAGACTTGGTCCTCGACGTCACGCGAAATCGAACCCCCGCGGTTCACTGAACTCTCACCACCAAGCCCTAATCTCGAGTCACCGAGCTCGAGTTCCTTAACAACTTCGATTGCGATCGATATAGAGGGGGACGAGATTCGCTTGGGGATCGGCTGCCATTCTTGATTTTGGTTTACGAACGAATTGCGTTCGTTCATCATATTTTTTCTTTTTCTTTTTTTCCGGCTCTAATTGAATTTTGAAGAACTGAAAAGGAAGGGAAGTAAATACAGAAGTATCGGCTCTAAAACTTTTTGGGAAAACAACGATTTAAAGCTGAAGAAGGTGGCTCGTATCAGAGTATAGGGTAGCTGATGTGAGGGGTTAGGTTGGCTGAAGGGTGTAATAGAGTTTGACCAATTATTTTATTTTTATTCAAAATATCTCGTTGCCTAACGCGAAATCCCGAACCCCGGATCAGACATGTCGACAGACGTTTATAAGGTTTTACCGGCATTCCGAACACGATGGAACGTGTTTTGGAGGCTAACTCGATCATATGCGCGAGTTAAAGAAGGAAACGATCAATTTTAAATTAAATCGATTAAAATGGTTTCTGAGCGTTTATTCATTGTATGACCATACGAAAACTCCGAATGCTATGAAATTTGAAATCCGGTAATAATACAATATTACGGATCCAATGGAACTGGTTTCATCGAATTCCGAGACTGTGCCTCTGAAGGCTATTTTTAAATTCAATTTAAACGATATATTTTAAAAACTGAACAAAACACTTCCAAATTCGGTTTCAACACTTTTACTATCTTCAGTACTATCAATAAAATTTTTACAATCCTTTAAATTATTTTTAACAGGCTTAAAGCTCCAGATTCAATAATTTACCAATTTCGATAATTAAATTCAACAATTAATTATCCAATAATTAATGATATTTGAAATTAAAGTTAATAATTATCTTATGAATATTTAAAATTAATTAAATATTCCTATTTCAAATGCTCAAAATTTCCGGGTTGTCACAACATGTGAGCATCTCAAACAGATCTCGAATCTCCACATAGATTCCTATATCTCGAACCAATCACAAACTCTTTCCAAAGCATAGAACACATATATAGTTTTTGAGTGGTTACGGTTTCAAGCCATCTCATATAAGTACACTCCCCTCCTTACCGGATGCTCCAAAAACCAATTGATCGATTTTTCGGTAATCTCAACTCTAGTTTGTGGGAAATAAACAACAATACATAAGATCAAAGATCATCTACTAACCGTTTAAGCTGATGGATTTCCATATCATTTGTCCTAGAAGAGTGAAACAAGTTTATACGTACAGTATAGTATCACCAAAGATAACTGTACCATATAATTCTCTTGTTTCTTCTAAATATTTCCAGAGTATATTTGGTCAAATCCAATAACAATGAAAATAATCGCATATGGGAAATTAAGTCTCGTATACTATCCATAAGCAAGCAACACACAAGCACGATCGAAACACACAAGCACGATCGAGTCATATAAACTTCTTCTAATCCCCTTTTTAATTAATATTCCTTTATTAATTAAAAACCTCTTTTATTACTAAAACTCATTTTACTCAATAAACTTGTATAAATAAAACTTCGTTTATTAATTAAACTTCACTATTTAACTAAAATATCACTATTCATTTCAACACATTGCGATACTTTCAAAAGTATTGATATACTTTTCTCAACCATATAAGTATATTCACAAATCAATTTCAAAGGGCTTAAGAGAAATGTTACTCAAATATTGTCACTACAAACCCAAAACCACTTCACTTATAATAATCTTTAAAACATTCTTTTCAAAGATATATTTACATTCATAAGTATAATCAAAACGGGTTAAAGACAAATGATATTAACACATTGTAAAAACAACCCAAAACCAATCTATACTTGTTATTCTCTTTAAAATTCCATTATTAAAGATCTAAATATTTTCCAAACTCATTTAACAATATTTTACCGCTTTAAAATATTTTCCAAGGGTTTAAAAACAGATGTTACTAAAACATTGTTTACAACAAACCCAAAACCATTTTACTATTTTAAAGATCTAATTACTTTTCAAAAGTATAGTTAAATAGGTTAAAACAAATTTTCCCAAACATCGTTACTATAAACCCAAAATCATTTTTATACTTTCCATTAACTTTAAAACATTCATTTAAAGCTCTAAGTACATCTTCACTTATTAGACAAGGTTATATACCCTTTCAATCAATTTTACAAAACCATCCATTATAACATAAGTGTTATAATCTAAAACTTCTTTATATTCTTTTCCAAAAACTAAACTTCCTTTATAAAAGTTCTAAATATGCTAAAATACCTTTAAAAAGATGTAAATACATATACTAATTTATTATAAAACTAAGGTATTTAATAAAATACTTTTGAAAAGATATTATGGTATAAAAGCCTTTTATTTTTTAAATAAAATCTTTAACAATATTATAAAATAATATATACTAAAAATAAATATTTAAAAAACTTATACATATTTTAAAACCATTACTTTAAAATCCATAATTGATTATCAGTCACATATTTAAACCTTGATATTTTTCGATAATAAGTACATTAACAGTAATTATTAAAAATACGATGAAACCCTAGGATGTCTTTCAAACTTAACTTTAAAATGCCGATCACATTGATTTCAAAGTGCATCCATAGCGACCCTTTCGCTTCTAACATTTACCACTTTCAATTCCAATTTCCACAAATGTCCAAACCAATTCCTCTATGTTAAACACACCAAAATGCGTGTAACCAAATGTATATACATATATATATTTGCACATTATATCATCATAATTTATTCAATTTAACATATGTCAAATGCCAGGGATTTCAAAGCATGTTTAATACAACCGTATCGCTTCAAACATTTATAACACACTATCACTTTTCACAAAGCAATATCAAACATGTAAATAGTAAGTCTGGGCCATGATACATGTTTTACAGAATCAAAAGAGGGATTATACTCCATAATAATGTTATCACCTATTTTACAAAACAAGGCGGGGTCCAAAAATAATAACTTGCATTATTCCTTATACATTTGTATTTTAATACAACAACAATTATATATACAAACAATATACAATTAGCTGGTCAATAAACTCACTCAAGTTTCAGCCAACGCTTACGCATTTCTAAATAGTCCAAAATCAAATGGCATTTGATTTTAGCTAAAAATTCCACTAGCTCCAAACCCGATGAATCCAACTCCAATGCGTTGATATCATCGATACTTGTTCAAAGAAAAAGACTACATCAAATCTGATCTCATACGAACAAGATACAAACATTAGAACATTTTTGAATTAAATAATTTATAAATCACCTAATTAAAACGTTAATTACCTTCCCTAATCATGTTAAACCCTAACCCCTCATCGTCTAACCTAGCCGTTGCGATTTCAAACTCACGTTGCCACAACCTTGGGCCTCCAGCCATGTTCGCTCGTCTACAGATGAGAGCCCCGACCAATAGCAACCCATCGCCGCCAACCTCGCCTCCCCTTATCACTTATACCCAGAGATCGAATCCAAAAATCACCACCGCCTTCCATCCCAGATCCATGCCACTGTGGGTCTCCGTTCAATGATCCAATCTCACTCCACTCACCATCACGCGCATTTACTTAATTGGGCACTTTGCCTGAAACACCCTTTAGCGCTACCAATCAGCCTAAGTTGTTGGATGGAGGGGCTAGGGTTAGGGCATGGATTTAGTTTTAGGAAATAAAAGAAAAGTTGGGTCCTTTTATAGAAAAATCTCCAACACTATTCACCTCGAAAAATCTCGAACTCAAACGAGACGTGCTCACTGACGTTCCTAATCAAATACCCCTATTTTGAACTCGATGGAATTAGTTTCGGGCTGATTCCATCGTATACAAATGTTAGCTTTTTGGTTATATCATATTTTTATTCCTGAAATTAATCGCTACGCGTTTCGAGCTCGGACGACCACACGGTACATTTGATCGCCACGAAACTCGTCGACATGTAACAACTCATTATTCTGGACCCAACGACACTGGTTTTGTCAAAATCCAGGATAGTGCCCCGAAATGATAATTTTACAAGTTGATTAAAAAGAATTATTATTAGAACCAGTTTAACCACTTTTAACCCTAAATCAAAAGTTTACTATTATCATTATTATTTAAATAGAATTTAAATAAGCTTCTGAAATCATTTTTATTCACATTAAATCCAAGATTTAAATATCTAAGTAATTTCGATATTTAATTATAAAACATTCGAAAATTCTGGGTCGTTACAATATACTTAATACCGAGGTGGGACATCTTCAACCGTAGGACCCGTGGGAAGGGATATGCATTTGCGTACAGGAAAATATACTAAGGGTTCGCCTCGGATTTATAGTATTAAATGGCTCGGCACTTTTAAGAAAATATGGTTTGCTTCATTTCTAATAACATGTATTAAGTAACTGAAAGAGACATTTTCCTTTACTTAGATTTGGTTAGTCTAAACGAGATTTCAGCTGTGGAAGGTCGACGGGCTATGTTAGTGTTGTTGTTGGACCAGTATTTAGTAGTACGGTTGACATATAGGCTATGACCAGCAGCGGTTCCGAACGGTCGTTAACAAAGACTCGGGTTATGCCGTGACGGATTTCGCTTCCTATTAGTATAAAATCCATATGAGATACACACGGACCTTAAAGATAGTTAGTTAGTTGTTTATTTGTCGGAGGTGAGCTAGTTAACCCTTAAATGAGTCTTTGAGATGCGTTAGTTGTACATTAATTATAGTATAAAACTGTACCTAAGGGTCATCGATCTCTGTAGTTAGGATAGATTGACTAGTATTTACGTTGCGAAAGGCCTGCTTCGGGGTTGAGATATTAAATGGCTGTTGGGTCTACCTCCTCCCTATTTAGGAAGTATCAAGTGACCGGGGTTTTTGGATAGTATATCATTTAGACATATGTGTGTGTACTTATACCTCGGAAGAGGTTAGGCATATCATACGCGCACATAGGATTGAACAAATTAGCCGTCTATAATAGACATAACACTTAAATGAGAATCAATCGGTATAATGTAGTGTCATGGGTAAAGCGTGTAATTTTCTAGTGACCGGGACATTATTCTGAATCCCTTTTCATTACCCCCCACGGGATGGATTAGAGTGACAGGTTACTGAAGCAAGACATTCATGCTCCGCGCTGCCAAGGCAATTAGATATTCAAGGAATACTATTGGTTCCAACATAGTAGTCTCAGTTAGTTCTTTTTTGTTTTTTTGTTCCGCCGTGAGTTTATATTGATCATACGCTGATATATTTGTGTTTATTGCAGGTTAACAAAACCAACGATTTGCACCTTAATAGACTTGGGTTTCAATTTAGTTGAAATTCGGGTCCATTAAGGTGCGGGTTGTTACAATGGCAGATAAAAAAGGACTATATTAAGCACCATATACAGTCTAAAATGCAACAAAAAAATTGAAAAATGAAAAGAAAAACGAATAACTTTGTAAATGATGTTTTCAAGCAGGCAATGGATGCTATTGAACATTATTTTTTCTTTCTCTCGTTGGTCTAATTTTTTTTCCTTTTTCTTAGATCAACTTTAACTCAAAGCCTGCTTTCTCTCTTTCTCTCACAAGCAAATATACTATTCAATGGATATATAGATTTAAACATTGATTTTGATAGTAGGATCGAAACAAAAAATAAAAAATTCATAATTTTTTGTTCTTTTAATGATAGGTTTGCAGTCATTAGCACCGTCTAATGTTTTTGCATACCAATTGTTTAATTTTCATAGCTGTAAACTTTCTCCAATATCGTATAAGTGAAAAATATAGCGAATGAACTATATGATGTTTAAACCCAAAAAATGTCATTCCATACGGCTAAAAAATTAAAGTAGTGGTTGTATGCATAACTTGCAAGAACACAAGTTCTCTAATTATAATAGTGTATAATATGTATATATATGAGTGCAATCCAAGGACACAAGTGTTGAATTTATGTGATTCAAATATTTTCCAAAGAAGATAAGAAAATAATTAATTGATTCAGTCAATCAATTAATTAGGCAACATACGGAAAGATAAAGAGGAAGGATATATGTGATATCTTTTAGAGAAAGGAAACTAATTAATTGCTAACCAATTAATTAGTCAAAGAATTTGTTATATGGGGAAAGAAAAGATTGATGATGGAGATTGATTCAAACAAGGAAAATTATGGAAACCAAGATTATTATTATCCATTTACATAGAAATCAAATCATGGATATTCGGGAAGGTTTCAAACATAATCTGGAAATTAATTTTCTTCATCTGCAAGCATCCTTCATTTTCATGCCTATTTAAATGAAGGAAGTTCATCTTCATATGTGTGTGAGTGTGAGAGAGCATCCACCATTATCTCTTTCTTCAGTAAACCCTAATTTCTACAGTCAATCAATTAGGGGTTTTGAGCGTAAACAAGTCTTTGGATAAATTGATTATTCAATTTGTAATTATATGTTAGTCTATCCACTACTGCCTATAATTTTGTACTCTCTCTTTTGTACTCTCTTTCTTCAGTGAAATAAATAATAGTTGTTGGGTCCGTGGATGTAGGCAATCTAGCCGAACCACGTTAAATCTCTGTGTTCTCTACTCTTCTGTTTCTCTTTCTTTGGTGATTATTTTTCATTGAATTGGCGGTTGATAATTAATCGACAAGCTAGATCCTTATTTTGATTATTTCTGCACCTTAGCATTCCGCTGCGCTTTTGGAGTTGGTGCAAATCAATTGAAATTTCCGCACAACAACAAGGTTTGGTAATGTGGTTTTGAAAACACACGGTACATCATGCAACTTGAATGAGTTTATTTTTGTTTCTATCGTGTCGTACCAATAACCGATAACTAATTGTATGAGTTGGTTATCATATGATCGATTGGATGGAAGGACCTAAAGTGCCAACTTCTTTGTTTTATATATAATTCATTAATGGAAATGCTATTTCAACTGGGAATAATTCAACAGGTATGAGGCTGAAGAAACCACTGACGCAAAATCATATAGCGCCCTGATAACCACCCGTTTGATCCCAAAGCCTTGTATTTCATATCTTCTTAATTTCCAGTTGATCTAGCATCATCTTTCATTTGAATCCATCTCCATCGACCATAGTATCAACGGCGTTCATCAAATAAATGTCTGAGTGTTGGATGTTTATTTAATAAATGCCTAAAGTTAAACAACCCCTCGATGACCATTTGTAACTTCGAACTATTAAGTTACCGCTGAGTGCATCATATATTTTCACTGAAAAAACGGAAAGACCAAGCAAATGCCTATGAAGTTTCTTGTAAATGGCATAAATGTGTAAACTAATGTATATCTAGATACAAATCTACTTGATATATAGATAGGTAGAGAACGAAATAACCAAATCAAATATGGTATGCATAGGTAGCAGATCTGTAAGTAAAAGTGAATGTATTAAAAATTTAAAACCTAATGATAGAAAAGTGAAGACTTGAGATAAGGAGGACCTGTTAGGGAGAGCGGACCAAGAAGAAGCGGGAGAGGCCTCGGAGTTGGAGAAGTCCTAGACATCATAAGACGATGACATGGCGATCGGGTCTCACTTGCTGGAGTTGTCGAGCTTCATGCAAAGCTGGAGCGAAAATGGCTTCGCTTGCTTCAGGCTAATTTGGTTCTGTATTGCTCGGAACTTTGAAAATTTTTTTTTCCATATCAACTACGGAAAAAATGATAGATTAAATAACTCCTTGTTTACATATGAATAGACATTTTCAGACATATCGTAGAATGATTCTTGAATAGAATGGAGCAATATTTTCTACAAAAATATATACTAAATTAATGTAGTAAGGACTGCATTTGAATTTACAAGATAATTAACAACTACAGCTCCACAGCAAAATAAATTGCAAGGTATGTCTACAGGTTGATCAGTCATCATCAGAATCTGTGATAAACAAACATACGTTAATTAACATATGAAAAATTAAACATAAATATGTATTAAACCAATATAAAAGGTTGATTATGTCGGGATCATTGATTAAAATCACTAACCTGATCGGATATCTTCGGTGACTTTTCCTTTGTTACTGAGCTGCCTCACTATCATGGCACAAATCAACTTCCACCAATATATGTGGAATATGAGTAGCATAAGAAGCATCGTATTAAACAAATAATAGTAAAATGTTGGAAATGGATCCATCTTTCTAAATTCCTGGATTGTCTGATAACTGTATATGAAAGCATAATTATTAAATATAAGAAAACATAATTATACTTAAAAATGCAGGTAAGTTCAGAAGAAATAGGAAACCTGGTTGCCTCAATGATCCAGAATGGAAAAAATACCATCCTTAACATGAGCCATGAAATTGCAAAGAGACCAAAGAACATACTTGCAAGAATTTCTAGCTTTGCATATTTGAATATTTTAGCCGCTTCTAGGAATACATCGCTCGTGTCATGCAATGCTAGAATAATAGTTCCAATGCGGAACAACCTGCATTCACGATTTTTTTTTCTTTGTCACGTTTATTACAAATGAACATAGGATTATTTATTTATTTGAAAATTCTGTTCAGTCTTCTATTAAGACTAAATATAAAATTAAATTCTTATAGAACTTAATACAAAAATAAGTAACTTCGAGGCAGAAAGCCAATTTCTGTACAGTGTTGTATCAAATAGTCTTAGTACATGTTTTTCAACACACACATACACACACAATTAACGCAGTTTCAAACAGTATATGTGTCGTGCTTTATAAAAGTAATACCCAAGGAAGAAGGAAACTCCAATCAAAGTTGAAGTTATAATGTGATGTGCCATCATGATCGCAAAATCTTTTCTCCGAGTCTCCCAAATAAGAAGGGCAAAGATGCTGAAGACGTAAAATCCGCCTTCACACATGTAGAAGTGCAACAGCGAATTGCTACCACAATGAAAAAAGATATAACGAAGTTATTTTATATACATACATTATTCTTATGATGATATTAGCACAGAGATATACTATTTGAAATACAGAAATTTCTTTGAATTGTCACCTGATTTCTTGATCAGGCCAGTCTTGGAAATACTGTTTCGTATTTAAGGACCACGATTCTTGCTTTATAATTGAAATAACCCATGCTTGCATGGTGCCATAGTATGTTAATTTCCACATTGATTCTGTGCATTTTGTAAACTTTGATTGCATCGCATCGTTCATTTTCGATTTGTCATTTCCGCAGTTGAGCAACAAACAAGCCAATGGCTGGAAAATCAGACTTTATTATGCACTGTATACAATGTAAAATGAAAAAAATGAAAGTGAAAAAAGAAAAGAAAACTAATAACCTTGTAAATGATGTTTTCGAGCAGATAACGGATGATACCGAATCCGAGTGCAAAGTAGATAGCTATGGTGAAGCGAGAAGGATCGGGCAAGCGGTTCCATACTGCTTCCCATGGTATTGCTTCTTCCATTTTCATATTCAGTATTACTTTTTAAATTTGACAATATTTTCTTTTGTTTTTTGAAATTATAATGCACTGGATTGAGGTATAGATGTGTAATCATTCAACAAGAAATGCAGAGAGATGTACAATGATGAGGTATTAAGGAAGAAAGAAAGAAAAAAAAAATTCAATATTCAGAAAAGGCTGATGAAATGATTGCACAGATGTTTTCATAGAATGGATGAAAGGCTTTCCTGCAATCTCTGAGAAGACCAGTTATTTTCTACCGCTGGTCTAATTTTCCTTTCTTTTTCCTAGACCAACATCATTTTCTCAAAAGACTGCATTCACTCTCTCTAACTAGCAAATATACTATTTCTAGCAAATGCTATTTTTAGCAAATAACCGTAACATTTCTTTTAGTTCTATCAAACTGCAATTGATTTTATATATAATATTGAAATTCCTTGATTCTAAAGAAAGTAAAAGGATATAAATTTTATAACAATATGGGAAAAGAGTTCTAGATTCCCTCAACTACGTTAAATTACGATTTTAACGAAGTCAAAAAGGCATCGTAAATGTAAAACACTTTTCCAACCCAATATCAATCTTTTTGAACATCGGCAAATGGTGAATGATAAAAATATTTCAGTCGATTTTCTGACGCTAAGCGTGGTGTTGTTTTCGATACCTTTTTTATTTTCGAGGTCTGTGTTTTTTCCGATGCAACTTCAATGTCATATCGACTAACTTTTTAAATTGCTAATACTAGATTTTTCGACTAGAAAGGACTAAAATTTCCAAAGTTAGATTTTATACGTCGTTCCTACGACCGAAGGCGGGACGTAAGAAATGAGAAATAACGACAATGGTTCCATCAAAACAAGACCCAACCAGTTAGAATTTGATATAAAATTGAAAATGTAAAAAGAGATATTTTATTGATCTCAGATTGAAGAAGTAATACACGATATATGCTGAGTATTTATACATGCAGTGTAAAAGTAAATTGTAATAAATAGTGAGTTGGGCTTCGGTCCAGCAGGCCTACTTCCTTGAGAGAATGGTGCGGTTTTGTATGATGATGTACCCGCTTTGCTTTGTGAAATATAGCCCTATTCAATCCGTGTAATCTCATTTCTCTTGTTACTCCCCCTCAATGTCGGCTAGGGTTTTCTTTCTTCCTTTTCTTAGCTAAAAATTTTCTGATTCTTCTTCTTTTCACATAAAACCCAAGACGAATTGAAGAAACTTCGGTCTAATTAAGATATTCTTAGCTAGATTGAGTTACGGTGAACTTGGGTAAAATCGTTGAGCTAGAGTTTGCTGTATTTTGCTTTTCCTCTCTCGATTTGACTTCTGATGTTGAAGTGTAGCTGCTTGCGGTGTTTATTAGCTTCTCTGGGATGAATTTTCCAGATAAACTTGAACTAGGGTTTGGAGTATTTTGCTTTGTCGCTCTTGATTTGGCGTAAGATCTTGAGACATAGCTGCTTGCAGTGTCCTTTAGCATCTCTGAGATGTAATTAATGTCTTTGACTTTGAGATTCTCCCTGAACCTATTAAAATTTTTGGTAGACATAGGTTTCGTTAGCACATCTGCCCTTTTGTAAGTAGCAGGTAAATGATTAATATTGAGCTTTCCATTTATCACTTGTTCTCGCAAAAAATATAAGTCTAGTTCCATGTGTTTAGTCCTTGAGTGTAGAATTGGATTCGCTGTTAGTGAAACTGTACTTAAGTTATCACACCATATAGTTGATGTTCTTGTGGTTTTAATCTTTAACTCACTTAATAGAGACTCGATCCATATGATTTCAGCAGTTACACTTGGTACACTTCTGAATTCTGCTTTTGTACTAGATCTAGATATGGTTGACTGTTTTTTAGAACACCATGATACTGGATTTTCTCCAAGATATATGCAGTAGCCAGTAGTAGATTTTCTATCATCTAAATCAGTTGCCCAATTAGCATCTACAAAGCCTGTTATGTTGATACTAGCACATGATTTTAGAATTAAACCATGATTGATAGTTCCTCTGAGATATCTTTTTTGAGTAAGACGGATGTGTAGCGTGAGACTACACAGCCGGTTAGATTTCATAGCTAAATATAAATAGTGCGATCAACAAGCCTGACCGCTGGCCAAGATGAAATAGTTTAACATAGATGAAATAGTTTAACATAGCGGTTATACAACATAAAGTATGGAAACTGCCCGGATAATAGACTACAAAATTGGCAGATGATGGAAGGTACAATCACTGTCAATGCTGACGGTTTCCAGGGACAGCTGAGGAGCTTCCAGTTGATTCAACAGAAGAAGACCTAGTGCGAGGCAGCCTAAGTCTGAAGGGCGCCGAGAAGCTGTGACCTGTTGAGGATGAATAATAGTAAATAATCCGCCTGCACGTACCCTCAAATAGTAATTTGGGCTTGTTAAACACATGAGCATTTCGCTCAATCCAGATGCACCAACTAAAGATAGCTATAAAATGATCCAAACGTTTGTTCGGGGGGTTAAATTGCCAAAAGTCATAAAAAGAAGTTATTGTTGGGATGAAACCAAGCAGGTGTGCAGCAGTTGCAGCCCAAACCTTAACCGAGAAGTCGCAATCGAAGAAGAGGTGTTGTATACTTTCAGTTGCATTAGAACAAAGGGCACAGTCGAAAACCAGCGTGATATTTAGTCGGAATAGTCTATCTCTGGTGTTGATACGACCATGGATAAGACACCATTGAAAGAACGCGATTCGAGGCTGGAGCTTGCAGTTCCAAAGTCTGGGAAAGTTGAAAAGGCGACCCAGGTTGTTCAGGTAAGAATAACAGGAAGCGACGGAAAAGCCGGTTGCAGGGTTTAAGGCCCAAAGGATTTTGTCTGAGGACTGGGAGAGACGAATGGATTGGAGAGAGGAGGCAGCATGCAGCAGCTCAGAAAAGGTATTGAGGTCGAAATATGAAGGTGGGAGAAGATGGTCGGGGCCGAGAAGGAGAGAATCAGAAATTGAGATGCGCTGGGAGACTGCATTAGAGAAGAGGTTGGGAAGGGTGGAGGAAAGTGGAAGGTGGTCGAACCAAGTATCTAACCAGAAGAGGCAATTCGACCCATTGCCCACTATGACATGAAAAAGTGATTTAACTCGGGTATGATGGAGAGGACACCGGACCAGAAAGGGGAAGGCCTGGGGTTGGGAATGGCATGGAGAACAAGATGAGGGTTTGAGTGATAATATAGAGAGGCAATCCATGATTTCCAAAGGAGGGTTTCAGGGGATAAAAATCTCCATAGCCATTTAGCTAGAAGAGCAAGGTTGAAGTGGTGAAGAATGACGATTCCAAGGCCACCATTAGAAGTGTGTGTGCAAACGGATCGCCAGTTGACGAGTTTCCTTATTCTGCCTCCATTCCAAAGGAAAAAACTCCTTATCTTATCAATTCTATTGATTACCCAACATGGAACTTTGTAGAATGCCATCTAGTAGGAAGGGATGACCGATAGGACAGATTTGACGAGGACAAGACGACCAGCAGAGGAGAGGGAATGTGCCTTCCAGGAAAGGCGTCTATTTTCAATTTTTGAAATGAGGGGGAGCCAGTCAGTTTTAAGGAGCTTGGTTGGTCTGAGGGGGATACCGAGGTAAGAGATAGGGAATTGGGCGATAGAGCAATTGAGCAAATTGGAATATATGGGCCCGAGATGATCAGAATTCCCGAGCATGATGATAGAGCTTTTATTGAAATTGATAGATAGACCAGATATAAGTTCAAAGGAATACAAAGCTACTTTGAGGCATCGGAAGTGGTTGACGTTGGGGGACGCAAACAGGATAGTGTCATCGGCGAAGTGTAGGTTGGATATGGACAGGTTGGAATTAGGGAGTTTAATGCCCTCGAAGATGTTGTTAGATATAGCTAATTTGATCATACCGTTGAAAACGTCGGCCACGAGGACGAAAAGCAGGGGAGAGAGTGGATCACCTTGACGTAAACCCCTAGCGGATTTAATTAGACCCCCAGTGGAGCCATTAATAGAAATTGAGGAAAAACTAGTGCTAAGGATATGTCGGATCCAATTGCACCATTTTGGTGGGAAGCCTCTATGTTCCAAAAGATCAAGGATGAATTGCCAGTTGACAGTATCAAAGGCCTTAGAGAAGTCTAATTTGAGAAGAATGCCTGGAGTTGAAGATTGGTGACAGAACGAAATAATCTCTTGAGTGGTTGCAACACAGTCCATAATGTTACGGCCAAGAATAAATGCAGATTGCTCAATCCCAATAAGAGGGTCTATGATTGATTGAAGGCGGTTGGCCAGAACTTTGGTGATAATTTTGAGAGTGGTGTTCAGTAGACTGATGGGGCGGAAAGAGGAAAGGGAAGTGGCACCAGAGGACTTGGGAAGAAGGATAATATTAGCATAGTTTAGATGAGCCACTGATGATGGGTCCTCATAAAATTCAACACACATCTCCATAATATCGTATTTGACAGTTTCCCAGAAATGTTTAAAGAAGAGGGGGCCGAAACCATCAGGACTCGGGGCTTTGTCATCAGACATCTCCTTCAATGCAGACCAGATTTCATCCTCCGAGAATGGTTGATCAATAGGAATGGGGGAACTATCAGGGTAGAGGAGATTCCAGTCAAGGTGTGGGGTAGGGGGGGAATGTTTGCCTAGGATGTTCTGGTAATAGGTGGAGAATAGTTCGAGGATAGCCGAATGGTCAGTGATAGAAACATCGTTGTGGATGATTTCAGGGATAAAAGTGGATCTACGCCTACCATTGGCACAGCGATGGAAATAAGCTGTGTTTTTGTCACCCTCCTTAATCCATTTCGCTTTTGAACGTTGCTTCCAGCCAATCTCCTCTTGTAGAGACAGTCTATCAAGTTCCAATTCCAAGTTTCTCAAACGAGCTCGGTCAGATTCGGTAAGAGGGTGAGATTCTTCGAGAATGTTAAGATCTAAAATTTCATCTTGGATTGCTGAGATGCGTGAGCGAATTGAACCCCAGACCGACTTGGCCCAGGGTTTGATAAGTTTACGAAGGGCTCTAAGTTTGGTGATGATTCTGGCGGAGGCAGAGGCGATTGGGAAAGGCTGGAACCAGATGTTTTTGATGAAAGGGTCGAATGAAGGTTCAAGGAGCCAAAATCGCTGAAGCGGAAGGGACTGGGAGGACGGATGGATGAACCGGAGTCAAGGAGGATTGGACAGTGGTCGGAGATGATGGAGGCGAGGCCAGAGACCAAAGTGAGTGGGTATAAATCCTCCCAGGCAGGATTGAATAGGAAACGGTCAAGTTTGGCCAAGGAGGGATCTGATCTGCGGTTAGACCAAGTGAACGTTCGATTACTGATGGGAGGGTCAATCAAGGAACAATGGTTGATAAAAGAGTTGAAGGATTCGGAGTCTTGAGAAAGTTTGCCAGAATTTCTTTCGGTGGAGAAATGGGTGGTGTTGAAGTCTCCACCGATAACCCAAGGCCCATTGATATGAGAGGCGAATGTAATGCAATTTGACCATAACTCATTACGGTCAAGGGTATTTAGTGGGCTAACTCATTACGGTCCTCTGAGATATCTTAGGATTCTTTTTACTGCTTTCTAATGTTCATCCAGTGGACTTTGCATAAACTGACACACCTTATTTACATTGAAAGATATTTCTGGTCTAGTTATTGTAACATATTGTAGAGCTCCCACTATGCTTCTATATTGCTTTATATTTGTAATAGGTTCACCATGATGTTTAGATAAGTTGCAGTTGCTGATCATAGGAGTGAGTAGAGAATTAGCTTTGTCCATTTTTGCTTTGAGCAGAATCTCTACAATGTATTTTCTTTGACATAAGTGAAGCTCGGTACTGTTGATTCTTTTGACATCCATTCCTAGGAAATAGTTGAGATCCCCAAGATCTTTGATAGAAAAATGATTGTCAAGATGTTGAATTAATTTGTTGATTTCCACCTCACTGCTTCCTGTAACAATGAAATCATCAACATAAATTAGAGCATATGTCACATTATCATTGTAGTAATTTGTAAATAATGATGTGTCATATTTAGTTTGATGATAATTAAGCTTGATTAGAGTTGACTTGAGTTTGTCAAACCAAACTCTTGGAGCCTGTTTTAACCCATATATGGCCTTCATTAGCTTGCACACGATTGACATGTTGCTTGACTGCTTGAAACCAAAAGGCTGTTCCATGTAAACTTCTTCTTGAAGTTCTCCATTTAAGAAAGCATTGTTTACATCCAGTTGTCTTATTTTCCAATTGTTGTATAGTGCAATGGTTAGAAAAACTCTTATTGTTGTTGGCTTGACAACTGGTGAGAAGGTCTCTATAAAGTCAAACCCTTGTTGTGTGTATCCTTTTTCCACTAGTCTTTCCTTATATTTCTGAATAGTGCCATCAGGATTTTTTTAAGTCTGAATGTCCATCTACATCCAACTATGTTTTTGTGTTCAGGCATAGGTACAAGTTCCCATGTCTCATTCTTTATCAATGCATTGCATTCCTCTTGTATGGCTGCTTTCCATTTTTCATTCTTTACTGCTTGATCATGAGATTTTGGTTCCTCTGTCTCTATGTCTGCTGCATATATCTTTGGTTTGAATATACCACTTTTAGTTCTAGTGATCATGTGATGTTGAGTTATTGCAGGAGCAGTACTATGTGTAGGAACATGTTGAGTTATGAATTGTTGAGGTCTTGATGAGCTTTGTTCTTCTAGATCTTGATGGCTCTCATGAGGGTCACTGTTATCACTATTATTTTTAGGCTAACTATATGGTTCATGACCTAGTCTGGAATCAGACACAGTGTGTTGTGGACTGGAGCTATTCAGAGCATCTTATGTTCTTTTAACAATAAGTTCACCTTGATAAATGGGTATTGATGGTATAAACACTTGGATTATAAACTTTGCTGGATATTTTTACTTCTGCACTTGAAAAAGGAAACTGATGCTCATTAAAAGTAACATGTCTAGACACTATAACTTTGCCATTTCTACTTAAACACTTATATCCTTTCTGATTCTCAGCATAACCAATGAATGTGCAGGGAGATGATCTGAAGCTCAATTTATGTGGGTTATATGGTCCGAGCCAGGGAAAACATAAACAACCAAAGAATTTAAGCTTGAGATAATCTGGTTTGGTGTTGAATAGCATTTCAATTGGGCTTTTGCTCCTTAGAGTTCTGGTTGGCAGTCTGTTGATCAAATACACAGATGTACGGAAGGCATCTAGCCAGAACTTTAAAGGCAGTGAAGCCTGAGCTAATAGAGTGAGGCCTATCTCAAATATGTTCCTATGCTTTCTTTCTACCAACCCATTCTGCTTGAGGTATGTGGACATGTTATTCTGGCACTATTCCTCTTTTCTTGAAGTATTCACTTAATGGTTTGTATTCAGACCCTCCATCTGATTGGAAGACTTGAGTTATGAAATGCACACAACTTTTTCAGTTCTGACTATAATTTGAGAAAGTATATCCATGTGTACCTAGAGTAAGCATCAATAAAAGACACATAATAATTGAATCCATAATCAGAGTTAATAGGAGCAGGACCCCACTGATTAGTTGCTATTAGTTCTAACGGTTTACTGTATGCAGGTTCTGATTTAGTAAAAGGCAATTTATGACTTTTACCCATTTGACAACATGTACATATATAAGGTAGAGATATGTTTTTACAAGAAATTTTATTATCACATAAGATTTTCTTTACAATACTGGCACTTGGGTGCCCCAGTTAATGATGCCAAGCATCAAAATCATTATTGCACATTTTATTTTGATTCATCTCAGAATAGAAACAATTGTAGCTCTTGTTTGTAGAAACTTCTGAACCAACAACATTGAACTTGTAGAGTCCCTTGTACATTTCACCCTGCAACAGAATATCATTAGTAAATCTATCATTAACAAGACAATGTTTAGGATGAAATTCAAAATAAACATTATTATCATTGGCAAATTGAGATACACTCATCATATTTTTCTTGATTTGTGGTACTCTTAATAAATTTGTGAGATATAATTATCTGTTTCCTCTTATGCTACCAAAACGTGTATGAGTGATCTTAATTGATTCACCATTGCCCATATGTATGGTTTTGTTACCTCTGTACTGCTTGTTTACAAGATTTAAATTGTCTAAAATATTAGTAACATGATTTGTTGCCCCTGAGTCTGGATACCAAGACTCATCTTGTATGTCTTCAGGCTTAGCAGTATCTGTTTGGTAACTTCTGTTGTTGTCATACTTTCCTTTAGCTTTAGATTGCATATTTTCCATGTTTGCACTTCGATTGATGTTTCTTTGAGAGTTTGATTGCAGGTTGGGTATATATGATGCATCAAACTGAAGTAACATTTGTTTGCTGCATGATCATATTTTTCACAGATTTGGCATCTTATTATGTTTCCATTATTCCATCTGCCCCCTCTATTTCTTCCTCTTGAATTTGATCCTCCTCTTTGATAATTTTGAGTTTTTTTCTACCATAATTGTTGTTTCTTGAAGTAAGATTTATTGATAGACCAATATTAACTAATTTCTTTTGATCTATCCTTCCTTCATGTGC
The DNA here is from genome assembly GCA_030737815.1 of Allium fistulosum. Lineage (NCBI taxonomy): Eukaryota > Viridiplantae > Streptophyta > Magnoliopsida > Asparagales > Amaryllidaceae > Allium > Allium fistulosum. The sequence continues at coordinate 1,306,427,410 of CM060904.1, read as the reverse complement.
AAGAGGAGTTGCCTTAACATATTGCATGTCAGGTATTTTCTTTCTCGATGATATTATTGCAACAACTGACTCATAATTCTCATCCAAGCCATTTAAAATAGCGAGTATCTATTTAGTGTCAAAGACTCTATGTCCTGCTGCATAAAGAAGATCACATAGAGTCTTGCTCTTGGTCAGATATTCATTCATACCCATGTTGTCTTTCTTTAAGTTTTGCAACTGCCTTTTATAAAACATTATCTTTGCTGTTGATTGAGAACTGAAGATTTGCTCCATTGTTATCCATGTATCATGAGCTTTTTTACAACCAATAAGTTATGGTAGAAGATTAGAACTGATTGATGACAATAACCAAGATGACAGTAGATTGTCTTTCCTTTGATAATTTGTAAAATCATTATTACTGATTAATTTTCCATCACCGCTCTCTATCATTCTTGCTGGGACAGCAGTTGTTCCCTTAATATAATCATCAAGGCCATACCCTCTTATGGCTGTTTCAATTTGAAACTTCCATAAAAGGTGGTTATTTTCATCAAGCTGGGTCATTATTATCTGACTTTTGGGGTTGATAATCACTATTTCATTGCTTTCATTTGGCAGATTTGGAGTAATTCTTGAAGCAGTTGGTGAAGTTGAGGACTGGTCTTCATTTCCCTCAGTCATCGATGCGGATTTTAATGATCTGTGCAAGTATACATAGTATCAGATGAAAGGAAGAAGAAAGACTTTTTTGACCTTCTTTCTTGATGATGCTAAAGAGAATAAGGACAGTGCAGCCAGATCTGGAGTGATGACACCAATCTGACCAGTTCTTGGCGAGGCACTTGACTCCTTTAGAGGTAAATGTGGGTTTCTTGATGAAAAATGGGTTCTTGATCAAAAAACTCAGTTTCTCAGGTGATGAGATACAATCTGATGAGAACTGGGGGTGCAGCCAAAGCTCAGGTGATGATACCGACTCTGATGAGTTTTCTAGCGAGGCACTTGTCGTTAGGCGAATTTTAGCTCTGATACCAAGTTAGAATTTGGTATAAAGTTGAAAATGTAAAAAGAGATATTTTATTGATCTCAGATTGAAGAAGTAATACACGATATATGCTGAGTATTTATACATGTAGTGTAAAAGCAAATTGTAATAAATAGTGAATTGGGCTTTGGTCCAGCAGGCCTGCTTCCTTGAGAGAATGGTGCGGTTTTGTATGATGATGTAACCGCTTTGCTTTGTGAAATATAGCCCTATTCAATCCGTGTAATCTCATTTCTCTTGTTACAACCCTTTCCTAAATGGATTCGATTTAGTTAAAAATAATAAAAACCACACCTCACTCATCACTGCCCGCAATAACCTTCCATCGCTTGCCCCTCACCACCATGCGCCCTCTTGGCGCTCCGTGCTTCACCACGCCTATTTCACTGTCGTATACCATTCCCCGCTTCATCGTGAGAGTCGCTACCTAGCGCCTACTTCACTTCTTCATTGTAGCCTGTTGCCCGTGTGCTTCTCATCTAGCATTGTTGCTTCATCTAGATGTATTTGTTGGAAAATTCCAACATGTGGACCGCATATATAAAATAAAATGTGTTGTGCTATCTTGATGTAAAGCCTAATTAAAATTTTCAAATTATGAATCAAATTTGAAAGGCTTACAACTATAATTGTCATGGTATTAATGTGTACATACCGGGGCAATTCTAATTTGTTGAAAGGCCAAAGTAGAAGATGCTAACATTATAAATAAGGGGTTATGTTCCCCAAATTACATAAGCTCTAGTTATTCTTCTAATCTCTTCTAAGAAAATAATTCAGATCCGGGATATATGTCAATTTGGAAAATCAACTTCAACTCTTATCTTTCAGATCTATCTTTTTCTCTTAATCCGTTTATTAAAGCAACAACTATGGATTTAGATCTAGTATATGATCTATGGTTTGTATCAATATGGAAAACCAAATCAAATTTACTTTTCCAATCAGCAAATATGAATTTAGGTATGGCTTCTATTAATTCGTTTACTTTCCTCTTATTTCTTCTCAATCAAATCAATATGCGTCAAGATCTAGGATTTCATGATTAGTCAATTCTAAAGTATATTGAAATCCTAACAAGTGGTATCAGAGCCACCCATCATTGATTTCATTGGAAAAAAAATTTATGCATTTTTTATGAGTAAGTTTTGAACTGAACTACTTTTAAAAGTCATGTAATTTCTTACTCAAGTTTTAGATCCATTTGATCTATATATCAATGAATTTCTATTGATGATTTTGGATCTGATTTAGTATATTTTATATATTATGAATTGAAAGGCAGATTTGTGATATTATTTCGATGTAGAAAGATAGATCTAAATGATTTGTATGTCATTTTGAAATGAGCTGGAATTTTAAAATCATTAAATTTGTGGGAAATAATCAAAATTCCTCTAAATTTCAGTAAAAAATTATGTTGGATTCACATGTTTATTATTGTATATTTTGTAAATAAGTTGTGAATTTGAATGTAAGGAATATTTCGGTTCTGATATGTATAGTCATTTCTTTAATGTTTATAAATGGCATAAAAAGATATATATAATTTAGAACCATTTATGCAAGTAATATAAATCCGGTACTATGATTATTTTACATTAATCAACTTTTGATTAAGTAATTTGGATATATATATATAAGGCATTTTGGTTATTTCATAAATTTTGATTGATTGTAAATAAAGTATGTTCCTTTAAAGTGTTTATGTTTATTTTATTATTGAAATAAATTTTAACATGATACTAATTTACATATTGGACCACATAACGGTCAATTGAATTTATTATTTCATGAATGCATTAAATGTGGTTGTTATGGTAATAAATGAATTAATTTATTATCATAAATGCACTAAATGTGTCGGTTACATTAAATTTAATGACTTAACATGATTGCATTCACAATAAGAAAAGACATATGGTTTATTATTTGATGCATATATGTTTAATTCACTTTCATGCTTTAAGGAGCAACAATTTTCATATTTTGCCAAAATGCCTAGTTACCGACCTTAATTAAGTATTCAAATAATAAACTAAAGATAAAATGATACAGTAGCATTATGTATAGCTATATTATGGTTTAGATATACATCATAGCTACAACATTCATTCATGTTATTTAGTACGATATTTATTATGTCATTTATGTATATTTTTATGTAGCATTTAATTCTGGCGTTCATCCGTGACATTTGTTATATGATTTATTTATGATGTCTTGTATCATATTTTTTTAGGAAATGTCATGAATGTAACCACATACTTAAAGTAAAAGATTATAACAGCTATGTATAAAACATGCTATGCCACATTTATAATTTTGAGATTTTCAAGTGTCATATAGACCTAAAGTATTTTTATGACTGTTTTATAGCACTTGAAATATATTATACGTACTTTAAGAAATAAATTCAAATATATTTTTGGTGTCTCTTTGCAAACTAATTGTAAATATCCTATATTCCAAGTAAGCTAATTAAAATAACATATCACCAAAGTGACCTCTCTTATTTTAGTTGTTCATGAAAATGTTTGGTATTTGTGTGCATTTATTCATGCGGATATTAGCCGGCCCAAAGGAAGACTAATATTCGATCGAATTATGTACACATGTGTGATGATAAATATGTAACAATTATAAGGTTTTACAACTGAATAACTAATCGACCCAAAGGAAGATTGTTATTTGACTTGAATTTATTGTCAGTGTTTAATCATTACAACAAGAGTACCACTTACAGTTAATATTACCGTCCAAAGACTTGATATTAATGTTATGCTAGGTATCTTGAGAAGTGACTTACCAATTATTTGAATTTACTATGGTTGATATTTGAATATGAGCATATACGACCAATCCTTAATTTTTGTTCAATTTTCAACTAATTTGACTAAAGTATCTACCAATTTTCATATTCTAATCTTATTTGGGACGAACTCCAAGGATTATTAAGAGAACATGTTTGTTCTTAACTTCATAGATCTAGCTCTTGCAATTAGGACAGTCACACTCATCCATATTATGGTTGAATGCTATTATAATATTATGAAGTACATTCAAAGATGGGATAATTCAAATAGCAAGAGTCAAAGGATCATAAGGTATTATTTTAGAAGTTTTTAAGTATGTGATATCCATGGGGATAATCAATATCAAGGAGTTCTTTACATACCAAAAAGCATTTTTTTCCAAAAATGATAAGGGGAACAACACACTTTATATTGCTTGATTCCACAAAGTCAAAGTGAGGGAAACATAAATGAGTACTATAAGAAAAATGGTTGCTTCAAAAGTTAATGCACTCAAGTTGTTTTTTGTGTACTCTCTTTATTCATAGTATAACCATTTTAAGATTATTATTAATTAAGAATAAAATGATCTTTTATTGAGCTCATTTGACATTGTGGTAAGAAGAAGAGAGGTTGAAGCATGTAAAATTGAAAACTCATTTAACATACATTGTAAATAAAGATATTAATAGGGATAAAGAAGTCGCTAGGGATTAAAAGAAAAGAAATAATGTATAAAAAAATTATAGTTGTTTCTTTAATGAGATATACAGACATATAAAGTAAAGTATACTAGATATTTTTAAGTTATTATTGAGATTTCAGTTATATTATTTGGATTTATTTGACTTTTTTGTTATGCTGCCATTTAGATAGATTTCAGTTTTTTATTTCTAATATGAACTAATTTGGTTATTACTGTTCCTTTAGAAATAATAAGATTAATTTATGAATAAATTAAAACATTGTTGGAAGTAAAACTCCTAATATCTAAAATATAGCTTATATCTACTTATGCTAAATACCTTCCATAATGAAGTCTCAAATTTGGATTTTGTGATTAATATAATTATTTGTTTCAACTTACTATATAATTCCAGATTGAGGCACTAACGATAGCAAATAATTTATTGATATTTTAAATAACTTAAAAGCTACAAGTTTTATAAACCCATACTAAGAAAAAAAATTAAGATGAGAAATGCAACAATTTTTTAGGATATTGAGTTTAGGAGAAGAAATAAAGTATGGATTATTGTCTTTAAGGAGAATTATTATCTTTGATTCAACTATAGTTAGTTCTTCGGATAATGTATAGGATTTGTTTCCTTTTATTGACAAGAAGTAAATCAGAAACCATAATAAGACAATGTTAAAATTTTCTTATGGATCATTGTCTTTAAAGAGAATCATCATCTTTTATTCAACTACAGTTACTTCTTTGTATAATATATATGAATTGTTTCTGTTTGCAACCAAATTGGTCACAAACACCCAAGAACAGGTTTTTGTAGAGAAGTAAATAAAGAAAACCAAATTGAAACAGAGGAATATAGTAAACTACTAGGCAAATCAAAACAGAAATCAAGAACACCGGGATTTATAGTGGTTCGGCGTTGTCTGCCTACATCCACGTTAAATATTCTCTTTATTGATTCACTATACACTTGATTACAGTAGCAAACATCAAGAAGTAAGGAAGAAATTTGATTACAATAAAGAATTATGAAACCGGTAGTGTAAAGATCCTCAAAATGACCCCTTAGGACGGTATTTATAGGTGAAGGTGACCACCAATCTCTCTGAAACTTCGGCTACAGGACCTCCTTACCTATATGGGTCCACATATGGGTCGCTAGGTCCAAATCCCAATGAATAGGGATCGGTACCGATCCCTTCATTGGTTGATTCTGGGGCAGTGATCCCTATGGTAGCTTCTTCATACTTAGATATGATGGCTCTCCAAATATCATGTTGATTGGATGTATAGAGCTCGTGTTTTTGGTTAATCTTTGGTTTGAACCCATTTTAAAATTGTTTCTCCCGATCCCTTATAAGTGGGTCATGCCGATCCATGCTCTTCCACAATTCATTGCCGATCCCTTTGATTCTACAAGGTTATGCCAATGCCTTCCATCTCAACCGATCCATCTTGCCTTACATAACTATGCTGATCCCTCTTGCCTTACATAACTATGCTGATCCCTCTTGCCTTACATAACTATGCCAATTTCTCTTGCTTTCTAAGACTGTGCCGATCCATCCTATTCCACAACACCCATGTCGATCCATAAACCACCACCTATGTCCCTCTATTACTTCATCTATGTCCACTCTTTATCCAACTGACTATGCCAATCCCTAGTGTACTATCTTGCTATGCCGATCCCTTGCCTATCCAAGCTATTCTCCATAATTTTAGCATCTTGCATCGTCTATCTACCAACTCCGTCCAATCCTGGTTCCATATAACCATTTTAACTCTGCTTCTGGGTCCTACAGCCACTGTTCCATGTTTATCCTTCTTGATAATAATTGAATTTGTTTTGCACAGTCAGTCCAGTATAGCCGGGTTAGGAAACCGGGCAACACTTGCCCCCCAAAGTACATCTTGTGAGTAACATGACATGCTTTGAATCGAAACAAGTCTGAATTACTGGAATGAAGTCCATCCAGCTTCTTGATTGGTTGTTATTCCTTTGTCTAATCGTTTTCCAAGGCATTGAATCTTCCGTTGATTGCTATGACGCTTGGTCGACTTTCAGTAATATAAGTCCGATGTCGTATTCCGTCAGCATATACAAATTCAGTCATGCGGGACTTATAAGCCTTTTATTATCTAATCCAGCCTCGAAATTGAAAGTTTCAGGTTTAATTGCAATTTTTATTGATTTCAAAAAGACTGAACTTTTAAATCATTCCCGTGTATATTCATATACATGTTTCTGTCATTGGCTCACGGTCGTGCTTGAACGTTCATAGGTCGTTGCCAATTTATATAGTATTTTGTATGTTTGCCTTTGCAGTCAAACCTTCATGATCACGATCGTCATTCACTTATCCAAGAATTCCTTCCTTTTCATTTTTCATTTCATTCATTTTTCTTCTTTTTTTCCTTCTTTTTTTCATTTTTTTTACATATGTAGGGATGGCATTCAACATGCCGACCCATTGCTGAGGCTATGAAAATAAGGATCGGCAGGTCACAATGTCGATCCCTCCTTACCTTGGACTCGTTTAACCTTATGACCAATTCCTCTTCCAGCACACACATATGTATACAAACCCTTTTCCTTTCTTTCCTTACTTTATCATTTCACTTTCTTTTGAAAAAAACCTCCCTTCCGAACCTAGGCTCCCCAAGTTTTCGACCTCAAACCCAAACATAACTTCAACTAATCTTCCAAAGTCGCTCTTCCTCCATCTTCAATCTAACATACCTCGAATGCTTGCCCCTGATTTAACTCGATATTCCACGTTTTAACATAGGTACAAATTTTTCCTTCACATAGGTATGAAAGAATTGTCAATGAGTGTTGTGGTGAGTTCGAGCATCTTTTAGGTAGACGACTTGATGGGTTGCATTAGGATATGAGGGTGAGGAGAAGAAGAAGGAGGAGGAGGAGGAGAAGAAGTCTTCAACTGAAGATCCTTAGCGAGGAAGGAAGAAAGGCAGGGTTCGGCATACGAAGGATTTGTTCGTTTAGCTATGATAGAGGAAAGTTATGGAAAGGGGATCAGATAGGAAGAGTTTTGAGAGGGGTTGGTATAGGATAGGGATCGGTATTAGGTTGTGATGCTATAGGATAGGGTTTGGTATAACAGTCTTTAATTAAGGGATCTGTAAGAGGTGTCATAAGATAGGATTCGGTATCCAGTGGCTTAGATGAAGGATCAGTGTTCCTTAGTTATGAAGAGGGATCAGTGTTGGGTAGGTTTAGGAAAGGGATCAGTAGGAAGTGTTCTTGACAAGGGATCGGTATGAGGTCAAGTGGCTTGGGAAAGAGATCAGCAACAAAGTCAAGGGATCAGTATTCACACCAAAGACCAATCTAATCTAACTCATTCGAACAATCAATGCTTGTTTGGCTTGATGACTTTGAACATAAGATGACAATGAACGATATAACATGCATACTCGAACTGTTGGACTTGAGATTGAATGACCAATCTTCCAGAATTCTCAATATGGACCATGTAATCAACTTGCTAATAAACTTAGATAACAAACTTCATAATTCAATATACCGATAGTCGATCCCAAAACTTTCATTGCCGATCAGCTTCCTTGCCATTTGAGACAGTCAACGATGACGGTCTCTCTGGATAAAACTCCAAGTCTCGTTGCTTTATTTTTTGCCTTTCTGATATCAAACTGTTTATGTTTGTTACACACTACACTGCACGGCGCTAGTTCACACTTAACACGGGGGGAACAGGTTATTATTTCTAGTCTCGATATCTATTGAGTATAGCTGATATAGATTCCAGAAGCACGAAGCGATCAATTAACATGTCTTTCGATTCGACGACGCGACACATTTGCTTTGAAGCGAAGTCGAATTTCGTAAATATATTTGGAAGGCTTTCTCTAAGCCACCATGTAGAACAAACAGAAGCTTCTAACCCACAGATCGGTCTCTTCTCCGACATTCCAGTTCTTCCGACGAAAATCATCTGCCCTGCTCCTGATGCTGTTGAGGGCGCCCTTCTCCTTGATAATCCAGTGGATTCACAAGCTTCTCAAATCGGCGAAGCCGCTCTTCGTCGGTTATACTCAATCCATAGAATTCCGTTCGAGGATGTCTTAGTTCCTACAAGACAAGAGAAACCTCACTTGCCCCCAGCTGGATATACAGCGTGCAACAAATTTATGTGCTGGGCTGGATGCATTCCACCTTTTAATTCCTTTGTCCAGGAGATGTTGAGATATCTCGCCCCTACATAACTGCATCCCAACAGTTATGCTTTCATCCACGGGACTTTCCTGCTATTCATGAATGTTCTATTCCGCCTGCCCACTCCTGAAGACATCAGATTTATTTACAATTTCAAAAGATGATCGGGAAGCCCTTCTTATGTCTTCCTTGAACCTTCGCCACATTGTCAAGTCCTGACGGGTGCCTGGAACAAACTTTCATTATTTAAACACGAATGGTTCTACGTGCGATGCCCTCCCGGATTCGCAAGAAGATGGTTAGAAGGACGTAAGTGTTACTTCAACTTTTCTCTCAAGTTCACTGACTCAAGTCATGACTCTTCCCATGAATTTACTAACATCCGGAGTTCTTTCTGGTGTTCGTCCACGTCCCGAAGGCACTAATTTCACTAGATCCATTGCTGCCATCCATGCTACCTCCATTGAGGACTGGGACTTCAAACTCCTCGTAACCAATGAACCGCTGTCTTTATTCGGGCCGTTGGAAGACAGTCACAGGATTAGGCTTCCCGGAAGCGTGGCATTACCGAGGAATATTCTAGAACAAAGAAGGGAGATAGTTAACCCTATCGTGCCCCTTATCGAGGGGGCTCGAGAAGATATTGAAGAAGGGGAAATCAAAGATTCTCAAGTTGATAAATCGGAAGATGACGATGTTGGCCTTGGAAAAGCGCCGATGGTTGAACCGTCGCAAGTCGGGCAATCGCAAACACCTCCAAAGAGAAAAAAGTGGTTGGCGTATAAGCTACGTAGAAGAAAGACTACATCAGACTCGGAGTTCGTTATTACTCCTCTCGAAGAGGAATCGTTTTCTCAGCATTTGGAAAGCTCATTAAAAGGATTCTCCAATCTTCAAATTTCGGACGACATTATGTCCTATGACTTTCCAAATATTAATATTGAAGGACTTATTTCTCCGTTAAGAAGCGACGAAGGCATCCAGCCTTCTAATAAAGGGGAGAACACTCCGATGAGCAAAGCAACCATTATCGGTCCGTTTTGGGGTAAACACTTGGACACTTACAATCACTTGCACTCCACTATACACTCGTTATCGATCTCTCGTACGACAACTTCTAATACGCTCTTATTTGGTCTTTACAGGTGCACTGTCTTAATCAAGAGCCTTTGATCGCCTTCGAAGCTCTTCTGCCTATCATCGCCCAAGCTGGGATTCTGAGTCCACTCAATGTAGAGAAAAGGATGAGACAAAGATGATCATTCAAGGGAGTCTTGTTCCTCTTTTAAGCGAAAGTCTCAATCTCACGCATCTCGTCAGGGCGAACATTCTAAACTTCCGGTTCAAAGTGGAGGAAAATCATCTTATCGTGGCCCCCACATCGTTGCGTCTCACGAGTAGCACTCTGCCTCTTCAAGTTCAAGACAATCTCATGGGCGCCGATCTGGAAAGCACCCACTCGCTACTTCTGATCCACCCCTGCCGGCTACTACCCTGACTCTTCTACCGTAGAAAAGTTTACCGAACTTAAAGCCACTTTCCCGAAGATTTTCTTCAATGGTCTCAAATTCCTCCCTTCAATTCATTTTATCCTAGGGCATTCCAAGGAAAGCTCTCTAGCGTGTATGAACGACGTATTCATTCAACATGAATCATTCATCCATTTGGTAGAGAAAGTTTCTGAAGTTTCCATCGAGCGTCAACATGAAATAGATCGTCTCAAGTTGGAAGCAATTCATGACAAAGATATAATCAAGCACCAGGATGCTGAGTTGCTTAAATTCAAAATCGAACTTGTCGAGGCTAAAAAGAACGCCAAGGAGATGGCAGAGGCGGTAAGCTACCTGGAAACTTCTCACAAAAAAGAACTCGACGTGGCACTTCAATTTGCCATGTTGAGGACACTTGGTTTAGAAAAGGACTCCTTGCAAAAGGAGAAAGGCACTTTAGCCCGCCATGTTGAGGAGCTCGAAGAATTGTTAAAGAAGGAAAAGGAGGAAAAGATTGAAGCTCGGGAGGAGTCGCAGAAATACTGCGAGGAAGTCGTTGAGGCAAGGAGCTTGAAGGCAAAACTTGATGAACAACATGCTAAAATCGAAGCTCTCAAAGAAGAGGCCCGGGAAGAAGGTAGAAAAGAGATGCACGAACAAGTCAACTCCTAGGTGGAAGCCGCCACGGAGTCTGGTAGGAACAAAATCAAGGACTTATTCGATCCGTTGATTATTGAATACAATGCGAAGGTCCTACTCCCCTGCGACTTAAGCTTTCTCGGCGAGGGTTACCTCGAATCGCTTGCTGAAGCCTGGGAGCATATTGTTAAGATAAAGAAAGAAGAGCTGGGCGAAGCCGAATTTAATATGGAAGAAATAGTGTGGGAGGTTCTTCGCGGAAACGAGCCTTCGGATGTGGCTGCTGCAAAACTACAATTTTTCAAGGCTTATGCATTTACTAAAGGAATATAGGATATTGTCGGGTCATCATGAACTAATCTTAAGGGTTCCTCTCCAACCCAAGTGGCCAGACCATCAACTTCTCCTAACACGGAGCAGACTCTGGGTTACGATCCGTATAAGCCTGGTTTTGAGTTAAAATGCTATCTCCCATTCTTGAAGGAGGCACCCTGGCGACTACAGAGAGTCAACAAGATACCGGTATCGCGCTTTACCTCTTAGTGCTTGAGGGGTTTTGTTTTTTGCACATAATGTTTTTAAGCTAATTCCACTACTTTAACAATTTTTGCAGGTCTTCATGGCTCTAGCTTACCACTTAAAAGCGGTGTGGTTGCAGAACAAGAGGAGAAAATGACCGAGGATCCAGCAGGAGTTGATGTTCTGAGGCTTGATGCTCAAGTCATTAAAGTACTTGATGATGATAAAACTGAGAATCCGCTCCATGCTGACAACCCCGATGACATCATGATCAGAAGTGTCTCCGAACATACCAACAAACACAGCATGAAAAAACAGATTGAAAAGGAGGAGTTGCTAAAGAAAAAAGCTAAGTCCGAGCCCGTCAAGGTGGATATTAATTACCCTTATCCTCTACCATTGCAAGTTATTCCACCCGGTGGGTCTGTCCCTGATGAACTCCCCTCGGCTTCAGAAAGCTCTCTCGCCAAAGGTAGCAAGGGGTCCCAAAAACGAAGCACAAGTAGCTCTACCCTTAAAAAATCCAAAAGAAATCGAAGAAGTAGACGTTGCTTCATGTCACTGTATATAGTTTGCATAATTATTTCATTCCCTAGTCGTAGGTGTATGGGTATGAATCCCGGTTTTTTGAAATAACTTGTACTAGAATTTTGGCACTTGTGAATAAAAGTTTTGCTTTTGATTAAACATCGTGTGAATTGTCATTTTGATAGTTGAACGATTACTTTCCTTTTAGTGTAGTTGTAATTCGTTGACTGCAAATTCTGTTAACTATTCACTATCTTCATCTCAAGGCCTCCTTGCGGTCGTAGCCTTGAGTCGTTGTAAACACTGGATATGGTTCGCAGTATTGAGCTATCACAGTCATTCTTTGGATGATTACACTTTTTCCCTCAGTCTCGAGTCGATAAATGTACTGCATGGACGGTCGTGTCTCGTCCTAGTCGTGTTTATACTCCTACCTAAGCTCTAAAGACTTAGAGTTGTTCAATGAATGGTCGGTTCACATTCATCTTGTTTCTCCTACCCGCACTACGGTGATCGAAGTTTTTCAAAGGATGTCCGAGTTGCACCCGTTTGTGTTTAGTGTGGATCGATATTAACCGTTGACCCAGCGGCACAATATTTTGGTGTGGATCGATATTGATCGTCGACCCAACGGCATGATATTTTGGTGTGGGTCAACATTAACCGTCGACCCAGCGGCATGATATTTTGATGTGAATCGGTATTGACCATCGACCCAACAGCATGATATTTTGGTGTGGATCGATATTAACCGTCAACCCAGTGGCATGATATTTTGATGTGGATCGATATTGACCGTCGACCCAATGGCACGATATATTGGTGTGGATCTATATTAACCATTGGACTAACGACATGATATTTTGGTGTGGATCGATAATGACTGTCGACCAAGCAGCGTGATATTTTGGTCGCCCGTAACTTCGGACGTTATTCTGATTAGTTTTGTATTAAAGCCTCCTTGCGGACGTTCCCTTAACTCGTAAAGAACACTAAGCCGGAGCTATAGTGAGCCATCGTATTCAGCTTTTAGTAGTTTTTTCTCCTGCCTCCAGTCTTGGGTTAACGGAGTTAATTCATGGATGGTCAAATTCCATCTGTAGTACGCTTATACTCCTCCTTTCAGTTTCAGGCCATAATTTATAGACTAGAGAATGATCGAACTCCACTCATTTATTCATTCATGTTTGTATCCACACTTCGGGGATATGATTTAGTTAGTGGGTGGTTGGATCACACCAAATTTGAGTTTATACTCTAGTCTGCGCTCCGGGGACTTAGAGATATTTCAGGAGCAATTAAGTTTGTATCCATTTCTTGTCAACACCTATCCGTAGGGTGCGGTCTTCCAACAATGGTGTTTATCACTAGTCTTCCACCGGTCCACGTAGGCTCCCTAGACCTACGCAGAGCTTGTCCTCGATTGGGGTCAGATGTCCCATGTCCGCCATCTTGTGGAGCTTTCACAAACTGCTGCAATTTCTTTTCCCGAATTAACTTTTCGATGGCATCCTGGAAATGCCTGCACTCATTCGTATTATGCCCATAACACTCGTGAAACCGATAATACTTTCCAATCTGTTTCTGTCTCTCCGACGACTCCTTTGGAAGCGGCTTCTTATATTGCATGGTATTACAAGTGGATAGATAAATATTCTCTAGAGATGTGTTTAGTGGTGTGTAGTTGTCATACATAGGAATCCTAGGCCCTGGTCTACCAGACTCCCTCTTCCGGTCTTAATTCCTATCCTCATTTCTCTTTTGTTGATTCGGCTTGTTCTGAACATTAACCTGAACTTTCCCGGAACTATCATCAGACTGCTTTATTGCAATGTTTCTTTGTATTGCTTCTCCTCTCGGTCCAACGACATTGTTTTTCCTAGAGGGCCTGGCTTCTTCCTTCCTCAGAACAGACCCACCTTCGAATAGAAGCACTCCAATATGGTCGGTGGTTTTCCAACTAGCCAATCACCAAACTTAGATTCCGAATCAATTCCTCTCGTCATGGCCATAAGTATAGCATGATCATTTGGGTTACTGACTTCCATAGCGACGGTATGAAATCTTTCCAAATAGTCCTTCAATGATTCCCTCGGAGCCTAAATCATGCTGGAAAGTGACATCACGCCTTTAGGACGAGTATCGTGCATTTGGAACTGCTCCATAAACTTAGTTGCTAGCTCATCAAACCTTGAAATTGACCGTAGGGGTAGTCACATGAACCACGTCATCGCTATTCCAAAGAGGGTTATAGGAAACCATCTACATTTGGTCGCGTCATTGGCTCTCGCAGAATCCATCAGCCATTCGTATCTCATAATGTGCTGCCTAGGGTCGGTTTTTCCCTCATAGGCAGGCATTGTAGGCATGCTGAATCTTCTTAGATATTCCACATGCAAAACGTTGTCAGTAAATGGGGTATGGATTCTTGAAATTCCTCAGTCATCATTGGTCAAACCTTGGTTCGCTCTCACCAACTGTCGGACCATCGCCGATAGGTCTAGCATTTGGATGGGTGGTGCCAAGTGGTCATCGATCACACTCCACCTCGCGTGAATGGTCCAATCGACGTCTATGGGTCGTTTCATGCCTTCTTGGTCCACCATCCTCTTGATCTACACCTTGGACATTCATCTCATCATCGTTCCGGTGAGGTACCTAGTCAGCATTTAATCAAACTCCAGCGTCTAGGCTTTCGGGTATAGCTCCTACTTGATTCCCTAAGTGTTGTGGGGGAATCCCGCATTTGGAGAAGGGACCGGTACCGATCCCTAGGGAGGGATCAGCACCAATCCGTATTGGCAGACCATATTGGTCTGCCAAGCGATGCTCCGATGTTCCTACATGATCTCCTTCAACCCTATCACTCTTATGCATATAGTATTCATCCGATGAGTTGGAACTCTCCGACGATGAGTAAAGAGTGGGACCCATTCTTGCCTTCCCATACTGTTGTTGAGCAATCTGGTTCATCAGACTATCATTAGTCTGAATTTGTTCACTCAGTTGTCTACGACTTTCCATCAACTCCCTCATCAAGTTATTAAATTCAGCTCTAGTTATAGAATCAAAGGGGTTCTGGACTTCAGCAGGGTCAACATTCAGATTTGCAGGTTGGTTACTCGGAGCTGCTTGTTGAATGCTGGCAGTTTCATTCCCATCCACATTTTGAGAAGTTAATTTGGTATGTCTCACCATTATCGATTTCCTTGCTTAGATTTTGGTAAATCTGAATAGTATATGCAGGTTTACGAAGATTATTATGGATCTCCTTTGGGGGATTTTTCTCAATCCAATAGCAAAAAAGGGGATCCTAACACGCTGAGAATCAGAGTCTCAGTGAAAGCACCAAAATGTTTGCAACCAAATTGGTCACAAACACCCAAGAACAGGTTTGCATAGAGAAGTAAATGAAGAAAACTAAACTGAAACAGAGGAATATAGTAAACTAGTTGTAACGACCGGGTGATTTTCGACCCCTGAAATCGACACAATACGTTAACTGTATAGAGTGGCAAGCAATCGAGTGCCTGAAATACCAGATTGTTAGGGTTTAAGAAAAAAAGAGATAGAAGAACGAACATAAATAACAATAACACAGAATCTCACAATCACATCGGAACAAAATATAATATACAATAACAGATTTTCATACAAAATCTATATCAGTTAATATTCATATAAATTATCAGAGTACAACCATCAACATATAAATATGGACAGTTATAATAACTTGTCCTCACAAATGCTGAATATACAACCTACAATACATAGTGGAATAAGTACACGTAATACGACTCTGCCATCCAGCTCGTCTCCTGAGCTCCAAAGCATCCTAACCTGAATCTGTAATACTCGGTCTGACCCGAGCATTACAATAAAGTAACACCCAAGTCAGGCTGGAAACCAGCGTGAGTAAACACACTTAATTTGAAATACTTAAGTTATCAAAATCCTGTTGAAGAATAAAGGTATCTCATAAGACCGCGTCACACATAAACACGACGGTTTTTTCCCTTTACGATAACCAAAACACTTTTATAGAAAACCCGGTGATATTTAATAATTCCTAAGTACAATTACTTATTAAAATGGTCGAATTTGTTAAATTAATTCAATTCCAGCATATTGGACTCTATAATAAAAATCATAAAGGTTCGTAGTGATTATTAAATCGAAGTGGTTTCGGATAATGCTGATATCCGATCCCGGTCTCTTCGAACTCAAAACGATAAATTTTAAATGTCCAAGTCATTTTAAATAAACAATTCATATTCTGGGTGTCAACATTCACATATGGGAATTTATTACATATGTTTATTTCAAATAAAACGTGTCAACGTTTTATTCTAACATTTTAACTGGTTTGGCTACTAAATGGCACAGACAAAGAACAATTGAAATAATATTCAAGAGCAATAAACCAAAGCATAAATCATTAACTAAATTAACGATTAATAATTAATATTGAACAATTCACAATCAGGATTTGATTCTTTAATTTACTGAATCCATTTATATTATTAATCCAATTGCTTATAAATTAACGAAATTATAAAAAAAAATTATTATTAGTTAATTAAAATTTAAACATTCTAATTAATAACTAATTTATTTATTAACATGAGGTTAAATCAAATAAGACTTTAATTAATTATGCACTTGATAACTAGTTTAATAATTAACATAAGATTACCCAATTAAAAATTTATTATTAACTCACTTTAATTATCATAATTAATTTAAATCTTATATTACAGAAAATTAACCAAATTAATTTAGATTAAGATCTTAGGTGGTAGGATTCAAAGCAAAAGATTTCATGTCGATTTGATTTAAAAAAAGGAAACAGTGTTTTTTTTAAAATAGAGAGTGTGTTAAATATAACATTTATTAGGTTACTTTCTTTTCAAAATTTAAGCTAGCCCACGTTTTCCATGAAGAAGCTCAGGCCCAACTTTCCCCCTACATTTTTTTAAATTTTAAATGAAACCCAGCCCAAACATCGGTTTAGGAGACAAGCAGGCTCCTTCTTCCTTTTCTTTCTTTTCCTTCCCACCTGCTACTCCTTTCTCCCCTCTTCTCTTTTCCCTTTTTCCCACTCGCGTGCACGTAACTGGCCGTGCACCTGCACATGTCGCCAAAGGCCGAACCCATGCCGACGACCATCTCTCCACATCTCCCACGTCCTCTCATCACGACCACGTATAGGAGAAAGCACGAACTACCATGGTTCGAAAATTCAAACCACCAACAGCAAACTCTCGAACAACCCATCACCACGTCTCTTCCTCACCTTGCCACCACACTCAGCCGATCACCTCCAAACTATGCCACCAGGACTGCCACGTCCCCCTCTAGCCTTTCCCACCATTCTGCACCTTCATAACCGCCTCTTGCCGCCTCAGTTCATCCACAACCGAACCACAGAAAAACAAGCCCTAAAATCCTAAATCGATCACCACTCGACAACACACACCACTATAAAATGCCGTAGCATTTTTCCTAGCTTTCCCATCACCCACGTCTCCTACACAACCAACGCCAAGTCGCCCCATCGCCCCGGCCGCCTGAAATCGACCCAAACCATTTCTTGATCAACTCCCCTTATCTCATTCAATACCTAATTAAAAATCTCCAAACCACCTCCAAAAATCATGATTTTTAGTAACAAACACACTCATATAATCAACAGATTACTATATTCGAGTTTTTTTCATCTCTAAGTTATTTACTGTAAATAATATTTTTCTTCCTCTATGCTACATAACATCAAACGAAACTAATTTTAAAATAAACTACAATAAAAAATAACAAATCTTCCTTTTGGAATCATAAGCCAAAACTAAATAGGTAAAGAGATTTTGATTTTTGAAGTTACAAGGTCTCATCTTTTTTAAAGAAACAGAGGTCGTTTACATGCTTCTGTGAGTCTAAAGTGTTCTACAATATGACTACACATGCATATATAAAGTATAGACACTGTTAGCACATACATACTTGACAAATCAAAGTTTCATTCTACAAGCATATAATTGCATACAGGAATCTCCAGTAAGTAAAAGATTGAGTTTTACTCACCTGCTTTTAAAAAATGACACACTGGTTGCTTTCTTTTGTTTGATTCACTTTCCTGAGGCTTTTAAGTGCTTGATTTACTTCCTGGCTTTGAGTATTTAGTCTCTAAGGTTTTAAAAATGGCAGTTCTCTTTTCTTTTTTTGTTTGAAATGTTAGAATGTAAACGTGAAGATAACATGGGGTGTATATATATATATATGAGAGGAAACAAGATAAGAAGGCTAAAGCCTATTTTCATGAACATGTAATTTTCACTTTTATTTTATTTTTCTTCTCTAATTGTTTTTTTGAAAATATGTTGACTTGATTTGATAAATTAGATTAACATGATTCCCTATGTGATTTGAAGATGGAGTGATTAGATTTATTATATGCTTGAGTTGATATATTTTCATCATAATGTTCCCTTCCATATATACATACATCATGTAAATTTATACATAGATTTTCCTATAACTTTGGCCATATGCATATGTTTTTGACTACTAACACCATTTTTAACATGCCTAAGTTACTTCTTTGTATAAATTATTAAACATACACTATAATTAACATACAAACATAAAATAGCTATTTACAAGCATTCATTTCTAATATTAGTATTTTATTTTTATTTTATATCAAAAGTTATGTATATACATACATACATACATACATATATATATATATATATATATATGTATTTTATTCTATTTTTAAAAAGTGAAGTTTATTTAAATTATTTTCAGAAATTAGATTTTTAAACTTTTAAATCAAAGACTCCAGAATATATATATATACACACACAGATATTTCATAAATTAGAAATTATTATCTGATTGATAAAACTAATATTTTAGTATTTAAGATCGGTTAATTATCCTAATAACAGGAGTCAAAAATCCGGGTCATTACACTAGTAAGCAAATCAAAATAGAAATCAAGAACACCAGGATTTATAGTTGTTCAGCGTCGTTTTCCTACGTCCACTTTGAATATTCTCTTTATTGATTCACTATAAACTTGATTACAGTAGCAAACAATAAGTAAGTTGATTACAATAAAGAACTATGTAACTGGCAGCGTAAAGATCCTCAGAATGACCCATAGGCCGGTATTTATAGGTGATGGCAATCACTAATCTCTTTGAAACTTCGGCTACAGGACCTCCTTACCCATATGGGGCCACCATAGGGGTCGCTACCCAAATCCTAATGAATAGAGATCAGTACCGATCCCTTCATTGGTTGATTTTGGGGCGCCGATCCCTATGGTAGCTTCTTCATGCTTAGATATGATGGATCTCCAAATAACATGTTGATTGGATGTATGGAGCTCATGTTTTTGGTTAATCTTTGGTTCGAACCCATTTTAAAGTTGTTTCCGCTGATCCCCTATAAGTGGGTCATGCTGATCCATTCTCTTCCACGATTCATTGTCGATCCCTTTGGCTCTACAAGGCTATGTCGATGCCTTCCATCTCAACTGATCCATCTTGCTTCACAAGGTTATGCCGATCCCACTTGCCTTACATAACTATGTCGATCCCTCTTGTCTTACATGACTTTGCCTACCATCTTGTCTTACATAACTATGTTGATCCCTCTTGCTTTCTAAGACTATGCCGATCCATCATATTCCACAACACCCATGCCATTCCATAGATCACCACCTATGCCAATCCATAGACCACCACCTATGTCGATCCCTTTATTACTTCATCTATGTCCACTCTTCATCCAGCTGACTATGTCGATCCCTAGTGTACTACCTTGCTATGTCGATCCCTTGCCTATCCAAGCTATTCTCCACATTTACCATCCTGCATCATCAATCTACCAACTCCACCTAATCCTGGTTTCATATAACTAGTTGAACTCGGCTTCCGGGTCCTACAGCCGTTGTTCCATGGTCGTCCTTCTTGACAACAGTTGAATCTGTTTTGCGTAGTCAGTCTCGTATAGCCAGGTTAGGATACCGAGTAACAATTTCCTTTCATTGACAAGAAGTAAATCAGGAACTATAATAAGACAATGTTAAACAAAAAATTTCTTCAAGTTATAGTTAATGTTTCAAGAAAAAAACTCAACAACCCCAAGGTGCAAGGTCACTAAGGTAATCCACTTGAAAAGGAAGAAATAATATTCCAGATAACTATGTGGTGTTTTTCCATAAATATAAATAATGGATTGGTGAAGATGATTCTGTGGACTTACATCAATCCATATAAGGTATTAATTGGAAATGTGGAATTAAGATATGAATATATAGTATAAACCGATAAGGATAATAAAGTTGGAGATTTTTCCCTTTAAATTAAGTAATAAGATCATTGGTTACAAATAACTATTCAAAACCAAAAGAAAACAAATGGGTAATATAGAAATGATAAAACTCTTTTATAGAAAAGACTATTCTTAAAAGGAAAATATTTTTTTTTAAAGAAACTTTCTCTTCCGTTTTAGTAACTCTTTAGAATCACTTTGGGGGCATGTTGCCTATTGTAATTTTGAGCAATATCTGATCGTAACGACCCAAAATTTTCGATCCCGAAAATTCCAGATAGTTATGGAAAGAAGAAAGAGATAAAAGAAGAAGAAGAAGATCAGAAACACCAACATCTCACATTCGCAGCGGATCAAAATATAATATCAAATAATAACAGTTTACAAAAGAATAATATTCTGTCGATTACATTTTTATACATCAGAGTTACACATCTATACAGACACTGAATATACACAATTATCATGTCACGGATATACAACAATAAAATACAGCGGAAACACTCCATATGTTCTTGCCATCCAGCTCGCCTCCTGAGCTCCAGAACGTCCCTACCTGAAAATCTGTAATACTTGGTCTGACCCGAGCATTACACCAAAGTAACACCCGGGTCAGACTGGATACCAGCGTGAGTAAACCCATCTAACATGGAATACAAAGCATCCAACTTATATAAAACCCGGGTAACTCGAAGCAATTTCACAAAGCCACAATTAATTATAGACATCACTTATTTCACACATTCATTTTCTAAGTACCAAGGTTTAGATTTAGATAGTCCAATTCCTTTAAATCTCTTCATTCCAGCCTATAGATTTCACATATCAATCTATATAAATTCGAAGTGGTTTCGGGTATTTCCTAATACCCGAACCCGGTCTCTTCGAGTCTCATGTCATCCTAACCCAAGTTATCCAAATGAAATACACAAAATTTCATATTAGAGATATCGACTCATTCAAAGCATTCAATGTCATTCAATCATCCATAAGCAACGCTTAATCACATACCAATTTAATTTTATTAATCCTGATTGAATTACTAACCTCAACCACTTAGATTTCTTCACTAAACATTAATTAATTTCAAATCAATTAATCAATCATCCCTTCATTTTTCATCTTAATTAATCACCCTGGATTAATTATCCTTCAATTACGTTCGAGTAATTACCTTAAATTAACTTCACAATATTAATTGTTCTTAATCAAAATCAATAAGTAATCTTAATTACTTCATGAATTAATTAACAATTTTAATTACATAAATTCTTAATTACTTATATTAATTAACTTCTCATAAGTCACTTATTATGGATTAATCAATCTTAATTAATCAATCTTTAATTACATCGTTAATTATATAAATTAATGATTTCCAATCATATCTTAAATTTATCCTAATCTAAATTAATTACTTTAATTAACCACAATATTAATCATTCTCGGTTAATCTCAACCTGTCATTAACTATCTTTTTATTTACTTCATTAAATAAATTAATACACCTTTATTTAACTATCTAAATTAATCTCTTGATTAATTACACAAAGTAATTTTAATTTATTAATTACATTAAGTAATTACTTATCAAACCTTCCAATGATTATTCTGAATTACTTACACTAAATTAATTAACTTAAAAACTAAATTATTTAATTCAACCTTAATTACTAAGTTAATTAACCCAAATCGTTGAATTAATTAGTTATCCATTTTAATTACCCTACTATTTTAATGATTCATAAATCATTAAACCCTTATTAACTTTAAAATGAAGAACATTCACTTATTTATAATTTAAGTCTAAAACAATTTAAAACCCGAATACTTTGAGTCAAGCAACCATTAACTAGAGAACCAACCAAAACCAAAGTCACCAGATCATCAGTTCAAAGTGCACATCAAATCAATCATTCAACCGATTATTTAAATTTAACCATTTAAATTTAAATAAAAATCCAAAAGAGTGAGATTTACTCACCTTGCTTTTTAATTTGCAACCCAATTCCATTCCAGCTTAATTTCTTTCAGATTTTGACCTCACTTGAATAATGACGAACACTGTTCGAAACCCTAGCCGGAATCGCCTCGCACCCCAATACTACCATCGATCCCAAATATCCATCGCAGCATCCCTAGCTGACATGCTTGAACGCGCCTACGACGTCTCGAGCATCACCTCGCCTGACCTCCGGAGTTGCGTGCGCGTGCTATCCCAGATCGAACGACGCTCAATCCCACTGCCTCACGACTGAAATGCCTCCCTCCTGCCGCTCGAAGTGGCCAGATCGCACTCGATTTGATGAAGATTTCGTTCGACTATTCTTAGCCCGGCCGCCTTTTTTTTTATTTGAGTTCGATTCCTGTTTTGTTTAGATTACAGAGGGGGACGGAAATAAGATATAGGGTTGGGGATGGCTTCTTGAATACGATTGGTAAATGAAAATGTCTTTGACTGTTTGACCATAAATTTATTATATTATAAAACTTTCAAAACGTCTCGTTAATTTCCATTTAAAATTTTGAACTCCTCTTAAGGAATGCCACTAGGCGATTATAAGGTTTTACCCGCATTCCGAACACAATGGAACATGTTTTGGAAGCTAATTCGATCATATGCGCGAGTTACGGAAGTAAACGATCAATTTTAAATTAAATCGATTAAAATAGTTTCTATGCGTTTTGAGTTGCCAGGGTCAAACGACAACTCCGATTGCTACTAAATTTGAAATCCGATAATAACTAACTATTACGGATCCAATGGAACTGGTTTCATCAAATTCCAAGACTGTGCCTCGGAAGGCTATTTTTAAATTCAATTTAAACGATATATTATTAAAACTGAACAAATCGCCTTTAATTTAAATTTCAACCATTCTATTATCTTCAGTATCATCATTATAAGTTTTATAAGCCTTCAAATTATTTCTAACAGGCTTAAAATTCCATATTCAACATCTTACCCAATTTCGAATTATATAATTCAATAATTTAATTATCAAGTAAATATTGATATCTTGAATTCAAGTTAAAATTAACTTTTAAATATTTTAAAATCAATTAACTATTCAAATTTAAATTGTTAGAAATTCCGGGTCGTCACATTCCTCCCCCCTTAAAAGAACTTCGCCCCCGAAATTACTAGTTTGGAAGAATGGTCTAATACTCGTTTACTTTTCCCCCCCAAAACCAACAGTTCAACATTCTACCAACTATCTTTTATAAAAGACCCCTTATCATTCTTACTAACTTCCCAAATTCTCCCACAGTTTTCAACAATACCCTTTTGCTAACTCATTCAAATTTCAATTCAAAACCAAAATTTGAATTATCAAAATTTTCTCAAAAATTTTCTAACTCTCTAAATTTCCAAAAATTTTTGCCAGCGTCTCCTTAGCGCGGCTAGCTCGGTACAACTACAAAATGCCTCTACGGGCTCCCAAATTCCAGAAAGAAAACAGAAAGCCAAGTGGCTAGGTCAAAAACCCAATCCAATTTCATACAGAAATTTAAATACATACCTTTTAGTCGGGCAATTCAAATTTATCTTTTGGAATCAAATCCAATTTTCTTTTCCCCTTTAATACCTGCATATCTTACTTAGCAACAATATTCAATCGTAGCCTTCAAATCATTTTATACATTTCCTTACAGAAGTTTTCACATCTACTTCTATGCAAATTAGTTTTCCCCGTTTTCATACGAATTCAATTTATTTTCAATTTTGAATATTGAATTTTATCTTTCATTTATAACTGATTCATATTAGTGTCATCTACTAATTTACTTTAATTTCCAATTTGAAATCGTTTTGTCGTTAACAAAAATTTTCCCAAAAATTTTCAAAAATTTTCTAACTCCCAAAATTTTCGAAATTTTTTGGCAGAGTCTCCTTTGTACGGAGGAGCTTTTGCAATTTGACAAGAGATATAAATATATATACATCGACCCACACGGTCGGAAAAAGCAAAAACAGTTCATATTTCCTATTTTTATTGCGTAGGCGTACCTTTATTTAGCATTTTAAGCAAGCGGCTTATTAATTTTAGCAATTAGCGCAACCAAATCCAGCCAATCGGCCTTCAGGTACCTGTACTTACTCAATTTAAATATGTAAGTTCCATATATAGAAAATCTATTAGCATTTCACTTACTTTCAATAGCTAAACACATGCATTTCAAAAGCAACAAGCACCAACACTTTCCATAAGCGATTTATATAGTTTAAAGTTAATTCAATTGCTTCCAACCAATTCATATACCATTTCGTTCAATTATAAGGGTTTACAATTCAGTTGCTTACATTCAATTTATTTTTAAGCAAAATAAACTCATATTCAATTCAATTGATCCTAACATCAATTTATTTAATCTCTATCAACTCATAGAATTTTAATTACTTTTGTTACGTCAAACGACAACTATTTTATACGTAAATTCGGCGATATCCGCTTAATAGAGTATTCATTTTAGTTTATAACTACTTCAAATTAATTTCAACTCATTCTGTACTTAATTTCATTTCATTTCTAATTTATTCACCAACCATACATTGCATTTCATTTCTTTTCTGCAACTGTTTCATTTCAAAACAATTTATTAAGCTTGGCACATTCAATACTTATATTAGTATCCATTTCCCAAGTAAATTTAACCCAAACTTTTATGATCCTTCACTTTTGCTCGAAGCCAAACTTCTATTAATTTTAAACTTAAGTTAATTTACTTTCTACAAATTATTTCAACTTCATAACTTAAGCTCGCATCATTTTCCAATAAATTTTCTTTTTCACCTTAACTTGATTCTATTTTAATCAAATCTCATCTCATTCTACAAATTTATTTGATTAGTTATCATAAATTAAATTCCCAAATTCAATTCATTCACGACTCATTTAACTAATTAGAAGGTCATTTTCAATTTATTTCTACCTACCTGGGTTTTGTTTGCAATTCAAACCATGCCTATTATAATTAAATTTCATTTCATTCGACACACTTCCCTTATTTCTAATTTACTTGCAAATTTTAGATATTATTCATATCACACTCGAATTTTATTCATAATTCAAACCATCACTATTTCGATCCAACTCTATTTTATTTTTATTTTTACAGCATCTCCACTTATTTAATTCATTATCAAATCCAAGTCGAATTTTTTTACAATTCGAATTCATTTCCTAACTCCATTATTAACTTACAATTCATTTTATTCAACCGAGTAAATTTTTTTTTCCAAAATTCCAACACCTTTTTTTAAAAATTTTAGAAATGCTTTTAAATTCAAATAATATTATTGAAATAGCTTTTTATAAAAATACTTCTTATAACTCGATGTCTGAACCAGTCCATCCTTGTTCTTACAGAAATTCAGTCATACGTTGATCAGGCGTAGGACTGAAAATCTATAAGTACTTAGTAGACCCATTTTCAACACCCAATGAAAATACTTGGAAAATTAATTTTATTGAAAATATAGAAAACAGTTTTTGAAAATAGAGGAAATATCTTTGGTGAGAATGCTCTGGAAATCATCACCCCCATCCATGGTCACAGTTACATTCCAGGGTTACGTTGCCGTCGCAGCAAAAGTCCATGTAACTGCAGGCTCTCCGCGGCCTCTCGATTACGCCATGGAACCCACGACAGATCGTAGTTACATTCCAGGGTTACGTTGCTGTCGTAGCAAAAGTCCATGTAACTGCAGGCTCTCAGCGGCCTCGATTTTCGCTGTCAAAATGAAACTTCTCCACTCCTACATAGGTCGTAGTCTACCGATATAAAATCAAACGTAGACTGTTGGCTCTCAGTGGCACACACGACTTTCGTTATGTTACCATAGGTCGCAGTCTACCGATATAAAATCAAACGTAGACTGTTGGCTCTCAGCGACACACACGACTTTCGCTATGGTAAACTCTACTCATGATCCCAAGAACTAGTTTTGTCCGGACTCCTCACAGGATCAACTTTAGAACCCCCTCTTGGGGCTCAAGGCAGCACCACCCGGTGGTACTCCTGAGAAGTTCATTTCAAGGGAGCGCCTTTTTCCCCAGAGCCATCATTAAAACACTTTATACTATACACATATAGTATATTTCAAATCATACACATAGTATGATCTCATACAAAGCTCCTTTACACAAAATCGATTATCCCAAAATCGATAATTCTCAAACTAGGCTTTCCAAATACCAATATTGATTTTACCCAAAAATCAAAAGCCTTTCCAAATCCAAAGGTTCCCAAAACCTTTTTCCAAAATCCTTATAAGATCCTTTATATATATACATATAGATATATATATATATATAACTTTAAAAATCTTTGGATCACTTCAAACTTATATAAATTTCCTTTCTATACTTCAAATATTTTCAAAAATCCTTTTCTTCTGGCAAAAGATTCAACAAGGGGAGTTTTATCATATATATAACAAAGATACGTAACTTTGTTTATTCCAAATCAAATATTCAAATTTGATTACTCTATAAAGTCACTTACCAAATTATTTACTTCCATAAAGCAATTTTTTACCATAGAAATATCCAATTTCCACTTTACTTCATCATAAATTTCACAAAATATACTCTTCATTTCAAAGACCATTTTACAGTTCTTATCCATAAATTTCCAATTTCAATTTCATTCAAACCCGTACGATGTACATATATCTTTCGTACGCTATACCAATCTGATCGCTCACTCGATCACACAATTTCACTTCCGAACTAGTATCGTCCACCCGACTTCCTAGTGCGGACTTAAATCTGGTTTCTTGATCAGAAACCGTCATTCTCCTTGCATAGCTATACTATGATAGAGAATATCCAGAACCAATCAAAAATCCATATCCAGGTTCGCCGTCGAAAATGGAGTGAAAAATCCCAACTCGGATCGATAAACTATCTCGAAATTCCGTGCTCGAATCTGGATCAAATCACTATGCGAATGGAATAATATACATACATCCTACGTAATTATCTTCATTGATTATTAGCCAAATCAATTTCCTTTCCATTCACATTTCCTTTAATTTCTATTCACCTATTTACAATTGCCTTAATCCCCATTTGGATTATCACTTCAAATCCTAATCTCAGTTGGGTGTTTAACCAATAACAGTTTGAACTCCGACCAGTTTATATTTAGAAAATAGCTTGAAAATTTTAAAATAGAAAGTAGTTGAAAAAAACAATTATGAGTTTGAAATATAGCTGTAAAATAGTTAACTAATTGTAATATAGTGAGAAAATAGTTAAATAGTTTCAGAAATTTTAAATAATTGCAAAATAGTGGTGAAATAGTAATTAATTTGTAAAATAGTTGAAAAATAATAATTAGTTTATAAAACAGTTGAAAAATTGTTAAATAGTTCCAAAAATAATTGCTGAATAAGTAGAAAATAGTTTGAGTTTAAAAAGAAAGGTAATATATAGTAAATTCATAAAAAATAGATTAAAAACAGTTTATATTAAAACAGTTTATATTGAAAATAGTCCAGAGTCAAAACTGTTCACTTCCCCACCCATTCAATTTAAATTGACTCAAATCCAATTTGAATAATCTTCAATTTCCATTGAAATTGATTTAATCCCAATTCAAGTTGAATCAATTCTCAATTTCTTTCCAACTTCAAATCAAATTCCATTTGATTTTAAAACTGTTCAACTTTAATTATAATTTCAAATTATTCCAATCAATTTGGACTAATATCAATTGAACCCATTTCAAATCATTTCAATTCAGTCCGATTCAAATTTTCCATTGACTTTTTAAACTTATACATCTTCAATCACAAATCCAATTAATTCAAATCAGATTCAATTTGAACGAATTCAATTCAAATTTCAAATTTAAACCATTCCGAATTATATAAATTCGAGTTAAATTTTTAAATGTTGATTTAATCCTTTAAATCAAATCAACTTATCTCTTTAAACCATTTAATTCCGAATCCATTTAAACTTATCTTCATTTAGTTTTAGTTTGGTTGTATTATATTACTTCTTAATTCTTATATTTAAAATTTTCAAATAATATAACAACCAATTATCTTAATGTTTATTAGAAAGAAATATTGCTTTATATATCAAAATATATTCTTATATAAAATCATTTAAAATCCTTATATAAGAAAATAACAAGTACGTGCTTATAATATATACTCAACTCATTCTAGAGTACTACGGACTCTATTTAATGAGTGATCTCCACCAGAGCCAAGGTTCTCGCTTAACCTTCAGCTCTGATACCAACTGTAAGGACCCAGAATTTTCGATCCCGAAAATTCCAGATAGTTGTGGAAAGAAGTAAGAGATAGAAGAAGAAGAAGAAGATCAGAAACACCAACATCTCACATTCGCAGCGGATCAAAATATAATATCAAATAATAACAGTTTACAAAAGAATAATATTCTGTCGATTACATTTTTATACATCAGATTTACACATCTATACAGACACTGAATATACACAATTATCATGTCACAGATATACAACAATAAAATATAGCGGAAACACTCCATACGTTCTTGCCATCCAGCTCGCCTCCTGAGCTCTAGAACGTCCCTACCTGAAAATCTATAATACTCGGTCTGACCCGAGCATTACACCAAAGTAACACCCGGGTCAGGCTGGATACCAACGTGAGTAAACCCATCTAACATGGAATACAAAGCATACAACTTATATAAAACCCGGGTAACTCGAAGCAATTTCACAAAGCCACAATTAATTATAGACATCACTTATTTCACACATTCATTTTCTAAGTACCAAGGTTTAGATTTAAATAGTCCAATTCCTTTAAATCTCTTCATTCCAGCCTATAGATTTCACATATCAATCTATATAAATTCGAAGTGGTTTCGGGTATTTCCTAATACCCGAACCCGGTCTCTTTGAGTCTCATGTCATTCTAACCCAAGTTATCCAAATGAAATACACAACATTTCATATTAGAGATATCGACTCATTCAAAGCATTCAATGCCATTCAATCATCCATAAGCAACGCTTAATCACATACCAATTTAATTTTATTAATCCTGATTGAATTACTAACCTCAACCACTTAGATTTCTTCATTAAACATTAATGAATTTCAAAACATTTAATCAATCATCCCTTCATTTTTCATCTTAATTAATCACCCTGGATTAATTATCCTTCAATTACGTTCGAGTAATTACCTTAAATTAACTTCACAATATTAATTGTTCTTAATCAAAATCAATAAGCAATCTTAATTACTTCATGAATTAATTAACAATTTTAATTACATAAATTCTTAATTACTTATATTAATTAACTTCTCATAAGTCACTTATTATGGATTAATCAATCTTTAATTACATCGTTAATTATATAAATTAATGATTTCCAATCATATCTTAAATTTATCCTAATCTAAATTAATTACTTTAATTAACCACAATATTAATCATTCTCGGTTAATCTCAACCTGTCATTAACTATCTTTTTATTTACTTCATTAAATAAATTAGTACTCCTTTATTTAACTATCTAAATTAATCTCTTGATTAATTACACAAAGTTATTTTAATTTATTAATTACATTAAGTAATTACTTATCAAACCTTCCAATGATTATTCTGAATTACTTACACTAAATTAATGAACTTAAAAACTAAATTATTCAATTCAACCTTAATTACTGAGTTAATTAACCCAAATCGTTAATTAATTGAATTAATTAGTTATCCATTTTAATTACCTACTATTTTAATGATTCATAAATCATTAAACCCTTATTAACTTTAAAATGAAGAACATTCACTTATTTATAATTTAAGTCTAAAACAATTTAAAACCCGAATACTTCGAGTCAAGCAACCATTAACTAGAGAACCAACCAAAACCAAAGTCACCAGATTATCAGTTCAAAGTGCACATCAAATCAATCATTCAACCGATTATTTAAATTTAACCATTTAAATTTAAATAAAAATCCAAAAGAGTGAGATTTACTCACCTTGCTTTTTAATTTGCAACCCAATTCCATTCCGGCTTAATTTCTTTCAGATTTTGACCTCACTTGAATAATGATGAACACTGTTCGAAACCCTAGCCGGAATCGCCTCATGCCCCAATACTACCATCGATCCCAATTATCCATCGCAGCATCCATAGCCGACATGCTTGAATGCGCCTATGGCGTCTCGAGTATCACCTCGCCTGACCTCCGGAGTTGCGTGCGCGTGTTATCCCAGATCGAACGACGCTCAATCCCACTGCCTCGCGACTGAAATGCCTCCCTCCTGCCGCTCGAAGTTGCCAGATCGCAAAGCATAACGATCGGAAATAAGATATAGGGTTGGAGATCACAAAGCATAACGATCCGACTATTTTGAATGCCAAGAGTATAAAAGATCCACTTCAGATAATAATTTTTTTCTTTGGTGGAGCTATGCAAGGAAGGTTGTCAAACAGACACTTATAGCCTCCTCTATTTTGGAACTAACATTTATTTTCTGTTATGGGACATCCAATGATGGAAAATAATAGCAAAATTATGTCACAAAGTTATGGAATATTAAAAAGAAACTAAAAGACCACTAAAGTAATATTGAGACAATAAACAACATATTATTTTCCAATAAAGTGGAAAATAAATTGAAAATCATAGAGCATATTATGACAAACTCCATTATGGCGGATCCGTTTACAAAAGGATTATCACCTAAGGTCTTTCATGAGTATATTGCTCAATTGTCATAACTTTATGTAAGGATATTTTGGTTCAAGGGGAGTTTATTTATCATAGTGGGCCACATATTTAAAATAAAACGTGTTGTGCTATTTTCATGTAAAGCCTTATTAAGTGATCAAATTATAAATCAAATGTTTGTACTTTTATAACAATAGTCTTAATTAAACATTTCTTTTATACAAAGAAAACAAGTTAAAAACATAACACAACCAAATACAAGAAGCAAATTCCAATTATTCATCATTACTTTTATCGTTGTCCCCTTCTTGGTTTTGGATTTCAATTTCTTCATTCTCATCATCAGTTGAGTAGCCACAATCATCCTCCTTTTTAGCATCCTCTTCTTCAATTAAAACATTCTTTCATTTTACTTTATTTTGAATGTTCTTGGACCTATATAAGTATACAGGTAAATAATATTAATATTTTTGTGAGACATATACAATTATAATTTATAAAGAACATTTTACTAAGTTAGCACACTTTTGTTTTTTGGAAATCTTCTGGCCTGCTTTACCGTCTTGAGTTTTGAAACATTCATGTACATCCATCTAGGTGGTGTCAATCTGTAAAGCAAGATCACTTGCTTGCATATCCACCAATCATTGTTATCCATGTCAGATAGACATATTGGATCTAGTCTATCATTTGCTTTTTTTTCATTCATGCCTAAGTTCAAGTTGAAGATTGTACTTTACAAGTACCAATGCATTAAGCCTCTTTTGTTCTAAACGGTTTCTACATTTTGTGTGAATCTGAAATATAAAAACACTGATGAACTAATATTAAACAAATAAAAAATTATTATTTTTATACCTGATCAAAAGTGCTCCAATTACGTTCAAATCCAATCGAACTACATGTCAAACTCAAAACCCTTATTGCAAGCTTTTGTAATTCAGGACATTCGCCACCATAGCTCTTCCACTACAAAGCTATGATTTCAAAAAACATAATGTGTTGTATATTTAGTTTTAAATCTTAAATAATAAGATAAATAATTTTGATCACAATACAAAAATCTCACCAAGTTGTTTAGTTTTATGACTTTCAACGTCTATAGTTCTTCCAAGCTCTCCTTCCGCCAATGAATACATGTCAAGTTGTTTATCTACTTTAGCCCTTTCCTTTTTTGTTTGAAGCATTCTTTCTATAGTGTCATATAGTCCTTTTTTTGCACCTCCAAATCCATAGTGAAATTATTATCATGATGATATTTTGGATTTAAGTACATCACAGCCGCATGTAACGACCTATGGAGTTGAGCATTCCATCGGTTATCTATTAATTCGCACATTTCCTTGTATCTAGACTCTATATTTTGAAAATTCGATGCTAGCTTTTCTCTATCTAGGTCCATGGCTTCGTAGTTAAAACCAATTGCTGGTTTTGCTTCACCATCTACTAGTCTAAGAACTTTGACTAATGGGATGGTACATTTCAAACAATATTGTATTCCATCCTAAAAATCTTTCTTTAGTTAAAATAATATCTTGAACTTTGTTTCCCTCCAACTTTTTAGAAAATTGATTACTGCTAGTGAAAATTTTTCTTTGACCCACATGTTGTTCTAACATGCTTTTTAAAGTCACATAATGTGTAGCAAATCAAGTTACTACTGACCTAGTTAATTCTCTACCCTTTGTGTACTTCCACATAAGATTTAAAAGCCAGCTATGTTTATAAAAAACAGTGTTACCTTTTTTGCATGTTCGATAATCTCAATGTGGGTAAGCAACTCACCAATATATGTCAATATTAAATCCAAATAATAGACCGCATAAGGAGACCAAAATATGTCTCTTTTCCCTCATCAGCATTTCACCAGCCTTGACATAAGCTGTAGCACTATTAGTAATGACTTGGACTACATTTTGTTCTCCGACTTCTTCAACCACATTGATAGGCATATCATAAATATTTTCAGCATTTTTTATAATTGAAGAGGTGTCAATAGACTTCGAAAACATGGTTCCTCTGGGATTATTCACCAAAACATTTGTGATGCTTCTATGTTTTTTATCAGTCCATCCATCTGACATAATCATGCATCCCGTCTTCTTCTACTCTACTTTATATATCTTTAGTTTTTCTTTAATGTTTTCAACTTCTTTCACTAGAAATGTATTTCCGATTTTAGGGCAGCTTGGAAGCTTTAAAACTTTTTCACGAAGAGTAATACCCTTCGCCATAATTTTAGAAAAAGGATTCTTTACGAAATGAAAAGGAAAAGCATTAACATAGAAAAGTTGGCAAATTTTCAATAAAAATCTGCTCTATCTTCTTTCTTACACATAGCATTCAAGGTCTTCTGCTTTTTTGAACTCGTAGCATCGAGAGTTTTATTAACGTCAACATCTAAATTATCTACCTCATCATCATTATCATTGAAATTGCGTCTGTTTTTTTAATATGCTTTTGAATAATGCAACTATGTGTCCCGATAAATTTGGACATGATTTTACATTTGCAGAAGTTTGAGCAAGGTGATACTTTATTTTATAAATACCGCCGATTATTACTTTTGAACAGTAGTTGCAGCGGTTAACTTTTTTATCTTTTTCATTCAATGGTTTACAATGGTCCCAAGCAGTATCAGCTTCTGTAGTCATTTGAAAATACAAAATAAAAAAATCAATTGCCATGTTTACTATCATTAACTAAACTAATACAAATACAAATTAACTAACTATAATAGTATACTAACGTACAACAATGGCTAAATTAATGATAAATTCTCTTCTCACATTTGTAATATACTAAATACAAATATAAATTAACTAAATAAACTTTCATGGAAATAATGTACACCACCCAACCACCTACTAACAAACAAATATAATTAAATAATACAAAAGAAAACGCTGCCGCATCTTGTGAATGACAGCCATTCTTGTTTCACTTCAAATTGTTTCTATTGGACTAGACAATTGTTCGGTTTATTGAAATATGATTTATACACTAGCAGACTTCCGTTAAAGCAATAAAACAAGAACAGTAAGTCGATTTCAATCCGTCAACAGAGAGAAAATGATATTGCTTACCTTTCAATCCGCAAACAAAAAGTTGAAGAAATAAAAGAAGAAGCAAAGAATTCAGGAAGAGAGTGAATAATAAGCTGTAGAAATAAATTACAATCTCTCTTACCTTTCAATCCGTGAATAGTAAGTCGATTTCACTTTTCGTCTTTTCTTTCTCTGATTTTGCTTCTTCTTTTTTCCTTTCTCTGTCTTTAATTTTTCTATTTTGATTTTGTTGCTTATTGATTTGGTTTTTGACGACTTAAATAATAAATTCATGTGTAGATACAACTATTCAGTTTGCATCTTTTGATTTTTGAATTGAACAAATGTTGCTTTTGTTTTGGATTTGGCGATCAGAAGAGAATCGTTAGGGGTTTCTAGTTATCGAATTGATGAATTTGGAAGGCAAGGAATCTTCTATTCAAATTTTCAAATGATTTTTTCAATCTAGGTTTAGATCATACAAATTTTATCAACTGTGATTTATTTCTTGTTTTGAATCGGTGAAGGAGCAATTCAATTGGATTGTGATTTAAATCGTATGATTTTACAATTTTTGACAATGCAGTGTATGAATGTATGTATATGTGTGTGTATGACTATTCAACTTCGATAAATGATGTAAATTCATGATTGGATTTATGTTTGTTTGAGATTATGAAATTAATACCTTATTAAATAAAATATAGGGATAATTTTTTCGAAACTATTTAATTAATGAATAGTGGTTATATTAAGAAATCTTAAAATAAACAAACAAAATAAATTTTAACATTCATCATGCAGCAATAAGTATTCAACATTTCAAACGTTTATACAAATTTTTTGAATATTAACATTGCTAAGTATATTTGATATTTGTGAAATTGACATTTGTATTAAACTTTTTATTCAATGTTGATGCAAAATAAAATTTAAAATTTGACATTGGTATATTATTTATGAAATCCTATAGATGTTTTGGTCCTATCTAACAGGTATTGTATATGATGATTACATAGATATTCTTTATTCAATAAAATGGAAATTAATATTCATCTGATATGGTATTTGTTGGATTCTTCCAGTATTTAAAAAAGTTATAAACACAATAATACCCATGTTTAGCAAATCATTTCAGTTAGGACGGTTTACGAAATTTCGACAGTGTTTTCCTTTTGTTCCCATGTACGCTCTTTTGGGTATGATACGAGGAATAAGGGGAAGGCTACTGAATTTTGTTGAATCGTCTGGGTGGAAATGATTTGTGAGATGTAAATGTTACTAGGTTTGTGCTGGAAAGTAGGATTGTCGACCATTAAAAAAGGTGCAGTCATGTTGTTGTCCATTTCATTGTGAAATCCCTATCACTATGAAATGGGGACCCTCCATCTTTGATTTCTCTTCCCACTGACCCATCCCATCCCACTTCTTCTCATCAACCTTGTCCTTCATCCCCTATCCTTGTACCTCCCTCTGCCACTTCCTTTCCTTCTCTGCCAGTCTCTGTTCCTTCTTCCATCCCTTGTCCTATCATTGTTCCCTTAGTCTCTGCCTCTTTTGTTGAAGCTTCCTCTTTTCTTCCTAAGGTTTCAGCTCCAATTCTCTCAACTCCTCCATTGCTTCCTCAAACCCATTCGCAACTTGCTTGGAACTCTCTGTTCAAAGCCAAACCCAATAATGCTGGAAAATATGTTCCTCGTGACATCCAACTTGAGTTCAATGGTGATGCTATTGTGCCACCTGCAGAAGTTGTTAAGGCTGGAAACTCCATGTGGAAAGAATGCCTTGTTGGGTTTTTTCTTGACAATCCACTACCTTACTCTACAGTCTTGTATTACCTTAAATAGGCATGGAAATTAAGGGGCTCTATTTCTGTCAAATCAGATGGGTTCCTGTTCTTGTTCAAGCTCTCTAGGAAGAGATTATCTGAATCAGACTCAGTTGTGATGAGGAATAAACTTTTTATAGTGAAGCCTTGGGATGAAAATATAGGCAATAGTTGTAGTAGCATCAAAGCTGTTCCTGTTTGGATTAAGCTATCTAATATTCCATTATATGCATGGTTGCTGTGACGCCCCACCTCTATACCCATGCTAGCCAAGAACACTACGGTGTAATGCTGTCAACTAACACCGAGAATAAGGCTGCTGAGGAGCGACCATCCATGTAACTTCTTTGTGCGAGCACCGATATGTCAAATAGTATAACATGAACTTCATTTAAGGAGGAAGTCTGACATACCGATACAAACCCAAAGCTATCACACAGTGGCTATATATAATCTTCGGAAACAAACATAGAAGTAAACATAACATAAATCAGTCACAAACATCCATATCACAAAGGCGGAAAAAAATATGAATATATATATAACACATGAAAGTGTACATCAGAGTAGTGGTCAGAAAGATCCATGATAATACAAAAGAATAGCAACACGTGCTATACAAAAGAATAAGTACACAACATGGAGTCTATATCTCAAATGTGTACATCCAAAAACTACTAATCTAAGTAGTTAGCCAAAAGTCAGAATAATCCCAGAAGAGAAGTCAAGCAGAAGCACCTGTAACATCTCGGTCTGACCCGAGTATTATTTATAAGAAAATAATAAACGGATCAGTCTAGCTATAAATATCAGATGATATGGTATAAAGTAAAAGACATGACATGAACATGTAATAACCATAATGTCATACTACTATAAGTATGTAATTGAAAATCAACATGAGATTAATCAATATCACAAGAATCCTCTCGAAGGTAAAATAGGGTATCATACCCTAAACTTGTATTCATAACAAGTCAATGACACACAAATTCAGCAATACACAAAAATTGATAAAACTTATCAATGAAAATCATGAAAAATTGGTGAAGCACAAATTCCAGAAATCAACACACGAAATCCAGAAATAACATAATTCGGAGCAACGACGTCGTACAGCGTAACGTCCGATGATCCAGAGGCACAATAAATAGGAACAACGACGTCGTACAGCGTAACGTCCGATGAACCAAAACACAATAAAAAGGAACAACGATGTCATACAGCGTAACATTCGATGAACCAACATATAGTGAAAATGGGACAACGACTTCGTACAGCGTAACATCCGATGATCCAGAGACACAATAAAAAGGAACAACGATGTCGTACAACGTAACATCCGAAGATCCAACACATAGTGAAATGGAGCGACGACGTCGTACAGCGTAACGTCCGATGAACCAAATCACGATAATACGGAACAACGACGTCGTACAGTGTAACGTCCGATGAACCGAATCAAAAAGACATCGCACATTGCTAGTCTAAATCACGAAAATGATTGTCATTGATCATCAAGAAGTGTCAATCACACTAAGCTAGTAAATATATGAGTTTAGCTTCATGTCCCATAACCACATGCTTAACTTAAATATTTACGAACAAACTGTAGATCTTCACTAGAAAATTGTCACAAGAGGTTCAATCGAATAAGTCCAAGAATTAACCGACGAAGTGAACGCAAGCGTTTCATACCACTCGTTTTACTAAGTCGTTTAATTAGATTTCTCGTACGAGTGAGGTAAAGGCTTGTATATACTAATAGATTGGAAAACGGTTGAGTAAAAAGAGTTTTGTAGTAAAATAGAGTTGAAATCGTTTGGAAGAAAGAGTTTTGATATTTACTACTAGTATTGAAACCTTTATATTTTTAAAGTGACAAGTCACTAAACTGATTGTAGAAACAAATCAATTCACTAAAATTCACATTTGAAGACGTGAATAAAACCCAAGAAAATCAGTTCCAAAACCATCAAAGTTGAAGTACCCACGCGACCTAATCATGGCCGAGCTAAAGTGCTACGACTTAAAGAGGTAGCGACTTAAAGTAAGATAGGTCAAACGACCTAAGGATAACATGCCGAGCGACCTAAACGAAGTAAGGTCCAACGACCTAAAGAAAATAAGGTCAAGCGACCTAGAGTGAATAAGGTCTAGCGACCTAAAGAGAAGTAAGGTCAAGCGACCTAACAGAGAACAGGTCAAACGACCTAGTGGGTTGCGACTTAGAGAACAGGTCAAACGACCTAGTGGGTTGTGACTTAGAGGGTGAACGACCTAACTCGGTCGAGCTAAGCAACAGGAGGTGCGACCTAACAAGGTCGAGCTAAGAAATAGGATCGAGCGACCTAAATTGGAAACAGGCCGAACGACCTAAAAGTAGAACGGGCCGAGCGACATAAGAAGTTCGCGACCTAAGGGATACGACCCAAGTGGCGAACGACCTAACTCGGTAGAGGCCGAGCGACCTAGTGGTATCGGGGTCATGCGACCTAACGAAATTAAGGTCATACGACCTAACGAGGACCTGGCACAACGACTTAAGGAAAAGAGCTAAGCGACCTAAAGAAAAGGCAGGTCGAGCAACATAGAAGACGCGACCTAACTAGGTGACATAACCGAGCGACCTAACCATTGGAGGACGAACGACCTAGCTATTCGCGACCTAACAAACGACATAGGCCGAACGACCTAACAGCTCGAGTAAAGCCGAGCGACCTAGTGGGAATGGGGTCAAGCGACCTAAATGGACGAACGACCTAAGGTACGAACGACCTAAGGAGCAAACGACCTAAGTGTTAAATTGAGAAGCATCGCGCGACCTAAGGGGAAACGACCTATAGCCAGCGTAACTATTCCATGCCGAGCGACCTAACGAGACAGAACGAGCTAAGTGCAGTTTTTCGCTAGAAACACTAAAATTTGGGGTTTTTCACCAATCCAATCCAAACCAAATGCAAATATACATGCTAAAGTGATAGGAACCGATAACTATAGAAGAACATTGGACGCTAGTCCATAAATGGAATGAGATGAAACTCAATAAAACGAAGTATATTGAAACGTCCGATGTTGGAAAGATGATCATTCCATTTGGACATCATCAATGAAATAACCACCTGTTGCTTATAATAAAGTGCATTGGCAACACAATTCCCCTTTTTGGGAATATACAAAGAATATCAAGATCATTAGATGCAAGGAACTCGATCCAATATTAAGTTCCTTATGAGAAAATAAATATTCCAAAGATTTAGGATCAGGGTTGAGAACAAATTTCACACCCAAAAATAATGATGCCAAAAATAAATGAGTGAAATATCTAGTCTCAATAGGCATTAATGATTTAGAAGCACAAGAGATAGCACGTTCTCTTTCGCAAGAGAACGGCATCCAAACCAATACGATTAGCATTGGTACAAAAGATAAAGTCTTGGTTCCCTTCGGGAATCACAAGAATAAGAGTATCGAAAAGAAAGAATTTCTTCTAACTCCCGAAAAGCTAAAACTTTCAAAATTACATTTATCTTTATGTAATAATCTTTCTAGAAAAATTTACATTTTTACAAGTCAATTTATTGTGTCAAATTGTCTCATCAAAGCGTTTAGGAAATTCTTATCGATAACGTTGATCAAGCGCATCGATCAGAATTCTTAAAGCACTCAATGGGCAATACAATCACAAAATCGTTTTCTATATGATGAACATTGTTATCAGATCTAATGCTTTGAGTTTAGTGTATATCAGTCTCGGGTAGTATACACGTTTCTGTTGCAGTGTTTAGTTCATTAGTTCTTTAGTTATTTCTTATTTTAGTTTGTATCTAGGCCCAATAAGGCTTCGACCCGATTTACCTTTGTATTCATGCTTATAAACGAATAAGGTAATGAAATAATATTAAGATTTTTGGCTCTTAAAACTTTCGTTCAAATCTCCATTAATTTCAACATGGTATCAGAGCACAAAATCATCGATCCTGAAATCTGCTAGGGTTTTTCCTCCTCATATCTGGAATCCTGTTCATCGAAGATGGGCGAAAGCAAAGCTACAATCGATCTGATTCAGATGATACCCAAAATCACGGATCACAAATTAAATAATCTGAATTATCTGAATTGGAGCAAAACAATTCGACTTTATCTCCGATCTATGGATAAAGGTAATCATCTAACAGAAAGTCCACCTAAAGTTGATTCAACTGATGAGAAAGATTTGGCGTGGTTGAGAGATGATGCTCGTCTGTTTCTTCAGATCAGGAATGCAATTGACAGTGAGGTTATTGGTCTTGTTGACCATTGCGAGTTTGTGAAGGAGTTGATGGAGTATTTGGAATTTTTATACTCTGGAAAAGGGAACTTAACAAGAATGTATGATGTATGTAGATCTTTTTATAGATCAGAAAAGCAAGAACAAACGCTGATGAACTATTTCATGACTTTTAAGAAAACTTATGAGGAGTTTAATTTGTTGCTTCCAATCAGCCCAGATGTTAAAGTTCAACAACAATAGAGAGAGAAAATGGCGATAATGAGCTTCTTGGCAGGCCTACCTTCTGAGTTTGAATCAGCTAAGTCACAAATTCTTTCTGGATCAGATTTGTCATCATTGCAAGAAGTTTTTAGTCGAATCCTTCGTACTGGGGTTGGTTCAACGCCTAATACTCCGGTTGAGAGTGCTTTAATAAGCAATAGCAAG
Organism: Allium fistulosum; assembly: GCA_030737815.1. NCBI lineage: Eukaryota > Viridiplantae > Streptophyta > Magnoliopsida > Asparagales > Amaryllidaceae > Allium > Allium fistulosum. The sequence goes on along the minus strand of CM060904.1, from coordinate 1,306,386,896 downwards.
AATTATATACCTTGGAAATCTGGAAATCAGACTGATAATAGACAACCATGGAATCATACATCAAAGACATGTGCTCCAAATCAGATCCCTCCATCGGTCAGGCCACCAATTCAGAATAAATTTTGTACTTATTGCAAGAAACCTGGACACACTAAATTTGAGTGTAGAAAATTGCAGTATAAGAATTCTTTGGCAAATAATACCGCTAATGCCAACAAGACAGTATTGATGACTGCAGATGAGTTTGAGAAGTATGCAAAGTATAAGGAATCACTTGAAAAGAATTCATCAAGACAAACATCCTCTTCTAGTACTGTTACTGCTGTTGTTGCCAGTGTTGAGAAACCAACAACCAAGTGGATAATAGATTCAGGGGCTACTGATCATATGACAGGTAATCCTGATTTACTATCTAATTTTCAAAGTAACAAATCAAGCCACTCTGTTACACTAGCTAATGGTTCACAGACCTATGTGCATGGAACTGGAAAAGTTAACTTACATACTCAACTTCCCTTAAACTCAGTATTATATTTACCCAATCTATCATTCAATTTAATGTCAATAAGTCAGATTACTCGCAATCTTAATTGCTGTGTATCTTTCTTTCCCGATCACTGTGAGTTTCAGGATCTTATGACGAGGCAGATTATTGGTAGGGGACAAGAATCTGGAGGTCTATACACACTCAATGTTGAAACATCCAAGAATCTGGCTTGCTCAAGTATGGTATCTGCACTTAAGACACACAGTCAATTAGGTCATCCATCATTAACCTTGCTCAAGAAAATTTGTCCTCAGTTTAGTTCTTTGTCTACAATAAATTGTGAATCATGTCATTTTGCAAAACACCATCGTGTTAGTTTATACCCTAGATCGAATAAAAGAGCAAATTCTGCTTTTGATTTAGTGCATTCTGATGTATGGGGTCCCTGCTCAGTTGTTTCAAAGAAAGGATATAAATATTTTGTTACTTTTGTTGATGATCATACTCGAGTAACTTGGTTATATCTCATGAAAAATAGATCAGAATTATTTTCTATTTTCTGTACATTTTGTGCTGAAGTGAAAAATTAGTTTAATGTGTCACTTAAAACTCTAAGGAGTGATAATGCCAAGGAGTTTACATCTAGTATGTTTAGTGATTATATGTCTAAACATGGAATTCTTCATGAGACCTCATGTGTTGATACACCATCTCAAAATGGAGTTGCTGAGAGAAAGAATAGGCATCTAATTGAGACTACTCGTGCTCTTCTATTTCACATGAATGTACCCAAGGTGTTTTGGGCAGATGCAGTAACCACAGCATGTCACTTGATCAACAGAATGCCCTCAACTGTATTAAAATATGAAATCCCTTTCAAGGTCTTATGTCCTGATAAACAGCTATACCCAGTGAAGCCAAGAGTATTTGGATGTACGTGTTATGTCAGAGATGTAAACCCACACTTAACTAAACTGGACCCGAAGTCATTAAAATGTATATTTGTGGGGTACTCAAGACTTCAGAAAGGTTACAAGTGTTTTTGTCCCAGTTTGCACAAGTATTTAGTATCAATCGATGTTACATTTGAAGAGGACACTTCATTTTTCCAATTGACTGATACAAGGCCGTATGTACAAGAAAAAAGTGATAATGATAACTGGTTAATCTATCCAGTTACTTCATTTCAAGAATGTGGACACAATACTAATGAAGAATCAAGTCAGGAATTAGAGACACCTTCACAAGAATCTGATGATGAAGAAGTTGTATCACCTGACCATACTCTTGATTTACCAATTGCTTTAAGGAAAGGTAAACGACAATGCACATACCCTATATCTTCTTTTGTTTCATATGATAGATTAAATCCAACAAGTTATACACTTATATCCACTCTTGATACTGTCATCATTCCGAAAACTGTTGGAGAAGCACTATCCAAACCAGAATGGAAGAATGCAATGCTGGAGGAAATTAAAGCTTTAGATGATAATAAGACTTGGGATTTGGTTTCATTACCATCAAATAGGAAGGTACTAGGCTGTAAGTGGGTTTTCTCAGTCAAAGTAAATCCAGATGGGTCTGTAACCAGATTAAAAGCTCGATTAGTTGCTAAAGGGTATGCGCAGATTTATGGAACAGACTATTCAGAGACATTCTCTCCTGTTGCTAAAATGACCTCCATTAGGTTGTTTATTTCTTTGGCAGCAAGGCATAACTGGATGCTACACCAACTTGACATCAAAAATGCGTTTCTTCATGGGGATTTGACTGAAGAGGTGTACATGGAGCAACCACCTGGGTTTGTTGCTCAGGGGGAGAATGGGAAGGTATGTAGATTGAGAAAAAGCTTGTATGGTTTAAAACAAAGTCCAAGGGCATGGTTTGGTAAGTTTAGTCAAGTGATTCAAAAGTTTGGCATAACTAAGAGTAACTTTGATCACTCTGTTTTTTATAAATACTCAAAGGAAGGAATTATATTACTAGTGGTGTATGTTGATGACATTGTAATTACTGGGAGTGATAAGAAAGGAATTTCAGATCTCAAGGCCTTCATTCAGAGACAGTTTCACACCAAAGATCTTGGAGAATTGAAATACTTTTTGGGTATTGAAGTGTTAAGAGAAAATGGAAAAATATTCTTGTCACAAAGAAAGTACATCATTGATCTTCTGACTGAAACTGGAAAATTGGGCGACAAACCTTGTTCTACTCCTATGAATACTAGTATGAGCCTAACAAATGATGGTGAATTATTTAGTGATCCAGAAAAATATAGAAGATTAGTTGGGAAGTTGAATTACTTGACTGTAACTCGACCTGATCTTGCATTTCCAGTAAGTATAATCAGCCAATTCATGAGCTCTCCCACAGTTCATCACTGGAATGCATTGACACAAATTTTGTGTTACTTGAAAGGAACAGTGGGTCGAGGCATTGTATATGCTGATCATGGACACAGCGACATTGAGGTGTTTTCTGATGTTGACTGGGCTGGGTCTAAAATAGATAGAAGATCAACTTCTGGTTTCTGTGTGTTTGTTGGAGGCAACTTAATTTCATGGAAGAGTAAAAAACAGAATGTGGTGTCTCGGTCAAGTGCAGAATCTGAATACAGAGGTATGGCAAATGCTACTTGTGAGTTGATGTGGGTGAACCATTTTATGGCTAAAATAGGCTTAAAGGTGAGGCTACCAGTGAAACTTTGGTGTGATAATCAGGCAGCTATCCACATTGCTTCCAATCCAGTGTTTCATGAGAGGACAAAGCATATTGAAGTGGATTGCCACTTCATTCGAGAGAATATTCAGCAAGGGTTGGTGATTCCTGGATTTGTTAGAACTGGTGATCAATTGGCAGATTTGTTCACTAAAGCTTTGAATGGTGCAAGAATGGAATATCTATGCAGCAAGTTAAGCATGATTAATATGTATGCTTAACTTGAGGGGGAGTGTTATCAGATCTAATGCTTTGAGTTTAGTGTATATCAGTCTCGGGTAGTATACACGTTTCTGTTGTAGTGTTTAGTTCATTAGTTCTTTAGTTATTTCTTATTTTAGTTTGTATCTAGGCCCAATAAGGCTTCGGCCCGATTTACCTTTGTATTCATGCTTATAAACGAATAAGGTAATGAAATAATATTAAGATTTTTGGCTCTTAAAACTTTCGTTCAAATCTCCATTAATTTCAACAAACATATTTCTTAAAAACCTTTAAGAATATTCTTTGCTCGTTTAAGAGCGAAAATCAAATTGTACTTATAAATAAATCTTATGAAAAAGATTTGCAATTTTAAATTGCTATTTTCATCCAAAATCAATATATACAAGAATGGAGTCATCGAGATCGTAGAATTACTCGATTCATAAAATGGATGAAATAAGCTGGACAAACAGAATGACATAATAAGTCATTCATAAGTTTCATAACGAGTGCGGAATGCGGTAAATGGAATGCTAACTCCCGCAACTCGTAGCAAATGAAAAATCGGTGGCAAGGTCGAGCTAAAAAGACCTTATCACCTCTCCAAAGATTGCTTAGGTGATAATCCTAAGACAAACTCAAAAATACCGGAAAATTCTCAAATTACATGAATGAGAGAAATAACTCTTTCCTCATCATGTGAGCTTAAAGAATAAAATGATGCCATCAAATTGGAATCAAAATCACAAGGAAAAACAAAAATTTGCTTAACAGATTGAAAATGTCGAAGATGAATAGCCCACACGGGACAAAGGATATGGCTTCATAATAATTAAGCCAATCCTTGCAAAAGTCAATTCCTAAGCATAAGTAAAAAAATCGACTTGGAAAGAAAATCACATAAAAATAATTTCGACATAAAGATAAAAAGCAAATTGAGTGTTGCGGATCCACCAATCCAGATTCGCAATCCTCAAAGAAGTCATCAGGCCCAGAAATGTTTTAAAGAAAAAGAATCACAAGTTCTTCTGATATAAAAATAATGAGATGAAACCCATATCACAAAGAACTCGAATAAGATAATCTCAAAAGAAATATCGTCAAAGATAGAAGGAGAATTACCTTAACCAAGAGAAGTGTCACTGGGGGGCTTGAACAACATTTAGCTCTCCCTCTCTCCTACTTTTAAGAATGGAACATGTAGATATAAGATGTCCTGAACTTTTGCAATAACGGCAAAAGAGAGGTTTCGGGCACTCCCTTGCATAATGGTCCGTAAGACCACAATTGTAGCATCGTCCACAACTAGAGGTAGGAGTCTTTGCTACCAGAGTTTGTTGCTTCCCTTTCTTGATGGGATTGGGACCTATGAATTTAATAGGCCTTTTCATGTTGTCGTTGAAGTTTTTTTTGGCACGCACAACTTCAATATCGCTTTCTCTATCGGCCTCTTCAAGACGAAGAGCGATGTCAATAAGCTGATCAAATGAAACTTCTAGTTTCAGAGGTAATGGCTTCTTGAGGTTCTTATTCAACCCATAGACGAACCTCTGATTTTTCTTCATCGGGGTATTAATATACTCAACCCCGTATTTAGAAAGAGATTCGAAAGATGCGACATAGTCTGTCATAGAAGATTCACCTTGAACAAGGTCTATGAAGCACCGAGCTAAAGTTACTTTTTCAGCCTCCGGCACAAATTTCAATTCGAATCTTTCCCGGAATTGCTCCCAAGTAAGATCCACTTCAACGATTTCAGAAATTAAAAGCTCATACCAATCCAATGCTCTTTCTTGGAGCATGCTAGAAGCCACCTGGACTCGATGTAGATCAATAAGGTTCATGCGAGAAAAGATGCGATCGCATGATTTGAGCCAAGCTTGAATTTCGATAACACTCTCGGATCCTCGAAATGACCTTCCACCCAAATCAGTATAATCTCTACACAAGCGTGCAAAACCGGATCTAGGATGAGTAGGCTCAGGAATGGGTCTGATAGCTTGAGCATTCTTAACAAGATCTAGAAGCTACTGGGCAGACATAAATACTCCCTCCTGAGGAGTAGCACTAGATTGACCGGAGCTAGGACGGCCAGGTCTAACCATTTTTTTTCTTTAAGAAAGAAAGAAAAGAGAAAAAGGTTAATCTCAAAATGAATATCAAACAAACTTGATTGATAAAACAAGGAATCATAAAAGAAAATAGGATAGAACGATTCGAAGACTCGAATCAAATCCTATGGCACGATTCCTAAGAAAGGCTTAGGACAATGATCCTTGCTAGATTATTCTACGTTGTTCCGAAGTTTGGCTCTGATACCAAGCTGTGACGCCCCACCTCTATACCCATGCTAGCCAAGAACACTACGGTGTAATGCTGTCAACTAACACGGAGAATAAGGCTGTTGAGGAGCGACCATCCATGTAACTTCTTTATGCGAGCACCGATATGTCAGATAGTATAACATGAACTTCATTTAAGGAGGAAGTCCGACATACCGATACAAACCCAAAGCTATCACACAGTGGCTATATACAATCTTCGAAAACAAACATAGAAATAAACATAACATAAATCAGTCACAGACATCCATATCACAAAGGCGGAAAAAAATATGAATATATATATAACACATGAAAGTGTACATCAGAGTAGTGGTTAGAAAGATCCACGATAATACAAAAGAATAGAAACACGTGCTATACAAAAGAATAAGTACACAACATGGAGTCTATATCTCAAACGTGTACATCCAAAAACTACTAATCTAAGTAGTTAGCCAAAATTCAGAATAATCCCAGAAGAGAAGTCAAGCAGAAGCACCTGTAACATCTCGGTCTGACCCGAGTATTATTTATAAGAAAATAATAAACGGATCAGTCTAGCTATAAATATCAGATGATATGGTATAAAGTAAAAGACATGACATGAACAGGTAACAACCATAATGTCATACTACTATAAGTATGTAATTGAAAATCAACATGAGATTAATCAATATCACAAGAATCCTCTTGAAGATAAAATAGGGTATCATACCCTAAACTTGTATTCATAACAAGTCAATGACACACAAATTCACCAATACACAAAAATTGATAAAACTTATCAATGAAAATCACGAAAAATTGGTGAAGCACAAATTCCAGAAATTAACACACGAAATCCAGAAATCACATAATTCGGAGCAACGACGTCGTACAGCGTAACGTCCGATGATCCAGAGGCACAATAAATAGGAACAATGACGTCGTACAGCGTAACGTCCGATGAACCAAAACACAATAAAAAGGAACAACGATGTCGTACAGCGTAACATCCGATGAACCAACACATAGTGAAAATTGGACAACGACGTCGTACAGCGTAACGTCCGATGATTCAGAGACACAATAAAAAGGAACAACGATGTCGTACAGCGTAACATCCGAAGATCCAACACATAGTGAAATGGAGCGACGACGTCGTACAGCGTAACGTCCGATGAACCAAATCACGATAATACGGAACAACGACGTCGTACAGTGTAACGTCCGATGAACCGAATCAAAAAGACATCGCACATTGCTAGTCTAAATCACGAAAATGATCGTCATTGATCATCAAGAAGTGTCAATCACACTAAGCTAGTAAATATATGAGTTTAGCTTCATGTCCCATAACCACTTGCTTAACTTAAATATTTACGAACAAATTGTAGATCTTCACTAGAAAATTGTCACAAGAGGTTCAATCGAACAAGTCCAAGAATTAACCGACGAAGTGAACGCAAGCGTTTCATACCACTCGTTTTACTAAGTCGTTTAAATAGATTTCTCGTACGAGTGAGGTAAAGGCTTGTATATACTAATAGATTGGAAAACGGTTGAGTAAAAAGAGCTTAGTAGTAAAATAGAGTTGAAATCGTTTGGAAGAAAGAGTTTTGATATTTACTACTAGTATTGAAACCTTTATATTTTTAAAGTGACAAGTCACTAAACTGATTGTAGAAACAAATCAATTCACTAAAATTCACATTCGAAGACGTGAATAAAACCCAAGGAAATCAGTTCCAAAACCATCAAAGTTGAAGTACCCACGCGACATAATCATGGCCGAGCTAAAGTGCTACGACTTAAAGAGGTAGCGACTTAAAGTAAGATAGGTCAAATGACCTAAGGATAACATGCCGAGCGACCTAAATGAAGTAAGGTCCAACGACCTAAAGAAAATAAGGTCAAGCGACCTAGAGGGAATAAGGTCCAGCGACCTAAAGAGAAGTAAGGTCAAGCGACCCAAAAGAGAACAGGTCAAATGACCTAGTGGGTTGTGACTTAGAGGGTGAACGACCTAACTCGGTCGAGCTAAGCAACAGGGGGTGCGACCTAACAAGGTCGAGCTAAGAAAAAGGATCGAGCGACCTAAATTGGAAACATGCCGAATGACCTAAAAGTAGAACGGGCCGAGCGACATAAGAAGTTCGCGACCTAAGGGATACGACCCAAGTGGCGAACGACCTAACTCGGTAGAGGCCGAGCGACCTAGTGGTATCGGGGTCATGCGACCTAACGAAATTAAGGTCATACGACCTAACGAGGATCTGGCACAACGACTTAAGGAAAAGAGCTGAGCGACCTAAAGAAAAGGCAGGTCGAGCGACATAGAAGACGCGACCTAACTAGGTGACATAACCGAGCGACCTAACCATTGGAGGACGAACGACCTAGCTATTCGCGACCTAACAAACGGCATAGGCCGAACGACCTAACATCTCGAGTAAAGCCGAGCGACCTAGTGGGAATGGGGTCAAGCGACCTAAATGGATGAACGACCTAAGGTACGAACGACCTAAGGAGCGAACGACCTAAGTGTGAAATTGAGCAACGCCGCGCGACCTAAGGGGAAACGACCTATAGCCAGAGTAACTCTTCCATGCCGAGCGACCTAACGAGACAGAACGAGCTAAGTGCAGTTTTTCGCTAGAAACACTAAAATTTGGGGTTTTCACCAATCCAATCCAAACCAAATGCAAATATACATGCTAAAGTGATAGGAATTCATCTCCAACAGTCCAAGATAGTTATAGGCAAGAATGTGAGATAAAAATCTCACCTTTTCACGGAATTTGATGAAGATGAAGCTTGAGAGCAAAGCAAGAATCAACCACAAGCTTGAATCAATGTCTTCACTTTGAATTTGGAGTTAGATGTTGAATTTGCAAATGAACTTGAGCTTGGAATTTTAATTTCCCATTCCCTCCACCATTTTCGAAGAAGCTTGAAGTGTTAGTGAATTAATGAAGAGGAGAGGAGGTTGGGACTGAGTTAGCATGGTTCAGCCCAAATCAAAGCTCAAAGCAAAAAGTGACGAAAATTTCACTATCTCCAAACATATCGAAGTTTACACTCAAAAAGATCGCAAACGTCATTTTGAACTCAATGGAGGTAGTCTCGAGTCATAATTTGACCGTATGCAAAAAAATAGCTTTTCGGACTTAAATCCGACTAACAATAAAATATTTAAATATAAAATCGATAAATATGTGGGTTGTTACAGTCTCCATTGGGTATTAACTGGTTAGCATCAAGGGTTGGAAAACTTCTTTGTATGGATACATCAACTGAAAATTTGAACGTATCTCATTTGCTAAATGCTTAGTTGAAGTATATCCGAAGAATGATTTACCTGAAAACTTTACAGTTAAATTTCTTGATGGTTCTAATCAGATTGTGAATGTTGATTATTTGTGGAAACCAGAAATTTGCACTATTTGTAAGGAGTTTGGGCATTTGGTTAATAGTTGCAAGAAAGTTGAATGTGAAGGGAATGTTAATCTATGTGAGAATAATGTGCGGAAAAAAACTAGTGATGTGGACCAAAACAAGGTGAAGAAGGTGAAAAACATAGACAAACAAGCTAAAGGGAAGCAAGTCTGGAAAAAAGTAATAACAATAAGGGGAAAAAAAGTTTTATACGAGAAGATTTGGAAGACACTCCATTGCAAAAGTCAGGTGCAAAGGAAAAATCTGCTCATGATGGAAATGAGGAAAATAAAATTGAACTTGGTGTAGGGAATAATATTCTCAGAGTCGACTGAGCTTGTACTTTTACCACACATAACATGTACAACTTGCTGCAAACTGATGAGAATGATCAAGGCATATTGGAAATTCTTGATGAGGAGGAAGGTGAAATTACTAATGAAGTTAATAGTGAATATCAACACAAGGATTCTTCCTTGAATATCCCAACCTCTGTTGATGGTAATGAATATGGAAACAAAGTTCTACCTTCAAATACTGTGGTGCAGCATATGCCTATAAATGTTACAACTAATTGCAATAGTAGCAAGGAAGTTGGTATTGACACTTCTGATGTGCATGCACATGGTGATACTCTTGTATCAGATTTTGACAGTAGCTAGTGCAAAACTTTTGAGTCTCAAGTTACTCATTTAATTACCTCCATGCACAGTACTAATGTTGATGTTCTACCACCAGTTCCTCCTCATTATAATTTTTCTATTGAGTTGCCAGGTTGGCCTTTATGTATCCCCTCCCCTCTTCCTCAATCTGTTCCACCACCCGATCCTTCCACTTCAACCCCTCATCTGTCCTCCCCCCAGCTCTGCCTCTTAGGAAAATTGAAACTAGATCTCTTTCTGCTAAGAGAAGAAAAAAATCCACCTTACCTCAATAATTATTTAATGAATAAAAAAATTGCTTCTTGGAATCTCAGAGGTGCCCACTGCAATTTGAAACTTGATCAGGTCAAAAGTATTATCTCCTTGTATGATATATGTCTCTTTGGACTGCTTGAAACAAAGCTCGATCTTTCTTTATCCATTAAGGCCGTTGCATATATTAACCCAGACTGGGCCTTCCACCATAACCTCGAATCTGCATCATATGGAAGAATTCTAGTAATCTATGATCCTGCTGTGTTGACTCTATCTCCAATTCTAATTTCTAGACAATACATTCACTATCATGTCCTTGATTCTCAAACTCAAAATTCCTTCTACATCACCTTTGTATATGCTGACAACTCTGTCTTATCCAGAAATTCATTTTTTAACTCCTTGCCTCCTCTTAGACAATCTACTCATCCCTGGGTTGTTTTGGGAGATTTCAACTCCTGCTATGACTATAATGACAAATTTGGTGGTACTCCTCTTGTCCCTGGAGATCTTGCACCTTTCAATCATGTTGTTTGTGAGTCTGACTTAATCTTGGTTAACAAGTCAGGAGCTAATTATTCTTGGAATAACAGAAGTCGAAGCGGTGTTCGTACTTTCACAACAATTGATCATGCCTTTAGTAACTTCCAAGCTCTAAATTTAAGGCCTTCCCTGTCTGTTTTCCTTCCTCAACCCATTCTATCCGACCACTCTCCATTGATTTTAACTCTTGGTCACCATTTAAGAAGAGAAAAAAGAAGTTTTAAATTTTTTAATGCTTGGGTTAAGCATGACCACTTTCTTGTATTAGTTTCTCAAGTTAACTCTGAATTTTCTTGCTATGGTAATCCTATGTATAAGTTTTGCAGGAAGTTAAAAAGCATCAAACAAGCGATCAAACTGTGGGCTTCTACCACCTTTGGTACTGGCATCCTTCTGTCTACCACTTTGAAGGAACAGTTGAAGAGACAACAAGACATAATGATGGAGCATCCACATGATGTGCATGCTGCTGCTGAAGAAGGAAAATTATTCAGGGAGGTTAACAATGCTCTTATCTTGGAAGCTAGCATGAAAAGGCAACAATTGCATAAAAGATGGACTGATGAAGGCGACAAGAACACTAAGTTCTTTCATGATTCATTAATGGTTAAGCATGCTAGAGATAATATTTTTAGCATTTATGATGAACATGGTTCTCTATTTACCACTGCAGATTCTATTGACAAAGCATTTTTAGATTTCTTCTCTAATCTGCTTGGCAACTCTAATGGATTCATTCCTGATTTAGAACAAATCTCTTCTCTTGCCCTGCCATGCATTTCTCTTCAGGAAGCTGCTTCTCTTATTAGGCCTGTCTCTGATGAGGAAATAAAGGCTACCCTATTCTCTATGAATCAGCAATCATCTGGTGGGCCTGATGGTCTTAATGTGACCTTCTTTATTTCCACGTGGAGTGTTCTAGGCCATGAGTTCTGTCAAGCAATTCATAATTTCTTTTTCAAATGCAAGTTACTAGGGGAAGTCAACTGCACTAATATTGCTCTAATTCCTAAAGTCTCTCCTCCTACCAGTGTCTCCTCCTTCAGGCCTATTTCTTGTTGTAATGTTGTATATAAATGTATTTCTAAAATTCTTGCAGCTCATCTAGTCAGTGTATTGCCATCAGTTGTCTCTAGCAACCAAGCTGATTTTATTCCTTCCAGAAATATTCTTGATAATGTCCTTCTTGCTCAAGAATTATTAAAAGGTTATAGTAGAGGAAATGTGCCCCCTGCTGCTGCTCTTAAAATTGATATATCCAAGGCCTATGACTCTATTCACTGGGCTTCCATTGTTAGGATAATGGCTGTGATGGGATTTCCTAAAATTTTTGTGTCTTGGATATATGTGTGAATTTCCACACCTTCATTCTCTGTTGTAATTAATGGTAGACCTGTGGGTTATTTCAGAAGTAGTAAAGGTATACGACAAGGTGATCCTATATCTTCTTTCTTATTTCTGTTGGTCATGGAAGTATTTACTGTTATCCTAAAGACTAGTATACTCAGAAGATTATCAAGTTCCACCCTAAGTGCTTACATTATCAAATAAATTCTATTATGTTTGTTGATGATGTAATGTTGTTTACCAAACCTGAGTTTCCCTCCTTGAGTGGATTATTAGATGCTCTGCAGTCTTTCTATTGTATGACTGGCCTTACAATAAACCAAGCCAAAACTTCCATGTTAGTTGCTGGTGTTAGTGATGTTCATGCTGCTGCTTTATATCAACATATTGGTTTCTCCTGTATGGATACTGATATTAGGTATCTTGGTCTTCCCTTAATCTCTAAAAGAATTACAAATGCTGACTGTTTACCCCTTTGCAATAAAATTACTTCTGTCATGTCTGCGTGGGCCAATAGGCATTTGTCTCAAAGTGGTAGGCTTATGCTTATTAAATCAGTTGTATTTTCCTCTCTTGTATATTGGGCCCGTGCTCTAATCCTTCCTGCCAAACTATTGCATCTTGTTAGGTCTGCTATGAAATTTTTTTTTTGGACTGGGAGTATTCACAATAAGAAGTTGTTGCCTTGTTCATTTTCAAAATTTGAGACTTCCTTGAAATTGGGTGGGCTTGGAGTTATTAATGCAAGGAAGTGCAATATTGCAGCGATTAGTAAGCATTTTGATGATCTCATCAATAAGAGAGGAAGTTTATGGGTTAATTGGACATGGCATTACAATATAAAGAATAAATATTTTTGGTGTATGGATATACCTCAAAATTGCAGCTGGACATAGAGAAATATGTTGAAGCTAAGAGATGTTTACCTGCCTATGATACAATATCAAGTTAATGCTAATTCTGCTGTTAGTTTCTGGCATGAACCTTGAGTTAGTAAAGGTCAGATCCTATCTATGGTGTGTGACTATTCTCATATTATACAATCTGGAATACACTGTGATGCTAAGGCCAATGATTTTTTACATGAAGGAAAAATGCAGATGCCATACAATAGTAATCAGACGATCAGGCAGCTGTGGAGTGATATACAACATAACTTCTGCTCTGCTAATCAACTTGACTCTGTAGCTTGGGACATGAAGCCACACTCTGTTAAAGGTGTCTACAATCATGTATCTGCTAAGGCTCCATTGCCTGCGTCCATGTGGTTCTCTGTTATCTGGACTAGTGACTCTGTTCCTAAAGATAATGTGACGCCCCACCTCTATGCTCATAATAACAAAGAGTATTAAAAGAAATACTGTCTATTATTACGAAGAATAAGGCTGGATAGGAGCGGCCATCCGTAGTTGGCCTTACACTAGTATTGGTTACCTCGATAAGAGTGGTATATACTTTTAATTTTTCATCTCTTATTTATTTACTCCCATCGACATACCCAATTACCAGTATAAAACGAACTACGATGGTTCATAATAGTTTAGGACAATATATATAATAATAACACAGATACAAAAGAATGCGGAACACAGGTGACAAAAAGTCTCATATATATAATAACTGATGTCAGTTACAATACAGTTGACACAATACATATGATACAACTACAACTGTCGAATCCGGAAGTTATATATACAAATACATTATCAACTAATATACATGAATACATATCAACCTATACTAAGACACGACTACTCCAAAAGATGTGAAAAGTCTTCATAGCTCAAACAGCAACTCAAAGCAGGAAATCTACAACCTGAAATAACTCGGGTCTGACCCGAGTATTAAATTCAAAAGAAAATAATACACGGGTCAGTCTAATTCAAACTCAGTTATTAATGCACAGCAGCAATAATACTCAAATATCAAATAGACGACAGCAACAGAAATCTCGTATATCCAACTTCTCGATAAGAGAGTCGGATAACGGCAGATATAACACTAAGCAGTGTTAAACAACAAATCAGCAGATTTAAATCATCAGCAAAGATAAGTGAAAAGAATATCAATGAAGATAATCTTAAAAACATCAGAATTGCTTAAACGGCAATTAACAACAAAATAATCAATTTAAAACATCAACTCTGGTAGGGCTGCAGTATACGCACGCGTATACTGCCTCGCCACTACAACCTGAAATACCCAAAAGGTCAACAAACCAAAATCAAATGAAGATTCAAAACTCAATACCACAGACTCAATGGTCAAAGCAGACAGATATGGACAATGTGCACGTATGTACACATTGAAAATTCACAAACGATCACACGGTCAAACCCAAAATGCCGGATTCAACTCAAGTGAATTCGAGAACAAATCCAAATGCATTAATACCACACAAACCAACAAGGGCACGACTGCAACCAAAAACTGCAGCCACCACTAGATATAAAGATAGTGTAATCAAGGTAACATGAAGTGCTACCCAACCACAGAATCAAATACATGGTGACGTTGATAAAAATGAAGCAATTCCAGGTTTCTACAAAACTTAACGGTTCGACAAGCTCAATTATACTAAGGGTGATGCCAGGAAATAGAACATAACAAAATATATGCGACTGCACCAAGGGATGGCACACGTACGCAATAGGCCTGAACCAACAAAGGCAGTGACCACATAGAAATTAGACAAAGCCAAGAGTACCACAGTGGAACTCCAAACAAAACAAGAGTAAGACTTCAAAATGAAGTCAATACTACTGCAAACACTCAAAAGATCAAGTGCAGATATGAAAATACAATCAGGTACAAAAGAGAAAATATGCAACTATCAAACTGGGTCAAACAAGTGCAACACAGTGACAAGCTACCCAGATTCCAAAATACAATCATGTAAAACACGACTGCAATTTCAATAAGACACCATCCAATACTCCAACAAGTTCAAAACTCACGAAAACAACTCAATGCAGTAGTAGAATGGAAATAGTACACCAGCCTCGACATCAAAGAGGTATCCAAATTACATAAAAACAAAGTATGCAGTCCAAACAAATACAAGGTCAGGGAAAAGGGCTAAGCAGCCTCAACACCTAGACCAGATATAACATGCATCAGTAAATGCATGTACAAAGCTGCAGGAGTATACAAATATTCAAGGCAAAAGCAACCATCTAAAACAAAGAATCAAACCATAACTTGTAAAACAGAGAAACAACAATGTAATTACCACATAAATATATACATATGTATATGCATATGTATACACATATATAGGAAGTGCAATTTCAAGATAACAGTTTTAACAAAGCCAAAGTCAAAATGAAATCATCGTTCCAATCACAGAACGAATCAAATCGGAATCGATCAAACCCTAATGCCCAGCGAAATTGAACCGAGTCAAAATCAAATTCGACTGCAGAAACCCAAAGTCGAAACATCAAAATGTACAAGTTTAAACCAAGTCATAAGAAACTGATTCGAAGCCCAATTTTCAAAATTATCAAGTGAACAACTGCAGATACAAAATGAAGCAGTGCACAATCATCAACAAAATTCAAGCGTCAACTAGAGGTCCTGATGAACCAACTACACACAACCAGCAAGTGAAGTATAACCAATAATCAAAGTAACCAGAGTCAAATAGACAGAGGCAACAACACTCGAAATAACTAAGTTGAAATAAACATCATCATATGAATAATTTCAAAATAATCAAGCAGTGAGTTTCAAAAATAGGGTCGAAGGCCAAATAGAGTCAAATCGAATGCCAAAGGATTCAAAGCAGTGGTATCCAAAAATCAAGCAAAGGAATTCACGAATTAAACGAGATTGAATAACAGATGTGAGTGAGAAATCACTCACTGGTTCAACAAACAACATAATAGATACTAGCAACAATATCAGTTTTGAACAAAGATGATTGTAGTGCAAATTCGACTTTACATGTATACACACATATAACAGTATGTATGAACACATATGAAGTCTCACAACATAAATAAACAGTGAATTGCGAAATCTAACAAGAGGCGATTTCGAACCACAGTTCAAAGCCGTGGTGGTCGCGAGATAGTCTAGGGCGAACAAAAAAAACAACATCGTCAAACTCAAATCAAAAGTCATTAAAGCCAGAAATTCAAACAAATTAGAATGGTCAAGGTAAATCAAAATGACTCAAACATTCGTATACAAACGAAAAACCCACAAATCCAAAGCAGTGGGAATCACAAATCACAGGTATAAGTTCTTGAATTAGATGTGAGTAATAACAATTACTCACCTTAGCCACCGAAGAGCAAACTACGAATTGAAACCCTAATTGTTGAAAGAGGGACGAACGTGGAAGGAGCAGTCGCGCGCCTCCCAAGAGACGATCATCTTTTCTAGCAAGGGGATTGGAAGCCGGGGTGGCCACCAATCGATTAAGCCCAAATTTTGATGGAGGATCGAACGAAAGCGAGCCGCCATACTTTATCTTTTTTTTTCTGATTAGGGTTTTCGAATGGAATTATCGAGTGGAGGAACGGGTTTACATGGTTATCACGGCAACAAAAAGAACATAGGCCAAAATTTTCTTTAAAGCCCAAACAACATTTAACACAAAATAAACCCGATAAAATCCCAATAACAATTTACAGCCAATTCAATCGTCAAATAAAATCGCAATGCTAGCACATTAATCGATTAATGACGATTATAAATCAATACAAAATCCCGCGTTGTTACAGATAACTTGATGTTGTGGAAAGTTATAAATCATGCTTTACTGACTAGAAGTGTATTGAGCAAGTATGGATTGGCTTGTTGTCCTCAGTGTCCATTTTGTGAGTTGCATGAGGAAACTGCTGATCACCTTTTTTTTAATTGCCCAGCTCTTAATTTCATGCTGTTTAGAATCAGTTGCATTACTGGGCTTAACCTATCCTCTGCTAATTCTAATATTATCTGGAGTATTATTTATAAAGCTACTAGATGGAGAAATGATGGAGCTAGAGTGTTAGCAGTTTGCTTGAAAATATATTTGAGTGTCATTTGGAGAGAAAGGAATGCAATAGTTTTTGAAAATCAAAGAAAGAATGTTGAAGTGCTTTGGTATGAAGTTAGGTCTGGTACTTTCAGGCAATTGAAGAACAGTAATAGACCTTATCTTGATGAGTTTACTCTCGGTTGGGCCTGCTAGTCTGTTGTTTTATCCTTTGTAATTTTCTTTGTTTTTTTTCAATATTCCTTTTTGCTTGGTTCAGGCAAGAATGTACCTTTTTATTGTCTTGCAATAAAACTGGTAGGGGTCCAGTCAACCTCGCTGGCTCTGCCAAAAAAAATTATTTGTAATTTAAATCCGTTGTTATGTACTTATTTGTAAAATAATGAATATAGTATTAATGATAAAAAATAATAACAAATAGTATTATTATTATAAATAATAATAATTTATTGTATTATTTGTAAATTAATGATGTATGATATTATAATGTAATATTTAATGGTGTCATTAATGAAATAATGATATAAGACACTAATAATTAAAAATACCATTGAATGATATTACTAATATAAAATAATAATATATGTTATCAATTATGGAAAATAATAATATATATTGTTAATAATTAAAATAGTGTATATATGTCTTTATTAATAAAAAATTATTGTATAATATATGGTATATTTTATACGATAAAAAAATATAATACAACAATATATATGGTTTTTAGAATAAAAAGTAATAAGTAATGGTATTAAAAATGAAAAATTAATTATATATTGTATTATTAATAGTATTAATATGTTTTTAGCAAAGCTAGTTGGCTTTAAAGTGGGTCATCCACCTTTATTAATAGTTGGTTTGGAAGCGCAAACTTTTGGTTCGACCGCGAACTTCCAAAATTGCCCTTTATATGGGACATGGAAAAAATATATGTTACTGTACAATTAACTTAAACATGAATATATCTTGATTTATTGTATACCATATCTAGATATTTATGAATTTCAAGATTATACATTAAACTATGAATAAATGATACAAATATCAAAACAGAAATGGTTTTACAATATTGGAAACGATTTAATCAGTTGATTCTGATTAATTATTTAAACAAATGAATATATCTTGATTTATTGTGATACATATCTGGAAATTTATGAATTTCAAGTTTATGAATTAAATTTTAAATAAATGATAAAATATCAAAACGTATATGTATAAGAAACTTAATGAGTGCAAAAATAGTTTTATGGGAAGAGGAATAAAATGTTGGAAAGTGGAATTAATAAGCATTAATTCAATAATGCCGTTATTATATCAATTTACTGCACCATCAAGTAAGTGGTTGATATAGCATTATACAATTATGAGAATAAACACATAGCAAAATTAATGGCAGCAACCATATAACGTTATACAGTTATGGACAACAGCCATATAACGTTATACAATTCTATTTATAAACTAAAAAATTTAACATGTTATATGTATATCAATGATATCGCTCTATTAATTTTTCAATAACAAATTATTAGAGTATTTATGACCATTAAATAACACTCGGTAGCATATACCATGTATAACGTTACATAATATTTGACCTTATCAATCAATTAAGATTTCTCTAGACTGTAATATTTTTTCCCACCCTGATCCAAAAATTTCTGAATCAATGATTGAGTAAAGATACTGTAGATGAGTTAAAATAGACGTGGCATGCATATCCATAACTCTAAATCGGTCCAACATGGAAACATTCAAACTTCATCGCACAAATATAGCATTCTATGAATATCTACCAAATCCTATAAATGTCTCTCACTCTGTCCATCCATATTCAAATCTTTTTCCTTCCCTATTTCTTTTCCACTTCTCTCTCCTATCATCTCCATTTAGATCTCTCACCACCACCGTTTCTTTTTGGACATGCTTCATCGAGTTGCTCGCCATCATTAATCTTCGATATCACAACTTTAGGTTAGTTTAATTATACTGTTAAAACCGTGCTATACACTATAGCCCTATCTTGCACTTATATATTTTAATATCATTCTACAAGAATAATAAAATCATTTCTGCGACTGTAACTTCTACACTTCTATTTTATATTAAAAAGGTAATTTGCACTTTTAGAATTTGTTTGTATTGTTTTTAAGTACATGTTATTTACGAACATAAATTCAACCGATCGATGAAAGTTTATTCCTTTTTCATGTTATTTTTTATTTTTAAATATATTTCAATCTTATTCTACAGAAAAAATCATTTCTGCAACTTCTACACTTCTATTTAATAATAAAAAGGTAATTTGCACTTTTCAAAATTTGTTTATATTGTTTTTTTAAGTGCATTGCTCTGTGTATTCCTAAAATAATATCATGATTATATGTTATTTACGGACATAAAATCAACCGATCTATTAAATTTATTCCTTTTCTTGTTATTTTTATTTTTAAGTATGCATAAAGATTGTGCTTCTTATCAAAAATGTTCAAAAGTACATGTCAGTCATCACGTTATTATTACTTTAATCTATATATTCAAAATTTAATTTCAGCATACAACACAATTTATCAACCAACCAATGGATATTAAACACTTTGATAAACAAAGGTTGATTAAAAAAGATGATATATCTCCAAAAGCATCTTCGACAAAATACAGTGTACATGTCTAGAAATCAACAAATGACGATAAAAAATCCCCCTTAAAGGGTGATTATGGATGGGATGATAAATTTACTTCTAAAGTGGTAAGTGAAATATCATTCAAAATTTTTGAAAAAATAATATAATTAAATTTTATTATCTCATCAGTTTTCTCTTCCTATTTTTGCTATCAGCGTAAACTTTCACAAACGCAATTCTATAGATATTACCAAATGTTACTATCACATAAAAATAAGACCTAACAACTATACTTTTTTACAAATTCAATATGCTCTTCTACATTATTACCAAACTTAGTTTCATTTAAATATATGATCTAATAATTAAAT
Organism: Allium fistulosum; assembly: GCA_030737815.1. NCBI lineage: Eukaryota > Viridiplantae > Streptophyta > Magnoliopsida > Asparagales > Amaryllidaceae > Allium > Allium fistulosum. The sequence continues at coordinate 1,306,366,945 of CM060904.1, read as the reverse complement.
TTCCTATACGTTTTCGCTCTTTATTAATTGATAACAGAAACAAAAATTCAACCTAACAAAAAATTAAATGTTCCAACTTAGAAGTGAAATTCAAACTGATTAGACATGATTCCAACATAAAAACATTACTACATATTTAATAAAAATATTTCTCTTAAATATGTTAAACACATATAATCTGGAAAAAAATCAATTTACTTGCGAAGCATGTGCTATTATCACGTGCGAAGCGCGTGCCATTACACTCACAAATATAAATGAATAAGAGATAGGTGTCCGGCATATCCCAGAACAACTTGAAGAAATAAAGCATAGGAATTTGGTAGAGTACCAAACTACTAAATCAAGACTATCCTAGTACCCCTTGGCAGAGGAAGAGCCACTCCCATCATTCGAAGATTCTGGTCCAATTACATGAAAGAACCCCAGAAAAGAGTCGTTAAAGAAGGGACAAATTCCACCGAATCAGAGCACTAAAGATATTTCATATCCCATGTGCCATCTGGTGGAACATAATGATTCAAATCACCAAACTAACCAAGCACAGTGAAAGTAAGGTCTTCCTCCTTTAAATGATAAAATAGCTGCATATCATCTTCATCTCCACCTACATACTTATAATAACTTCCACCCTTAGGATCATACCTCATTTCAGAAGGTTCATGAATCCACGCCTACTTAGACGAAGCCCAAAAAATCATCAAAGAAGGAAGAACCACATCTGATTATTCCTTAATACTAACATCAATAACTCTGATAGGGGAATCATAGGTAACCGAAGGCTCGATATCGGAATGAGAAACAACAGTAGCTGGGCACAACTTAAGAACCCACTTCATGATAGGAGGTCTAGGAAGAGGAATCCTATCAAAAAATGGAAAGGGGTGGTGTCAATCTGATGCTTATAGGCTTTCGAAAGATAACCGAAAGAGTGACAAAATGTGCAAATATCAGGTTTCCAACTATAGTGGACATCAACAACTAACTCATGCCCTTCAGCAATATAAACGGTTATCTTGGAAGGTAAAAGTTTTTCAGGAGATATTTTAATAAGATCCTTGAAATACACTAGCTTATTCCGAGCTACAATATTAGCATTGAAACATTTGAGTTTACCAACAACTCTCCCTAACCAAATCATGAGTTGTAGTAAATGGGATGTGAGTAAAATGTGCCCAGATTGGAATAGAAAGGATTTGCTCCTTAGCTTTGTCCACCGTCGGACTCCATGGGGGTAATAATGAAAAGTTGTCCTGTAATAATATATGCTTTTATCATAGGAAAAATATAAATATATGGTCTAATTGGAGAAGAAAAACAATAATGTATGGATTATTACTAATACATTTAATAATATTACATTTGTTGAGTTAAACATAATTTGATTGTATAAAATATAATATAATTTATGTTTATTTGTACAATGAAAAATGGTATATGAAAGTTCGAAGTTGGATGTACAAAAATGCAAGGAAAAGAGGAATGATATCGTTGTATTTTACAAATGGTGAGGAAACATTCCTAAATATGGCATGTTGTGATAAAACAAACATGGAAGAAATCCAATGTACGTGTATGAAATGTCATTGCTTGAAACTTCAAAATAATGAAACTGTAACTTTATATTTTCCTAATTGTGGTTTTACGCCAAATTATTTTATGTGAAGATATCACGGTGAAGTCGGGGTCGGTATTATTCGAAGGTCATAGTTGAAGATGAGATTGAAAATATTGATATTTATTTTGACAATTATGGTTTGGAAAATATAATGTATAAATTGTTCATAATATCGCTAGTCCGAGTATGTAGGCTAATAGTCTAAAGTGGGGGAAAAACTTGACTTGGAAGCTAAAAAGTTTTTCGATTTGTTAGAAGCATTGAAATGATCACTTTATATAAGATGTACAATGAAAAATTTATAGGAGACATTTAGGTTAATCACTATAAAATCCAGATACAATGCACATAAAAACCTAATAAGTGCAATTCTTAATCTATCTATGAAAGAAAATGCTTCCAACGAGCAATATGTTAGCAGAGAAATGGTATTCACTCAAAAAGGAACCGGTTGCATTCAATTTGCCGTATGAAAAGATTGACATGCATCTAGATGGATGCATGATGTATTGGAAGTGTTGGATCAGCTACATCGTGCAACGGGGTAAAATAGGCATATCTCAAAAACATTCTTTTTTTTCATTATATAGTAGATCCATTTAATGTGTTATCTGAATAATATAAATTACATTAAATCATATTTATTATTTGATTTAATATATTTAAATATATTTTGAATTAATTTTATTATAATTAATCTAATTGAATTCTAGGTAATAAACATATATATATATAAGTATTGTAAGTCCATATATTATGCTGTTATAATGTCTAGGAAGAATATATACATAATTTATATATATATATATTAATATACGTGACTAATTCTAGATTTTATAATAACTAATATAATTAAAAAATAAAAATATATATTATAATGCATAAAAATTATAGATTTATTTATCGCATCCATTTGTTTAGATTATTTATTAGTTAAAAATTAATGTAATTATATTTAGCTAGCTAAAATTTTACAATATTTAATATATCCATGATAATAATAAATTAAAAATATTTAATAGGCAATAATATTGTTTCATTTATCAGATATAAAAATTATTTTTGGGATATTTTATTATTTTATTTAATTACTCACTTCATTTTTAATATATTTATATATATATCATTATTCTAAAGTTTATAATAATTTGAATAATTATGATAAAATTCAAATAAAAGTGTTATAGTATTCATAAAATCATACAGTAATTTTTCAAATCGTAAAATAATTTTTATTTGATATATATTCAAATAAATTGAAATGCTTAATTAAATTTATATATTATCATTAAAATTTTAAATTTTTGTAAAATAATAAGAAAATCCAAAAAATAATCTTTTCGGTCTAGACAAACAATGTTTTCTTAAATTATAATTTTTCTATTATAATATATATATATATTGTGTATGTATGTATTTGTATGTGTATGTATATATCTATGTGTGTGTGTGTGTTTGTGTGCCTTTATTTTGGACCAACACCCCAAGATTTGAAATCCAAAGAGAAAATGCAACATTGAGAGAAATAAAAGAGAAACAAGAAGAAAGACACAATAATTTTACAATGTTTAGTAAATTGCTGGCCTACATCTACTTTATCAATTTTATTGCCTTGTTTGTACTACCACTTTTACAACGGATTCTCAAAGTTCTAGCTCGAGGTACAAAAATGGCAGAGTTTCCTCTATTTTAATAGGAAAAGTCCAAAAGTATCCAAAGTCCATTTCTTGTTGGAGATAATCTCCATATGAACTGGGTTGTTTGGATGTTGTGGACTACTCTGATCTTATTCGAGTCCGTCACTCAGTCAGATCTAATATATAAGAAAATATATATGGTTAAATATGGATCAATTCTCGAGGCTTGATGTATTGGTACCGATCCATCCATGGATCAGTACCGATCCATGGTCTTGGTCTAAAAGGTTGTACTTTGTTCCACTATGCCAATCTTCATTGTCTTTGAGTTTGAGGTGGAAAAATGGTTTTTGTAATGGATCAATACCGATCCATCACCCTTGCCCAAAACTTGTCTTTTTCTTCAACCATGTTAGATATCCATTACACTTGAGTTTTAAGGACAGTTTGGATATTTTGATGGATCGATACTAATTCGTCCATGGATCGGCACACTAGCCAAGTTTCTCCCTTTCTTCTTTTAGTCTTTGTAGTTGATTGTCTTCATGTCTAGAGCCATCCCTTAGTCCAATTCTATCCAAATGTCACTTAGGGCCAAATGTAATATCCTGTAAATTTGGCGTTAGTTATTTAGTTAGTTAATTATGCTCGAAAAATGGAATTTATGCAACCGATTGAATTTGACCATGAAACTTGCACCATTGCATCCGTGACGAAATTCTAAGCAACTTTCATATTTAGAGTTTTACGATCGGAGCCCAAACGAAGAAGTTACGGACAAAAACGAATTCGAAATAGAAATAATTAAATAATAAAAATTAACGTATATATTAATATTCGGGAGACCCATATGTTAACCCATCTATTGTGCCGGTCGACCAGGGGCAGTCGACCACTATGATAGAGGCAGTCGATCGCGTCGGGGAAAATAGTTAGTGTTTGCGCAACAGCCTGGATTTAATATATTTTAATCTAACGGCTGTGGCTGATTCGTGTGCATATAAATTCAGGCTTAACCCTCTCTTCTCTTCCATATTTTTCTTGAAACAGTAGCGAAGCTCTGTCATTTTCTCTTCATCACTATTTTCTAAAATATAAAATATAATATTTATATTTGTATATATACAAATTGGAGAAGAATATAAATCAAATAAGAGAAGAAGAGAAGCAAATCAACAATACACGATAACGAGGTTTTATACACACACACACATATATATATATATATATTTCCCTTCAATCCCAAATTTCTTCTCAGATCTATAATTTCGATATATGTATATATCCATTTTATACATATTTGTTGGAATAAGAAGAAAGTAGAGTTGAATCAAAGGTTCTACTTCAGATCTGGAGATTCGGAACACTTTTAGAAAGCGAGTGAGAAATTTATATATTGTTTATGATTTTAAATCTATTCATTGGCATACGTTTGATTTTTATGCCTAAATGAATAAACAAATGTGAGTTGTAGGCTAAAATTTGAATGTAGTAAACATCGCCTACATATTCTTAGGAGATCTGATAGGAATTATTGTTACATATTGATTTGGAAATCAGTCCCAAAAGTTATAGATATGAATATTGATTAGATATGAAACTTATTCTAGATCTAAAATTGGGTTGTAGATAATTTTTATGATTTTGATTATTACCCTAATTATGTTGAATTGAGAATTTTCCATGGTTTAATTTGTGAGAAGAACGTCTGTTTGATTTTTATAAATTTGTTTGTATTTCCAAATTGCATAGAAAATGTAGTGTTTGATTTAACAGGGAATATATGCAAAAGAAAAGGAAGAGATGTGTAAAGCATAGATTTATTCTTCGTAGTTTGCATTTCTTATTCCAACAAAAAGAAAATAATCATTCCTTGTAATTTCAAACGAGGCAAATCTTTCCTTTTATTCTTGATCTTTTGTTTCAACTAATTTATGGAACAATGAAGAATCTTCCTAAGAAATGTAATTTCAGTAAATTAAATATGGAAAAGAATATTCTAGATAAAAATTTGAGTAGTTATTTATACGTGCTAATAAATATGACGATTTTATGTGTAACACTTGCATAGGATATTAGTTATACGTAGTAATAACGTTGATTTGCAAATAGGAAATAGAAGGAAAGTTTGAAAAGGTTGTAACTCCAATTGATCGGTAATAATTGTGAAATGGATTTGAGAGTTACATGTAATTAGTAGGATAAATGGATTAATGAGACTGATAAATAAAGAAGTCAGGTTAATAAATATGGAATAATTATGAAATGTTACTAATTGGAAATCGGTAAATATACATAAATGTCTTAGTAAATGTCTGTTAGGATGATATTCTTTATCATGGACAAATTGATATTTATGGAAGAAGCAAACAAAGGGGATTTAGGGGTAATTGAATATTTAAGGTAAATTATATAGCCTTAAATAAATGAAAGGAGATTAATAAGCATAGTCCAATATCCAATTTAGGATGCTAAAGCTTTGTAATAGTATAGCCTAGGATAATATAGCTAAGTTAGTAAAGCCTAGAATAATTAATTGGACATAGTACGTTGGGATGCGAGGTCGGTAGAGCTACGTAACAGAAGTTTGTCCTTCACTTTGAAGCTACCAGTAGTTGTGTACGCTTTCTACTAATGTGAGACATCTTTAACCATAGGACCCATATGATAATTAATTAGGCTTAGAAGATTAGGATGCGAGGTTAGTAAAGTGACAGAATGGAAGTCTACCCTTCACTCTGAGGCTACCTGTAAAGACCGAGGTTTTTCGACCCTCGAAAATTCGACAGCAATACGTCCACTATATTACATGCTGAGAAATCGAATGCCAGAAAACCAGATTGTTAGGGAAAAAGAAAAAAGGAAGAAGATCAGAAGAAAACCTAAACAACACAGAATCTCACAGCAGAACGAATAATCTATAATATACATTAATCTTTACACAAAACAAACTTTAACATATGTATATTCAAAACATCAATCAGAGTATACTAACCTATTTCAGCCTGGAAAGTTACAGCATCTTGTCCTTACAATTATCCAAAATCATTTATAAACCCTTTATAAATCCATAAACCATTTCTAAAATCCTTTTTATAAATCTACTAACTCGTTTCTTAAATCCGTATATAAATATCTAATCATTTATAAACTCTTTCTCCTTGTAAACAATCTTCCCTTAAGTCCTTAAACCATTTTTTAAACTCCTTTATAAAATCCAAGTCTTTCAACTCTATTCATGGGTCTCGGAAACAATTATAAATAATTAAAAATCTTTTACTTCAAAACACCATTATACAATAATAATTTTTAACAATAAACATTATAAATAAATGAAATTTATTAATTTTAAAACATCTTAAAAATAATAATTAATAATTTCAAAATATTGTTTAAGAAACAATAATAATTAACCTTTACCCTTTTTATAAATAATAATAATTTATTTTCAAAACCTTATTAATAATCCTCATTATTAATTTCAAACCATAATTATTCTCAAATAATTAACTTATCACATTTTGATAATTTTTTAAATCCATATTACTATAAACAATAACTTTAAAACAATACCAATATAATTAAACAACCTTAAATTAATATTATTAAAATTAAACAACTTTAAAACATTATTAATATAATTAAATAACCTTAAAATAATATTATTAAAATTAAATAACTTTAAAACAATATTAATATAATTAAATAGATAATTCCTAAAAAAATTATTTTTGAAACCCAATTTCGAATTTAGAAATCGTTTCTTTTCTCAAAAACCAATTCCGACTAAATCAGCAATTTATAGTATTTTTAAGATACTAATTTGAGGCCAATAGCCACCCAACACTTAACCAATATTGATATTGATTCTCTATTACTACTGGATTTTATTTTTCAACATATAACAATGTTGTAACCACAGTGTCCACAATCTAGTTCTCGGGATTTAGAGGGAAGGAGGAAAGGCAAGGCAGTTGCCCATAAGTGTCATAAGTCTTCAAGATGGAAATCTGTGGTCGTGTCCCTGCCAGCCTCCGATGTTAGAATTTCGGAAACTCCTTCCTCACAAATAGAAAATCCTTTCGAAGGACTCGCCGACATTCCAATTCCGGACTATGTGTCGCTCCAACACGACACCGGATTGGAAAGGCTTCAGAGCGCTTTAGATTTAAGCGAGTCACTTCCTACGAGTGTGGCCGACATAACCGGTTGGTCGGGGGGTTTAGCACATGCATATATACACTTCATGACACTACACGATTTACAATCGTAAGTTGTTCATTTCTGGAGATTACTGATTCTTCTTTTCTTCCTATTTTACAAGTACAATGACAAGGCGAGAATCTATGCTAGGAAGCCTTCGCTCGGCACGCCAGTCATCCAGTTCATATTACAAGTCCTGTAGAAGGGAAGCCGATAGAGACCACGATCGCGGTTTTTCTAGTCAAGAGCACTAGAAAAGGGAGAGGGACAGAGATAGAGAATATAAACATTGATCCCGGTCACGTTCTCCGCCTCCTCGAGCTCCAACACAACCTTCCGGCCATGGCTAACAACCCTTGGAACCTTCACGCCAAAGGCTGCCTTCTCAAGTACAAAGGTCCGATTCACAGCGCCGTAGGACCGAGTCTGAAACTCCCACTATTACTGAGCATGTTTTCACCGAACCCACTGGGGAGGGAGCGATCAGAATCGCCCAGCTAAAAAAGGATTTCCCAAACATCTGCTTTTATGGCTTCATCTTTCCTCCGCATCTAAAGAGAATTCCAGTTGAAGCGTAACAAACTATGCACGATTACATCAATGACGTTTACAGCCAATACCGGGAGTGGATAAAGACCGCAGACAAAGCATCGCCGGTGGCCTTTGAGCGGGAAAAAATAATTGAAAAATTAGAAGCCGATCTCGCTCAAAAGGACCACATAATACAAATGCTTAAAAATGAGGTCGAATCTTCTAGGAAATCGGAAATAGAGGCCAACAAGAAAGCCGACGAGGCAAATCAGTCTATGGAAAGGATGTGAAAGACGCATTTTGCCTTGGTTGAGGAGATGGGCCATCGAAACACCACTGTTATGGCCGAAAGGGACGCTGCGTTGAAGGAGCTTCAGGAGTTTAAGGCCAAATTTGCTGAAATCATCAAAGAAAAAGATGATGCAAACAAAGCTGCCCAGGAAGCATGTGAACAAGCTGTGATGCTTAGGGATGAGAGGGACGCGACAGCGCTTAAAATTCAAGAAGCTGAGGTCAGGGTTGAGAATGAAGTGAAAGCGGCAGAGACCAGGTTAGAGACTAACATCGAAGATCTTCTTATCACATACAACGCTAGAGTGTTGAAGCATCGAAACCTAATTTGGCTTGATAACTATCCATCGCACTTTGTATAATGCTTGGGGCCGCTTGGTGGAAGACGAGAAGCCGAGCATCAAGCCGAATCTGTTGATAAATTTGAACTAGAGAACCGGGTGCTGAGTGAAGACGAGAGAAGAGTTCTCCATGACATCACTATTACATATGAAAAGGAGAAACTTGGTACCCAGTGCTTGGAGACTGGAGAGGGTTCTGGTGTTTAGCGCCATGATATGGGTTTCGAAACTCTTGTGCCAACCCTGCCTGAGTCTATTCCTGCGGTTGATCCTGAGTTTGTTCCTGCATATAATCCCGATCAACCGCAGTTGTCTCCAGCTCACGAGCATGTTTCTGAAGCTGCTCCGCCACCCGTGAGCCAATCTGAGGAAGGTAATCTGAACATTTTTTGTGTTCATTCGAAGATGGAAACGTTGATTGAAGTAATCGCTAATTCTTTTTTTGTCTCTATTCAGTGATAGGAGCTACATCTACCGTGCCTCCTGCAACTCAAGAGCCACATCACGAGTAGGAGGCCATCATAACAGAAGCGACCACTACAACGGCTACTGCACCAACCGACGGAACACAGGGGAGCATGCTTACTTTTGATGGGCAGATGATGGAGGAACTTCTCGGTCATCATAGTGACCCTTTTGCCAATCTTCCATTCGTCATGGGTGGAGGCGCACCTGTGACCAGCTCCTCAGGCCCAACTTCTAGCATCCCCAGTGATGCTTAAATATTCCATGAAGAGGAGATACTAGCTGAAATCAATGCCAAGATGGAAGCAGCTGCGTGGGCCAGCGGCTTTGGAGGTGGAATGGCGGGACCTGGCCCAGCCCCTTTATGAATGAATTCTCCTGGAGGCAGGGTCGTTGACACTAGTGTGCCCCCTCCGTCTTCTAACATTGATCCGGTCCCTCCGACTCCACCTTCAGGAAGCATTCCAATCCATGTGAGTTCGGAGGAGGAAGTTACCATAATGCCCCCGATTGGAGATCAACCGCTGAAAGACAAGGGCTTAAAGAGGCATTCATGCGGTAGCTCCAGCGGGTCAACGCTGAGGGGGAAGAAGAAGAGAGTGAACGAATAGGCATGTCTTATCATCTCATTTTTGGTAGACTGATAGGAATCCGTTTTTGCTTTTTGTAGACCGTGTATAGATGCGGGTTCTTCCCCTGCTAGTGGGATTTTTTGGAATAATTTTGTACTTATCCTTTTCTTCCAAAGAATAGTTGAAATAAAATCTCATTTTGTCTTCGGCACAGTTTGCGTTTATTTCGCTTAAGTATTTCAATGTTCGGACTTCCATTCAATGTACTTGTGAAGTATCAGTCTTCTAGTCGGACCTAAGTTTAGTTGCTAAGTTCTGAAGTCACGGCTTCGGGTCACGATCAAATGTCAAGTCGAATTCCAACATTGCACCGTTTCAATCAGCAGCTGATACTTAAGTCCTGCCCCAGTTTTGGGGACAAATTGAAAAGATCGATCAGCAATCACTTTTTGCCTTCAATACACCGATCTTAACTTTGTGAAATGAAGCTGAAACAAGATGAGTCCGGGTGGTCGAATCACACTATCTCATCAATTGATGGTTGCATCCACACTCTAGGGATTTCACTTGTAAGTCGGCGGTCGGTCATGCCTGCTTATTGTTTTGATATATGTTCACGCTCCAGGGACTTTAGTTATTTTATAGGTGGTCAGCCACACCCGTTTGACATTTAGGACTTCGTCCGCATTCTGGGGACTTAGATTGATTCGTGGGTGGTCAGTCACACCCACTTTGCGTTTATACTCCAGCCCGTACTCCAGGGGCTTGGAGTTGTTCTACGGGTGGTTGATTCACAACCGGTTTGCGTCTAAACTCCAATCCACACTCCGGGGATTTAGAGTTAGTCGTTGTTTATACTCCAGTCCACGCTCTGGGGACTTAGAGTTAGTTGATGTTTATACTCCAGTTCACACTCTGGGAATCTGGAGTTAGTTGATAGATGGTCAGTCACATTTGTTGTGAGTTTTAGAATTTCGTTCGCACTCCAGGAACAACAAATGTATCAGGATCGTGGATGGTCAGATCACATCCACACTGAGTTAACAAGCGAGGTCGTTAGATGGACAGTTCCATCCTCCTCGAACTTGGTTAAACACCAGCGAAATCGTTAGGTGGACGGATCCACCCTCTTCGAGCTCGCATTTGCAAGTTTATACTCCAGTTCACACTCTGGGAATCTGGAGTTAGTTAGAGGATTGTCGTGTATCAATCCTTTTTTGGCTTCAGTGTGATGACTTGCCCCCGAGCTCGGGCTTCACTTAGCGAGTGACCGGTCATATCACAGTCACTCCCTATTTGAATAAGTCCCACCGTAGGATGGAACTTAGCTCTCTGTGCATTGTGATGGTCGTATGATGCATTTAAAAATCACTGCTCTGGCTCGAAGAGATTGCACTTTATTGCTAAAATAAGAAAATACGGCAAAGTCGGTTGCCTTATTACAAATTCAGATTTCGAAATGCATAAAAAAATTGTAAATGAAAAGGAGACTGAATGAATAAACAAAGCCTGTTATGTGTAGTAGCGACGAAGACTCTCGTTGTTTCAGGCTCTCGGCAGAGTAAGACCGTCAACGGTCGATAATTTAAATGTGTCGTCTCCGAGCTTTCGTTCGATAACATACGGCCCTTCCCACGTTGGCTTCATATGCGAAGGAACCGGGTAAATTCTCTTAATGACGAGATCACCGAGTCCAAAGGTTCGGGGTCGGACCTTGGTATTGTATAATCGGAGGACTCAACTTCGGTATGCGGCTGCCCTCAAATCAGCCTCTTCTCGCTTCTCATCCAATAAATCCAGAGATTCGGCAAGTAATATTGCATTGGTCTTCGGATCATAATATGTCACACGATGAGAAGGTACTTCCATCTCGACTGGAATAATGGCTTCTAAACCGTAGGAAAGAGAGAATGGAGTGTGGCCTGTTGCGGATTTGTGGGTTGTCCGATAAGCCCATAAATCCATAGGAAGTTCATCGACCCAGTTGCCTCCGGCCTTTTCCAGTCGTTTCTTCAAAATGGACTTTATAACTTTATTAACAGCTTTAACCTGTCTATTCGCTTGAGGGTGCGCAACTGCGGATAACTTCTTCTGGATGCGGAATCGCTGACAGAAATTCTTAAATTAAACACTATCGAATTGGGCTCCATTGTCGGTGATGATGGTATGTGGGAGACCAAATCGACAAATAATGTTGTGTACTACAAAGTTGATCACTTTCTTCGTTGTGATAGTAGCAAGGGGCTCAGCTTCCGCCCATTTGGTAAAATAATCAACTGCAATGATGGCGTACTTTGCATCACCTTTGGCCAAAGGTAGAGAACCAATAATGTCAATGCCCCATACCGCAAACGGCCCTGGGCTGACCATCTGAGTTATTTCTGTAGGCGGGGCACTTGGAATCCGAGCGTGTTTTTGACATCTGTCGCATTTTTTGGCGTAATCCAATGCTTCACAATTTACAGTCGGCCAATAGTATCCATATAAAAGCACTTTCTTGGCTAGAGCTTGCCCCCTGGTGTGATCGCCACATTCTCCTTCATGTACATCATGCAATACTCGTTTGATTTCATCATGGGCGATACACCGAAATAAAGGAACAGAGTACCCTCTTCTATACATGACTACATTCTAAATAGTGAACTGCGAAGCCTTTCGAAGAACTTGTCTTTATTCACTCCTACACTCCGGCAGGGTCCCATGTTCGAGATAGTTTCTGAACGGAGTCATCCATGACTCCTTATCGGGAACGACTTCAAATACCCAATCTGTTTCCATCTGATCGATGCTAGGGGAAGATAATATCTCTACGGGAATGATTCCTATTTGATGTGCCTCACCTGTAATGGCTTACTTTGCTAAGGAATCGACCTTCTGACTGCGTTCTCGGGGTATGCAATAAATGGCATAATAATCGAACTAATCCAATATTTCCTGAACCCGAGCAAGATAAGCAGCCAATCTTCGGTCTTCGGCCTGGTACTCCCCCTGAACTTGAAAAACGACCAATTATGAATCACAGTAAATCTCCACAGCAATAATTCTTAAATCTTTGGCAAGTCTCAATCCGGCAAGCAGGGCTTCATAATCGGCCTCGTTGTTAGTTGCACAGAAATCGAACTTTAAGGCATAGCATATAGATCGACCTTCTGGAGTTTCAAGTACAACTCCAACACCTGAGCAGTGGTCATTTGATGCACCATCAGTATGTAGCTTCCAGACATATTTAGGAGATTCACTGGTTTCGGGCAAGTCCTCCGGGATAGTGAATTCAGCGATGAAATCTGGTAGGACTTGTCCTTGAATGGCTCGCCTTGGTGTGTAAGCGATGTCGAACTGACTCGGCTCGATATTCCACTTGAGTAACCTACCAGACGTCTCAGGCCACTTAAGGACCTGTCGTAACGGCTGGTCAGTGTAAACGGTGATAGGATGAGCCTGGAAATATGGACGGAGCTTCCTTGAGGCAATGACAAGACAATAAGCCATCTTTTCCAGCTTCGAATAATTTCTCTCTGCTCCGGTCAATCACTTGCGAATGTAAGATATTAGTCGCTATATCTGATCTTCCTCCCGAATTAAGGCAGCACTGATTGTGTTTTTCGACACCTCCAAGTAGATGTACAATCTCTCATAATCAATAGGATTTGACAGAATGGGTGGCATGGACAGGTGTTTCACTAGTGCTCCGAATGCACCCTCGCATTCTGTAGTCCATTCAAAATTTCGTTTCCCTTTCCTGATTAGGTCAAAGAAGGGAATGCATTAGTCGGTGGATTTTGAAATGAACCTGCTCAGTGCTGCTACTTTTCCGTTGAGGCTCTGAACCTACTTTATAGTCCTTGGAGTCTTAAGATTTTTGATTGCCCAGATCATCTCGGGATTGGCTTCAATTCCTCGGGCATTGACGATAAATCCAAGGAATTTTCCAAACGCGACCCCAAAGTGACATTTCAACGGGTTGAGTTTCATTCTGTACTCTCGGAGGATGTTGAACATTGATTCTAGGTCTTTGATATGATCAGTGGAGAATCGCGACTTCACCAACATGTCATCCATATATACTTCCATGGATTTTCCAATCTGGTTAGCAAACATTCGATTAACTAGCCGTTGGTAAGTTGCTCCGGCATTCTTGAGTCCAAATGGCATGACCTTGTAGCAGTAAAGTCCCAGATCAGTGACGAAGCTGGTATGCTCCTGATCTGGCAAGTGCATGGGTATTTGATTGTAGCTAGAATACGCATCCATGAAGGATAAGAGTTCGTGTCCAGCTGTTGAGTCTACGAGCTGATCGATTCGGGGAAGTGGAAAACTGTCTTTAGGGCAAGCTTTATTCAAGACTAAGTAGTCAATGCATGTTCTCCATTTCCCGTTAGGCTTTCTAACAAGTACAAGATTGGACACCCATTCCGGATATAGTGCATCTCGGATAAACCCGTTCGATTTGAGCTTATCTACCTCTTCCTTAAGGGCGGTAGATCTCTCTGGATCCATACCATGCCTTTTCTGCTTGACCGGGACATGCCGTGGGTCAATATTCAATGTGTGGCTTGCGATGTCTGGAGAGATTCCACACATGTCGGAATGCGTTTAGGCAAACACATCGAGGTTTGCCTGAAGAAATTCAACCAATTCCTCATGCATTTGTTGGCTTAGCTGAGATCCAACCTTTATCATTTTAGAATCGCCATTATCATCGATCAGAACATCGATCGTCAGCTCGACCGGGGAAGCTTGACTGTCTTTACTTTCGTCTTCACTTTCAGTATCTCTCGGGTCAAGATCCCTTGGGAATTGGTTGGAGTGCCCAGGCCTAGGCCTAGGCGTTAGCTGTCAATTTTCCGCAAAGCGGACGCAAAGAGATTCCTCTACGCCCTTTCCTTTTTCTTTTCACCGCGCCTCCCACAGCTCGGCAACATAACAGGCTCGTCCAGCAGCCTGGTCTCCCTGAACGACTCCAACTCTATTGTCAGTTGGGAATTTTAAAGTCAGACACCAAGGGGCAATGGCAGCTCTGAACTCAGCTAGGGCCGGTCGGCCCAAAAAAGCTTTATATGGCGAGTCAATGTCCAATACAACAAACTGTAATATCCAGACTCTCCGGCGTTCTCCAATTTCCAAATCCACTAGTAGCTCCACCATCCCAGTGGGTATAGTCGCACTTCCATTGAAGCCATGAATGAGAAATTGACAAGGCTTCAAATCCTTTGCTTCCATTTTCATCTGATCATAAGCTCGCTTAAACAATATGTTCACTGAACTTCCACTGTCTACCAAGATCCTCTTCATCCAAGCGGGACCTATCTGAGCTAAAATGACAAGTGGATCAATGGTTGGGGCTTCGACTCTGTCGGCATCCCTGCTCCGGAATACGATGTCGTCTTTCATCGTTCTCAGTTGCTTGGCCGGAGCCCCGTCTTCCAAATTACTACAACATTCGAAGCTCACATGCCTAATAGAACTGGCATACGACTCCATTTCCTTCCAGCTTCGATCTGCTGGATGAGGACCACCACTAATAGTATTAATCACCAACCTCCCGCCGGTACGAGCAGGTTCCTCCGGTCTCGCCTGACTTGGTATTTGGTTCTGATTTGATGGGCTTGCTCCTCCAGACTGCGGCGCCCGCACAAACTGCTCCAACTTTCTCTCTCGTATCAACTTCTCAATAATATCCTACAAATAACGGCACTCATTTGTGTTGTGACCATAGCTATCATGAAATCTACAAAATTTCCCCGTTTGAATCTGTTTCTCTGATGATTGCTTCTTAGCAGGTTTCTTATACTGAGTAGTATTGCAGGTCTGTAAGTACACATTTTCCAACGACGTATTTAAAGGAGTATAATTGTCAAACATAGGAGCCCTACGTCATGGCCCATGATTCTGATCCCGCTTCCTGTTTTGATTTCCATTGCCTTTCTGTTGATTCTGTTTATTCTATATGTTCAATTTCACCTTTCCAAAACTTTCCACGGATTGTTTAACAGCGACATTGCTTTGGATTCCTTCCACACTGGGCCCTGCGTCATCCTTTTTCCTAGACTGTTTCGCATCCTCCCTTCTCAAGAACTGGGACGCCTTGGAAAAGAAACGGTCCAATGATGTAGGAGGTTTTCCGGCC
Source organism: Allium fistulosum (assembly GCA_030737815.1). Classification (NCBI taxonomy): domain Eukaryota; kingdom Viridiplantae; phylum Streptophyta; class Magnoliopsida; order Asparagales; family Amaryllidaceae; genus Allium; species Allium fistulosum. The sequence goes on along the minus strand of CM060904.1, from coordinate 1,306,351,160 downwards.
AACCAGTTGCCAAATTCATAATCGGGATCGATTCCCTTAGTTAGTGCCATCAGAATTGAGTTATCATTGGGATTACTAATCTCAGTGCATGCAGCGTGAAACCTCTCCAAATAATGTCTAAGTATCTCTCTGGGAGCTTGAGTGATGCTAGACAAGGTATTAACATCTTTCGGCCTTGTGACATGCATGCGGAACTGTTTAACAAATTTCATTGCCAACTGGTCAAACATGAAATAGATCGAGGTAGTAAACGAGTAAACCACATAGTTGCTATGCCCCCTAGGGAGATTGGGAAACTTCGGCATTTGACGGCATCATTAGCTCATGCAACATTCATTAACCATTCGTACTTCAGAATGTGTTGGTTAGGATAAGAGCTTCCTTCATAAACGGGTAGAGTCGGCATCCTGAATCGTCGAGGCGGTTCAGCGTAGAGGATGTCATCAGTGAAGGGGGTATGACTTTGGAAGATTCCCTAGTCGTCATTAGTTAGGCCCTGACTTTCGCGGATCATCTGACGGATCATTGTCGGGATATCCGACATATGGACGTTCTGGGCATGCTGAGCCAAGGTGTGGTCGGGTTCCACAATGCGAGGATGGGCCGGTCGCAGTCGACGGTCCATATCTCACCTCCTTGGTTCTATGTCTTCAGGAACGTAAGGCTCAGGAGTATAATCGTGCAGGCGATGGTTCGGATCTGTCCTATTACGGGCATCAACTCCTAACTCAGTAGCGGTGGTAGCAGCGCGGTTGTCAGTAGTGTGATAGGGAGCAGTACCTCCTCGGGAAGAGGGTCCGGTCTGATGGCTAGCTGACGGGCCAACTCTCGGTTGCCTAAGACTCAAGGTGCGCTGATGTCCGGTAGCCTATGTATAGCTTCCGTCCAGCCGTGGGCGTGTGGATCTATGATTAAAATCAGAAGAGGCTGAACTTTCAATGGATGAATAGGAAGCCTGATCCCTTCTAGATCTCCTTCGTCTCTGACATTCAGTTGGTTGGTCAATTCCGCGTTGGCATGGAGTTGTTGAGTAAGCTATTGACGACTCAATGTCAGCTCTTGCATTAACAGTTGAAACTCTTCCCTGGTGACAGGGCCTTGCGTATCTGAAGGTCCGGCAGCATTCTGATCCGTAGGGGGAAGTTGCACGGGGTTCTGTCTATCCCATCCTTCTGGATCTGCAGCTGTTGATGTAGTGCTAGTGTTGACCATGGTGGATAGCGAAGCTCTCTCCTAGATTTGGTACAAATCTGAATAGGATGGAAGGACTTCTGAACTTGAAATCTGGATCTTCTCCTTAGATTTTGGCAATCCGATATCGGTAGTAGATCCAATGAGCAGGAGAAAAACTAGGTTCTCTCAGTGAAAGCAGCAAAGTGTTTGTACCAAAATTGGGCACAACACTCTTCGGATGTGTGTGAAGAAATAAAATGAGGAATATAAATGGAAAATGAGGAAGATCTAACAAACACACCAATTGATAAACAAGAAAATCACACAAAAACACACAGATTTAGAGTGGTTCAGTGTATGGCCTACGTCCACTATGAATTGGCTGACTTTTATTGATTTTTGCTTGTTGGTTACAACGAGTTATAACAGTAAAATTCGAGTACAATAGTGCTTTCGGCAGAGTCTGGACGTAGAAGAGCCAAAAGTTCCTTTCTAGGTAGGTCCTGGGTTGCTATTTATAGGCGTAAGAAGCAAATATCTCGCCCAAAACTCAAAAGACCTCTTCTCCCATGTGGGTGGGCCCGTGTGATCGACCCCGGTTGTTTGGACTGGATCCGTGATCGATACGAATGAAATTCGTATCGATCAAGATTTGGGCCAATCGAGCTGAGATTGATCATGAATATTCTTGAGGTTGCACGCAAGCTCCTATGAAAATTTGGTGGCATTTGGACTTGTAGATTTTGAGTTATGATCGATGCTAGTTTGAATTTGTTGAAGGCTGCTGAGTTCACATCGCTTCTGTTCGCATCACTTCTGGACACGTGATGCCTGATGACATGGCGCTAACTTTTTGGATCGATCCGCTTTTTATGTCGAGTGACTGAGTCTCTCACTTGAATGCGCCCTGTTCGTATCCATTCATTGCTTTTCCATTCGTATCGCTCTTATACTTCACTTTGTATCGCTTCACGTATACATTGCTTCGTATCGCTTTACATACACATTGCTTCGTATCACTTCACACATACATTGCTTCGTATCCATAGGTGTGGCTTTATTCGTATCGTTGATTTGAAGGCACTTCGTATCGATCACTGCATGTGTTCTTCGCATCGCTCTCTTTAATGGTATGTCTCGTGTCGATAGGTTAACTAATCGATACGAGTTAAGTTGCTGTGATCGATACGAAACATGACTTGTTGATGGATACGAAATAAAGCAAATACGATGGATACGAACTGAAGTGTGCATGATGGATACGAAGCGGCATGCACGTGATGGATACGACCAAGTGCTCACATTATGGATACGAACTAATGCGCATTTGATGGATACGAACTAGTGCTCACCTGATCGATACGAAGCCATGCGCATTTGATGGATTCGAACAAGATCGATACGAAGGAGGTTTCTCTTTGATGGAAACGAAGTGGAGTGTGCCTGGGTGGTTATGATCTGATGATTGCTTGATGGATGCGAACGAGATTATTGCTTGATTTGCATCGATCATATCTTGAGCATACGAACTTCAATTAAAATTTGGAACATTGGCTTTCATGGCTTTGCTTGTCGTGTCATATCAATTGTAGCTTGATCTGGACTCGGACAAAATTTACCAGCATCCATAGTGGACCTGCATATAACTGGTATTGGGGAAGAACTGTCTTTGGTTTCCAATCGACTTCTTGGTGTCACACCCTTGCCAAAAGGTGGGATAACATTACCTATGCTGTGAAAAGGACCTTTCGCAGCATTTTAAAAATGTCGTGAAACACTTTCGCAGCATTTCAAAGAACGTTGTCTAGCAACAAACTTTAATACGGTTAGGACATATCGCAGTAGTTTTTGAAACGCTACAAAAAAGTAAACCGTTGCAATATGGTACCTTTTTGTAGCATTTGAAAATTGAGATATCTTACTATTACAGCTTGTTGTTAGACATCGTTCTTCAAAACGCTGTGTAAGTGTTTCACAGCATTTTTGAAATGCTGCAAAAGGTCTTTTGTTGTAGTGAATTTAGAAAAGGAAACATCAAAACATTTTTTGATGCTAATTGAATTTGTTTTAAAGGTAATCATTTAAAATAATGGTTATAAAGGTTAAAGGGTAAAGTTCAAATTTTAATAAGTTATATAAAGTTTAAATAATTTCTTTAAACAAGTGTTCTGATTCAATTTTTAAAAGCAGATCTATGTAAATATCGTTATAATGTCAATTGAATTTATTTAAAAGGTATTCATTTAAAACAACGGTTACCAAGTTTAATGGTTAAATTTTACCAAGTTATATAAAGTTTAAATAATTTCTTTAAACAAGTGTTCTAATTCAAATTTTAAAATAGATCTATGAAAACATCATTATAATACCAATTGAATTTGTTTTATAGGTATTCATTTAAAACAATGGTTATAATGGTAAAGGTTAAATTTCAACAAGTTATATGAAGTTTAAATAATTTCTTTAAACAAGCGTTCTAACTCAAATTTTAAAATAAAAACATAAATATAATTTGAATCCTTCCTAAGTCGAAGATGGATTTCAAAATTTATTAAATTGGTCAAAATTAATTTAAATATGTGTGTGCCCACACATACACAAACAAATATGTGTTATATATATGTGTTATTTTATATATTATCAAAATAAAACAATGGACCACAACGGCATATATAAAGGGTGAATGTGTCCCCTACGATGTAAATCCCAACACCTGTACATATATAAATTAACCATGTACACTATTTATATGTTGTACTTACACTATATACATATATAAGTGTATTTGATGCACTTATTATGATATACTTAATTTAAATAAAATAAAACTTCCTTCTAAACAAATAAAATAAAATAAGATTTAATTTAAAATAAATTTTAGATTAGATTCAAAGTCATTAGACTTCATAGGCCCAACAAAGATCCAAAATGGAAATAATTTTGAAATTGACCCATTTACCCGCTTTTGACTGGCCCGGTTCCTTCAAGATCAAGATACAAAAAAATGTTTTCATAAATATACCAAATATTATTTATGAAATAATAACTATTGTTAGTACAGACTGAACATAGTTATAGTTTTATTTTGTTATGAATATTTATTATGAACTAAATCTATTACAATAACGGTATTTGATTTATAACATCAGTAAAATACAGAAGTATTTGGAATTTTTACAACTATTTTGAAATTATGCATCTATCCACATACCTTTGAGAAATAATACAATAATCATATGGTTATAAATCATATGGTATTGATGAATTGTATCTCAAACGATGAAGGGTAAAGCACTCATTTAATGAGAGTGACAAAAGAGTTGGTGAACTCTTCAAATTGATACATACAGATGTATTCAGTCAAAGGTCTAATTATACTAAAATAGATTCATCTCACTTTGTTAAATTCACTAATTAATTATCATAGACGTAAACATATGTATTTGATACACAAGTAGTGTATCAATGATAATTTCATAGAATATAAAATAGAAGTACAAAACATAATGTTGTTGGACAAAGTACGATGATGATGAGTGTAGTTGAGTTACTTCTTTATGTAAGGATGAGTACTTAATAGTAAGTACATAAGGTTAAATTTAATTTCATCTAAAGCATAGTTTATGCTGATAAGAAACCCCTACATATCCTAGGTCAAGGATTTGAAAGGTTGTGTGAGCCGAGAGGCTTCAAGTAATACATGCTCATAAGGGATCTTGGGTTAACCACCCAAAAGAAGTTTGGGACTAACCCACATTGGTTGACTAATTTATGTTATGAACATTTGTTTTAAGAAACGCCAACTTCACGACGAAGGTGTTTCTTGTGAAAATTATTGGTAGTCAAATGAATTTGGATATGATCCAAAGACAAAATTAATTACGAAGGATGAGATGAAATTAACCAAGCCTAAACAGACATAACACATTAAAATGTATAATAAGAATTCTTGCACTTTAAAGAGGAACTACGAGTATCTTATAGATGTCGAGAAAAGAATTTCCTCGCTCTCAATAAGCAATAAAGAGTATTGACTTTGCCATACAGCATGGTGCACAAATCTGGAATGAATTCCATGTGCATTATCAAAATACGATTTTGACAGTTGTACCAAAGGGATATGATCCATTGGTCGCAAATGTCTCTTTGAGAAGAAGACTAGTGTAGTTGGAATATAGTAAGCGAGTTGATAAGAAGAACGTCGTAAATTTCAATTGCTGAAATTAACGAACATATTCGTCATTCAGCGTACTTAGTCAATGCGGATTTTACTCACAAAATTATCGTCCGGCATGATTTTAAGTTTAGGAACATTTATGTTGAAATGAGGAGTTAGAAATAATGATTTAGAATAGACCGTTTACACATAATAACCAAAATGCCTCGAAGTCGGTGGCAGTGGTAACTGAGTTTGTGGATTTCAAATAGGATCCAAGAACTGAAACATCAATATTGTTTGACAAGCATTAAAATTGAGCAAGTATTTTGTCAAAGAAATCAAATAGTCTGATTTTCAGTCAAAATACAGAGGAAGCGTGTATTTGTGAGAAAGGACATTAAAAGATATTTCTAAAATATAAGAAAACAACATATCACTAATTGTTAATGATGTACTCATGTTAAAATTAGTTTAAGTTTTGTTGTTTAATTCTTGGTAAAGGATTTGAAATGACATCTTTTATAATCAGTATAAAAGGATGTTGGGAATATCACAAACGATATACACAGACACCATATTAAAAAGTTTAATATGGAGCATGTAAGATGGATTCCTTATGCATTAGGAATAGGAATCATCATACATGCTATATTGTCTACAATATCGCATTTCTCTTGAGTATTTGATAATGGAGCAAGTATCAATCCAAATTAATATTGTTAAATGGTAGTTAAGAGTACCTTCGAGTATTCGACAAAATACTAGAGAATTATTTAGGTAAACAACAAACTCATGATGAAGGGGTATTCGAACTCAAACATCTTAAGTAATATCAAATATAGTATGCCAATCCTAATTCATGTTCAGACTTGATTAAAAAGGCTTTATTTGGAAATGTTCCAAATAAGAAGTGGTGGCTTATTCAATGGAAAGGCTAACACATCCCTTGAATAACGTCACAATAAAATAGTATACATTAATGCATATATTTATAAAAGAGCTAAGGATGATTCATTGATAATCATATGAAATTGTTTTGTGAAAACAATGCCGCGATACAGAACACAAAAGAACCTAAGGCTCACAAGATGTCTAGACACATACTCCAAAAGTTCCACGTGATAAAGGCAGTTCATCGGTAATGGAGAGATGTAACTGATAGAGTAGATAGTATAACAATATAGCAAATGCACTAAGGGACTAACTCTAATAGTTTTGAGCTAATTAATCAAAAGTATGTGATTGAAATTCCACAATTGACTCCAAGTGCAAGAAGCGGATTGGGGGAGTTAGGGGTATTCCCTATGGGCGATTATGTAATTTGTTAAATGTACCTAACTCTATAACCAGACTTGTTTGCAATAAAGACGTTTAACTTATATTATATACTTCGTTCTATTGTGATATAATTAAATAAATGATTAATTTAAAGTATATTAAATAGAAAATCCTTAAATAATATATTATGTGATAATAATTATAAATAATTATTTTAAGAGAAAATTATCACAACATAGAATAACATAATATTTTAAATATTTCTAGTTAAGATGTTTCGAGAAAGGATATTGATACATCCGTTGAGACTAAAGTACATAATGCTTTCTACGCGTTAGGCAGTGGATTATTCATGGCTATTGGGGGCACCAAGGGGTTATGTACTGATAGTTATTAGATAACTATGGAATGATTCACCCAAGAGTTTCCGGTTAGTTAATAATAGCTAAGTCAAACAAAAAATATCGGAGTGATGATGTTACACAGTTCTCTCGACTTGAGAATATTGTTAAGCTTCAATGTGGATATTCCGCTTAGATTATGGTTAAATCATGGCATGACGATCATTGAGCAACCATAGTTGGGGCTAAGTTGAAGTAATGGAAGTGAAACACTATTCAATAGAAAATTTGTTTTCTCGGTTGTATGAGGTTAGTATCACGGTCAACTGTAGTCAACTCAAAGTCAAAATCTCTTGCTAGAGTAGTACAGTTAATACTAAATTTTATTATTGGACTAAGGATTTTGTTTATGGACCAACCAAATTGAATGTGAATGATATTGGAATTTTGACCAAAACCAAATTCCGTAAATCCTAAAGAGATATAGTGTTAACGAAGAGAATTGGTGTGAATAAACATTACTAAATGGTACCGCTTAAAATTAGATTTTACTAATAAAGATGTATAAGTGATAAATTCGACCAAACTGCCACTCCACCAGCTAAGGTGAATAGTGAATTTTAATATTCTAATAGTTTGATATTAATCACTGATTGAATTTATACATGCGATTTGCACAATCGTATTGGTGATTTCTTTGAAATACCACACGACTTAATTGATTTATAAATCGTTATAAATTAATTAAATTAATTAATATTTATAAAGAAGGAATTAGGCATAAGGACATACTTTGAAAAAAAATTAGACTGAAGGACAATAAGTTTCATTTTTAGGCTGAAGGACAAACTTTAAAAAAAGTTAGGCTGAAGGACATTGTCATTTAGTCTAATTTTCTTTCAAAGTTTGTCCTTCAGCCCAAAAATGAAACTTGGTGTTCTTCAGTCTTATTTTTTTCAAAGTTTGTCCTTGTGCCTATTTTTCACATTTATGAAATTGCGATGATTTACATATTTGATATATTGGGTGTTGGTAGTATTTTCTTGGTGCTATTAGTAATTAATTTAGTGCATATATAAAAGAATATACGTACGTATCGATATATGATATCGATACTCATTATATATGATTTATTTGACATTATTTACTAAATTGATTGGATTTTGTATTGGCCTACTTAGCCGAATGTCATGGCTGGCCTAGGGAGAAGAAAAGAGGGGTGAGGGTTGTTTAAATTCTAGATCTGGATTTAAAATTGGTGAATGGAGAAGTAGTAAAAGGAGGAGAATTTGTCTCCTCCCCTTTCTCTATTTAAACAAGCCTATTCCTGTCACACCTTCGCTCTTTATTCCTCCCTCTCTCACCAGGCCATGAATAACTCCATAACCCCCACCAATGTCCCACCTCCCCTGGACCCCTCGAAAGTTTATAAAGCCAAAACACATCAAATTTCAATAGATTCAGTGGTACTCAAGACCATTACAACGTTCGAAGATCAATTCAAGGTGAGTTCATGAGATCACATCAATCAACGTGTGTTAAAAGGCTGAATCTGCTATGACCTGGATTTTTGAAGGGTTTATAATTAAATATTGGACTTATTTAAATAATTGGATCTTGGGTTTAATTTGAATTAAATGATTCTGAAAGCTTATTTAAATTCTGTTTAAATAAGAATAATGATAGTAAACTTTTAATTTAGAAAAAAAAGTGATTAAACTGGTTTTAATAATAATTCGTTTTAATTAACATGCGAAATTATCCTTCTGGGGTATTGTCTCAGATTTTGATGAAACCAGTGTCATTGGTTCTGGAATAATAAATTGTTATACGCCGTCAAGTTTTGTGGTGATCGGACGTACTGTGTAGTCATGCGATCTCGAAAAGCATAGCAATTGATTTTAGGAATTATAATATAAATTGAATTTAAGAGCTAACTTCTGTATATGATGGAATTAGGTCCTAATACTAGTTTCATTGAGTTCGGAGTAGAGTTGATTAGCTAGGAAAGCCAGTGAGCACGCCTCTTTTGGAGTTCGAGATTTTAGGGGGCGAATAATGTTGGAAAATTTTCTATATAAGGACCTCACTTTTCTTTTAATGCCAAAAACTAAAACCCTAACCCTGAATCAGACCGTTCATCCAACGACCTTGGTTCGTCGGCGCCGCTAGGGGTCGATCTATGCTTGGGTGTCAACTAGGAAAAAGTGCGGGATGGTGAGATGAGGGGGATGGACGGTTGGATCGACATAAGGTAGCCTAGGGCGGCATGGACCTGGGTTTAACGTTGGCAGTGTTTTTGGGTTCATTCTCTTGAACGGAGGCATCGTTGGCGACACGGGCGGTGGCGATAGGATGCTAGGGGTCACGGCTACCCACGATGGAGGAGTAGTGGTGGCCAATGGCTTGACGAGGCGGCGGTGCAGCGATGAAGTTGTGTTGGGGTTTGTTTTGTTGGCATATTGGGTTTGTTTCACGTGGGGGAGGAGGTAATTAGTTTAATTACTAATTAACTAAATTAATTATTGAATAATTAATCTCGTGATGTTCTAACGATTGTATCTTATTATCGAGAAAATAAGAAGGTTTAAATTTATTTCTGAAAATCAATTATGGATTTATAAAGATAAGGGTTTAAATTATTAATACAGGTTTTAAACGGTGTTTTAAATAAATGGTTTAAAATATAATATAAGTATTTTAAAAGAATATTTTAAGTATATATATGGTTTTAGAAGTTTCCTAAGATTTTATTAAATAAATAAAAGGTTTTTATATTATAATATTTAATAAATGGTTTATAGTATTTTATTTAAATATCTTAGTTTACAAATAAATGGTTTAAATGTGAGATATTAATTCATTTAATAAAAATAGGAAGTTATAATCTCTTTTATAAATTATTTAAATTTGACAAATTATTATTTTCAAATAACATTATTAATGTATTGTTATATATATATAAATATAAATAGATTTTAAAATAGAAGTGTTATTTTCAAATTTAATATGTTGTTATATAACTTGATTTAAAATTGGATTCTAGGATTTATTTTGAATTTAAAAGTCTTAAAATTAAATAGGGTAGATATTTAAAATGCTTGGATTTTAAAGATATTGTATAAGCTTTTATTTGTATATATATATAAATAGTTTTATTTTATTTTCTCTAAAAAGGAAATTCATCAGGATAAAGTTTAACTTAAAAATAAAATATGTATATAAAGTAAAATACAAGTAGGAAAATTCTAAACATCTTGTTAATTATAGACACTTATTTATATTGCAAGCATAACTAGGCAAGAATAAACTATAGGTCTACATGTTTGCAAGGCTGTAAGCTCATAAGTAAACACTTGACATAATTCTGGAAAATCATGTAGATATAAGGCTGCAAGGCAAAAGAGAAAGAAATAAATATCTTCATGTTTGTACAGGAAGTATAAGATAGCTATGTACACTTGAAAGGAAAGAAAAATCATATTAGTACATACGAAATGGGAAAAAGATAAGTATGCAATGGGTAAGGACATAAGCATTTAATGATATTATCTCTAGTACACATTATAAAATCATATCAGCCCCAAGGAAAGGAAAATCTCTGAACAATCTTGTACCTAGAAAAATAAACAATCATGTAAATATTGATCTATATATCAACCTCTTCTTCTTTTCGTTCAAAAGACTTAGCTTTCCAGTAAGTATATTTCAACTGAAGCTTTACTTTCAACTCAAAACAAATGCAAACTTGAGACAAACACTCAAGTTTTTAAAAGAAGGGGCATTTCAGTTTTAAAGAGATTCAAAAGTATCATACAACTGAAGCATCATTCTACAAATTCAAAACAACAAGCAAGCTAGATGATTTAAAGGAAGATGAAAGCAAAAACATTTTCTAGTTTTAAAGCTTTCAAAAGCTATTTCAAAATCTAATGCCCTGTTCTTCCTTTTCCAAACAGGTAAGTAACATATTTTTAAAATATAACTTAAGTATTGATATGGTTGCATGTTATTCTCTGTGATAAATATGTATTGTATAAGTGCATTCTGCTGTGAGTAAATATGAATAGATATATGTGTGTATGTTGTCTTTGTATTGCACTGTCTTTAGATTCCAGGTTCAAGAATTGTTCAAAACCCATTATCACATGATCTAATCTATGTCAGTGATTAAAATTCAAACAAAATATGTTTGTTGTATCATAGTTTTAAGCTTAAAAATTAGTTTAAGTTAATCGAATTTGTATTGATTCTGGAAAATTAAAACAACAGAACAACCTTTAAATAAGTTGAAATAAAATTATCATGATTCATGAATTTAGAGATATGAATCAAATACTTAAACTAAAACTGGATTTTTGAAACTAAAATCATGATTTTTAGTATAGGGATTTGAGTGCATTTCTGGTTTAACCAGAAATGGGTATTTGAGTAGTTTCTGATGATCACGAGGATCTGGAAGGTCGGGGTTCTTTCTAGTGGAAGAAGGATGAACAATGATGACGGGGGAAAGGCCGGATGGATAATCATAGCTTTGTGGTGAGGGTGGCGATCGAATTAAGTCTGTAACCCTAGTTTTTAACTGGGATGAGTTTGTGATTGGCTCGTATTCTCTGGTTGATCGAGTTCAACCAAGCTCAGGGGAATGGAAGCAGGGGAGATGACGAAGGCTTGGCCGGAATTTCAGCAACGCTGATGGTCGGAGGAGCGAGCACGATAAGTTGTTCCAGGTTTAGGTTGGTCTCAGGACTTCTGTTCCAGGTTTGGTGCTCGAGTGCTCGAATTCTATTTCGAATTGTTGTGTTAGTTTTGATGGTCGGGGGTCGTAAGGATGGGTGATCGCCAATGTGAGGAGGCCAGTGTGGTCGATCGGAGTTGGTCGGAGCCACAGTGCATGTGCATAGTGCATATTTTGTTCTGATGATGTTGGGTTTGAGTAGAAGGAGGTATACTTGAGTTTTCTCGGGTAGCTCCTGTGTCTTACTCGAGGTATTTTAGAGTGACTTCGGGTCATTTGTGTTACAGGTTTAAAAGGAAGAAACCTGTCTGTTTTAAATTTTAAACAGGATTTAAAATTTGAAAAAAAAAATTCTTTAAGCAAAGTTAAAATCAGATTTTTAAAGAATGGATCCAGATTACTTTTGTATCCTAGTTTTGAAAATGAATAAAGTTTTTATAAAAACCAAAATGTTTTAAACAAGTTTAAATCCAAAAGTTTTTTTTATGTAATTTGTTTCAAATAAATATTTGAATTGGATTTTGAGCATTTTTAATGAAAAGTTAAATAATTTGTTTAACTTGAATTTGCAAGTTAAAATGTAATGTATTTAAAAGCTTAAATTTTAAATTAAATTTAAGTAATATAGTTAGAACTTTTCTACATATAGGATTATAAGTTAATATTCGAATTGGGTTAATAATTATGAATCTTAAAGTCAAAATGAAATTTGATTAAGTATAAGTTTTTAAAGGTTAATTACTTAATGAAAAGTAATTAAGGATTAATTACTTAGTATAATTAATTAAGGTCGATTGATGAGTATAATTAATTAAGATTAATTAATTAAATGTGATTAATAAAAGGTTAGTAAATTGATTAATGAATGATTAATAAAGGTTAATTAATTAATGAATATGATTAGTTTTAATAAATAATTAGATTGACTAATTAAAGATAATCAATTAAGAAAATGTTTAAGTATAATTACTTAATGGAAGTAATTAAGGAATTAATTACTTAATATAATTAATTGAGTTTAATTTGATTAGTTAAGTTAATTAATTAAGTTTAATTAATTTTAATTAATCACTGGATGATTTGATAAGTAATTACTTAATGTAATTAATTTAAGATGATTTAAATATGGAAGTAATTTGGATTAAATTACTTTGTGTCATTAATCAAGGGATTAATTGTGGTAATTAATTATGGAGTAATTAATTTATTTAATGAAGTAATTAAGGGTAGTTAATTACTAAATGGGATTAATCAAGAGTGATTAATAAATGTTGGTAAATTAAAGATTAATTTCTTAATGTAGTTAATTTAAATAGGGTAATAAATTAAAAATCTAATTAGGGATCATTAAATTATATAATTAATGATGTAATTAAGGGTTGATTAATTAAGATTAATTAATCTATAATAAGTGATTTTGAGTAATTGATGTAATTAATTAAGGATAAATGTAATTAATTAAAGTTAATTAATTAATAGAGTAATTTAAGATTAATTACTGTATTGGTTAAGGATAATTAATTTGTGAAATTAATTGAAAGATAATTACTTGAATGTAATTAAAGGATAATTAATCCAGGATGATTAATTAAGAATGGAAATTAGAGAATGATTAATTAATTGATTTGTAATTAATTAATGGTTATGTAAGCAAGATTTATAATGATGAAGTAATTAATTTAATTTACTTTAAATTAATTAAAGATAAGTAATTAATTTAATTCATTTTAAATTAATTATAAATGGTGGTTTATGAATTCTTGTTTATGTATGGATGGATGATATTGTTCCTTGAATGGTTTGAAATCTCAGATATGAGATAAGTAATGCTGTATGATATGGTTGCTTTGGTTGAAGTATATGGATAATGTAGATTATCTATTAGTGATGATATTGTGAATTATCTATCTGTGATATTGTGAATTATCTATCTGTGTGTATATGGATAATGAATTGAATTGTTTTAACTTTAAAACAACTTAGCCTTAAAAGATACGGTTTGGATTTCGATGAGACCGGGATCGGGTTTCCAGATTTGGATATCCGAAAACCACATTAATCCAAACTAACGATAGGTCGTGAATCTCAAGTGAAGATGAAGATTCAGAATGCAAGGGTTATCGTCGTTAACTATGAGGGTGATTCCAAGATGAGTGTAACGAGATAATGCCTTCGGTTTCGTTCGAACCCAGAACGAACTTGTATGGATTGAATGCTTTCAGAACATCGTCAGGTGGATGATGAGCATTCTAAGAGATGTGTTCTCTAAAGGTAAATCGTAGCCTCAAGCCTCATCAACCGGGAATGGCTAAAACAGGGGAGGTGCAGCAAGGCTTCATGGGTAGCCCCCACTTGAGAGTAAGATATACCTCTGTCTAGATGTTCCTTTTATTTCGGCTTAGTGGGCAGTTGGTCTGTAGCCAACTGCGGGGTTATCTTATTTGGGACTGTTCAGTAAGAAATGGTTCCGGCTTTGTGTTGTAGGGGACTTAGGGTGGGTCCTCGGTACGCTGATCTAGGCCAGGTACTGTGACGGGCGGTACCCCAGTAGCCCTGCCATTGTATGGAATCCAATCTCCAATAAGTGCCATCGGATTTGATTGTATTACCCACATGTTGGCTAGTATGCTGGAATTTAATAGATGTAACAATTTCAGCTATTTCTTATTTACTTGAAAACCCTAGACCTATTATAATACCACTGAATTTCCTATCAAAGTTTTGGTTAGCGTAAGGTAAAAACTTTTCCATGTTTATGTGTGGGAAGTCTTACGTGATACCTTTTGTTTTCAAAGGATTTTCAAAGTTAAGCAACTTTAACCTGTTACTCATACCAGACCCATGTCTGACCCGGAGTTTATTTCTGTTTTTCTTAAACTCTCGGGTACTCAAATTTTTACGAGTAGCTAAGGGATTCAGGTTAGCTTTGACGAATTGTGGAGGAGCAATGGAGCAGGAGGCTTCAGCGCTGTAGATATATATAGTGTTCCGCTGTGTTGGTATCTCTGTGTTGTATTTAAGTTGTATCGAGTTGTATTAACTAGACATGTGTTTATAACTGTCTAGTATGTGATGTATTATCTGTGTAACTCTGATTGATGTTGTATATTATGAAATATTTGTGTGATTAATATAATTTATTCGTTCCGCCGTTGAGATTCTGATGTTTTTTCTTCTTTCTTCTTTATCTTTTCTATTTCTCACCCCTTTCTTTCTTAAAGATTATGCAACTTTCTGGTAGTAGAAAGTTGGGTCGCTATAGTTTATTTCCTACACAACCAGGGTTCAGATTATCAGGAAATCGATCGATTGTTTTGGAGCACCCGATAAGCAGGAGAGTGCACTTATATGAGATACTTGAAACCGTAACCACTCCAAAACCATATACGTGTTCTATGCTTTAGAAGAGGTTCGTGATGGCTTCGTGACTGGTTCGTGATGCTAGAATCTATGTTGAGATTCAAGATCTGTTTGAGATGCTCGAAAACATGTAGTTGTTCGTGTTCTATTCAGGATGTGGGAATCCATGTGTGATTTTGAGAACTGTTAAGGTATGAGAATCCATGTATGATTTTGGGATCTTTTGAGGAACCCATGTGTGGTTTCAAGATTAGTTGACTTATGGGAATTCATGTGTGGTTCCTTGATCTGTTCGAGTTGGAGCTCGTATGGAAGATCTGTTCAAATTGTGGCTCGTGTGTTGGGATGTTGAACGTGACTTCACCATCAGTAATGACAGAAACCAGAGATATAAGACATAGCCTATGGGGTTTAACTAACTTAAAGGCTGCATGCACTCCAGTCTAGTGTTACTTATGGATATGCATGCGGGAGTGATGTGACCCGGTGCCACGTGTTCAGGCATGGACTAGCTATGTTTTCCAATAATATATTTTATCTAGGGATATACAATGCTAGGAAGGATATCTCGAATCCTTGTGTAGTAGTTCGGATTCGGCTTCGCTGAAGAGATCTACGGGAAATCCTACACAATTAGCGAACGTGCCTTACGGTTGTGATTGTATACCTATTATTGTTCTGATGTACACTCACTTGCATCGCAACTATGTGATTATTTATATTTCACACCTTAGAAATTATTATATTATCACTAGATTTTATAATAGAAATGGTTTGGGTATCGTAAGGTAAAAACCTGTCTGTGTTTATTGGCGGCATGGTATTACGAGATATCTTATGTTGAAAGGTTTTAAGATATAGTAAATCTATATGATTTGAGCTTATCAAGCAGGTTTACTAGACTGATTCGAGTGTTATTTTCTTAATGCTTGGGTCATCTCGAGTACGTTTACAGATTTAGCTGCGGTTCGTTGGAGCTCTTGAAGAGGAGCTGGACGATTTCCTACCGTACTTTATTTCCGCTGCATTACTTGATTTGTATATATCAGCATTTATGAGGATAGGTTGTTATAACTATCCAGGCTGAGGATATGTTAGTTTTCTTGGATTGATATATGTATACCAAAGCTTTCTTTTTTAGTAAAGACCTTTAAAGATATTATATATTATCATTCTGCATGTGAGATTCTAATATTGTGTTCTCTTATTTCTTGTTCCACTGCCTTTTCTTTTTATTTTTACCGTAACAATTCATCTTTCCGACACTTGGATGCTTGGCACATGAATACCGTTGATGTATTATTTTGGACATTCGGGGGTTGAAAAGGCGGATCATTACATGTGGTATCAGAGCTGAAGGTTAAGCGAGAATGTTGGCTTTGGTGGGTATATCTCATTGAGAGATAGGGTAATGGAATACCTTATCATGAGTTGAGTGTATATACGAAAGTGAGTATTTGTTATTGTTATAAAAATGTTTTGTATTGTGTTGATTGGTTTGTAGAGTGGCTTATGGATTCTGATCAATACGAGTTGCTATCGTTATTGATAGGGGTTTGTAAACACTTATACAGGGCAAAACGACACAGTATTGTTTTTGAAATTGGTAAATGAAATAATTTTACCTTGTATTATATTTTATATATAAAAGAATAATTTTCATAAATTGATATAGTTATTTATGATGTGTTTGTTTGTTAGGAAATGATAATATTCAATTATTATCGTTTATTGGTTGATTATTTGTGCTTGACCAATTTATGAGTAGTTTTACCTTTTAAATGCATGGGTTGGTAGATAGTAAATTGTGGGAATATTGAAACGAACACCTTATGAATTAAGTTTCACAGTTTGACTATAAGGCGTTCGGTGATAATGTTGAGTTAAAATTTGAATTTAATAAAAGTTGTTTATTATAGTCTTAATGGAAGAAAGATATTTTGGAATAAACACTTGTGTGATAGTTTTATATAAGAAAGTGACTTATATTAGTGTGGTTTATAAATATTATTTATGAAAGTGTACGTGTAGTACTAAGGATCGTATAATATGGTATATAAATGCGGAAACTGGTAATAACAGTAAAATAAAAATTAAAGTAAGCACATCAGGAATTTTTATACTGGTTCGAACTTCCCGTTCTACGTCCAGTCCCAAAATACCCTCTGGATTTAAACTAAACCCCTCACTTAACCCGGAGGAATAGGTATACGACACCTGAGCAGCCGAACAGGAATTTTTCCGCCTCAACAGCCAAAGAGGACTTCAACTTAATACAAATAGTTTGTTGACGAATGTGTTCTGAATAACACTAATTGTCTTTTGATAGTACAACTTTCCTATAATCAAATCCTCAAGAGTATATATGTGTGTGAAGATTTAGAAGGAAGATAATCATGTAGAATCGAAGTATATGAATTAAATCAAGGATTCTAGTGATATTAAATAAGAATGAATGCTTTTATTTGCAGAAATAAATAGAGAATAGATTTCAGAATTATAAACAAGAATCGGTGATTGTAGAAGTGAATTGAACATGTTTATATAGTTGTAGAATAGTTACCATCTTTCATGAAGAGTTTCAATCAAGAGTTGTGTCCATATCTGTTGGATTAAAGAACATTCCTCTTCATGAACAATTGCACCTCTTCAGAAAACTAGCCGTTGTGTTCTGGTCGGTTGACCGAGAAACCTGGGCCGGTCAACTGAGTTTACAGATATAAATAAAACGGTGCATATCGGTGCACTGGACACAGAGTCGGTCGGCTGAAGCTTCTGGTCGGTCGGCCGACCGCTGTCAATTGCACAGTGATACTTATTTTTTGTATAAATCAATTTGTGTGTATGTATAACTACTTAAGGAATGATTTTAACAAATTTCTAAGACTCGATAAAATAAAATACTCATACTAATATCTGGATTGTAGTCTTGTCTCCTTTGTAGTGTGCAATATATGGTTATTCTCCTTTTTGTCGCTTTCGTATAGTATTATCATCGTATGATCTCTGAACTTGTGTCATGAATCAAAACTCATGAATCAACATTCTCCCCCTTTTTGATTGATGACAATACTTATGTGACGAAGTAGAATTTATCTATATTATAATTCTCCCCCTGAATATATGGCGACTTTTCTGCAAAAAATTTGTTAGCTTTCATACATTTCTCCCCCTTTGTCATCGACAAAAAGGAATACTTACTAGATGTAAACGAAAATGCGAATCAATGAATTTTAAACATTACATTTTCAAACCAAAATAGGAATAATTCAAGATGTTTGCTTAGTACACAACATTTAATAATAAAAAAACATATTGTTCATAAAGAAATTCTTGAAATTAAATTGTAAAACAATACGATTACTCCTCATCATCATCGGAATCCCAAAATTCTGGACGAATATTTTCTTCCGGAGGAACATGTTCCTTACCACATCTTTGAGTGTGAGGAGCATGAGTTCCGGATGTATCAGAACTTGTGTTATCTGAAGTAGACCAAGAGAAATTTGGTGCGGGTCTTTTTCCGAGAGCAACAAAAGAGGCACCGGCTTCGGAAGTACATGATAAGGCATCCCATAAATTTACGAAGAATCCTTTGATTTTCTTGAAACGACCATCAATTTTTCATAGCCGGCTATCCAAGACTAGTTGATTTTTTGCCAAAATATCAATGGCCGCTTCCGTACTCATTCCGGGAGTTGGTCGTTGAATTGAGGTTTGGCGAGTTATACGTTCCATAGTATGAGTAGATGGTTGAGGTGTAGAATAACTACGACGTAGTTGTTCTCTCGGGGTATCACTCCATTGCTCAACTCTAATAAATCGAGGTGGAACATCAGGTAATTTCATTAACTTTATGGTCCGTGAATCAAACATATGGACTTTGGAGGTTTCGGATTCCGGAGCATTGATGATGAAACTATTGATCAATCTCATTATGTATTCTCCATAATAAATATGGAGCATCTTTCCTTGGTTAAAAGAGAGAAATTCATCCATAAGAAGTTGTGACCAATTAACTCGTATTTTCCTACAAATAGCATACAATGCTTTAAAATTTTCGGGATATACGAGATGATATGAACCACCTCTAGGAACTAAAGAGTTCATCATGAAACGATGAAGGAGTCGAGCTTTTGGTCTAAGCGATGATGTTTGTCTAAAATCCGGTGCATCATCTTCGAAAAATAGATGGCTTATTCGGTCACGAGTTGATATGTTACAATCTACATCGTGTAATGAGATACCACCCGGTCTAGCTTCCAAAATGTGGTTAATTCGATCAATGGAAAGGAAAATCGAAGTGCCACAAACCGATGTCCAAATACAATTTTCAGTGTTTCTTGGCGGATTTACAAGGTTGAGGTTCGTATAGAAATAACTTGACCATTATATGATTGATTTTCAAGTTATTTTTCCTATGGTCAAGGAATGTATCAAGACCACTCTCAAGGGCGGCATTTTCAATACCGTAGGAAGCAAAATCAGGATAACTTACAAATGATTCTTCAAAGATTTTGGCATCTTGAAGTTGTATCCATCTTTGAAGAGCTATATCATTAACTAGCCATGAAGCAATTTGTGTATCCACTGGAGTAGATGAAGAAGAGCCACCGGTTGTCTTTGATTTCTTCTTGGGAGCCATTTGTTTTTGGAAGAAAAGATTAAAAATTTGAGAAGTTTTAATGGGGGCTAGGTTAAAAACTGTAATTGGGAAAGTAAGATTGAAGAGGTAAGTTGAAAAGGTGAAAGGATGGAGTATAAATCTGAAACAAAAGACAGCCAGAATATACGTTCGGTCGGCCGAAGGCACTGGGTCGGCTGACCGAAATGGTAATCTAAAAGTTGCTGAAACTCTCGGAAAGGGTTCGGCTGACCGAGTCAGGGTATTCGGTCGACCGACACTGTTAGAAATGTGTTTTTGAAATTCTCGGGAAGGGTTCGGTTGACCGACTCAGGCTTTCCGGTCGACCGACCCTGGTAGAAATGTATATTTTTGCTGTTTTTCAACAGAAAATTATAGAAATATAAATTATATTATCATATCATTATATTTATACATCTTATTGAAAACAACAACATATATATATATATATAATTTAGCCACCGTTCGTTAAAATCTACGTTCCCATGAGTTTGGGGACGGAACGTCTTCTATTGGTGACCATCTTGGAGTTATTGGAGTTTGAACAGGATTTGAGGAGGATGAGGGTCTATAAGAAGGTTTAGTAACATCATCCTTCTTTGATGAACAAATTTTCATGGCAATCTTTTCTAAAAAACTTAAACGTCTTGTCATGACTTTTTGTTCATAGTAGAGTTCCCGTTGCATATCCATTTGTTGTCGTTGGTAGTGATGTATTTCATCAATTTTTTGTTTGGTAGTTGGAGATATTACCATCGTATTCTTCCCTTTTTTCTTTTCAGGTGTATAGCTTGTATAGGAGTCTTCCCATGGTTTCCACCCATGTCGGGGGTCTTTATCTGGAGAGGAGAAGTCTAGAACACGTTTAGGCATGGGAAAGGTAGGATAGGGGCCATTTTCAGGGATGTGGTCGGAACCATCATCGTCCGGAGATGTGTATGATAGATGAGAATTTTCAGAGTTATAGTAGTCATTGTTTGAAGACATTTTTCAAGTTTTGTTTTTTAAATTTTCTTAGTATATGTTTTAAAAGATAAGCAAAGTATATATATAAACATCTACTTGCTGAAAAATTAGTGGATTGAAACTAATTTTAACTATAATCACAGAATTTTAAGAATAAAATTGTTTGTAAATGTATGATTTATAACATAAGAGCTAAATATAGTTTTTCTGAAAACAAAACAGATAAAACAAATTTTAAAGAGAACTAAAACAAGAAACACCCATAGCTCAAGTAGCTATAACACAACATCTAACAAGCAAGTCAGAGGTCATGAGTTCGAGTTCCGCTTTGGTCAGAAATAAAACAATTTTTGTTTTTCAATATTTTTGCATATTTTTATTCATAAATCTTTAAACGACATTATACCTAAATCACGTCTAAGTTTTATAAAAATATTTTCATTTAGTGGTTTAGTAAAAATGTCAGCAATTTGATTTTCAGTATTGATAAATTCTAACTTTATTAATCCCTTTTCCAAACAATCACGAAGAAAGTGATGACGAATATCGATGTGTTTTGTTCATGAGTGATTAACCGGATTTTTAGAAAGATTTATTGCACTGGTATTATCACAATAAATTATAGATTTTTCAAGATGACAATTAAAATCTTGTAGTGTTTGTTGCATATATACGACTTGTGCACATGCCAAAGCAGCAGATATATATTCTGCTTCACACGTTGATAAAGAAACACAGTTTTGTTTCTTACTAAACCAAGAGACTAAGGAACGTCCAATGAAATGACATGTTCCGCTCGTACTTTTTCGATCCGTCCGACTTCCTCCAAAATCAGCATCGCTATAGGAGACTAATTCGAAAGGACATTATTTCGGATAAAATAGTCCGAAATCTTTGGTTTTAGTTAGATAACGAATAATACGTTTAACTGCTCTCATATGTGACTCTTTGGGATTTGCTTGAAATCGAGCACATAAACAAACACTCATCATTATATTGGGTCGACTCGCTGTTAAATAAAGTAAAGTACCTATCATACTACGATATAGCTTCTGATCAACACTTTTGCCCTCCTCGTCTCTATCAAGATGAGTAGTTGTGCTCATTGGAGTTGGCTTGGCAGAAGTGTTTTCCAGACCAAATCGTTTAATTAAATTATAACAATATTTTTCTTGATTAATAAAAATTCCATTTTCAATTTGTTTAATTTGTAATCCAAGAAAATATGACAATTCTCCCATATGAGACATTTCAAATTCATTTGTCATTATAGTCGAAAATTCCTGACATAGTTTTTCATTTGTCGAGCCAAAAATGATATCATCAACATATATTTGAATTATTAAAATATCTTTATTAGTTTTCTTAATAAAAAGCGTTTGATCTACTTTACCAATTTCAAAACCAGATTCTAATAAATAGCTTTTAAGACGATCATACCAAGCACGTGGTGCTTGTTTTAAACCGTATAACGCCTTTTTGAGTTTATAAACATGATCCGAAAATTTTTCATGATTAAAAAAAGGTGGTTGTTCAAAAACATTTTCTGTTATGTATCCATTTAAAAATGCACTTTTAACATCCATTTGATACAGTTTAAAATTATGAAAGCACGCGAAAGCTAATAAGATTCGTATTGCTTCAAGTCAGGCGACTGGAGCAAACGTTTCTTCGTAATCAATTCCTTCTTCTTGATTATATCCTTGTGCAACTAATCTAGCTTTATTCCTGGTTATATTTCCTAGTTCATCTGCTTTATTTTTGAAAACCCATTTAGTACCGATGACTGATTGATCACTATGTCTAGGAACGAGTTCCCAAACTTCGTTTCGTTCGAATTGATTTAGTTCTTCTTGCATGGCAAGAATCTAGTAGTCATTAGTTGATGCTTCTTTTATATTCTTAGGTTCTATGTTAGAGAGAAAAGCTACATGACCAACTTGATTTAATTGATGTCTGGTTTTAACATTCGTATTAACTTCTCCAATTATATTTTGCACAGGATGATCTCGTAAAATTCTAGGTGGAGATTTTATTATATTAGAAGTAATGTTTGTATTTTCATTGGTTTCATGAGTCTCAAAATTTTCATTTGTATTATTATTTTCATTCTGAGTAGTTTCATCATTAGAATCAAAAGTAACAATTGGAATTATATTATTAAGATTTTCGTCAAATGAAACATGTAAGCTTTCTTCAATAATTTGAGTTTGTTTATTATAAATTCGATAAGCCTTGCTTCGTTCCGAATATCCAACGAATATTCCTTCATCGGATTTTGGATCGAATTTGCCTAGCTGATCTTTAGTATTCAAAATAAAACATTTAGAACCAAAAACTTTAAGATATGAAATATTTGGTTTTCTTCCATTTAGAAGTTCATATGGAGTATTCTTAGTTAATGGTCGAATAGAAACACGATTCAATACATAACAAGCAGTAGCTACAGCTTCTGCCCAAAAGTGTTTCGATAAAGTGGTTCCATTTAATAAAGTTCTTGCGCATTCTTGTAACGTTCTATTTTTCCTTTCTACAACTCCATTTTGTTGTGGTGTTCTAGGAAACGAAAAATTATGGTTAATACCTTTCTTGTTACAAAATTGTTCAAAAGCTTCATTTTCAAATTCTCCTCCATGATCACTTCTTATATTTTTAATTTTCTAGCTTTTAATATTTTGAATTCTTTTAACAAAAACTTTAAAATTATCAAAAGTATCACTTTTATTTTTCAAAAAGAAAATACAAGTATATCTAGAAAAATCATCTACAATAACAAATACATATCTATTATGATTAATAGACTGCACTTGAGTTGGACCAAAAAGATCCATGTGTAAAAGTTCAAGTGGTTGCTCTGTAGATATTACTTTCTTTGATTTAAAAGAAGATTTTGTTAATTTTCCTAATTTACATGCATCACAAAATATATTAGTTTCGAATTTTATATTGGGTAAACCTTTAACTAATTTGTTTTTAGCTAGTTTGTTGATAGTATTAAAATTGTTGTGACAAAATCTTTTGTGCCAAAGACAAGAATCGTTTTCTTTAGCCACTAGACACAAATTTGAATCATTATTAACATTCATATTTAAGATATAAATGTTTTTATCTCTTTTTCCTTCGAAAATAGTGTTATGATTTTTATCGAAAATATTACATTTATTTTCTGAAAAAGTTATATTAAAACCTTTATCGCATAGCTGACTAATACTTAATAAATTGTGTTTTAAATTTTTAACTAATAAAACATCAGTAATGAGAGGTAAATTAGAGGTACCGTTGCTACTGACATCGCCTTTGCCGATGATATATCCTTTTGAGTTATCTCCAAAGGTGACTGCTCCTCCATTTGAGTATATAATGTTTAACAACATTTCTTTGTTTCCAGTCATGTGTTTTGAGCAACCGCTATCTAAAATCCATTTTCCTCTCTTCTTATGTGGTACCTGCAAAAAGTTTATAAAAAGTTGGTACCCAATCTTTTTAGGGTCCTAAGAGTTAGATCTTAGGAAGCCAAACCCATACGGGTTCAGAATTCCCTTGATAAACTTAATTCTTGTTATTATGAACAGTTTCCATAAATATTTTGATATGTTTATTCCTTATCAAAACATTATTTGTTTTTGGAATCCATATCTTGATGGTTTTAGTATTTGGGTAAACTGTTTTCTTAATATCTTTCTTAATATTATTATTAATCCTACTTTTAACAAAATTATTTTGTTTCTTAAATCCTAATCCAGATTTATTGTTAGAGGATTGAGAATTTTTAAGTAAACTAGAAAGATTCTCTCTTCCTTTGTTGAAATTAGATACATTTTTAGAAATATCATCAAATTTTATTTTAAGACTAGATTTTTCTAACTCTAAATCCTTAATCTTAGAGTTTAAACTATTATTTTCGAAAAGTAAAACATCATTTTTATTTTTCTGAATTTCTAGTTCTTCAGATATTGACGAAATTTGAGAAGATAAGTTAGAATTTGATTGTTGAGAACTTTCAAGTTCATCTTCTAATATTTTCTTCTCATCTTTCAGCATATCTACTTCTAAGACAGTTCTATCTAGCTTTCTTTGCAACTCCTTATTTTTCTTTTTGAGTTGTTTTGCTAAATTTACTAATTCAGAATTTATTTCAATTAAATCTTCAAAAGTAAAATCACTTACATCGTCTGACGAAGCCATGAAGTACACATTTGCTTGTTCATTATCACTTTCACTCTCTGATGAGGATGATGAGTCAGTGTCGTCCCAAGTGACAGAGAAGGCTTTTCGTTTGGTTTTGTCCTTCTTGAAATTATTCTTTTTACACTCTGGACAATCTTTCTTCATGTGTCCTTTCTTATGACATTCATAACATTCCATTGCTGAAGATGATGGTTTGCTGCTATTGGAATTGTTGTTGGAATTATTTTTGTTTCCCTTGAATTTGTTTCTGTTGAATTTCAAAAACTTTTTGAAATTTTTAGCGATCATTGCCATATCTTCATTATCTGAGTCGGAATCATCTTTTTCTGCTTGGAATGCCACATTTTTCTTTTCTTGTGCTCCATTTCTTTTTGCCTGCAAATTTACTTCGTAGGACATTAAATTTCCTATCAATTCCTCTGGTTTTAATGTTGACAAATCACTTGCTTCTTCAATGTCTAGGACTTTTCTATCCCATTCGTCCGTTAAAGAATTTAAGATTTTTGTAACAACATCAAAATCAGTAAAATTTTGTTCTAGTGATAGTAAAACATGATAAATATCCTGGAATCTAGAGTACATGTCATTTATAGATTCATTTGGCCTCATTTTGAAATTTTCGAATTGATTTTTCAACATAGAGATTTTGCTTAATTTAACTTTGCTAGTTCCTTCATGTGTTATCTTAAGCGTTCTCCAAATTTCATAACCAGAAGTGCACATGCTAACTCTATTGAATTCATTTCTATCTAATGCACAAAATAAAATATTCATAGCCTTTGCATTTGATGTAGCATCTAGTTTTTGTGTGTTACTCCAAGTTGAGTATTCTCCATTAGGAGCTGTGTACTCACTTTGTATAACATTACAGATATCAAATCCACTAGATTGCATATAGATTCTCATTCTAGTTGACTAATAATTGTAATTTATACCATTAAAAAGTGGAGGTCGTGAAGTTGATTGACCTTCTGTGAAACTAGTATTAGTGTTAGTGTCAAAATCGTTAGTATGTGTTGTTGCCATATTACTAGAAATAGATATCAAATAACTTTGTGACGGTTATAGGATTTCCTTGCTCTGATACCAAATGAAAGTGTACGTGTAGTACTAAGGATCGTATAATATGGTATATAAATGCGGAAACTAGTAATAACAGTAAAATAAAAATTAAAGTAAGCACACCAGGAATTTTTATACTGGTTCGAACTTCCCGTTCTACGTCCAATCCCAGAATACCCTCTAGATTTAAACTAAACCCCTCACTTAACCCGGAGGAATAGGTATACGACACCTGAGTAGCCGAACAGGAATTTTTCCGCCTCAACAGCCGAAGAGGACTTCAACTTAATACAAATAGTTTGTTGACGAATGTGTTCTGAATAACACTGATTGTCTTTTGATAGTACAACTTTCCTATAATCAAATCCTCAAGAGTATATATGTGTGTGAAGATTTAGAAGGAAGATAATCACGTAGAATTGAAGTATATGAATTAAATCAAGGATTCTAGTGATATTAAATAAGAATGAATGCTTTTATTTGCAGAAATAAATAAAGAATAGATTTCAGAATTATAAACAAGAATCGGTGATTGTAGAAGTGAATTGAACATGTTTATATAGTTGTAGAATAGTTACAATCTTTCATGAAGAGTTTCAATCAAGAGTTGTGTCCATATCTGTTGGATTAAAGAACATTCCTCTTCATGAACAATTGCACCTCTTCAGAAAACTAGTCGTTGTGTTCTGGTCGGTTGATCGAGAAACCTGGGCCGGTCAGCTGAGTTTACAGATATAAATAAAACGGTGCATATCGGTGCACTGGACACAGAGTCGGTCGGCCGAAACTTCTGGTCGGTCGGCCGACCTGCTGTCAATTGCACAGTGATACTTATTTTTTGTATAAATCAATTTGTGTGTATGTGTAACTACTTGAGGAATGATTTTAACAAATTTCTAAGACTCAATAAAATAAAATACTCATACTAATATCTGGATTGTAGTCTTGTCTCCTTTGTAGTGTGCAATATATGGTTATTCTCCTTTTTGTCGCTTTCATATAGTATTATCGTCGTATGATCTCTGAAGCTTGTGTCATGAATCAAAACTCATGAATCAACAGTTTATAAATGTGAAAAGGATTTAAACTGAGAATTTAAGAACTTAAATCCCAGAATTTTAGAAATTTGTTTTCTAAGGTTTTAGAAATTAATACTAGTATTATTTAGAAAATAAATATTTGGGAAATTAGTTTGTGAAATCGATATCGGGTACTTAGTAATATTTACGAAGTATTTAATACCGTTTTGGAAATGATTTTGGTCATGTCCGCAAGGCATGGTTTGTACATACTGAACTCACTTCTGTCCCTGGAAAATGATTCTGATGATGACTGCAGCATCATAGACATTTATTTTCGATTCTCAAAGTAGAGGATGCAATAGTAGCAATTTGCTACAAAGTGATTTGGTAAAACAGATATTGATTTAAACATCGGAAGTATGATTTGGTATACAAAAGTTATAAGTATATATTATTTCAAAATGATTAGAAATGAAATCGGGTGTTTGGTTCTCAAGTTTTCGGTTAAGTTATATTATGGATACATACAGCTTATGCATTAGGATTGAATGGTATGTACATCGTAATTGATATGTTTATTGATCGGTTGTTTTTCATTTTTTAAAATAAAATGGAATTTTCGATGATTTTGGCAATAGAAACTTTGGAATTTATATAATAAATTGAAGCTAAGTGTTTTGTGAAAATATAATGATGAGTTTATATAATACTTGGACTTAGAAGATAATAAAATCTAAGTTTTATATAATGCTAGATTTGAAAAGATAGTAGAATTTAAACAAGTGTTAAATTGATTGAATATTCATGTTAAGGAAAATGAATTGGATATTCTTGTATATACTCTATGAATATAGTGGAGTATTATACGAATAAGAATTTAAGTTATAAAATGCTTAATAACTTGAAGTAAAATTTTATGGAATGATTCATAAGTGATTTTAGTATTAAATGAGGAATGCTATAAGTGATAATTTGAATGTGAATTAAAATGGAAAGCAATTGGTGTAGTTAAGAAACCAATTAAATAAGAGTACGTAAGTTGTACGTAGATCATCTTATCAACCAATTAAATAAAGTATCAACGAGATTCCACACATCTCGCTTGGCATTTTTGATCTAGGATTCGAGTACATGGATTTCGAGGTGATTCCCACCGGTCCGAGTTAGGATTTTTCACTCGATTCTCGACGGCGAACACTTGATATGGATTCTTGATATGATCCTGGAGTTTTCTATCATAGTATATGGCTATGTAAGGAGAATGGAGGTTTCTAATTAAGGAATCGGATTGAAGTCTGCACTAGAGAGGTCGAGCGAGATATACTAGTTCGGAATGAAGTCTATGTGATCGAGTTAGTGATCAGAGTTGATATTGTGTGATGACCCGGGTTTTCGGACCAATCAGAATCGCCGAAAAACCCGTTCGTTTTAAAACTATGAATGAAAACTACCAACTTAATACACCATATTTGATAAGTATTCAACATTACTAAATGTATAGGATACAACTTTCAATTATACAAGTTATCAGAGTAATCAATTTAATCTTCTAGGTGTGCTTTAATACATACTAAATACCAATACAAATAAATCTACCGCTGCACAACTCTGATGAGAGGGACAGCAATAGCCATTCCTTCTAACTCAATAAACATGTCAAATGCGGAATAAAATAGTAAGCAGGAAAGATACAACAACACAAGATAAACAACAACCAATAACAGATAAACAGGAAAGGGTTATATTATTTTAGGGGCTGCATCACTACCACTTGTGACTGCCTGCGTACCCCTATCTAATTGGGTACCCAATTAGATACAAAATCAAACCAATGTAGTTCTCCTATCGCAAATAGGACTCATGGAGCCTACGATGCAACAAACAAATATGCAATTCTCAAACTACATAGCATATATCATACAAATATAGGTTCCAAATCTACCCACTTAGCTTAATCCATACATTTAGATTTTTAAATCTAATTATCTTTACGAAAATTATCTCTTTGGACTTTATTTTCGAATTCTTATTTCAAAACTTTTAAAATATATATATACCCCTTTTGTATCAAACTATACTTTACTTCGGGATCTTAAAACAAATCAGTTTTGAAATATTTATTTGAAAATCCCAAAATACTACTGTAAAAGCATATCAAAATATATGCAACCAGATCCGGAGGTTTCTCCCAATAACAAGGCAACTGGGTTCCAGTGATTGCAGTACTATATAGTGATTACAGTACTATATAGTATTGTGATGTGATTGTTTTTGTGGTTGCCAGTGATTGCAATACCGTTAGGCATTGATGTGTGATTATTGCTTTGCAGCTTATGTTGGAATTTAGAGGGCGAAATTCTTTTAAGAGGAGAAGAATGTAACTTGGATTTTTGAACGGTTTATAATTAAATATTGGAATTTTTTTAAATAATTGACTCTTGGATTTAATTCGAATAAAATGATTTCGTAAGCTTATTTAAATTCTGTTTAAATAAGAATGATGATAGTAAAGTTTAAATTTATAATTAAAAGTGATTAAACTGGTTTTAATAATAATTCGTTTTAATTAAAGTATGAAATTATCATTCCTGGGCACTGTTTCGGATTTTGACTAAATTAGTGACATTGGATCTGGAATAATGAATTATATGCCGTCAAGTTTCATGGCGACCGGACGTATTGGGTGGTCATGCAAGCTCGACACACATAGCAATTGATTTCAGGAATTATAATATAATATAAATTGAATTTAAAAGCTAACTTTTGTATATGATGGAATTAGGTTCCGATACTAGTTCCATTCAGTTTGGAATTGACCACGCCTCGTTTGGAGTTCGAGATTTTGGGTGCTGAATAGTGTCAGAATATTTTCTATATAAGGACCTCAATTTTCTTTTAATTCCTAAAACTAAAACCCTAACCCTAAATCGAACCCTTCATCCAACGGTCTTGGTTCATCGGCGCCGCTAGAGGCCAATCTAGGCTTGGGTGTCAATAGGAAAAGGTGTGGGATGGTAAGAAAACTGGGATGGATGGCTGGATCGACGTACGGTGGCCTACGGTGACGTGGATCTGGGTTTGATGTTGGCAGCGTTAGTGGGTTCGTTCTCTTGAATTGAGGCATCGTTGGCGATGTGGTCGATGACGATGGAGTGCTGGGGGTCGTAGCTACCCATGGTGGAGTGCTCACGGTGGCCGATGGCCGGACGTGGCGATGAAGTCGCGTTGGGGTTTGTTTTGTTGGCAGCCTGGGTTTGTTTCATGTGAAGGAGGGGTAATTAGTTTAATTACCAATTAATTAAGTTAATTATTGATTAATTAATCTCGTGATGTTTTAATGATCGTATCTTGTTTATACGAGGTCCGATCGAGGCACCATTTTCGTCGTTGCATTCATATCAGGATTATCTATGCAATGGAGTTGGATTCGTCGAGTTTGGAGCTTATGGGAATTTTAGTCGGCGTTCGATTTTGGACTATTCAGAAACGCATAACCGTTAGCTGGAACTTGGGTGAGTTTTACTCGCCAGTTGATTGTACAATTATTGTGTATATAATTATTGTTGTATTAAAAATATAAACTGTATAACGAACAGTGCAAGTTATTACTTTTGAACCCCACCTTGTTTTGTAAAACATGTGAGAACATTATTATTGAGTATAATATCTTTGTTGATAGTCTATAACATGTATCGTGACCCAGACTACTTGTTTACATGTTTGATATTGCTTTGTGAACAGTGATAGCATGTTATGAATGTTAGAAATGATATAGTCATTATAAACGTGCGTTAAAATCCTTGATATTTGACACATGTTAAATTGGATAAATTGGGGGATATTGTGGTAATATGTAAGTACGTATGTGTGTGTGTGTGTGTATATATGTATGTATATTGGGTTGTTCTACACATGTTTGGGTATGTTTGACATAAATGCATAGGTTTGGACATTTGATGAAATTGGAAAGGGAAGTTGTAAATATTAGAAGCGAAACGATTGCGACGGATGCACTTTGAAATCGCTGTGATCTGAGATTTTAAATTTAACTTTGGAAGACATCCTAGGGCTTCTTCATATTGATTAATAAGTACGGTTAGCGAACTTATTATCGGGAAAATAACAAGGTTTAAATATATTTTTAAAAATCAATTATGGATTTATAAAGATATGGTTTTAAATTATTATAACAAGTTTCAAATGGTGTTTTAAATACATGGTTTAAAATATAATATAAGTATTGTAAACGTATATTTTTAGCATATATATGTTTTTAGGACTTGCTTAAGATTTACTAAATAAATAAAAGGTTTTTATATTATAATATTTTACAAATGGTTTATAATATTTTATTTAAATATCTTTGCTTTACAAATAAATCGGTATATGTAAATATCTATCTTTAAAAGGGAAGTTTAATGTTTTGTAAAGGGATCTAAAAGGAGTTTTTAGATTATAACTCTTATGTTATAATGGATTTTTTTATAAATTGATTAAAAAGGTATATTACCTTGTTTAATAAGTAAAGTTATACTTAGAACCGTAAATGGATATTTTAAATTAAATGGCAAGTATAAAAGTGATTTTGGGTTTATAGTATCGATGTTTGTGCAACATCTATTTTAACCCATTTAACTATACTTTTGGAAAGTGATTGGGTCTTAAAAATGGAATTGTAAAGATAACGGGATAGTAAGGTGTTTTGGGGTTTGCCGTAAATAATGTTTTAGTAACATATGTTTTTAAACTCTTGGATAATATTTTAAAGTGTTAAAATATTATTAAATGAGTTTGGAAAATACTTAAACCTTTAATAATGGAATTTTAAAGATAATAAAAGTATGATTTGGTTTTGGGTTTGTTGTGGCAATGTGTCAGTAACATTCGCCTTTGACCTGTTTTGATTCTACGTATGAACGTAAATGGATCTTTAAAAAGAATGTTTTAAAGATAATCATAAGTGAAATGGTTTTGGGTTTGTAGTGACAGTGTTTGTGTAAAATTTGTCTTAAGCCCCTTTGATATTGATTTGTGAATATACTTTAACTATTGAGATAAGTATATGAATACTTCTGAGAAGTGTTGAAATATGTTGAAAATGAATAGTTATGTTTTTAATTAAATAACGAAGTTTAATTAATAAATGGATTTTCATTTATAAAGAGTTTATTGAGTAATATGAGTTTTTACTAATAAAAGAGGACTTTAATTAATAAAGGAAAATTAATTAAAAAGGGGATTAGAAGTCGTTTATATGACTTGATCGTGCTTGTTTGTTTCAATCGTGCTTGATGTGTTACTGCTTATGGACAGTATACGGAAACCAGATTCCCGTATGAGATTATTCTCATTGTTATTTGATTTGGCCAAATATGCTCTGGAAATATTTAAAAGAAACACAAGGATTATATGGTATAGTTATCTTTGGTGATGCTAACTGGACGTATAAACTCGTTTTGCTCTTCTATGACAAATGTTAAGGAAATCCGTCCAGTTAAACGGTTAGAAAGTGATCTCCAATCTTATGTATTGTCTGTTTATTTTCCAAAGAACCGAGGTTGAGATAACCGGAAAATCGATCGATTGGTTTTGGAGCACCTGGTAGGCGGGGGAGTGACTTGAAACCATAATCACTTCAATACCGTATACGAGTTCTATGCTTTGGAAGAGGTTGATGATTGCTTCGTGATGGCTTCGTGATTGTTTCATGATGCTAGAACCTATGCGGAGATTCGAGATCTGTTTGAGATGCTCGAACACATGTAATTGTTTGTGATCTTTTCAAGATGTGGGAATCCATATGTGATTCCGAAACCTGTTGAGGTATGAAAATCCATGAGTGATTCTGGGATCTGTTGTGGAATCCATGTGTGGTTCTGAGATCTATTGAGATATGTGAATCCATGTGTGGTTCCGTGATCTGTTTGAGTTAGACCACGTATGGAAGATCTGTTCGAGTTGTGGCTCGTGTGTTGGGATGTTGAACGTAACTTCACCATCGGTAATGACAGAAAAATAGATAGGAGACATAGCCTATGGGATTTAGCTAACTTAAAGGGTGTAGGCACTCCAGTTTAGTGTTACTTACGGATATGCATGCGGTAGTGATATGACCCGGTACCACGTGTTCAGGCATGGACCAGCTATGTTTTCATATAGTATATTTTATCTAGAGATATACGATGCTCGGAAGAATATCTCTGATCCTTGTGCAGTAGTTTGGATTCGGCTTCCCCGAAGAGATCTACGTGGAAATTCTACACAATTAGCGAACGTGCCTTAGCAGTTGTGATGGTATATCTATTATTGTTGTGATGTACACGCACTTGCACCATAGCTATGTGATTATTTATATTTCACACCTTAGACATTATTATATTATCACTGGATTTTATAATAGAAATGGTTTGGTTATCGTAAGGTAAAAACTCGTCTGTGTTTATTGGCGCCATGGTCTTACGAGATACCCTTATTTTGAAATGTTTTAAGATATAGTAAATCTATATGATTTTCATTTCTCACGTCGGTTTACCAGACTGATCCGGGTATTATTTTCTTAATGCTCGGGTCAGCTCGAGTATGTTTTTAGATTTAGGTGTGGTTCATTGGAGCTCTTGAAGAGGAGCTAGATGATTTCTTACCATACTTTATTTTTGCTGCATTACTTGATTTGTATCTATCAGCATTTTTGATGATAAGTTGTTACAACTATCCACGCTGAGGATATGTTAGTTTCCTCTGATTGATGTATGTATATCAAAGCTTTCTTTTTTGTTAAAGATCTTTAGAGATATCATATATTATTGTTTCACATGTGAAATTCTAATATTGTATTCTCTTCTTTCTTATTCTATTGCTTTTCCTTTTTATTTTTACCCTAACAATTCGTCTTTCCGACACTTGAGTGCTTGACACATGAATACCGTGGATCTATTAGTGTCGATGTTCGGGGGTCGAAAAGGCGGATCGTTATAGAATCCTTAAGGTATAAAATCTTATTTACCTTTTATACCATACTTATCATGTAGTAAATAATATATACAATGATTTTATATATGTAAGTTTCTCCTATTTCATCTGTAATTTAGTAACACTAATGTTTATATTAATTAACGTTGTTGTTTTAAATTTAAAGCTAAAAGTAAATTATTTTCGACCACGCTTAGTTTAATTTATTTATATATGATTTTAAATATTACTATTACTTTTTGACTATTTAGAATTACTGTTTGCTAATTTAATTCAGTTATATAAATGTTATATGTTTTAAATTGTTTAAAAGAAATTAATTATATATAATGTAGGTTACAAATTTACAAAAAAATTGTTTTCTATACATATATAGTAATACACACACACACACGTATGGATGTATATTAATTTTTTATATTTAATGAGTTAAATTAATTTATATTAATTAATATTTAAATATGTATTTTTATAAAACTATGAAATGGTTTCGGGTTTAAAAAAATTATGGCCAAAAAGAATTAAATACATAACATTAATTTTTAATGTTTATTTTAGTGCAATAAACATATACTTTATTTTACTATGCAAGTTTAAATAATTTATGCATTAAAAAATATTTCGAAAACAAACTAAATTTATATTATTTATATTTATTTTAAATAATTGAAAGATATTTTATTTTGTATTTTATAGGTCCAAATTTGAAATCAAATTATCTTACCAAGTTAACATTATATATATTTAGATATTAAAATTGAATTCAAATTTTATTGACTTAGTCAAAATATATTTAGATGTACATAAAATTTAATACAAAATAATTTTCAAAATTTATCTACATATATATACACATATGTATGTATAAATAAATAAACAAATAAATATATAATCTTTCTCTCCAATACACACACATATAAATACATACATTCATACATATCTATATGATATTTTGAAACAAACTATGCATATATATAAATGACCAATGAATTCCAACATTTATATATGTATACATTAACTATGTACACAATATTATGTTGCATATGACATTATACACATATGAGTATGTAATGATATACTCATAAACAATATAAAATTTATTTTAGTTAACTCGTTAATTAGTTAAATTCGAAAAATAAATAAAATTGGATTGTTTAAACTAAATAGAATGGTTAAAGTACAACCCATTAGACTTGAGAGACCTACTATGATCCAAATAGGGAATAAAGATTGAAATAATATACCTATTTCACTCGCTACAGACCAACTCGGTTCCATCATATATGTCCCTTGAATTCAACTTCTAATAAGATCCAACGCCCAACTTCCATTATGTCGACGTTTTGTGTTTTATTTCGTATCTTAATAGCTGTTCACACAGACATACACTATATATATATACACACACACACCATTTTAAATATATATATATATATAATGACCCGTAATTTAATCACATTGAACTTGAATATTTAATATATTTTTAAATATTTAAATACTGAATTTTATAACACAAATAAATATGTTTTGTGTAATAAATAACAGAGCAAAACTTGTTTACATGAATAAGTAGTTTGGAGAAAAATAGAAAATGTGACCGAAAATCATTTTTTAGATTTTCGACGTTTCATCGATCAAAAGTTGTTATAACAATTTATGCACACTAGTGTACATATGTACACATATATACCGTTAACAAATGCTTTTACTAATGAAATAGTTTAGTGAAAAACAAAGTTTAAAAGATTACTTAAGTTAATAAAGTTAAGTTTGACTTTTCTTTTATAATTAAAAAAGAATTTAAGCACAAAATCAAAGATAAAGCACATAAAATAAGGAAGAAGTGATGGCATGATGTTGGAAGTGGTGTGTTGTCTAAATTATAATGGAGAGTAGTAGAAAAGGTTATATTAGTAATTTACCCTTTCCATTTCTATAAAACATTATCACCTTTTCATTTTTTCCACTTTACTTCATTTTCATTTTCCATTCTCTCTTTTTGCTCTCATGTCTTCATCTTCTTCCTTCTTGCTTTCTTAAATAAAACCAAGTCAAAATATACTCTTTTCTCTTCTAAGTTATAAAATAAACTTAGAAAAATATTGTAAACAACATAACCATTCCATAGTCGCAAGCTTTGATGTCCAAAACCGCCTTCCTAGCATAGTGCATGAGCAATAGGGGATTTCCAAGAGTTTTTGAGTTGAAGTCGAGCAAGAGGGTGTTGTCTAGTGGTGTTGCTAGGTTGAGGAGGGATTATGTTGCGTTGGCTGGGTCGTAGCTTGCATTAAGGTAAGTTAAACTCACTTTAAAATAGTTTAAAAATCAACAAATTTTGTAAAACATAAAATGTTGATTTTATTGTTTATACTAGTGTATGTTTGCATGTTTTGGAATTGATTCCCGCTTCAACGCGGATGACATAAGTAACCATTATTTTTGCAGGGGAAAAAAAGAGGGAGTTAAAGTGTCTTAGTGGTGAATAGGTTCTACATAACACTTTGAAAAGCATATAAATATAGGCAACTTACATGGGACTTTTGTAGAGAGACACTAAGGGGTTACTCGCCAATGTTAATTCACTTTCAAATTTATATTGGCTGTGAAATGTTTGGATGAATATATATAACATATATAATGTTTTATGAAAGTGTTGTTATAGTGACTATTTTTATATCGACATTTTGAAAATATCATCTTTTTTGAAAATCTTTTGTTGATCCCATGCTTAGGTTTTTACAAAACAAATACTCATTCGCGTTTTTGCACTGTTAGTGCAAAAGTGTGATACTCGGGAAAAAAGTTAGAACTCCTAAAAACAAATGTCTTTGAAAGTTAAAAATGGATTTTCTTTATTGATTAAATAGTCAAGTTTTTAAAGAATTTTCTAAGGTATTTAATTGATTTCAAAACCCTCTAAGTTTGGGTGAATGCATACTAGATCCATTGTATGTTGTTCTAAAAATAAAATAGAGCATCCATACTTTGAATTTTTTTGGAAAAATTTGCATTTAAAAAGAGACCGATTTAAAGAAGTTTTCAATACCATTTAGCGACACTTTTTGCGACGCTTTTCTAATTTTTATAAAAAATGATTCTAACTTATTTTTCTCTTCTGAGATTAAATATGGATATTTTAACTTATTTCCATGGATTTTAAATGTGTTTTATAAATGTTGTAATGTGAAAAACCAAGCACGGGTTCGATTTTTAAAAGTTTAAAATTTTGATTTGGTTATGGAAAGGATAAGAAATTAAATTTTCGTAAACGATGGCGCTTATATAGAAAGGATTTAGTCATATTTTTAACACTAAATGTCAAAGTATGGAAACTCCTTTCTATCTCAAAGGTTAAAAATGTCGTCTGGGCAAGGCATAGAGGTAACACTACTTTAACTTGCCCAACTCCATTTTCAACCGAGGGATAGTGCAAGTTTGAAATCAATGAATAGTGGTAAAGGAATGAGAATTGATTTCCATATACGATCATTTTGATTATTCCTGATAGTTGATTTATTGACTATCGATTCTGATATCTTCTTCCTGTATCGTTAACATAAGACAATTTGTTGTTCATTTGAGCGTTGATATACTTTGTCGGAAATGACTAAAATCAAATAGTGAGCGGACATCTAGCTATGTGGGGTTGCTTCCATCAGGATATCTTCACATCTACTCTAAATTGGATTCGGTTGTATGCGCACGGAGATGTGAAATGCTCGGATTCTAGGTAAGATTGACGAGGTTTGGCTTGTACATTTTTCGAGAGAGTCACAGAGTAAATGACCATCTCAAGTATATTTTCTAGGGGTATACTTTTAGTGAGGAGGGCGCACCCTCCTAGTCATTGCTGATAAAAAATTCTTTTTCCTTGTTTTTGGTTCAAACATTTGAATCTTTTTCTTTCTTAATTGCATCGGGAAGTGTCTTGCACGCTCTGTGATGTTTAATTATTTATGTCCATTCTTTTATATATGGATGTTATTCTTGTGAGAGGAAACCGGTTCCATGTTCTGCAACGTGTCTCATATGTTGTTTTGCGTATTCCTTTTTTTTAGTTTACTCATACCAAACGTATTGTCTGACCCGAGTTGTTTGTTTTTTTTAAACTCTCGGGTACTCATTTATATTTGAACAGTTCGAGAGTGACATGTTTCTTTAGGCTTTTTGAAGATGATGGACGAGCAGGAGGCTCGTTATCTATCTAGCCATCTATTTCGTTGTTACGAGATGTTTGTTTTATATATGTGTATTTTGTATCAGCAAGTGTAAAGACGGGTAGTTATAACTGCCTAGGCTGGTAGTAATGGTACTTTTGTGGTAACTCTGATAACTCCATGTTGAGGAGTAACTTTATGTACTATCATATTGTTATATTATATTTAATCGTTCCGTTGTGAGTTTTTTGTTCTGTTTCTTTTATTTTACCCCCACGATGTCTCGCTTTTCGAATGCTTTGGGCTACGCCACACGAATACCATAAATGTATTAAGCATCATTTTCAGAGGTTAGAAGTTATGTGTGTATGTGTGTAAGTGTGTACGTACGTACGTATGCATTAATGAGATTCCATCTTGGATACTGGAAGGAAAACTTTGGGGGACTTGAAACAAAATAAAATTGTTTAGGGGCAACATGATGTGAGGGCTCCAACTATAACAAGTTACTATATTAGCCCCCTTAAGTGAATTCCGTAACATACCATTAAAATTTTGAAAGAAAAATGACATAGATCTACTGAACAATCTACATAAAAACGCTATAGCGTCGCTGAAACAGTAATGCGGTATGGTTGGATCGAAATTTGTTCAAAAAAAAGACATGAGTATACTGCTTAAATTTTACATGCTATAATGTAACAAGGTTTATTTTTATCCTGGAGGGCCGAGTCTTTTAAGTATTCTCCGCGACAACTATAAAAATACTAGAAAAATGGACCGTCCTCCTCTCTCTTTTTCGAAACTAGATTTCCATTAACAATTTCCTATTTTAATATGCATTATATAGAATCAGTTGTATCTATTTGCATATATTTTCAGCTGGGCGAGAACACACTCTAATGTATTGTTAGACACTACGTATGCACAATGGAAAAAAGGAATTTTTTTAATAAAAAGTAACCATTTATTCCCTGATACTCAACGCGCCAGATCTAACCCGATAACACACTAAATATAAACTTTATTCATCAAAACACACTAAAAAACCTAGTGCATAATGAAATAAAGAAGAAAAATAGTATCATTTATACCCTGCTGCTCGATGCGCTGGATCTAACATGTACTTGGAGTTTGAGTTATTCAGTGAAAGAGCGTTTTTCAACTAATGCTTCAACGCAAATTATAAGAATTAGAGCTTGCATACCAAATACAGATAACATTACAGCATTAAGACCGACACTCCAGGACAGAATGCAAGAACAAAGGAAAGAGGATATCTTCCAAGTACCCTACAACTTATGGACGAAAGTAGACTCGGCAAGGTCGATGGCCCTAGCAAGGGCAGCTGCCTTGTTCTGACACTCCATCTGCTCGTCATCTGGAACACTGTCCGCTACAATCCCGGCTCCAGCCTGAAGATGGGCCACCCACTCCTGCCTCCTTCTAACATCTCTGTAAGAGTACATTGTATCGGTTCGACCTTCGGTTGGGAACACTATGGTCCTTAGAGCTATGGAGATGTCCATGTCTCCGTTGTATGATATTCCGCCTAACCCCCCGCTGTAGGGCCCCCGTCTCGTTACTTCCAGCTTATCTATCAGCTCCATTGCCTTTACCTGGTTGGTAATAAATTGTTTTCAAGGGACCTTAGTGTAAATAGTTTACACACACACACACATATAGAACTAGGAGCAAACCTTTGGAGCTCCACTGACTGTTCCTACGGGTAGTGCAGCGCGTAGAGCATCCCAAGCAGTCAGGTTGTCATATAACTCTCCGCTAACCTGTTTATTTTCCAAGTTGTGTATGAGTCCAAGCTTTTCAGCTTATTTTACTTTAGATGCTACTCAAACTGTGTATAAATCCCTTAATCATATGCATACTGATACTTAATTACTGTATCGATTAAGTTTTTGAAATTCTTAAATTCATGATGTGTAAAGCAAACCAAACAAATTTATAAACTGAAATTCTTAACTTCTTGACGAAACATTTAAATTTAATTTAGTAGTATTGTTTTTTTTATTGTATGGATTGACATTCTCGTACATCTAAAACGCCAAATATAAAAAATATTGTTTGAGTTATCACTTCGGATACTAACAACATTATCTTCTAAAATGCTTACTCTTAAAACGATTTCTGGCTACACCACTAAATGCTAGAACAAATTAAAAGCAAATATTTGCAGTAAAAATGACATCCAAATGCTGATTAATACATTGAACGATGAATGTCACATCTGTGTATGTGTGTGGGTATAAGACAAATGTCATATTTGTGCGTGTGCGTTTGCGTGTGCATGCATATATGTATGTATGTATGTATGTGTTAAAGGGAGAGCTTGTACCGTGGAGCTGATATGCATCACATGAGAGTATTTTTCAACATTCATGAGTTTCTCCACGTTCACCGAACCCGGTTTTGAAACCTGCAATTGCACATTCAGTCATAAGAAAACGACAACAAATCATTTTAATGTCATGGAAATACATAGAAACAAAGCAGATAGGGGAGCTTTTGGAGCAACTAATTCTTTAAAGGAACACACACATACTTTTCCAACGTCGTTTCTACCCAGATCAACAAGCATAATGTGTTCTGCACGCTGTTTCTCATCAGCCAATAGTTCACCCTTTAGCTTTTCATCCTCACCCTCGGTCCTGCCTCTTCTGACCGTTCCAGCAAGAGGCCGGTTCACTATACTTCTCTGTGCACAAAATCAAAATTCAACACTGCAATATTCTATGATATTTAACTGGAGCCAAGCATTTAAGACAAAATAGTTGCCTACCCCTTTAGCACGGGTAAGAATTTCAGGACTAGATGCCACGAGAATGCAACCCCTTGCTTGCATATATGTCATGTAAGGGCTTGGATTCACAATTCTTAAAGCACGGTACACTTCAAATGGTGTTGCATATGTGCGTCTTTCAAATCGCTGACTTAAAACAATTTGAAATATATCACCAGCAAGAATGTGTGCTTTTGCCTGCAAAACCGCCTTCTTGTATTCATCTGGTGTCATCGATGATGTGTTTAAGCTTGCACCAAAGTCATGAGTGTGTAATTTCACAGACCCGGCAGATAATCTTGGGCTGATTAACAAATGGGTAAGCAATATAATGGAAAGAAGTTAAATAGCAAGCAAAAAAAAATTGTTTTGGGATGTTAGTGAACGAAGATGAAGAAGTTGGGAGTAATTACATTTCTGCATTATGGACTACAGCTAGCAAGCGCTCCAAGCGTTTCTTTCCATCCTCATAGGCCTCTTCAGCTGAAGCGAACCGGTCCACCCTTACCCAATGAATGACATATGCTTTCTGGTAACCACAATAGCAGATTCTTTGAGAACAAAGGATTTCTAAAAGAACTTAAAAGAATGCATGATGAATTATTCATTATTTTTAACTTGTGTTAAAATTGCGCTGTCAGGATAGTAAATTCAATTCATGATTTGAAGGTTAAAACTTAAAATTTAAACCTAGCTGGCTTAGTTTTATTACCTAATATTATTAGGTCTTCCTACGATTAGAAGCAACATCGATACAATTTGTCTGGGTCAACCTAGAAGATAGGACCAACTCTGACTTCAATTATAGAGAAGACTGCCTATTGATCTGATGTGAAGAAGTTGTTTATATCAATAACTAAATATGGTACTTTAATTTATACCTGGAAGCCAATAATAAAATAAACAGAGTATGTGTTTTCTTTCGTATAACAAACCTATATTTTTGGCCCCAAAAAAAAACGTAAAAAACTAACAAGAGAAATCAAAAGCTGTTAGGCAGCGTTGACTGCTAAGTGGTTATTGAATATCACAAGTAAAATGCAACAACAATGGTATGTGGGATGAGCACCTGTAGACACCTTAAATTGGTTTAACCTTTATATATGAACATAAATTTATGTAAAACGCAATGCCTAGGTAAAAGAAATTGATGTACACTCATTTGGTAAAGAAGAAATACCTTCTCCACATTGTCGAAGACTATGACATCGTTGTACAACCCTAATTGAACATCTGGAAGGTTCCTGTCATCTTTAGGAGCAGTAGAGAATGGTAGTTTTTTCTTCTCAACATAGCGCACGGTGTCATAAGAAAAATAACCAATCCAGCCCCCTATAAAAAAAATTGAGAATCCAGTCATCAACATTGAAGTTCAAAACTGTAAAAATGAAAGAAACACATTGAGCATAACAT
Source organism: Allium fistulosum (assembly GCA_030737815.1). Lineage (NCBI taxonomy): Eukaryota > Viridiplantae > Streptophyta > Magnoliopsida > Asparagales > Amaryllidaceae > Allium > Allium fistulosum. The sequence goes on along the minus strand of CM060904.1, from coordinate 1,306,308,892 downwards.
TTGTGGAATAACTCAAATTTCTTTTTCTTCATGGATGAAACATAAAATGATTCAACTTAATATATGACATAGACTTGATTATAAATGGAATAGGTTTCATAACAAGTTTTTGATATAGTGCATCACAAGTTACAAATTAAAATCACAAGTCGATAGTTGTGAATACTCATTCTTAATGACTTCTAACTATTAAATTCCCAATTAATTTTTTTTGGTACATTCTTACGCAAACTTGAAAACAAATAGCTTTTTTTAGAGACTAATGTAGAAATTTATTTTTGCAATGGATGAAATATTGTAGACAATAGATAATATATTTAAATGGTATTCGATGGATCAGTTGAACTAAAGCTAGCTCAATTAAGCTCATATACAAAGAAAACAGTATCAACACCAAAAAAAACATATATAAATGAATGAACATATAACCCAGTATTCTTTTGCAAAGTATTCATTAATGGCAAGTCCAATGAGAATAAATTCGTCACCAGAAGATCTAACTTTTTTTTTAAAAATAACATTTTGTTTTTAACATAGACTGAAAAATATAACTATATATAGTTAGGGGTGGAATTGGTACAGTTGCCATACAAAAAACCCCTTTACCAAATTAAAGCTAAAACAAAACCAAATACCATACCAAAAAGTTCGATACACCAAAAATTGCATATACAAAAAGTCCGGCGCGTATAGTATGGTAATGGTATGAACTAATATTAGTTTGAGGAACTTTTTTTTGTTTTTGTTTTTTAGGTATAAATTTAGACATACATTTGCACTGCTATGTTCATGAAACAACGTCACATTCATAGGAAAGTTGTAGTTTCTTCTATCTCAAATAAGGTAAGAATGCAAGTATTTATTATATATGATACACGTGGGACAATTAAATATATTATTATAAGGGAAATGTTAACATGAGCCCACTAGGCACATGCTAACAATAGCCCTTTTGACTTCTGCATTATTATGTAATTAATAAGGATAGTTTTGACCATGTAGATTTTTAGGGCGTTTGGTTTATTTTGTATTTTATATTTTGAGTTTTCAACATTAGTTACAAAATATGAAAAGAATGAAGGGAGATCGAAAGGGAAGAACGGAAGATTGGAGGGGACCACGAAGTGGATAGAGGAACGACGGAAGAATAAATTGTTACTTGTGCTTCCGTTTTTTCTCAAAACACGAAAAATGAAAAAAAATTGTTTTCTATTTTGTGTGTTAAATTCGTTTTCTAAAATGGTCATTTTTCATAATATACATGCGTTGTTCGTATTTTTGTATGGACGAAAACTAAAAACTAAAAACGGTAAACCAAACATAGCCTTAATGTTTTGTTTCGTGATGAATGTTTGTTTTGTATGGTAGTTGGTGGCTGTTAGTATGTGCTACATGGGCACAATTAACATAAGTCTTATATATTATAATTGATGTCATTTCAAGATTTAACTTCATAACAAATTATCCAATGTAACGAGTTTTATCAAAGCATTATCTAAAAAGGTTAAGGTTTGATCCAAATCTAAATTCCAATCTATTTTTGAATTTGAATTATGTAAAATATAATGAAAATACGTGTGGCTCGTTCAGAAAATGTCAAAGTAATGATTTTTGGAACTAGAATCGCTACAAAAAAAATTGGTAAACGCCGACCATTATTATTGGTATATAATTAAATATGGTACTATCCACATGGTTTGAACTTAGACAATTTGTAGAAAAATTTCACCCTTATATATAGTAGGTAGACTTAAGAGTACTTAACATTTAGATCAAGCTGCTAATTTATTTTTGCTATTTGAAAAGTTGAAATGCCGCAAATTGCCAAATACATTGTCATAAATATAGACGGTTTGTTTAAGTGAAAACAAGGTACACATTCCTAACATCAAACTTAATACACAAAACATACAAAAATTACACCCCTATTTTCAAACACTGAAATTCTTTTTTCTAAAATACCTTCTGTAGCTCTGCTCTATGGCTAAATGTTGGTTCTTCGTATGTGGTTATTCTCATATTCATAATTAAAATTTGCACCCCACTAATTATCAATCTTTAAAATACAATAACTTTTTGTAGAAACGACGGATTAAAAAACCGTTTTCATCATTAAATCACAAATTTTATTATCTTTCAAGTGAGTGGCATTATGCATATGTAAAAACAACGGTAGACGAAGTTATTCGCGGATTACTATCAGAAAAGTCTGCAATTATATGGTATGATTGCAGACAAATTTTCTACAATTATATGGTACGATTGCAGAAAAATCTACAATTATATGGTATAGTTTCACTTTTATGGTATTACTTGGAATAATTGTAGACTTTTCTACAATTATTCGATATAATTGCATAAAAATATGCAATTATATGGAATGATAGCAGAAAAGTCTGCAATTATTCCACTGAATTGCATAAAAGTCTGCAATTATTCCACTGAATTGCATAACAGTCTGCAATTATATGGAATAATTGCTGACATTTGAATAAAATTTGATGATTATTTCATATAATTGCAGAAAATTGCAAGTATACGGAATAATTGCATAAAAGTATGCAATTATATGGAATAATAACAGAGAAGTATGCAATTATTGCATATAATTGCATAAAAGTCTGTAATTATTCCATATAATATCATAAAATTCTACAATTATATGGAATAATTGTTAACATTTGAATAAAAATTGATGATTATTTCATATAATTGCAGAAAATGGCAAATATACGTAATAATTGCATAAAAGTCGGCAATTATATGGAATAATAGCATAGAAGTCTGCAATTATTTCATATAATTGCATAAAATTCTGCAATTATATGGAATAATTACTGACATTTGAAGAAAAATTGATATTTTTCAAAAATTGCAAAATTCTCTGCAAATATATGGAATAATTGCAGTTTTACTGTAATGATTTTTTTTTATCAACAATGGATCTCATTCTAAATATTGTAAAATTTATGATTTTTTGGTGAAAACAATATACTGATTTGATGTTTTTATAGAAAGTTATGCGCGTTTGAAATGCTAAAAACGTAAAGGGTATTTGAGTCTTTTGACGCAGACTGATTTGAAAATAGGGACTAGAAGCGTAAGTTTATCTTGAAAAATAGTGTTTTTTCTATTTTGAAACTTAATAGCGCAAACTTCCCTTTGTTATATCTACTCTACAAATTTTAAGAAGAAAAATTTCATCTAGCAACTCTGAAAATGGAATACTTGAAGCAAACATTAACAACTACCAATCCTACTATATTACCGCAAAAGACATCAGGAAGTTCGTCTATACACTGCGGGCTGAACCCTTCCAGAATCTTCCTGGGAACCTGCATAGGATCATCAACAACTTCCTGCACTTTCTTCCCTTCTTCATGATCCATAACGGTAACAAGATTCTCCTTTGCCACAACCTCCATTGCTGGCTGTGCCCCTACCCAACTGTACCTACCCACATTGTTTCCATCCGACCCCTGCTCCACCGATTCAAACAAAAAACTAGGCATCTCATAGTCGTCTTCGCTCACAAGACACCGGTACGCTGATACTGGAGTTAGGTGATCAGAAAATATGCATTCGTAAAGCGGTACTAAATTCCCCTTTTTAGAAGCATCTAAAAATTTAGCCATTTCAAGATTATCGTTATCAACAGCAACAGCTGCAGCAGCAGGTTGGTGAACTAGACATAAAAGAAAACACCTTGTAAGCAACAGAAATATTTTAGCAAAAATACATGAAAGCATTTACCTGAAATTGTAAGGGGTGATTTCTCAGAGACGCTAACACGGCATTTCAAAGAGGAGACGCCGCGTTGGTGTTGAAGGAATGGACGGAGAGCCACCGTGGATGCGGAAGGACGGAGGATCTGGCGGCGGAAGAAGAGGGTGTTGGCAGAGGAGAGGGCTACAGATTCCATGATTTGAATGGTGAAGTTTGCAATTCAGATCGATGAACACAGTGTTCAGAGTAATCATTTTAACTGAAGATATAAATATGATCGCAGAAAGAGAATGCAATGAATGCACAATAATTTGGATGCAGCTGCAGTTATTATCTTCTATCAGTCATTAATTCTGCACTGTAGGGAGGCTGCATCTCTTAATTTTCTCCCTATTTTTTTTATTAAATTTCCACTTTTGAAGGGAGACGGTTAGAAGAAAACTGGGAAATGAATGTTGAGTACTGAACTTTTTGTGTGCTTTGTAAAATACTTCTTGCTAGTACCATAATGCATGGACGCAGAGTAGTGTTATCCATTCAACTAAAATCAATTGAATTATCTTGCCTTAGCACAATATACATTTGTTATTTTTTGCCAATGGAAAAGCAAACATCTTTATTTAACCTTATACATCTAATATATAATAGTTAAATTATTTTTTGATCAGCTAATTAAGCCTTTCATTGAATATCCAAAAAAATTGAAATCCATTCGTATCCGATTCTGAAAAACGGATAAATATCTTGTATTCGAAAAAAAAGATATGAACACGGATGTGAAGACGTCCGCATCTGAAAATTATCCGTTCAGTTTTGATCAAGTTTATTGTTTATTTTACACGTATTTTAACACAATAAAAGATATAGATTTATTATTAATTAAGTTAATAGTTTATATTATATGCATTTAATGCATATTAACTGCTCAAAACTACTTATTATCATAATATTTATTGATTTTGAATACTTCTGTAATTAATGGAATTGGGAGAGAAAAATGTTAATCCAAAATTTTCAATTTATGTTTGTTGATTTATTGATCGTCAGTGGATAGAATAATTACCCATTATCTGTGCATATCCGCGGATGCGGATATGAGACTATCCGCATCTGAAAGTATCTGTTTACAAGCTTATAGCTAGTAAGCATTGAACATATACAAGAGTTGAATATATATATATATATATATATATATATATATATATATGCATGCATACAGAGAAAACATTCAAATAATTTATAGCAAGTAGGATCGAGAAATCACAGTCGAATAACTAAGTGCACATTCACAAATCTAAGGACTTTTCGCTTCGTTAAAACAAGTGTCCCTAAAAATACGCAAAGAAATCAATTATTTAGAACAAAATTTAGAGTAGTTATAGAACTTGTATTGCATTCATGTTTATTAAAGACAGGAATATAGTTCCAAATAAGCTACTGCTTTTAAGCCTGCTACTCTTCCATAATTTTGTTAAAAACCAAAGTTAAATTTTATATAAAAAGGGAAATGAAATGTAACATATAAATTAAAGGTAGAGGCTTCTAGGAATAATCGGCGGTATATAATTAGAACGGTTCATTTACAACCATCTCTTTATGAAAAGGTTGCTTCTTAACGCATGTTGATTAACTCATTGTTTTTGCATTAAATATAACAATAAAAATACTCATAAAAGTAGGGTGGATCAAGTGATTCAAATGGTGGATGTATTTAAAAAATTCCTTTAACAAAATGGTTAATTAAATCAATTAGTTTGTAATGAGTGATAAATATTATTAATTAATCAGTTTTATTGAAATAATATCGGTGGGGAATCTCATATACATGAATTTATATCAAACAAAATCATATCTTTTTAAATTGTATTCTATGTTCCCTTAGAGTTCTCAACTTTAATTTCAATCTAATGAGATATTAACTACATTAATTGGTTTAGTTGTGATCATGTAGATACATGTACACATTACCTAAGGAATGAATATTTGATCTCTAACAATATTCAATTTTGAAACTTTTCACATATAATGGAGGATAATGGCTATTTGTGGATATTTTTTTAGTATGTTGTTTATATATGTTTTACACATTTGCTGCAATGAAGAAATGGAATTTAGTTATTTATATTGTATAACAATAGTTATGCCACCAGTTTTTCTACGAACTTGTCACCCTAAAAGTCTTTTAATATGGCTCAAGTTCCTTTTATCCATAATAAATTTTGTCTTTAATTTTCACAAACCACATTATGGACACTCCACCATGTTTAAGGTATAAAATTTTATATCATTTCGTAAAAAAATAAAACTTTGTTTTCAACGCAAATTTTATGTACTTTTTTTTACGATATTAATACAACATAGAACAAAATGTCATACTAGAAGAAAATTGCAATATTTGCAAACTATATTTAACACAAAATTTTATCGAAATACATTTCGTACTGATTTTTTTAAGACAGTTTTATATTAATTTTGTTAGAAAAATTATACAATTTGCAATGTAATTGTAAAAGGATGTTTCAAACGACATATAAAGAGCAAATATTTGTAGTGGTTGTTTCAAAATGCAGTTAACTTGCATAAACGCAATTTGTATATTTTTTTTGAAACCAGGGAAAACTGTTCAATCACTACCGACAGCAATTTGTATTTCTTGGAAATACAATATATGTAATTGCAAATATTTTCAGTTTCTACTTCGAAAGGCAAATATTCACACTAACAAATCTTTACTAAACTATATGACATACAAATGTTATTCGAATGAATATAAAAATTGTAGTTAACGAAGAAAATAAAATTCCAATTGGGTGTTTCAAAATTGATAAAAATGCAAATAGTTTCATATATTTAAAACTTAAAATGATTTCATTTTGTGGGAATATAAATATTCATTCACCTGTTTACCAAGCACAAACTTTATTCGAAAATATAGCAAATGAATATTATTAAAAGATTATAAAATTCATGATTTAATGGTGGAAATGAGATTGCAATTGAAATTTTGAATCAACGATATCAATTTTTGTTGGAATTAATATGGAGTAAGTTTACTTAGGAGGTGACATCAGTCACATTTATTTTTAGAGATCCATAAACAAAGTTTGATTGACTTGACATTTAGATTAAATAAGTCCAATGAGGACTTAAGCCTAATCTCATACCCTTTTTAACATGATATGGTTTTTTGTACCGTGTCTGAGTGATGGTCGGTAGTGTCGTATGTTATGTTGAAATCTAATATTGTATTTTCAATATTGTTTGTGATTGAGTTTTTTTTTCTACATATATGCATGTTACACATTATTAGTGTTTGGCTATATATCTATATTTTTGTTTGTGTGCTTTCATATATGTGTAAGACATGTATATAAAACTAAAGAGATTTACTTGATTTTGTATATGCGCATGAATTTTATATATGTACTCAATATCCATTAATATATACTTGAATGTCGACAAGTATTTGAAGTTTCTACGTATTTAACATTCAATAGCATATTTACATGTACGTAAATATGTATTTGATATTATATACGTATTTAACATCCATTAAATATCACATAGTAATAAATGTTACTGATATAAACCAATTTTTATATGACATATAATAAAGTGGGAGAGATGATCTGCATAAAACTTTATTATGTTGTCGAAACTATATATAAATAGTTTTGATGTATTACGCAATGAAGATAAAAAATCTAAGTATGTGCATGGATATTGTACCATGTACTTAAACATTTTACAAAGTGGTTTAATTAGTGTGTAAATTCCTCATATATGAAAAAACAATGTAACCTTATTCATACATATTCACGATGTAATACAAAAACACACTACAAATAGTATTATGAGACCGACGGTCTAGCAAAACCTTCCTTCCATTCTTGATTGTTCAAACAGATCCTTTGTTGCAACCGTGTCGAAATTATTACATGCTTCAGTTAATTCAGCTGTTGAGATCCAGTTCTACTTAACACTTCCATCAAAATAGAAACTTTCCCTAATATCATCTACACGTCACTAACAGAGTTTACAATAGAAAATCAAAATAAAATTAATATCCTTAGTGAAAACATACATACACTATCAAAGTTAAAATATGCAAATGAAGCTAATATAATTATGCATAAACAAAACGTAAATACCTATGTTTTGCTTCCAAATCTATGTTTCCCCTAAAAATCCCATAATGCATACTACATTTAACATGTTTTTCTTTTAAAAAACCGAGGTAATAATTATTTTTCCAATGAGATGCAAGTAATATATTAGTTCCAAATATAATACAAGCGCACTTCTTAAATTCTGTATGAATCAAATCTAATTTTGTTTTCTCTCTCCATCTCTTGTTCAATTGTTCCTTTTATGGCAAGGCCGTTGGCATTCTATTGCTAAAACAAAAGTGTGCAAGTAATAGAACCAAAATTAGGAAACAAGAACAGGAAAATACAAAATTGTTTGAAAACCTTATTGATACATCATATCTATTCTATTATATAATAAATTCAATATTTGACTTTATAGATTTTGTTTTCTTTATCAAACTAGGCTCATATACCGAGTTCTCATTGGTTTAGCGAATTTTTTTTTCAATTACCCCCCTTCAATTCGTTTCCTTCAGTGTATAGATTTGGTTCTTTTTTTTGATAGAAAAGATGTAGGACCCGAGGGTCCTACAGCTGTCATATATATGTATGTGTATATGTGTGTGTATAATTACATAATAAGATAACAGCCAATCAGGGTTGACCGGTAGCCCATCAAATTTTAAGGTGGTCCGTCCATCCCTACAAACATTAATGCACAAGTGTGAGGCATAAGCATCTCGGCAGCTACTAATCACAAACTACAAGCACGGTAATAAAATATACTCAATAATACAACCAAATGTGCTTGTAAACAACAATTTTAAGAGGAAGAAGAGAATCATCCCAACTTCTAAAATTTGTGAAGGTAGAATGAAAGCTACTTAAATTTCCCTGAGGCTCTAGGAAGAAAGCCAAATAATCTCCGATCACATGATGCCAAAAATTGCAATACAACAGATATATGCCTCTTAAAACTTCCTCACAAAATTGATATAGTCAACTCAAGAGAGCAATGGAGGAAGATAATCCCCAACAAAGCACACCTAAACATCCACCGAGATGCTCATGGAGCACGACAATACACACCTAAAGGTTCACAACGGCTACCCGAGACAATCTCCATGGAACAAAGGTGAGAGTGAAAGAGGCGAGGCCAATTTCAGACGTAGCACACAATTAAGCCGAAAAACAACATCATTCCCACACAGCTAGACCGAATATAACAAAGAGGAGCTAGTAAACGAGAGGAAGCAAACCGAGTGATATGAGCCTGCCAGAATCGCCCAATAAAGAACCATGAGCTATAACTAACATAGAAACACCCCCGTTGCAAGCAATCACCAAGGCGTCGGTTGGAGGTAGCGGGAAAATAACAAGGCAGGCGTAGACCAAAGGAAATGCAGTTCAAACCAGTGCCAGAAGAGACACAACCCAATGTGAACACTAAAAGGCGTAAAATCCAGATTCTCAACACCCGAATGCAACACCCCACAACCAAAGACAGATCAACCGAACAGATCCCAAAACACAGATCGGTGATGAAGCACAATGTCAACGCTCCAAAATCCAAACATGGAGACTCACCTTGTGATTTCAGTATCGCTGAATAATGGAACTTGGGAGAAATCCAGCCGGCGGCACCAGATATGTCGAAGGGAGATGAACGGAAGAACCCAACTGAAAATGAAGACGTAGGGTGTCGCTAGAAGGAGCAGCTTGCAACAGTAGGGAAAGTTAGGGCTAGGGTATAGGATAGACGATGAGTAAGTGGAAGAAAGAGACTCGATCGGACAAAAATGAGAAAGGGAAAGATGCTATAGTGTGGCGCCACTGAAGAAAGGACCCTGGTCTCCATTGAAACAAGAAGACCTTCGATTGCCTTCGATATATAGATTCGGTTCTCATATTTAATTAATATTAAATCCTCCCATCAACGAAGATCATATTCAAAAATTCAAAATTTTAATTGTTATACGTTCTGGAGATCATTTTGATTCCACAGTTTAGGCTTAAATGCCTAAGACATTTCCTATTTATCCACCATATTGTCCTATCTACAGAATTTGAAGGCGAGCTATCCTCTTCATTGTTTTTACAGATATAATTATTACTTATGTTTGCTTCTCCGATTCACGCTATCGATTGTGGCATTAAATTTCTAATGACTAAACCCTAAAGGCGACCCTATTCACACTCCATTTTCTTCCTTTCACACCTTTCTACTTCATTAATTTTCAGATTTTTCAAAATTGCCCTTATCTTCAAACCACATCGGTTACATTTAAAAGAAATAATTACGTACAGAAGCTTTAAATGAGCGATGTTTATGTAAAAACCTCGTTTGGCCCGACCGAGGTTCATATAACAATCTAGTTCAGACCGTGCGAGGTTTGTATAACAACCTAATTCAGGTCGAGTGAAGTTTGTGTAACAACTTAGTTCGAACCGAGCGTGGTTCGTGAATAAACAACGTCAACGCTGAACGTGGTTTAAAAAATTTAAGGACATTTTTGAAATAAACTGGGGGACGAAAGGGAAAAAGTGGGGTGTGATAATTTTTTGTAAGCTAGTAAGTGCAAAAGGAGGAAATAGGTGTGAGAATAGAATTAGCCAACCCTAAATTGTCATTTTTAGAGAGATGGTATGCAGCGACTTATCCTCTTTCGATTCCATTTTTTTATTTCGCGTTTCTAAATGTCACTCTTTAATATTTAATGTTATTATTTCTTTAAAATTATTTGTTTGAGAATTTTGATAATTAGCAAAATTCAGTTTCAGCTCAGTGTTCCCCTCAAATGGTAGATTTAGAAAATAGTTGTGTCTCATAGTAGGTTGAGAACTTTTTATAAAGTGAATATTAGGCACGCATCCCTAAAAACAAACTTAATTAACTAAAACTCCTCCCGCAAGAAAACATACTTTGCAGGTCCCTATTTTTCATTTCAGCTGTTTTTTCCCTAAAATACCCCTCCGCTTCTTGCACGATTGATTTTAATAACGAGTTTATCTTTCTTGATTTCATCTTCTTCTTCATTGGCGAACTTATGCTTCTTGATTTCATCTTCTTCTTCAATGGCGAGCTCAGCTTTATCGATTTCAATGGAAAACTGCAATTATACACAATAGTTGCAGAAATGTCTGCAATTATATGCAATAGTTGCAGAAATTAGTGCAACTATACCATATAGTTGCAGAAATTTCTACAAATATGCAATAGTTGCAGAAATGTCTGCAACTATATGCAATAGTTGTAGACATTTCTGCAACTATATGCAATAGTTGCATTTCTGCAAATATGCAATAGTTGCAGAAATGTCTGCAACTATACCATATAGTTGCAGAAAATTCTGCAACTATATGCAATAGTTGCAGAAATTTCTACAACTATATGCAATAGTTGGAGACATTTCTGCAACTATAGCATATAGTTGCAGAAATGTCTGCAATTATTTGCAAATGTTGTAAATTTGAAAAAAAAATTGAAAGTGTTCAAAATTTGCTGAATTATCTGCAAATATATGAAATAATTGCACCTTTACTACAAATTTGAATTTTTGGTATCAACAATGGATCTCATTTTAATGATCATAAAATTTGTGATTTTTTGGTGAAAACGGTATATTGATCCGATTATTCTACATAAAGTTATACGTGTTTGAAATGTTAAAAACATAAAATGGTATTTGGGTCTTTTTGCGTGAGCGAATTTGAATATAGGAACCGGAAATGTAAGTTTAGTTTGGGAAGGATGTTTTCTCTATTTTGAAACTTATTAGGGATGTAAGCCAAACTTACCCTTTTATAAATTTAAGAAATGTTAAAATATGTGGTAAGAATATACGCTTGTAGTATAGTCCGTAAAAAGCTTTAATATGCAACCATTATGTTGCCTTCTTTATAAAGATAGTATTAATGTTTGATAAAAGATGCATTACTGATAGAGTGAAAGTTAATGCTAGCATTTTTAAAAAATGATGTTGCATATCTTTATTAATAGTTGTAATAACTTTGGTATCACACTTTTTTGGTATCAATGTGAACTACCAAAAATGCCTTTCTATCTTAATATCACTTGAAAATTAAATCTAAATTCTTTTAAAAATTCAAAACCCCCTACAAATATTACCAAATCTTAATGTCACTTAAACCTAGGATCTAACAAATAAACATTTACAAATATTAGCAAATCTTAGTGTCGCTTAAATATAGGAACTAAAAAATAAACTTTGTTTACAAATTCAAATTTTCCCTCTACAAATTTAACCAAATCTTTAATACCACTTAAAAATAAGATCTGACAAATAAACTTCTTTTACAAATTAATACAAAAAAAATGTTGCAACTAAGAAATAAAAATTCAAATAAACTACACATAATTTCGACGCAAAAATATGGCTTAACTTTTATGCAAATTATTTCTCTTGAATATATTAACCATGTTCAATATATAGAAAAAAAATTCATATGTAAAGCACGTGCCATTATCAAGCGCATGCCGCAGTGCTCGTATTAGATAATTATAGAATATGAATGTATTATCCATTTACCATTTTCAAGGTTTTGTTTATCATATTTACTGATATTATCCTGTAAGCGTATCAAAAGTCCAATAAGTTCAGTTATTATAACACCAATTAACTGTAATTGATTTTTGTTATATTTTGACACAAAAAATTATAAATGATTTATTTTATCATACAGCCAAAGTAGTGTATTGGGCCACTATGCACGAACTATTTCAAGAGTTAAATAATTAGTTCAAGTCATTAGTTTGTCTTAGTAAACTACCAATAAACTATGAAATATTAGTAATATGTATTCTAAGATTTAGTAATGCAAAAATCATTCATATGTGATAGTTATAACTTCAAATTTGCCACTATTATACAAGGAAGATTAGGATATTAAATATGTTTCTCTTTGGAAGAAATAACTCCTAGCCATGCCTAATATAAGTAGGAGCTGCCTTGTTTAGCTAGGCGTTTCCTACAAACTAAATTTGTTATGTAAAATAAAACTATTATTAAATTACACTTATCTAATTATCACATTTGTTCTTTATTTATCACTTTACAACTTTTTTCAAGATGGATCTTCATCTACTAGCTCTCATATTTTTAACATCATGAATTTTTGGGTAAACTCACACACATAATTAGGTATACAAGCCAAAGTCATAGAAAGAAATGAAAGTAAAAGGCGAGACTATATTTATGTCTAGATGAGGCTAATAATATATATTAGGCTAAATAAATTTGTTCATCCTTACCCTTTTACATTTGTAGTAGTTTTTTTCCTAATACGATAGTAGAGGTCACTTTAGTTTGAGTTTTGACTATTTAGTTATATTTACATTCACAAAGAATAATTAAACAAAGCCATATTTGACAATCTACCCGGTATTATAAAGTAATTTCTTGTTTTAGTATAGTATCAGATTATCCTAGAGTTTCTTTTCAATAGGGTTTATGTAATCATATATTATGCCAATGACATGTCACTAACTTTCTATCTGTACAGGATTTGAGATTTGAACTTTCTTTAGGTAGCTATTTCCTATTAAATATACCATGGATTAGTACTCTGACCTTCTACTTTTGTTTTTTTACATATGCTTCCTATAATGTTTTTTATTATAGATAATGCCGTCCTTTTATATTTAAAGCGTAAAAAATAATTTCTCATGATTCAAACATGTTTGAACTATGATGTATCTTCAACATTCGACAATAGCAATCATTTTGATGTTATAATAAATATAAGTTTTAAGAGGAGTGTGAGTGTTGCCATTAATAGAGTTAAGTGCGTGCCTAGGGTCAATTATGTAAATGGCTATATAAACTTAACTATGTAAATAATCTAGTTTGTAATAAAGTAAACATTTGGTTTTTTTAAGTGTTGTTATATAGATATATAAATAGTAAAATGATTACATTAAACATATACAGGTAAAAAAAATCCTTAGGAGAAGTACTTTATCAATTGTAGTTAAGAATGTGTTCATAACGATGAGTATTGAATTGATATATAAGTACATGCTCCTTAAATATTCATACTCAAGATGTATTGATAAAAGGATATCATGCATCCATTGAGACTAGTCTATGTAACACTGTCCATAAGATGAACGGTGAATTACTCATGACTGTTGAGGACATCAAGGGTTTATGTTTTTATCATCGTTTTAAACAATCATGGAATAACTCAAGAAGGGTCTTTTATAGGTTGATACAACTAAGTCAAAATAGAAGACCTCGTAGTAATGTCGTGCAATAATCTTCAAATTTGAGGGTACTGTCAATCTTGAGTAACTAAACTATATTTTGACCATGGTCAATCTTATGGCACTGTGATTATGTTATGACCATAATTGAATATACGTTGAACTACTCGAAGTGAAACAACACTCAAGTGAGGATTCGTCTTCTTCATCGTAGAAAGTTAGTATCATCGCAATTGGTAGTCAACTTAAAGTCTAAATTGCTAGCCAAAGTAAATTGGTTAATCAATAATCTTAACGGATTGAACCATGAACTTTAAAAAGGTCTACGCAATTAAATATGGTTATTGGTTAAGTTTTTGACATAAACCAAACTTAAGGTATCTTTGTAATACAGTGTTGACTAAAAGAATACGTGCACAAATTTCACTGTTAGGTGTAGGATTGGATTTTGCCTAAATGATTTATAAATGATTAAATTTGTGTTCGATATTGTACTTTAGCAAAGTTCGTACAGTCTTCAATTTTTAAATTGTTTGAATTTTGACCGAGGATCGAGTTCACACCAGAGAGTCAACACAACTGTGTTGTCAGTTATTTTCGAATTCAACTAATATAACTTATAAATGTAATAAGTTAATAACAAAATTAAATACAAATATTTTATGAAATGTTTATGTCATATTAATTATTTATTTAAAGCATAAAAAATTAATTAAAAATATATACAAAAGCTATACGTTTATTTAATTAACGAACGACTTTGGAAAATTAATTGAATGAATGATTTAATTATCAAATCTTTTAGGCCTGAAATTTGGTAGTCCAGATGCCTTAGAGGGGTCATTCGTAGCTTGAGAAGGCATAGGGGACTTATTCTCCTAGGGTTAGATAGAAGGTAACTAGATATTTTTGATCTAGTTGGTAATATATAGCCACCCATTTCTCATACTTTTATACGTTGAAAAAACATAACCTTAGCCTCTAGAGCAGACCTTGGTGAAGCCAAAGAGACGGCATTGCATCCTTTAGCCAAGGTTTGACGTCCCGCATTTCGGAAAGTTTAAATCGACAATAATCCACACATGTCCAACTCAACAATCCAGAACACAGATAATCAATGGGGTTAATTAATAAAAATAAGAAAAGAAGAAAAACAAACGCAGAATCTCACAGTGGAATGACAAAATATAATAATCAAATAAACAGTTCATGAAGCTGTTTATACTATATATTTGATTATAATTTTACACCATTTATCAGAGTTATATATACAACAGAACAATAGAATAATACAGTAGAACACACAATGCAGGGAATAATAGTAGTAATAATATACTAAATCTTCGTCTGCGTCCTCCAGAAAATAATCTTCAATGTGCTGAAAACTTAGGGCCGACCCAAGCATAATGAAAAGACAAAACACTCGAGTCAGGACTAAAATATCCTTATGTGGGTCAAATCAATATCATATATAACAAAAGTGTAATAACGTCAGAGATGTTTACGGGGTTTTACATCTCCTATCCACTGTATAATGTGCATGCAATAACTTAAGAGATGTTACAGAATTTTCCATCTCTTAAGGATCCATCAAAATATTTATATATAGTAGATGTAACATCCCCCTACTTGGAGGCCCAAAACTAATGACTACGGATGCTGCAGTCATCCATAGTTATTAATCCTCGACGACCAAATATAGTGACATTAGATACATTGAAACATAGAAACACAAGAATATGGAAAAAAATTAAACAGCAAACAAATTCCACATTAAATTTCAAAACATTCCAAATTGATTACACAATACCAATTCATAGGTCACGTTCAGATAACATATAATTATTACAAAATACGCCAAGAGCGATATATGAAGATGCCCCCTTGGTAGATCAGAGTATATAGATAGGCAAGAAAACAATTTTCCTTTACAAACAAAACACACAGCGGAAATAAAAGAACTATAACAACAAGCTTGCCTCCTGCACGTCCTCGGAAGCTTTATTCGTCTAAAAGAACACCTGGAAATATTAACTCTCAACCTACTCAAATCAAGTGAGTACCTAAGAGTTTAAGGGGAAAATAAAAACTTCGAGTTAGACATAAAGCCTGGTATGAATAATAATTTACCATCTCAACTCATTTAGATATCTAGTGAGACCACGCCGCTTAGCAGAACGGGTTTTCCCCTCACTGGTATCCTAAAACATTTATAAAACCATATATTGTGCTCCTACATCCACAATGGTTAAAACATAGTATTTCAAAAACTTCACGATGATATGCAAAACAAGTAAATCAAATCTGGATTACCCATCCCCATTCATTCTGACTATCTGTCTCAATTATAGTTTCTAGGATTACTATTAACCTATTAACATGTTCATGGATTATCTGTCCAATATCATAGTTTTCATGGGATCACTAAGAACCTATTGGTAATTCCAATATCTTATCTCTTATCCTAGTTTTCATGGGCTAACTAGGAACCTATTGACTGACTGTTAATATCTTAATCCAGATATAGTTTTCATAGGATAACTACAAACCTACCGGCCCCTGCCAGTGTCAAATCATAGTTTTCATGGGCTGACTATGAGCCTATTGGCCCCTGCCAATATCATATGGTTAAGATTTTAACATCTGTTAAGTTATATTCACTATTGGGTCAGCCTAACTGGTTATTCTGCCATTTCCCTAAAGTACAGTTATGGGTTAATAACAATGTGAATAATAGTTCCAAATTTTTTATTTATGCCATTGTTTTTCCTTTTAAAAATGAGAATGGGTTATTCGTTTTGAAACTTTAAAACTTCACTTTCGAAACCATTGGATGACCTCCTTCGAAAGCATAGAAAATCTATTTTCAAACCTCTAAGTATATACCTTTCGAAACCAATGATACCTTTCAATGGTATCGAGAAAACATTCTTTAAAGCATAGCTTCAAAACAAATAAAGTACCCTTTCAAAAGCATTGGGTTTACTCTTTAATAACATCATTTGGGGTCAAAATGGTTATATACGAAAGTATCTCTTTCGAATCCATCTAAAATTAATTTGGAGAAAAGATGATGGTGTCGGAACCATCTATTCGAAGAAAGACCTTTAAAAATTAAAACTTCGAGGGACAGAGTCGAAACCCCCCTTCGACTCCATTACATTCGAAACCCTCAACCCCTTTCGACAGCAATTAAGAAGCGGCTTAACCTTGGTAAAAGCAAAAATAACCTTTCGAAGGCATTGATGTCTTCAACACTTCAGAAGAAAAATAACGGCTAGGTTTTGACTAGGTCGGAACCAACCCTTTGGAAAGCTCTTATTTAAAGGAAAAATACTCCTTCGAAAGCTATTTATAAAGTCCCTTTCGAAAGCATGGCTTTCGACTATGTTGAAAGCTTCAAGTAAAACAAGGCAGGAATTTAACTTTAGGAAACAGACTAAAGGTTTCAACTCAGTTGAAAGCCCTTCCAAATATTAGGTAGGCGCTTATCCTTTTAAAAGTGAACCTTGGTTTCGACCCTGACGAAAGCATAACTTTCGACATCCTACCTTCCGCTACTTACCAATTCACTTCGTACCAATTTCAGTGATACCATGTGCCTTGGTTCCGACTATGTAGGTTTCGATAGAGATAGTTTCGACTGAGATGGTGCTGAGGTAAAGGAGTCAAAAGGTGCCTCCGAAATAGGCGGAACCACTTTTTTTTTGAAATGCTGATTTATAGATAAACATGGCAATTACTTTGTAACTAACCTGCCATTTGTAACTCCTTAATTGCATACTTTAAAACTTTTCAAATACTTTACAATCATAACCGCTACATTTATCACGTGTAAATCAAAATAAAGTCAAACGGTTAAGCCTTTCCATTTAAAAATCTAGTATTTGTAGATAAGTCCTTCTCTTGTAATAATTTATTTCCCTTAGTGATTTAATTGGGAAAAATCCCCAAAAATCACAAAAATTCAATTTTACCATGTAATCAAACATATTAAAATTTCAAACCCAATTTATTCTCGAAAACACTCGAAATAAATTTTAAACCCAATTATATCATATTTTCCTTTAAGAATTCATAACAAATTTTCTATAGCTTGGAAATTTCTGAAAATCAAAACTCATCTCCAAAATCATGTATTCAACATAAAAAATTTCCATGACATTCGAAAATAAAAACTCTTGGTTTTCCCTTAAAATCGAGCAAATTCATATATATATATATATATTAATTAAAATAATTTGATCATAACATAATTCAAGCATATCATCATCCATATCATTATAAAAACGAATTTAAACATAAATCCAAAAACATATAATCATAGAATAATATAGAGATGGTATAAAATTATTATTCACCTTAGATTTTGATAAGGAATTTGAGATTTGTTGTTGCTTAATCCTCCCTAGCCTTGATCCTTAGTTTAATATTGTAATCTTCCACTTTTCCTTCTTGTTAATGGCCAGCTCTTAGGGATTTTTGCATTTTGTTTTTGATTTGAGAAAAAATGAATGTGAATGGACAATAGTGAGAAATGTATAGTCGTGTAAAATAAAGAGGCTATTTTACTAATATGCCCATATGTGAACTAATTATCCTTTAAACCAATTAAAGCCCATTTATTTAATTATTAAGCACGACCCTTTTACATAATTTATTCAAATCTCAATCCCCTTATCATCATTATTTAATTTATCTAATCAAATTTCCCTGAATACTGTTATAAAAAATTTAGGGATGTTAAAGGCTCCCCCTTAAAGAATTTCGTCCTCGAAATTCAGTAAGGACTAAATATTAAACATAGCAGTTATCTGTAACAACACCTAACAACCATACTAGTCTAACTGACTAGCAACTATCTATATAAATCTAATATAGACATACCCTCAAAGCAGATCAGGATAAGTATCTCTAATCATGTCCTTTGTTTCCCAAGTACAGTCCTTCTCGTTATCGCTCCACTGAACTTTCACCAACCTGACTGTCATATTCCTTAATGTTTTCTCATCTCTAGCTACAACCCGAACAGGTTGTCTAACAAAAGTCAAATTATGCTCTACCACTAAGTCATCCAACCCTGTCGGAGGAATAGTAGTCTCTGGATCATGTACATACTTGCGAAGATGAGACACATGAAATACATTATGGACACCTGCCAAACTGCTCGGCAACCCTATTCTGTATGCGAGCTTTCCAACCCTCTCTATAATCTGGAATGGACCTACATATCTTGGGGCTAACTTCCCTGAGTTTCCAAATTGTACCACACCTTCCATAGGTGATACCTTAATGAAAACCATATCTCCAACCGAGAATTCTAGGTCCTTACGCCTCTTATCTGCGTAACTCTTCTGTCTGGACTGAGCTTCCTTCATCCTTTCTCGGATTAACTCAATCTTTTCTAATGCCTCTCTAACCAAATCTGGACCTAAGACTAATCTTTCTCCATTTTCCAACCAACATGCTGGTGATTTGCATGGCCTTTCATACAAAGCTTCAAACGGCGCCATTCCTATCCTAGTCTGGTAACTATTATTATAGGAAAACTCAACCAAATGTAGGTAATCCTCCCAAAATCCACCAAAGTCCAATACACAAGCTCTCAATAAATCTTCGAGTACCTTATTGATTCTCTTTATTTGCCCATCCGTCTGAGGGTGATATGCAGTAATCATTTAAGCTTAGTACCCATCACTTCCTATAGACTATTCCAGAATTCACTAATGAACAAAGCATCTCTGTCACTGACTATACTATTAGGAACTCCATGCAGTCTAACTATGTTATTTATGAACAACTTAGCTAAAATAGGTGTCGTTCTAGTTGACGTAACTGGAATGAAATGGGCACTCTTGGTCTCTGTCCACTATAACCCATATACTTTCATTACCTCTATTTGATCTTGGCAACCCATCTATAAAATCCATAGATATCGAATCCCATTTCCGGACTGGAATATCTAAAGGCTGAAGCAACCCACTCGGTTTCTGATGTTCGGCTTTCACTTGTTGATAGTTTGTACACTGCCTAACCCACAAGCCAACATCCCTCTTCATGCCTTCCCAAAAGAAGATCCTTTTCATATCCTGATACATCTTGGTTCCTTCAGGATGAATCGTAAACTTGGATCGATGACATTCTCCAAGAACTTCCTTCCTCAAGTCCTCCACATTCGGGACACACAACCGTCCCTTCTTTCTTAGCCATCCTTTCTGGTCAATGTTAAAATCCTTTAAATCATCGATCTCTATTCCAACCTCCAGTCTTTTGATCCTTTCAATTAATACTGGATCATCCTTCTGCTTAGAAGCAATTTTCTCAATCAATACTGGTCGAACTTCTAAACAAGTCAATCTGGTGGTACTCTGACTAGAACCAGCAGTCGATCTTAACTACACATCACAACCGACTAAAGCTTCTAAATCCTTCCACTCCGTCAACATAGCTAACACCACATTCTAATGTTTTCTGCTGAGAACATCTGCTACCTTATTACCTTTCCTTGGTGTGTACTCTATACCAAAATCATATGCAGCCAAAAACTCCAGCCACCTATGTTGCCTCATATTCAACTCCTTTTGAGAAAATAAAACCGTAAATACTTATGATCGGTATACAACCCAAATCTCTCCCCTAAGAGATAATGTCTCCAAATCTTCAATGTGAAGATCACAATTGCCAACTCTAAATCATAAGGATATCTAACTTCATGCGGTCTAAGCTGCCTAGATGCGTAGGCAATAACTTTGCCATTCTGCATCAACACCGCTCACAATACAGTTCCACATGCATCAGTATACACCACTAATCCTTGGTTTCCATATGTAACTACTAACACGGGTGCATTGGTCAACAAATGCTTTAACTTAAAGAATGCCTCTTTACATTTGTCGGACCAAACAAACTTCACTTCCTTCCTGGTTAGCTTAGTTAAGGGTGCTGCTATCTGCAAGAAATCCTTAATGAATATCCAGTAGTAGCCAGCAAGTCCTAGAAAACTCCTGATCTCAGTCACCATCTTTGGTCTCTTCCAATTGTTCACGGCTTCAATCTTATCTGGATCGACTGACAACCCTTTCTCTGAAACCATGTGACCAAGAAATTTTACATCTTTCTTCCAAAAATGACACTTGGTAAACTTCGCCTTTAGCTGATTCTGTCTCAGCATCTTAAGTACCACTCTAAGATGAACTTCATGCTCTCTCTCATCCCTAGAGTAGACTGAATGTCATCTATAAACACCAACACAAACCTATCCAAATACTCTCGGAAAACTCGATTCATCAAATCTACAAAGAAAACATGTGTATTCGTTAATCCAAATGGCATCACCAACCACTCATATGAACCATACCTAGTTCGAAATGCTGTCAAAGGAATACTGTCCTCCGCCACTCTTAACTAATGGAAACCTGACGCCAAGTCCAACTGGAAAAACACTCTGGCTCCACTCAACTGATCAAACAGATCATCTATTCTTGGCAAAGGATGCTTATTCTTGATTTTCTTTCGTTTAACTTACGATAGTTGATGCACATTCTTAACGACCCATCCGGTTCCTTTACAAACACCGCGGCCGCTCCCCAAGGCAAACTGCTTGGTCTAATAAAACTCCATCCTTCTAGATCCACTAGCTGCACCTTCAATTCCTTCATCTCAGTTGGTGTCATCCTGCTATGTGGTCTACTTACAGGTTCTGCTCCTGGCACAAGATCTATTCTAACCTCAACAGCTCTTTTTGGGTGTAATCCAATGACTGGCTCAAAGACATCTGCAAACTCTCTTGCTACTCGAACCTGACTTAACTCATTTCCTACCTCCATAGCATTAAGCATAGCACTCATATTCCGGTAAGTATTCTCTACTGAGAATATCACTCGGTTATGACTATCAGGGTGTCTCAGTGATATTTCTCTATCCTAGCAAAATATTCTAGCCTCATACCCACTCAACAATTCATACCCAAAATGATCCCGAAATCTACGAAATCAATAACATACAAACTGCATGCAAATTTATGACCCAACAAATCAAGTTTTAATTGGTCACATCTTAACCCTAGAGTTGCATATCCTCCTATTGGACTCGCAACCCTTAAGGAAGTAACTAGGTAGGTGGGTTCTAAACATAATCTGTCAACTAAACACCGAGATATAAATGAATATGATACACCGGTATCAAAAAGTACTCTAATTAGAATACTCTGAATCAAAAGTGTACCTTCCATCACAGTCTTTCCTTTATCAGTTGCGGTAGGCTTTGCTGGTCCTATAGCAAAAACCTTTCCTTTGTCCACCCTAACTGGCTCTGGACACTGATTCTTGTAATGCCCAACCTGATCACATTTGAAGCACTTCACATTCTTCTTATTTGCAGCTTTCTTCCCATTTCCTGACCGACATTCATTAGCAAAGTGACCCTTCTTGTCACACTTGTAGCAAACTAGCTCAGCCTTTGACTTCTTAGCATTATCTCCCTTCTAGGCTCCCTTCTTTTTAAAGAACTTCCTCTTCTTTCCCTGAGAACCTTGAGTTTCCACTGACTTCTCTTTGGCAAATCAGCAAGCAACTCCTTATGGGGAATGGCCATCTCCACCACTATATTACAAGGATCACGGATATGTGGCATGGTCATTCTAGCTAGCTCGGGTCTCAATCCCCGAATGAACGTCTCATTCCTTTTTGATGTCAGTATCTATAACAGCATATCCATATCGAGACAGCTCTTCAAACTTAGTAGCATACTCGACTACTGACATCTCTCCTTGCGCTAAATCCATAAACTTCCTCATTAGCTCAGACTTGGCAAACTCAAATACAAACTTTTGCTCAATCTCATTTTAAAATCAGCCCAAGTCAACTGCTCTTCCGAAACTCCAGCAGTGACACTATTCCACTAATGTAGTGCTAACCCCTGCAATTGTCTAGAGGCCAACCTTCTCTTTTGCCCATTATTCAAATCCAAATCAATAAATATACGCTTACAATGCAACATCCAATTCTGAACCTCTATGGCACTCTCCATTCCCAAGAATGGCTTCCCACCCAAACCGGTGTAATCTCTACTCAACAAAGCAATATTATTAACTAGAGCCACAAGATTAGCTCCTCCTACATTTCCAGCAACTCCAGCAGCAGCCCCTGCTTGCATCAAACCAGTAAAGAACTGATACATCGCCCCCATATCTACTGGTGGATTTCTAACTCTCACATTGGCATCAGCATTTCGATTACTAGCATTAGCCCGTCGACCCGAATTTCTCCTAGTAGTGGGTCGAGCATTTCTATTAGTTGTGGTGCTTCCTCCACCGAGATTTCCTCTTCCGTTTCCTACTTCCATATCTCCTTTCTTGTAAATCTGCATACGTGCCTTAGTAAGATACAGAAGAATGGTCTAAGAGAGCGGGGGAAACGTACTTATATATTTAGAGAGAGAAAATACAAGTACGTTACTATAACGTTAACCGAAACCCCAATCTTATTATCAGATTCATTAGATTATGATTGGAAAATCTTTTAGGTTTAAGTTTCTTTTAAAGTTTCATAAACCTATGCTCTGATACCAACTAGTGACATCCCCCTACTTCGAGGCCCAAAACTAACGACTATGGATACTGCAGTCATCCATAGTTATTAATCCTCGGCGACCAAATACGGTGACATTAGATTCATTGATACACAGAAACACAAGGATATGGAAAAAAAATTAAACGGTAAACAAATTCCACATTCCATTTCAAAATATTCCAAATTGATTACATAATCCCAATTCGCAGACCACGTTCAAATAACATATAATTATTACAAAATATGCCAAGAGCGACATATTAAGATGCCCCCTTGGTAGATCAGAGTATATAGATAGGCAAGAAAACAATTTGCCTTTACAAACAAAACACACAGCGGAAATAAACGAACTCTAATAACAAGCTTGCCTCCTGCACGTCCTCAGAAGCTTTATTCATCTAAAAGAACACCTGGAAACCTTAACTCTCAACCTACTAAAAATCAATTGAGTACCCGAGAGTTTAAGGAGAAAACAAAAACTTCGAGTCAGACATAAAGCCTGGTATGAATAATAATTTACCACCTCAAACCATTTAGATATCTAGTGAGACCCCGCCGCTTAGCGGAATAGGTTTTCCCCTCACCAGTATCCTAAAACATTTATAAAACCATATACTGTGCTCTTGCATCCACAATGGTTAAAACATAATATTTCAAAAACTTTATTATGATATGCAAAATAAGTAAATCAAATACGGATTACCCATCCCCATTCATTCTGACTATCTGTCTCAATTATAGTTTCTAGGATTACTATTAACTTGTTAAAATGTTCATGGACTACCTGTCCAATATCATAGTTTTCATGGGATCAGTAAGAACCTATTGGTAACACCAATATCTTATCTCTTATCCTAGTTTTCATGGGCTAACTAGGAACCTATTGACTAACTGTCAATATCTTAATCCAGATATAGTTTTCATGGGCTAACTACAAACCTACTGGCCCCTGCCAGTATCAAATCATAGTTTTCATAAGCTGACTATGAACCTATTGGCCCCTGCCAATATCATATAGTTAAGATTTTAACATTTGTCAAGTTATATTCACTACTGGGTCAGCCTAACTGGTTATTCTGCCCTTTTCTCAAAGTACAGTTATGGGTTAATAACAATGTGAATAATATTTCCAAAATCTTTATTTATGCTATAGTTTTTCCTTTTAAAAATGAGAATGGGTTATTTGTTTTGAAACTTTAAAACATCACTTTCGAACCCACTGGATGGCCTCCTTCGAAAACATAGAAATCCTATTTTCAAAACTCTAAGTATATACCTTTCGAAACCGATGATACCTTTCAATGGTATCAAGAAAACATTCTTTAAAGCATAGCTTTAAAACAAATAAAGTACCCTTTCGAAAGCATTGGGTTTACTCTTTAAAAACATCATTTGGGTCAAAATGGTTATATACGAAAGTATCTCTTTCAAAACCAACTAAAATTAATTTAAGCAAAGATGATGGTGTCGGAACCAGCTTGTCGAAAGCAAAGACCTTTAAAAATTAAAACTTCGAGAGACAGAGCCGAAACCCCCTTTCGACTCCATTACCTTTGAAACCCTCAACCCTTTTTGAAAGCAATTAGGAAGCGGCTTAACCTAGGTAAAAGCAAAAATAACCTTTCGAAGGCATTGATGTCTTCAATACTTCGGGAGGAAAATAGCGGCTAGGTTTCAACTAGGTCGGAACCAACCCTTTGGAAAGCTCTTATTTAAAGGAAAAATACTCTTTCGAAAGCTATTTATGAAGTCCCTTTCGAAAGCATGGCTTTCGACTATGTCAAAAGCTTTAAGTAAAACAAGGCAGGAATTTAACTTTAGAAAATGGACTGAAGGTTTCGAATTTGTAGGGTATCGACTCAGTCGAAATCCCTTCCAAAACCTAGGCAAGTGCTTATCTTTTTAAAGTGAACCTTGGTTTCGCCCCTGACAAAAGCCTAGCTTTCGACGGCCTACCTTCCGCTACTTACCGATTCACTTCGTACCAATTCCTTTGATACCATGTGCCTTGGTTCCGACTATGTGGGTTTCGACAGAGATGGTTTCGACTGAGATGGTGCGGAGGTAAAGGAGTCGAAAGGTGCCTCCGAAATAGGCGGAACCACCTATTTTTTCTTCTGAAATGCTGATTTATAGTTAAACATGGCAATTACTTTATAACTAACCCGCCAGTTGTAACTCCTTGATTAGCTACTTTAAAATTTTTCAAATATTTTACCGTCATAACCGCTACATTTATCACGTGTAAATCAAAATAAATTCAAATGGTTAAGCCTTTCCAATTAAAAATCCACTATTTGCAAATAAGTCCTTCTCTTGCAATAATTTATTTCCCTTAGTAATTTAATTGGGAAAAATCCCAAAAAGCACAAAAAATCAATTTTATCATGTAATCAAACATATTAAAATTTCAGACCCAATTTCTACATGAAACACTCGAAATAAATTTTAAACCCAATTATATCATATTTTCCTTTAGAAATTCGTAACAAATTTTCTATAGCTTGGAAAATTCTGAAAATCAAAACCCATCTCCAAAATCATGTATTATTCAACATAAATTTTTTCCATGGCATTCAAAAATAAAAAACCCTTGGTTTTCCCTTAAAACCGAGCAAATTCGTATGTATATGAATTAAAATAATTCGATCATAATATAATTCAAGCATATCATCATCCATATCATTATAAAAACAAATTTAAACATAAATCCAAAAACACATAATCATAGAATAAAATAGAGATGGTATAAAATTATTATTCACCTTAGATTTTGATAAGGAATTTGAGATTTTTTTTGTTGCTTAATCCAACCTAGCCTTAATCCTTAGTTTAAGATTGTAATCTTACTCTTTTCCTTCTTGTTAATGGCCGGCTCTTAGGGTTTTTTGCATTAGTTTTTGATTTGAGAAAAAATGAACGTGAATGGGCAATGATGAGAAATGTATAGCCGTGTAAAATAAAGAGACTATTTTACTAATATGCCCATGTGTGAACTAATTATCCTTTAAACCAATTATAGCCCATTTATTTAATTATTCAGCACGGCCCTTTTACATAATTTATTCAAATCTAAATCCCCTTATCATCATTATTCTATTTAATTTATCTAATTAAATTTCCTTGAATAATGTTATCAAAAATTTAAGGATGTTACATTACAATACGTTGTAATGTCTAATCGGTAAAATAAATATTTTTCTTAGCGTTAAGGCTTTACATTAATTCCCCTTAACACGTTTTTAAGCATTGTCGTATAGTTTACATATAACACTCCAGTGGCACGTCGGGGGATAGGGATGCGCCGTGATACGACAACACTAAACAAAAATTGTAGTGGTCTTGTATAGGGATAAAAGTATGACAAGGCATGTGAGGCAATGCCCAAGGTAGGATACTACCAGTTCAGGTCGTAGGGCGGTTGGTAACGTATTGTAGCCACGATCGCCCACCGCGTCCATCCATCCCATATCGAGTCAAAGGGAGGTTATCCAAAATTCAAGGTGCGCCAATCAAAACAAACAACAAGATTAATAATATGAACCAAGTCCAAAAATAAATCGAAAAATGGATGTCCTCTAGTGGTAATTAGCCTCATTGGTTCTATCAAGCCGTCATGTTTACTCATTTCAAATTGGCACAAGTGCCAGGGTCTATCCATCATCGTTCCCTTTCTTCAAATCTAGCTAACGTACGCCAAATCCAACCACTTCATTCTAGAGTCTCCTCCATGTACACAGTTGTTAAAGTGGTTCTAATATTGATAGAGAGTATGCCAATAAGTGGGCTCAGTTTCTTTAACAACCAAACGTCGTTTTACACACCGATTGGTACTTTTACATTTCGAAAACGATTCATACTTGATATCAAAATATCGTATTCACTTCAAAATATCATTTGTTTTAAAAATCCTCATATTTACTCAAAATATGTCAATTCAGTTCGATATGTCGATTTAACTTTAAAATTCGATTCAAATTCCCATTTAGGTTATAACTTCATTTTAACTCAATTTGCATTTAAATCCATGATTTAAATATAAACATTCCACCCTTGACCAGTTTGAATTTTTAGAAAATAGTTTGAATAGTGTAAAAGTTAAAATAGTTTAATATAAAATAGTTTGAGTTTTGAAAATGGTTTATATAGTACAATAGCTTAGAAAATCAAAATAATTTGAATATTTAAAAAGATAGATTTTAAACGGTTTATATTAAAATAATTTATTTGAAAAGAGTTTCAAAGTCAAACTGGTTCAATTCCAAAATTTTCAATTCAAATCATCTTCAATCTCATTTCAATTCAAATCGACTCAATTTCGATTTCAATTAAAATCAATTTCAATTTCCACTTTAATTTAAATCAACTTCGATTTTGATTTTGATTTCAATTCTCAATTCAAATTAGTTTCAATTCAATTCTCAATTTTAAACTATTTCAATTTATATCAAATTCGAGTTCGATTTCAAAACACCGATTTAAATCACTTAAATCAATTTAAACTTCGATATTCGATTTAAGGTTCAAATCTTTAAAAATAATTCAATCTCGAGCCAAATTCTGAAATATCAACATATATCACTTTTATTTGAATAACTTCGAAGTTCAAGTAAAAGTTCAAATCTTTTAAAACAATTCAATTTCCATAATTCAAATAATATTTCAATTCTAACTCCAAATTTCAAATTGCATTCTTTAAACAATTTCTTTTAACCAATTCTGATTTCATATTTCAAGCTCGAGTTCGAAAATAATTCAATCCCTATATTCATTTTATTTTTATAAAACAAAATCACTTGAACAGATTCAAATCCAAGAATTTAAAATCATTAAATTTAACCAAACCGGTGTCTGTATATAATTTTCTATCCTACGGCCAAGTGATCAGTTATTTTTATATTAATTTCAAGGATGGATATATATCATTTTGGGGAATTAATTTAGAGGACAGAAATTTGTATATTTTTAGCCTCAAGGACATGACCTCGATATTTTGACCACAAGGACAAACATTCTCCTAAAAATTATTCATAAGGACAAACATTTTTCCAAAACTGCTACCGAACTAAAAACTGATACCTAAAAACTGCTACCGATAACTACAAACTGATACCTAAAAACTGATACCTAAAAACTTAAAAACTGATACCTAAATAAAGTTGTCCTTCAGGCTAAAATACTGAAGGTTTGTCCTTGAGGCTAAAATGCTGAGAAATTTTGTCCTTGACAATAATTTCCTGTATCATTTCAATCCAAAATAAATGTCATAGGTATATATCATTTCAACCTATTTCTTAATTTATTCGGAATAATTCAAATAACAGTTTTATATACTGTCAACTAATTTATAAGGTGATATAGGATATATATAAAATAAATAAACATCCAATCATCCAAAATATCAACCAATTGGCATCCATCACAATCAATCATCCAAACAGTCAATAAATCACAACAATTAACCAATTATCAATAATCGGGAATTTAACTAGCAGTTTAATTCCCATTCAATTTAACTGTCAAATTTAAATTTCTATCCGTACAAATCAATTGTCAATTTTTAAATGTCAGTTAAACTATCAAACAACACTCAGTAAAATACAAAACTTCATGATTTCAATTTACCTAACATAAAAATATTTAGTACATCGTGAGTGTTTAAAGCTCTCACCTTTATTTGAAACTGAAAATTTTCCCTGCTTCAATAAATTCCAATTCGATTCTATGTCGTAGACGACGTTGATACGAATCCAACGCAAAAGACGGCACTCAAATCCGACCTCGTACGAACAATATACAAATAAATTAGCAAACGAATAATTAATACTTAATTAACTAAATTAATTAACTTAAACTAATATACCTAATCCTCCTTCTCTCGTGAACAGCTCCAAGCCCGCGTTCTTCTTCCTCCGCTCGCGACTGTTACCTTTTTTTAAGACGAACGATCGATCGAACATCGCTAATCATCGGCCAAGCTCCGCCCCGCCAACCTCCATCCCACGGCCGCCACCACCCACAGCCAAATGCGTGCACGTGAAACGAGCGGCAAACCCAAAACTGGCAGCACGAACGCGGCTCCACCGTAGCCTCCACGCGACGAGATGAGATGATTCGACCGTCCAGATTGTAGAGCTCGACGAGATCTACGATTTTCCTTTTGGAAATTTTTATTTCATTGAACGGATTGGAAGATATCGAGGAGAGAAGAAGGTGGATTTTCGTCCATTAAAATCGCTTAAGAGAAAATGATTGCCTTTATATCTAGGGTTTGACTAAAACGAACGTGGTCTTATATAAGTTTCCAAGCCGATTGACCCGAGAAATTTCTGAACTCCAAACGAAGCGTGTCCCCTGGCGTTCTATATGTTATACCCCTATTCCAAACACAATGGAATAGGTATCGGGAGCCAATTCCATTATATTTAGAAGATAGCATTTCAAAATCAAATTACTTTAATTAAATTCCTTTAATTGATTTCTACACGTTTCAAACTCGCATGGCCAAATGATAAGTCCGATCGCTATGAAACTTGAAATCCTATAATAACTCACTATTACGGATCCGATAAAACAGGTTTCGTCAAAATCCGAGACAACGGCCAAAATGACTATTTTTACACGTTAATTAAAACAAGAAATTTCCAAAAATCAATTTAATCACTTTATATTCAATTTTAGAAGTTAACAATCTTCATTCTTGTTTAAATAAAATTCAAATACTTCCGACATCATTTTCATTCATATTAAATTCAGGATTCAATTATTTAAATAATTTCCAATATTAAATTCAAACAATTTAATTATTCAATAAATAACCATATTTTAAATATAAATTATTTAACTTATAAAATTTACTTTTAACGAATTCATATGATAAAACAACTACTACAATTATCACTTATTATTTTAAGTATTCCAATAATCCAATTTCGATAAATTCCAATATTAGAATTTTAATAAATTCCAATATTAGATTTCAAATGAATTTTAGTTATCAAAAAATTATTTTATTTACACCTAAATGATTCAACAATTATTATTCAATTCTAGCTATTGATTATAAACACATCTAATACATAGAATTTCATTTCAATACTTTTATTGTCTAAATCTTCGAAATTGGTTATTTGAAAATTTTATTTGAGTTCATATTAAATAAACTACATTAATAAATCATTAAAATTTTATTTCTAACCATTTTTACTCAATAATCATATTAAATTTAGTAATTTAAAATAGTTAAAATACGGGTCGTTACATTCTCCCCTACTCAAAACTTTTCATCCTCGAAAAGGAATTAGGTAAGGAATTTAACCATTGATTTTTTCTCTCTCAAAACAATCAACTTATAAAACATTAAAATTTTACTTGAAAACCTTTACTACGCTTCCACTATGCTACTCTGATCAGCTTACGGAAATTACAACTTATTTATAAAACAAGTTATAAAATTTTAAAACCTCAAAAAATTTCTAACACCCGGATTTACGGAAAATTTCGGTAGTGTCTCCTTTGCGCAACTCGATCGAAAAATTTTTACAATACAATATATATCACAAATATACATCTCATCTCAATGATGAGGCATCCCGTAGGGAAAAATATAAAAATGCGGTATGTAATCTGAGATATGTACCTTATTACTATTAATACGAGCAAGTTCGCTCATATTAAGCAAGCAAAAGCAAATAAAATTCGCGTATACGTCCAAACGGTCTTCGTATGTACCTATCTCAACTCAAATTTGAATATTAGTCATTTATAAAAGATATAGAAACATGTATGAGTTTAATAGACTATATAACGTGAATTTTAAATCCAAATCATAAGCACAAGCACCAATACACACCATACAACAATCATATGCAAACAAAAACAGTAATAACAATGATTTACAACAAAAGAAACCATCCAACAAATAATATTCATCCAATTAATTCATAACTATCACAGTTTACATTTTCCAATGCCAATATTAAATTTATACACGTCATTTCTTATTAACATCCAATTTTTATTAACAGTTAATTGGTTTACTTCCAATTTATTTACATCTATTTCATTTACATTTAATTTATTCATTTTCAATTATTTCACTTTTTATTTAACACATTTCATATAAATTCATTTCTGGGCCATTTTATAAAATCATTTTATTAATTCATTTCATTAATTCATATCATTAAATTTACTTAAGTAAATTTTACTTTATAACTCAAATTCATATTAATAAAAAAATTCTTCTTTTTATCACAATCAATTTCATTCAACTTTCTTAAGTTAACTTCCATCTTATAATTCATTTCATTAACTTATTTCATATTCAATAAGTTAACAATAAATTTATTAAAACTCATTCCATTTGTATTCAATTTATTTGCATCCAATTTAAATTTAATTTAATTGCTCACATTAATTTTATTTACACTCGTTTATTCACATTCAATTCTTTTTACAACTCAAATTGCATTTCATTTTATAACTCAAGTTCGTATTCATTCTATTAATTTAATTTATAGTTTAAGTGGAATTAATTCACTTTACTAATTCATCTATTTCAATTCAAATCCAATTCAGTTCTTTTAATCTTTATTAAATTACACTTTATTTCATTTAATCCACTACTCTGTTTATTTAACTTTATTTAATTTAAAATTTTCTTTTCTTATCATTCACATTCAACAAATTTAAAATTTGTTTATCGCTTAATATTTTTCAAACCTATAAGTTATTCAAACTTATTCACTTAAATTTCATTTCACTATTTTTATCTAATTTATTTCAAATACAATTCACTTTCATTTAAGCTTTCTTAAGCTAAACTTCATTTTATTTACTTCATTTCACTAACTCGATTTATTTAACATTTCTTAAGTTAATTCTTTTATTTCATATCTCAAATTCAAATTTTCTTTTGTTTTCTTAATCAAAATGTTCAACCGTTTAAAATTCGGTTTTACTTTCCTGTTCAAATTCATAAGTTATAAACTTATTTTTATATATACTATTTCAATTATAAGTTCAAAACTATTTTCTTATATTTATCAAATCATACTTGGAATATTTTTCACAATCAAAACTTGATTTAACCGGAAATAAATTTCTTTTGGTAGTAATTCTCACTCAGAAACTCAAAAATGAATACTAGCAATGCTGCAGTCATCCCCAGAATTATTTTCCAGCAACTAAAGCGCGTTTAATGCTTTTATTTCT
This sequence comes from Allium fistulosum, assembly GCA_030737815.1. Lineage (NCBI taxonomy): Eukaryota > Viridiplantae > Streptophyta > Magnoliopsida > Asparagales > Amaryllidaceae > Allium > Allium fistulosum. The sequence goes on along the minus strand of CM060904.1, from coordinate 1,306,276,064 downwards.
TTCAAAATATTTTTGAAATATATTTCTAGTCAAAACACTTTCAAATAATATTATTGTTAATCTTGAAGACTTTGAAAACAATTTTGAAAGCAACGGGATTTAAATTCTAAAATTCTCAGCTTTTAAATCCTTTCTATTTATAAGTTATATTATAAATATACTTATACAATTTCATCACCTTATTATGAAAATATTTTGTTAATTTACATCTTTGTTGTTGCAAACAATTCTTATTGCAATTATATTTCAATTCAATTTAATTATCAAACACTTCGTGAAATAGAGCTCATAAAGTTTCGTTTTTAGTTTAGTTCAAAAAATAATCGATGATAACTAAATATTATCATCTCCTGACAACAACTTCATTAATAATCATACAGGTTTGTGAAAATTATCATTTTATATATAAAATATAATTTAGGTAAAATTATTTCATTTACCATATTTTTAAACAATATTATGTCGACTTGCCTCGTTTAAGTGTTTAGAAACCCCTATCGATAACATGGCGTCCCACGCACCGACCATAATTCATAAACAATACAACGGATAAGTAAGCACAATATAAAACATTTTATAACACTAATAAGTACGTGCTCTTATATATATATATACACACACACACACACAGACACACACACACAGAGACTCAAAAAAACTCATTCTAGGGTATTATGCCCTATCTCTAATGAGTCAAACCCTACAAAGCTAAGGTTATCGCTAAACCAAAGCTCTACTACCGACTTTGACGACCCGCATTTCAGAAGGTTTAAATCGACAATAATCCACACATGTCTAACTCAAACAATTCAGAACAGATATAATCAATAGGGATAATTAAGAAAAAAAAGAAAAAACAAACACATAATCTCGCAGCGGAATGACAAAATATAATAATGAAATAAACAGTTCACGAAGTTGTTTATACTATACATTTGATTATACTTTTACAATATTTATCAGAGTTATATATACAACAGAATAATAGAATAATGCAGCAGAACTCACAATACAGGGAATAATACTAGTATTAATATACCAAATCTTCGTCTTCGTCCTCCAGAAAATAATCTTCAATATGCTGAAAACTCAGGGCTGACCCGAGCGTAATGAAAAGACAAAACACTCAAGTCAGGACTATAATATCCTTATGTGAGTAAAATCAATATCACATATAACAAGAGTGTAATAGCGTTGGGGATGTTTACGGGGTTTTACATCTCACATCCAGTGTATAACGTGCGTGCAATAACTCAAAAGATGTTATGGGATTTTCCATCTCTTAAGGATCCATCAAAATATTTATATATAGTAGAATATGCTATATATGTAATGTCTAATCATTAAAATAAATATTTTTCTTAGCATTAAGGCTTTACATTAACCCCCCTTAATGCGTTTTTAAGCATTGTTGTACAGTTTGCATATAATCCCCAGTAACACATTGGGGGATAGGGATGCGCCATGATACGACAACACTAAACCAAAACCTTAGTGGTCTTGTATAGGGATAAAAGTATGACAAGGCACGTGAGGCAATACCCAAGGTAGGATACTACCAGTTTATGTCATAGGGCTGATGGAACGCATCGTAGCCACGATCGCCCATTATGTCCATCCATCCCATATTGAGTCAACGGAAGGCTATCCCAAAATCAAGGTGCACTAATCAAAACCAACAACAAGAGTAATAATATGGACCAAGTCCAAAAAGAAATCGAAGAACGGATGTCCGCTGGAGGTAATTAGCCTCATTGGCCCTGTCAAACCATCATGTTTTAGTCATTTCAAATTGGCACAAGTGCCGGGGTCTATCCATCATCATTCTCTTTCTTCAAATCCAGCTAACATACGCCAAATCCAAACACTTCATTCTTGAGTCTCCTCCACGTACACTGTCATTAAAGTGGTTCCAATATTGACAGAGAGTATGCCAATAAGAGGCCCCAGTCTCTTTAATAATCAAACGTCGTTTTACACACCGGTTGGTAATTTTACATTTCGAAAATGATTCATACTTGATATCAAACTATCGTATTTGCTTCAAAATATCATTTGTTTTAAAAATCCTCATATTTACTCAAAGTATGTCAATTCAGTTCGATATGCCGATTTCACTTATAAATTTGATTCGAATTCCCATTGAGGTTATAACTTCATTTTAACCCAATTCGCATTTAAATCCATGATTTAAATATAAACATTCCACCCTTGACTAGTTTGAATTTTTAGAAAATAGTTAAAATAGTTTAATATAAAATAGTTTGAGTATCTAAAATAGTTTATATAGTAAAATAGCTTGGAAAATCAAAATAATTTGAAAATTTAAAAAGATAGATTTTAAACATTTTATATTAAAATAATTTATTTGAAAATAGTTTCAAAGTCAAACTGGATCAATTCCTAAATTTTCAATTCAAATCATCTTCAATCTAAATTCAAATCGAATCAATTTTGATTTCAATTCAATTCAATTTAAATTTCGATTTTAATTCAAATCAACTTCAATTTCGATTTCGATTCCAATTTCCATTTCAATTTCAATTCTCAATTCGAATTAATTTCAATTCAATTCTCAATTTTAAACCATTTCAATTTATATCAATTTCGAGTTCAATTTCAAAACACCAATTTAAATCGCTTAAATCAGTTTATACTTCGATATTCAATTTAAGGTTCAAATCTTTTGAAATAATTCAATCTCGAACCAAATTTTGAAATATCAACTTATATCACTTTTACTTGAATAACTTCGAAGTTCAAGTAAAAGTTCAAATCTTTTAAAACAATTCAATTTCCATAATTCTAATCATATTTCAATTCTAACTTCAAATTTCAAAGTGCATTCTTTAAATAATTTCTTTTAACCAATTCCAATTTCACATTTCACGCTCGATTTTGAAAATAATTCAGTCCCCATATTCAATTTTATTTTTATAAAACAAAATCACTTGAATAGATTCAAATCCAAGAATTTAAAATCATTAAATTTAACCAAATCAGTGTCCGTATATAATTTTTTATCCTATGGCCAAGTGATTAGTTATTTTTATATTAATTTCAAGGATGGATATATATCATTTCAATCCAAAATAAATGTCATAGGTATATATCATTTCAACCTATTTCTTAATTTATTCGAAATAATTCAAATAACAGTTTTATATACTATCAACTAATTTATAAGGTGATATATGATATATATATATATATAAAATAAATAAACATCCAGTCATCCAAAATATCAACCAATTGGCATCCATCACAATCAATCATCCAAACAGTCAATAAATCACAACAATTAACCAATTATCAATAATCGGGAATTTAACTAGCAGTTTAATTCCCATTCAATTTAACTGTCAAAATTAAATTTCTAGCAGTACAAATCAGATGTCAATTTTAAATGTCAGTTTAACTATCAAACAACAGTCGGTAAATAAATAACTTCATGATTTCAATTTAACTAACATAAAAATATTTTAGTACATCGTGAGCGTTTAAAGCACTCACCTTTATTTGAAACTGAAAAATTTTCTAGCTTCAAATAAATTCCAATTCAATTCCATGTCGTAGACGACATCGATACAAATCCAACGCAAAAGACGGTACTCAAATCCGACCTCATACGAACAATATACGAATAAATTAGAAAATGAATAATTAATACCTAATTAACTAAATTAAATAACTTAAACTAATATACCTAATCCTCCTTCTCTTGTGAACAACACCATGCCCGCGTTTTTCTTCCTTTGCTCGCGACTATTACCTTTTTTTAAGACGAACGATCGATCGAACATCACCAATCATCAACCAAGCTCCGCCTCGCCAACCTCCATCACACACGCCGCCACCGCCCACAGCCAAATGCGTGCACGCGAAACGAGCGGCATACCCAAAACTGGCAGCACGAACACGGCTCCACCGTGGCCTCCACGCGATGAGATGGGATGATCTGACCGTCCAGATTGTAGAGTTCGACGAGATCTACGATTTTCCTTTTGGAAATTTTTGATTTCGTTGAACTGATTGAAAGATATCGAGGAGAAAGAAGGTGGATTATCGGCCATTAAAGTCGTTTAAGAGAAAACAGTCGCGTTTATATATAGGGTTTAACTAAAATGAACGTGGCCTTATATAAGTTTCCGAGCCGATTGACCCGCGAAATTTCCGAACTCCAAACGAAGTGTGCCGCCTGGCGTTCTATATGTTATACCCCTATTTCGAACACAATGGAATAGGTATCGGGAGCCAATTCCATTATATTCAGAAGATAGAATTTCAAAATCAAATTATTTTGATTTAATTACTTTAACTGATATCTACGCGTTTCAAGCTCGCACGGCCAAACGATAATTCCGATCGCTGCGAAACTTGAGATCCTATAATAAATCACTATTACAGATCCGAAGAAATAGGCTTCGTCGAAATCCGAAACAGTGGTCAAAATGGCTATTTTTCCACATTAATTAAAACAAGAAATTTCCAAAAATCAATTTAATCACTTTAAATTCAATTTCAAAAAACAATCTTCATTTTTGTTTAAATAAATTAAAACCAACTTCCGACATCATTTTCATTCATATTAAATTCAGGATTCAATTATTTAAATAATTTCCAATATTAAATTTAAATAATTTAATTATTCAATAAATCATCATATTTTAAATATAAGTTATTTTACTTATAAAGTTTACTTTTAATGAATTCAAATGATAAAACAACTACTACACTTAGTTTCACTTCTTATTTTAAAGCATTCTAATAATCCAATTTCGATAAATTCTAATATTAAAATTTCAATAAGTTCCAATATTAGATTTCAAATGAATTTTTGTTATCAAACAATTATTTTATTTACAGCTAAATGATTCAACATTTATTATTCAATTCTAGCTATTGATTATAAACACATCCAATACATATAATTTCATTTCAATACTTTTATTGCCTAAATCTTCGAAATTGATTTTTTCAAAATTTTATTTGAGTTCATATTAAATAAACTACATTAATAAATCATTAAAAAAAATTTCTAGCCATTTTTACTCAATAATCATATTAAATTAAATAATTCAAAATAGTTAAAAATATGGGTCGTTACTTAAGGAGATAGACCAAAGTATTCTAAGGAGAAAACAACTAATAACCAAGGTATTCGACGATCGGTAGGATCACTAGAAGGAGGTAGCCTTTTTATTATATATATTCATCAATACACACACACAAATATATGCTTACCACCATCATTGAGTTGTTCGACTATATAAAAAAGTTTGGAAAAAGAATAATAAGTAAATAAAACATTATTATTTGTAATTTATATATGTATAAAACACCTTTTGGAATTAAAAAATATACTTTCGGATATGAACATATATATATTATAAAATAATTATTTTATCAACTTAAACCATTAAAAAATCGGATTTAATATTAATAAAACAATTTTTCAAATCTCTCGGTTTAAGAAAAATAGTTTTTTTCATAATACACACACACACACACACACACACATATATATATATATAATGGCGACAACTATTTAAACACAAAATGAAACACGATCGATGACATAAAAAATCCTGGCCATTTGATCTCACTGACTTCACATATAAAGTTGAAATGAAGGGGCAATCTAATGGTTGAGATCCATTGTGTCACCAACTCTGTCAAGATGTTATGTCCAAATAAATTTTCTATATATAAAATGTAATATATATATATATATAAAGATCATTATATATATATATATATATATATATATATATATATTTGAGCACAGTAATTTTTAGTTAAAATATTTTTGCAAGCTTTCAGCTGCCATTGATAATTGATTCGGAACTGGATTTCTATCAATTAGAAAGCCATCGAATTTTATCGTTATAATTACCGCAAGCGCACGATGTACAATTATAGTATGTATGCGAGTACGATCGACCCACAAGAAAAGCAAGAATTTCAAATTAATCAATCAAACTATCCTAAATGTTTTGAAAATATTTTTAACTAAAAAGATTGTAGAAAAACTAGAGTAAAATGAGAATAAAAGTAATAAGATTAAAAGGCAATATAAAGATAAAACCGCTCTCAAATTCATATAAATCAACAAATAATAAATTTATAACCTCTCTTTTTAATCCAAGTGAAATTAGTTAATGTATTAATTTGAAGTATGGTTTATTTGTGATAATGGATGAACAACATAAACCATCAAATTTTAATCCATCAGTCAAACCCACTTATCAAATCGCATGAAATGATTATGGACTTAGAAGTAAAATTTATTTTAAGCATTACAATCTTAGATCAAGTAACATTGAACGTCAAATTTTAATTCTACTTTTAACTTAATTATCAAAATCAAATGGTTAAACGTATATGTAACTGAAGTTTATCATTGATTAAGTATATCCTATTTGTGATTAACAACAAAGGCTATCAAATTAGTTTATGAACATCAAACTTCCATCTACATCTATATTTACATTAAGCTCAAAAAGAAGAGATAATAAATGAAACCATTATGTTGAATTTACATGATTCATGAGAGCTTCATTACCCCTAGATTGAAGGGGTTTAGCTTCTCATTCTTGAATTCATTTCAGCAAAAGTGGATTTCAACATTAACAAAAAGAAAGAAAATGCTAATTAAAGAGAAAGAGAGTTAATTAAAAAAAGTAAATCTGGACTAACTTGCATAAAGTAAATCTAATCTACTTGCATGAAATAAAAGATGAGCATGAAATAAAATAACATAAAAAGAGAAGGATGAAATAAAATTGCATAAAAGAAAAGGCTAAGAAGCCATTAAAGAGAAGAGAGCTTTCATTTTATTTTTTTTGGCTACAACTCTATGCATACATTACATGAAACATAAGAGGATATTCATACAAGTCTAAAACCCTAATGTCTATTAGGGGCTACCAAAACTATCCTTAACTTTGTGTAGCCTCCAAGTAATCATTAATGATTAAATTAATCTCCACTAACATGTGCTTTCTTTTTAATTATGGGCCATTTTCAAGTGTGTATGTGGTCTCCTCCGTGAAGAAATAATTCTTTCTTTTTTTCCTTCTTTTGGCTTCCAAGACTTGTGCATGCATACATCCGTAAAGCTTCTTCCAATTTGCACTCAATTTCCTACAAAATAAAATTAAAATATGCATATAAATTCTCAAAATTAATGCATACACACAAAATTACCGTTTTCCCAAATGTAGATGAGCGAATGATGATTTAAAAACACTTCTATAAATTGGTCGAAACATGTAAAAATACCTTAATATGTCCTTTACTTTAATAGAAGAAAATTAAGAATGAAAGTGAAAATATACATTTTTACATGCACATCAAATACCCCTACACTTATCTTTTTATTCGTCCTCGAATAAAGTAAAACTACGATAAGTCCACTTTCTTAGGAAACACAATTGCATTAAGCGTATGCAACAAGCCGTTAAACCTCTATGTGTCCCTAGAAGAACAAGTGTTGTCTCATGAGGGTATTCAACGGATACTACCCACAAAATCCAAATGCAATATGAAAAGATCCTAATGTGAAAGATATGAATGCAAGTTCTATTTACAAAATGATTTTAAATTGACATGAGATAGTAATATACAAGTTTCAGTCATTATCAGGAAATTGCAATTCCTTACTAATCAAAACTTCCAACAAAAATTAAGTTATCATTACATTTGGACTCTAGCTAGTTGTTTCGGTTGATAACATAGTGTGACTATGAACTAAAATTTTCAATTGACAATCAAAGTTTGCAAAGTGGTATCTTCGTTTCTTTTTGTATAACAAGTCAAACTAGTAAAGTCGAGATAATGCTTGAGTTTCAATTGCTTACTCTCTCTCTCTATTTATAAAAATTATTATTATTATTATTATTATTATTATTTACATACACCTAACCTAGAATACCGAGACCAGATATACCATCCATGCACTATATTGCAAGCTTACATGAGAAGAATACAAAGTGTAGCAAGTGTACACACTTATGTGTGGATACCTAACTCTAAATGTTTATTATTATTACTTTTTTATATATGTGCATACCCTAACTCGGAATACTGATGCCAAATATACTATCCCTGCAATGCCTTGCGAGCTTATGTAAGAGTAGTATAGAGCGTGGCAAGTGTACACACTTATATGTGTACACCAGACTCTAGGTGTTTTTTTAAGGAGAGAGAGTTATGCAAAATCATCTTAGCTCCACTTAACTTTAAAGATTAAAAATGTTAACATACATACTTTAAATCGGCCACTCTTTAAACAAAGACTACAATTTAGAATAGACTTTATAACCATCACCTATGAATCTCCCTATATACTAATTACGCTATAATTGCTTATAATTTAAACTTTTCTTTTTATTATTCAGTGAGACAAGTAATTTCCTAAAAATTTCAATCTAATGACCAAAACTGTAAGTTTGCTCTATCTTGTCTATTCAAGAGTAAACTAATATGCAATTTTTTTGAAAGAAAGGGAAAGAAAATGCAAAAATTAAACCATGTGAAATCTAAATAAATATGAGAACTACCCCACAGTTGATTTTGACTGTGTCCCTACAGTCAGTGCATGATATAATGAGTGTAAAAGAGAAAAAAATACATATTTACAAGAGAGGGTTAAAATTCCTTACTGGACATAGTATGGCTCATGAAGAATCATGAGCTCCTCCTCTTGGTCATTTATTAATTCCAGTAAGGATTTAAACGATGATCATTGACCTTAAAAATAAATCCACCCTTAGGGTTTTCTATTTTTATGTCACCGTGTGAAAAAATAGTATGTACAACGTATGGTCCTATCCATCTCGATTTTAATTTACCCAGGAATAAATAAAGTCGGGAAACTTTTTGATTTGGCAAAAACGTTTTTTTTTGGAATTGACTTGTCATGAAAAACTTTTGTTTTTTCCTTGTAAATTTTCGCATTTTCATATGCATCATTCCTAATCACTTCTAATTCATTGAGTTGCAATTTTCAATTTTCGCCAGCCATTTCATTGAAAAAGTTTATGTTTTTTGTTACCCATAACGCTTTATGTTCAAGCTTGAATGGTAAGTGACATGTTTTACCATACATTAATCAATAAGGGAACATCCCAAGATTAGTTTTAGAAGTAGTTCATAAAGCCCAAAGCGCATCTATTAATTTTTAAGATCAAATCTTTTCGATTTTTATTAATAGTTTTTTGTAAAATTTGTTTTATTTATTGATTTAAAATCTCTATTTAACTACAAGTTTGAAGATGATAAGTAGTGGATTATCGAGTATTTCCTCATTAAAGCTTTGAAAGATCGATTACCAAAATAGGTTCCATTATCACTTATTATTGTGCGAGGTACGCCAAACCTAGAAAAGATGTTTTCTTTTATGAATTTCACAACAACTTTATGGTCATTTGTTTTACACAGAATGGCTTCAACCGATTTAGAAATGTAATTGATGGCGAGGAGAACATAAAGATTTCTAAAAGAGTTAGGAAACGGTTCCATTAAGTTAATTCCCCAAATGTCAAAGATTTCAATTATTAGGAGTAGGGTCAACGACATCATGTTTCTTTCCATGATTTTTCCTAACATTTGACAACGATCACACACTTTACAAAACTCGATCACATCTAAGAAAAGTGTGGGCCAACAAAAGCTACATTGGAGCACCTTTTCCGTAGTTTTCTTAGGACCAAAATGTCCTCCACAAGATTGGTCATGACAAAACGAAAGAAAACTCTTAATTTCGCTATCCAAGACACATAATCGAATGATTTGGTTGGAACAATACTTAATCAAGTTGGATCATCCTAGTAGAAATATTACTTGGGATAAAAATTTGTATTTATCTTGTTTGGACCAAAACGAAGGAGTTTCCTTAGTGACTAAATAGTTCACTATATCGACAAACCACAGATCGATGGAAACTAAAAAGAGTTGTTTATTGGGAAAGTTCTCGTTGATTGGTAAATAAAAAGGTGCGTTTAGAAGATGAGACAAGTGTTCAGCTATGACATTGTCGTATCCTTTTTTGTCTATGATTGTAAGATCAAATTCTTATAGTAATAGAATCCAATGAATCAAATGAGACTTAGCATACTTTTTAGCAAAAAGGTACCTAAGAGCGGAATGGTCAGTGTAGACTATGATGTGTGAGCTTATCGAATAAGGTCTAAATTTTTCTAGTGAAAAAACTATGACTAGAAGCTCTTTTTTGGTGGTTGTGCAGTTGATTAGAGCGTCGTTTAAAGTCATATTAGCGTAGTAGATAACGTGAAGGATTTTATTGATGCGTTGTCCTAAGACAGCCCAACTGCAAAGTTAAAAGCGTCACATGTTATCTCGAAGTGAAGATCCCAATTAGGCGAGCAAATGAGTGGAGCAGAAATGAGTTCGTTTAAAAGAAATTCAAAATAAGAGATACAATCAGAATAAAAATCGAAAGGAACGCCTTTCCTAAGAGTGTGGTCATGGGCCTAGCAATTGTACTGAAATCCTTTACAAAGCGTCGATAGAAGCCAGCATGCCCTAAGAATGATCGAATATCTTTAATGGATTTGGGAATGGGTGGATTTGAAATAACATCGAATTTTGCTTTATCTACCTTAATGCCCTTATTTGAAATGACATGTTTGAGGACTATGCCCTGTTTGACCATAAAGTGGCATTTTTCTCAATTTAAAGTTAAGTGTTTTTCTTTGCATCAGTTTAGAACCAACTCGAGACAATGTAAGCATTTTGAAAAAGAATCTCCAATGGTAAAGAAATCATCCATAAAAATTTATAAAAATCGTTAAATCGTGTCAAAAAAGATGCTCACCGTGCATCTTTGGAAAGTCACAAGGGCATTACAAAGTCCGAATGGCATACGGCGATAAGCAAAGTTGTTGAAAGGACATGTGAAAGTTATTTTTTCTTGACCTTTGGAAGTGACTAGAATTTGGTTATAACCGGAATGACCATCAAGAAAATAGCAGAATTCATATCCGGCTAATCGTTTAAGCATTTGGTCGATGAAAGGAAGAACATATTACAACATTTAATTTTCGATAACCAGTGAAAACATGCCAATCTATTTGAGTACGGATTGGAATGAGTTCATTAGCATCATTTGTGATAATGGTGAGTCTAGATCGTTTTGGTATGACATGAATTGGAATGACCCAAGAGCTATCAGATATAGGATATATAATATCGTTATCAAGGAGCTTAAGAATTTCTTCTCGAACCGCATCTTTCATTCTGGGGTTAAGCCTTCGTTGCACATCACGAGAAAGCTTGGCTTCATCAATTAAGTGAATGCGATGTTGAACAATTCAGGGCTAGATCTCTTGATATCAATAATGGACCAACCAATCCCTTCTTTGTTTTTTGAAAGAATTGAAAGAAGAGATGATTCTAAGTCAAGAGAAAGATCGATAGAAATGATGACGGGAAAAGTTTCATTGTCACCTAAGTATGCGTACTTAAGGTGACATTGTAGAGGTTTGAGCTCTAACCTAAGAGGTTGCCTAATCAAAGAAATCGATTGAGTTTCAGATTCTACCATGAGAAGTTCGAAGGGAAGCGTGTCCTCGATCTCGTTTGGTATGTATTGAAACAATTGTTCATACTTTGCCTCGTGTTCATTATTATGGTTAATTGTTTCATTTACGAAGTTTTCATGAATAGACCAAAGTGTGTTTGAATGGTTCATTTGATTGAGTTTCTAAATTGAAGATATTAAGATCTATTGTTATGTTAATAAAGGAAATTTTCATTGAACCATTTTGGCAGTTGATCAAGGCATTCAAGGTGGCTAAGTAGGGTCGTCCTAAAATCAAAGGAATTTGGCTACTGAGATTGTTTACAGGTTGTGTTTCAAGGACGATGAAATCGATTGGAAATATGAATTCCCCTACTTTAATCAACACATCCTCAATCTCATCTATGGGTTTCTTTAGAGAACGATGAGCCAACTAAAGGGTGACTTTTGTCGGTTTAAGCTCACCTTAACCTAGTTGTAGGTAAACTGAATATGGAAGCAAGTTTACGCTAGCACCAAGATCTAGCAAACATTTATTAGTTTTCTTGTCTCCTATCTTACTCAAGATTGTGGGGGAAACCATGATATTTGTATTTCACAGGAATAGATTGAGACAAGACTTCACTTAGACCGGCCGATAGAAAGACTTTTTTGGGCACTTGAGTGTGTCTCTTTTGAGTGCATAGGTCCTATATAAACTTAGTGTAAGTTGGAACTTGTTGGATGATATCTAAGAGAGGATTGTTCACTTTGACTTGTTTAAAAATCTCTAAAATCTTTTCCATTTTATCCGAATGTTTCTTAGATCAAAGTCGATGTTTTAATGGAACTCAAAACTCAATAAGTCGGTCTACTTAAGCTGAGAAAGAATCGATTTGGAATTTGATTCGATGTTCGACTCGATGTTTTGATCAGAATCATTTGTGGTTTTCGAAGTGTTGAGAGGAATTTCTAGTATGTTGTTCAGACTGACAATTTGGTTATCAATTTGTTTACCAGATCGCAAAGTAGTGATAGCGTTCATTTGATTCACATTGACATGAACTTGGTGCAACGACCTGGAATTTTATTGTTTTGATTTTGAATATTTAATTAATTCTAAATATTAAAATAATTAATTTTAAAAGCTTAATAACTCCTTTTAATTATTAAATAATAATGGTGAACTTGTTATAGAAAAATATTTATAAAAATAAATAGTTTGAATTGATATCGATAATATGACCGAATTTTTTTATATTGATAAACGGTCTCGAAACGTGTGAAATTATCATTCTAGGAAACTGTTTTGGAGTTTGATGAAACTGGTTTCATTGGGACCACTATAATGAGATGATGTACGCCGACGAGTTTTGTGGCAGTCAGAAGTGCTATGCTATTATACGAGCTTGGGATGTGTAACGTTTAAAAGATGAAATTAAAATTATAATATTATAAATCCCTCCACTACTCTTCACTTCTCACTCCTCCATCTCTTTCTTTTATTTTATTCTCCTTCCCAAAATTCTTCCCGGAGCTACGTTGCATGAAATTCAACGTAGTTTGTTCCATTGTACTTGTGTGAGAGAGAGCTTCGAATCTATATGGTCGATGTTAAGTGCGGCATCGATTGGGGAGGAGTGACATTGTGGTAGCCGTGCTAGGGTTGGACTTGGTCGAAGCTAGGGGCGTTGATGAAGGAAACAGAGTATGCCATCATTTTTCTCCTATCGAGGAGCACCTCCTTACTAAACTGCAACAACTCTGATTATCTAATGTGAATCGTGACATCAGGAAGTTGCATAAGGGAGCATTAGGTCACAAATCGTACGGTGATGTTAAGTTCGCCATGGTTGGGTTGGGGGCGAAGTGCATGCAAAGAGGAGTCTGATGGAAGCGACGATGCGTAGATTCGTCAAGAAATAAAGGAGAATTTAGCCATGGAAGTATGCGGCTTTAGGGGTGTATGTGCATATCTATGCGTGTGTATCACTATGCACAAGGAATTAGGGAAGGTGGTTAGTTTAGTCTAAGTAATTACTAAATTTAATTATTTTATTTAATTCAAAAACTTATAATATTCATATCTTCTACATACGAGGTCTAATCAAGACACGGTCTTTTGCGTTGTTCTTGTAGAAGTGTTATCTACACATTAGAGTTGATTTCATCAAGTTTGAAGAAAGTGGAAATTTGTGCTAAAATCTAACACCGTTCGATTTTAGATCAAGTGGGAACGCCTATGTGTTGGCTGGAATTTTGGTGAGTTAACTTACCTTCGATTGAACACTATACGATTTATGTGTTGATATAAATTATTGTTTGGGTATGCTTGGATGTTTATTGTTTGGTTGTTGGGTTTGGTTGAATTCCCACTTTGTTTAAAATGTCGTATGAAATGAAATTCAGGGAACCCATGAAGGTTTGTAAAGGGATCTGGATTCCTCATTACTATTGATTTGATTTCATTTATACACTCTTTGTATAAATTATTGAATGTCAAAAGCTTGGTAGCTTGACCTTATTAGATGTGACTTTGATATTGGTCTTATTGTGTTACATTTGTTACATTCATATGGAAGCACTTGTTTAGTGCTATGGTAGCTTTAGGACTCATTATAGTATTTTAAAATTTCTAATAATTGTTGTTTTATTTGAAAATGGTTTTAATTCGGAGGATGATTTAGAATGTGACTTTTGGAATTTTTATGGCATTTTACTTAGAAATGGTTTTTGAACTTTTCTAATTTACTTTAACCTTTTATTAGTCTCTTCTAATTTATATAGAACTGTTTTAAACGTATTTCGAAAAGTATTTATTTTATGGAAAATTTAATATAATAACGGATGTTTATTTTAAAGAAATAAGGGAATTTGTCTTTTATGATAAAGTGATTCTATTTTAAAAGAAGATAGAATATTTTGGAATAAATATTTGTGAACGCTTTATATAAAAAGTTATATGGAAAGGTAGATTTATAAATGATATTTTATAAATAAAAGAAAAGATTTACAAATGATTTTTATAAAAGGGAAATTATATCATTTTGATAAATTGGAAAAATAAATTACTTTGTGAATTTATAATGATATATGGGATGATCGTTTTATGGAAAGCATTTAGTCTTATCTCAAAACTGAAGATTTGTAATAAATGTATAAGATTTAAAATCAGAAGATTTATAAAAGAGTTCTATAAATAGAAAAGTGATTTATAAAAAGAAGTTTTATAAAGACAAAGTAAATTTATAAAGGGAGTTTTATAAATATAAAAGAGATTTATAAAAAAGAGTTTTATAAAAGGAAATGTGATATTATTTCTATAAATGGTCATATTAAAATATGATGGTATGGAATGTATTCTTTCCATACTTAACACCAAATTCCAAGGTAGGAAACTTGTCCCTATCCTAGGAATTAAGAATGTATGTCGAGGCAAGAGTAGTACGCTAACTTGTCTGACTTTATTGTTAATTGAGAGATAGTACAAGTTTGAAATCGAAAAGTAAGGGTTAGTATATTTGGTTTAATTTCCATACAATCCATTTACTTACACCAAAATTGTTTTAGGTTTATTGTTATTTATGTTTTAAATGACAATTGTTTTAACCCAATTAAGTATGGTTTTGGAATGAAATCTTTCTTAAGATTTTGTGAATATACTTATGCCTTTGAGATAAGTATATGGTTACATTTTCTAAGTATTGGAAGTGTAGTATTTTGTGAATATACTTATACTATTGAGATAAGTATATGGTTACGCTTTCTAAGTACATCAAGGTACGGTGATTTGTGAATATACTTATACCGGTGAGATAAGTTATGTATATTTTTCAAGTATTGACAAGAGTAGAGAGGGTTTGTGAATATTCTTTTGTAAAAGGTATTTTATTAGGAATATTTGAAAGGAGATTTTAATTAATGAAATGATTTATTTAAAGAGGCTTAGTGCTTGCTTATATGCTTAATCATGCTTGGTTTCCATGTGAAATTAAACCCTTGATTAGATTGTTTGCTTATTTGGTAGTTAAATAACCGACTATCAAATCTTGGCCAGTTTTGAAACTATTGATTGTTAGTTTAGAGAGACCAGGATCAGATAGGTTATCCAAAATCCACTTCGAACCAGCATAAGTGTTCGAATTTGGAGACATCTTGGAGACAATGGAATTAAAGACGGAGTTCTTTAAAGTGCAATGGCTAATTGCTACTAATCCCGAGGGTAATTCCAAAATGGATGTAGTAGAAGTAGTGCCTTCGGTTTGTTTAGTCCTAGAATATCTTGTATGGATTAATGCTCGCAATGCATTGTTGCTTGGAGGGCAGTGTTAGCATTTCTAGTGGGATTTGCTAAAAAGGTAAAACATAAACTCAAGCCTCACACTCGTATATGACTAAAATATGGTAGATGCAGCATGGCTATGTGGGTTGCTCCTATTACGGTATGATCATCACTTGTATCTAGATTGATATTTACGGATTATGTATGCTTGTGGCCACAAAAATGGTTTGTCAAGTTGGCAGCTGGAATGGTGGTCATATTCGGTACTATCCAGGAAGGGGTAGGCCGATTCTGTGTTAGTAGAGGTGCAAGGTTTGCAGCATTGGTGCATTTTATCTAGGGTGTACTTTATGGAAGTAAGTCCCTTACCTTGTCATTATTGGAAGCCATTCTCCATACATGCCTTACGAACTTAGTTATATATTAAATATGTTGGAATGTGATATGCAAGCATTTCGGTTGTATTATATATATTTTTTAGACCCTAGACATTATTATAATGTCACAAGATTTTCTATCAAAAATGGTTTAGTTATCGTAAGGTATACACTAGTCCGTGTTTATGCATGGCATGGTCTTACGAGTTACCTTTATTTTTGAAAGGTTTTATAATCTTAAAAATCCATATGATTTGAGTTTATCACGCTTGTTTACCAGATTGATCCAGGTGCTATTTTCTTATAATGCTCGTGTCAGCCCGAGTATATTTCCATATTTAGCTGGATGCTTTGGAGCTTTAGGAGATGAGCTAGATGCCTCTAAGACGTATTAACGTATTTTTTAATTCCATTGCATTTCTTATTTTGTATTTATCACTATTTGTGAGGACAAGCTGGTATAACTGTCCAGGCTGATGATAGGTTAGTTTACTCTGATTGATGTATGTATATTACAATTTTTTTGTAAAGATCATGTGTATATTATGTAATACTCATCACGATGTGAGATTATGTTCTGTCTTTTTTTCTTTCACACTACCAATCTGTCTTTCCAGCACTTAGATGCTCGGCATAAGAACGCCGTTAGTGTATTAATGTGACTTATGAGGGTTGAAAATGCTAGTCGTTACACTTGGTTTTAGCTTATGTTTTGATTCCTAGGGTTTGGAATAGGTTGACTCTGGAACGTGCCTCTTTACATCTCACTCACAGTAGTGGCTAACTGACTCATTTACATCTCGAGTTTAGAGATTGATTGACTCGTATTTTGCAAGTACAAGGGTAGTAGGTTTTGCAAATTGTTATTTGATTGAAAGTTGGGTGGTCGCTTTAGCCAAAGTTTCCAAACTTTTTTCAAGTAATGTCATTCTTTTGTCATCTTGAGGAACAAACGATTGTTGCACTTGGTTTTGAGATGGTGGTGCAAATGTTTGTTGAAATTGACTTGGTTGAAAAGGAGGATTTGAAAAATTGTTTGGAAATGCTTGAAAAGATGGTCGAACCAAATTCATTTTTGAATTGTTTTGGTTTCAAGCGAAGTACGATGGCTTCTCTAACCAGGATTGTATGTTGGAGGGAATGGATCATTCCAAATTTTGTAAAAAGCGTTGATCTGTTCTAAGGAGTGAGGACATTGATCGGCAATGTGGTTTGGATCATTACATTTATAACAGAAGACTTGAAAAGCTTGGTTCACTTGTTTAAATGAAAAAACATTATAAAATTTATTTATCATCGCATCGATTTTTGCTTCTAAGGCTAATGATGATCCTATCGAATGTGCGCTTAATCTTGAGTAGATTGATTTTTTGTTAGATCGTTCCATTGAGTTGATTTTTCAACTAAATTTCTGAGAAATTGCCAAGCGGCATCGTAATGTTGTGCTAAAAAGTTTCCTTGACACGTTGATTCAAGCATTGATCGAGAACTATTTTCAGGTCCATCATATAAAATTTGGCAAAGAGTCCATTTTTCAAAATTATAGTGTGGACATTTTATAAAAAGTTTCTTGAATCTTTCAAAATATTTTCCAATGGATTCACCCCCAAATTGATGAAAGTTTATAATTTCATTTCGAATTTGGTTATTTTTTCAAGGGGTAAAATCTCTTTAAGAAAACTTTTACAAATTCATCCCACGTTTTAATTGAATTTGAAGGCAAGCTATATAATCATTTCTCGACATAGTGCACAAACTTGTTATGTTCTATCATCGTATAATTGTTAAAGGTTTGTAGTTACCCAAATTTATTCAAGTTTCATTAAAAAGATACAAGGATCATCATTTTCAAAATTGCCAAATTTTGGAAGTGTCTTAATATGAATTGAATGATTTCAAAATGATTACCCATTGGGGTGGGTAAGGTAATGCAAAAGGAGACAGAAACTCAATCGTGAATTTTTTTGTCCATGAGGGTACGAGGAGGATTTTCATTTGCCATTGTGGAATGACTATTTGTTCGAACTAAATGATTAGTCGAAGTGTCACGAGTCCAAACACTCATGCATAAGGGAGAAAATTAAGGGGAGAGAGAAAAGGAAAACAAGAATGAAAAATGTTTTTTTAAATGCATAAGGAAAAAGAAAAAAAAAGGTGAAAAACAAAGATAAGGGAGTAAGAATGAAGTTGTTTTTTTTCTAAAAAAAATGTTTGTTTTAATTTTCTTTCTTTACATAAAAAATACATGCACTTCCTTTTCTTTTTCTTTTTGAATGTTTTTTTTAATATATACATGAAACTAATCTAACTAAATGAATTTCCTGTCCTTAGTAGCTCCTAACCCAAAATTATATCGTGACACTTTAACTTAATTCAATGAAACAATTCTTAGTCAGGTAATAGACATGATTTATCAGTGCATTACGAATCACGGTAGCAATGCGGCTGAAGGTTTAAGTACCTTTAGAGAAATAATCAATATGAATCTTACGAATCACCATAATAATGATAAATGATTGAGACTCCATCATTGCCTTAAACACCAACAGAAAGTTTGTTAAAGGAAATCAACTTGGCAAAACGGAAATTTTCCCTAGATGAGCCTGTGACATGCTTAAGTAGAATGTCTAATCTTTATTATTAATTCAATTTTATATAATAAAATGCAATTTGTGGACCAAAAAAGGGTGATGAAATTTCCACCTTATATGAATTTCAGTGGCGCCCTAGGAGAATAAAAAAATAGTATGAAATAATGCAAAATGGAAATTAGAAATACATTAACAATGCAACTACAAATGAATTTTTTAATATGCAAGCAACCAACAATGCAAGAAAAATAAAAACAAGAAATAAGAACACGATACCTGTAACGACCAACATTTTGGATTCTCAAAAGTCGACACTAATACATCTACGGTATTTATATGATGAGCATCCGAGTTCTGGAAAGACAGATTGTTGGGGTGAAAGAAATAAAGACAGAATATAATTTCACATCATGACAGGTAATATATAATATACAACCGATTTTTACAAAAGAAAACTGTAATATACATACATCAATTAGAGTAAACTGACCTACCATCAGCCTGGACAGTTATAATAGCATGTCCTCGTAAATGCTAATTAATACAATACAAGAAATGCAATGGAAAATAAAGTACGTGAATAGGTCTTAAAGGCATCCAGCTCATCTCCTAAAGCTCAAAAGCGTCCATAACTAAATCTGAATATAATCGGGGTTGACCCGAGCATTATAAAAAAATAATGCGCAGATCAGTCAGGTAAACAAGCGTGAGAAACTGAAATCATATGGATTTTTAACGTTATAAAACCTGTCAAAAATAAAAGTATCTTTTAAGACCACAATGCATATAAACACGAACATGTTTTTACCTTACGATAACCAAACCATTTTATTAGAAAATCCAGTGATATTATAATAATGTCCATGGTTTAAAATAAATATTTAATATAACTAGAATGGTTACATTAATTGCATTCAATAACATATTTAGTATATACTAAGTCGGTAAGGCATGTATTGGATAATGGATTCCAACAATGACAAGTTAATGGACTGCCTTTTTTACAGTACACCTCTAGACAAAACGTACCGAGGCTGCAAACCTTGCCCTATACCAACACAGAACCGGCCTACCCCTTCCTGGATAATACTGAATATGATCACCACCCTAACTGCCAACTTGACAAACCATTTCCCACTACAACAAAAAGAGACTTTTTGCAGCGTTTTAGAATTGCTATCATTATCATCCGCAGCGTTTCGAAGAACGCTGTATTATGTCTTGCTGCAAAAGAGCACTATATAGCGCAACGTTTCTAAAAAGTTGCTAAAAATGAATAACCGCAGCGTTTCTGAAAGGTTGCTAAAAAATGGATTCTGAAGCTTTTATAAAACGCTGCGAAAAGTTGTTAGTGCAGCGTTTTCTAAATATTGCAAATTTATTTAGCAGCATTTCGAAAAATGCAGTCAAAAAACTTGCTTCTACATGTCGTTAATATAACATCATTTATAAAACGCTGCAGTAATATATAATGCAGCGTTTTTCTGTTTTGCAGCATTTTGCTATTTTATTTTACAGCAGTTTAAAAACGCTGCTGTATATCAG
The DNA here is from genome assembly GCA_030737815.1 of Allium fistulosum. Classification (NCBI taxonomy): domain Eukaryota; kingdom Viridiplantae; phylum Streptophyta; class Magnoliopsida; order Asparagales; family Amaryllidaceae; genus Allium; species Allium fistulosum. The sequence goes on along the minus strand of CM060904.1, from coordinate 1,306,255,745 downwards.
AGTTTTACTTCATTTTCCTCATTTGTTGCAGCAGTTTCTAATGAATTTAATAACAAATTGCTCAATTTATAACACAGTAATGGATATACCACGATATAATAAACAACTATAAAGATTAAACGTAATCAAAGCTACATCAATTTCATTAACTATAAGATTTAGTCATATATAAAATTATAAAACCGTGTTTTAACTCAAATGTTAGCGACATAAAATCTTACAAAAAAATGTTTGTTAAAATAGCGTAATATAAATCAAGGAAAGTCCACGCTCTTCTCCTTCAAAAGTCTAATATTCCTACAAGAAAAAAACAATTAGGGATAAACGGTGGAAGAATGTCATGTAGTGCTTGGAAATGGTCATTCAATACACATAACAAGAATGGTTATTCAAACAATAACGACCTGCATACTCATCTAGCCTGTATCAATTAGCGCATATAAAGCATCAACAACAAATAAAACATAGTAAAAGTAAAGTACTACTACCAGTGACTAATGAGGACAAAAGATTCAGCAAAATATAAAAAAAACCAACAAGCTAAAGATATGCACATAAAGACCACTTTATTTTGTGTGATTTCAAGAGTATTTATATGAATTTATTGCAGACAGTTGGCAGGTGCACCAACTAAACAACAAGAAAATTACCGTATTATGATGCAGGAGGCACATAACTTACCTAAAAGATATACTATCTAACTTGGATGTGGTCAATTTCTAGTTAAAAAATTCTGAATTTTAAACCTTTATAATATTGAATGACCGAAATGAAGTGGAATTATAAGAAATGAAAGTAGTCATGCATGCTATTAAACTCATTTTTGAATCCATATTGAAATAAATACATGTGCACTTTCTTATTTTGGTGGCTTAATAGGGGTGAAATTGAACAAAATAATAACCGAAATTGAACAGGTTTCAAAGTTGGATGATAGCATAGGCACAATGTTTTGGTTCTATGTTAGCATGCACCCATGTTAAGATTGGTTAAAAATTGCATTGGTATTGATGATGGCAGTATGTAGACCTCTCATTTCTTCGTTTCTTTAAGAGGAAGATGACCATAATATATTAAAAGTACGACACTAACCTACATTACATTTTTATATGATATTTATCATCAATTAAAAGAAAATTTGAAGAGATACCTGTAGCAGCTGCAGTTGTGAGGGCCCTAATATCACCATTAGACATCACATTTACCCTCGACTGAATCACATTCAGTACTTGATCTCTAAATGCTCCCATTTCCACAGCCTTTTCCATACAGTGTGACGCTATCAATATAGTAGCCGATGATATAGCTGTGTACATACTTGAATCACCAATTCCTTTGCTGGCTGTAACAGCTGTTACGGCAGCAGCTACCCTAGCCACCGAAGTGGCAACATACACTTGTGCTTTTTCGCATCAATCTTCTTATTTCTTACACGATTTCTTTTTTTTACTTCTCTCGAGGAGACTGTTATTTTTCGGATAGTTAACGAGAGAAAAGGATGATGTTAAAACTTCCATTGCTTTAGGAGTTCATTTTAGCTGATGATATAGAAGTAAGGTACCTTGATATATCCGTAATCTTTTTGAAGAAAAATGAGGGGAATAGACTAAACTATTCTGCTCTTCTTTGACATTGAAACCTGCATTACTATGAATTGAAGGAGGAGGAGGAAGCTTACCATTGAGTGCTTTTGAGACCTCAGACGCTTAGAGGCTCCAGGACCTTGTAAGGAACTCCATTGCTTCTGTAAGTGTTTCTAGAACTTGTACTAGTGTGGCTTTAGCAGTTTCTTCTTTATCATCTTCTTGTGTATTAGTGTGAGTTCTGGATTGCCATTTGAGGTTGTTTTCATCATTAAATACTTTGCCAATCTCCATTTTTGAAACATGAAGAAAAATAGTGTACCCGACCATTTATAAAGATCAAGTTTATGTATGCGAGAGGACAGATGGATGGTAAGAAGACTTATCCCATGGTTAGAAGAACAGAGTAATAATAATAATGTTATTAATGTTGCAGTAATTTGTAAATAGCTGATGCCATAAAATAATAATAAATGGATTCAAAATACACAATTGAAGGAAAGAAAAATCAAACTTACCGATAAGATTTGTTTTTCCTAATAGCAAAAAATGAATTTAAAATACACAATCAAAGCGGAAGAGTTTTTTCTGAGTTGGTAAGTGGGGGTTAAAAGAATATACCTTATGTAGATGTAATAATAAATAAACAGATAGATTGTAATAATAATAAATAGATAGATAGGATGAATTTAATAGGAAAAAAAATCAAAAAGACCGACTACAAAACGTTTCCTCAAATAAATGAGAAATGAGCACATAACTTGAGATCAAATTGAGGAATGAGAATACAAATAGTGAAATATTGATAATATATGTGAAAATGTACTTTTGATGTAAATTCAAGGATCACACATGCTATTATTTTCAGATTAATCCTTCAATTTCCAATTATTTATTGAAGAAAAAAAAGATGGACAAGTAACAAATCTTTCATGTTTGAGTATATTATTTATTGATTTTGTTTACTAATGTTTGAGTATATTATTTATTGACAAGTAACAAATCTTTCATGTTTGAGTATATTATGTATTGATTTTTACATTGGTAAGGAAACTATTAAATATATATCGCCATAAAATGGCATATCACTCTCTCTAGTTCTAATTGTATTTGTTATTTGACTTCATTAATTTGACTTACAGATATTAAGAAATTAAACTCATGGTATGAAACTCACTAAGGTGATTATGCATACGACTTCAGTGCAGGAAACAAATGTGCATCGATGACGAAATTGTCTTTGATATATAACCAGAAAACATGAGTATACACATACCAAACCTGGTGTATGATATGAACCAAAAGCCCCAAGGTTGAGGTGCTACAGTGCATGCATGATTAAGAACAAAACAGTTGACAAAATATCAAAACATTAAGAAAATATCTGGTAATAGAATTTTGAACACTTTTAAGTCTTCAACAATGTAAGAATCTTTCACATCAACTACAGAAATCTTTCTGGTTGTTAGCTTGTTAAAGCAAAAAGGTTTCTTTTCCCTTCAAATCATGTTTCACTACAGAAGAAAAATTAAAAAAAATAAATTCGTCAAAATCTAATCACAAATCCAAATAAAAGTAAAAACGACTCTACTAATCCAAATAAAAGTAATTAATCATGAAAATCAATCTGAAAGTAGGCCACAGAACAACAAAAGAAGAAGGATGTATTGGTCTTGATTAACAAAAAGTAAAGTTTATTCTGACATAACTAACTATTATAGCCAGTTTTACATACATTTTGTGACTTTAATAATCAGGGGAATATGGTTGGACCTACTTGAACATATGTTTGACATTTGAGTTCTAAGTGGGGGCAGTATTACCGTCCAGGTACTATTCAACACTTCTAATGTCTTTACAACTGTCTTAATTATATCTTATGTGGATCGAAAGGGAATTATCTTAAAGTCAAGAAACACTGGGTTCCATATACTAATATTGTCTTAGAGATATAACATTTAGGTATATATCTCATGCACATTTTACATCAAAAAACTTAATGATTATTTTTCCTGGTTTGTTATTTTTACCAAAGTTCGCGGGACTTTTTACATTTTGACCTAACGATGAACCTATAGAAATGCATGTGCATTTCAAGTGGTCAACTCCTGAATGTTTCATTTGTATTTAGCAATATGGTGAATCTGGTTAACCAAGAGCTCCTAGAAAAGGGCAAGAGAGAATAATAACATGAATCTTTATTTTAACAATGACTGTGTCCAAAACAAGGATGGCTTTGATAATTGGTACAACTGAAGATTTTGGAGTAGCCTAATCGGTTATGACCAACTCAATTTATGCATACAGAGAACTATATAGCACATGTTTTGATTAGGAATAGGAGTTTTGCTTTGACTAACCTATATTTGTTTATGTTAGCAAGCTATAAGTATAAACTTCTTGTAAGAATTTCAAACAAGACTTTACCACTGTTGGTATAATCAAACGTACTAGAAAACTACACAGGCATGTACAGTTTGATTGACTTGATCATTATGTTCAAGAATGATGTAAGTAGGGTTTGATTTTTGGCACCAAGACATTGAATCATCATCATTTAAGAATGATTTTCCCTTTCAAATGGTCATGAAAAATTATTTTGAAGTTTAAATTTATACGACATTTGATTGTAACAAAATATATTCCCGATATTACATTTTTATAATCTCATATATATAACACACATTTTTTCTTCATATTTCTTCGTTGTGGAGATATTATATAGCAAGTTCAATCCCCGCAGCTATTAAGGTCAATCCAAGTAGTCATTCTTCATACAAGCCAGTCACATCTGTAACTGTTATACACATATTTCTGGTGAAATATTATAATTTAAACATTTAATACAGTCATTTTGCATCTTTTATTTTCTACAATTACATATAAAGTTCTCTATAATGTTTTCTGCTTCCAAATTGTGCATACTATTATTATTCTGGCATATAAATAAACGTTTAGAGTGGAGTAATTGTTCCTTTGCTCTACAAAGGCTCGACAGTCTGACATAATAGAATATGATATAAAGAGCAGCATTTGACAACAAATCCAAACTGGAGAGTCAATGCAACATTTATGTACACAATAAAAGCTGATAATGTGTCATGCTGATAACCTATAACATACATACATTTGAATTTCCCGATATTAGTTTGTTAATTGTAGTTTAACTACTATCACAAGCATTCATTTTACAAATCTAAAATCAGTGATTCAGTTGAATATCAAAATTGAATTTACATTGAATCACTGACATGAACGAGAACGACGAATTATCAAAATCAAATTATCAAAATTAAAATGTTTAAAACATTCAACAATGAAAAATCCAAATTAAATTTTAAGTAATACCTGTAGTCTCCTACTGCCTGGAGGTTGGAGGAGAATCACTGCTCATAGTCCGCAATCGCCGCCTAGATGGAAAGCCACTGTCGTTGCCTAGATGGAGCGCCTAATGCCGCCAGTTGGTGATTCGTGAACCGCCATTTAGTTTTTTTTAGGTATCGCGTATGAGTTGGTGAATTGGTGCCCTAGTTTTTTAGGCCCCAAGCGGTAGCTTTTTCCGCTTTGTTAAAGGGTCAGACCTAGATGTAGAGTGGTGTAGAATTTCTGAAGGTCGAGGAAGATGGAGGGTTGTTGAAGCTCATGAGAGGTTAAATCGATGGTAGAGCTATGGCGCAAGGTTTCAACGTGCGTATTATAGAGATCGGCGATGGATTTGTGAGAGAGGAAGAAGAGTTTGATTATTAATTAAATTTGGGATAGAGTATGCAGAGGAGATGGTCGATGTTGAGTGATTTTTGAGAGAGGCGGCATATTTTTATTTTCCCGCTTACGTTTTTTCGTTGCTTCCTATACATTCGTTAGCAGCGTTTAAGGAATTGTTTGTTTTTATTTTCAAATTATCTAACCATATAAACACAGCTTTTTTACTAAAACGCTGCGCCATATTGCTGCGAATAATATATTTTCTTGTAGTGTCCATGGCCACAAGTGTACATAATCCATAAATATTTATCTAGATACAAGTGATGATCATACCCTAATGGGAGCGACCGACATAGCCATGTTACATCTCCCCTGTGTTAGTAATTACTGGCTATGAGGCTTGGGTTTACATTTTATCTTTTAAGCAAATCCCTCTTAGAATGCTAATGTTGCCCTCCACGCAACAATGCAATGCCAGCATTCATCTATATAAGTTGTTCTGGGACTGAACAAACCGAAAGCACTACTTCTACTTCATCCATTTTGGAATCACCCACCAGATTAGTAACAAGTAGCCCTTGTGCTTCAAAGAACTCATCTTCGATTCCATCATCTTCAAGATGTCTCAAATTGAAACGCTTATGCTAGTTCAAAGTGGTTTTCGGGTAACTCATGCTTATTAAGTTATTCGATCCCGGTCTCTCCGAACCAAAAAACGATAGTTTCAAAACTGGCCAAAATTTGATAGTCAGTTATTGAACTATCAAAACCAGAGATTTAACTTCATATGGGAAGCAACCATGGTTAAGAACATAAGCAATCACTAAGCCTCTTTAATTAATCCTTTCATTAATTATAATCACTTTATAAGTACCTGTATCAAAATACTTTTACAAAGATATACATATGTATACTACTCATTCCCTATTCATTTATACTCTTTCAATGCTTGGAAAAAGTTATGCATATACTTATCTCATTAGTATAAGTATATTCACAAAACACAGCACTTTCAATACTTAGAAAATGTATCCATATACTTATCTCAATGGTATAAGTATATTCACAAAATCTCAAGAAAGATTTCATTTCCAAAACATAATTAATTGGGTTAAAACAAATGTCCTTTAAAACATTGAAAAAAATAAACCCAAAACACTTTTGGTGAAAATAAATGGATCGTATGGGAATTAGACCAAATATACATACCACCACTTTTCGATTTCTAACTGTACCATCCATCAATTAATAATGCAGTCAGACAAGCTAGCGTACTATCCTTGCCTCGACATACATTCTTAATTCTCACAAGTAGAGACGAGTTTCCATACTTAGGAATTTGGTGTTAAGTATGAACGGAAAACTTTTCATACCACCTTAATTTAAAATGATCATTTATAGAAATCAAATCTCATTTCCTTTTATAAAACTCCTTTTTATAAATCTCTGTTATATTTACAAAACTTCTTTTACAGATCTTCTTTGTATTTATAAAACTCCTTTTTATAAATCTCTTGATTTTAAATCTAATATACTTATTATAAATCTTCGGTTTCAAGATAGGACTAAAAACTTTCCATAAACAATTATTCCACGTATCACTATACATTCATAAATGTGATTTATTATTCCAATTTATCAAAATGATATCATTTCCCTTTTATAAAATCTCATTTATAAATATATTATTTTATTCTTAAAATACCATTTATAAATCTACCTTTCCACACAACATTTTATATAAAGTGTTTCGCAAATATTTATTCCAAAATAATTCTATCTTCTTTAAAAACATAATCACTTTATTATAAAAGATAAATTCCCCCGTTTTTTCTTTATATAAATATCTGTTATTATATTAACTTTTCTATAAAAAAATACTTCCCAAAGTACTTTTAAAACATTTCCATATAAATTAGAAGAGACTAACAAAAAGGTTGGAGTAAAATAGAGACGTTCAAAACCCATTTCTAAATAAAACGCCATAGGAAAGCCCAAAAGTCACATTTAAAATCATTCTTCGAATCAAAACCATTTTCAAATAAAAATAGCAAATAATGGTATTTAAAAATATTATAATGAGGCCCAGAGGTACCGTAGCACTTAACAAGTGCTTTCTATATGGATGTAACAAGTGTAACAATAATAAGGCCAATATCAAAGTCACATATCAAAATCATCTAATAAGGCCAAGCCACGAAGCTTTTGACATTCAATAATTTATTCAACTAGTATATATAAATGAAATTAAATTCAACAGTGGGGAGGAAACCAAATTCCTCTACAAAATATCATAAGTTCCTTGTATTTCATTTCATATTCTATCCGCTTTCTAATACAGGAATTCAACCAAACTATACAAATAAAATCATTCAAGCACGCAACCAATAATTTATATTTACCATATCATATAGTGTTCATCCACAAGTGAGTTAACTAATTAAAATTACAGCTAACGAGTACGTGTTTCTACTTGATCTAAAATTAAACAGCGTTCAATTTTAGCTTAAAATTCTACTTGCTCCAAACTTGCGAAATCATCTCCAATGCATTGATAACTCTCCTATGAGCGCAACGCAAAAAAGGCGTTCGATTTGGACCACACATGCAAAAGTTATGAATTTTATAAGATTTTCGATTAATTAAAATAAGTAATTAATACTAATCAACACTAATCACCTCATTAACTCTCTAATCCTTCTCCCCCCATCCTCGTGCACGCCTGTACACACATATCACACCCGAACCCAAACACATGCCTCCACTTTTCTCCTTTTTCCCTCTACACTCGACAAAATCAACCACCACCTCCTCCGACGAAATTGACTTTGCGAGAGCTTCACTCTCGATACTACCACGTCGAGTTCGGCTGCACCATTGCGAACGTGACCTGCTGTGTTTGCCTTCCTACCAAAAATGTCGCACTCCTCTAATCTCGATCGGATCTGCTGCAAATTGGTGGGGATGTGTGCTTTGCTAAGAGGAACTCAATGGCGCCATCGACATTGCCTAACTCCATCCCGAATGCCAACAAACTAAAACTCTAGCTCCACAGCAAACTTTTGGCTATCACCAAACTACGCCACACGTGAAAAACCATCAAAGATTCAAAGGCTTCGTCCACGCGAGTTCAACGAACCCGATGATGGCAATTTTTGTTAACCTTAGCTCAAGATTTTTATTTTTGAAGGCGTGGGCTTGATTTTTGTTTGTTGGAATAAGCAGAAGTGAAAAGTAAAAGCGGTATAATGAAATGAGGAAAAGTATAAGAGTGGGGTTTTATTTATGTTATGGTTTTTGGTACTACGCTACACAATATCACATTCACTACGAACCGCGAACGACAGAAATAAAATACGATCGCACACAATAATGCGACATGGTCACAAAACAATAGAAAATACACTGGTTAACTTATTCTGTGAAATTTCAAAAATACCAATGTTTGTCGAAAAATGCATCAATCGACAATTTACATATTTTTCAGATTAAAAATTATGGAGAAAATCCTACAAATTCATTTAAAAATACATCATTAAAATCAAGTCATTTTATTAACAATTGATTTTCTTGTTATTTATAATATTTGAATCAAATTTAAATATTTAAATAAATTAAATATTCTCATTCGAAACGTTAAAAATTACAGGTCGTTACATTCTTACCTCCTTAAAATAACTCCATCCCCAAAATTTCCAAAGGATGATAATGTCTCCTAACCCTTAGGCTTTTAAAACTCCTCATGTTATAGAAAATTTTGGCAACAACTCCTTTGCGCGGCTAGGTCCGAAAAATCACAACATCAATATAAGCCCATATCTAGGACCTCCCAAATCTAGGGAAAACACGACAACAATACATACTTATGGTATCCTTATAGAGTGTGTATGTCACATTGAAACACACTCGTTAAGCATAAACACGTACCAATTTGTAAGCAAGCTAACTCTACTCATGAAACCAAAAGCAACAAGCATTTGCTTCCATGTACCTGTATTTCACTCTAATAACCCAAAAAAGAGTTAAACACAACAAATGAAACTTTACAACAACTAATTCATCATATCATGAATCTAAGCCTGCTAAATCATATATAACAATCATCTCACATAAACATGCCATTACAACCCATGTAACTTGCATTTCTCATGTAAGAAGCATAAAAATACATTAAAGCATGTACAATGTACATATATCATCCATTTGTAATATCAAATCCGATCATATAAATTTCACTTTCGAACTAGTATAGGTCACTCAACCTCCCTAGTGTGGACTCCGATCAGGTTTCTTGACTATAAACCTTTGTTCTTCTTACATATCCATATACTATGATAGAAAACCTCGGAATCATATCAAAAATCTGTATCAAGTGTTCGCCATCAAGAATCGAGTGAATAATCCTTGTTCAGATCGGTGTAAATCATCTCGAAATCATGTATTTGAATCTAGATTAAGAACAATTATGTAAATAAAATGATCTACGTAACTTATATATTTATCTCATTTGTTTCTTAACTACACCAATAACTTTTCATTTTAAATCACATTAGTTTTCTCAAAGATTATTTCTTATTTATACTAGAATTCATTTATGAAGCATTTTATAAAGCTCTATCTTTATATTATGAACATTCTATAAAGACTTATCTTCACTTATTAAACATTTCATTAAAATAAAATTTCATTTAGAAGATTTTAGGACTAAATTCATATTTGTATAATACTCCACTATAAGCTAAAAGTACATATAAAATATCAGATTTGTTTTACTTAACCAGGATGTTCGACAAATTTAAAACTTGTTTTAACTTACTATCTTTGCATTCTAGAGTTACAAAACTCTAATTTTATATTTTCACAAACACTTAGCTTCAAGTTCTCAACTAATTCGAAAGTTTTCAACGGTCAAAAATCACTGAAAATTCCATTTTATTTCAATAAATGAAAACTACCAAACAATATATCATAATCAGATGCAAAAACCAAACTACTCTAACGCATAGGATGCATGCATTTATAAAATAACTCAATAGAAAGCTTAAAAACTAAACACCGGGTTTTATTTTAAATCATTTTGAAATAATAATATACATATCTTCTTTTGTATATCAAATCATATTTTGGGATTAAATTAAACTCTATTTTACCAAAACAACTCTATAGTAAACTACTATAGTAGCATCCTCCACTTAGAAACTCGAAAATGCATGCCGATGATGTTGTAGTCATCACCGAAATTATCTTCCAACGACAGAAGTGAGTTCATTACTTTTTATCTCCTCTAAAATCCTTTTAAAATATTTTTATTCATAAATACTTTCAAATAATACTATTATTATTTTCCATATAACTTTGAAAAACAATTTTAAAAAACACCGGGATTTAAGTTCTCAAATTCTCAACTTAAATCCTTTTTTATTTATAAACCATATTTATAAACCATACTTATATAATTTCACTTTCTTATATAAAATCATCTCACAAATGTATACCTTTTTAGATTACAATAAACAACTTTTATTAAAATTAAATTTTAACCTAACCTTATCACCAAACGCCTTATAGTCAAACTATGAAACTTAATTCACAAGGTTTTTGTTTCAATGTTCTCACGAATTACTATCTACCCAACCCTTGTAGTGAAAAGGGAAAACTGCTTATAAACCAATCGAGCATAATTCAAAAATCAACAAACAATAGTCAATGCTCATAAACTGGCGGAGCACAACTAATCAAACAATAAATGATAATAATTGAGCATTATCATTTCCTAACAAACAAACACATCATAAATAACTATATTAATTTTTATTAAAATTATTATTTTTATACATAAAATATAACCCTAGGTAAAATTATTTCATTTACCAAGTTTTTAAAACAATATTGTGTCGTTATTTGCCTTGTCCAAGTGTTTAGAAACCCATATTGATATAGTAGTACAGTTGTTGTATCGACTAAAATTCATAAACCACTCCACATATCAACCAACATAATATAAAACATTATTATAGCACTACCAAATATGCGCTCTCATGCACACACACACACACACTCAACTCATTCTAGAGTGTTACTAACCCTATCTCTAATGAATTTACCCCACCAAGGCCTAGGTGTTCGCTCAACCTAAGCTCTGATACCACGTTGTAACGACCAGCCTTTTTGACCCTCAATAATCGATACTAATACATCCACGGTATTCACGTGTCAAGCATCCGAGTGCTGGAAAGATAGATTATTGGGGTGAAAGAAATAAACAAAAAGAATCTCACATCGTGATGAGTAATATGTAATATACAACTGGTCTTTACAAAAGAAAACTGTAATACACATACATCAATCAGAGTAAACTGACCTACCATCAGTCTGGAAGCTATAACAGTATGTCCTCGCAAATGTTGATAAATACAATACAGGAAATGCAACGGAAAATAAAATATATGAATAGGTCTTAACTTTAATTAATCAAAGAGTTCCTCTGTTAAACAATTTTAAGGTGAGTAAACTTGTGTTTTCTGAGTTGCTGCAAACATGGTCTGAGTCCATGTTTGTAACAGTTCAACAAGAATGTGCCCAGGCCTAAAAATCCATTCTGGGTTCAACGTTCAGGCATAAAACATAGCAACTAACGAATTGGATTGAGCTCAAAATTATTGTGCAAAGTGACACCCAAACTCAGATTTTGTTAATGTTTTTGTTTCTGTAAAATCTGAGTTTGGGTGTCACTTTGCACAATAATTTTGAGCTCAATCCAATTCGTTAGTTGCTCTGTTTTATGCCTGAACGTTGAACCCAGAATGGATTTTTAGGCTTGGGCACATTCTTGTTGAACTGTTACCCAGCTCATCTCATGAAACTCCGTAACAACCCACCCCAGAATAGGCCTAAATTTCGACTCATAAATGTCCCCATCGTAACTTAGATCCATTCTAAGGAAGGCCGTTGATTGGAAAAAGATAACAATATAGAGTCATAACTAAGGCTATGTTTGGTTTACCGTTTTTAGTTTTGATTTTTCGTCCATATAAAAATACGCACGACACATGTATATTATGAAAAATGATCATTTTAGAAAACGAATTTAACACACAAAATAGAAAACAACTTTTTTTCATTTTTCGTGTTTTGAGAAAAACGGAAGCACAAACAACAATTCATTCTTCTGTCATTCCTCCATCCACTTCGTGGTCCCCTCCAATCTTCCGTTCATCCCTTCATTCTTCTCATATTTTGTAATTAATGTTGAAAACTCAAAACATAAAATACAAAACAAACCAAATGACCCCTAATCTTTCAGAACTCACATGGATGGAACAAAAATAATAGTAAAGTGTACCCATATATTTTAAAATCATAAAATGTTGTAATACAAAATACCATCAAATCATGTCATAAATCAATTACAACAATTGTCTATATACATAAGTACACATAAAAACAAGTGAGAATGATAAATACCACCACAAGCCAAGCTTCTCCATCTCTCAGCATCGTCATGGCTATTACTCCATCTTTAATCTGTGTTGTAATGAGAAGGAAGTCAGAACAACAAGTGTCTGGTGAATAGAAACCTCTAGTCTTAACTTTTCAGTACATGGGCAATATATTTCAAAATAAGAATATGTCTATGAACATAAAATCATTAAAACCATTTAATGCTTCTTTATAAGAAAAGGTGGTGGATCCAACCACTTAATACCTTCCATTCTAGAAGCAGGTTTCTAGAATTCCATGTCCTAACCATATGTCACAAATAGCTAATAATGTGAGAGACGGTACTCAAGCCATTCAATACCTTTTATTGGAAAACAGGCAGACTCTGGTCATTTAATACCTTCACTGTAACAATCCAGGATTTTTGATATTTGAAATTAGAATATTTAATTAATTTTAAATATTTAAAATTTAATTTTTAACTTGAATTTCAAATATAAGGATTTATTGGATAATTTAATTATTGAATTAAATAACTAGAGATTGTTAAAATATTGAATCGGGAGTTTTAAGATTGTTAAAAATAATTTAAAGGCTTATAAAATTTATATTGATAATAATGAATATAATAAAAGTTTTGAAATTGAATTTGAAAGTGATTTGTTCAGTTTTAAAAATATATCGTTTGAATTAACATTTAAAAATAGCCTTCCAGGGCACAGTCTCAGATTTCGACGAAACTAGTTCCATTGGATCCATAATAGGGTATTATTATCGAATTTCAAATTTCGTAGTGTTTGGAGTTATCGTTTGGTCGTACGGTATATAAAAGCACTGAAATTATATCGAAAATTCAATATAATAATTGGGTCCAAAAAGCTATCTTCTCCATACGATCGAATTAGAACTCGAAACCTTTTCCATTGTGTTTGGAATAGGGGTATAACATTATGAATGCCTAGCGGCATGTCTCGATAGGAGGTTAAGATTATAAGCTGCGAATTCGTAACGATTTAAAATTTAAATAGTATATATATTCATTGACTTGACAATTTCTTTTACATCAGCTTTATTTTTCTTTTCAAGTCACTGTTCACCTATTCAAACACGAAACATCTCATCCTTCCCTCCTTGTTTAAAAATGCAAGCTCGATAGTGAAAAGTAAACTTCACCTTTCAGCTTTATATAAAAGAAAAAAAAGAGCTTCATTCAAATTGCCGAACACTTCCTTGTAACACTATAGTCACGTACTGGTACCTCCTTTCTATTCCTCTTCTTCCTTTTAGAATTTATAGCCGAACGAAAAGAAATGGCCAGTTCAAAAATCAATCACGTAAATACAAAGCAAGAAATGAAGTCGAATGGTCGGGCGCGATTCACGAGATGGCAAGTGGTTCAAATGTCATACCCCTATTCCAAACACAATGGAAAAGGTTTTGAGTCCTACTTCGATCGTATGGAGAAGATAGTTTTTGGACCCAATTATTATATTGAATTTTCGATATAATTTCAGCGCGTTTATATACCATACAACCAAACGATAACTCCAAACACTACGAAATTTGAAATTCGATAATAATACACTATTATGGATCCAATGGAACTAGTTTCGTCGAAATCCGAGACTGTGCCCTGGAAGGCTATTTTTAAATGTTAATTCAAACGATGTATTTTTAAAACTGAACAAATCACTTTCAAATTCAATTTCAGAACTTTTATTATATTCATTATTATCAATATAAATTTTATAAGCCTTTAAATTATTTTTAACAAGCCTAAAACTCCCGATTCAATATTTTAACCAATCTCTAGTTATTTAATTCAATAATTAAATTATCCAATAAATCCTTATATTTGAAATTCAAGTTAAAAATTAACTTTTAAATATTTAAAATTAATTAAATATTCTAATTTCAAATATCAATAATCCTGGATTGTTACAGTGAAGGTATTAAATGACCAGAGTCTGCATATTTTCCAATAAAAGGTATTGAGTGGCTTGGGTACCGTCTCTCACATTATTAGCTATTTGTGACGTATGGTTGGGATATGGGATTCTAGAAACCTGCTTCTAGAATGGAAGGTATTAAGTGGTTGGACGCACCACCGTTTCTTATAAAGAAGCATTAAATGGTTTTAATGATTTTATGTTCATAAACATATTCTTATTTTGAGATATATTGCCCATGTACTGAAAAGGTAAGACTAAAGGTTTCTATTCACCAGACACTTATTGTTCTGACTTCCTTCTCATTACAACACAGGTTAAAGATGGAGTAATGGACATGACGATGCTTAGAGATGGAGAAGCTTGGCTTGTGGTGGTATTTATCATTCTCACTTGTTTTTATGTGTACTTATGTATATAGACAATTGTTGTAATTGATTTATGACGTGATTTGATGGTATTTTGTATTACGACATTTTATGATTTTAAAATATATGGGTACACTTTACTATTATTTTTGTTCCATCCATGTGAGTTCTGAAAGATTAGTTATGACTCTATATTATTATCTTTTTCCAATCAACGGCCTTCCTTAGAATGAATATAATTCAAACGATATATTTTTAGAACTGGACAAATCACTTTCAAATTCAATTTCAAAAGTTTATTATATTCATTATTATCAATATAAAATTTTTAAGCCTTTAAATTATTTTTAACAAGCTTAAAACTCCTGATTCAATATTTTAACCAATCTCTAGTTATTTAATTCAATAATTAAATTATCCAATAAATCCTTATATTTGAAATTCAAGTTAAAAATTAACTTTTAAGTATTTAAAATTAATTCAGAAATCGATCGAGAAAAGAGACTGTTAGGGGAGATGTCCACGCGAGGGGAGATGCAAGCTGCATGCGATGGTATGGGTTCTGCTTTTAAAAAAAAGATTTAGTTTATAAATGGTTTAAGAAAAAAAATTATTTAGTTTAATTAAATTCAATTACAGCATAATTAGTTAAGTATAAAATTTGATAATATATTAATTCGTAAAATCATTCGTACGAGGTCCAAAATGTACGGGATCAGCCGTTTGGATTCGTAGCAGCGGAATGTGCAATAGAGTCAAAATTGGATCGATCGGCAGAATCAAAAAAAAATCAGAGGTGAGTTAATCTCACTCAACTTTGGATTTCCGTAACTAATTTTAAAATAGTTAAAATAAATTATTGATTGATTGATAGAATTGATAATTATTATCAGTCTAGATGTGATATTATATATAGTATTATATATATTTGAGTGATTGATATTCCCGCGTATATATATAGCGGAAGAGACCCTATACGCCCCACATAATAGCGGATGACCCTATATACCACGATATCTCCCTCGAAGTGGGTGGTATTTTTATATTGTATTAACACCTGTGAATGCAGGAAAATAGGTTGGAGGGATCCAACGGGATTCCTCAAAAATGTTGAATTTATTTTCATATTCAGTGATATGATTTACTTGAATAATCTGTGATAGATTATATTGGAAATTGAATTTATTGGATGCTATGGTTTTGCTGGATAGATTTTTGGTATTTTAAAATACCATAAATATGAATATTGAATTTTTAAAATAAAATAAAAAGGGAATTTTAAAGTAAAATATTTATGTTGAAGTCGGATAAATTAAAAGTAATGAATTTGGGGAAAATAAATAGTTGATTTTAAAATTCTATTTAATAATTCCGGAATATAGGAAAGATAGAGATTTTAGAGTAAATATAAATAAAAGGATTTTTTTAAATAATAGAACTCAAGTGATATTGTTTAAGTATAAAAGAATTTATTTTTAAGTTTGAGATTTAAATAGTTAGGAGGATAAAAAAAATTTGAAAATAAAGTATGAAAGTGTTATCCAGATTTTAAATAAGATTTTAAATGATAAAGAGGAAAGTGGAATATGGTTGGGTTGTTAAGAAATTTATTTGGAAATGGAATTTAATTCAAAAATCGAATTAAAATCGATTAAGTGTTGTGAAAACGTTTTAAACAGGAAAATGAGACTATGAAATTTATAAACCAGGTTTATAAATGAAGTAAAGTAATTATCAGTGGATAAATTGAAATTTTAAATTCATGGTGGGGATTTATAAGGAGATGGGTAAAATCGGTTTAAAAATAAATGGTAGATTTATTTTTTTTGACTTGTGAAAAGGGAATTACAGAATTGGGACGTAAATCAAACTGGAAATAAATCAAGAGGGATTTGAAAATAATTAGACTAACTATATTGGAATTGAAAGGTATATTTTATTGAAAGAGTTAAGTTTATTTTAAAAAGGAGGATTTTTAAGTATTAACTGGAAAATTTAAAAGTGTTAAGGAATATTTCAGAAAATTAATTATTTAGTCGTTTTAAAATTGTTTAAAGTATATTTAAGTATTAATTAAGAAGTTTTATAAATGGTTGATATTAAGTTAATTTTTATTTAAATAACTAACTAGTATTATTATTTTAAAGGGATAAATTATTTAATATTATGTAACTTTTTATTTTAAAGTGAAATTGCCTAAAATTAACTTGGGAAATTATTATAGAAATTTCCATAAGTATTATTTTGAATTTTTTTAAATAATGTCGAGAAGTAATGGTATACCCGCATGGCGAAATCGGAGGGAGTGAGTGCCTGCAGTTAAGTCTTGAATTTCTCTGGGATAGAGACATAACCATTGAGCTGTGAATCCATAGTTTGATACCGTAGTGGTACTTTCCATATTGTTTAAAAGGGTTTTCAAATATTTTTGGAAAAAGATAATCGGTGCATATACCGAATTCCATAAGATAAGTATGTATAATTTGGATAAAGAGATTTAATTTATTTAAAATTTAAATTAAAAAGAGACTTAGTGTTTTCTATGTAAAATGGAATATTTGGTTGGATGATTGTTTATTTGATAGTTAAATAACCGACTATCAAATCTGGACCCAAAATATAACTTTGGGAATATCTAGGAGGAATACGGGAATTATATGGTACAATTACCGTTCGGGGTGATATACTGTACGTATAAACTCGTTTCGTTCTTCTAGGACGATGATAAGGAAATACGTCCACTTACGGTTAGGAGGTGATCTCCGATCTTATCTTCGTCTATTTATTTCCTAAAGAACCAGGGTTGAGTTTACCGAAAATAGCGAATGTTGTTTCGAAGAGACCGGGATCGGATTTGTTATCCGAAAACCACTTCGATCCAACGAGTACGTGTTCGATGTGAAAACAAGAGCATGGAGTCGAAGATGGAGCAGTGAAGTGCAAGGGCTAATCGCTACTAATCCTGAGGATTTTTCCAAAATGGATGTAGTAGGAATAGTGCCTTCGGTTCCCTTCGAACCCAGAACGGACTTGTATGGATGAATGCTATCAGTACATTATCATTGGAGGACAATGATCATTCTAAGTGAAAAAATCTTTAAAAAGGTAATCGTAGCCTCTAGCCTCATCAATCGGGAATGATTGAAAAGCAGGAGAGATGTAGCAAGGCTAAGTGGGTAGCACCTAATTAGGTATGTTTATCAACTTTCTAGATACCCTCAGATATTATTACTATGATTATGGAAGGAGCTCAGAAAAGGGTGGGAACACCTGGGGTGATAGCATATTCGGTCTATGCAGGTTAGGGATAGTCTGGTCTTGTGTGGCAGGGGATCCCTATGTGGTCCTCGGTACATTGTTTCTAGACATGTACTGTGACAGGTGATACCCCAATACCTAGTCATTCGTATGGAATCCATTCTCCAATAAACGCCGTACGGTTTTGATTGTGCCCAACTATGCTGGAACGTGAGATGCAAGCATTTCAGCTATTTTAATAAATATTTGTACTTAGACACTACTATAATATCAGAGGATTTGATATGAAATGTTTTTGGTTATCGTAAGGTAAAAAAATCCGTCGTGTTTATTTTTGGCATGGTCTTACGAGATACCTTTGATTTTCAAAGGATTTTGAAACTTTAATAATTCAAATTGAGTGTGTTTTCTCACGCTGGTTTTCCAGACTGACTCGGGTGTTATTTTATTATAATGCTCGGGTCAGACCGAGTATTACAAATACAGGATAGGATGCTATGGAGTTCAGGAGACGAGCTGGATGACGAGACGTATCACACGTACTTGATTTTATTCCGCTGTGCACTGTAGGCTGTATATTCAGCAGTATAGAGGACAAGTTGTTATAACTGTCCAGTATTGAGTTCATTGATGTGTTGTACTCTGATGATGTAATATGTAAATAACAGATATGGTTTTCTTTTTGTATAAAGATCAGTTGTTATCTATTATATATTGTCCTGCTGCGATTGTGAGATTCTGTGTTGTTGTTTCTATTTTCTTCTTCTACCTCTTTCTTCTTTTCCCTAACATTCTGGTATTTCCGGCATTCGATTTTTTGACATGTAATAAAGTGGATGTATTGATGTCGATTTTCAGAGGTCGAAAATCCATCACACTCACTATGGCATACCCTATTATTTAATACCTAATTCCAAGGCGTGCTTCTCAATAGTACTATCTAGCTGACATCATATGGAATCTCTTAGGCCACTTAATACTTCGTTGTGGAAAATAGGCAGACTCGTCATTTAATACTTTAATTAAGGCAGACCCCATCATTTAATACCTAATTCCAGAAGCGGTCCCCCATTGAGATATCATCCAACGTAACCCCTTGATTATTTAATACTTCATCTTGGGAAAAGAGGTGGGCCCTCAAACAACCACTTAATACCTCAAGACCCCAAAGCAGTCCCTTCGTCTTATGGCCCATATTCATAATGACGTCTCACACTAGTCGGATTATTTAAAGGAATTTGTAGCCAAATTAGCTGGGTAGATTTCCCTTATAGAATTTGGAACTAACCTCGCATCATTACAAATATTTATCATAAGGATATCTCACATCAATCAAAGTACACGCAACTACTGGTAGTCTCAAAGCGAAGGGCAGACTTTCGTCATGTAACTCTATTAACCTCACATCCTTATGATTTAGTCATAAATCAAATACTCTCCATATATATATATACACACACTCATCTCACTGTTTCTTAAATAAGGCCTTATAAGGAACCTTCCTTATTTCGCCTTAAAATAATAATTAGGCTATATAAGAGTTTCCTCTTATTTTCACCTGGCAATCACTTCCTAATGGAGGACGTAAATGAAAATAATAATTACCTAATTAATACTCTGCAATATACGCAATAATTATACATTAATTAGGCTAATTGAGATAAATAAATAATCACGCATAATAAACTCTAAACGCATGGATCTTACACCCTACACTAGCGTTAAATGTCAATTCCCTGACCAAATACTATTACAAGTCCTTTTTCTTCGAATTCTTAAGATTTCAACATATCGAAATAAGGGATTCCGATATAGAAAACAAGGAACAAATATTCATAACCAAAACTGCAATAACAGACTTGTAAATAAAATATAAACTCAATTTATTACACCAATTCAATGGAATATCCTAAACAATAGGAATCGCAATCTAAACTCCATATTTTATTCAACTTCTCTTTTACAAAGAAATAGGTAAGAATTAGTGGTGTAAACTACAAATAGAATTCGCAATCTAAACCCCTTATTTCATTAAAGAATCATAATTTGAACCAAAAAAGAAGGAGAAGTGTAATAGACTATAAAATTATCAAAAATTGCATAAATGAAACAAACTCCATCAAATTAATATAAATAATTGAAAATTTCAACATAGAATTGACATTTCGAAATAAAAAGGAATTTTGGATTATATTATCTATCGTATTTTCGCAATCCCAAAATTCCTAAGGTATATTCAAATCCAAAAGGAGATATACTAAACAATTACTGAACAAAGTTTACCAAGATTTCACTCACATAATAGCCTTAGCTTCGCCATCCTTAGATTCGCATAACTCACAATCTCTTTTAGAATTTTTCTCTTTTGACATATATACAAACAATAGGGAAGAGGTATATATATTTATTAGATTCAGAATAGTTGGAGGAGAATAGAATAAGAATAGGTTGGAGGAAGAAGAAATAAATAGAAAATAGATTGGATTCTTACCTAAATTCTATATGGAGTTTCTGAATCTAATTTGGAGAGATAACAATAGCAAAGTTTCACTGAATTCCCCAAAATATTTATGAATAAAAAGTGAGGGTCCAAGGTCTTATTTATAGTGGTTAAAACATACTAGAACCGTAGGCTGAAAACAGTTTTAGAATGAAAAAATCCGGACCACTCATATACACAAAACCCACGCCGCCACCCCAATTTCATGACCAACCGATCGACCCACCCCATCTACCGATCGACGCTAGGGTCGACCCTTCCCAGTCAAAGGGATCAACCGGTTCATCCTATTGGGGAATGTTTACATCCCTTTGCTTTTTATTTAATTTTATTCCATATTTAAATTCAATGTTAATTATTAATTAAACGTTTCCTTAAACCCCAAGTCTAATCACAATTAATTTAAAATTTAAAATCAGGGAATTAATTATTAATTTGAATCCTATTCAAATTATTTTAAATCTGAAAACTTCAAACGTTCATAACTTCTTCGTTCGAGCTCCGTATTCAGCATATTATATGTGGAAATTAATTAGAATTTTGCCACGAACGCAACGGTATAACTTTCATGGTCAAATTCCAAATTTTATAAAATTTCTATTTTCTTCCTGATCACATTTAATTTAATTTACTCCATTTATTATGGTTCATTTTACAATTACAAGCTCCAAAGCATCCATAACTAAATGTAAAATATACTCGAGGCTGACCTAAGCATTATAAGAAAATAACGCCCGGATCAGTCTGGTAAATCAACGTGAGAAACTCAAATCATATGTATTTTTAACGTTATAAAACCTTTTAAAAATAAAGGTATCTCGTAAGACCACGCTGCACATAAACACGGATGGGTTTTTACATTACGATAATCAAAACCTTTTATTAGAAAATCCAGTGATATTATAATAATGTCCAGGGTTTAAAATAAATACTTACCACGGCTGGAGTGTTACATTAGTTACATTTAATAGCATATTTAGTATAGAACTAAGTCCATAAGGCATGTATTATAGAATGGATTCCAACAATGACAAGGTAAAGGAATACCTTCCGTACAGTGTACATCTAGATAAAATGTACTGAGGCAGCAAATCTTGCACCTCTACCAACACAAAACTGGCCTACCCTTTTTTAGATAGTACCGGATATGATCGCCACCCCCGCTGTTAAATTGACAAACCATTTCTGTAGCCATAAGCATACATAATCCATAAATATCAATCTAGATACAAGCAATGATCATACCCTAATGGGATCATCCCACATAGCCCTGCTGCATCTCCCATGTTTTAGCCATTACTGGGTGTTACACCCGTTCTTACCATGAACCACAAGCACTACACATTAGGAAAATAGAGCAGAATGCATTGGCCATCTCCAGGAGCAAAGATCAAACTGGAATACTAAGCCAAGGCATAAAGACTAATGCATGAGGTTCTGAGATCAACTGTACTCATATTTTGTCAAATGTCTACATGAACAGGTCTGCACAAGCACATATCGAGCGCAACCTAGACAGTGCCATACAGAGTTGAATGTATTCCAAAAGAGGCTGTATATAGGGTCACCCGAGATCTGCTTCAACAAAAACTCAAGCCCATAGACAAACGACAAATATACATACCCAGTCAGCACTCAGGATAGAACGGGATGGACTACTACATTCTGACTCAGTATAGTGACAACTTAAGCAAAGAAGGTAAAGGCAATAACATGGCATCAGGGTTTGAACACCAAACGACAGTCACCCCTACACCAGTTCTTATGCATCAACAACGAGGAAAAGCCCCAAGGCAGTCACTTCAGTCCTCTTAAAGTCGCTTGCCATTTCAAGAGAGAGGAGGCTGACCTATGCAGACCTTGGTTTCCCGCCTCACTTTTCAGGCATCACACTTCAAATTTCCATGATCCAGATAGTATTAGGATTCCCTGCTGAAATTCTATCATCAATTCAGGTACAAAATACATGCACGATCGATGAGCAACAAGCGGAAATATTCAAGGGCAGAGATTGAAGGAAAACATAAAGGGCGATTGCAACCAACAAAACTTTTTATACTATAAAAGGAAACACAAGATAATGAGAAAGGGGATCTTCTTTTTCAACTTCTTCCTCTTGAAAATAAAGAAAAGATTATATGCCTTCAAGGTCACTGTAATCATTTGTACAAGAAAACAAAAGATATAATGGAATATCCCGTAGATGTAGGATTAACATTAATCCGAACCATGTAAAAAATCTTTGTGTCCCATACTTTTATTTTCTTTGCAACTTTGTTTTGGATTACTGATCACTTACAAGAATATCTTTGACATTTCAATAAACAGTTGAAGTGTGTCTCCGCAATTGTGTAAGCATTTAACAACACAGTTGCTTCCCAAAGATAAATTTAACAAAGCTTAAATTTGCTGATTCCCAATCGTGAACGCGACTAGTTACAAGGTTATCACACGATCAAGTTGAGTGTGGTGAAGCCCAAAAATTTCATCAACATTTTTGGCGCTAGAAGAAGGGCATGAAACTCCATCCCTCCATTCATCCATCTTCTCTACTAATTTTTTTCTCGGTTTCTAGCAAGTTTGTGCTCCCTCAATTCCATCTTCCATTTTCCTATCACTCATGGCTCACGCCCCCTTATTTATCTGTTGCATGTTTCATGTAGCAGATAAGCAGTTATGGGGCTTTCAAAAATGAGAACGGTGAGATCGACCTTACTATTTGATAGCCCGATTCAATCAACCTTCAATGGTGAGGGAGGAATAACCTTAGTAGTAGGATGACCTCGATGCATTTAAACTTTTCATTTTCCTTAATCGCCGCCTCTTCCTTTTCCAACCCTCCTCCATTACCATATAGCGACCACCCAAGAGTGGGAGATGTGTTGGTGTTTGAGTGCGGCTCCAATGAGGGAATGAGGGGATCTGGAAGAATGTTGTTGCAATCAGGTCGATGGAAGTATCTGCATCTCCTCGCCATAGGGCTAAAGGATCCAACCGTAGGATCTTCACCTCCAACCAGAACGGCTAGCTTTGTAAAAAATGTATGTAATATATGTATGTATAAATATACTAAATGGGACATAGGAATACTAGACAAGCTGAACCAATATAAAAAAAATTGTATTATTTCTATATAAAAAAAGAAGTTATATATACGCCTTCACAGTTCGTGGCCAATATTTTCTAATTAAGCATGATGCGAGGTCAGTAATAAAACATCAATCTTAATACTGAGAATGGTGATATTAGCCTTACACACAAGGACTTGCATAAACGCGAGTCCGGCTTCTCAGCCAAAATATTTTGTTGGACAGGATGAAAAATTTCCCTGTACCAGTATGAATTTTTCTATGATGACAATCATAAAGACTGGTCGTAGGGATTTTAGACTGCCTGAACCAGTTTAGAAAATATTTATGTCACTATTCGATGTACCACATTGGATGTATGGATATTAAACGGCCTGAACCAGTACAAAAAAACCATTCGCGTGCGATAATGGGTTGTACATACACGACCTGACTTCACAGTTAAATCCACTCCCTCAGCGGAAAGAACCATGCCAAGAGCACAACAACTTACTCTTCATATCTCAGCCCCATAGTTCAGAGGTGTGATTTCACCTATGAACACAACAATCTCAGAACTGAAAACGGTGAGGCCAGAGAAAATGCAGCTCAGCACACGTATGACATTGCGCATCAAAACATGGGGCAGGTCATACCATGCTTGCAACTAAGGATAATACGCCCCAGAATAGGGGGTAGGTCATAACAAACAAACATCCAAGCATAGGGCTGGGGATACTACGCTCCGAGCAGAGGGGTAAGTCATGCATGACCCACGGTTAGGTCGATAAAGGATGCAATGCTCCAAAAAGCCATCAGATCACATTTATAATTTAAGGAAAGTTATGACCTATCAGGTTATGACTGGGAGCCATATGCTATCTCGGAGAGGGGGGTCGCCCTAGATTTGGCAAGAGAGCGCACCATATGATCTGTACCAAAGGAAACTAACAATCAGGTACAAATCTAGTTGCCACTTAAAGCTCGCAAGATATGCATGGAAAAAATGAGTTATCAATACTTAGTTACGAATCTTATATGTCATTCACCTTTACATACCATTGTCGCCAAAAATGGACATCAACACCTAATAGAATCTCGTAGAGATTAAACGATGAATGAAGTTAACAACATAGCAGAAAAAGTAAACGAACACACAGATTTTTATAGTGGTTTGGCAATCTTGGCATACGTCCACTTCATATTTTTATTGATCTTGCACTAGTTTATGATTACAAGAATGTTTGGATCAGCTAGGATCCACTAATACAAGAGTGAAGAATAAAAATGGCAGAGCCTAGACAGCCAAAAGAAGGCCTCCTTTTTATGGAGAATGGCCGCTGTATTTATAGGAGAAGACGTGCGTGAATTGGGCTGAAATTTTGCAAGAAGAGTCTCTAGATTCGTAGGGGCCCACCATAATGATCGGTGGACCTAACTCGACATTTCAGAACAATTGTACAAAGTTTAGCCGATTGTTATTTTGGCCTCTGATTGTGCAATTGATAACGTAGGCTCTTCATGATGTAAGATACTCGCTCTTCAAATTTCGTGCAATTCCGACGTACCGTTTGTGAGATATCGCATTTTCCATGAAACTATGGATCATTTACTGGAATATGCCGATTGTTTTTATGGCTTGGCAAAAACAATCGGCTAACAATGATCAGTCAAACTCTAATTGCAACTTTATGACCCGCAATCGTTTTCGTATGCTTTAATCTTCATTTTGTTGATGCCTGGGAAGTTTCAAATGAATTGGCCTTGTGGATCTCAAGATATCGATCATTCTCCGATGATTTGAACTGTTTTATGGATCGTTTTAGATCGATCCATATAAATTCTTCATTTTCCATAACTCGAGCATACGAACTCTGATTGACTTGAAATTAGAAATGTAGCCTCACGGGCTTTGCTTATTATTTCATACCGATTACAGCTTAATTTGGACCCGGTCCGAATTTGCTCGACCATCATCCATAGTCCGATATATCATCGATTCTCAAGGCTAGTAACCACCCATTTTTGCCAAATCTTTGGTATCACGACCTTGCCAAAAGGCAGGATAACATTTTCCACCCAAAGTATGTCTTGTTTGAACATGACGTGCTTTGAATTACCTCAAGCTTCAATCGTCGAAAAGGATTCCATTCAGTTTATTGAATAGTCGCTATTCTTCCATTGAGTTGCCTTTACTAATAGTTGCATTTCTTTCTTTTCATAATGGCTATCGGTCGATTTCCAACAGCATATATTCAGGATTGTGTTCTATCAGTTGCTATCTGTTTCTGGTTCTACGAGGCTAGTAAGCTTCGGCTATTTGATCCAGTCTTCTCTCTAATAACTCCAGCTGAAAATTCAATTTCTGTCGGTTTTAAAAAATCGAATTTTTAGAATATACACGTGCACGCTTAGGCACACGTTCTTATCATTGGCCCCCGAATGCATTTGTATGCTCACGAGTCATCGCCAATCCCTTATAGTTTAATTGCAGTTGGATTGCAATTCCTTATACATATTTTTTTATAATGAAGTAGGGGTCGTAATAATTCATTTGATGGGAAGGGATTTCAAGTTCTACAGGAATGATGGATTCAGAGCCATAAGCAAGGGCGAATCGAGTATAGACAATCACGAACTTGTGGGTGGTTCTATAAGCCCATAATGCCATTAGGATTTCATCCACCCACTTTCCTCTAGCCTTTTCCAAACGTTTCTTCAGAATGGACTTTATGATTTTGTTAACAGCTTCGACTTGTCCATTAACTTGAGGGTGAGAAACCGCCATTAATCTTTTCCCAATATGATGCTGAAGGCAGAAATCTTTGAATTAAGCGCTGTTGAATTGGGTTCCATTATCAGTTTTGGTGGAAGGCCAAAATGACAGATGATGCTCCAGAAAATGAAGTTGATTACTTTCTTCATCGTGATTGTGGTTAAAGGTTCAACTTCAGTCCATTTGGCAAAGTAATCCACTGCAACGATGGCATACTTTGCTTCGTCTTTAGAGATCGGTAAGGAACCAATAATATCAATGCCCCAAGTGGCAAACGGCCATGTACTGACCATTCATGTAACTTCCATCGGTGGAGCTCTCAGCATTTTTTACAAACATCTAGCACTCGTTGCATTGTCTAGCATGATCAGCTGCATCTCGTTTGACAGTTGGCCAGTAATACCCATAGTGGAGTATTTTCTTTGTCAGGGTTTGCCCCTTGATCATCACATTCTCCTTCGTGGACGTCTCTCGAGACACGTTCTATTTCTTCATGGGTGATACACCGAAGCAAGGGAATGGAGAAACATTTTCTATACATGAATCCTTCTTGGATGATGTAGCATGGAGCTTTATAGGAGATCTATCATTTTTTCGTTCCTCCATTCGATCGATGCTTGGAGCATCTAGTTCTTTAATCGAGACAAAGTCTATTTGTTGCGCATCCCCAGAACTGGCCAACTTGGCCAGTGACTCAGCTTTTTCATTTTGTTCTCTAAGGATGTGTGTAATGGTGTAATACTCGAAGTCGGCCGGTAGCTCGTGGACCCAGCTAATATAAGGAGCAAGACGCTACCCCCTAGCAAGATAATCTTCCCTGACTTGGCATACTACTAACCAAAAATCACAAAAGATTTGTAAAGTTTCTACTCCCAGTTCTCTAGCAAGTTTGAGCGTGGCGACCAAGGCTTCATACTTAGTTTCATTATTGGTTGCAGGGAAGTCAAGTTTCAAGGTGTAGCAGATCGATTGTTCCCTCAGGAGTCACTAACACGGCTCTGGCACCAGAACACTGATCGTTAGATGCTCCATCCATGTATATTTTCCATCGGTTGGTTGATTCTCCACTGCTCTCCCAAAAGTCGTTTGGTGCAGTGAATTCAGTTATGAAGTCCACCAACGTCTGTCCTTGGATAGCTCTTCGAGGGAGATAAGTGATATCGAATTGGCTTAGCTCGATATTCCTTTTGAGCAACCTTACAGATGTCTAGGGTTGCTGTAGGACCTGTCGTAACAGCTGGTCGGTGTAGACGTTAATGGAGTGAGCCTAGAAGTAGTGACGAATCTTTCATGACGCAATCAACAGGCAGTATGCGAGCTTTTCCAACTTTGGGTACTTTCTGTCAGCACCTGTCAATCGCTTCTAACATAATATAAAGTCCTCTGGATTTGGTTCTCTTCACGTTGTAGTGTTACACATATGGAATGTATCGACACCGCTAAATAGATGTATAAGTCTTCAAGATCTAGTATCTTGGATAGTATGGGAGGTTTCTCTAAGTGATCTACTAGAGCTTGAAATGCATCTATGCAATCCTGCATCCATTCAAAGTTCCTCTTCCCTCTTCCGATCAAGTCGAAGAAAGGAATACACTTGTCGGTGGCCCTGGAGATGAAGTGGCCTAGGGCGACAACCTTCTCATTTAAGCTCTGTACCCGCTTAATCGTCTTCGATGCCTAGATGTTTCGAATTGCTTGAATCTTCTCGGGATTGGCTTCAATTCCATGAGAGTTGATGATGAAACTCCAAATTTTCCTTAATGCAACATCGAAAGAGCATTTCAATGGATTTAGTTTCATTTCATATTTTTGGAGAAACCGAACACCTCCGCTAATTCATCAATGTGGTCATTTGATCGTCGTGACTTCAAGAGCATATTATCCACATATACTCCCATTGATCGCCCGATCTGACATTTGAACATCTGGTTGACTAGTCCTTAGGAAGTAGCTTCAGCATTATTTAGTTCAAATGGCATCACAACATAACGATATAACCCTAGATCGGTATTGAAGTTGGTGTGCTTCGGTCGAGGACGTGCATCAGGATCTGGTTGCATCTGGAGTACACATCCATAAATGAAAGCAGTCAATATCCAGTGGTTGAGTCCACCAGCTGGTCGATCCTCGAAAGTGCAAAGCTGTTTTTCGATCATGCCTTGTTTAGGTCAGAGTAGTCGACGTATGTCTGCCAGTTTCCATCAGCCTTTTTTATGAACTGGATTGGATACCCATTTTTGGTAGAGGGTGTCGTGGATAAATCCATTGTTATTGAGTTTATCCATCTCCTCTTTAAGTGCAACAATTCTTTCCGGATCCATGCCGCATTGCTTTTGTTTCACTGGGACATGCCTCAGATCGCGATAATTGGTGAGATCACACACATGTCAGAATGGGTCCAAGCGAACACATCAAGACTCATTCGGAGAAAGCCATCTTATTTCTTTATCATTGTTGCATTAAGCTGTGATCTGATCTTTAGTACCCGTAATGGGTCGCCATGGCTAACCGTAATATTGATCGTTAGCTCTACGAGTGCAGCCTTGGATTCCTCGAGTTCAATGTAACTGTTTTGCGCAACAATCAACGTGAAATCCAGTTAGGATGGTTAATGATGACGGTTACTCTAGTCAAATCCCAGTGTCGTGCCATGAGTTATTGAGTTTGATAGTGAAGGGCTCTAGATGTTTTGATCGGTTATCTGCAACTGGCCGAAGATCGGGCTTAGAAGCACATTGAATCAAGTGTCGAGTAGGGTTCAACCTCGTGTTGTGCGCAACTGCATAGTTGGCTCTTACTTTGAGTTTGAATCTGCTTTTATATTCGTGTAACATGCTTTCCACTCAATGTACTCATGATTCATTCCTCATCGTTCAGGTTGGAGTGATGGTCAGTTGCCAATGAGCTTAGGCATCGATTCGATGATTCTATCTCTAGGCATCCTTTCAGTCGTAGTCTTAAGTCGTTGTAAACACCAGGTACGAGTCACAATATTGAGAAATCGTATTCAGTCTTTGGATGATCACACTTCTACTCCCAGTCTCGAGTTGATCAATGTACTACATGGACGGTCAAGTCTCGTCCTAGTCGTGTTTTATACTCCCACCTAAACTCTGAAGAATTAGAGTTGATCGATGAATGGTCAGTTCACATTAATCTTGTTTCTCGGTCTTGCCCTCAAGTCGAGGGTATACGTCGATAAGTAGGTAGGCAAATTATGTCCACTTTAGCTTTATACTCTTTTTCCTGTTGAATCATTGGATTGAGTTATTTGATGGAAGGATGAGTCGCTCCTATTCTGGCTTTTCCTTCTAGGGGGAATACTTAAATTCTCCGTCGGATTTCTGGCATGAGTTTTGCACTGGGCAGTCAATCACATCTACTTTTGGTGCAGATGTCGCCATACTCTGGGCAGGACCAAAGAATAGATGGTCAAATTACATCTAATTAGTGATTGATGCTCTCCCTGTCGAACCAAGGTCAAGGATCGATATGTGGACGATCAAGTCACGTTCGTTTCATATTGTCTTCTAGTTGGATCATGGTCAGAGTCAATGCATGAACGGTCGCGTCGCATTTATTTGGAGCTGGATGGTCAATCATGTCCATTTTGAGTTATATTCTCTCACCAGATCTAGGGATAGAGTTGGCTCAAATGCAGCCAGGTCATGCTCATCGGTTTCATACTATTTCTGATGGATCAAAGGAAGGTGATGGAGGATGTATGGTCAAGTCACACTCATTCGTGGTTTATTCTCTTATCCATGCTCTGGTGACCAGAGTTATTCGATGGACGTTTGGGTCACATCCATTTGTGGTTGGTGCGGATCGATATTGACCCTCGATCTAATGGTATGATATAGTTGATCATCCACAACTTTGAATGTCGTTTCGATTGGTTTTGTATTAAGGCCTCTTTGCAGTTGTTGCCTTAAGTCGTAAAGAACACTAAGCTAGAGCTATAGTAAGCTGTTGTATTCAGTGTTTAGTGATTTGTACACCTGCCCACAGTCTTGAGTTAATGGAATTAGTTCATGGATGGTTGGGTCCCATCAGTATGAGTTTACACTCTTCCCATCGGATTCAGGCCGGAGTTTGTGGAATAGAGAACGGTCAAAATCCACTCATCTATTCATTCATGTTGTTATCCATACTCTGGGGATATGGTTCAGTTGATGGGTGGTCGGTACGCACCTAGTTTGTGTTTATACTCTAGTCCACACTCTAGGGACTCAAAGTTATCTCGTGGGCAGTCGGTTTCCATTCAATTTATGTTTATACTCTAGTCAGCACTCTAGGGACTCTGAGTTATCTTGCGGGTAGGCGGTTTCCATCCAGTTTATGTTTATACTCTAGTCCCCACTCTAGGGACTCAGAGTTATCTTGCGGGCAGTCGGTTTCTACCCAATTTATGTTTATACTCTAGTCCCCACTCTAGGGACTCAGAGTTATCTTGCGGGCAGTCGGTTTCCACCCAGTTTATGTTTATACTTTAGTTCGCACTCTAGGGACTCGGAG
Source organism: Allium fistulosum (assembly GCA_030737815.1). Lineage (NCBI taxonomy): Eukaryota > Viridiplantae > Streptophyta > Magnoliopsida > Asparagales > Amaryllidaceae > Allium > Allium fistulosum. The sequence continues at coordinate 1,306,224,580 of CM060904.1, read as the reverse complement.
TTTTCTTGCGGGAAGTCGGTTTCCACCCAGTTTATGTTTATACTCTAGTCCGCACTTTGGAGACTCAGAGTTGCCTTGCGGGCAGTCGATTTCCGCCCAGTTTATGTTTATACTCTTGTCCGCACTCTAGGGACTCAGAGTTGTTTTGCGGGTAGTCGGTTTCCATCCAGTTTATGTCTATACTCTAGTCCGCACTCTAGGGACTCAGAGTTTTTTTACGGGAAGACGGTTTCCACCCAGTTTATGTTTATACTCTAGTCTACATTCTGGGGACTCAGAATTATCTTACAGGCAGTCGGTTTCCATCCAGTTTATGTTTATACTCTAGTCCACACTTTGGGGACTCAGAGTTGTCTTGCGGGCAGTTGGTTTCCACCCAGTTTATGTTTATACTCTAGTCCGCACTTTGGGGACTCAGAGTTGTTTTGCGGGAAGTCAGTTTCCACCCAGTTTATGTTTATACTCTAGTCCGCACTTTGGGGACTCAGAGTTGTTTTATGGGTGGTCAATCACACCCATTTTTTCATTTATACTCCATCTGCCAAGTCGAGGTAAGAGTTATCGAATGAACAGTCGAATCACGTTCATTCATGGAATGGAATTTTGCCTCCAGCATCAAGGACAGAACTTGGCAAGTGCGACGATCGATTCGTATCTGCTTGGTGGTTGTAGCTCCTCTTGTCAAGTCAAGGAAGGGAGTAGGCGATGGATTGTCGGATAACATCCATGCTTGGGTTGGATGGTCAGGTCACATCCACCTCAAGCTGCAGCCGTGTCCATGTGTTGAGGGTGGTGGTTGATGAGTAGGTAGTTAGTCATGCCTACTTTAAGTCAAGCTTTCGAATTACCTCCTATGTTTAAGGCAGGAGTTAATGTGTGGATGGTCGAACCGCATTCACTTTAGTTGGACCTCGGTCATGCTGAGCTTCGGGAGATGCATAAGTATTTTGGAGAACTTCAAGTATGAGCTGAGGAGTGGATGGTTAGGTTGCATCCACTCTAAGTCTTTCTTTGGTCTCCAAGTCAGGCGCAGAAGTTGATGAGTAGACAATCAGTCGTGTCCACTTTTTGCTGGATACTGACTTTGTCGGGCTTTTCCATTTCGAGTCCTTGGCCCTAAGTCAGGGGCATATGGTATTTGATGAGTGGTTGAATCAACTTATCTTGATGAAACTCCAAAGGTACGATCATGGTCCATGGAGATTGGTTGGCGCCCAACTCTAAGTACTTGGTCACCTGCATCGTTTGGAAGTAGTTTAGTTCAAGTTCGTCATAGTTCACAACACAATTGAAATAGAAATAGAAATAATTCAAAGAAGATCGGAATAAATCTCATTGATAAGTGAAGCAATGTCGTATGCTCGCTATTCCACTTTTCCAAGCCCTTCTCAACTGGATGTCGACCGTGGGTGGTCCAATTAATAATCAAAGTTCTTTATTGATAGGGGTCGGATGTTCCCTACCCGCTATTCCGTAGGGCTTGTGCATATTGTCAAAACTTTCCTTTTCAAATCAGCTTTTCAATCACATCTTGGAGGTGTTTGTAATCGCTAGTGCTAGAACTGTGTGTATCTTGGAATATACAACATTCCTCAGATTTCCTCTGGGCTTCAGTGGACACTCTCGAGGCTGGTTTTCAGTACCGCTCTGAGTCGTGAGTCTCCAAGTAGATGTTATCGATTGAATCATTCAAAGGAGTATATGAGTCAAATTTTGAGATTCTGGATCGTCTCTTGGAATCTGAGTCCTTAGCCAATGGGCTTGTATTGTTCTTTCTCCTAGTCTGCTCTACCTCCTTCTTGCTTAGGTTCTGATTCACTTTGTAACAGAAATGATTCAAGGTCGTAGGAGGCCCTCTAGCTAACTAGCTGCCAAAATCTGTTTGGGGGTCGATTTCCCTCATCAACGCCATTAGTATGATATCCTCGTTGGGATTACTCGCTTTAGTGACAATGACGATGACATCGAATCTCTACAAGAAGTCTTTGAGTGGCTCACCTAGCATCTGGAATAAATTGGATAATGACATCACATCCTTGATGTGAGTCGCATGCATTCTGAACCACTCGACAAACTTCTGATCCGGTTTGAATGAGAAGATGGATTTGGGCGATAATCGCATAAACCGCATGATCAATACGCCTTTGAGGAATATAGGAAAGCTTCTGCATTCGATGGCATGTATCTCTCTGGCGGAATTCATATGCCATTCGAATTTCATGAGATATAGTCTAAGGTTGGTTTTTCCTGAGTAAACCGATATGATTGGTACATTGAATCTCCTCGGGGTATTCTGCATGCTGAACGGCTTCAATGAATAGGCTTCGACTGGGGGAGTTGCTTCAATCATCGTCAATCCAGTTTTTTTTCAAGTTATAGCTACTTGTTATGCTTGTAAATGATGTATGTATGGTTGTCCAACATTTGAATAGTTGAGAATGCCGGTCGAATGGTGAATCGATTAGGATGGGGTCGTTGATCAGTTATGATCCCCAAACTTTCACCCAAATGGGGTGCGATCCATATAAGGCAGTAAGGAGGGCCTCTTGAGGTTGAACACCAAGTTTCAAGTCATTTGGAATCCCTATGCCCGAGACATGAGCAAAGCAAGATGGACCGTTATTGACGGATTGGTGGTAAGTTACTTGGAGTCGAACCCGAGAAAATATGCTATTTGCTTGGAGTCAGCAACTGGTTTGCTTGAAGTCACTGAATTCAAAGTGCTGGGTTAGTAAAGAACATGCTTGGAGTCATATTGGTGTTTTCTTGGAGAAAATCGTGGTTTTACCCAAGTTTGGCTTTGGGCCAAAGCTTCTTGGGTTTGCTTAGATTCACATCACCTGTGTTCTCCAACCTTTAGGAGTATCGTTTGAGCAGCGGTTGCTTGTCTGTTCCTTGGTTGCAATTCAGAAGCTGCCGCTTGATCCTCTATGCTCCGGTCAGTTACAGGATGTAAGGGAAGTGGATAGAATATACTGTCTTTAAGTTCAGTTTTGATGTAGAATGCGGGGAGTAAGGCCAAAGTTTTTTTTGAAAAACGATTGGTGTAATGAAAACGATCGGTGGAAAAATCTTCCACGAATGATTGGATTTAAATGATCGTGTGGGAACGATCGGTAGCAGGTAGAACGATCGGTTGGAAAATGATTGTATAAAGAACGATCGTACAAAAACACGTAGCAGTGGAACGATCACATAAGAACGATCGTATGGAACGATCGGTGAAAAAACGATCGGTCTTGTGAAGCGATCTTATAGAAACGGTCGGTGAAATGCAGAGTGTAGAAACGATCAGTGTAACTCTGTAAGTGTGGAAACGATTGGTGTAACTCTGTAGATTGTGGAAACGATCAGCCAAAATAACGATCGTACATAAAAACAATCGGTCAAAATAACGATCGTACAAATCACGTTGGACGTTGATCCTATGGAACGATTGGTCAGAAAAAATGATTGGTCATAGATGTTTTAGAACATGAAAATGTATGCACATTGATCAAACACATGACTAATCAATCACTAATATCGTGATTTCCTTCTTCTACAGGGGAAGTAGACTTGGCTTCTCTGGCCATGGCCGATAGTCTCCTTGTAGATCTCTTTCAAATCTGAGTAGAATAGAAAACTTGATGATCGAAAGCTAGATCTATCTCGCGAACATGAAAATCCACAAGTAGAAGATAAGATCCAATCAAGCTGAGAATCCACTTCTCGATGAAAGCACCAATATGTTGACGCCAAAAATGAGCATCAACGCCCAATAGAATCTCGTAGAGATTAAATGACGAATGAAGTTAAAAACATAGCAGAAAAAGTAAATGAACACACAGATTTTTATAGTGGTTCGGCAATCTTGGCCTACGTCCACTTCGTATTTTTATTGATCTTGCACTAGTTTATGATTACAAGAATGTTTGGATCAGCTAGGATTCATTAATACAAGAGTAAAAATAAAAATGGCAGAGCCTAGGCAGCCAAAAGAAGCCCTCCTTTTTATGGAGAATGGTGGCTGTATTTATAGGAGAAGCGTGCATGGATTGGGCTGATATTTTGCAAGAAGAGTCTCTAGATCCATAGGGGCCCACCATAACGATCGGTGGTCCTAACTTGACATTTCGGAATGATCAGCCAAAGTCTAGTCGATCGTTCCTTTAATTTATGTGCGATCGATAGTGTAGGCTCTTCATGATGTAAGATACTTGCTCTTCAAATTTTGTGCAATTTCAACGTACCATTTGTGAGATATCGCATTTTCCGTGAAACTATGATCGTTCACTGGAATAGATTGTTTTTATGGCTTGGCAAAAACCACCGACTAATAACGACCGACCAAACTCTAATTGCAACTTTATGACCCGCGATCGTTTTTGTAAGCTTCAATCTTCATTTTGTTGATGCCCTGGAAGTTTCAAATGAATTGGCCTTGTGGATCTCGAGATTGATCATTCTCCGATGATTTGAACTGTTTTATGGATCGTTTTAGATTGATCCATATAAATTCTTCATTTGTCCATAACTCGAACATACGAACTCTGATTGACTTGAAATTTGAAATGTAGCCCTATGGGGCTTTTCTTATTACTTCTTACTAATTACAGATTGATATGGACCTAGGTCGAATCTACTCGACCATCGTCCATAGTCCTGTATATTATTGATTCTCAAGGCTAATAACCACCCGTTTTTGCCAAATCTATGGTATCACGGCCTTCCCAAAAGGCGGGACAACACATACCCTCACGTAATCTACAAAACATTACAATCTGAGTCATATGAAAAAAATTAGCATTCCCTAATAATTAAATTACAAGTTCTATACGAAATTAAGCACGACCACTTTATGACACCTCGATCCGTAGAAATGCGATGCTGTGAGTAAAGAAGGAAACTAGCTCTCCAGCTTGGTAATCACCACAGATGATCGAGGATGAGAGCTTCTACCATGAGCCAATTTTTGGTAGGCAGTACGGGGGTCATAGTTAGAACCAGCCCAAACGTTTTCATAATCTAAGGACATATACTCATAACCAAGCTGGTTATACAAAAAGGACAAATCAAGTCCAAACCAGAAGCATCTAATGACGTCAATTGCACGTTGCTGGTTGATTTCTACTATTTTCGACTTCACCTTCTCTTTATGAAGTTCTTCCAAGAGAGATGCCCTATACATCCCGCCTTGTGAAACTACAATGGATCCAGTCAGGCTTCACGTTCTAATTATATGTCTTGTTTTCTAGAGCATTTATTAGCCTCATAGCAACTTTTCTAACCTTTTTAAATTCGCCCAGGAGGTGCTCCCCGTCTGTTCAATACTCATAGAGAAGGAACCAAAGAACTCATCCTTAGTAGGCAAGAACAGGGAGACTCGAGTATCTGGCATCCCTAACTCTCCCTTAAAGCAATTTTCTAACTCTTTAATCTTTTCATCATATGATCCTTCGTATCACTCTTCCACTTAAGAAACTCAGTCGGGTCCTCCCCAAATGGAGGCACTGGAAATGCATCAGACCTGAGGTGGACATGGGAAGCTGGAATCAATAGAGAGCTCTCCTCTACACTCATAAGCATCACCATTTCTCTATCCACCTCTTAAATCCTTTTTTTAGTTTCTTGATTTCATCCATATATACAGCGTCGTTTATGATCTTAGCATGCTTTAATATATCTTCCAACTCCACTATTCTGAGCTGAATCTAACTTCTTTTGCATAACATCTCCTTTGAATCCTAAACAAAGCAAGTGAGCTAGAAGACGGATGAGTAAGTCCACAACACCAAAATCGAATAACAATGAAAGGTGAGTAAAATAGGACTGCTAAAAAGTTAGTTGTACAGAAACCTAATTTCTTAGTCAAATTAAGTATTACAAAAGTGTTTTACTTATGCTAAAATGTTAATAATAAAGCACTGAGTCTAAGTAGCATTAGGGTGAGGCAGAGCCAGGTTGGAAACAAAGGTTTTTCCAGGGTCATAACAAGCTCCTGTCTAAGGATCCTCGGTCGGGCCAACCATTGCCTCAAAATCTTCTTTATCACTATATAATTCTAATCCAATGAAGGATCAAAAAAATGCCAAAATGCCTCTAGACCGCTGCAGTAACTCCTCAACCTCTTGTTTTTCTGCTTTCTCTTGCTCAAGCTTATCTGAGTAAGAAGCAACTCGGCCCTTAAAGGACAACAATGCACTTTCGAGCTCATACACCTTCAATACTACTTTCTTTCTTGTGTCATTTAAAGTCCCTATTAGTTGAGCATTTGTTTTCTTGTTCTCATTTGAAAGATCACCAAATAATCTCATGGCAATAATCCTCCAACCATCATCATGAATAAAGGAAGATCCAAAATTCGTAGGAAGAACAAAAGCAATATCAAAGCAAGATGCCTCAGTCAACCTCCTATATTCAGTAGCATCTAGCTCACCAAGCAATCTGGCAATCTCAACAGACATGTCCTCCATTTGTTTCTTATATTCTGCAATTTCTTCTCTATATATAATACCATAGAGTTCCTCAGCCACCTGTATGGTCTGCTCTAACCTTTCTAGTTTAGATACAGCATCTCCAGACCATGCATGCAATTTCCTACTACAGTCATACTGACGTTCGAACGCACTTTGAGCCTTTGCGAGTTCTACACGGTTAAACTTTAGCTCTATCTCAAGCCTCTCAACATCATATCTGAGGTTAGCAACATCATCCTCGGACGTGTCCTAATGACGAACACAGTCAGCATCGAACAGGGTCAAAAAAGAGGTTGGTTTAAATCATAATTAAAATAAAAGTTATCCACTTAATAAAACACAACGAATCCATTTTTAGCACTAGAACATCCAATACTTATTACATCATCGTAGGCCATATAAAAATTATCAAAGACATGAACAAGTCATTTGTTAGTTTAGTTCCTAAGTTTGATTCTAAACTATTCAAGATCAGGGCCATTAGGTGGAAAAGAACCACTCTCTAATGTGGGTCGCCATCGAAGCAACCGAAATCACTAAGGGTCTCCTTTTCCTCGAACTACTTGACCTATTTAGGCTAATAAATCATCAATCTTGTTCTTAAGATAAACATAATTCTCGGCTAATTCCATTTCACGACTAGCCATGGCTACGGCGCTTAACCCAAGGCGGTTTAAAGTATATTTTTCAAGCTTAGCCTAAGTCCCTCTCAATAGTTTTGTGAACACATTCTCTCCAGAATACTAAATAAAACAATGAGAAAAGCACAATCATTTTTAAAAAAAAATATAACAAACAATATGTCATGTTATAAATAACAAAATAAACTTCGAAAAACCTAAATACAATAAAGTACAAAAAGGGGGTCCAGAATTAATCATCTAATTCTATCAAAGAAGTTGAGTTAACCTTGTTGCATATGGTTATGTTCATCAAGTTGTAGGTTTTCTTAGTCCACATCATCCTTCGCCCTCTCCTCTTGAGAAGGGTGCTCAGAATTATTTAGATTAACATCCTCTTCCTCCTCCTTCCACTTATCCCGACAATAGGCCAGAATCAAATTCATCGTGGAATCTTCCTTCAAGAAATTAGGCTTAACTTTTATACTGAATTGACGTTTGGCCGAAGCATAAAACCATAAGTCACATCTGAGCTAACAATGTTAAGTTCCTTCTTGGATTCATCCAACTCCTTTTCAACTCTGGCCAAAACTTCATTATTCTCCTTTAGCTCGTGCTCCTTTAAAGCCTGAACATCTTCAATAGCTTTAACTTCCCTCTCAACCTTTTCAACCGACTCACGAAGCACCCGGATTTCCTCCTCTACTTTAACCTTTGTGAAAATCGAGGTAGAATTTTCAATGTTGGCCGAGGCAAGATCAGCTTCAAGATTATCCACATGGCTTAGAAGTAAAGCATGTACAATCCCTGATTCATATACCTTCATCATCAAGGCCGTAGACTGCGAAAAGGGAAAGCATAAGACAATATGAGTAACAAACTAACACCATACGAAGGAGAAAAAATGAAAGAGAATACAATAACTCACATAATACTAGAGCTTCAATAATTCTGACAGGACAACATCAGGGGACATCTCAGAGGCTAAAGTGGAAAGAAAAATGGGACCTTGTGTAATCCTCTCTACCTTCTCCATCAAGGCAGGAACATTAACTTCAAACATAGCTGAAATGCCTATGCCAGGTGAAGGATCACCCTACGAAGAAGAACCAACCAACCCTGTGGATGCAGGAACCAAATGAGGAAAAGCATCCTCATTGGGAATAGATGGAATGCTGGTAGAAATGTATGATTTCTTGGAAGGATTATGAGAACCATCAGACCCTCCACATGGCCTCCTCAAAGCTTTCTTCTTTCTCTCTCTCTCTTCCTCCAAAGCCTTACGAATCCAAGCTACAACAGCATCATCCATATTATCTACAAGAGAGAGATAATGAAATCAAAATCATAGGTATGGAAGTTCTAAAATTTGGTACAAGTTACTTATACCCCCAATCTTGGATGGGGAAGAAGTGGGCTTATATCTGCTTTGGGAAAGTACATGATGGGAATGCAATAAACCATGAGCTTTTAGCTTCGATTCGATAAACAACTTTGTTACTTTCCTAACCCTTACCGGTAAACCTTGAATCTGCTGCCTACAAGACCCATACAATTGCTCATTCACCTCCGAAGAGATGGTGTGAACGGAATAATGCTGAGAAAAAGAGGGGAATCCATCGTAATTGGGAATAAAGAAATAAAATGTGGTCCACTTTTCAGTCCTACTAGGGACACCCGTAAGAAATGATTCTTTGGCTTGAATATAAAAGAAGCCTTTATTTCCCTTTCCAGGACTTCTTTTAACCTCAAAAAGGAATTGAATTTCCTCACTAGAGAGATTAATACCATTTTTAATATAAAGGATGAAGGTGGCCAAAACAAAGGTATATGAATTGGGCGCAAGTTGAACCGGAGCGACACCTAAGGTGGAAAGCCATTGACGAATTATTGGATGCATCAGAAGAAATAACCCACACCGGATATTCTCAGAGGTGATAGCGATATATCCCTCCGGTGGAGTATAAATACGTTCATGGGGCTCCAAAACCCTAGGCGCGTATCCAAAAAACCCAAATTATTTAAGGACACCTATAACATCCCCTAGGCAAGTAATTTCAGAAGGGGGAAGTATGGAAGAAAAGGAAGAAGAGTCCATTATAAAACCCTAGATATTATTTCAAAGAAAAGTCGAACGAGAATCAAAACGGTTTATCCTATTCGCAATTCGTATAATTATCCCCAAAATTAGAAACTAATCCATTAGCCGTTCTTTACAAATGAAAGGATAATTTTTTTAGGGAAAATGAAGAAGTAAAATACATACCCGAGTTTAAATTATAGCCAAATGATTGAAACGATCAAAGAGTCTATGGAGTATAGATTTACTGCAGAAATAATGAGTACAAAAGACTTACAGAAATACACCTAGAAAAATGAAAAGGCAGATTAAACAGCTATTAAATGATGGTCCGGTAAAACAGTGACACATGTACTAGAGCATTAAATGCATATATAACTGAGAAGACTTATTCCCAGCACTTAAAAGACCGATTAGATAGGACCAATAGAAATACAGATTGGGTGCATAAGGCAACAAGTCTACCCCGACCTACAGTCGTCGTAGAATAGGAGGGCAAGTGTTACACCCATTCTTACCATGAACCACAAGCATTATGCACATTAGGAGAATAGAGCAAAATGCATTGGCTATCTCCAGGAGTAAAGATCAAACTGTAATACTGAGCCAAGGCATAAAGACTAATGCATGAGGTTCTAAGATCAACTGTACTCACATTTTATCAAATGTCTATAGGAATAGGTATGCACAAGCACATACTGAGGGCAACCTAGACACTGCCACACAGAGCTGAATGTATTCCAAAGGGGTTGTATACAGGGTCACCCGAGATCTGCTTCAACACAAACTCAACCCCACAGACAAACGACAAATATACATACCCAATCAGCCCTCAAGATAGAACGAGAAGGACTACTCTATTCCAACCCAACATGGTGACAAATCAAGCAAAGAAGGTAAAGGCAACAACATGGCATCATAGTCTGAACACCAAACGACAAACAACCCTGCACCTGTTCTTATGCATCAACAACATGGCAAAGCCCCAAGGCAGTCTCCTATCATTCCTCTTAAAGTCGCTCGCCATTTCAAGAGAGAGGAGGCTGACCTATGCAGACCTGGGTTTCCCGCCTAACTTTTCAGGCATCCCACTTCAAATTTCCATGGTTTCGCCAGTATTAGGATTTCCAACCGAAAACCCACCATCAATCCAGGTACAAAAATACAGGCACCATGGATGAGCGATAAGTGGAAAAATAAGAGGGTAGAGATTAAAGGAAAACATAAAGGGCGATTGCAACCAGCAACATTTCTCATACTATAAAAGGAAACGTAAGAAAACAAGAAAGGGGGTCTTCTTTTTCAACTTCTTCCTCTTGAAAATAAAGAAAAGATTGTATGCCTTCAAGGTCATTGTAATCGTTTGTACAAGAAAATTAAAGATATAATGGAATATTTTGTGGATGTAGGATTAACATTAATCCGAACGACATAAAAAATCTCTGTGTCACATACTTTTGTTTTCTTCGTAACTTTGTTTTGGATTACTGATCACTTACAAGAATTTCTTCGACACTTTAACAAACAGTTGAAGTGCGGCTCTCCGGTTGTGTAACCATTCAGCAATGCAGTCGCTTCCCAAATGTGAATTTAACAAAGCTTAAATTCGTTGATTCCCAATTATGAAGGCAACTAGTTACAAGGTCTCACGATCAAGTTGAGTGTGGTGAAGCCCAAAAATTTCACCAACATCGGGTGCGAGGCTTGAGTTTATATTTTACCTTTTAGCAAACCCCTCTTGTTATGCTAACACTACCCTCCAAGCAATAATTCAATGCCAGCGTTCATCCATACAAGTTGTTCTGGGACTGAACAAACCGAAGGCACTACTTCTACTATATCCATTTTGGAATCACCCACCGGATTAGTAGCAAGTAGCTCTTGCACTTCAAAGTACTACATCTTCAATTCCATCTTCTTCAAGATGTCTCAAATTCGAACGCTTATGATGCTTCGAAATGGTTTTCAGACAACTCATGCTTATTCGATCCCGGTCTCTCCGAATCAACAAACGATATTTTCAAAACTGACCAAGATTTGATGGTCGGTTATTTAACTATCAAATAAGCTAACAATCCAACCAAAGATTTAGCTTCATATGGAAACCAACCATGGTTAAGCACATAAGCTACCACTAAGCATCTTTATTTAATCCTTTCATTAATTAAAATCACTTTGTAAATACTTATATCAAAATACTTTTACAAAGATATACAAATGTATGCTACACATTCCCTATTCATTTATACTCTTCCAATGCTTGGAAAAATTATCCATATACTTATCTCATCGGTATAAGTATATTCACAAAATACTACACTTTCAATACTTAGAAAATATATCCATATACTTATCTCAATGGTATAAATATATCTATAGAATCTTAAGAAAGATTTCATTTCCAAAACATAATTAATTGGGTTAAAACAATTGTCCTTTAAAACATTGTTAAAAATAAACCAAAAATACTTTTGGTCAAAGTAAATGGACCGCATGGGAATTAGACAAAATATACTTACCACCACTTTTCGATTTCAAACTGTATTATTCCTCAATTAACAATTTAGTTGAACAAGGTAGCATACTATCCTTGCCTCGATATACATTCTAAATTCTTATAGATAGAGACGAGTTTCCTTACCTTGGAATTTGTTATTAAGTATGGAAGGAAAACTTTCCATACCACCTTAATTTAAAATGATCATTTATAGGAATCAAATCTCATTTCCTTTTATAAAACTCTTTTTTTATAAATCTCTTTATAATTAAAAAACTTCTTTTATAATTCTTCTTGCTATTTATAAAACTCCAAATAATGAATTTAAAATCATTCTTCGAATAAAATGCCATAGGAAATTCCAACAGTCACATTTAAAATCATTCTCCAAATCAAAACCTTTTTCAAATCAAAATAGCAAATAATGGCATTTCAAAATACTATATTGACTCATAAAGCTACCATAGCAATTAACAAGTGCTTTCCATATAAATGTAACAAGTGTAACAACAATAAGATCAATACTCAAAGTCATATATCAAAATCATATCCAATAAGGCCAAGCTACCAAGCTTTTGGCCTTTAACAATTTATTCAACAAGTATATATAAATGAAATTAAAATCAACAGTGGCGAGGACTTCAGATTCTTCTACAAAATTTCATGAGTTCTGTGTATTTCATTTCATATGCTATTAGCTTTCCAAAACAGGAATTCAACTAAACCAAACAAAGAAATCATTCAAGCATGCAAGCAACAACTTATATCTACCACATATAGTGTTCATCCAAAGATGAGTTAACTCGCTAAAATTCCAGCTGACGCTTACGCGTTCCTGCTTGATCTAAAATCAAACGGCGTTTGATTTTAGCTCAAAATTTTACTTGCTCCAAAATTGACGAAATCAGCTTTGGTGTGTAAATAACACTCCTACGAGTACAACGCAAAAGATCGCTTTCGATTTGGACATCGTATGCAAGCATTATGAATTTTATAAGATTTTAGATTAAATAAAATAATTAATTGACACTAATCAACACTAAGCACCTCATTAACCCTCTAATCCTTCTTCCCCCGATCTTGTGCACGCCTGCACACACATATCGCACCCGGACCCAAACACGTGCCTCCTCCTTTCTCCCTCCACGCTCGACGATATCAACCACCATCTCCTTCGATGAACTCCACTCTGTGAGAGCTTCACCTCCGACCCTTCCACGTCGAGCTCGGCTACACCATGGCGAATGCAACCTGCTTTGTTTGCTTTCCTACAAAAAATGTCATGCTCATCTAATCTTTATTGGATCTGCTGCAAGTTGGTGGGGAGGTGTGCTTTGCGAAGAGGAACTCATTGACACCATCAACGTCACCTAACTCTGCCCCGACCACCACCAAACTGAAACCCTAGTTCCACAGAAAACTTTCGGCCTCCATCAAACAACGCCACACACGACAAAACCAACATAGATTTGAAACCCACGTCCACCCGAGTTCAACTAACCTAACGATGACAATTTTCATCAGCCGTAGCTCAGGATTTTGATTTCTGTAGGTGGAGGCTTCATTTCCATTTACTGGAATAAGGAGGAATAAAAAGTAAAAAGGGAAAAATGAAATGAGGAAAAGTACAAGAGTAGGGGTTTATTTATGTTATGATTTCTGGTACCACGTTACACAATATTACGTTCGCATACGAACCCTGAATGATACAAATAAAAATACGATCGCGCACAACAATGCGACACGATCACAAAACAACATAAATACACCGGTTAACTTATACTGTGAAATTTCAAATACCAATGTTTGTCGAAAAATGTATCAAACGATAATTTAAATATTTTCAAGATTAAAAATTATGAAAAAATCCTATAAATTCATTTAAAAATACATCATTAAAATCAAGTCGTTTTGTTAACAATTGATTTTTTTAATATTTATGGTATTTGATTTAAATTTGAATATTTAAATAAATTAAATATTCTCATTCGAAATGTTAACAATTATGGGTCGTTACAATACTAGAGCATATAGAATTATTTGCAAATTTATTGAAAAGCAACAATTATTTTTTGGCAAGAAAAACAGAGTAAGCAATTCTTCTTATTTATATTTGCAACCTATAAAAGTGTTGGGAACGATTTTTTTAATGTAAGGATAGAACGAAAACAACAACAAACTTTTTTCCATTAAAAACAAATGAATTTATACAAAAGAAAATGAAATAGAAAAAATAAAACCATCCTACTACAAGCCCAAACCTAATGCCAAATAAAATTTTCTAAAAAAGGAACAATTATATTTTCTTTTTTTCTACAAACAAAAGAAGATACGAAAGAAAAAATAAGAATTTACACTAAAAAAAATTAAATCAGCCCGTCGAAAGCCCGCAAAGCTCAGTACCCAAACTTTTACCACTACACTCACCCCATTTCTCTTCTTCTCCGTTTTCAAAACAAATAGCAAACACAAAAGAAGAAAGAAAGAAAAAAAAGAAATTTATGCGAAATCAGAAGAAAATAAATTGGCTGTAGATTCAACTTGATTTCGATCAAGTGGCGATTCACTGTTGTGGAGGGCGGCTTCAAACACCTGTTGCGGATTTGTGGTATTTGGGTTCAAGATGCAATATGGTAGTGGGTGCGATGTTGGTTGTGATGCAGGCGGGTAGTTCGAAATGATAGTTCGGGTTTGTTGTGAGGTGGCCGTGGTTGTTCGTTTGGCAGAGGAGGGTGAGGGTGATAGAGTAGGGAGGAAGTGATGGAGGTTATTGGTTGAATGGAGTTGCTATGTTCAGGGAGCAGTGAGGTTGATGTGTTTTGTTGTGAGGTTAAGTGCTTCAGGTTGGTGAAGTTTGGTTTCAGAGGTGATACTTGCGGGTTGTGTTTTGACAAGTGCAGGTTATTATGTTTGAGAGGGTGCAATGGGTTGGTTTGTTTGAGGAGATGGAATTGTGATGGAAGGAGTAGAAGTTGAAGGTATGTTTTCTAATTACTTATACTTCAAATGCCTCTAAATAGATTATCATAAACAATCGTTTACCCAATTAACACAAGTATATATTAAAAATTTGTGAACCAATGGACAAAAGTAATTTTTTAGTCCACAAACAACAAAATTATTCAAAATAGCACGGAAAATGAACCTGAAATAAAAATCATCTATATAGAACAAAATGAATTTATCATAATCATTGATAATTCAAAAATGGACAAATTTTCGAAGTAGGCTAGTTTTTGAAACAATTTCGCGAGTGGTGATAGTTTTGAAACTAATTATCAAACAAGACTGGTTTCGTCCCAGTCAGCTGCCAACTCAGCAGTTTTGTAACTGCCACGATAATGCGCAACTTTGAGTTGCGCCTTTTCTTTTTTTATCTTCGCGCAACTTCGAGTTGCGCCATTTTTTTTTAATTCTTTCTGTATGCGCAACTACGAGTTGCGCATACCTCAACTTTTAAATGCGCAACTCATAGTTGCGCCTGCAGGTAGCTGCTGTTAAAACAGAGCCAGCAGCTACCCCTCCCTTCATAACTCCAAAACCACTTCCCAAACTTCAAACCCTCTCTCATGCCCGAACCCATCACCTCCAAACTCAATTTTTAGCCAAAGTCCACCAAATTATCACAAATTTTACAAATTTCTTCTTCATTCTTCGATTAAATCAAAACTACAACAATGGAAGCGGGATCCTCTTCAACACAAATAGATTTTGGTAATTTCTAAACCCTATTTTTTTGATTTATTTGTAATTTGCTTTTTATTTGGTTGTATTTTCTAGAAATATGTTCAAATAGCATGTTGTACATCTTAGTAATCCAATGTGAAACGTTGAATCACTAATTGGTTGAAAACGAATTGTAAAAATTGGTTTTTTTTGCATGAACTATGAAGAACCGGAAAGCGGACCGGTAGACGGTAGCGTGCTTTATATGCAGGATAATCACCGCTCTAATGTTGAAGAGTTAATGAGGGTAATATTATTTGTTTTGTAATTGTAGTAAATTTTTGCAAGCTATTTCGCATTTTGAATAAAATGTATGTTATAATCCTTTGTTTGCAGAGTGTAAAACCGGTGGATTGTCTGGATCATTCGCAAAGTTTTGAAGACTTGATGGAGATGGTTGGAGATCAACGTGTTCAACAATTACTACATCAAGCCGGATTCTGGTATTTCATGCAGATCAAATATATCAGATTCGACAGGTCATTAATCACAGCTTTAAGCGATAGATGGAGACCTGAGACTTGCACTTTTCATTTTTCGGTGGGAGAAATGACAATTACACTGCAAGATGTATCTATTTTGCTTGGCCTTCCCATTGAAGGCGCCGTGTTGAATTATGGTGGTAACGTGGACGCCGAGGAGGTATGCCAACGTTTGCTTGGCGAAATTCCACCCCCTGAAGCGGTTGTCAATAGAAGAGAGTTGAAGGTCAAATGGCTAAATGACCTTATAATCGGCAGGGAGATTTCGGTCGATTCGTCTATTGAGGAGATAGAACAGTTTACACGGGCTGTCATATTGCTTCTTATAGCATCCCGTCTTTTTGCGAACCATTCGAAGGGTAGAGTTAGCGTTAAATGGTTGTACTTGCTGGAGGATTTTACTACCATTTCCGATTATTCATGGGGTAGCGCGGTTTTGTGCGCATTGTACAAGGAGTTGGATAATGTGGCACTAAGAAAAACGAACGGGTTAGCTGGTTGCCTAACACTTCTGCAGGTATGTTTGTTTTGACTTATTGGTGTACCAAATTTATGAAATATTTTGAAAGACGTTTCTTAACACTGATAATATGCAGGTATGGTCTTGGACGCGTATTTCTATTGGACGACCAAATGTTCATGCCAACGTCGCTCCAGGATTACCTTATGGGGCAAGGTAAAAGCAACCCGAAACTTACAGTGAATTTTTTTTTGATTTCTACCAATATTCACACACTTTTTTTATAATGACTGTAGATGGACCGGAGATAGACGTTGGCGAGATAATCCGGCACGTCATCCTACATTCTATCGCAATGAGCTCGATGTTATGGACGAGCATGCTGTTGACTGGACGCCATACACGGTTGAGATCGTACAGGATCTGCCGCCTATTTGCTTGGACGGGGAGCATAGTTGGTATGCAAGGACCCCGATTATTTGCTTGCAAAGTGTAGCCATGCACTACCCCGACAGAGTGCTGAGGCAATATGGACTTCGTCAGCATATACCGGATCCAGCCGAACAGATTTTTCCACACGGTTGGAATAGAGACTTGTACAACACGTACGTCGCAAGGTGGGATCACAGGTTGGATCACGTTCAGGCTGAACGCGTACCAAGAATTTCAATCGAACAATACTACAGTTGGTACTGGCATATCACACGGCGATTTGTTCTTAAAGAATCGTTAACCAGACTGCCCAGATATGCTCCACGGGGACCGGTGGAACGTGATTTGGTACGTGTTTATAAGTTTAAACCTTTGAACTTCCGCATAAAGCTTTACTTACTTGCATCATTGATTTTTGTGTTTTAGGTTCAAGGGTTGTATATGATTTCCAATGAAGTTGACGATGTCCTGGCAGATCCTGCAGATGAGGACAGAGTACAAGGAAAGTGCTTCAACATCAAGGAGATTATCAAGTCGCTTCTTGGTAGGCATAAGCTGGAAAGACCACCACCGTATGTGCCTCGTCCGCCCCAGGCTTTTGGTCGTACCTACCAAAGAAGACGTTTTAGAGGCACGGGGGGTCCTTCACAAGGTAGTCAGCCGGGGCAGGAAATAGTTGAAGCCGAACCATCTCAACCGCCTCCGACCCAAACTCAAATGACACTACGCGATCGCAGAAACATAAGAAGATAGGGTTGTGTTGGTCTGTATTTTGGTTGCTTTGTGTTGAAGTTGTAATGGCTTGAAACTTGCTGGTATGTTGGTGTTTCGATGTTGTACTATTGACTTAAAACATGTTGGTATACGAAATATGATGTTCCGTATGAAATATTTCACTTATTTGAATGAAATGTTGTTATTTGAATGAAATGTTGTTATTTGAATGAAATGGTGTTGTTGTTATTAGAATGAAATGATGTTATACGAAAATTGATGGAAATCTGGAAAGCCCATATATCTCTCTGGAAAGTTGCAGGCGCGACTTGTTGTTGCGCATTCAAGAATATACTAGGCGCAACTATGAGTTGCGCCTATCAATTTCGTTCGTGCGCAACTTTGAGTTGCGCCTGTATACTTGGGCTATCTCCTGGCCCAACAGCAGTATATAAACATCACAACTCCACAAACCCATTTTCTTTCAGAAACCCTAGCCTCCATTTCCATTATTTTTACTACCAGCAACACAACATTCCACTCAAACTCATTTAACTGTACGAAGGTTAACAAAAGATTGCACGTTCATCTACACTTGAGGTAAATATTTGAAACCCTATTCCAATAATGTTTGATAGATCTAGTGTTGACATTTAACTTTCTGTAATTTCGATAGATCAATGACTACAGTGCCGATTATTTGTCACTATGACGGCGATTTAGTCGTCGATGAAAATAGCAAGCCAACCTATGTTGGCGGAAAACATAAGGGATCGAAAGTCAGGAGGGGTTGCAATTTTCTTGAGCTGAAAACTGCAATTTACAAAGCTACAAAGGTTGCTTCTACGGAGTTCGACATCTCGTTGGTAAGTAAATGGGTAACAGATGACGGACCAATTGCTATTGAGGTAAACGACGACGACGACGTCGATTCTATGTTTTGTGTAGGGATGAAAGTAATTGAGCTGTATGTTAAGAAGACGGAGGTGGTACATACAACTGAACAGCAAGCTCAAATCTTTGATTATGCAAGTCAACCCGGACCTAGTAATACTGCTGAGCGAAGTCAACTGTATTACCCACACTACTCTTACCAGCCACCGAACGTTTACGCACAAGCAGCCGGGTATGCTTTTATGTGCTTCTTAATGTTTTGCTCATGTTTTTTGTACTTAACAATCCACTGTTTGTGTACAGGTACGGTGGCATGGCATATCCATCGCAGTCACCCGGGTATGGTTTCCTTCCTTATCCATCGTATCCTCCACAGTCAATTCCAACCCCAAATTCAAACGACTATATGCATGAAATTGAAGATGAGGATGTTGACACCGAGGACATGGAGGGTGGAAATGTCGATATCCAAATTTCCCATTTGGATAGCATGGAAATCGCTGCTTCGTTTGACGAAGATGAAACATGGATCGAATCTATGAATGTTAACAATGACGCTCCTTTAGATGATATTCCAGAGGAAGTTGTTGACACTGATGAGCATATCGAGATGGAAGAACCATTAGACGATGACCAATGCAATGATACAATAATGGAAAGATCTATTGTGCAGGAATGTCAATTTACCGACGAAATGTTTGGTCTGGAATGTGTGGAGAAGGGCCCTCGAGTTGGTATGATTTTTAAATCGAAGGAATCTTTAATTGAACATATAAGCGAATGGTCGATAAAGTGTTCAGTTTCATTTAAAAACATAAAGTCCCGCGCTAGAGAGTTCACTGCTATATGTGATATTGATGCTAATTGTCCATGGCGGCTTCACGCTATTGTGTCTAAAAGAGATCATGTTGGGTGGTGGATGATAAAAAAATACGGTGGTGATCACACTTGCTCAAATCCAATCATCAACTCAAACCACAAACAAGCAACAGCCAAATTCATTTGCACCAAAGTCCTTCCACATGTTCGTTCGAACCCAAGTTACACTGCGAAATCTGTCCAAGAGCTAATGGCAAACACTTACAAAATTCAAATAAGCTACATGAGAGCCTGGAAAGGACTTAGCAAAGCGGTGTCTACAATATTTGGCGATTGGGAATCTTCGTACAATGACTTGCCTCAGTATCTTTGTGCTATACAGAAATGTAATCCAGGTACTGTTTATCATGTACATACAGAAGGAGTACAATTTTGGGGGGCTTTTTGGGCATTCGGACCGAGCATTGCAGGTTTCAAGCATTGTCGTCCGGTTCTTTCTATTGACGGAACACATCTGTATGGTAAATATCAAGGTACATTGCTTGTAGCTACAGGAGTTGATGCGAACAACTCTCTTTTCCCTTTGGCATTCGCTATTGTAAGGACGGAGTCGGCGGAAACTTGGGGTTGGTTTTTTTCATGCATGGGACACTTAATTCCATCTTTAAATGCAAGATGCATTACATTCATTTCCGATAGAATGAAAGGAATTCCAACTGCCTTGCAAGAGAAGTGGAGAAGAGCACATCATCATCGCTTCTGCCTACGCCATTTGAAAGCAAACTTTAAAAAAGCTGGTTTTGGTAGTAAGATTTTGCAAAACTTATTTCATGCTTCTGCTGAAGCAAGAGATGAGTTAACATACAAAGAACTCAGAGACCAACTAAAAAATGTGAGTCCGGCTGCTGACAGATGGATTGATAGAAGTCTCCGACATAAGGATGAACAGTGGACTCTTTACAAGGACAACGGTGAATGTTTTTGTATGATGACTACCAATGCTTCGGAGAGTTTCAATGGAGTTCTTAAAGGTGCAAGATCGTTACCGGTAAAGGCGTTAGTGGCACGTACCTTTCATCGTCTTAATAGCTACTTCTACAGAAGACGTACGGATGGAATGGATTACGCATCTACGCTAACGCCTAATTATGACAGAATGATGGAAAAATATTCAGCAGAAGCACGTACTATGAGCATTAACAGGTTCAGCTTAACGGAGTGGCAAGTAACAGACACAAACGCGTGCAACTACACAGTAAATATTGCCAATGACGGCTGCAGCTGTTCATGCAATATTCCTATTCTAACCCATTTTCCATGTCCCCATGTTTTAGCTGCATGCGCACGATGTAGAGGAGGAGCTAACAGAGCTTACCATGATCTTATTTCTTCCTGGTTTACGGCAGATAGTTATAGACATAGTTATTCTCCGGTCTTTCATCCAGTACCCGACAGCAGATATTGGGATGTACATGAAGGACCTACTATAATCCCGCCGCCAACGCGAAGGAATACAGGAAGACCGAGGTCCACAAGAATAAGGGGAGTCATGGACGAAATGGTTGACAGAAGACAGGACAGATGTGGACAATGCGGTAACTTGGGTCATAAGAGAAGAACGTGTGGGAAACAATAAATATTTTACTTGTTTCTACTACTTCTGTCAATCCTGAACTGTATAACTTGTATTTTTATTCTGTACGCAACTTTGTTATCAAAAACTATCCTATGTCCAAAATTTACATTACTTGCTATGTTATGTTACTTAGATTTTATTTATACCCAGCTTCTGTATGAATTTTCCGCAGTTTTACATCTATCGTCAACTAAACATAACAGACAAACAATAATACATCATCTATTGCATATCCATTACAACAACCAAGCAAAAATAGAACCAAGTAATACAGCATTCATTAAAACTAAAGCATACATAACTCAATTGAACAAGTCTGATACACATCCATTACATTACAGTTGCATTACCCAGTTTACTAGACCCCTTTCCAAATTGGATTTATGGACTGCAAATATTCTACTTGATGTCGAAGCTGGCTTTTTTCCTTTTCCAAACGTCTCACTTCGGCTTGCATCTCTAGCGCATACTCCACTCCCCTAGGGGTCAACGGACGATCTAGCCATTTGAAGAAATTACAGCACTCAACACCTTTCGGGTTAGTTATATGATCAAGGTAACCGGCACATCCGTAAAACCGACGTCCAGCATTTGTTTGAGTCTTGCATACAACTACCTCACAAACATCTCCACAGTGGCAAAGCGGATGTCTATCTTGTCTCACTCGTCCTTCGCCGCTAATTTGTTTCCCCGGTCTTTGATTCGCTTCGCCTAAGCAGATTTGATT
Organism: Allium fistulosum; assembly: GCA_030737815.1. Classification (NCBI taxonomy): domain Eukaryota; kingdom Viridiplantae; phylum Streptophyta; class Magnoliopsida; order Asparagales; family Amaryllidaceae; genus Allium; species Allium fistulosum. Next base: position 1,306,203,035 of record CM060904.1, on the reverse strand, counting down.
ATCCAAAGCAGATTGAACAACAACACCATTAGCCGGCGGAACTATCTCAAATTGAGCTTCAAGAACTGTTTCAAACTGCGTTTCAGGAACAAATTCATTTTCAGCTTCCATCCGTTCAACAAATTGAACCAAAACTTCATCTGGAATCTCCCAATTATCCATAAAAATTAGTGGTACTATAAGTGTGGGTGAATGGGTTTGTTGTAGCTTTGGTTTAATCGAAGAATGAGGAAGAAATTTGTAAATTTTGTGAAAAATTGGTGGAGTTTGGCTAAAATTTGGGTTTGGAGGAGGTGGGTTCGGGCATGAGAGGGGTTTTGGAGTTTGGAAATGTTTTTGGGGTTATGAAGAGAGGGGATAGCTGTTGTCTCTGTTTTAACAGCAGCTACCTGCAGGCGCAACTCATAGTTGCGCCTACGCTATATTATAGCAGGCGCAACTATGAGTTGCGCCTGCTTAAAGGTAGAAGTATGCGCAACTTGGAGTTGCGCATACGCGAAAAATAAAAATAAAAAATTGGCGCAACTCAAAGTTGCGCCAAGAACAAAATAAGAAAAGCGCAACTCATAGTTGCGCAATCTCGTGGCAGTTATAAGATGGCTGAGTTGGCTGCTGACTAGGCGGAAACCAGCCTTGTTTGGTAATAAGTTTCAAAACCAGCTCCCATCGCGAAATAGTTTTATAAACTAGCCCACTTTGAAAATTTGTCCTTCAAAAATTAATATTTGAATGAATCGAAATGAACTAGTTATCAATAAAAAATACTACAAACAATAATTTATAAATAATACATACATATAATAATTCGAAGCAAAAATTATCTTTCTTGAATCAATTTGATAATTAAGTTAATCATTAAATTTCTAACTAAATAATGTTGTGTTCATCAAATTTATCATTCCACTAATATCAATTTTAAGAGATTCATAGCACAAAATCAATTAAAAACTTAACTAAAACAAATATAAAAACTCTAAACTTTGGTTCAATGTTCAAGAAAGGGAAAACAAAAGGAAATTGAAGCAAAAATCAAAAATCAAAGCATTGAGAAGGGGACTGCTTGTTGGAGATTGCTTGCCTTTGTTTAGCATTTTCTACTTCTGCTCTACTACCTATGCTTCACATTTTTTTTGTGCTGCTACCTCTTTCCATTACGTACTTATTTTAATATATATGATGCATTGGAAAATTTTGTGCCCTAGAAATTTGGAGGCCCAAAGCAGCTGCTTTTGCTGCTTTGGGTGAGGGTTTGCCCTGTCTGTGATGTAAGGGTGATTGGCGGGGAAGTTTCTGGTTGCAGTGAGATGGAGCAGGAGGCTGTAGGAGGGGAGTACTGTAAGAGGATGGAATGCAATGTAATATAAAAAACAAAAAATAAAATGAAATAGAAAACAGAGAATATGAATTATCCTAAGCCCAATTGTAACAAAACAGAAATAAAATGCAATACACAACAGAAATAACATAAAAACAGAGATGCGATACACGGAACGGAGAATAGACCGACACAAAATTGTGAACAAATTGTAACAAAGTGTAAAAAGTGCAGGTTGAGTTGAACAAAGAACAATGAAATGCAGAGATTGTTTTTCTTCTCTTTTTTATGAAAAATAACACAAAATAAAATAAAACAGAAATAATTCGAAGTGTAAAGTAAAATTAAATTGCAATTCCCCGGCAATGACACCAAAAACTTGTTGATTCAAAATCCGATTTCTATCGATTAGAAAACCGTCGAATTTTATCGTTATAATTACCACAAGCGTCGGCGTACAATTGTAGTACGTATGTGAGTACATGTCGATCCACAACGAAAGCAAGAATTTCAAATTACTCAATCAAATTATCTCAAATGTTTTGAAAATATTTTTAACTAAAGAAATTGTAGAAAAACTAGAGTAAAATAAGAATAAAAGCAACGAGATTAAAAGTCAGTTTAAAGATAAATCTACTCTAAAATTCATATAAATCAACACATAATAAATATATAATCTCTCTTTTTAACTCAAGTGGAATTAGTTAATGTGTTGATTTTAAGTATAGTTTATTTATGATATTGAATGAAATAACATAAACCATTAAATTTTAATCCATCAACCAAACTCACTTACCAGATCTTATCAAAATGATTATGAAGTTAAAAGTAAAATTTATTTTAGGCACGATCTATTTACCATCTTAGATCAAGTAACATAGAACATAATATTTTAATTCTACTTTTAGCTTAATTATCAAAATCAAATAGTTAGATGTAAATGTAACTTGAGTATATTATTGATCAAGTATAGCCTATTTGTTATTAACGACATAGGCTATCAAATTCGTATATAAACATCAAACTTCCATCTACATCTACATTTACATTAAGCATAAAAATAGGAGATAATAAATGAAACCATTATGTTCAATTTATATGATTCATGAGAGCTTCATTGCCCCTAAATTAAAGAGGTTTAACCCCTCATCCTTGAATTCGTTTCAACAAAAGTGAATTTCAAAATTAACAAAAAGAAAGAAAATGCTAATTAAAGAAAAAGATAGCTAATTAAAAAAGTAAATCTGCACTAACTGGCATAAAGTAAATCTAATCTACTTGCATGAAATAAAAAGATGAGCACGAAATAAAATAACATAAAAAGAGGAGCATGAAATAAAATTGCATAAAAGAAAAGGATAAGAAGCTATTAAAAAGCTTTTATTTTTAAATTTTTTTGGCTACAACTCTATACATACATTACATGAAACAATGAGGATATTCATACAAGTCTAAAACCCTAATATCTTTTAGGGTGCTACCAAAACTACCCTTAACTTTGTGTGTCCTCAAAGTAATCATTAACGATTAAATTAATCCCCATTAACATGTGCTTTTCTTTTTAATTATGGTCTATTTGCAAGCGGGTTTTGGGCTCCTCCACGAAGAATTAATTCTTTCTTTTCTTCCTTCTTTTGGCTTCCTAGACTTATGCATGCATACATCCATGAAGCTTTCTCCAATTTACACACAATTTCCAACAAAATAAAATTAAAATGTGCAAATAAATTTTCTTAAAATTAATGAAGACAAACAAAATTACCGTTTTTCCCAAATGTAAACGAGTAAATGATGATTTGAAAACACTTTTTATAAATTGGTCAAAACATGTAAAAATACCCTAATGTGTCCTTTATTTTAATAGAAGAAGATTAAGTATATGTAACACCCCACATTTTTAGATAATTAAATAACTAAAATAATTATTAAACAGTGAAAATGAGCATTTTTGGAATTGTCAGAATTTAGCTACGGGAATTGCACCATTGGGTCCGTGGCAATTTTCTGATCAATTTTCATATATAACTTGTCGAAACTCGAGCTAGTATGAAGAAGTTACGAGAGAAACAAGAAATCAGAATTATTTATATTTAAACGAAAAAAAAAGAAAAAAAGAAATTGACCCGTAGGGGTCGACTCTTGCTGGGGTCGGGTCGACCTATAGGTCGACCCGCAAATAACTCAGGTCGACCCGCAATTCTTCCTGGACGATTTTTCGTCCAACTACGAGCCGAAGACCATAAAAATTGATTTTGTGAAATCCTGTGCATTCGTAGCTGCATCCGATGGTTCCTAGTGAGCCTATGACGTGGTTGCACCATATTAAATCATTAAATCGGACGGCCTGAGATCCCTAAGCCTAAGTATTTTTCTCATTCAAATTTTCTCCCAATTGGGTTCATTGCCCGAGGCTGAACCCTAAATAGAAAAAATTTCTAGAGAGGAAATCTTTTTAATAAAGGGCTTTTTAGGCTCAAGGAAAAAGTTGAAGAAAAATTTAGTTTTAGGGACAAGAAGTTTGCTTTTTAGGCTGAAGGACATTTTCTAGCGTAAACCACAAATGATAGTTGTAACTATCATTTTCTGTTTACACTAAAAAGTGTCCTTCTGACTAAAAAGCAAACTTGTTGTCCCTGAGACTAAATTTTTTAACAACTTCTTCCGTGCGCCTATTTTCCTGTTTAATAAAAATATTCTACACCCTAGAAGTGGATCCAGGAAGGCCCAGGACTAGAGCTAAGGACCACAGGTGAGTGTTTTGTAATTATTTTAGATTTTTAAGCAATTTAAAATAATAGGGTTCTCAATAGTTGTAGTTTTTCTACAATTTTGAGACAATTTTTATGTAAGTTTATTTACTGTCAAATTTTAAGTTAATTTCTGAAGTTCTTTTCAGTCTTCTTTTATTTAATTATTTTATTCAGTTATTTACATCTGTTTTAAGTTGGAATTTAGCCTGTAAATGTTAGTTTCTTTTTATAGAGATTTAATCCTTTTTGATGCGAATAAAATATTAAAAAGAGAATAATTCACAAATATGGATTAAAATAGAAAAACACTAAATTTACAGAAATCAGATGTAAAATGAGAAAAATTGAAATAAAATAGAGATGGACTGAAATAGGTAAATTTAAGATATTTGCAAGCATGATTATAACAAGTGGTTATAACTAAAAAGTGAAAATAGAAGAGCAACAGTTGTAAGAACAATTATAACACGTAGGTTATAATTAGAAAGAAAGAAATAACCGAAGGGGCTTATTTTAAAACAGGAAAATAGACACAGGGAAGAAGTTGCAAAAAAATTTAGTCACAGAGACAACAAGTTTGCTTTTTAGTCTGAAGGACACTTTCTAGTGTAAACAGAAAATGATAGTTACAACTATCATTCTGTGATTTACATTAGAAAGTGTCCTTTAGCCTAAAAATCAAACTTCTTGTCCCTAAAACTAAATTTTTCTTCAACTTTTTCCTTGAGCCTAAAAACCCCATTTTAAAACTTAGATCTTGGATTAAGTTAATAAACAAATATAGCAGTAGTGGCCCGTACCGGCAGTATAACGACCTAGAGTTTTGGTTATTTGAAATTGAAATATTTAATTGATTTTAAATATTTAAAAGTTAATTTTTCACTTGAATATCAAATAAAATGATTTATTGAATAATTAAATTATTGAATTTAATAATTGAATATTGGTTAAATTATTGTATCTTGAGTTTTAAGCTTGATAAAAATAATTTAAAGGCTTATAAAATTTATATTAATAATAATGAAGATAATAAAACTTTTTAAATTGAATTTAAAAGTGATTTGTTTAGTTTTAAAAATTTATCGTTTGAATTAACGAGTAAAAATAGCCTTCCGGAGCACAGTCTCGGATTTCGACGAAACTAGTTCCATTGGATCCGTAATAGTGTATTATTATCGGATTTCAAATTTCGTAGCATTTGGATTTATCTTCTGGCTGCACGGGATAGAAACGCGTTAAAATTTATATCGAAAATTCAATATAATATTTGGATCCAAAAAGCCATCTTCTCCGTACGATCGAATTAGGACTCGAAACCTTTTCCATTGCATTCGGAATAGGGGTATAACATTATAAATGCCTAGTGGCATGCCTCGATAGGGGTTCAAGATTTTGAGTTTTGTAAATCGAGACGTTTTAAAATTTAAATAATATAATTATATGTATTGATCGACCATATTTCCATCAAACTTTTTCCCCTTCACTTCAAAGCTGTTGTAAATAGCCATCTACATGCAAGGTATCTTTCCCTCTCTTCACCTTTTTAAAACCACGCAACCGATTATAGTTCGAAGAAAAAAAGAAAAAGAGAAATCTCACAAAATACTTGTCTAAAAATCACAAAATGGGTTTTAAAATTCATAGTTTTCATCAAGCTTCAATCTGACATCCAATTTAGATGGTGCGATAGTGATTAGGCGAGGCCAACTTTTCCGGTTTTGAGTAGGGTTTGGGATTTTCGAAATTTTGGCCATGGATTCGAGGATTGGATGCCGGGATAGTGCTCGCGAGGTGATGGGAAAGCAGTGGCCAGATTTTGGTGAAGGCCGAACACATATGAGCTGTCGCGACGATGTGCTACAGTGTTTCGTGTGTGTGGCCTGGTCGCGTTTTGCCTGGAGTACTCGAGTTCGAAGTTTCTGGTATGGTCGAATGGAGATCGCGAAGAGAAGATGATCAGTGGCGTAGGTTTGTGGTCTCGTCGATCGTTGGAGGCGTGCAAGTGCACAATGGCGTGCACGGCCGTGGGTTCTTCTCATGTGCAGGCTTCAGGCAATTTAGATTGGGAAAGAACATTATTTTGGGCCGGGTCTTGATGTTTTAGGGGTGGGTATTGTTTTAAATATAATTAAATTGAAAATGTGTATCTCTCTCTCACGAGGTCTGATTCAGACGATTCAAGTTGTGTTGGGACCGTATTATCATCACCTACATATAGGAATTGGATTTATGGAATTTGGAGCTTCTGGAATTTTCAGTAAAATTCAAACGCGTTCAAATTAAATCGGAAGCGGAACGCGAAGCGACAATAAAAATCAATGTGAGTAAATCTCACTCATTTTTGGATTGCTAGTTTAATTTAAAATGTTGAAAATTTAAATTATCGGTTGATTGGATGATTTGATAATTATTATTATCAGTTGGATGTTATAAAATATATAGTAGTACATATTAGTAGTTGGATTAATTATTCCCGCCTATTGGAGCGAATGAGACCCTATGCGCCCCGCATAATAGCGGATGACCCTGTATACCGCGATATCCCCCTCGAAGTGGGATTGGTATTTTTATGTTGTATTAACATCTGTGGATGTAGGGAAACAGGTTGGAGGGATCCAACTGGATTCCTCAAAAATGTTGAATTTAATTTTCATATATAGTGATATATGATCTGTTGAATAATCTGTGATAGATTACAGTGTGATTTGAATTGATTGGATGCTACGGTAGCATTGACCTAGATTTTTTGTATTTTGAAATACCATAAATATATATATTTGAATTTGAAAAGAAATTAAAAAGAAATTTGGAAGTGAAATATTTATGGTGAATTTTGAATTAATTAAAAGAAATGAGTTTGGATAAAATAAATAGTTTGACTTTAAAATTTGTACTTAACTATTTCAGAATATTGTAAATAGAGATTTTTGGAATAATGTGTATAAAGGATTTTTAATAATAATTCTTAAGTGGTACTTGTTAAATATAAAAGGTTTTAAAAATCGAGATTTAAAAATAGATTGGAAGAATAAAAAGAGGAATTTGGAAATAATTATAAAATTGGTTATATTAGATCCTTAATAAGATTTCTAAATTACGGAATGGAAGTAAAATCGAGATTTGGTTGTTTTTGGAATATAGTTGGGTTAATTAAGAAGTTAAATTATAAATGGAATTCAATTTAAGAAATTGATTTATAAATGGAATATAATTTAGAAATCAAATTATAATGGATTTAAGTGATGAGAAACCGTTATAAACTAGAATTGAAAACTGTGAGGTTTATAAATAGTGTTTATAAATAAAGTGAAGTGGTTATCAGTTGATAAATTGAAGTTATAAATTCACGGTGAGGATTTATAATGAGATGGGTAAATCGGTTTAAAGTAAAAATGATAAATTTACATTTAGAAATGTGAAAAGAGAATTTACAAAAATGGAACGTAAATCAAATTGGTGATAAATCGAGAGAGATTTATAAATATTAGATGTGTTATATTGAAATTGAAAAATATGTTTTGTCGAGAAGATGAGTTGTTTAAAAAAGGGGATTTTTAACTATTAAACTAGGTAATTTAAAAATGTGTTAGCAAAATAATATTTCCAGAAAATAGTTATTTAAATATTTTTAAATTGTCAAAATAAATGAAAATTTTATAAACAAGTCTTGTAAATCGATTAGAATCATATTAATAAATCAGAATTAATTATTGTTTTAAAAGTCGTGTAATTATTTTAAATTGTTTAAAGTATATTTAATTATTAATTAAGTTAGTTTATAATGGGTTGATATTAAGTTAATTATTATTTAAGAACTAATTAGTATTATTATTTTAAAGGTTAAATGATTCAATATTAATATTGTTTTATATAATAGCTTTTATTTAAGAGTATTTGCCTAAATTAAACTTGGAAAATTTTTGTAGAAATTTTATAAGTATTATTTTGAGAAAATTATTAAATAAAGTTTTTTTTGGAAAGTAATGGTATACTTTCGTGGCGAAATTGGAGGCAGAGATTGCCTACATTTAAGTTTGGATTTCTCTGGGATAGAGACGTAACCATTGAGCCGTGAATCCATGGTTGATACCGCATGGTGCTTTGCATATTTATTTTAAAGAGCTTTTCAAATATTTTTTGAAAAGAATGGTTAGTGAATGCACTTACTTCAATACGATAAGTACATACCTTTTTATAAAGAGATTTAATTTATTTAAAATTAAATAAAATAAGCTTAGTGTTTTCAGTGGAAAATGAAATATTTGGTTGAATGATTGTTTATTTGATAGTTAATAACCGACTATCAAATCTGGACCCAAAACATAACTTTGGGAATATCTAGGAGAAACACGAGAATTATATGGTACAGTTACCGTCGAAAGGTGCTATACTGTACGTATAAACTCGTTTCGTTCTTCTAGGATGATGATAAGGAAATCCGTCCACTAACGATTAGGAGGTGATCTCCGATCTTATTTTCGTCTATTTATTTCCTAAAGAACCGGGGAGTTTACCAGAAATATCGAACGTTGTTTCGAAGAGACCGGGATTGGATAAGTTATCTGAAAACCACTTCAATCCAACGAGTACATTTCGAAGTGAAAACAAGAGCATGGAATCGAAGATGGAGCAGTGAAGTGCAAGGGCTAATCGCTACTAATCCTGAGGATGATTCCAAAATGGATGTAGAACGAATAGTGCCTTCGGGTTTCGTTCAGACCCAGAACGGACTTGTATGGATGAATGCTATCAGTACATTGTCATTGGAGGACAATGAGCATTCCAACTATAAATTCCTTAAAAGGTAATTGTAGCCTCAAGCCTCATCAACCGAGAATGACTGAAAATCAGCGGTGATGCAGCAAGGCTAAGTGGGTCGCACCCAATTAGGGTATGTTTATCACCTTTCTAGATACCCTCGGATATTATTACTACGGTGCGCGGAAGAACTCGGTAAGGGTAGGAACACCTGGGGTGATAGCATATTCGGTCTATCCAGGTTAGGGGTAGTCCGGTCTTGTGTTGTAGGGGAGCGAGGTCCTCGGTATATTTTTCTAGATGTGTACTGTGATAGGTGGTACCCCAGTGCCAAGTCATTTGTATGGAACCCATTCTCCAATACATGCCCTTACAGTTTTGGTTGTAGAGCTTAGTATGCTGGAATTTAATTAATGTAACAATTTCAGCTATTTGAATAAGTATTTGTACATAGACACTATTATAATATCAGATGATTTTGATATAAAATGTTTTGGTTATCGTAAGGTAAAAAACCATCGTGTTTATGTGTGGCGTGGTCTTACGAGATAACTTTGTTTTTCAAAGGATTTGATAACTTTAATAATTCAAATTGAGTGTGCTTTCTCACGCTGGTTTTCCAGACTGACTCGGGTGTTATTTTATTATAATGCTGGGGTCAGACCAGTTTTACAGATACATGATAGGATCCTATGGAGCTCAGGAGACGAGTTGGATGACGAAGACGTATTGCACGTATTTGATTTTATTCCGCTGTGTATTGTAGGCTGTATATTCAGCATTAGTGAGGACAAGTTATTATAACTGCCCGATATTGAGTTGTTGATTTATTGTACTCTGATGATGTAATGTATAAGTAACAGTTATAGTTCTTTTTGTATAAAGGCATGTTATTATCTATTATATATTATTCCGCTGCGATTGTGAGATTCTGTGTTGTTGTTTATGTTTCTTCTTCTACCTCTTTCTTCTTTTCTCTAACGATCTGGTATTTCCGGCACTCGATTGCTCGGCATGTAATATAGTGGACATATTAATGTCAATTTTCGAAGGTCGAAAATCCGGACCGCCAGAGGCAGCATTCCCTTTCAGGTCTAGGACTGATGGTCTCACACATGGGTGAGGCTGGGTACGCTTATGTTGATTAAGGTAAATAAGTGGCCAGTAGATAGAGGCTCAAATTTGGGGATTTGGGCAAGGGGCGCAAAGTTAGAAGATTTGTTTGTTAGGACCAGTACCGGCAGCATTCCCTTTCAGGTCGAGGACTGATGGTCTCACATGTGGGTGCGGCTGGGCACGCTTATGCTGATTAGGGTAAATAAAGGGTCAAATAAGGGCGACAGTTAGTGTGTACCGGCGATGACCGAGCGTGCGGTATCGATTAGGGTAAATAATTCACTACTACGTTCTAAGCGCTAAGAGGTGTCTTTTGCTGTGGGACCAACAGGATTGGCTCACACTGGCACAAAAAAGATAGGAAAGACCGATCAATGGGTAGGATTAGGATTTCAGCCTAATCAAGTTAGCAGTTGAGAAAGGATTAGGGTTTCAGCCTAATCACAGCAGTTCAAGACAAGTGCAAACAATCAAAGCAAACAGTCAAACAGAATCAGAAACAGAATTTTACGCAAGTTTTATCTTTTCTGTATCTTCCTTTTATGCTAGAACTATTGCTTTGTCTATTATCTTTATCTTGCTTAGAAATGCTAATAATTACTTTCACTCACCAAACTTATTGTATGACCCACTCCTCCATCTTTCCTTTTCCCCCAATAGGCTAGAAGAGTTAAGGATAGTTGATTCAGGTTGCTTGGAGATTCATTTCTGGAGTTTCCTCATTTCAGATGTATTCTTCCACTTTTCATCCTTTTCGTTTGGCTTATGATGGCTTGGAACTTGTGAGAGGGATTATTATTATTGTTACTTTTACTCTGATTATGTGAGACTGAGATGTATTTTCATAAGACATGAGAGATTTTGAGATTTTGAGACATGTTATGTGTTTATGACTTATTTTGAGATGAAGTTTAATTCTGAATGATAAGTTATTATTTAAATGTTTTTGCTGCTTTTACTTATTTGTCCCGTGAATCTTAGTCTCTGTGATGCTTTAGCTATACCTAAAATGCACCACATCCTTTAGTGTGTCCTTTTTGGGAATACAAAGGGGAGTGGGGTGTTTCAATTTGGTATCAGAGCCTAAGGTTACAGGATTCTTATAAACTTGTTTTAAAAGTAAAGTATTTTTCAAAGGTAATATATCTTCAAACTAAAAGTATTTTTCGGAAAGAAACTCTTATTATAGAAATAGTTTTCAAGTATAAGAGAGTTTTTACAAAAATCCCCTTAAAGTCCGGTTCAACCTTCTTTTGAATCTTTTGAGCCTAAATTTTCTTTCTTTTCATAGATTGGTGGATGCCCCAAATCTTCCAGAGGGTGTTTAAGTCCCTGGTTGGTTCCGTAGATACCTCCAAGCTACGGCACCAGAGGTGCAAGTGCAAGCGCCCAATGCAACACCGACGGGTGGAGGTCCCGTTAATCCACCTGTCGTGGCCAATTTTTCTAAGCTATACAAGGACTTTGCTAATCTAGGAGGCAAGACATTTTCTGGCACGGAGGATTTCATAGAGGCATGAACTTGGTTGAGGAATACGGAGTGGATATTTAGGCTGTTAGGATTAGAGAATCGACAGAGAGTTCAGCTTGCATCTTGGCAGCTAAAGGGAGAGGCTTATTACTGGTGGAAGATTGTAGAGATGGAGGGTAGAGACATTGGTAGGGTTGGATTTCAGGAAAAGTTTGAGAGAAAGTTCTTGTCGCAAGCCGAGGAATGCATGCAGTTGGAGAAGTCCATTAGTCTGAAGTAGGGGAGTCTTTCGGTGAAAGAGTATATAAATCAGTTTAATGAGTTATCAAGGTTCGGGATGGAGCTTGTTAATACACCGCATAAGAAGGCCACCAAGTTTGCTAAGGGTTTGAACCAGCATCTCCAAGGGTTGACATTGACACATGTACATATGAGAGCGACGTATGAGTCACTTGTGGAAATGACCCTCATATCAGATGTTGCTAAGGAAGAAGAGGTTAAGGAGGTTCCTAAATCAGAAAACTCTAAGAAGCAGTGGTGGAAGAATAAGAAGGATAAGGACAAAAAGAAAGGAGGAGGACCTCAAAAGGGACAAATCAAGAAGGGCGAGAAGTGTCATAATTGTGGATTGGTTGGGCATTACTCAAAGGACTGTAAGAAGGACATGATGAAGGGGAGGTGTTATAGTTGTGGGTAGCCTGGACACCTTAGTATAGCTTGTCCTCAGAGGACGGGGCAGAGAGCAGGCGCACCTACGGCGCAAGTACAGGCTTTGGATGCAGCACCTTCTAGTAGTGGACCGGACCAAGGTAGGAAAGTCTCTGTAGAAGGTTTGATCTCTATTTCGGGTTTTCCTATTCGGACTCTTTTTGACTCTAGAGCATCGCATTATTTCATTTCTAGTTCCTTGGTTGATTGTTTGCACTTAGATATTTCTCTAGTTGTAGACCTTATAGTTGTTTCAAACCCCATAGGAGGATTGGCACATTTATCCATGATTTGTAGGGTTTGAAAATTTTTATACTAGGCGTAGAGTTTGATTGTGACACCTATGTATGGGGATTTTCGGGATATGGGATGATTTTGGGGATGGACTGGTTATCCACTTATGGGGCGATATTGGACCGCGAGAGGAGAGTCGTTAGGCTAGGGACATGTAGCGGACAGACTCTCGAGGTTTCTTGCGACCCATAGGGGTCAGTCATGTTGAGCTTCCTTTATTACCTTAATTCATCACTAGGAGAGTTAGATTCAGTTCCAGTTGTTTGAGATTTCCCAGATGTTTTTGAGGAGGTTAGGGAGCTACCCTCTAAGAGAGAGATCGACTTTAGGATCTACCTGAATGACAATGCTAAGCCAGTAGCATTGCCCGTGAGACATATGGCTCCTAGGGAGAGGAAGGAGTTAAGTAAGCAGATTGGTGAGCTATTAGAGAAAGGCTTCATCAGAAGGAGCATATCTGAGTGGGGGGCGCCAGTCGTCTTCGCTACAAAGGCAGATGGTTCCCTTCGACTTTGAGTAGACTATAGAGAGTTGAATAAGCTCACGAAGAAGAACCGTTACCCACTTTCTAGGATAGACAATCTTTTCGATCAGTTGGTTGGCTCTTCAGTATTTTCTCAGCTTGACTTAGCCACTGGATTTCATCAGCTTAGGGTCGCTGACGATAGCATCGATAAGACAACATTTAGAACATCCGATGGATTCTTTGAGTGGTTGGTTATGCCGTTTGGGCTGACCAATGCCCCAGCCTATTTTGTAGATCTGATGAGCCGTGTTTTTCGAGATGTCCTAAATAAGTTCGTTGTAGTGTTTGTGGACGACATTCTGGTGTTTTCCAAGAGTATGAAAGAGCATGATATTCATCTTGAGGAGGTTCTTCGTACACTTCGTGTTCATTAGTTGAAAGCAAAATTCTCGAAGTATCACTTTTGGCTGGAGGAGGTGCGTTTCTCGAGGCATGTAGTCTCAAGAGATGGTATAGTAGTGGATCCCACTAAGGTAGCAACGGTAAAGGATTGGAAGGCCCCCAAGAACACTACCGAAGTTAGAAGCTTCCTAGGTTTGGCTGGTTATTATAGGAAGTTTATTAGAGATTTCGCTAAGATTTCAGCACTGCTTACTTGCCTTACTAAGAAGAATGCGACATTCGTGTGGGACGTGGATTGTGAGGATTCCTTCACGATGCTAAAGAGGGCCCTTACTAGTGCACCAGTGTTAGTTTCACCCGACGGAGCTAAGCCTTTTACAGTATACACTGATGCATGTGGGACTAGCCTTGGGGCAGTATTGATGCAGGAGGGGAGGGTAGTATGCTATGGGAGTAGACAGTTGAGAACTCATGAGAAGAACTACCATACCCATGATTTGGAGCTGGCTGCTATTGTTTTTGCGCTCAAGTCTTGGAGACAATACTTGCTAGGAGAGGGATTCGAGCTTTTCACTGACCATAAATCATTGAAGTACCTATTCTCACAAAAGGATTCAAACTTGAGGCAGCAGCGTTTGATGGAGTTTCTGGCATCATATGACTTTGACATAGCGTACGCCCGTGGCAATGGAAACGTGGTTGCGGATGCTTTAAGTAGGAAGAGAACAACCCTTAGCCCAATGTTCGTGGAGTGGAAAAGCCTAGAGTTTATTTCCATCTTTGATTTTAAGCTCTCTACGGACATTACTCCTAGATAATTAGCAGCACTTGAGGTTAAGCCTACCCTCATAGATCAGATTGGCTCAAGGCAGCGAGATGATTCAGAGCTTATGGATATTCTGGATAGGATTACCAGAGGAGATGTCTCTAGACATCTCCAACGCTATTCCATCGATAGTAAAGGGTGGCTAAGGAGAGATGGAAGACTTTGTGTCCCCCGCACTAGTGATTTGATGAGTGGAGTTCTAGCAGAAGCACACCATTCTCGGATGACTATTCATCCAGGCGGTGATAAGATGTATAGAGACATGAAGAGAGTATTTTATTGGAGTGGCATAAAGAAGGATGTAGCAGAGTTTTTGGTGAAGTGTCTTGTGTGCCAAAGGTTTAAGGCAGAGTAGCAAAAGCCTGGCGGATTGCTTCAACCATGGGATGTACCCGAATAGTAGTGGGATAGTGTTTCAATGGACTTCATAAATGGTTTACTCTAATCTAGGAAGATACCAGTATTTGGGTGATTGTAGATCATTTGACTAAGAGTGCTCACTTTATTCCGGTCAAGAGTAAGAGGACATCACCTTATTTGGCATTTATATACGTTCGTGAAATAGTCCGACTTCATGGAGTTCCTTTTAGCATAGTGAGCGACAGAGACCATATATTTACTAGCGAGTTTTGGAGGAGCTTGCAAGAGGCTTTAGGGACACAACTTAGATTGAGTACGGCCTATCACCCTCAAACGGATGGCCAAACGAAGAGAGTTAATAGAGTTCTTGAGGATTTGTTGAGGATGTGCATTCTTGATTTTGGAGGGACTTGGGAGGAGCACCTTCCCTTAGTGGAATTCGCTTATAATAATAGTTTTCAGGCTAGTATTGGGATGGCTCCTTTTGAAGACCTTTATGGAAGACCTTGAAAGTCGCCTTCGTGTTGGTTGGAGTTTACAAAAAGATTGCTACTTTGCCCCTACATGGTTAGAGAGACTTCGGAAAAGATTGATTTGATTAGAAGAAGAATGAAGACGACCCAAGATTGACAAAAATCCTATGCAGATAAGCGGAGAAGGGATATTGAGTTCAAGGTAGGAGATTTGGTTTTCATTAAGGTGTCTCCGCTGAGAAAGGTAGCGAGGTTTGGATCAAGTGGAAACTAGCTCCCATATTCTTAGGACTGTTCCCCATTGTGGAAAGGTTAGGGAAGATGGCGTATCGGATAAAGCTACCGGAGAGGCTCGTGGGAGTTCATGATGTTTTTCATGTTTCGCACTTGAGAAAGTGCTTACATGATTCGGCAGAGGTAGTGTAACCTAGCCAACTTGAGGAAGTTGAAGTGGAGAGAGAAGCATCAGTTCGTCGCATTCCTACCAAGATTGTTGGGCATGATATCAAGAAGCTTAGGAATAAGGAAGTCCCTTTGGTTAAGGTGCGGTGGGGAGATAGTATTGAGGACGCTACTGGAAGGCTGAGGAGAAAATACGTATCTCTTATCCGCATCTCTTCGATGGTACGTCTTGAATTTTCTATTTCCATCTTTAGTTTTGAATAAGTTCTTTCCTTTAGTATCCTTTGCGAGGGTAGAACTTAGGATTTAACCTATGGATAGTAGGACTGAATGTAAACATGTTAAGTATGTTGGACGCAAGTGGTTACAAGTGTTTGCTAGTGGATGCTGATGGACGCATATACACACACTAAGCATTATTATCTCTTAGATATCAGCCTAACTAAGTCACTAAAGCATATGCATATGGATGTGTGTGCACTTGCATTTTTATTTCATGGTTGCTACGAATGGGTGATTATCATATGACTGTTGCATTTGGATGATGAGTGTAGCACGCATATAGAACTATCAGTTGCCATTAGGGAAGTTGCATTCATTTGGATACATGGCACGGACATGAGCGCATAAAAAGGAGGTCGACTGAATCAGTAGACCGCCTAATCTTTTGCATTAGTTAGGGACATTGACACTACACTATTGCATATGTCATAAATCGCATTAAAAAGCTTAAGGACAATGGATGTAATGGATGATGGTTGAATATGTAGTTGTGGAATTTAGATGAAAATATTTATTTCATTCTTCTATCCTTGGAGATTTCGAGGGCGAAATCCTTTAAGGAGGGTAGAATGTAACACCCCGCATTTTTAAATAATTAAATAACAAAATAATTATTAAACAGTGAAAACGAGCATTTTTGGAATTGTCATAATTTAGCAGCGGGAGTTTCACCATTGGTTCCGTGGCAATTTTCTGATCAATTTCCATATATAACTTGTTGAAATCCGAGTTAGTATGAAGAAGTTACGAGAGAAACAAGAAATCAGAATTATTTATATTTAAACGAAAAAAGAAAAAAGAAATTGACCCATAGGGGTCGACCTATAGGTCGACCCGCAAATAGCTCAGGTCGATCTGCAATTCTTCCTGGACGATTTTTCGTCCAGGTACGAGTCGAAGACCATAAAAATTGATTTTGTGAAATCCTGTGCGTTCGTAGCTGCATCCGATGGTTCCTAGTGACCATATGACGTGGTTGCACCAGATTAAATCTTCAAATCCAATGGCCTGAGATCCCTAAGCCACACTATAAATAGAACCCTTGGCCCAGCTATTTTTCTCATTCAGATTTTCTCCCAATTGGGTTCATTGCCTGAGGCTGTACCCTAAATAGAAAATTTTTCTGAGGAGGAAATCTTTTTAATAAAAATATTCTACACCCTAGAAGTGGATCCAAGAAGGCCTAGGACTAGAGCTAAGGACCACAGGTGAGTGTTTTGTAATTATTTTAGATTTTTAAGCAATTTAAAATAATAGGGTCTCAATAGTTGTAGTTTTTCTACAATTTTGAGACAATTTTTATGTAAGTTTATTTACTGTCAGATTTTAAGTTAATTTCTGAAGTTCTTTTCAGTCTTCTTTTATTTAGCTATTTTATTCAGTTATTTACAGTTATTTACATCTGTTTTAAGTTAGAATTTAGCATGTAAATGTTAGTTTCTTTTTATAGAGATTTAATCCTTTTTTACGCGAATAAAATATTAAAAAGAGAAGAATTCACAAATATGTATTAAAATAGAAAAACACTAAATTTACAAAAATTAGATGTAAAATGAGAAACCGAAATAAAATAGAGATGGACTGAAATAGACAAATTTAAGATATTTGCAAGCATAATTATAACAAGTGGTTATAACTAAAAGAGAAAATAGAAGAGTAACAGTTGCAAGAACAATTATAACAGTTATAATTAGAAAGAAAGAAATAGCAGAAGGGGCTTATTTTAAAGCTTATATCTTGGATTAAGTTAATAAGCAAATATAGACGTAGTGGCCTGTACCGGCAACATTCACTTTCAGGTCTAGGACTGATGGTTTCACATGTGGGTGAGGCTGAGCACGCTTATGCTGATTAGGGTAAATAAGTGGCCAATAGATAGAGGCTCAAATTTGGGGATTTGGGCAAGGGGCGCAAAGTTAGAAGATTTGTTTATTAGGACCAGTACCGACAGCATTCCCTTTCAGGTTGAGGACTGATGGTCTCACACGTGGGTGAGGCTTGGCACGCTTATGCTGATAAGGGTAAATAAAGGGTCAAATAGGGGGTGATAGTTAGTGTGTACCGGCAATAACCAAGCGTGCGGTATCGGTTAGGGTAAATAATTCGCTACTGCGTCCTAAGCTCTCAGAGGTGTCTTTTGCTGTGGGACCAACAGAATTGGCTCACAGTGGCACAACAGAGATAAGAAAGGTCGATCAATGGGTAGGATTAGAATTTCGGCCTAATCAAGTTAGCAGTTGAGATAGGATTAAGGTTTCAGCCTAATCACAGCAGTTCAAGACAAGTGCAAACAATCAAAGCAAATAGTCAAACATAATCAGAAACAGTATTTTATGCAAGTTTTATCTTTTCTGTATCTTCCTTTTATGCTAGAACCATTGCTTAGTCTATTATCTTTATCTTGCTTAGAAATGCTAGTAGTTACTTTCACTCACCAGACTTATTGTCTGACCCACTCCTCTATCTTTCCTTTTCCCCCAATAGGCCAGCAGAGTTGAGGATAGTTGATTCAGGTTGCTTGGTGATTCATTTTTGGAGTTTCCTTATTTCAGATGTATTCTAATGCTTTTCATCCTTTTCATTTGGCTTATGATGGATTAGCACTTGTGAGAGGGATTGTTATTATTGTTACTTTTACTCTGATTATGTGTGACCGAGATGTATTTTCATATGACATGAGAGATTTTGAGTTTTTGAGACATGTTGTGTTTTTATGACTTATTTTGAGATGAAGTTTAATTCTGACTAATAAGTTATTATTTAAATGTTTTCCGCTGCTTTTACTTATTTGTCTTGTGAATCTTAGCCTCTGTGATGCTTTAGCTATACCTATACACACCACATCCTTTGGTGTGCCCTTTTTGAAAATTCAAAGGGGTGTGGGGTGTTTCAGCATAAGGATAAAAATATATAATTTTATGCGCGCATCAATAATATATATATATATATATATCTAATAGTCAAAAAAATTTAGATATAAAATTTCAAAATTTTCAAATACATAAAATCCACAAAAAATTCAGTTTTCATTCTTAGTTTTGAAAGTTTTAAAAAATTATTTAAACTAGTCAAACTATTCTAAAAAATTATTAATTAATATACAAGCCAATTATTAATAATAAATTTGTATATTAAATGTGTGTATACGTATATAAATTACATATAAGCAAACAACCATCTACAAAGTAGCATCCCAATATCCAAAATAAATGCCAATGACCAAAGGATAGTGACACAGAGTTGGAAACAAGGATTTCAGAACAAGTACAAGTGCACATGAAATGCACACAGCAACAAATTTAACATTAAAAACCCAACTTGCAAAGACCATGGTTCCAAAAAAATTATTCGAAATAGCACCGATGGGTATGACTAGCAGGAGGCAACTTACTTGGATGCCTAGCATGACATCCATCCAAAAGCGCCTAAACCCATTTGTAGAGAAATCTTTAAGGTCACAAAATGTTATGGTGAGAAATCAGCACAACAAAAAATAGATAAGCAATCATACACCAAGGTAGCAGAAATGAACAGCTAACGTGCCAAATCTAGAGCCAACAAATAACAACTCAAATAAAATTTTGATCAAAAAACCCAAACCACCGCATCAGAGTAGACAAAGCAGGTGATGAAGTACAATTCGCTACTTCAAAGGCAAAGTCCAAAACCCACCAATAGATTTTAGAAATACTAGAAGGAGCTCAGGGTAGTAGAAAGACTTGCGACGTCGAATCTAGAAGATTGACAATGCCAGGATGTAGATCTAGTATAAAAGCTAGCTTGACAAAGGTGAGGAGTTTCTGTATGTGTCGTTTGAGTCAAGCAAACAACATGAGGAAAGCTAAGGCAGAGGTAGGACCAAGAGCGATAAAAGGAGGAGGGGAAAAGTCAAAATAGGGTGGAGGAAAATGAATGAGTGGATGGTGGTTGATAAGAGAACCCTAGTCCTCATTGATGGAAGTTTGGCTTTGATGGTTTGGTTAAAAAAATATTTGATTTGGTTAAAATTAGATTAATAATAAAATATTATTATCAAATAATAACAAAATAAATAAAAAATTCAGTAAACAAACTAGTCAAATTTAAACTATACACCACCCTTTTATTAAACAATACTAAATATGATTTAATGTAAAATTATTATTCATATCAACACAAAATAAGATCTCGTGCAAATTATAAGAGGAATTTCTTTTGAAATTCACTCTTTTAACCTTGCTACTAATGTACTTGATCCAGCAATCGTATGTGAGCCTGCATTGTGTATATGAATAATTAACCAGCACATGGGAAGTTTTTTGGGAAAATGAGAGAGTTAGGGAGTAAGCCTTTGAGGCAATTATGTTATTTGTTACATATATCTATCTCTATAACCAATCTTGTTCATAATAAAGGTATTTAAATTTTATTATATACTTTATTATATTGTGATGTAATTAATTTAAAGTATACTAATTAGAAAAACCTTAAATAATATTTTATTTGATAATTGTTACAAAGAGTTGTAACCATTTGAAAATTATCACAATATATATTGAATAACGTAATATTTTAAATATTCCTAGTCAAGATGCTTTGAGAAAAGATATCGATGTATTCGTTGGGAACAGAGTGCGCAATGCTCTCTAAACGTTAGGCGATGTATTATTCATGACTATTGGAGGCACCTAGAGGTAAAATACAAATATTATTGGATATCCACAGAATGACTCACCTGAGAGTTTTCCATTGGTTAATAATAAATAGATTGAACATGAAATCTCGGAGTGACAATATTATATAATTCTATCGATTTAAAAAGATTGTTGAACTTCAATGTGGATACTCCACTTTGATCATAGTTAAATCATAGCATGACAACCATCGAGCAACCATAGTTGGATCTGAGTTAAAGCATTGGAGGTGAAACACTATCCAATATAGAATTCATATCCTCAGAAGTATAGGTTAGTATCACGGTCAATTCAAGTCAACTTAATGTCAAATCTCTAGATATAGTAGCATGGTTAATAATAAATGTTATTATTAAATCAAGGACTTTGTTTATGGACTAACCAAGTTGAATATGGATGATATTGGAATTTTGACTAAAACCAAAATCCGTAAGTCCTAATGTGATTCCATATTAACAAAGAGAATTGGTGTAAACAATCGTTACTAAAAGGTACCGCTTAAATATTGAAATTGGATTTCACCGATAAAGATGTATAAGCGATAAATTCAGCCAAACTATCACTCCACTAGCTAAGGGGATGATTGAACATTAATATTCGAATAGTTCGATATTAATCACTGATTGAACTTACACCTACGAGTTGCACAACCATTTTGTTGATTTCTCTAAATTACCATACGATTTGATTGGTTTATAAATTTTTGTAAATTAATTAACATAAAATGAAATATTAATTAATTATTTATTTGATGTATTGGGTGCTATTATTATTTTTGTGGGTATCATTAGTAATTAATTTGGAATGTATATAAAATTATATATGTACGTATATACGATATCGATTCATATTTAAATGGTTTTAACTGATAGAGTTAAGGGTATGTCTTAGGGCAATTATGTAATTTGTTACATATATCTAACTCGATAACCAATCTTGTTCAAAATAAAAAGGAGTTTTTCTATTATATACTTGTTATATTATGATATAATTAATATAAAGTATACTAAATAGAAAATTCTTATAAGATATGTATGTGATAGTAGGGCTGTCAATGGGTACCCGAAAAATCTGATATCCGACAACATCCGTAATTGAATATAGGAAATCTATCTGTTATGCGAAAAGCGGATACGGATATCCAAAAATCTTTCGAATACGGATACGATTATAGTGGTATCTGTATCCGAAAAATATCCGTCTGATTTTCTGATGCATATATGTGTGTGTGTGTGTGTAATGTATAATTAACTCCTAAGCTTGAATTAATATATAAATTTCCTTAAAATAGTTAAACTAATACCAACCGCTATGTTCTATATTATTTTAGTCTTAAGATTGTGATTATGATTTTCACTTTTTGGAGACACTCTTAACTCTTGAAATATTTATTACATGGAATTTGTATGATTGATGTCCTATTAGTTATTGTTAATTAGATGTATTTAGCCTTTTTTAAAAGATTTTATGAATCAATTTTGTATTACTAGCTTTTTCTGCCATTTTTTCAGTTAAAAATAAACAAATGCATTTTTATTGTTTAATTTTCGCATATTTTCGGATATCGGTATCTGATATGTTTTTTTATGTTTGGGATACAGATATTTTCATATATTTGAAAATATTTGTATTTTCTAAGTCGGTTACGGATATGGATATACTTCGACTGATATCCATGGACATCAGGTACAGATACAAATACAGATTTTCATTTTCGGATACGGATACGGATATAGCACTATCAATATCCGACTGTATCTTTATCCGTATCTGACTGCATCCATTTACAGCCATATGTGATAGTAATTATAATGTATTGTGATCATGAGAACTTCATTATATTGAAAATTAACATATTGTTTTAAATACTCCTAGTCGAGATGTTTCGAGAAAGGATATCGATTCAACCATTGAGGCTAGAGTATGTAACACTCTTTAAATGTTGGATAGTGTGTTACTTATGGTTGTTGGGGGGTACCAGGGAGTTACATGCTGATAGTTATTGGATAACTATGAAATGACTGACTTAAGAGTTCTAGTTGGTTAATGTAACTAAGGTAAAATAGATAATCTCGAAGTGATGATGTTACACAGTTTCCTGGACTTGAGAATACTATGGAATGTCACCGTGGACACTGCACTTTGATTATAGTTAAATCATGGTATGGCATCCAATGAACGATTATAGTTAGGTCTGAATTAAAGCATTAGAAGTGAAACACTATTCAATAAAGAAATCGTCTCCTCAGTTATACGAGGTTAGTATCACGTCAACTGTAGTCAACTAAGATACAAAGTCACTTTCCAAAGAAATTTTATTAACAATAATTTTTATTATTGAATCAACGATTTTGTGTTCGGACATACAATGTTGAATGTGGACGATGTTGGAATTTTTACCAAAACCAAATTCTATAAGTCCTAATGTGATATAGCTTTGACGAAGAGAATTGGCGTAACTTATTGTTACTACTAGGTACAGCTTATAATAAACAAAATTGGATTTGCCGAAAAATATGTAAGTGATAATGTGACAACCCGCAAATCCATACCCTTTGAATCGACAATAAACTATACATGTCTGACCCAAAAAGCACAGATTGACGGAAAGTCATGAGAAAGAAGAGATAGGGTGAGAAGAAAGAAAGAAGATAGAAGAAGAGAGAAACAGAATCATAACAATACAGAATCTCACATCACAGCGGAACAACATATAATATAGATGAATAATCTTTACAAAAGAGAAACTGTAATATACATACATCAATATTAGTGTACACGAAAAAATAATTATCAGCTTGGACAGTTATAACATGTCCTCCCAAATTCTGATAATTTACAACAACAATGTAGCGGAAAATAAACAAATACGTGTATATGACATGAAGATCTTCAGCTCGTCTGCTGAAGCTTCAAAAGCACCAAATCTGAACTTGTAAATATAATCGGTCTGACCCGAGCATTGAAAGGGAAGAATGCCCGGATCAGTCTGGTAAACCAGCGTGAGAAAAACACATCTCAACTGAATTTATTTTAAAGTTATAAAGACGTTCTTTTGTCAAAAGAAAAGTATCTCGTAAGACACGCCCACACATAAACACAGACGGGTTTTACCTTACGTTAACCAAAACCTTTCATATCAAATTCTCTTATATTATAATAGTGTCTATTGCACAAATAATAATTAATAATAGCTGAAATTGTTACATTATTAAATTCTAGCATAATAGGTTTACAAACAAAATGGCAGGCACGTAGTGGATATTGGATTCCATACAAATGACTAGGAAATGGACTACCTTCTGTACGGTACACCTCTAGAGGGATGCACCTAGGGAGCAGATACTGCCCGCCTAAACAAATACAAGACCGGCCTACTCCTTCCTAGATAGTACCGAATATGTCATCACCACCGTCTTTACCGACCTTTAATGGGTACCTGAGTCATACATTCACCACATACTAAGACATGTGTAAAGTAAATCTAGAAGAATGATGACATCTCCTAATGAGAGCGACCCACTTAGCCTTGCTGCTTCTACCATGTTTTAGTCATTTCCTGGGGTGTGACGCCAAAAGAGGTATTGAATACCTTTCACATATCACATATCACATCATCTTTGAATATCACATTGCCATTTCCGTTGACTACTAATTGCCTTCCACAAAAATACAACACTTGAGCTTGTACGTCTCAGGGAGGGTGTTAAGCTAAGTAGTTGCCTTCTCCGCCACCACAGATGTATGTTTCTAAAAACCAATGTACGTAATCTCAAAAAATTCACTGGCAGACATCCATCCATACAAGTTGTCCAGGAACAGGACAAATCGAAGGTACTTTCCTACCACATCCTAACGGGAAATCCCTATGATTAGTAGCGAATTGTCCTTGCATTGGATATTTCAGAACGAAGAGACTACTGCTACTATATGTATATTGGGATTTTAATCCCAAATGATCAACAAGCAGTCCTTTACTATGAAAATCCTAAATATCAATATCATCAACAAACCTGCACAATCGTCACATATAGGTTGGTCCGAAGTGGTTTTTGGGTAAACCGATCCCGGTCTCTTCGCACCAACAACGAAAAAGCGTTACTCAACCTCATATAGAAACCAAGTCTCATTGACTTATCATGTTTCCAACTTTCAACTTGCTATCCTTCGGCCAAGAAGGAAGCTCGGTAGATAGGAGTAAACACTCTGCACTACTCGAATCAACATCCCTTACACCAAACGATAATCAAGCCTACAAAGATGGCTACGTACTAAGTGTACGACTAAATAGTTTCCACATCAAGTCGAGAAACTAAATGGCCATAAAATATAATTTATCACTAAAGCAGTCACTAGGCCTGATTTATTAAATCGTTTTTCCAAATTTATTACTTCAAAATATCTTTAAAAATATATATTCTCAAAACCATTTCAATATTTAAATATTTGGAAAACATTTCATAAACTTATTTTAATAATAAGTGAATTCACAACTTATTGTATTTTCAAACCATTTAAACTCCATTTTAAAATATCACTTTCCAAAACATTCATTTTAAGGATTTTTCACTATAAAAACAAGAATATATTTCCTTTTATAAAAATCCATATATAGCTTATCTAAATTGATTTCACATTTATAAAACAGTGTTTATAATTCACATTTCTATTTTATTAAAACTTTCATTTATACAATTCCTTTATTAACCAATTTCCCGTTTATCTCATTTATATATCAAAATCCCATTATAAGCATATTTACTTATAAATTTCTTTATTTACACATTCATTCTTTTGTAATCCCATTATTTATAAAGTCCATTATAAATTCATTTCTAAATTTCAATTGCAATTCCATTTACAAATTTGATTATAAATCATTTCTAATATTTATAAAACACTATTTATAAAAATCCATTTCATTAAATCTCTTTATTAATAGCATTCCTTTATAAACTTTCATTTTAACACTTATAAAAACTCGTTTATAATTCCGTTACTTTTATTTCTAAAATATCAATTTTATAAATCTTATATATAAACCATTTATAATAAGTTCAAAATTCTCAATTTAAATTATTTTACAAAATAGTTAACTTCATATTTCAAAAATCATATTTAAGTATATTTCACAAAGCCATAATTTTTATAACATAAAAATTATAAATTTTTATTCATTTAAAATAGGTTCGTTTCTTTAACAATTCGAAAATTATTAAAACATACATATTTTCAAAATCACTTTGAAATCCTTTTTATATTGAAATCATCATTTTAATATTTTAAATTTCCAGAAATATGGCCTAATGCTGCAAAAGTATTAAATAAAGAGATTCACATCAATAATAGCAAACATGGCATCCATCACATCAAACATCACATGGTACAACATATATAACAATATGTGTAAATAAAAATCAACAATGGTGAGGAATCCAGTTGGATCCCTCCAACCTGCAACCTGCAACAAATATACATATGAGAAAATATGTACAATGTCTGCTTCGAGACAGACGCGCATACAAAGGGTCATCCGCTCATACACGTGAACGTATAGGGTCTCATTTTCTCCAATAGGCATGAATATATCCAACTACTAATAATATAGCATAACATCCAAAAAATCATCACACGGCATAAAATAAATTTATTCCTAGTTATATAAAAATATAAGCATGCCAGAGAGAGTGAGTTTTACTCACATTGGGATTGCAGTCGTCACAATAGTGATTCGTTTGGATTAAAATTAAATAAGCGTTTAATTTAACCCAAAATTGCTGCTAACTCCAAATCTGCCCAAACCTGTTCTATAATGTAGTGCTCGTTAATATGAACCCAACGCCGCTTGTTTCGTTCGAATCGGACCTCGTATGGAAAAGTTACACAATTTATAAGATTACATGAATTTAAAACAAATAAATTTAAATCTTTGTTTTATTTTAACCACTGGAATAATCACAGGCGTTGATTTCATTTCCCTTAGATCCAGGCCATCTGCTTCTTCTCCTTAATCATCGTTTACCAACCGCGAAAACAAACCCATCTCATCACCGTTGACCAGTGGTCGCGCCTTCACCTCGACGTTGGAGCTCCATCAGAGACCACCATCGCGTGTGCCATGCTCCGGCACCTCCATGGCCATGCTCCAGTCGAGCACGATCCACCCGCCACCGATAAATCAATCTCCGACCTAAGAACAAACGCGACTCAATTCGCCAAGATTCGCTCCATTTTCAATCGTGACCGTTGAAATCCTAGAACTCGATGAGCTCTCCAATATTGCTTTAGATGTTGAGACGTGAAGATGAACGGATTGCAAGATAATCGAGGGGGAAGTTTGGAGTAATTCTGGCCATCGAAATGTTTTATGGCAGCTGGGCTCTTTTAGGGTTAGGGTTTCAAATGGAATGAGTTTAGGGTCCTCTATTTATAGGCAGTATAAATTACTATTCACTCAAAATAATTCCGAACTCCAATCGAGGAGTGCCGCCAGGCGTTTCTAATGTTTTACCCCTATTCCAAAACACAATGGAATATAAAACGAAGGCTAATTCCATCATATACAGAAGATAGGTTTTCAAATCAAGTTATTTTAATTAAAATCTTTTAATAAATTTCTACGCGTTTCAAACTCGTACGATCAAACAGTAAGTCCAATCGACACGAAATTTGAAATCTTATAATAACTCACTATTACGGATCCAACGAAACTAGTTTCATCCAATTCTGAGACTGTCCCGAATGGCTATTTTTACACGTTATTTAAAATAGAAATTTCCACTTTCTATTTATTCAATTTTAAATCAAACATAAAAGTTCTCTATCTTCATTATAATTTTAATAGAATTTAAATTAACTTTATAAGTCATTTTCATTCATTTTAAACTCAAATCTCAATTATTTCCACAATTTTAAATATTGAATTAAACAATTTAATTATCCAATAAATCACTTTATTCAAAATATAAGTTATTTAACTTATAAAATTAACTTCTAAATATTTAAAATCAATTAAATATTCCAAATTCGAACAACTGAAAAACTGTGTAACAACCCGTATATTTTACGATTGTATATTTAAATGTTTTATTTAAATATAACATCGTTAATCGGATTAAAGCCCGAAATGTTACTTTTTGTAAATGGTCGAATTAGGACTCGAGACCACTTCCATTGAGTCCAAAATGACGTTTGCGACCTTTTTGAGTATAAACATCGATATGTTTGGAGTTGAGTAGAATTTTGCTATTTTCTATTTTGGGTTTGGGTTTCAGCCCACTAACCCAACATAATACCCTAACTCCACCCCTCTCCTCTTCATTCATTCTCATTTCCTAATACACTCTATCTCAATAGAAAAATGGGGGAAGAGAAAAGAAATTAGAAATTCCTAAGCCCTAATTCTCTTAGGAAAAATCAACTTCAAGCTAGAAATAAAGGAGAAGCTTAGGTAAGCATCCTCTTCATCTTCTCCATCTCTATCTTTCTTCAATTCTCAGAAATTTCTAACCCTAACTTAGGAAAAACTTTACCTTTGATAATAGATTGAAGATTCTAGAGGTATATTGAAGAGGAATTGGCCTTTCCTTTGTTTTAGAGCTTCTCGTTTGTTGTTATTGGGTTTAAAGGTGAGTTCTTTAAGTCACATCTACGTCTATAACTTGTTTGTTGTTAGGTATGAATTCCTAACATTTGTGCATGTTCATTTGCTTTTGATTTGAATTGATTTGGTGAATTTTCCAAATTTTGGTGTTTTGATCCAATATTATGAAAATCCTTCTATGGATGTTTGGACGTTGATATTCGGGATGTATCGAAGAGCCTTTAAGGCTGGGTTGTCGCTCGGCATAAATCCCTAGTCGTCATTGCTCGTCCGATCGCTCCCGAAACTTTTTGGCCATCTTGGCCTAGGCAAATTGTTGCCCAGACCAGATGACCAGACATCTGGTTATCAAGTCCAGACATCTGGTTTAGACCTGGAGAGAAAAAAAATATGGAACGCAGAAAATAAAAGAATGGCAGAGACTAACTTCAGACGTCTGAAATTATGGTTCAGATGTTTGAAAGGGGGTATCAAACGTCTGTTTAGAAATTTCGTCTGGGTGGTTTTTTGGAATATTTCCAGAGACAAAATCCAGACGTCTGGATTTACCACCAAACGTCTGGAACTGCCCTGTTTTGCCTATTTGCCTATTTTTGAGTGAATTTCCATTGTTTAATCGCTTTTGTCGATCCGGTTAGTTGTTATCACTTATTATCGACTTTAATGACTTCTTTCTTTGGATTTTTGGGAATATCCGTTTGATGGATTTGATATCGATTTTTATGGATTTAATTCACATTTTCGTATGTGAATTTTTGGTGATTGATTGTTTTTACAATCATTTCTGTGGTACAAAGGTTTCTATACTAGTAGTAAATACTCAAACTCTTTCATCAAAACGATTTCAACATTTACTTTCAATATTAAACTCGTTTTTAAATCTGTTTTCCAATCTATTAGTATATACAAACCTTTACCTCATTCATACGAGAAATCCAATTAAATGACTTAGCAAAACAAGTGGTATGAAACGTTTGCGTTTACTTCGTCGGTTAGTTCTTAGACTTGTTCGATTGAAATCTTGTGACAATTTTCGAGTGGAAATCTACAATTTGTTCGTAAATATTTAAGTTAAGCTAGTGGTTATGGGACATGAAGCTAAACTCTTATATTTACTTGCTTAGTATGATTCACACTTCTTATTGATCAATGGTGATCATTTTGTGATTTAGAGTAGCGATGTGTGATGTCTCTTGGTTTGTGTGGGGACTAAAATCCCCGTTTGTGGAACTTCAGTTCAATTTGGTGGGGTAGCGACCCATGGTCTTCGGGCCGTTTGTGGAGCCTCGGCTCAAAATTGATGGTTAGCGACTATGGAATAGCGTTCTGTTTGTGACACACGTGTTGGTGAGTTTTCATGCTCCCGTTTGTGATAGGCCTTTCCCCTTTGTGATTTCTGGATTTCTGGTTATTGATTTCTAGAATTTGTGTTTCACCAATTTGTGGGATTGGCATTGGTATGTTTTGTCAATATTTGTGTTTTGGTGAATAATTTAAAGAATATGACATTCTTTTTGGTGTTTGAGAATATTTGAGATGTTGTATGATTTTTTTGTGGTTGTCTGATGTATACTTGTCATAGTATGACATTATTGTTATCATACATTTTTGTGATATCTCTTACCCTATCTCATTTTATCTGATATTTATAGCTAGACTGATCCGTTTATTATTTTCTTCTTAAAATAATACTCAGGTCAGACCATGGTATTTCAGGTGCTTCTGCTTAACTTCTTATCAGGGCCCGTCACCTGACTTTTAGCTAACTACTTTAGCATAGTAGTTTTTGTTATTATACATTTGAGATAGAGACTCCTTGATGTATAATTATTCTTGTGTCTAGCACTTGTATCTATTCTTTTGTGATGCAGTGGATCTAGTTTGACCACTATTTTGATGTACACTTTTATGTGTTATATTCATATATGTTTCCACGTTTGTGAAATGAATGTCCGTGACTGATTTGTCTTATGCTTATTTCTATATTTGTTTCTGAAGTCTACATAGCCACTGTGTGGTAGCTTTGAGTTTGTATATGATATGTCGGATTTCTACTTGAAATGAAATGTAAGTTATATTATCTGACATATCGGTACTCGCACAAAGCAATTACACAGATGGTCGCTCCTCAACAGCCTTAATCTTCGTGCTAGTCGACGGCATTACCCCGTAGTGTCCTTGGCTAGTGTGAGTATAGAGGTGGAGCATCACAAACTGGGTCGTTCCCACTTTCAAAGAATTTCATCCCCGAAATTACTAAGTAGAAAAGATGCTATAACTTCATTAACTTTCAAAACAATTTAGTTGAAATAGATTACCAAATTCTCTTAAGTGTTTAATTTTCCCAAAATCAATTAGTTACAACTTTAATAAAAACCTTTCTAAGTTCCCATATTCATTCATAGTTGTTAACCAATACCATTCAATAAATCAACTAACATCATTCAAAAAACAACAAAACTCATTTCAAATTATAACTCAAAATCAAATTTTTAGTTATCAAAATTTTTCCAAAAATTCTCAAAAATTTTCTAACACCTTAAATTTTTAGAAAAATTCGCCAAAGTCTCCTTTGCGCGGTTCGATCATAGTAAAATCACAATATATATATCACAAATATACATCTCATCTTCGAGGATGAGGCATCCCGTAGGAAAAAATATAAAAGTACGATATGTAATCCGAGATATGTACCTTATATATTATTAGCAAGCATATATAAGCAATATAGCGCGAAAGCGAGCTCCAAATGCGAAGCATACGCCATCCGCACCTACTAAACACTCAACAAACCAATGAGAACATGTATATAGAAAATAATATCAATATGTGGCATAACTATACAATAATTATATGCAAATGAAATACATGTAACAAAAGAAACCATCCAACAACTAACATCCATCCAATGTCATAACCAAGTTAATATACATTTCAATGTTAATGGTTTAATTTTTATTAACTTTCCTTCTTATTAACATTCATTTGATTTGTTTTCAACTTCTTCACATTCGTTTTATTAACATTCAATTATTCATACTCAATTAGTTTTCATTCAAACAATTTACATTCCTTTCATTTACATCCAAATCATTAACATTCAATTTTATTCATGTTCACTTTCAAATTGATTAACATTCATTCTATCAATATTCGGTTGATTAACTTTCAATTCAAATTCATTATGTTCACATTCAATTAATTCTCATTCAATTAATTTACATTCAATTAACTTCCACTTATTAATATTCACTTAAATTCAATTCATGTTTAGCAACATCTCATTCCATATTTAATTTACTTAGTATATTTTATTTAATACTAATAACATTTAACAACCATTACATAAAATTATTTACTTAAGTTCATGATCAATTTTAACAATTTTATACAACACTTCTTATGTTTATTATCACTTCTTAACTTAAGTTATATTCAATTTTAACAAATAACATTCCAAATCATATTCAATTAACTAATTTATTTTCATTAGTTCAATTCAATTCATTTTGCAACTTAAGTTTAATTTTATTTTATAACTCAAGATCATTATTCATTTCATTACTTCATTTCATTGATTCATTTTGAATATCAAAATCAACTTTATTTAATTTTACATAAGTTAAATTCCTTCACAACATTTCATTCTATTGACTTAACTTAAAATTCAACTTATAATTCAAATTCAGATTTTATTTCTTAACATTCATATTCAACAGATAAATAATTTGTTTTAACTTACTATCCTCAAATTTATAAGTTATACAAACTTAGTTACCTAAAATTTCATGAATATTTAGTTAAGTTTACTTTCATTCTATAATTTCAATTCATGGTTATATAATCACTTTACAGCTTAAGTTTATATTCACTTTTATTTGATTCATTTCAAATATCTATCTAATTCATTTCAAATTCCATTTAATTTATTTAACTTTTTTTTGGTTAAACTTCAGTTTCATATAATTCATTTTACTAACTTAATATATTTAACTTCACTTAAGTTAAAATTTAATTTCATATCTCAATTTCACATTTTCTTTTCTTAACTATACCTTTTTCAATTTATAAGTTCAAACCTCATTTTCTATATATTTGTCAAATCATACTTTGGATTTTAAATTCAAAACTTGTTTTATCTAAAAAAAAACTTATTTTATCAAAACATAACTTCAATATAAAATAAGTAATGGTAACAATTTATCATTTAGAGACTCGAAAATGATACTGATGATGTTGCAGTCATCACCCACATTATTTCCCAACGTCTAAAGTGAGTAGTGTTTTTTTATTTCTTTTAAAATCCTTTTTCTATATATAAATCACATTTATAAATTTATACTTATATATAATTCCACTTTTTACTTTGGTTATATAAAAATTATTTCGTTATTTATTTATCTTTGTTTATATTTATAATAACAACTTTTATTAGTTCACAAACAACGAATGATAATAATCAAGTATTACCATCCACTAACAACCAAACATCCATATATAACTATAATAATTCGAAAAATTATTCCTTCATATATAAAATATAATTTAGGTAAAATTATTTCATTTACCTCGTTTTAAAACTATATTACGTTGACATGCCTTGTTTAAGTGTTTAGAAACTCCTATCGATCACATGGCGTCCCACGCACCGACCAGAATTTATAAACAACTCAACGGATAAGTAAACACTATATAAAACAGTTTATAATCACTAACAAATATGCGCTAATATATATAATACACTCAAACTCAATTTAGGGTACTACTGACCCAATCTATGCTAGGTACCCATCAAAGCCTAGGAATATACTAAACCTAAGCTCTGATACCACACTGTGACAACCCGCAAATCTGTACCCTTTGAATCGACAATAAACCACACATATCCTACCCAAAAAGCACAGATTGATAGAAAGTCATGAGAAAGAAGAGAGAGGGTGAGAAGAAAGAAAGAAAGAAGAGAGAAGAAGAGAAGAGAAGAAGAAGAGAGAAACAAAATCATAAAAATACAAAATCTCACATCACAGCGAAACAACATATAATATAGATGAATAATCTTTACAAAAGAGAAATTGTAATATACATACATCAATATCAGAGTACACGAATAAATAATTATCAGCTTGGACAGTTATAACAACCTATCCTTCCAAATGCTAATAATTTACAACAACAATGCAGCGGAAAATAAACAGATACGTATATTCGACATGAAGATCTTCAGCTCATCTGCTGAAACTCCAAAAGCACCAAATTTGAACCTGTAAATATACTCGGTCTGACCTGAGCATTGAAAGGGAAGAACGCTCTGATCTGTCTGGTAAACCAGCATGAGAAAAACACATCTCAACTGAATTTATTTTAAAGTTATAAAGACGTTCTTTTATAAAAAGAAAGGTATCTCGTAAGACATGCCCACACATAAACACGGATGGGTTTTTACCTTACAATAACCAAAACCTTTCATATCAAATCCTCTTATATTATAATAGTGTCTATTGCATAAATAATAATTAATCATAGTTGAAATTGTTACATTATTAAATTCCAGCATAATAGGTTTACAAACAAAATGGCAGGCACGTAGTGGATATTGGATTCCATACAAATAACTAGGAAAGGGACTACCTTCCATACAGTACACCTCTAGAGGGATGCACCTAGGGAGCAGATACTGCCTACCTAAACAAATACAAGACCGGCTTACCCCTTCCTGGATAGTACCGAATATGTCATCATCCCAGTCTTTACCGACCTTTAATGGGTACCCGAGTCATACATTCACCACATACTTAGACATGTGTAAAGTAAATCTAGAAGGATGATGACATCTCCTAATGGGAGCGACCCACTTAGCCTTGCTGCTTCTACCTTGTTTTAGTCATTTCCTGGGGTGTGAGGCCAAAAGAGGTATCGAATACCTTTCACATATCACATATCACATAATCTTTGAATATCACATTTCCATTTCCATTGACTACTAATTGCCTTCCCCAAAAATACAACTCTTGAGCTCATACGTCTCAAGGAGGGTGTTAGGCTAAGAGTAGTTGCCTTCTCCGTCACCATAGATGTATGTTTGTAAAAACCAATGTACGTAATCTCAGAAAATGCACTGGCAGACATCAATCCATATAAGTTGTCCAGGAACAGGACAAATCAAAGGTACTTTCCTACCACATCCTATCTGGAAATCCCTATGCTTAGTAGTGAATAGTCCTTGCATTGGATATTTCATAATGAAGAGACTACTGCTACTATATGTATATTGGGATTTTAATCCCAAATGATCAACAAGCAGTCCTTCACTATGAAAATCTTAAATATCAATATCATCAACAAACCTGAAAAATCGTCGCATATAAGTTGGGCCGAAGTGGTTTTCGGGTAAACTGATCTCGGTCTCTTCGCACCAACAACGCAAAAGCGTTACTCAACCTCATACAGAAACCAAGTCTCGTTGATTTATCACGTTTCCAACTTTCAACTTGCTATCCTTCGGCCAAGAAGGAAGCTCAGTAGATTCTACTCGAATAAACATCCTTTACACCAAACAATAATCAAGCCTACAAAGATGGCTACGTACTAAGTGTACGGCTAAATAGTTTCCACATCAAGTCGAGAAACTAAAATGGCCAAAAAATATAATTTAGAACTAAAGCAGTCACTAGGCCTGATTTATTAAATCATTTATTAATTAAATTACTTTTCCAAATTTATTACTTCAAATTATCTTTAAAAAGATATATTCTCAAGACTATTTCAATATTCAATATTTGGAAAATATTTCATAAACTTATTTTAATAATAAGTGAATTCACAACTTATTGTATTTTCAAACCATTTAAACTCCATTTTAAAATATCACTTTCCAAAACATTCATTTTAAGAAATTTTCACTTTAAAAACATGAAAATATTTCCTTTTATAAAAATTCATATTTAGCTTATCAAAATAAATTGATTTCGCATTTATAAAACAGTGTTTATAATTCACATTTCTATTTTATAAATACTTCCATTTATACAATTCCTTTATTAACCAATTTCCCGTTTATCTCATTTATATATCAAAATCCCATTATAAGCTTATTTACTTATAAATTTCTTTATTTACATATTCATTCTTTTGTGATCTCATTATTTATAAAGTCCATTATAAATTCATTTCTAAATTTCAATTGCAAATCCATTTACAAATTTGATTATAAATCCATTTCTAATATTTATAAAAGACTGTTTATAAAAATCCATTTCGTTAAATCTCTTTATTAATAACATTTCTTTATAAACTTTCATTTTAGCACTTAGAAAAACTCGTTTATAGTTCCATTACTTTTATTTATAAAATATCAATTTTATAAATCTTATATATAAACCATTTATAATAAGTTCAAAATTCTCAATTTAACTTATTTTACAAAATAGTTAACTTCATATTTCAAAAATCATATTTAAGTATATTTCACAGCCATAATTTTTATAACATAAAAATTATAACTTTTTATTCATTTAAAATAGATTTGTTTCTTTAACAATTCAAAAATTATTAAAACGTATATATTTTCAAAATCACTTTGAAATCCTTTTTAAGTTAAAATCATTATTTTAATATTTTAAATTTCAAAAAATATGGCCCAATGCTGCAAATGTACTAAATAAGGGGATTCACATCAATAATAGCAAACATGGCATCTATCACATCAAACATCACATGGTACAACATATATAACAACATGTGTAAATAAAAATCAACAATGGTGAGGAATCCAGTTGAACCCTCAAACATGTAACTTTCAACAAATATACATATGAGAAAATATGTACAATGTCTGCTTCGAAGCAGACGCGCTTACAAAGGGTCATCCGCTTATAAACGGGAACGTATAGGGTCTCATCTACTCCAATAGGTGGGAATATATCCAACTACTAATAATATAGCATAACATCCAAACAATCATCACACAGCATAAAATAAATTTATTCCCACTTATATAAAAACATAAGCGTCCAGAGAGAGTGAGTTTTACTCACTTTAGGATTGCAGTCGTCGCAATAGAGATTCGTTTGGATTAAAATTAAACGAGCATTTAATTTAACCCAAAATTGCTACTAACTCCAAACCTGTTCTATAATGTAGTGCTCGTCAATACGAACCCAACGCCGCTTGTTTCGTTCGAATCGGACCTCGTATGGAAAAGTTACACAATTTATAAGATTACACGAATTTAAAACAAATAAATTTAAATCTTTTTTTTATTTTAACCACTGGAATAATCACAGCCGTTGATTTCATTTCCCTTAGATCCAGGCCATCTGCTTCTTCTCCTTCATCATCGTTTACCAGCCGCGAAAACAAACCCATCTCATCACCGTTGACCAATGGTCGCGCCTTCACCTCGACGTTGGAGCTCCATCAGAGACCACCATCGCGTGCGCCATGCTCCGGCGCCTCCACGGCCATGCTCCAGTCGAGCACGATCCACCCGCCACCGATAAATCAATCTCCGAACTGAGAACAAACGCGACTCGATTCGCCAAGATTCGCTCCATCATTTTCAATCGGGACCATTGAAATCGTAGAACTCGATGAGCTCTTCAATATTGCTTTAGATGTTGAGACGTGAAGATGAACGGATTGCGAGATAATCGAGAGGGAAGTTTGGAGTAATTTTAGCCATCAAAATGTTTTGTGGCGGCTGGGCTCTTTTAGGGTTAGGGTTTCAAATGGAATGAGTTTAGGGTCCTCTATTTATAGGCAATATAAATTAATGTTCACTCAAAATAATTCCGAACTCCAATCGAGGCGTGCCGCCAGTCGTTCTTAATGTTTTACCCCTATTCCGAACATAATGGAATATATATCGGAGGCTAATTCTATCACATACAGAAGATAGGTTTTCAAATCGAGTTATTTTAATTAAAATCTTTTAATAAATTTCTACGCGTTTCAAACTCGTACAATCAAACGGTAAGTCCAATCGACACGAAATTTGAAATCCTATAATAACTCACTATTTTGGATCCAATGAAACTAGTTTCGTCTGATTTTGAGACAGTGTTTCGAATGGCTATTTTTACACATTAATTAAAATAGAAATTTCCAATTTCTATTTATTCACTTTTAAATCAAATATAAAAGTTCTCTATCTTCATTATAATTTTAATAGAATTTAAATTAACTTTATAAGTCATTTTCATTCATTTTAAACTCAAATCTCAATTATTTCCACAATTTCAAATATTGAATTAAACAATTTAATTATCCAATAAATCACTATATTCGAAATATAAGTTATTTAATTTATAAAATTAACTTTTGAATATTTAAAATCAATTAAATATTCCAAATTCGAACGATTGAAAAAATGGGTTTTAATCGATAAATTCAGCCAAAATATCACATCACTAGCTGAGGGGACGTATGGACGTTAATATTCGAGTTATTCAATTTTAATCGTTGACTGAATTTAAACCTTTAAGCCGCATAACCAAAATGATAAACACTACAAATGAACCACATGATTTAGTTAATTTATAATTATTGTTAATTAATTAAATTAATTAAGTTTTATGAAATATTGATCATTAATTTTTTCTGATTTGATTTGTTTAAATACCATTAGTATTTAATAAAGTGCATATATATATGTATGTATGTATATATTATAAACCCATGTATGTATATGCGGTATTAGTAGAATAATTAAATTGGATTTAAATAGAATAAATACTAAATGTGATTTTAAATTAATTAAACTAATTAATGTTTGTTAAATATTACTATAAAAGAAATAAAAAATTATTTGATTTGGTTGAATACCATTAGTATTTAAATTTAATAAAGTATATATGTAAAAATAATAAATGCATGTATCGATGTACGATATTTATAAAATGTTTAAATTGGATTTAAATAGATTAAATGTTAAGCGATTTTGGAAATTTTGAGGGTCATGTGGCTCCTATTATGGTCGACCATATACTATAAAGAAAAGGAGAGGATTAGATGAGATTTAATTGGTAAATAAATAGAGAAAGTTTTAAACAAGTGAATTGAAAGGTTTTAATATTTTCTTTAAAACATATTCTCTCTCATTCAGTTCAAAAGGCTCGTCAGACAATTTGAGCTTATTCCTCTCCTCTTCCATCCCAGCCGAAAATATTGGCTTCCAAGGCCTAAAAAATTCCAAAATCAAACACAAAATAAATCATAACAATAAATGGTTTTTATCTCTTGATCCCTACAAGATTCTGAGATTGATTCAACGGAGTCTAGGAGCTTTTGATTCATCATTTCAAGGTGTGATTTATAGGCAATATCCAAGGTATTTCTCAAATTAATTTATTTATATGTTTTAACCTGGGTGACACATTATCATGGGTGACAAGCTATGGGGTTCTCCTGGGTAACACGTTGTCGGGTACGGAATGACCATTGATCCCGAAGCGTAAGCCATTGAGGTGGCCAAGTGATGGCCGAATGTAGAGCATCCGTTTGCATCAGCATGAGGAAACAAAATCCTGCTTGCGAGTTCTCTCGAGCATTAGCTGGTTGAACGGTAAGTGGCAGAAGAGCCCAAGCTCAAAACTGAGCGCACGAGCTATGGAATTCTCCTAGGTGACACGTTGTGTAACGACCCGTAAATTTCAACTGTTTTAATAACGTAATTAGTTGAAATTTTGTGAAATTTTAAACGATAAAATTTTGAAATAAAAATTTAATATTTGGAATACGTCTAGTTAAACATAGCAACAGGTAAATTTTCGTCCGAAAATATGAAAGTTTATTTCGCGCGTAAATTCACTTCGATTTAATCAGTTAAAAAGCGATGAAAATAAACCGTTTCGAAACCTAAATATTTTTACATAGAAATATTCTAAACCATCTTCTGAGCAAGATGTCAGTGTGTTGTTTTTCAAAATTCGGACTTCTTTGGCTCCGTCGATCTTATTTTTCTACGTTTTTCTTGCATTTTCCGTCAGTGGGAAAATTCGAATTTTTATAATTCGGTCGTACCACCGATATCAGTATACCGTTTTAACCGTCTCATCATGTTGGTCACCATGGTGTAGTCACTTCTTTGTTTTGAAGCCCGGTAAACAGTGGAACGAGGGAAATGTTTAAACGCAGCGGTCGTCTTTTATTTTCTTGTGACCATTTGTTTTCCATCGTTCAAAAAAAAAAACAAACCAATTGTCAGTAGCTTTAAATTATTTCTTGGAAATCACGATCGACTTTTGGCCGTTCCACTGTTCAATGTTTTGTTCCTTTCCATTGTCTGGGGAAGTTAATTGCCACTAGTCATTTAATGACTTTTGCTTTTCTAGTTTCAATTAATGTTATCTGTTACTATTCTCCTTTGTTATTTCACCCTACTCCACGTTTCTCTGCTCTTGTAAACTAAGGGAAATATTTAGTTATGTGCTGGCATCTCAAGCTTACCCACCCATCGTCAAACCCACCTCCCTCCGCATGAACTTGTCGCCTCCCACGCTTGGCCGCTCTCATCGCTCACTCTCGGCCTTGCATGGATCTCGCCACCTCACCAATAACTGCTCCCCTCCAATCTATAGCCATGCCAAAAGAACCCAACGCCTTCACATTCCAGACCGTGCCCTACAACCCTCCGACCAACTTTGCCATCCCTGCTGTCTCCTCCCACCAACGTCCGGGTTTTGTCTCCGCCACAAGCAGCAAGCAATCCCACCCACATCGCCGTCCGTTTCTCGGTCGTCGACGGATTCACCTCCGCCCATTCTTCACACAATTTCGTGCGAACCGTCATGTCACTTCTCCACTGCT
This sequence comes from Allium fistulosum, assembly GCA_030737815.1. Taxonomy (NCBI): domain Eukaryota; kingdom Viridiplantae; phylum Streptophyta; class Magnoliopsida; order Asparagales; family Amaryllidaceae; genus Allium; species Allium fistulosum. The sequence goes on along the minus strand of CM060904.1, from coordinate 1,306,163,331 downwards.
CCACCCACACGTCGCCACTTCGAACCGCGCTGCTGCCATCTTGGCCGACCTCCTCTTTGCCTCGTCCACCCCAACTTCTCAGCCGCCTTGCCTCCTTGACGAGCTCATCCTTCCACGCATCACTACTTCAGCTTATTAGTTGATTACATCTCTCTATATATATAGGTGAGCATCAACTGTTGTTCGTTTATTTTAAAATTTAGTCGCATATATATTTTCTATTCTCTGTTTGTATAGATTTTAAATTTTACTTTAGTTGTTTATGTATATATTTTGGGTCTGCTGCTTCATAAAAATAAAACATACTTCATAAAATATTGCATGTTACATATATATATGTTATCAAAGCTTTTGTTTATAGTTTTACTGTTCGTTACTTATGGTTTTAAAATTTCAAAGTATGTATCTCCTGTAGCAGTTTTCATATGGCCGTATATATATAGTTATGTATATGCTCTGTTTTATAAAAGAATTAGAGGTATATGTATATTAATATGAGCCCTGTTGAACAGTTTTGTTATATGTAGTATACAAGATTTGTAACATATTAGTATATAATGATGCGTGATCTGCATAGCGTCTGTACTTGCATTGATTTTTGAGCATAAATCTATATCAGTTTTATAATATATACATGGGTTTGGAAGCTTGCCTAGTTGTTAATCTAACGTTATATATATATAGTTACGTTGGTACACATACATACAATATATTTTTAGTTAAAATGTTAAAGGGGATTTTATGGTCTAAAATATATGTATGACGTCTGCACATGTTCATTCAATAGGATATAAGTTATATACCAGTATTATAGGATAAAGTATGTTCATATATTAAGTTTATATAAGTGATATATTTATTTTAAAGTTCTAGTCTGTTATATTTGGATATATGCTTCCAGTTTGATTGAGTACAGTGTGAGTTTTGATCAATTCAAATTATGGTTGTGGAGGTCGAATTTGATCCTTGCTAGTATTTTGACTGCTTCACTCTTAATCTCCAACGCTCCTCCTATCTCCCACTTTAATTGGTCGAATTGAGCTTGACTCGACCGTCATATCGCTTCATTTGGAGTCTTGAGTGCATCCTTATCCTGGTGTACAGCTTCAATTGTTTTGATTTTATTTTCAAGTGGTATTTTGTTTAATTTCCGGTAGTTTTCTTGAAGTCTAAAGTGGTTGTATTTGCTTAGTATGTAGTCCCGTGTACAGTTAGAATAGATCTGTGGAAATTCTTATGTTAAAAATATATATGCTTCCAGGTTATAAACATACTTAATATTTATGGTAGATATATATGGTCTACGCCCGTTGTATATGTATATTTACAAGTTTGTTTATATGTACGTGTTTAAAAATTTATTTTTGATTTTATTATAAATATGGATCTTAAAGTGTAATATGCTTGTTTATGTAAGTTTTAAAAACATTGATTTGGAGTTATATATATATATATATATATCTTATTTTAATATACGTTTTAAATTTGGTTTTTAAAGAAAAATTTTACCGTACATTTTGTTTCGGTTTTATATGAATGGCCCTGATTGTTTTCATCAATTCTTATTGATCAGCTTTGCTCGTCAAATTCGCGTTCAATCTAGCTTTGCTTCGGATTTACAACTCATCCCATTCTCGTTTATCTCTAGCCTCGAAAGGTGAGCACTCACTCACGATTAACGTTCTTTTATTTATTAAATTTGATTTCAATTGAAACGACAATTGAAATATTGCTGCTGTTTGATATTTACACTGTTATTACATGTATCAGTTCACATGTGACATCTGACACCATTATCTGTTATATATGCAATGATAATCCAGTTTGGTTGTTAAATGATTGATTGTTTGATGTTTATATTGGACGTTAAATTGTTAATGATGTAAGTAATAAATAATTTGAAATTGAAATTGACGTAGGATAGTTAGATTTGATATATGTGTTAAATTTGATTAACTGACATTTGTATAATATGACCCCTTTAACTGTTGAATTTATTGACACGTAGGTTTTGTTTAATTACACTTTGAACCACTGAATGTATGTTGTTAAATTGATGATGTATGAAATTGTAATAGATGACAAGGGAAAACCGTAATGTAGTAATCTTTAATCTACATGAAATGATAGTGTAGATTCTAGAAATAATTATATTAATTCGTACAAATAACAATGCGAATTAATACAGTTATTTCGGAATTATTTGAATTGATTATTGGATTGATATTGATTGTTGTTATTGCTTGTTTATTTATTTTGACACCATCCCAGTTATCACACTGCAAGTTCCCTTTGTTATGTTTTGATTTTTAAACTGAATTGGAATCGGTTTGAAATGATAAATACCCAAATTTAAACTTTGACTTAGGATAGAGAATTAAATAAAAACCCGATTGGTCAATAATTTGATTTAAAAATAAACGAAGATTTTATTTGAATAAATAATATGGTTTTGAAATGAAGTTGAAATTTGAATTTTTAATGGAAGGAAAATGTTAATATTTAATAATCTGAAACAAAATATTAACAATGTAATTGATGAATGAATACTGTTTAAATTTGAGAAACGATTGAATTAAGTTTGGAATTATAATTAAGTTTGAAATTATTAAACTTTGAAATGATTTAATAATTAAGTTTTAAATTATTAAACTTTGAAATTATTTAATAATTAAGTTTTGAATTATTTAATAATGAATTATTTAATGATTAAATAAAATTGAATTCTTAATAAGAAAAATTGAACTTTTGAATAAGTGAATTTTACTTCGTAAATAATTGAAATTGAGTTTCTTTATTAATTAAGTTCTGAAAAATTATTTAAGTAAGTAAATAAGTGAAATGGAATTTCTTTAACAAGAAATGAAAATGTGATATTTTTGGAATTAATGTAAGACTTGTAATTGAAAGAATTGATTTCACGAATTGAATTTAATTCAAAATTTTAAGTTTGATTTAATGAAGTTGAATTTGAATAATGGATTTAATGAATTGGAAATTTAATAGAAATTGTTTGAATGGAAAATTTACTTAACGAATATTAAATGAAATCGATTAATGTATTTAAATTGATTTGAATGTTAAATTAAATTAATTTAAATGATTTTGAAATGAAACTGATATTCGAACTTGAATCAATATTTGAATTGAAATTGAATTATAAGATTTTGAAATGGTAATTATGAAGTTTTGAAACGTAAATATTGGAAATTGATTTAGAAAGACAAATGAATTGTTGGTTTACGAATTCTATTTGAAATTGAATTGATTTGGTTTTGAAATATATAAACGACCAATCGGTGAAATAATTACGGAAGTTATTAAAGAGACCGGAATTCGGTTATGGATATACTCTCTATCTAAACCGAAAACCACTTTAATAACTATACGCGGAGTGATGATCCAGAATGAAGTGGTTGGATGATGTACGTGTTGACTGAAGAAAGAGAACGATGATGGATAGCCTTGACACTTGTGTCAAATTGGAAATGACTAAAACAGGAGCTGTGCCGGGCCAATGGAGGATTGATACCTCAAGTGGACACACTTCTTCGAACTACTTATACTTGTTGTCGATTGGTGCACCCTTGATTTTGGGAGTGTTGTTTCACGGTGTTGCGGGCGCTGCGGCGTTGCGTTCTCACCAGTCCGGATCAGGCGAACGGTAGTATCACTACCTTGGGTATTGCCTCATGTGCCTTGGCATACTTGTATTCCATTTATGCGCGACCACTACGATTTTGATTTGTACCTTTAGTATATGGATTGCCCTCTGGTGACTTCCGGTTTTGGGGAAACTACGGTCTTGTATATGTTTTTGGGAATAAAAATGTGTTAAGGGTGGAATGGGCCATGACTTAACGCTATTTTGATATCTTTATATTACTGATAGACATTATCTACTTATCGTACATTACTACATAGTAGATAGTTCAACGGATCCTTAAAGGATGGTTATTCCAAACATCCTTTGAGTTACTTGTATTTCAATTGCTATTTCACTTGAGTTGGATTTATTAATATGAGAATGTTAATCCTGACTCGAGTGTTTTGTGTTCTGCTTTACGCTCGGGTCAGACTGAGTAGTTCAGCTTTCGAGACTCACCTTTGGAGTTGGAGCTTCGCTTGGAGATCCAGCTATCTATCCAGCTTTCAGATATTCGATGATTCTAGTGATGTATTCTGAGTTGTATCTGTTACTCTTCCGTTGTATCTGGTTTAACTCTGATGTATCGTATTACTCTTCTGTTGTAAACTCTGATGTATTTTATATATTCATATAGTAGCTTCATGAACTACTATTTCTTTTATTTCCGCTGCACATTTATTACTCTGTGTCTGTGATCTGTGATTATTTATTTACTGTATATGTTCAGTTTTGCCGAATTTAAATTAACAACGCGGTATTTTGAGCAATTCAATTCCGGCATGAGTGTCTACCTATACACTTATAATGGATGCGAATGGTCCAAAATGGCGGGTCGTTACACGTTGTCAGGTACGGGATGATTGTTGATCCCAAGCCAAATCTGAGCGCATTTGTTTGCTCACTCTATTATGGGACATGTGAAAGCGAGGCGAGCTATACGCAACCCACTCTCAATGATTTTGTAGAGTGAAAACAAACATGTATACGTAACTCTTCATCACAACTGAAAACTTATCTATAATGAAGGGTCGGGGTCGAGGAAATGATGCCCCCAGCTCTCAAGCAAATCGGCCGACTATGAGAGAGTGGGAGTTACCGCCATTGCTTCAAGGTTAGTAGTGGCTTTGGAAATGACCGGGCATTAGTCGGCCCACTGGGTTTGTTAAGAAAACTACTATTGATCGTCGGATGCTCTTTTTGTACCATGAGAACTCTTTTCTTTGCTTGCTTAAGGGAAGTTCCATAACATTCCCTTACCTTCTGCTGGTTTCCCCTGATCACGCTGACCATGTCTTGGATGGGTCACTTCATGATGAGGCGGTTGTAGGAGACGATGACATCCAGCTCGGCAAGCGCCCGTCGTCCTATGAATAGGTTATAAGTAGATAGGAAATCAACTACTACAAAGTTTACCTGGATCTTCTTAGCAAAGGGCTCTTGGTCAAAAGTTGTTACGAGCGAGATTGTGCCATCGGAACAATGCCTACACCTCTAAAGCCATAAATAGGCAAAGCACATGGATTGAGACTAGAGGCAGGAAGCCTGAGGGATTCAAATACATTCTTGAACATGACATTGATCAAGATGTCCCCATCCACGAAGGCTCGATGCACATTTGAATTGGCCAAGGCAAGAATGATGACCATGCGGCTATGATGGGGGAAGAGATGGATATCTTGTCTTTGACCGTGAAACTGATCGGCCAATTTGACTCCATCCGAGGTGCCATGGATGCCCGAGACCCTAATGAGCAAACCTTCCCTGTAGTACCTACTTCTCTCTAATATCGGGACTAGCACCCCTGACTAGTGCCTGCCACATGCGATCCCCCACAAACGGTTAAGACATCATTGATGACTTGGACATTTGTGTGGGGTTTAGAGGGCTGATTTAGTTGTTCTTCTTGGTTTACCCTTTTATCGACCCGACGATGGACAAATTCCAAAAGTACACCTTTCCGGATGAGTCTTTCGATCCATCCTTGAGCATAAGATAATCTATTACAGAGTGGCCGTCGACTTAATGGAACTCGTAGTACTTACTGTTGCGACAAGGTTCCTTTTGCTTCTTGTCTCTTATGGTTGTGGACCTTTGATACCGCACCGATAGTGTACCTTTTATACCGCACGTGGTTCTCGGTGGCGAGGTAGATGGTAGCGATGTCCCAATTCAAGTGAGAGTAATTATGGTACCTGGGCCTGTAGGGAGGACCGTTCTCTGGACGCCTTCGGGCATCACACTGTTACCATGATTGTTGCTGCTGCGAGTATTAGTCTTGGTTGGATGCATCGCCTCACTGTTGTTGTCTGAAAGATTTGCGTCCTCCATTCTCATCATGTCGTTCCCCCGGTGATAGAAGTCGGTTAGGGATGAAGTGGTTGCTTTTGGAGTTCTTTCCACATCCTGGATTTATACCGGACCCCTGTGCATAAGGCTATAACTAAGTTGTTGACGTCCGCACCCCTAGCCTGGCTGGACTCTTTGTTGAAGTGGTTGACATAAGACTATAAGTTCTCAAAACGACCTTGCCTGATATTGCCCAGCTTGCTAGCCCACATCACATGCGCGTGGGACATGAAGAAATGAGTTTTGAAGTCTTCGCATAGTTGGGCCCAGGAGTGCATGCAGCCTTATTGTAGGTGCAAGAAACAGCGAGAGGCCGGCCCTATAAGGTTGAGTGAAAGAGTAAACACTTTTCATAGTCGGAGAGCTGTCTGGCACGGGTGATGGAGTTGAATGTCGTGATGTGGTCGAATGATTGTGTACTTCCATTGTACTTGTCAATCGATGGCAAAGCATACCTCTGATTGATGTAAGTATCTAAGATTTCACTGGAGAACGGTTCTCCATTCTCATCATCTGAGAATGCCTCACACCAAGCGCTACAGGTTTGCGTTCTACTGAGTTGTTGGTGAAGGGCGTGGATTTCTTCCATGAGGCTAGCATCTGCCTGTTGCAGGATGTTCTAGCCAACTTTAGGCTGAGGGCTAAGTTTGTGTCCGTGCAGTAGGAGATCAGCAACAGAACAGAGAATGACAAGGACAAGTAGGGGATCTCTTGATCCTTGCAAGATATCAAGATTGATTCAATGGATTCTAAGCACTTTTGATTCATCGTTTCAAGGTGTGATTTATAGGCAATATCCAAGATAGTTCTCAAATTAATTTATTCATATGTTTTATAATTCATATTCTATATTTTGTAAGATTCAACATGTGTTTAATTAATCATTTTGTATATGTGAATCAAAACACTCTTCTATCTCAATTGAATATATGACTATTGTATTGTTTTAATTCGGAACTATGTATGTTCTTCATCCGTTCATAATATATTTCATCTCAAATTGATATGTTTGGATTCACTATCACCTTTGCTAATTTTTCATTATTCTATGTATTGTTTAAATCTGGTTGTCCTTATCATGAATTTACATATGCCTGAATTGTTCGATTCCTTTTCTTTTGTTTTGAAAATTTTGTAAAAAGATAATTTGAAAGATAATCCATATCTAGAACTATTTTATACCTTTATAAAATTTACACACACAATTTTAAATGAATTGTATATGTCAATTATTTATTATTCCTTGAAAATTGATTTCTACAGTTATATGGCAAATTTTTAGATACAATCTTTTGAATATTGTTCATGTAAGAAGGATAGTTTTATTTTCATCTAAACTTTATGAATGGACTTTTATGCAAATATTAAATCATTAATCTCCTTTTCTAAGTTTACCATTTTATAAAAGATCCTAAACTCTTGTTTCGTTTTTAAACTATAAGTCTAATCCAAATTATTAATTTTTAAATCCAACTTATTTACATACGTACGTACGTACATACATATACATACACACACATGCATGTATACATGAATGCATGTATGTAAGCATGTATGTATGTATGTATTTATGTATGTAAGTGTCATAAATTACAATGTTCACAAATATATGTTATTCTAAATCTAAAATGTTAAATTGTTATTTTATATATACATGGAAATTTGCATTTGTTGTTTTAATTCAAATTTATAGAATAGATCTGGTATGATAATGTAATATTTAACGTCAAAACTTTCTTTAATTGAATTCAAATCCATTAATGTTAATAATGGATTTTAAATCACATAAAGTTATCTAATATGATTTTAATTCATACACACACATAGACATACACAACATATATATATATATATATATATATATTATGGAAAACAAAGGCAAATGTAAAGGGGAAATGAGTCCATTGCGATGTAAATCACAACACCTACATACGTTCCCATTAACTATGCACGCTACTTATCAGTAGCACGTGACAAGTATATTCGATATACTTGTGAACTAAAACAAATTTTTTTTATAAACATAATTGAATAAAATGAAGATTTTATTTAAAATATTTAGATTAGAGCTAAAATCCACTTAGGCTTCATAGACTTAATTAAGATCAAAAATGGTAAAAAAATTGTCAGTGTTTATAAGCGACTGATTTTGCTGTTCGTAGCTTCTTGATGTGCACGTAAATGTGCATATTTTTACTACCGTATTTAATCTAATTTAATTAAATAAATGAGAATATATGGTATTTTAACATGTTTGAACCAAAATTCAAGCTATTTTCAAATCATCATTTATTCATCTACATTTATGGGCAAAATGGTCATTTTTGTGCATATATTAATTTGAGAAAATTTACTTGGATATTTTTATGTTATTTTATAGGAATTTGGATTCAAATTAGAAGAGGTTTTATGGAAAATAAGCATACATAAGAGGAAACAAAAGAATAAAGATGAAAATAATTCATACTTATGTATTATGAAGGACCCCACATACCCACTTATCATGATGTACAATTAGGAGCTAATGCACATGCTAATAGAGGTTAAAGTTACATGCACATATAATGGTGGATTAAGCTCATGCTAATGACAACTTGGAGGCCACACTTCCTCAAGGGTATTTTGGGTAGTCCCCAAAAATACGATTAGCGTTTTAGGCTTGTATAAATACCTCATATGTTCATGTAATTAATCCCTTAGTCTCCTCTTTAGTTAGTTTAGTTTTAGGCTCAAAAATAAATTACAAGCTCCCTTTCTCTCTTTCATGGCTACTTAGCCATTTTTCTTTCATGTAATTTACTTAATGAAATTTTAATTCAAGTTACTTTCTTGTTTATTTCCTTTCATGCTAATAGTGTAGACCTTTTTATTAATGCAAGTAGATTAGTTTTTATTTATTTTAATTAGCTCTCTTTTTACTTAGCTTGCATCTTCCTCTTGTTTTTGTTTTATGTTGAATGCTACATTTGTTGAAATGATAACAAATATGAAAGGTTAAACCCGTTAAATTTAGGGGTAATGAAGCTCTCTTAATCATGTAGATTCAATATTTTGATAATTTTTTGATCTCTTTTTATGCTTAATGGAAATGTTTGATGTGGTTAAACTTTGTTGTTTTAGCTTTGAATTTGATAGCCAATGTTGTTAACACCAAATAGACCATGCTTAAACAAACAAAAACATAAATTATCTCTTCATCTATATATGATTATGGTAATGAAGTAAATGTTAAAATCAAATTTGATGGTCTATATTTCTAATCAATAGTTAATAGGTCATCCTTAGAATAGATTTTATTTTCAAGTTCATTTTCATTTTTATGAGAGTTAAAAAGTGGTTTGGTGGATAGTTTAAAGTTTGATGGTTTATATTGGGCTAATTAATAGCAAAAATATTCCATACTTATTGATAAACATATCAACAAAACTCACAAATGACCAAAAGTGAGATCATAATTTCATACATGTTGATTGTATGTGATCTTGAGAAGGAATTTGCCTCTAAATTGCCTTCTACTCTCATATTTTTATCCATTCTAGCTTTTGTTAGTTTTTACATTTTTTTAGCTTAACACAATCTCAAATTCTTGGTTTAATTTGATTGAATAGAAATTTTAAATCTAAACAATTCTCTGCGGATCGATTCGTACTCGCCATGTACTAGAATTGTACGTCGTGCGCTTGCGGTTATTGTTAGTTTAAAATTTGATTGGCTATTTTCTAACTCATAGAAAACCATCGTTAAACAAGTTTTTGGCGCCGTTGTCGAGAAATTAATTTGATCTTAATTTCTATTCTTCGAATTGTTGTTAGATTTTATTGTGTGTTTGTTTTGTGTGTTAATTTGCATTTAAAAAAAGTTTTGTGTTTGTGTGACTTTTGTGGCATTTTGTTTGTGTGCTTGTTTTCTAGTTCTATTTGCATTTTCATTTCTACTAAAAAAATAACAAACACAATTTCAAAAAAAAAAATATTATTATTTTCCATTTTCATTTAAATTTGCATCTTTACAAACTGTGCATTTTCTATTTACATTTTCATTTACATTTTACAAATCCTCTATACTGTGCACATTTCTGCATCATATTCCACTGCACACTACCCCCTCTCTGTCATAAATGTGCCATACCATTCACAAACTCTTCCTACCGCCCAACCTCTTTTACCAACACATTCACCCTGCACACACTGCCTGAACTAACTTCTGGACTGTGCATACATTTTACAACCCACTACAAATTCCATCTTCACTGTCTTACAATTCACTGACCATCTTTCTACAACTGTCACTGCCTATTACCTACTGCTCTTTCATTCAACCATCTACTGCATTCCCATCCTCCATATACTTCATACAAATTGCCATCAACATCACCATCATCTCATAACACTATCACCATATTACACTTCTGCCTACAGACCAACACATATACAACACTACAACTGCATATCATATCAGCGACCTACCTCTGCTGCTACTTCAAAGCTGCTCCTTAACAACTCTTGCATTCTCCTCTGGCCAATTATCTTTATCACCCTTGCATATTCACCTCTGACAATACAAGACAATCTCATTTGCATTTTCATCTACATTCACCCTTGCACAGCAACTACCTACAGAACCACCTCTACCATACAAACCACCCCCGCACATCCCCACATCCAACCATACAAAACAACTGCCCACTGACCTACAGCAGACCAAAACCAGTTCCCACAACCGCATAACCACCCTTCAAAAACTTCTGCACACTCCACCACATATCGACCACTGTGACAATCATCACATACACATCTTCACTACTGCCACCACCTACAACTGCTACATTGACATACAAAGCAACCACTTTTCACTACTAACATTCAAACACCCACAACTGTACATTTACAAACATATCCCCTGCCTTGCTCCACCCCTGCCATTCAATCATTCCACTACAACATCAATTACACACTGCTTAAACAAACCTCCTGTCACTACCTACATAACTCCTTTCGAACAACTACAACACTTTCCACTGTCTTCACTCTTACATTGCCATTACTCACAACTCCACCATCACAACTGCCTCTGGTTGCCTCTGCCCACTTACTCATCAAACCAGCAACCACCCATCCCACAGTTTAACCATTAGCAACCCCATACCTCTCTGCACTTCACATACTCAACTTCTCCACAAACCATCCACTACAATTACATCCACCAGTACATCTTACTGCAGCATTACAAACCACTCCTCTGATCAACTTATGCTCCAACATTTGAAACCACCATCTCTATTAACCACAATTGCCTGCACATTTACATCCATCGCGCACATATAGTTCTTCCTTCCACTGCTTGCTGACCTCCTACCACCATAATACAAAACCCTCTGGCATATTCAAACTTCATACCAGTAATAACCCCATACAACTTCTGCTGCTCACCACCCCTGCCATGCTATCGACCCTTCCTCTGCGCATTCAATCACCTCCCCCCCCCCCCCACAGTAAACACTGCCAATCACAACCATACCCAAAAAAAAGATCGCAATTAACTCACTTCTCCCACTACAGAAAACAATCGCGAAACCAATCACCCTATTCGACAATCGTGACCAAACCCACAGCCTTCATCAACCACAAACTCGCAACCAAATCGTGACTTCTCTAACCAAGCTCCCAAATCGAATTTTTTGAAACTACGGCGAGTAGTGTTTGAAAAATTCTGATGTTAGCTTTGACAATCGAATCGCTTTAATTTGTGGTGTTTTGAAAATTCCTGGTGGTTAATCTTGCTTTGAAAATTTATGTGAGTATTAGTTTGGGGTGGAGATTACATTTTAGGTTGTGGGCTGTGTTGATTCAAAAAAAAAGAGATTGCTTTTTTAAACGAGGGAAGAGAATAATCCTTTGTTTTGATAATTGGGGCAATTTGACTGGGCCTTTTTATTTTTATTTATTTATTCAGCCTTTGGAATTGATTTAGTTTAATTCTTCTTTGGTTTAAAAAAAGAATAAAAAGAGGGAGTTTATTTTATTTTGTTTGTAAATTCATTTATATATATATATATATATATATATCTTCTTCAAACTTTCAGGTTGCAAAAGAAGATGAAAGAAGAATCGCTTGCCAAAAATAACCGCTCTGCTTAGCTTGCTTAAAAAAATCACCGCTTAAAAATAAAATTGCTAATAATTCTGCATGCTCTGGTATCATGCTCCTATTTATTGTTTCTATTTGTTTTGCATTGTCGCTTGCTTGCATTCTAAAAAATTTCAAAAACAAGAATAAATTTCCTTCGTAGTTGCATTGTTAATACATGTTTAATTTTAGTTTTGCATTTCATCTTAGAAAATTGACTAATAATAATGGTTAGACGTCTTAAGGGTGTCACGAGCTCACCTAGGGCTTAATTGTAAATTGACAAGTTGTCTTCTTTGAACAATTTATATTCTTGATGTCTAAGCTACGGCAGAGCAATAATTAGTTATAAATATTACGATGATTTGTAAAAATTATACTGATTGTTTCTCTGAAGGTACTTAAACTTTCAGTTGCATTGCTACAGTGATTCGTGGTGCACCGATAAATCAAGTTCGTTACCTTGCCGAGAACTATCTTGTTGGATTAAGACAAAGTGGGTTAGGAGCTACTTAGGTTAAAAAATTTGTAATTAAATCTTTGCATTCATTTAGTTGCATTAGTTCATGCATATATTTTTTAAAAAAATTCAAAATCCAAAATTAAAAGAAATTGTAAATATTTCTTAAACTTAGTTTTTAAATCCTTTAAAATTTTCAACTAAAATCAAAAACCCAAAAAAAAAATTCGGTTAGTTTATTTTTAGAAAAGCAAAAATCCAAAAAAAAATATAAAACCTTCTCAAAAATGAAAAAAGAAATTGAAAATCCAAAAACAAAACAAAAATCAAATTTCACTTTTGAAAAATAAATTCCTTTTGGTAAATAGTTTTCATTTATAAAAAAAGATCCAAAAAATAAAAAAAACTTTTGAAAACGTCCAAATTTTCTTACTCGCTGGAGTTTTACAATAGTTGTGAAAATCAATATAATCCATATAGTTTCACCATATGCATATTTTATGACAACTTTTGTACAAACAATTCGAATTTTGAACAACAAAATTTTCAAAATGATGACCAACCCTCAACTCCTGAAAATAACATTGAAATGATTTTGACTTTACTTGAACTCTCTACACAACAAAATCAAAGGATAAATGATTTGTGTGATTCATATTTGTGCAATGATTCAAGTCAAAGTTTTCAAAATAATCAAAATTTTAATTCACTTCAAAATTCAAATGATTTCGATTATAACCCATGCCAATTCCATTTCGAACTCAAAAATGAATTTCAAATTCAAAATGAAAATGGAAACCACTTTTCAAATAATTTTGGCAATGGGAATATTCTCGACTACAATGCGATTGATAATTTTCATTCTCAACAAGTTCAAATTGAAAATTTTCAAATTAATAATTATAAATTTGACTTTGTTGAGCAAATGGATGAAATTTACAATGATCACACGGAGTTGTTGTTTGAAACATATATGAAACAACGTGAGCAACAAAATCAAATCCCAACGTGTGACGAGTCAAATAATAATCCACCTTTTACCAACATTCGACGATTTTCAAATAGCAGCTTTTGAAATTGAAAATGACAATCTTAATGAAGTTGTTGAAAATGGGATAATTGAGTTGGATTTCAATTTTTTTAAGAGTGTGGAACCAAATTTAAAATTCGATCTCTCTTTTTCCGATTCTGAAAATTTGAATACAACTTTGGATTTTGAACATGATACATACAATGAAGTTGTGAATAATTCAACAAAGGAAGACGAATTTAGTGAATGCAAATTCTTTAGACTTTTCGAAGACGAGTTGTTAAATTCTGAAGGGGAAGATTTAAATCACCATTTTGATTTTGAAATCAATAATTTGAAGAATTTTCAATGATGAATTTGAATTTAAATTTGGTGAAAATAAACTTGAACTTCAAGCAATTGTTCTATCAACCCTAAAAATCATCGAAAATACAACAACTCAAACGATTTTTAATAAAACGACATTCATTTTTCCAAATCAACATTCAACTTTGAAATCTTTTATGGTTTGGTTTTCTGGGCTTAAGTTGTGTCTCTCATATTTGACGAGACAAATGAATTGGTCTTTGGAAGACCGTTTCATTTACTTTTTAACAGTATATTTTTTGATGTCTTGTAAATAATAATCTTTTCATTTTCACATAAATATAGGTTATATTTTTATTTTACTTTTCTCCTTTCACTTGGGTTGACTGCGGGGACACAGTCAAAATCGACGCAGTCAAAATCAAGTGTGGGGGGGTCTCATCTGCATTTTTTTAATTTTATTTTTCATGGTTTATTTTTTTCATTTTCTTTCCAAAACTAAAAAAACCTTCAAAACAAATGTTCTTTTTAGCATTAGAATTTATTTTTAAAGAAACACTATTGAAATTTTTGAAAATTTATTTGTCTTGACAAAAATAAAAATAAAGTTTGATTACAAGTAACAATGGTTTAACTAGTATATAGGAAGGTTCATGGTGGTAATTATGAACTATATCCTAATGGAAAATCTTTGTTTAAAGAAGTGGTGAATTTAAAGTAAAGGATATAACATTTTTTATCTTCTAAGTTAAATTGTGCTAAGATGATTTTGCAAAACTCTCTCTTAAAAAAAGAAAAAAGGAAAAAGAAATATATATATATATAACATAAAAACGGTTTTTATAAAAATAAGAAACACCTAGAGTCATGTGTGCACACGCAAGTGTGTACACTCGCCATGCTCTGTACCTTTCTCGCGTAAGCCCGAAAGACAGTGCACGATCGGTATATCTGGCCTCAATTTATCTAAGTTAGGTGTATGTATATAAAAAATTCTTTTATTAATAACGCAAATAGTCAATAGGTATACACACTTGTGTGTTTACTCGCCATACTCTGTATTCCCCTCACGTAAGCCCGCAAGGCAGTGCATGGATCATATATCTGGCCTCAGTTTTCTGGGTTAGGCATATGTAAATACTGTTAATATCAATAAAATTTTCAAATAAGAGAGAGTAAGCAATTGAAATCCAAGCACTATTTTTACTTAGTTGATTTGACTTGTTATTCAAAAGAAATGAAAATACCACTTTGAAAAACTTTGATAATCAACTAAGGATCTATTTCATGGTTGCACTATGTTATCAACCGAAACAACTAGTCAAACTAGAGTCTATTTGTGATGATAACTTATTTGTTATTGGAAATTTTGACAAGTAAAATGACTTAAATTTCTTAATAATGACCAGAACTTATATTTAACTTATCTGTGTTAATTTAAAAGTAAATTCTTCATTTGAAATATTTTCAAAAACTTGCATCCATATCTTTGTAAATATATCTTACTTTTAGGAATTTTTCATATTGCATTTGGATTTCGTGGGTAGTATCCGCTGAAAACCCTCACGAGACAACACTCGTCCTACTAGGGACACCTAGAGGTTTAATGGCTTGTTGCATACGCTCAATGCAATCGTGCTTCCTACGAAAATGGATTTATCTTAGTTTTAGTTTATTCAAGGACGAATAAAAAGATAAGTGTGGGAGTATTTGATGTGCACGTAAATGTTCATATTTTTACTACTATATTTAATCTAATTTAATAAAATAAATGAGCATATAGGGTATTTTAACATGTTTAAACCAAAATTCAAACTATTTCCAAATCATCATTTATTCATCTTCATATATGGGAAAAATGGTCATTTTTGTGCATATATTAATTAGAGAAAATTTACTTGGACATTTTTATGTTATTTTATAGGAATTTGGGTTCAAATTAGAAGAGGCTTTATGGAAAATATGTACGCACAAGAGGAAACAAAGAAATGAAGATGGAAATAATTCAAACTCATGTATCATGGACCCCACCTACCCACTTACCATGGTGTACAATTAGGAGCTAATGCATATGTTAATAGAGATTAAAGTTACATGCACATGTAATGGTGAATTAAGCTTATGTTAATGACAACTTGGAGACCACACTTCCTCAAGCGTATTTTGGGTAGTCCCCAAAAATATGATTAGGGTTTTAGGCTTGTATAAATACCTCATATGTTCATGTAATTAATCCCTTAACCTCCCCTTTAGTTAGTTTAGTTTTAGATTCGAAAATAAATTACAAGCTCTCTTTCTCTCTTTCATGACTACTTAGCCATTTTTCTCTCATGTAATTTACTTAATGCAATTTTAATTCAAGTTCCTTTCTTGATTATTTCCTTTCATGCTAGTAGTGTAGACCTTTTTATTTATGCAAGTAGATTAGTTTTTATTTTATTTTAATTAGCTCTCTTTTTACTTAGCTTGCATCTTCCTCTTGTTTTTGATTCATGTTGATGCTACATTTTTTGAAATGATAACAAATATGAGGGGCTAAACCCCTTCAATTTTGGGGTAATGAAGCTCTCTTAATCATGTAGATTCAACATTTTGATAATTTTTTATCTCTTTTTGTGCTTAATGGAAATGTTTCATATGGTTAAATTTTGTTGTTTTACCTTTGAATTTGATAGCCTATGTTGTTGACACCAAATAGGCTATGCTTAATCGAACAAAACCACAAATTACCTCTTCATTTACATATGATTATGTAATGAAGTGAATGTTAAAATCAAAATTTGATGGTCTATATATCTGATCAATAGTTAATAGATCATGCTTAGAATATATTTTATTTTCAAGTTCATTGTCATTTTCATGAGAGTTAAAAAGTGGTTTAGTGGGAACGTTAAAGTTTGATGGTTTATATTGAGCTAATTAATAGCATAAATATTCCATACTTATTGATAAACATATCAACTAAATTCAATACTGACCAAAAGAGAGATCATAATTTCATATATGTTGATTTATGTGACCTTGAGAAGAACATTGCCTCTAAATTGCCTTCTACTCTTGATATTTATCCATTCTAGCTTTTGTAAGTTTTTACATTTTTTAGCTTAACACAATCTCAAATTCTTGGTTTATTTTGATTAAATAGAAATTTTAAATCTAAACAATTCCCTGGGGATCGACCCGTACTCGTCATGTACTAGAATTGTACGTCGTGCGCTGGCGGTTATTTTTAATTTAAAATTTGATCGGCTATTTTATAACTCGTAGAAAAACCATCGTTAAACACTTCTTCCCCCTTTTGCTTCCCTCCTCTTCCTAATTTCCTTCACTCTCCTTCACCTTGTCTTCTCCCATTTCATGACTAGCTCATCCAATAAGCAAATGCTAACTCACCAGCCTCTTGAGAATCCTTCCCTAACCAGATCTATTCGTGCTTTCAACATTGTTTTTGTAACAACCCAGTTGTTAATTACCCGATCAACTAAATTTAATTAAGGATAATTAATTTAATTCGTGAATTGAGAAATTTAATTGTTAAATTAAGAAATATTTGATTTGATTCATTTAAGAAATAAGTTTTATTTCTTAAAATGGATTTCAATTTATAATTGAAATATTATAAAGTCAACTTTTAAATTAGACATTTTGGATAACACACACACATATATATATATATATATACATTCTTTTAGAATTAATAATTTTGGAGTATTTGATAATTAATTTTATGGAAATAGATTGCAAATTTAAAAAATGAATATTTATTTTCATTCATTCATTTATTTAAAAATGAAGATTTATTGCCAAGATGAGATGTTTGTTATTAATAGTATTATGATGTAATGTTTTTATTGTAAATAAAACATTTTTAGGATCTTATTATTATTAAAAAGGAATTAGTTGTTTTATTATATCATACCCAATTTAAAACATGAAACAAATGCTTATCTTGATTTTATACTAAAGAGGGAAACTTATAACAAATAATTATGAGTGCATTTAATTTGAATGGGCCAAAACTAAGCCCATTACTTAAACAATCCCTCCTTATTCCTTATCCCCAAAACCATATTCATCTCCCCTAAAGAAAATACCGTTCATTCATTTATCCCTAAAACGTAAAAATCCAAATCGGAAGAAAAAAGAAATTGCGCGAGTTTGGAGTGGCGACTTCAGGTGTGAGGGGGAACCGAGACCGATGAGCAAGGAGGTGGAGCACGACGTGACCTGGGTGGTTCTTTGACAAGCAGTGAATTGACGTAGGCGACTGCTGGGTGATGGCGGCTTGGACGACCTGGGCAAGGCGTGCGGCAGTTCGAGCGAGCGCGTGTCGTGACAAGGCAGCAACAGAGGTGGAAACCTAGGGCATATGGGAGATTTTGATTTCAATGGTGGTGATTCAGGTGAGTAACCCTCACACCACTTTTCTCTAAATCCAAATGCTTGTTTATATGATTGAATTATATTGAAGTTTCTACGAATGAATGAGTTGTTGCTGATTTGAATCCTAAGTTCAACAAATACAGTTAATTGCTAGTTGAATTGCATGAAATCAATAAGTTAAAACATAGTTTCTTGACAAACTAAGCTTACATGTCTTCATTTTCCTTCCAAAGTGCAACCTAGGTGATATATCAATGCTTGAAGCCAACCTGTAGTCGGCTATAAGATAATCTGGAGCCTCGTCGGCTCCAGAAATAGTCACCACTAGTGCACCGGTGGTGCTACACCGGTGGCGAAACACTTGGAGCAGTATCGGCTCCAATTTGTTCTTTTCCTTGCTGTTATATTTCTTCCCTGCGAATGCATCCCTCTTTGAATTCTTGCGATGCTTTCAAATGATTGACATGCATTATGATAGTATTTATAGTTATTAACTTGTTAGAAATATTATACAAATAAATACTTAGTAAAAAACTATTTTATAAATCTAGTAAGTTTTCTTATTTATGATTTGCTGTATGTCCACTTCACTTTGAATTCAAATCGGATTTTTACTGTAATATAGTAATATATGGAACTGGTATTTATATTCTTATACATTAGCAAGTGCAAATGCATTCAAGGATTCATAAAGATAAGTGTCAGGTTACCGTTGAATCTTTTATGCATGAGGTAAATATTATAAAATATTGTATGGATTATAAAGATGAGGTTGTTATTCAAAAGCAAATGTGTCAGGTTATTATGTACTAAGTTAGCCAATGTAATAAAAGTAAGTGACAGGCTATTAACATATGCAGATACAGAGTCAAGCAATTCATGTATATAGTTACACTTAGTTCACTAATTAAATTTTGGAACTATATATATATATAGTAATTAATTAATGGAAATGACTTATGTGGATTTCATGGGAAATTATATGTATACTTAATAATTGGAAAATCCTTTTATATAAGAGAGTTTGTTTAAATTTATAAACATCAAACTTGTTTCTAAAATTAACCTAGATCTTTTTATAAATAATTTTAACAATGAGTTATATATACGTATGTGTCTATATACGTATGTGTGTCTATATATATATATATATATAGTTGAGAAATAAACATGCATATGGATTTCAAATTAGTTTGAAAATAGATAAATATATAAGGTATCTTAGAAATCAATTCTTATAGAATAAACTAATATTGTCCATTTTAAGATTATAAATTCTTATCAGATTTCTATTGGATTTAACACTTGGGTATTTAAATACTAATTTGCCAATTTTGAACAATTTTGGGCTTGAAAGAGATTGAAATTAAAATGTTTTGAGAACCTTAATTCTATAATTTGAGGAGTATTAATAATCGACTTAGTGTCATCGATTGGTTTAAATGCTTTCGAATAACGCTTCGTCGAATATGTTATAACCCATTGAATAGAATGTTTGAGTAGAACTTACTAGCCCATTAGCGAATACTCAAATTTCATCGGGTAGTATGGGATGCCTTGGTTAAATTGGTGTGATTGCTATTAGGAAGTATTTTACACTTTAAAGTTGTATTCTCTTCAGGTATGCGACAAGTGGTTGCTAGATTCTTAACAGAATGTAGTTCAGGTTTTCCAGTGGTATCCGTAATAAGTGATATTTACTAGCTTTTAGTAAATACTTGAATTTCACCATATGGTATGAGACATATTGGTTAAATTCTAGTGATTACTGAAGGTGATAATATTTGCCACTTTAGAGTTTACTCTCTTTTGGCGTGCGGCAAGTGGCTGCTAGATCCTTAAGAAGTTTATTCCTGGATTTCTTTTCGAACATAATAATATAATAATATTAAATAAATGTAGACTTATCGAGTCATGGTTTCTGCGATCACCTTGATCGGTATGGACTATCCTTGAGATTATTCTGTGATTCTGTATTCCTGGTCTGAGTACGATCCTTGGTATCGGATCAGTTCGAGTGATACCAATTTGTTTGTTTGTTTGCCACGGGTTTTGAGTACAATCATTGCGATTATTTTGGACGATCATTACGATCGGTTTTGATTAAGACCTCTTGGATTCTGGATATTTGAATTTTGTGACTATTATGTGTTCGTGAAATAAAGATATATATTCTTGTGTCTTGTGATGGATGCTAAGTTAAGTAAATTTTGTTATTCTGTGTTTAGTGACTAGTTCGTGTTTGTGACTTAAATTTATAACCATGTTTTGAGTTAAATAAATTTTTTGACTCGTTATATCCTAGATATTTGTATTTACTTATATGTTGTTTATTCTTGTGTTATATTTTGTTCTCACCCTATTGGATATTTAGAGATAGTCTGACCTGGGTGTTATTTTGCTCGGGTCAGACCGAGACTTTTCAGATTACAAGACAAGTTGACCTATGGATGGTTGGGTTGGCAGAGGTTGGACCTTTGATAATTGGTTATATTACTTAGGAATTTGTGAAATCGAGATGTATAATTAAGATTAGAAAACCATAACTTGTATATTAATTGAGTTTAGTGTTTTATTTTGTAAACTCAAAATTTGAATGTGTATAAGTCGAGTTTTATTCCATTGTGATCTGTGACTGTTATTTATATGATATATTATTCTGATTCTGAGAAATCGGTGTGTTTATTATTTTGTATTAATATTGTACACGTCAAATTCAGTTCAGATATTAAGTGAAAAGGTATAATTGATGTGTCAATGTTAGTATAAAGATATATTCACATTCGACCACCCTTAACAAGCTGTATTCTCCGGATTAGCAGACGACATTACTTATAATGTTCTTTGCTAATCTGGGCATCGCGGTGGGGTCGTTACAGCTTGGTATCAGAGCTGTTTCAGAACATTATAGAATATAATATCATAGATCTAGACCTAGTGAGCCTTAGAGTTCTATCCCCTGGGTGTGTATTAGATAGTTTTGCTAATTATCAATATTAGGGATAGGAATATAGAATGATTATCGAATAATCATTTGGGGCATAAATTAAAAAATATATTTTTTAAATGATAAATTGGAGTTTGTGACATTAAAACCTTTGGAGAATAATGAGTAAAATCTTTTAGAGTTATGAAAAATTTGGAATTAAATTGGAATGAATTAAATTAAAGTGAACTATTTTCTTTTAATAGAAAATTCGAGTA
The DNA here is from genome assembly GCA_030737815.1 of Allium fistulosum. NCBI lineage: Eukaryota > Viridiplantae > Streptophyta > Magnoliopsida > Asparagales > Amaryllidaceae > Allium > Allium fistulosum. The sequence continues at coordinate 1,306,141,827 of CM060904.1, read as the reverse complement.
AATAAGTTTAATATTTAAATGATCTAGGAATAATTAGAGTTGCGCAACGGAAATTCAAAACTTGAATTGTTCTGTTGTAAGACTTATGTATGCTTTGGTTGATCGGAATTGATTGCTTGGTTGCATTTAATTAAAATTGGATGCATGGATGTTAGTGATAATAAAATAAATGCACATAAACTTGAGATTATCTATTGTGTTGACTTATCCGGACGTTGTTTAAGGATTCTGATCGATATGTGGGACGTCATGTTATTGATAGGGGTTCCTAAACATCGAACGAGACATTTTGACATGAATGGAAAAAAAAATTCTGGATGTTAGTATAATTATTTGAAAAAGAGTTTAAATTAAAGATATAAATTTTCAATAATAACTGATATGGTATATATATAAATACACTCACAAATTATATCTGTGTTCTTTGTGATGAATTGTTGTTTGATTTTCAATTTGTCCTTGCCATTATATATGGGTATGTATTGCACAATTTGAAAAAAAAAATTCATATTTTATTTTATATGTTTTGTTACCTTGAAAACATGAACATGCTATACCTTGACTTGTATATATTTTTCCTCTTCTGGTACTTGCATTTTATGGAATCACATCTGTACATGTCTTTGTTGTACAGTGCTTATACGTAACAAAGCATGCAAAGTTTTAAAATTGGTGAACTGACAACTTATATATAGAAAGCATTTAATTTAAGTATACTGACTTGGTCATATTGCCTGATATCTTGTGTGTGTGTATTTTAAAACTTAAAAAATGCCTAGCTTGTACATATATTTTTAGTCACTAACTTGGTCATGCATTTATATAAGCACGCTTGTCCTTTGCATTGAAGTAGTTATAATAGCAAGCATTCTTGCCTTGTTCATTTCGAAAATTTTGGGTCAGAGCAATTAATTGGTTTGTACAAACATGCTGGTACTTTTTTTTTAAACATGCTGTCATTTCTTTTTTATGCAACTTGTCTATACCTTAGCATGTGTAATTCATTACATTAGCGTCATATAACAAAGCATTCGTGCTTTGTAACTTTCAAAAAAAAAGTCTATGCTGCCTGGCTTTATTCATTCTTTTACTTAGGGGTGGGCGTGGGTCGGTTTGGTGCGGTTTGAAGTCCAAACCGCTTCCGCACCGCATCAAGCGGTTAATAAAAAATACAAATCATTATACTAATCTTTTAAACGGTTCGGTTTCGGTTCGGTTTGAGTGTAATACGGTTCGGTTTCGGTCCGATCTGGTTTGAACCCATATTAAATATGAAATAAATTACGAAGGCAACTGTGTGAAGCTTTTACACTTAAATGTTAAAACACGCAGTGTTATACTGAAATGAAAGATTAGTTCTAAACTGTATGAATATTTCAATTTGACATTTAGCTATAAGAGAGATTTTTTGGGTAGATTAACCAAACATCAACATTAATCAATACATAATCATCAAAGAAAATGACTAGAATAAGATTATAATTAACATTTATCCAAAAAAAATAGATGAAAAATATTATACCAAAACTATAACTTCTTCCTTTATGACAACGAATATTATTAATATAATAACATACACTAAAAATTGAATAAACATTGTTAGAATCTAAAATAAGATAGGAGTTCGCTTATATTTTTATCATAAGATTACTAGTGTAAATATCGGTTCGGTCCGGTTTAATATGGTTGGTTCAATCATCCAAACCGCAACCGAACCGTATCGATGCGGGTTGGTCCGGTTTGGGGTATTTGCTTTGGTTAGAAGATTCGGTGCGGGTTTCCGCACTGTTTTTACGGTTCGGTGCGGGCGGTTTCCGTATAGTGGTGCGGTTTATGCCCACCCCTACTTTTACTTCTTTTCTTGTCTTCTTGCTTGCTTGTGCAACATGTTTTAGGTAAGAAATTGGTCAGCCAACTTTAGTAGTTCATATATTAGGATTTATTATTGTCCTCGCTTAGAAAATAAAGTCACAGTATGCATTCTGACTTTGCTAAATTTCAAAATTTTATAGGCTCAAGTACAATGTATTGTAAATTCATATAATATGCTTAAATATTAATCTCATTTGGTTGTTGAGTATTTAGTAGGTACAAAACGCTAGTGCTATGCATTTGAAGCTCACTTTTGCATTGGTTTAGCTTTTTATGCTTGCTAATATTAAGAAAAGGTACGTATCTCAGATTACATATCGTATATTTATGTTTTTTCCTACGGGATGGCTCATCATTGAGATGAGATGTATATTATGTAATTATATCCATATTGTAAATTTTCGAAACGCTAGCCGCGCAAGGGAGACGTTGGCGAAATTTTTCGTAAATTTAAGGCGTTGGAAATTTTTTGCTAACAATTTATATTAGTGTTGTCATTTGCAGTAATATTATTTGTTTGATTTTGGAAATGAAATTAAAAATCAATTAGCAAATAACTATTCTCAGAAGAAATTTATATTATTACGAATTTCTTCCATTTAGGAAATTACGGGGACGCAATTTCTTTAAGGGGGGAAGTCCGTAACAACCCAGTAGTTAATTACCTGATAAATTAAATTTAATATGGGATAATTAATTTAATTCGTGAATTGAGAAATTTAATTGTTAAATTAAGAAATATTTGATTTGATTCATTTAAGAAATAAGTTTTATTTCTTAAAATGGATTTCAATTTATAATTGAATATTATAAAGTCAACTGTTAAATTAGACATTTTGGATAACACACACACACACACACACACACACACACATATATATATATATATATATTCTTTTAGAATTAATAATTTTGGAGAATTTGATAATTAATTTTATGGAAATAGATTGCAAATTTAAACAAATGAATATTTATTTTCATTCATTCATTTATTTAAAAATGAAGATTTATTGCCAAGATGAGATGTTTGTTATTAATAGTATTATGACGTAATGTTTTTATTGTAAATAAAACATTTTTAGGATCTTATTATTATTAAAAAGGAATTAGTTGTTTTATTATATCATACCCAAAATTTAAAACATGAAACAAATGCTTATCTTGATTTTATACTAAAAAGGGAAACTTATAACAAATAATTATAATTGCATTTAATTTGATTGGGCCAAAACAAAGCCCATTACTTAAACAATCCCTCCTTATTCCTTATCCCCAAAACCATATTCATCTCCCTTAAAAAAAGAATGCACCGTTCATTCATTTATCCCTAAAACGTAAAAATCAAAATCGAAAAAAAAAGTTGCGCGAGTTTGGAGGGGCGACTTCAAGCGTGAGGGTGAACCAAGACCGGCAAGCAAGGAGGTGGAGCACGACGTGACCTGGGTGGTTCTTTGACGAGCAGTGAATTGACGTAGGCGACTTCTGGGTGATGGCGGCTTGGACAACCTGGGCAAGGCGTGCGGCAGTTCGAGTGAGTGCGCATTGTGACAAGGCAGCAACGGAGGTGGAAACCTAGGGCATGGAGGAGATTTCGATTTCAATGGTGGTGATTTAGGTGAGTAACCCTCACACCACTTTTCTCTAAATCCAAATGCTTGTTTATATGATTGAATTATATTGAAGTTTCTGCAAATGAATGAGTTGTTGCTGATTTGAATCTTAAGTTCAGCATATACAGTTAATTGCTAGTTGAATTGCATGAAATCAATAGGTTAAAACATAGTTGCTTGACAAACTAAGCTTACATGTCTTCATTTTCCTTCCAAAGTGCAACCTAGGTGATATATCAATGCTTGAAGCCAACCTGTAGTCGGCTATAAGATAATGTGGAGCCTCGTCGGCTCCAAAAATAGTCACCACCAGTGCACCGGTGGCGGAACACTTGGAGCAGTATCGGCTCCAATTTGTTCTTTTCCTTGTTGTTATATTTCTTCCCTGCGAATGCATCCCTCTTTGAATTCTTGCGATGCTTTCAAATGATTGACATGCATTATGATAGTATTTATAGTTATTAACTTGTTAAAAATATTATACAAATAAATACTTGGTAAAAAACAGTTTTATAAACCTAGTAAGTTTTCTTGTTTATGATTTGTTGTATGTCCACTTCACTTTGAATTCAAATCGGATTTTTAAAGTAATACAGTAATAGATGGAACTGGTATTTATATGCTTATACATTAGCAAGTGCAAATGCATTCAAGGATTTATAAAGATAAGTGTCAGGTTACCATTGAATCTTTTGTGCATGAGGTAAATATTATAAAATATTGTATGGATTATAAAGATGAGGTTATTATTCAAAAGCAAATGTGTCAGGTTATTATGTAGTAAGTTAGCCAATGTAATAAAAGTAAGTGACAGGCTATTAACGTATACAAATACAGAGTCAAGCAATTCATGTATATAGTTACACTAAGTTCACTAATTAAATTTTGGAACTATTATATATATAGTAATTAATTAATGGAAAAGACTTATGTGGATTTTATGGGAAATTATATATATACTTAATAATTGGAAAATACTTTTATATAAGAGAGTTTGTTTAAATTTATAAACATCAAACTTGTTTCTAAAATTAACCTAGATCTTTTTATAAATGATTTTAACAAAGAGTTATTTATATGTGTGTGTGTGTAGTTGAGAAATAAACATGCATGTGAATTTCAAATTAGTTTGAAAATAGATTAATATATAAGATATCTTAAAAATCAATTCTTATAGAATAAATTAATATTGTCCATTTTAAGATTATAAATTCTTATCGGATTTCTATTGGATTTAACACTTGGCTATTTAAATACTAATTTATCAATTTTGAACGATTTTGGACTTGAAAGAGATTGAAAAATAAAATGTTTTGAGAACCTTAATTCTATAATTTGAGTATGAATAATCGACTTAGTGTCATTGATTGGTTTAAATGCTTTCGAGTAACGCTTCGTCGAATATGTTATAACTCATTGAATAGAATGTTTGAGTGGAACTTACTAGTCCATTAGCGAATACTCAAATTTCACCGGGTTGTATGAGATGCCTTGGTTAAATTTGTGTGATTGCTATTAGGAAGTATTTTACACTTTAGAGTTGTATTCTCTTCTGGTGTGCGACAAGTGGTTGCTAGATCCTTAAGAGAATGTTGTTCAGGTTTTCCAGTGGTATCTGTAATAAGTGATATTTACTAGCTTTTAGTAAATACTTGAATTTCACCATACGGTATGGGACGTATTGGTTAAATTCTAGTGATTACTAATGGTGATAGTATTTGGCACTTTAAAGTTTACTCTCTTTTGGCGGGCAAGTGGCTGCTAGATCCTTAAGAAGTTTATTCCTGGATTTCTTTTCGAACATAATAATATAATAATATTAAATAAATATAGATTTATCGAGTCATGGTTTCTACGATCACATTGATCGGTATGGACTATCCTTGAGATCATTCTGTGATTTTGTGTTCCCGGTCTGAGTACGATCCTTGGTATCGGATCGGTTCGAGTGATACCAATTTGTTTGTTTGTTTGCCACGGGTTTTGAGTACAGTCATTGCGATTGTTTTGGATGATCATTACGATCGGTTTTGATTAAGATCTTATGGATTCTGGATATTTGAATTTTGTGACTATTATGTGTTCGTGAAATAAAGATATATATTCTTATGTCTTGTGATGGATGCTAAGTGAAGTAAATTTTATTATTCTGTGTTTAGTGACTAGTTCGTGTTTGTGACTTAAATTTATAACCCTGTTCTGAGTTAAATAAATTTTCTGACTCGTTACATCATGGATATCTGCATTTACTTATGTGTTGTTTATTCTTGTGTTATATTTTTTTCTCACCTTATTGGATATTTAGAGATAGTCTGACCAAGTAGTTATTTTGCTCGGATCAGACCAAGACTTTTCAGGTTACAGGAAAAGTTGACCTATGGATGGTTGGGTTAGCAGAGGTTGGACCTTTGATAATTAGTTATATTACTTAGGAATTTGTGTAATCGAGATGTATAATTAAGATTAGAAAACCATAACTTGTATATTAATTGAGTTTAGTATTTTATTTTGTAAACTCAAAATTTGTATGTGTATAAGTTGATATTTATTCTGATGTGATCTGCAACTGTTATTTATATGATATATTGTTCTGATTCTGAGAAATTGGTGTGTTTATTACTTTGTAATATTGTACACGTCAAATTCAGTTCAGATATTAAGTGAAAAGGTATAATTGATGTGTCAATGTTAGTATAAAGATATATTCACATTCGACCGCCCTTAACAAGCCGTATTCTCCGGATTAGCAGACGACATTGCTTATAATGTTCTTTGCTAATTTAGGCATTGTGTGGGATCGTTACTGTTTTGATTTCGATCGATCTATCCTCGTCTCCACTTACGTATGTTGCTATTGACCTTGACTTTCCTCCACTAGCAACGACTGTGGCTTCCTATGCTTTGGTCTTGTCTCTTAATCCAAAGCCTCCTTTGGTAGTCGCTAGTCCCTTTAGTGTGCTAGAAACATCTCCGAAGTGCATTGATCCCTCCTGCACTCCAATTTCGGATGTGCCTGCCAGCAATCGACAAAGGTAATGTCTTCCCTATCTCGCCACTGTTGGCTGTTGGAAATGTCGATGGTCAGTGGATGAATATTGAATTGGGTGATGTTAGTAGAATTGAATGTAATGAGACGGTTAAGAATTGTGATTGTGTTGAAGGAAGACAAGTTTCTGAGTGTTGCTCTAATCGCACACTGCCTATTTGTGAAATTAATACCTATATTTCAACTTCACAACCTATAGTGAACCCAGTCCCTTGCGTCATTCCTCAATTTGCATCCCCTAAGCCTAGTAGCAAGTGGTCTTATCTTTTCAATGCATTGCCGAGCAATGCCGGTGAATACGTTCCCTAATCTTTTGACATTGTGGAGGTAGATGGTGCTATAGTTCTGCCGGTTGAAGTATTGGAAGCGGAGGTAGAATTTTGGGTTGAGTATTTAGTGGGATTTTTCCTTGATTATTACCCCCTTATCAAGTTGTTCGTGATCATTTCCGACAACTTTGGAATATTATGGGTAGGCTACAAGTCTACTGTGATAATTCTATGTTCTTTTTCAAGTTTTCTAGAAAAGATGAAAGGCACTGTGTCCTTGAGGCGAATCGCTCCATTATTGTCGATCAACCATTATTACCCCTTGGAGTATAACGGTGGATAAAGTTAAGGAACAGATACCGTCTATTCTAGTTTGGGCTCATTTCTCTCATATCTCTTTAGTGTTGCAGCCTATGATTGGGCTGAATTGGCTTGCAAATGTTGTTGGCAAACTTAAATGTTTTGACGCAAATACTATAGCTCAAAACAAGCTAGTGTATGGCAAGGATCTTATTGAAGTATCGCCTGAAAATCCTTTATCTTCCAAAATTTTTGTTTGTATTGCTCAAGGGTGTATTGTTGTTATTGATGTCGACTACAGTTGGAAGTTTGAAATTTGCATGACTTGTCATCTTTTGGTCATCTTATGGAAGCCTGTAAACTCCAATCTGCTAATGCTCCTGTTCCGCTTGCCGATAGAATTTCATTTCCTCGACCTCCAGTCATGAAGTGGGTTCTGAAAGTTCATCTAGCTATTGTTGCTTCACCTCCTGAGATCATGTTGCACCCTTTGAGCACTAATCTTTCTCCCATTGATGTTATTGATGACGGTTCTAAGGTTAAATCGGATGTGGTTATTCCTTCCTCTAATGACCTTTTTTGGGGTTCGTCCGAGCAGGCTTGGATCTATAAGCCTTCTGAAATAAGGTTTGATCCTAAGGGTGGTCATTTTTATAAGTATGTTAGTGGAGATAATAGAGAAAGGCGGCTATTCTATCATGCGCAGGATGAACGCCTTACACTCTTTGTGCTTGGTCAGGTTGGGGATCTGAATCGCTCTGTTCTATCAGATGATTCATGGGATAAGAAATTTCTTTACTGCTAAGATTCGGTGGACTTTATTCCTAACTTAACTACTCTTTTTCGGTGTTTTATCATGTTATTGGGCATGAATCTTCGGATAAGTGGAGTGGATCACCCTCTTCGGAGGGGATTATTTTTGTGTTGTACGTAGTTTGGTAATGTCACCAAACTCCAGCGTTTTATTCTCTTCTAGCTGCTTTTGTGAATGTACTAAACACTTGTTTCTGATTCATTTATATATGTGGATGGCCCATAATAAATCAGGCTAGCTTTGCTTAAAAAATGTTAAAAAATTGTAATTCACTCATTTAACCCACTTCTTACTAGCATGGTTACAACATTAATTACTTAACAAGTTTAGCGTGTTTTGATGGTCCATTTTTCCCATCTTATGGCCGACCATAACTTGGTAAAGGGGAGAGGATATTTCGTTTATAAATTTTAGATATAGATCTAGAACCATTAATAGAAGGAGAATTCGTCTCCTCCCTTCTTCTATATAAACAACATTACCCCCTTCATTTTCTGGTATTCCTCCTAGCTTCCATATCATGGCCACGTGTATCATCTCCCTTGGGTCAAAATAAAAAATGTCTATAGCACTGCAAATCAAATTCACATCATGGTACTCTGGGCCTTGGCAATGTCCAAAGTCGATTCAAGGTGAATCTAGGAGAACGCATTAATCAACGTATGTTCAAAGGCAACATCCTTAAGGTATAAATTCTAATTTATTTATATTATACTTGCCATGTAGTATATAATATACATATACATACATACATATATGTAAATATATATGTGTGTGTGTATAAGGATTTTATACAAGCATTAGTTGTCTCATGTTTAATATGTAATTTAATATCATTAATTGAACTATGATAATCAATATTGTTATTTAAATTAAGATAATATAATTATTACATTTTAATTTTCGACCATGAATATATATGATATATATATATATAATATTTTATAATTTTAAAATACTAAAATATTAATTTTGTTATACGAAATTATTATCTGTTGTTTCTAATTTACTAATATAAATGTTTAAATGGTATTAAAATTAATAATAGATTTAAAATAGTTTTTGTTAAAAAAAATTGGCCGAACACTTATTTTAGTATATATTTATTTATTTAATGTATTTATATTTAATGATTTATAAATTAATACTTATAGATTAATTCATATATATTATATATTAAAAATACATATATAACTATTTTATAAAACAAAATGGCCTCGGATTTAAAAATTATTAATTTATTTATATAGCCAAAAAGAATTATTGTAATATATACATACTTTGATATTTATTTTATTATAATAAATGTATCTTTATTATATTTTAATATTTTAAATGTTTAAAATAATTTGGCAATAAAAGTATTTATAATTTATATATTTGTATTTATTTTAAATAAATAAAATATTTATCTAAATTTGAAACTCAAATTATTTTTCCGAGTCAAAGCTAGATATTTTAGAGATTAAATTCGGATTTTATTATCCTTTTCAAAATACAAATATTTAGATAGTTGAAAGAAAATGATATTCTATTTAATATAAAATAGATATCAATATATATATATATATATCTGTGTGTGTGTAATTTTTAAATAATATTCCTAAATAGCTAGTACGTATATAAATGGCCAATGTTTATGTTATAGTTGCAAATCTCAACATTTGTACATGTACACATTATCTATGTACACATTATAATGTTGATGTGCATATTGTATACGTATAAGTATATATTGATGTACTCATAATCTATATACAAACCATTTTTAATTAATCCATTAATTAATTAAATCAAAAAATTAAATGAAATTACTATGTTTTTAAATAATCCTGATTGGATGTAGTATAACCCATTAAACTTCATAGGCCCGCTACGATTTACATGGGAATTTATTTGAATTATATATATTTCACCCACTGAAGGCCGGCTCGGTTCCAACATGAGACTAGTAAATGTGTATTTATGGAAAGTGTGCTTAAACTAAGGCGAAAGTTACTTTAATTAAGGAACGTTCTAATGAATGAAAACCCCTGAACTTTTGGCCTTTACCTGGCTCGTCGAAGTGGTCTGTTCTAAGAGTATGCCGTGGAAGGTTTAGAAGTATTTTAAGCCTTAAATTGGTTCAAATAAATGTATTTGAATATTATAAAATAATAATTTAAAACTGTTTTAAATTTAAATAAATAATTACATAATTTTATAAAGAGTTGTAAAATGTAAATTTTAAAATTATTTTGAATTTATATAAATATTGATTCTATATTTATAATTAACTAAACAATAATAAAAGGATATATATATAACTTATGAATTATAAATGCTTTGACTGCAATTAATATAAACAGGTTCTAATGTACTTCAAAGCAAAACTAATGACATGCAAGCATATGGGAACTTGAGGAAGAACTGTTATACCTGTGCGGGGATGATAGGAGCTCGAGATTGATTCGGCAAGTAAAGCAGATAACAATCACAACTATCGCCCACCATTTATGGAAGGAAAGAAAACATAGAGTATTCCAGTGCAAAGAAAGAAGCTCGGATCAGATTTGCAAATTAATCGAGATGGATGTAAGAAACATCTGCAATAGAATTAAAGTGAAGAATCGTACCAGCAATGAGGTAGAGGAACAGCGAATGAAGGAAGCATGGGATCTGTTTGATTATCGCTGCCATGATTTGGAAATGCAAGCTTAAAGAGGAAAATTGTAGATTTGGAAAGCTGTGTGGAACTGATGGAAGTGATAAAACAGAGTTGAAAGTGGGATAATAATGAATTTTCTGACAGAGTCTTTTACTCTTTTTGAGGCAATGTTGTACTCGATTTTCTCTACTTTTGTTGTAGTTGCATGTGTATGTTGTATTGGGCCTTGGGCTTTTTGCATATCAGAAATAAAATTGAGTAGATTTCAAAAATAAAGAATTATAAATGCTGTGATAAATTAAAATATACATAAATAAGATGGGAGGTTTAAATAAATTAAAACCTGTTTGTACCAAAAATGGGCACAACACTCTTCGGGAGTTGTTTGAAGAGATAAAATGAAGAATATAAATGTAAAATAGAGATTATCTAACAAAAACTCCAACAAACAAGAACGTAAAATGCAAAGACAAGCAGTTTAGAGTGGTTCGGCGTAGTGCCTACGTCCACTATGAAGTTTTGATAATTTTATTGATTCTCTCTCAACGATTACAAGCAATTATAGCGAACAACAGTGAATTACAGTTTGGAATTCGAATTCAACAGTAGGAATAAGATGCAAATCCCAATCCTGCAGAGTCTAGGCGCTTGAGAGAAAAAGATCCCTTTTCTGTATGCTATGGGGCTCTATTTATAGGCGTAGGAGGCTGGGACTTCGCTCAAACTCCGGGAGACTTGGTCTGGCACGTGAGGGGGCCTACGCGACCATTTCCGGAAAGTTTCGCCTCGATCTGCGATCGATACGAATCCATTTCGTATCGATCAAGATGATGTCCAATTAATCTGAAGTTTGGCAGGGACATTCTTCAGTGTGTATGCAAGCTTCCCTGAAAATCTCATTGGATTTGGATCAGTGGATTGCGAGATATCGTCGATACGAAATGGCATTCATCGCTGGCTGTTTCGTTCGACTCCATGGCTTCGAGTTGATCCCATCGTATCGATCACTGCACGTGCTTCTGAGATGATGTGACGCGCGCACTTCGTTTCGATCCATTATTCACTCCGCGTTGACCGCTTCGACTCCATGTATCTCGCCTCGTTTGGTTCGATGGATTACACTCACCCTAGTCAGTTGACTTGTCGGATACGAATAAGTCATTTAGGCATGGATTCGAAGTGAGGTCCTCTGATGGATATGAAGAGCACTGGTCCGATGGACACGAAGTAGACATTAACTGATGGTTGCGAGACACGTCATCTGTTGATGGATACGAGTCTGACCGATACGAACCCGATGGGTTCGAACGTTGCCAACCGGATCGATACGAAGTCGTGGGAATTTGCCGATGTGAAACGGATGATGGACACGGGCTGGATGGATACGAAGCAAGGCTTCTTGGTGGTTGCGAATAAGACACTTGGTCAATCGATACGAGTTGCACTAATTATCGATGGACACGAAACCGATCGATACGAACTCGATGGATTCGAAACACGGCTACCTCCATCGCTACGAAATGAAGTCCCCTGATGGATGCGAAATGAACATATCGGATGGATACGAAAACATGCGTTTTCCTCCAACTTGTATCCATCATAGCTTGAGCATACGAACTTGGATTGACTTGAAACCTAGAACGTTGGCTGTAACGACCCTAAATTTTCGACCCAATTTTTAATTTTAAATTCATCGTTTCAATAAAAATTTTGAAATTATAAACGATCTCAATTTACGTCCAAACTTTATTTATGACATACGTCTAGTTAGAAATGGACATAGAAAAAGTTTCGTTGAAAAATATTACAGAAAAATCCGTTCGCGTTTTACTGTATATCAGTCCATATAAAGCTGCGTAAAATTTATCTTCCAAACCCAAATATTTTTACACAGTTATGTTGCAAAAATTATTCTGATCAAGATTTTGTAATTCGTTTCGTCTAAAACTGTCATCGCCTACTCCATTTAAATTGTTTTGCAAATCGTACAATTTAAGCGGCGTAAATGCAAATTTTATAAAATCATCGTATCGCAATAATCTGTGTACCGTTGGAAGCGCATCGTCACACTGATCATAACGGTATATTTATTTGCGCGAATCGAAGTCCGACATCATCCGTCGTGTCAATTTATCGGTTCCGGTCGGACCGAGTAAATAAAAATGGGCAGCCCAAATTTTGTCAGCCGTTTACAAAAGAAATTTTGAATCATGAATCGGCTGGTAATTAATGAGGTAGTGGGTAGCTAGTACTAGTGGATAGGTAGGGAATGGGAATGAGCGTGACATTTTAGGAACTCAATGCAAATTCCACTGTTACTTAATTTGTGAAAATAAGCAACATTTCACTTCTGTTCCTATATTTTCAAAGACCAAGTACCATTCGCTGTTTATTCAAATCTCCTTCTCTCTGCTTCCAAGCATCAGGTAAACTCTCCCATTCTTCTTCTTATTATTTTTCTGCAAACAAAGATGATAGTCCAAACATTTTCTTCTTTTCTTTCCTATCCACTCCTACTTCACTCACGTACGAGCAACCCCACCTCCCAGTCCTCCACCCTGATGCACTGCCTCCCCTGTCTCCGCGTCGCCACCATCTTCCGCACCTGCTAGCTGGCCCCACAGCCTCACCCAGTTTCCCAGCCGAGCCCACCATCCCGCCTCCCTCGACTGTGCCATTAACCCATGTCCAACGTCGGATCCCATCACCTCCCAACCACCCTCTCCATGCAAACGACCCAACCACCGTGCTTCGCCCCAGCTTCATGCAACCGTTCCCCTTCCCATACTACCACGTCCACTCCCTGACCACCGCTCCGCCATCGTCCCCGGCCAACTGCACCACGTCACTGCCACCAACCAGCGAAGCCACACGCACCCACACCCTGACCTATGCCAAGTCGTTCCATCTCCACAACCCTCCGCCACCGCCAGTATCCTCTCCACTGCTCTCCACCACCCAGTCACACACCTACCAGCAACCCAGCCCACTGCACCACCCCGCGCCCTTGCCGCCACCTCATCCCTACCCAGATCCCAACCGACCCCTCCTCTGGCCGACCGCCCTTCGCCTCCGTCGAACATGCGCGTGCGCATACTCTGGGCGTACATGCGCGCATGAATATATGCTCAACATTGTAAAAAGGGAAGAGGGGAGAGTGTATGATTAGTTGTGATAGTGTGTGAGTTGGGTTTTGCAGTATTGAGGAAGTGAGAAGGAAATGCGTGCACGAATTATGTGTAGATGCATGAATTGAAAATGGCTCAAAGGGGACCACGGCTGAAAAGAAAAAAAAACAGAGGGTGGCCTCGTTTAAAAAAAAAAAGAAGTGTTTTAGTGACTTGCGCATGGGGTTCCATGGGTAATGCATTTGCAGTGAGTGCGTGAGATGGTGTTCATGCATGTATTGTGCGTGAGTGTTGTGTTTTGTGTGTGTGTTTTGTTTTAAAAAAAAAACGAAACTGAAATTTGTAAATAGCGTTGGGTTTTGCAGTAGAATATTTTCGACAATATCTATTTTTGGTTGCCAAACAGTAACCAAAATTTCTTTCTTTGTGCAGCGACCGACTGATTCCTTTCGCAGCAGCATCGACCTTCAGTTTTGTTCTTTCCTCCGTCTTCGGTAAGCACATTTATATAAATTTATAATTATATACAATGTTCATTGTATTAATATCGTTTCCTTTTGTCGATATTACAGTGTTCGTTGTTCGTGCTATACCGACTCTGTTCTTATTTCTTCGTGCTTCGCCGTCAAATTTCTTATCCACGAAAGGTGAATTAATTTTCACGACTATATTCTTATGCAAGTTGAATTGATAAATGATTGCTATGTGATGTTGAATTGGATGTAAATTGTTAAGTGATAAATTAATTGTAAGTTAAAAATTGGATATAGGATGGTTAACGATTTAAAATGAATTATATATGTCGAATTTTGATTGTTAACTTGACACCTTTATATGATAAATATTGATTAGTTAAATTGAACCTTTAAATTGTTAAGTTAATTGACACGTAGAAATTGATAAATTTCATTTTGGACTCTTGAACGTATTGAATTAACTGTTGTAATTGAAATTGAACGACAAGTGAAACCGAATTGTTATAATCTTTAATCTACTTGAAATGATAGAGTAGATTCTAGAAATAGTTATATTAATTGGCGTAAATAAATACGATTATTTCGGGGTTATTTGAAATTGTTGAATTGTTGTGAATGGATGCTATTGCTTGTTTATTTACTTTGACACCATCCCAGCTATCACACTGCAAGTTCCCTTTGTATGTTTTGATTTTGAATTTAAATGGAATCGGGGTGAAATGATAAATACCCAAACAATTTTGACTTAAGATAGAAAATGAAAATAAAACCCGATTGGCCAAATGTTTTGATTTAAATAAAAATAAAGTTTTATTTGACGAATAACAAAGTTTTGAATAATTTGGAATTTAAATTGAAATGAATGTAAATGTGAATATTTGAATTTGGAACGAATATTAAAGTAGTAATTGACAAAAGAATATTGTTTAAAATTTAATTATTTAATAATTAAACTTAGAATTATTTGATAATTAATTTTTGAAATAATTAATAAGAGTTTTGAAAATTATTAATAAATTAACTTTTGAAATTATTAATAGTTAAGTGTGAAATTATTAATAACGAGGTTTGAAATAATTAATAATTAAATTTTGAATTTATGAATAATTAAGTTTGGAATCATTAATGAATGAGTTTGAATAATAAATAATTAAGATTTGAAATTATTGAAATTTGATGAGATCGAATTCCAAATTAAAAATTGAATTGAATATCTTTATTAAGAGTAATTGAATTTTTGAACAAGTGAAAATAAGTTTTAACTAAGTTTGAAATTTGGAAGGAATATCTTTGATAAGAAATAGAATGCGTTTTATCAAAACAAATGAAAGACTTGAAATTAAAAAGGGAATTGGATTCGACAAATGTAATTGTAAATAAGTTGAAACTTTGATAATGAAAATGAACTTAAGAAGTAACGTAATGAATTGGAAATTAAATTGGAATTGCTTAATGATAAATAAATTTAATGAATATCGAATGGAAGCGATAATTGATTTAAATCGTTTTGAACGTAAATTTAGTTAAATGATTTTGGAATGAACTTATATACAAAATGCAATGAATATTCGAATTGTTTAATTGAAAGTTTGAAATTGAATTATGGAAATGTTGAAATTGAAATTGGAAAGATTGAAACGTAATTTTGGAAATTGATTTCGAAAGGCTAACGAATTGTCGATTTGCGAATTTCAATTGAAATTGAAATCGTTTTGATTTTGAAATATATTAACGACCAATCGGTGTTATAATCACGAAAGGTTATTAAAGGAACCGGAGCCGGTTTGGGGCATACCCGCTGTCTAAACCGGAAACCACTTTAATAACTATACGCGAAGTGATGATCCAGAATGAAGTGGTTGGATTGACGAACGTTGATGATTGAAGAAAGTGAACGATAATGGATAGCCTTGACACTTGTGTCAAATTGGAAATGACTAAAACAGGAGCTGTGCCGGGCCAATGGAGGATTAGCTACCTCAAGTGGACACACTTCTTCGTAAACTATTCTTTTACTTTGTGATTGATTGGTGCGCACCCTTGATTTGGAAGTGTTGTTTCACGGTGTTGCGGGCGCTGCGGCGTTGCGTTCTCACCAGTCCGGATCAGACGAACGGTAGTATCACTACCTTGGGTATAGCCTCATGTGCCTTGTCATACTTGTATTCCATTTATGCGCGACCACTACGATTTTGATTTGTACCTTTAGTATATGGATTGCCCTCTGGTGACTTCCGGTTTTGGGGAAACTACGGTCTTGTATATGCTCTTGGGAATAAAAATGTGTTAAGGGTGGAATGGGCCATGACTTAACACTATTTTGATATCTTTATATTACTGATAGACATTATCTATTTATCGTACTCTACTATGTATAGATAGTTTATCGGATCCTGAAAGATGTTTATTCCATCCATCTTTGAGTTATTGTTATTTAAATTGTTGAACCATATTATCTGTATAAGAATATATGTCCTGATTCGAGTGTTTGTTTGTGCATATGCTCGGATCAGACTGAGGATTTCTGTTGCTGTGCTATTGGAAGCTGAAGACTTGAAGACCATCATTTATCTTTATCTGTATTGCTTCATTCTATTTTGTTATTGTATCGGACATCTATGTATTTCTTTTCACTATCTGCTTGTGACATTGTTGTATTTACTTAGTAGCTTCATGAACTACTATTATGACATTGTTGTAATTCCGCTGCACTATTCTGTTATGTTGTATTTTCTGTGATTCTGTGATGATTCTCATTTATATACATATACTCCATTAATGATTCGTGTTTTGCACTATTTAAGTTGACATGTGTGGATTATTGTCAATTTAAATGGTCCAAATATACGGGCTGTTACATTGGCTTCCTTTGCTCTACTAGTCATGTCTCATCAATTGTAGCTCGATTCGGACTCGGGCAAAATTCACTGATATCCATGACAAGCGACATTCGGAATCCAGTCAATTCCTTGATGTCCTGGCCTTGCCAAAAGGCGGGATAACATTTGCCCCCCAAAGTACGTCTTGTGAAAACATGACGTGCTTTGAAAAGCTGCAAGTTCGCGAGTCGTTGTCAGTTTAGCTCGTTATTGAATTTCGCATTGATTCTCTCCTGAACCGATTTGAAATCCGAGTTGGAACGATGTCTGATGGTTGTTTTTGACCATCCTCTTGTATCGATCCTCTCACGAATCGATGCAAAAAGTTGGAAAGTATTTTTTCGTATCTATCCGCTTCGGGTGGCGTTCTTCTATAATAGAATTGACGCATTCTTCGTTGTTTCTAAGTGACTTTCCGTACCTTTCCATCTCTGCCCAGCTTCCGTCGGCGATGTGTGGCCCTCCCGAGATGGTATGGACCACTATCTTCTCTTAACTGGAGCTGCTGGTGTTGCAATTTCCTCTGCCTATTTCTGGGGAGGGTAGCCTTGGGTTCTCACTGGCAGGAACTGGAGTCATGTTCTGACCTTTTACATAGCGTTCTAGTCTTCTTCTTCTGATGTGTTCTTCAATCAAGTCCCGGAGATGATGGCATTCGTTGGTATCATGCCCATGGGATTCGTGGAAGCGGCAGAATTTTCCAGACTTAATTGCGTTATCTGATTCCTTCTTGTGTGGGGGGCGTTTGTATTTAACTTCGTCTTGAGTGGCCAGGAAGATGTTTTCGATTGTTTCATTCAAAGGGGTGTAAGCGTCAAATCTCGGTCCTGGCCGATATAGACGCTTTTCTCCTTCTTGCCCCCAGCATTGTCTCTAGAGTCATTTCTTCGAACGTCTTTTGCTACAGCGGGCGTGTTGCCGTGAGCCGCCTTATTTTGTTGCCCTGACTACCCCTCAGTAGCAGCGTCTTCAAGTCTCATATATTTCCCAGCTTCATGGAAGAAATCAGGTGAAGTAGCTGTTTTTCTTTTGTCAATCTTCTAGCAAATTTAGTATCCGAATGCACACAACTACAGAGGGCCATTAAGATAAGTTTCTCATCGGCATCTTGGACTGCGGCCACTGCGGCATTAAATCGGGTTAGATATTGTTGCACCTTCTCTCCAGGTTTCTGTTTGATACTGGATAAGGAATAAGCATCCTTGGGTTGCTCCACATGAATGCGGAACTAGTTGATGAACTTCTCTTTCAACATTTCCCATGAGCTGATGGATCCTTGGGGTAGATGGCAGAACCAGGAGGTAGCTAGATCTGATAAGAATAGTGGAAAGCATTTGCATAGCACTCCTTCTGTTGCTCCGCTCATGAGCATATGCTGTGTGTATCTCTGTAAGTGTACAACGGGGTCAGAGGTTCCCTTGTAAGGTTCCATTGTAAGCATTTTCCATTCTCGGGGGGTGATGGCAATTTCAATATTGCGGGCGAAAGGGCTGGTTACCCTAGCGCCTATCCCTCGATCTCTTTGATCCCGTTGGACGCACTCTCTGAACAAGCGTGTCATCCTTTCATCAGAATTTGAAGCAGATAGAAATGAGTTCGGTTCTGCTCTGTGGGATTGATTCCGTCCAGATGACCTGTAGGGATGGTATCGTCTATCATTCCTAATATTTTTCAGTGGCTGTCTTTGGTCTTCTGGGAGCATGCTAGGGTCAGCTACAGTTGGCCCTTGCCTTGATCTTCCCCTGGTGGGTTCTGTTCTAAGCACTTCCTCGGGTCCACCTTCGGGCTGGACTCTAGCTCGGCCCCTTTCATAGGTGTTTCCGTGGTTGGGCAGCATGACAGGCTCAGCTATAGTTGACCTCCGCCCGGTACCTCCCCCGTTGGGTTCGGTTCCAAGCGTTTCCTTAGGTCCAACTTCGAGCTGAGCTCGGTCTCGGCTCCTACCATGGTCGCTTCTGTCGTTGGCTTCTTCGAAGAAAGAAGATCTTTATCGCCTCTGAGATCCTCCAGACTGGGACTCACCCCATGATTCAGTGTTGCGGTTGGACTCTTCAGCATCCCTTAAGCGTGACATGAGTTGGTTCACCAAGGCTTCCTGTTAAGATGTGAAGCGGTTAGTCACTTCAGCCACAACCCTGTCTAGATCTGCCCTAGTAATTGCTGCCGGCTGTTCCGTGGCAGGGGTTGTCGGATTTGCCTGACCTTCATTTGGTACTGCTGTTGGAATGGGACGATTTACTTGATCTGTGACCACTGGATCTGGAATACTGTTGGTTGCGATGTTTTTTCCTTTGTTAACGTCTTTTTTCTGCCTGGGAGGCATGTTTTCCAAGCAATGAACGACGCTGTTAGGAAGAAGGTTAAGTGGGAGAAGCTGAAGCTTCGAGCTTCCGTTTCTCAGTGAAAGCACCAAAAATGTTTGCACAAAAAATGGGCAAACACCTCCAAGTCGTATGATTTAGTTAATTTTATGTGGTTTTTAGTGATCTGAGTGATTTATGCAAATATATAAAAAGCAGGGACTAAACTGTAAAAGACACAGATTTATAGTGGTTCGGCCAGAATGTGCCTACGTCCACTTTATATGTTATTCTCCTTTATTGTTCAGATTACAAGTACAAAGCTTTAATACAAGTATATGAAAGTTGTTTGAAAGTTCTATCCGTGCTTGAGCTCTCAAACTTGTTTGCCATTGTTGTACCCCTACCCCTCTATTTATAGAGTGAGGCAGGGGGTAGGGGTCTTGGATGTATATAGCTGCTGGTGGGCTTGGGCTGATGTAATCTGGCCTGGCCAGGTTGGTTCGGCAACGCCTTGGTTCAGAGATGGTTGGAGAGGCTTTGGTTCGGTTGTGAGTGGAGTTGGTCCGGTGATGGTTGGTCGTGAGTTGGTTCGGCAATTCTTAGGAAGTGGGTTGGTTCGGTTGTGGCTCTGGTCCGGGAGTATGTTGGTTCGGTGGTGAGTGATTCGGTGGTGCCTTCTTCCCTTTGGTTCGGTGGTGATGGAAATGCACCCAACAGCATACAAGTAAATATCAAAATTCTTCAATATTTCCTAAGTATGAGATGGACTTGTAGATACTAAACTTCGAGAGACCAATGGAAATTTAACATCACGCTTCACCTTTCCCATTCCATATTGAGTGAGAACATACTCAATATTATCTACTCTAATCTCCTTCACATGAATTTTGTTAGACTTTACTAAGTCAACACCAACAAACTCGTCACTAAGCCCTACATCATTTAAAGCATAAGATGAAGAATGATCATCACAAATATGCTCACAAATAAGCCTAACTAAACCAAAAGGCCATGCCTGTAACTGAGCTCCACCTAGAATCCCAACCTCTGTAAACTTCTCATCAATCATGGTACCATTGGAAATACCAATAGTTCTTCGAATATGGAGATAATCTGATGACTCCAGATGTGTTTGGAAATTTTGCGTCCTCCTAACGACATCACTTGATATAGGCTTCACCTTCAACAAAGACCTCTCATAAAATATCGCATGCCTGCTAATCACAATTCTCCTAGTTGCTTTACACCACAACCTATACTTTTTTATTCCTTCTCCATAGCCGAACAAAATATGCTTGTTTTTCCTAGGCTTCAACTTATAATGTCTCCCATATTCTAAATAAGCTGAACAACCAAACACTTTAAGGAATGAATAATCAACCAACTTTCTTTTTCATATTTTTTCTGGGATCTCCATGTCTATGGCAATATAAGATGTACGGTTGATGAGAAATACTATCATATATATCACTTCTGCTCAAAATCTTCTAGACCAGTAGTCGTTCCCAAACTCATAGCTCTCTCTCATAATATCTAACACATGCTCCCCGCCACTCTATAACAATGTGACTCAACAGAAATAGAAAAATCTCTAACTACATACTCGGACGTACAATAATTAGTGAATTCTTCTAACATAAATTCACTCCTATTTCTAATTTTGAGAAAATTCAAACGCTTCCTCAACTAGTTCTCTACCAAGGTCTTTCACCTACAAAACTGGACAAATATTTCGTCTTTAGCCTTTAAGAAATAGATCCAGACCTTATATAAGAAATCATACACAAATAAGACGAAGTAACTGGCTCAATCAAAAGATGCAACTGGGGTGGGTCCCCACACATAAGAATGAACATACTCTAGCAACTATGTAGCTCAAGATCTCCCAACATCAAATATGACATGCTTCTTCAGTTCTTCTTTCCAAAAGAACAATCTCCACAAAAGCTAGGCTTCGACTAAGAATCACCATCAATCAACCTCCGCTTCTTTCAAGACTCTCCTTATTAACATGACATGAATTAAGATGCCATAACTAAGTAGAATCTAGAATCCTAGAATCCGTAGAAACTACCGACTCTTCCATGACCGTCTCTCCATGAAGTACATAAATATCATTAACTCGCATCTCTTTCATCACTACCAAGGAATCCTTCGACACTCTCAAATTCTCTCCATCTATTATTATCACCATACCAAGTCTACTCAAAGCTCCAACTAACAACATACTTCTATGCAGCATCAGAACATGTCTAACATCCGTGATAGTCCTAATAACACCATCATGCATCATAAACCTCACACTTTCGATGCCCACAACATGACAAGATGTGTCATTCCACATATGAACTACTCCGCCATCAATCTTCTTGTAACTGACAAACCAATTCATATCTGACGTCATATAACAAGAGGCTCCAAAATCAATCATCCAACGTTTACTCTCTAAAGGTGAAATACTGGCTAAAAATAATTATGTATCAATGTCGCTTCTATCTGCATCTGATCTAACTACTGCAACTGAAACTTTCTTCTTCTTCTCTCTCTTCTTTTTAAGAGCTGGACAATCCGTATGAAATGCCATTTCTTCTTACAATAATAGCAAACATCCCTCCTAAGACCCGTGAAGTGGGATCTATGCATATCTCTTCTACCTTCAAGGTGCTTCTGGTTTTTATCTCTTCCTCTAACTGAATGAAGTTGTTGCTGAAGAACATCATTAGTCTTCACCTTCCATGTTCTAAAAACTCATTTTCTAGCAAACTTCATGATGCCATAATTTTTTATACCACTACTAAAAGAATTAGTCATTGATAAGTAATCTAGAACAAGACAGCTAGCTTCAATACCAATCTGTTGTGCAAAATTTTAATTAATTTACACTAATTCATAACCGTTATGAAATATTTAGGCTTATGCACGGAAGCAACCAAAAGGATCTAGCTTGTCGATTAATTATCAACCCCCAATTCAATGAACAATAATCACCAAACAAAGAAAAATAAAAGAGTAGAAAACACAAAGATTTAACGTGGTCCAGCCAAATTGTCTATGTCCACGGACCCAACAACTATTCTTTATTTCACTGAAGAAAGAGAGTACAAAAGAGAGAAATTACAAAATTACAGGTAGTAAAGTGGAGAGACTAACCTATAATTACAAATTGAATAATCAATTTCTTCAAAAACTTGTTTGCGCTCAAAACCCCTAATTTGATTTGACTACAAAAATTATTGTTTACCGAAGAAGAGGATAAAGGTGGATTATAATTACAAATTGAATAATCAATTTCTTCAAAAACTTGTTTGCGCTCAAAACCCCTAATTTGATTTGACTACAAAAATTATTGTTTACCGAAGAAGAGGATAAAGATGGATGCTCTCCCGCACACACAAATATAAAGATGAACTTCGTTCATTTAAATAGACTTAATGAAGGAGTTACTTGAAGATTAAGAAAATTAATTGCCGGATTATGCGACAACCTTTCCAAATTCCTTGATTTGATTCCAATGCACATAGATGACGAAAATCTTACATTTCCATAAATTTTCTTTGTTCATTTAATCTCTACATATAAACTTTTATATCTACATATAACAATTCCTTTGACTAATTAATTGATTAGCTAATTAATTAATTTTCTTTCTCCAAAAGCAATCACGCATAACTTTACTTTTTTTCTTTCCATCTATAAACCTAATTGATTGATAATCAATTAGCTAAATTCTATTCTTCTTTGGCAAATATTTGAATCATTCAAATTTAACAATATGAGTGTGAGTTGAAGACATATTAGGATTTAATCTCATATTTGTATATCTCTAAACACTCAGATATTTGCTATGAGAGATTTTATAGTGTGTTTTTTCTGGATTTAATTTTACCTATTGATCCTGTATTTAGCGTAATGTTGAACAGGTGTGGAAACACACCCAAATTTCTTAAAGACGATAAATGGAAGCACGCACTTACCCTGAATTTTTACTTTTCAAAATAGTAGGAGCCTCCACTTCAGAATGACTATATGCCCATTGCAAAAGATCGGTCATTGTGGGTCCTGTAATCTTTTATAATGCAGCAGAAAACTGGTTTTTATTATTATCCTGACAATGGAGTGGAAACTGCATTAGCATTACTGTTCACAGTTGCAATAAAACAACAATAAACAGCTGAAGAATATATACCTTATCCTCGCTAAGCATTTCACCACCTGAGCATTCAAGGTGGTTATCTTCATTCTCAAGACTTCTGGTGACAATATGTGGCAATATTCTCTTTTTTGCAGATAGTGTATGTTGATTCCTCCTGTTCATGTTTTGTAGTAGCTATGGTGTGAAAACATGTGTAAGATCAACTGAAATTGTAGTGTGCTGCAGTCATATTCATTTTGTATTCTGCTATTATGAACTTCATACATAAACCAGTTTGACCCTTGAGTTGGCGATATTAAACACAACACACATACGGCAAGTTTGAATATACATTAAGTTACTTGATAGGATACTTGAATACTGTCATTTAGAAAAAAACAATAATCAAAAGTAACCTAATTCAAGAGAATGTTATGTACTATTTTAGTTAAAAGCGTCAAAAACTACCACCTATGTTGAGCTTACATCTAACTAACAGTAAAGACTAAAGACATCATCTTATGCATACTGTTTTATTATTTAACCAGTCAATTGTAATCACGTACCTTTTATCACCTAAATTCATTCTCTAAATGCCCAAAGTCATAGCAATACCTGAAACGGTTAATCTGGTTTGTTCTGAGTACTGCAGTTTCAAATTTTACATACAACAGAAGAAAGTATTTAGTACTGGTAAGAGTCCAAATAGTATTCTTATTTAAAGAGCATCAACAAAACTCTAAACATTACTAAAGCTCTTCAAGTAACATTAGAATAGATGCAACAAACGTAAACATTGAGGTAAATCATAGTATTACCTGTGATCGAAATCGTGCAATATTCCATAGTAACATATCCAGTACATATCCGTACTCTGTATAGAACGAAGCCAGAGACCATTAAACAACTCAAATCACATTTTATACATACAAGATTGAAGAAAATAGATTATACTAAAATGAAAATCATTTTACAATAGCTGACCTTTTCATACAATCATATCGTAACAACTATAATTCACTAATTCTAATAAACTAACCTGACAAATGCTCTTGCAAATTGTTTGCATTTCCCTCTCATCGGGTAGGAATTGCAATTTGATTTACTCATTGTACAAAATACCTACATATGAATTCAAAATAATATCTGATTAAATTAACCATCATTAAATAATATATATCTTATAAATATATTTTAATGTTAAATAGTCACAAATAAATGTGATCAAGTATTATTGTAAATTGTAATCCAGACCAGTGGTACAGATTCTCATATATAGCAAAATAAAGAATTTTCTATAACCTATAAATGTTTTTGTAAAGGTTATTGAAAAAAACATAGACTTGCACTAAAGGTACATATAAGAACTCGCACTACCAATGCAGATTAATTTACATCAAAATAAACTAAAATAACAAAGTACAAGCTTGCACTAGATGTTCTGTATGCAATCGGCTCGTGTTCTGCTTTGACATGGGAATAGACGCATGTAAATATATGATATTGATCGGAGTATTATAATCCTGTGCTATCAAGCAATTCAGGAGCATAAGCTAGGAACATAAGGTAAATCAAGAATCAAAACAACCAAAAATCAATGGAGAAATATCACAGATCATTGCTAACGGTAGGAACAACCTTTCCATTTTTTGGGGATATACATAATCCAATTTGTCCAATGATCAATATTATTTTACGCTCAACAAATATATTCAAATGTACAATACGAAGACATTATCAAAGGGAAAAAGGTAATGACACTTATACAAACATGCTAATACGATGATAAAATAATGGATTCTTGATAACACCGATTGAAAAAATCCCATGGTATCTTAACTATAAACTATTAAGTGGGCTTAAATCAGTGCTATAACCCCAATTTTTAAGTATAATAAACGCTACTATAAGACTACTTAAGCAAGTAGTTCTATTTGAAGAAAATAAACTGTACCAATCAATAACAACAAAGAAAATATTCATATCAGATTGATCTGAATGGCACTTATTAAACATTTCGATTATATCTGCATATGGATGCTTGAGCAAGTTAAGGGTGGGTGCATTGTATTCTTTCACTATTAAGTTTGAAAAAGCCTAAAATAACAGAAAAAATATAAACTTGAGTCGCATAATCATTGAATATAATCCATATAAAGTAAGTGGTGAGGCAGCACAAGCAGTTCATCGTAGAATTAGCATATTATAATCCAGTAAATAAACAAAGTTACTATCAAGGCAGCATTGTTATATGCAATGTAAAACTCTTACTTCTTTGTAAAGTCATTGTAAAGGATAAAAATATTTGGATGGATAGGTAGAAACTATGGTAAATATTAGTTGAAATTTTGAAATAAGGTATTAGTATTTGTAGCTTATGACCTACCAAATTATTTTTACTTCTTTGTAAAAAAAAATTGAGTTACTGCCAAAATACTTCATATTATAAAGTAACTATTGTTGCTAATTATATATTTACTGACCATAAATTAAACAAAATTGCAAAAAAAAATCATTAATGTAAAAACATGCATTAATACGGATGTCTACATTAGTATTTCTGCCAAATTACAACCTATGATTCTGATGGTAATACTAAAATATACAGTTTCACGGATGGAGGAGTTACAGCTAATAACTCGGTGCTCAAAATTCCAAATCATCATTTTATATTTGATTAGAATCTACAATCTCGTAAACACATTGATGCTGTAATGAAGTATATTGTCCTTGATTGTGGACTTTGTTATCAAAATATGGCATCCCTTTATGTAAATATTTGTTGATAATGCATATCTGTATTGCATTTTTCCCATTTTCAGAAATAAAAAAATAATGTTAAGAGTCTTGCACATACAGCTAATATTGAAATTATAAATTTCAATAAAATTTGAGTACGTTCTCAACGATTTATTAAAACTATCATTAACTTACATACCGTGCCTTAAGAGAAACCGAGACCAAATTATCAGAGCTGGAAAACGAATTGAACTTTGAACTTCAGAGCGAGCTAGATTCGAAGTTGGTGAAGACTGTATGGAGAACCTTGCGGTGGCACCTATTCTCTTCGCACATCCTCTTCTTGCAAGGCGACGAATGGAAGACAACATTATGCCTTCGATGTTGTTGCGGAGAACCTTACGGTGGAGCTTGACACCTCTGCTGTTGAGACCCTTATCGCCCTTTCCTTTACCTAATATTTTGAACCTTGGTTTCTGATTTGGGAATTAGGTGATATTTTGTCTGTGGGAAATTCAGTTAGTTTCTAGATATTCAAATGGGAGATTTATTGTAAAGGACAAAATATCCAAATAATTTATCCTCAAGGACACATGCCTATAATTTTATCCTCAAGGACAGGTCCAAAGTCCATTTTTTCTCAAATGCACAAATCGTTCTTCCCCGTGCCCATTCAATCCCGTTTTCAGCTCCGACCACCTTATCCCGCGTCAACGCCACCTCCTCACCAGCGCCACCATTGCCACCTCCTTCTTCATACGTTTTGGAGCAACCACCTCGTGCCACCTCCTCCATCCGTTTTGTGTTCAGCATCGCCGCAGCGTCACCTCCTCACCAGCGTCGTGCAACTACCCCATGCCACCTCGTCCACCCGCCAACGCCACCCCCTCACCAGCACCATGCTCTTAAAAGCTGATACTGATACCAGATTTTAGGTATCAGTTTTGAAATTTTAGGTATCAGTTTTGAGATTTTAGGTATCGGTTTTGAGATTTTAGGTATCGGTTTTGAAATTTTAGGTATCAGTTTTGAAATTTTAGATATCAGTTTTGAAATTTTAGCTTGATCTACATCCCTAACTTTTCACGGTCGCTCTCCGCTTCCTCGCGTGCTCTTTTCTTCTCCGCGAGCTCCTTCGTCTTAGATTTTTTCACAGACTCCATCTTCTTCCGAATTCGCCTCTCGAGCTCGAACTCCGCGCGCAGGTCCTTGATTTCTGCCAAGGTGTTGTCGAGATCTGAGAGGTCGACGTCTCGGTCGGAGTTTATTGGGTTGGAGAAGGAAGCGATGGTGTAGGTTTTGTAGCAAGATCTGGAGTTGGAGAGGCAAGTTGCAGTGATTTGTCCTTGAGGATAAAATTTTAGCGGGCTGTCCTTGTGATTAAAAAAGCCCTAATTTTTGTCCTTCACGTAAATTTCCTCTATTCAAATTGGAAAAGTTATCGTGTTTACAAGGATAGAGGCGATCCGAGACATACAATTTTGGACATTCTCTATCATTGGATAAACCAAATTTGGACGGTTGGATGAGATAATCATTTCCTAATGCAAATTACGTGACTTACTAGGAATAATTTGCTTTTATAGAATTAACTAGGGTGTAACCCGCGCGTTGCACACGGTAATGTTGTTAAAAAATATTGTTTATATTTTAATTATTGGTAAAATATATTTTGTTATACAATATATGATAAATTTATGTGATATATTAATCATAAACTAAAATGATTTGCGACGCTCAGATATAAGGTTGAGGGTTCAATACTCGTTAACTACATATTTGAACTAAAATTGATTTTACAATTGTATTAATTAGAATGTGATATACATATTGAAATTGATAGCATTTAAGATTTATTGGACAAATTAATAAGTATCAGTTACTCAAATTTACTTAATAATTTATAATTAACTATTAAATTAATTAATTAATTCAAATATCTGGACTTGAGTGCAATATGGTAAGATCAAATCGAAGAGAAATTTTTGTTGTCATTATTATAAAAATGTAGGTATTTGAGTGTAAAACCATGAAAAGAATTAGTAAACATTGTGTATAATTGTTAAAATGATAACTTACACAATTTTTTTTCTAAATTATAAGAGAATGAAAGAGAGGGGACAAAACTTTTATAACTAAGCGAACTAACTTCCATAACTAATGAGATGGTTGGAATTTCTCCGCCCTACTATTATTTATTCAGTAGATAATTTATCGAGATAAATAAAATATAAATTAAAGTTGTTCCAACGTTTTTGTATTTAAGGTTATTATGTGATTTACATATTCTTACATTTGAATTTTTTTTTTCCATTTTTGTTAATAAAAATATGATATACATATCAATTTTTTTTTTTATTAATTGACAAAACAACGAATGATATAGTTAATTTAGTTTATCTTGAATAGTTTAAATTAGGATATTTAGTTAACTTAAATGTATTTTAAATGTAAAATATTGCAGAAAACTGAGTCAAAGTATTTAACTCTAGAAATTATAAAAGATGGGCATTTGAATGTAATATGGTTGGTGAGAATTTGCAGAACAATAATAATTTCAAAAATCATAAATTATATTAAGATATTTTAAAATTAAATAGCACGAGAGAATTAAGAAGAGAGAAAATTGCCATGGATGCAAATTCTTTTTATATTATTATATGAGTGTGTACCCCATGCATTGCACACCGTATGATTCAGAAAAACAATTGTATACATATTTTTAAAGAATTGAATTTATTGTGTAATATATGGTGATTTTGTTAAGATAACCGAATAATGCATTTACCTTATTATTTTTTAAGCATGTAATTTTTGCTATGTAATTTATGTATTTTATTTGTACAAAAAAAATAAATTATCATTTTGTAGATAATATTGACTTTGATACTAATTTATTTTTTATTAGCATTTAATATTTGTATATTTGTTAAGAAAATAATTTAAAGTTAGTATTCTAAATTAATTTTAAAATTAATAATTTTAAATATTCAATAAATAAATATTTTTATACATATATTTTGAGTTTAATATTTTGTTTTTAGTACCTTTTGAAAATATAAATGATATATAGATTGTATTTCAAATATTACCTTAAGAAATGGCAGAAAACCTAAAAATGAAAGTGTCATAGTAATGAATCGGTATATTTTTATGCATTTTAAACTCTTGCAGTTAACATCAACATCAAAAATTAGTACATAATATTGTCAAAGTGATAAACAAAATATTTGTTTAACGACTAACTGAAATGTTAATTAAAAGAAACATTACAAATTATATTGTTATTTTAATTTTGTAAAAATAATAATTTGGATTTTAAACCATTATTTTGTACATCGTTGATCTTAATTTGTAATAAACTTTTAAAAAATATATATTAACATCTGCTTCAAAAATAAAATAAACTACAAAAGAAAAGCAATTATGATCGAAATATAGTATATTTTAGTTATTAATTAACGTAAATTATGAATATACATAAGCAATATTTAACATTTTCAGAAAATATATTAACTAAAAATACTCATTTATTTCAAAATTACAAACTATGGTATTCATCAACTATCATTAATTCATTGTTATTCTTAACAAAAATAAATTTTATTAATGAGAAAGAATCCACTTTGATGTATCAATTTAAAAAAAAAGAACATTGTCTATGTTTATAATAATATACAAAGTTTAGCAAGAAAATTTATGTGTATTTTTTTTAATAAAGCGCTAAGTTTAGAAAGAAATAAATTATATGAATTTGAATTTAGAATAATGTAAAGGGACAAAAGATAGTTTTGTATACAATTGTGAAATTTTTTTTATCAAAAGTTGTGAAAAATTTAAGTTATATAGATTTGACTGAAATATTAGTTTTATAATTTTTATCAATATAAGTGAGGTATACAATACGCTAAATTGTTAATTTTTTAGGACCTATTAGACCAAATGAAAAATATTAGTTATTCTGATTTATTTTAAAGTTCAAATTTTACGTCGTTTATTAATTTAAATATATGGATTTAAATATAAAATTAGTTTAAATATATGGACTTAAATGTAAAACAACGTGATAAAACTTCAGAGAATGTTAAAAATAATAGTAGAAATTATTAATTATTGACATTTAGATGTAAAATGATAATGAAGAGAGTTAGTAGAACTTTGTAATAAATATTATAATAATAATTTGTAGGGAGTTGAAAATAAAATATCTGGAGAGAATTAAGGAGAGAGGAGGAAATGTCTAGAATTAATAAGAGAGCAGGAAATTCTTCCGCTTTACTATTATTTAATAGATTAGTAGGCGTGTGTGGATCCAATCGGTTGGAATTGTAATAATGCGCATTGGTAATTTAGTTACTAGGATATTGTTTTTTTATATAAAATTTTCAGTATAAATCATAAATCAATCATAAAAATAAATTAATACATAAGATATTCCTCAAAACTAATTTCAAAATATATTTTTGATTATTTTTAATTATTTGAATCTATGGATTTTTTTAAATGTTTGAAATTTTAAATTTTTAAATTTCAAACCGATTTTGATCTTTTACTTCGAGATTTTAAGAAAATCCTTTCGAGCTTGGAATCCGGATTAGGTAGTGGAACAAAAGTTTTGGTGGAGCAACGATTGATGTGGCAGCAATGGTTTTTTGACTTTGAAAGAGAAAAGACTTTATAATGTTTTGGATATTAACAAAATAGTAATTATGCAATCACTTACAGCTTATGAGTAAAACGACTATGAATAAAAGTCATTATAAATTAGTATTTACAAAGGTGGAGAATTGAAAGTTGTTAAAGACCATTGATACAATTACTAAATGCAAAAAGTTGTTAAAGAGTTTGTATTACAATGTTCTGAAAAAATAGTTATTATAACTTTTATTACAACTTCCGCTGAGTAAACGTTGCAAATGAGAAGTTGTAATATGGGTCATTTTGTTATAGTGGCGGAATTTGAGCAATTAACGAAACGAAGCTAAAAGGGAAAAAATGGAAATCAATTACTTCGGTCCTTAAGAAGGAACCAAAGCATATAATCCTATTTGCTTCGACATAAAGAAAAACGAAGGGAATAACTCATCTTAAACTCCAAATTCAAATACAAATAAGATATAATGTTTTTTGGACACGGCGCTGCCCCGCACCCCGTGAAGGTTTGACCGCCATTAGCGGGGGTTTTACCCCCACACCTCCATCTAGGAGGGTTTCCATCCCCTTTATAGTGGAAATCAATTGTTATATAAATACATACGAACTAAAGTTTTAGAGCAGGAGACTAATTGATAAATAATATATTTATAAATAATACATGCAAACTAAAGTTGTGCAGCAGGTGTTAATTGCTTCAATTGTTAAGGAGGAACCGAAGCAAATAACACTATTTGCTTCGCCAAATATCACAAATGAAGCAAATAAGATGAGGCATCTAGGCAATTTTGTACTAATGTTTGTCTATTGCTTCGGTTGTTATCGCAGTCGAAGCAAATAAGAGGTCTACTGCTTCGGTTGTTAACACAACCGAAGCAATGAGTAACGTATTGCTTTGTAGGGGTCTACTGCTTCAGTTGGTAATGTGAGACTGAAGCAAATGATACTATTTACTTTAGTTGCTAACATAACCGAAGTAAATAAGGCGAGGCAATAGGCTTATTATGTACTAGTTTATGCCTTAAAATTAGGTCTTTACCTAACTTCGTTGATTTTGTTCAAAAGAGAACTATCAAATCGGTCTTTTTATATTAATGTTGCTAAAGCAGGTGCTAAAAAGCTTTGATTTAGTGGATGTTGCGGAAAATAGCAAGGCTTAAAGTGGATCTACTGTTTAATAGAGCTATATTAAAAAAGCGTAGTGGTCGAAGAGACCTATGCACTATAGCGGGGATTTTATAGGGGTTTAGCGGGGCTTTAACGGCACAGCCTAGAAGTCATGATCCACATCGCTGTTCAATTCATTTAGAAATATGATGGAGTTAAGATGATTCTAGAAGTTATGGATGCATTTTTAGTTTGGTTGCAGGAAAATTTGTTACATCGACATTAGAAGTGGGAATATTTTCGATTGTATATAGTCTACCAAGTTTGAATTTTTTGATAGTAAAAGAATAATATTGATTTAAAGTTCAAATTTAAAATTTTAATTGTGTTTTAGAAACCCAAAAGTTGTTTGGAAATTTATTTTGGAAAGTAAATAATATTTGTGATCCTTTCAAAAATATCTCTTTAATGTTGTGTCTCTTCCATTTTGACTTTTCCCGCCCTCCCTCCTCTCCCACCTTTGAACCATCCCATCCTCATGTTCCTATTCCATCTTCTTCCCTACTTCAGCCACCTCATGTCCCTCTTATCCCTCTTGATCCTACTCTTCTACCTGCCTCCTCCTCTTCTTCGTGCTCTCTTCTTATCAACCCTTCCAATGATCCTCTTTTGTTATCCCTTGCTTCTATTCCTCTTTTAACTAGACTTTTCAAATCTAAACCTAATAATGCAGGTAGGTACAAGCCAGTTAACTTTTCGTTAGACTGCATAGCTATCCCTCTTACTCCTCTAAAATCTATGGTCGATGAAGGCATCGGGATTTGGTCTGAATACCTAGTGGGATTCTTTATAGGAGGTATAGTTAATTACATGGTTGTTACCTCTCACTTATCAAAAGTTTGAAAATTGAAGGTAGAATATGAAGTTCTATCTGATGCTAACAAACTATTCTTTAAATTCTCTAATGAAAAAGATAGATTTAAAATCCAATCCTTGGACCCTAATTTCATCAGGGGTCAAAGGATGATTTCTTAGAACCCAAGTTTTGAGACTATGAATCTCATATCAAAAGTGTACCTGTGTAGGTTCACTTGTACAACATTTTCTTACTTACGTGACTTTGCTAGGCATAAACTAGTTATCATGCCATTTAGGTACCCTCGTGTGTTTTGATGAAAATCCTAAAAAAATAAAGCAGTTTGAGTATGCAAATTGCATTATTGAGATCTCTATTGACAGAGAGTTATCTGATTCTGTTATTATTGTGGGAGCAAATTTCTAGAGTGTTCATGTGTAGTACCCTTGGAGGCTTTTACTGTGTGCTTTATGCAGTTGTTTTGGCCACTCTAATATTGACCGTAGGGAAGTAAGAAATGAGGAAGTTAATAACTTAAATTGCAAGCAAGACAAAGTGATGTATAAAAGGAACAATGGGCTGCATAAGGTGGTGCACCAGGGTCAAAATGTTAAGTAAGGTATGGATGCAATGGAATGGAAAGCAAATAATTCTATTGCTTTAGCAACTGGAAAAATAATAAACAGGAGTGGCAAAAGTATCTTATAAAGCACAAAAGATGTGGCATCAAGTTATAAACATGTCTTCGAAGTTTCGGATCCTCTAATGCATGAAAATGCTCTTATTCTATAAAAAAGAATTTTAGGCTAAACTAATACTACTGCTGATGAGCTTGCAGTTACAAAATCTAACTAATTTAGTGTGTCATGTCTCTAGAGGAGGGGGAATTGGCTGAAGAAGAGATCGATGAGGCACATATACAACCTACTGTATCATTAACTCATCATGTTGAGGAGCTCTATATTAACTCACCATCCAGTTTCAATAATGAAGCATTAAATGAACACTTAAATTCCCAATATAGTTTTGAAGATAAATCTAGCCCCGCTAATATTCCCATCGATTCTGATTCAATGCAACCATTCAATTTATCCCCATTACTTCCCACTCCCAACCCTGACACTCTTTTTTCAAAACATGAACACTTCAGTGCATATCCCTCCATATGTAGCCAATCAAAACTTTCCCCCTCTCTCCCCGATAATCCCTCCTTCAAACTTGCTCTCTGCATCTCAACCATCCATACTTTTATCTTTAGCTACTACAAATATAAGTCCTTATCTAGCTCTCAGATATCCTTCTCACCTAATCATTCCTCCCTCTGATGCTCATCACTCCACTCCAAATCTCCATCTCTCCCTTACCTAAAGTTGCTCCTAAAGCAAACAAGAGAAACTCCAAATATGATATTCAAGACAAGGAGTGTGACAATGACAATGGAATAAAATATCCTTTAGATTAGACAGGTATCAAGAATCTAAAGAAGCCAGGATTTGAGCCTACTGGAGTTGTAACAAAGCAATCTGCCAATAAAAAACATTTTTAAATGTTAGACATTATTCATATATGGAATACAAGAGGTGCTCGTAAAATACCAAACAGCTTGAAGTTAAAAATCTGATCTTTGTTAGTAAGGTCCATATGATATGTCGGTGTGAAATTAACTCAACTATCAGATTCCCATCCAAGCTACTAAATTCATTGCCCCTTCATGGTGTTTCACTCATAATGTGGTTCAAGATCCCTATGGGAGAATTCTTATCTTGTACAACACTAAAATCTTCATTATATTCACTTTATCTTTCCACAAACAATTCATGCATTCTAAAATTAAGCATATTCCCTCCTCTTCAGAATTCCTTCTCACTACATAACAACCCCTATTCTAGGTAGTTAATGCTGGATATCATCCTTTCCCTTTAATCTTCACCCTTTCCTTGGATTTGCCTTGGAGATAGGAACTATATGCTCCATGAGGATGACAAATAGGGCGGTCTTTTATTAACCCCAAAATCAACCTCTCCTCTAATCAATACCATTTTCAATGCAAACCTCTTTCCTACTCCCTACACTGGATCAAATTTACTTGAAAGAACTGAAGTAGATCTGGTAAAATGACTTTATGCAAACTAAATAAAGCCTTTTATAACTTGCCTGCCTTATCATCTTAGCCTACTTTGTTCACACACATTCCTCCTTCATCATTATTTGGCCACTCTCCTTTGTTAGTCATGTGGGGGCATGGCACTAATAATAGGGCCTTCTCTTTTTCATTTTTTAATGATTGGACCAAATATAAATATCTTCTGAAATATTCTATATCTTTTGGAAAAAAGTAATGTATGGTAACCCTATATATGTTTTACGGGTAAGCTCCTTGAGTTAAAGAAGAATTTGAAGGACTAGTCTAAAGATACATTTGGTAATGGTACTAAACAGTCTTCTCAAATCAAGAACAATTTGTTTATTTCTCGATAGTTCCTTATCAATCAACCCCACAATGCCTAACTATCCATTAATGCTAATTGTATATCCATATTCTGGAACAACCTCTAACTTCATAATATAACATGCTCAAGCAGAAAACATGGATATCTAGGAAACTCAAGGAGACAAACTATGCTGTTTTTTATAACTCTTTGAAATTCAAAAAGTGCCAATAGGAAGATTCATGTTATCATGACCAGCATGGTATCTTATGTTCCTCCAGCCCTGATGTTAAACGTGAATTTTTGGATTACCTCACCTATACCTTAGCAAACCAGTCTCCTATGCAACCTGACTATGCACTAATACAAAGTACTCCTCTTCTAGCCATTTCTGAATGTCTTAGCAACCAACTAATTAGGGAAATTACTTTAAAAGAAATTAAAGAAGTTATTTTTAGTGCGACTTCCTTGAGTTTGGCTAGGTCGGATGAGTGGAATGCTTATTTTTTTTTCAAATTTATATAGGATATTATTCAACAGGACCATTTAGTGGTATTAAAAATTAATTCAAAAGTAACAACATGCCTAAAGGTATAAATGCTACAAAATTGCTTTAGTGCCTAAAACTAAATGTCTTGATAATGTGAGTTAATTTAGACCCATTGCTTGTTGTAATGGTATCTATAAATGCATTGCTAAAATAATAGCTTCAAGAATGACAATTTCTTTGTCTTCTATTATCTCAAATAACCAAAATCCATTCTTACTTGGAAGATGTATCTGTGACAACATAATTATTACCTAAGAATTGATGAAGGGATATGGGAGAAAAAATATCTCTCCTAGATGTTCAATCAAGCTTGATATTTAGAAAGCATTTGATACAATCCAATTGTCTTCTATTATAATCATCCTTTAGAAAAGGAATTTTCATCTTCCATTTATAGCTTGGATTCACTCTTGCATTACCACCCCTTCTTATAGTCTATCTCCGAATGGTGAATCTTTTGGGTATTTTGGTGCTACTTAGTATTTGGTCAAGGAGACCTTATATCTCCTTATCTTTTTATCTTTGTTATGGAGTGTTTAACTAGTCTATTGCACAAGGATTTCTATATGAAATCTATTGATCTGCATCTTATGTGCAAAAACCCAAAAGTTGTTTCACATATGTTTGTTGATGATCTATTAATATTTTCTAAACATAATATTAAATCTATCGCAAATATAACATCCATTCTCCACTCTTTCTAATCGATTTCAGGCCTTAAAGTTAACAATAAAAAAAATCTAAAATAATGGTGGCTGGCCTATCACATGATGGATCTATAGCTATTGCTAACCTATCTTCTCTTCAAATAGCTCTTGATAATATTTCTTACCTAGGAGTTCGCCGAACTTTTAATAGAATATCAACAACTCAATGCTTCCCTATGTATGACAAAATCATTAGGAAACTATGCACTTGGCCTAAAAAAAATTATGTACTGCAGGCAGATTGGTTATTGCTAAATCTATAGCTACTTCCATGTGCTTGTAATATTCAAGCCTATACATCATGCCTAATAAATGAATTGCAATGATTAACAATGTTTTAAACCGCTTCATTTGGCATGCTAACCCTTATTCAAAGAAATTTATCCATATTTCATTCAAGAAGATTACTCAGCCTTATGATAGAGGTGGTGTT
This sequence comes from Allium fistulosum, assembly GCA_030737815.1. Lineage (NCBI taxonomy): Eukaryota > Viridiplantae > Streptophyta > Magnoliopsida > Asparagales > Amaryllidaceae > Allium > Allium fistulosum. Next base: position 1,306,104,877 of record CM060904.1, on the reverse strand, counting down.
AGTGTTACGAACATAAAATTATGGAACAAGGCAACAATATCTAAATACATTGATTGGCTAATGTTTGAGAAAATGACTTGCTTTTTGCTTAGACACGCGTAAACCTAATTAAAAAAGCCAATTTTTAGACTATAGACCAATCAAATGATAGTAGTTGGTTCTGGAGAAATGTGTTAAGATCTATAAATTACTTACTCCCTCTTTTTCAGTGTAGAATATCTGAATCCACTTTGTTTTGGAACCCCCCTTGGGTCAGTAAGGGTCTGATCATTTCTTCTAATATGCATCATGGCCTTAGAACTATGTCATGGATTCGTGAACATGCAAAAGTAATTACCTATTTTTGAAGGTGACATTAATCTTCCTCATACCATTCTTCGACTACTAGACAAGCATGTGGTAGAATATCTAATGCTCTATTTGTTAGCAATGGTGGTTTATTTTGGTGAATGTAAAATCTCAGTCCATCAACCTAGTTACAAGGCTTTAGCTTCTTAGTCTCAAAATCCAAATTTTCCTTGGTATTCCAAAATATAGTACACCAAATCATAGCCGAAGGAGAACTTGTTGCTATGGAAAATTATCAATAATGTAAATCACACTCAAGACAACCTAATTTTAGAGGTTCAGCATAGTCTCGAGGGATGTTCTATGCAACAAAGTTCCCGAAAATAACTCTCATTTTATTTTTCAACTGCTACTTCACATTAAAAATATAACGTTATGTTATACATTTCTTAAGACTCCATAATCCTTCAACAGATTCAGCTGAATGGTACTATATCTTTAAGGCTACTAGATGGAAAGGCATTAGCAGTGATCTTCTTCTTCAATACCTAAAGAAATTTGTCTATGCGATAAGGGATGAGAGAAATAAGCGTATTTTCAACAAAGAAAAATGTGCTGAAGAAATAATTATTTGTTAGATATTAAAATGAGGTTTAGGCACGATTTTCTTTGTCTTTAGTATTTATGTTCAGGAACATTTTTTATGGTTGATGTCATGTATGTTTATGTTTGCATGATTTTTTTAGGTTTTAATCTTCTGTTATAGTAGCTTGTTACTATAGCATTCTCTTTTCTAATAGAAGGGGCCAGTTCTTCCCCATTAGCTTTGCTAAAATAATATTTGTGAATTTTTTTATGAAATAAAACAATAATTTTAAAATTATTGAAATTTGGAAGTGATGTTTAAAAAAATAATTTAGGCAAACACTTGAATTAGGTTTTCATGGTTGTAAAACATTAATTTAAAGATGGTTTGGTTTAATGGCAATTAGGGGTATTATTTTTAAAATAAAAGGAAACATAAATGAAATAAATTTTTATATTCATTTAAGCCTATCCTAAGTTCCATCATCATATTTTAACTTTACTATATTTTAAACTTTTTTTTTTATTTTAACTCGTACTCAAAAATTCATTCAAGATAAATATTATCCTAAGAAATTGTTATTTTTTTAACATATATCCTATACTTATACTAGTGTCATTATGTTATTTTAACCTATATCCTATACTTATCATAAGTGTCATCATGTTTTAACATATATATATGCTTGTCCTTTGTAATCATACTATTTTAACTCTTCTTCCATGCTTATCCTTTCAACCAAGCCTCTATAAACTAGGTAATAATCCTTATTCTCTCCATTCAAAAAGACAAAGCACATCAACATAGTTTATTTCTTTCATCATCATCAAGAGTTGAGGTTTTATATCTTCATCAAACTGAATAGGATGTGAGTATAACCTTCCACTTTGAATATACAATGAATTAATTATAATGTTTTATTTCAATATTATTCAATTTGATTATATATTTATTGATAATAACTTGGTAGCCTAATTGAATCATTATTAGAAAATGTTTGGAATGGTTAATTATTTGATCAATGATTGAAACGAATGCATGCATTGAATCTATTTATGTATATGATTTTGATTTGAATACCCAATGGTAAAGGAAAATACTTGGTTAAGTTTTAAAAGGCTAAACATGATTTTGAAGAAGAAATACAAGTATATATGTATTATATTGGAAAGCACGAGTATATATTTTATAAAATGTGAAATATAAGTTTAAATTAAGGGAATATAAAGTTTTTTTTAATTTGATGCAATCAATTGAATATTTATTTCACCTACGTGCAAGTATAGTCATGTTATGTTAAGTGATTGAGAACTTACATGAATGAATTTGAATAGATTGAATAACACTTGGCTTTGAATGATACGTGAAGTATATTAAGTATGTAGTGAATTGCTAAGTATGTTATGAAAAAATGCAATTTAAATGGATGAATGTTATGTTTGAATGAATTTGGGTGATTCAAAATACTTGTTTGACTTTAGAAATACGAGTACAAGACTATGTTGTGTGCTTCACCCATGATATCATATGTAAGTTTATTATATCTCATTGGTATTGATGTGAATGTGTGAATTGTCATGTTTGAGTTGAAATGTTTGAATGCATAGTTGCTTGATGAATTTAAATGAATATACATGATATTTATTCGCGATATAACATCAATTTGTGGAATAATGATGTTTTGGGAAGCCAAATGCTTTTAATAGTTGAAATTGAACATTTTTTGAGAATGTTATGAGAGACAATCTTGTCCCTTGTCACGGTGTGTAGATGATTTGTTGCTATGATTAAAGTAGAAATTGAAAATTTTCGAAGATGTAGTGCACATTGAGATAAATAGCACCACTGGATGGATATTTTAAGTGGACTATAGCACCAGTAAGATTTATCATGTCTTAAGACTCCAGGATGGTATGGCAACAAAGGGATTGTATGAGGGCCAACACAACTGATTGGAAGTATAAAGGTGAAAAAGACCACGATGACTTGCCGAGGAAGATAGTCCATGCAGAGGGTAAATCCACTAAAGAGATTTATCAATGTGCAATCCCAATGGGATTCACAGAAGTGGGTAGATATAACACTCTTGTAAGTAAAACTAGAAATGCCGACCTTGTAATATGAATGACTTGTAATAGTGATTTGAATTTATACAACAAAAAGCAACTCATATAATATCGATGAATTGTGATATTCTAATTGACAAGAGTTGCAACTTTGAGTCACGTGAATAGAGTCGTGACAGTGTGTTATCATTAATTTATGAAAAAAAATTATTGGTGGGATTTTATATTGTGCGAGTGACATCTTTGTATTCGATTGATATGTCATGTGTTTATACCAGACACAACACTTGTATGATATTATTGTGCACTTTTTACTCACCCCTAGATTTCTAGCCTGACTCGAGGTTTGTTATGTGTATGAAAATGCCTCGAGTCAGACTGAGGTGTGATTTAAGGAAAACCATCTGCGGATGTCAATCAGTTGTGTTCAGTCCATAGGGGATGTTATACATATATATGTATATTATGGAGTACTACTATGTTTGAGTTTAGGAACCCTTTCCTAGAAGTCATGATCCGCAACACTATTCGTTTCATTCGGAAATATGATGAAGTTAAGGTGATTCTAAAATTTGTGGACGTATTTTAATTTTAGTAGCAGGAAAAGTCATTACATTGACGTCGGAAGTGGGCAGTATTTTGGATTGCACATTGTCTATCAAGTTTAGAGTGATGTATTTTGAGTAGTCCATGTACCAAACATAGTTTGGTATGTATATATCATCGTTTTGAGTTGTGATATCAATACTGATACATGTGTCATTATTTATATATGTTTCTAATATGTGAGTTAATTCTGAAACTCGTGTGCATTACGTGCATCAAGGTGTGATACATACTATTTCAGATGTATTAGAGTATTGAAAGTTTCTAGGTGGGCCCAAGTAGTATATATGAGAGATCGCTTCTTCTATGCCCTTTGATCCAAGCTATTGAGTGGTGAACTCCATTTGATAATTCAGTCATTGTAGCCGATGCATCACAAAAATCCATCGCTAATAATATATTCTCAACATTATATTAAATTTTTAGGTCAGACAGATTATAGTCAGTATGAGAGACTTTCATTATTAATTCAGCCATGAAAAATTTAGGGAGGAAAATGTGATTAGAGAATATATTACTCACATAGATTTCTTAGTGAATGAAATCTCTAGTTCCTTCAGCTTTAAATCTTCTTCTTTTCCCTAGGCCACAATCACCATTAATGATATCAAGTTTGTATTTTAGTTTAAGTGAGTAATGAGTTGTATAGAACTAATTAAATGATTTGCATCATTCAGCCCTATGGGCCACTGGTTCAGCATCCCATCCTTATTTAATTCATTCAAATTATGCCTTATTAAACGCTTTTTGTGATAAGTAAATGTACAACCAAGTATTTATCCCTTTATATTATTTAATCAATTTCATAATTAAATCATTTAGCCATTATTCACATAATTAATCCATTAATTAATTATTTATTAATTTGTGGATTGTTATAGGTTTCCCCCTTATAGAATTTCCATCCTCAAAATTCATATAAGACATAGCAACGATTCTCAAACTTTCACATGCCTATTCTAGCAAAAACACACAAGTTCCCTAACTATGTGTCCCAATAAAACATATTAGTGCATATCACCAATACATAACTAATTCAACCATAATATCATATTAATACATGGTTATAACAAAACATAGCAAACATATATGTTAATCTAAACAAACAACTTAAGATAAGCCCTTTTGATATTATCTTCCATTTCCCAAGTACAATCAGCTTGGTAGTCACTCGACTAGACCTGCAAAGGCTTTATCTTCTCATTCCAAAGCTCATTTACATCTTGATCTAAAATCCAAATGAGCCTCCTTACAAAGGTCATATTCGGTTCGACGACCAAATCCTTTATAGCTCCTAAAATCACAACCTCCTAGCATCTCAGGCACACTTCCTTAGATGTGAAACATGAAACATGTTATGGACCAAAGCAAAAGTACTCAACAAAAATCCACTCTTTAAGCCACTCTGTCTGTAACGACCCATAATTTTATCACTTTGAATTAGAATATTTAATTAATTTTAAATATTCGAATATAGGTTTATTAAACATATAATCATGTTTTATGTGATCAATATTAATAGTGATCTTGTTTATAAAATTAGTTTTCCAAAAATAATGATTTTGGATTTTCGTCGGAAAAATATCGATAATATGACCGAAAATCGTTTTATCGATAAACAACTTTTTTTACTATCAGAAGCAGCGCACAATTTTTTTTACATACACTTATTTAACTATTTAAACAAAAATAAGGAATAAATAATTATTCAAAAATGAGCATTTAAGGAAAGTTTTGGTATTTTGGGTATTTAAATATTCAAATAATTATTTTAGATAATAAATAATTCATTTTGATTATTATAGAATGATAATAAGTGATTTATAATAGTTTTATAAAGATTTATACTTGTTTTTATAAAATACACAAAATTCATCGCGCTTCGATAGCTCGACGACATAATTTTGCAGGGCTTGTTAAAAGTCATATATAATGATTCAATAATTGTTTTAAAATCAAATGAAGCCCTTTTAATTATTAAATGATAATGATAAGTTCATTTTAAAATTTTGTTTACATTTATATGTAATTTAATTTACAAGTGAAAATATGATCGGAAATTGGATTTCGAATTCGTAACGGTTAAACCAGAGGAAGTTGTGCAACGTTATATGTTATGTGTGACATACATGTGCATGTACACACACATCCATGTACACATACACACACATCAGAATTACATTTACATCTCAAAATTAACAATGGTAAATAAAACTAAGTATCATGATATTTTCTTAAGTGAAAATCTAAGTAATATATAATCAAGGTGGGCGACAATGTTATTGTACATGTGTTTATGCTAGCAACTCTTTTTCCGAACGACATAATCTTTGGGATTCACTTCGTCACGACGCCTCAACTATAAGGTCTCCATGGAGCTATGAGGGATTTTAATAATGCTCTTAACCCAAAGGATAAAAGGGGAGGTTTGCCTGTCCCTTTCTCCTATTTGAATTCTTTTAAAAACTGCTTATTTAACTGCGACTTAGTTGAATCTCCATTACACGGTTGTAAATATACTTGGCGACATAGGGGAATTGCTACAAACATAGACAAAGTTCTACCCAACTATGAATTTATGTCTATGTTCCATAACTCCGTACTATTGCATTGCCTTCATCTATAAGTGCCCACACCCCTGTTTTAACATGTTTCAGCTCACAGCTCAAGCGGTGAAAATCGAGCTCGATTGTGGTACATGAACAATTGGTGCTATTCATCGGGGTATACTCACTGTATTACAAAGGTGTTATCTGCCATCACATGCAGATCTTCTTTTGAACAACTTATTTATAAATTAAAGGCAATAAAGGCTGAATTGAAAAAGTGCTATAAGTTAAGAGCTACTAACAATCTTATTTCTAAAATGCAGGTTGATTTCGACACAGTTTTTTATCAGACAGATAATGACCCTGAGGACTCTACATTATACGATAATATGTATGAAATGGGCCAGAGACTAAATGAACAGACTCATCAACATAATGAATTTCTTAGGCAATAAAGCAAAGTGCCGTGGTTACAACAGGGAGACAGCAATACAAAGTATTTCTATGCCAAAATGAATATGAGAAGGCATAGAAATAAAATCCATGCACCGCTTGACACTCAAAGACAATATTTATATGACTACAACAACATCAAAGATGCAGCCATTCAATAATATCAACAACTATTTAATGGGGCTTTAACAACATATTTTCCCTAAATAGAAACCAAAATGCGAATTAATGCAGTGGGACAAGATTACTTATCTTCTCCAATAACCATGGATGAAATTAAAGTGGTTGTTTCTCGATTCATGATGCCAATAGCCCAGGGCCAGATGGATTTTTAGCAAAAATTCTACAAGCTCCACTGGGATGACCTGAAAAACAACATATTCAATGCTGTGTCAGAAGTTTTTCATTCGACAAAGCTTCCACGGGGTGTTAACCACAATTTCATCACTTTAATCCCCAAAAAAGAGAAGCCACAATTAATTTCAGATTACCGACCTATTGCATGTGCTGATGTGATATATAAAATCATTTCAAAAATCTTATGCAATATAATTAAATGGATTCATCCGTCATTACTTGCAGAAAATCAATCATCCTTTATACCGGGCAGGAACATTGGTGAAAATGTATTGCTGGCTCACGAACAAATTCGCGACTTTGCTAAATATGGTAAAGCAAAAATGTGCATCAAGATTGATTTACAAAAGGCTTATGATACAGTTAATCGTGAATTTGTTTGCCATATGCTTAAGTTTTGGGTTTTCCCCTAGCTCTCGTTCAGTTAATCCATGAGTGTATTTCATCCCCACCTTTTCTATAATGGTTGATAGAAGGCCGGAAGGATTCATTACTTCTAACAGAGGATTACGACGGGGAGACCCTTTATCCCCTTACTTATTTTACATAGCTATGGATTATTTTTCCCTATTAATGGAGGAGGGTATGTTTGAAAAGCGTTTAAAGCTGATAAACAAATTTCAGCCTGCTATATCTCATTCTTTATATGCTGATGATGTTATGATTTTTTTTGCTTTTACTACAGCAAATGCTACTCGCATGACTCATATTTTTTCTAGAATGGAGGAAACAGTTGGCTTACGGATTAATCAAACAAAATCACAGTTATTTTTCAACAAAGGTGCAATGTGGAAATCAGAAATATCAAGTATTTTACATATAGGAGAGAAGGAATTACCTATCAAATATCTCGGGGTGCCACTGTCATCAGACTACATTCATGCTTCCCACTGTTCTTCCCTGTTACAAAAGATCAGTGCAAAATTAGAAGGATGGGACAGTAATTTATTAACGACAGCAGGAAGGGACGAGCTGCTACAAAGTACAATAACTCCTATCGTTATGTACTGGATTCTTGTTTACCACATGCCTGTCTCAGTTTTACAGAAAATTGATCGCTTATGTGTAAACTTTTTTGGAAGGGCAAGTTTCATAAAATATCTTGGGATACTTTATGCAAACCCAAAATGGAAGGAGGAATAGGGGTTCGAAAGTTCACTGATCTTAATACAACTGCCAGACTTAAACTATTATGGAAGTTACTAACTTCGAATTGCTTATGGTCTAGATGGATGAGAACTAAATATTTGTCTAAAACAAATTTTTGGATCCTGCACATCAATAATAATTTTTCTGATACGATGAAATCTATTCTACGACAATGTGATTTGGCAGCTAATATCATGAATCAAATTATCGTGAATGGGGCGCATACGGACTTGTGGTACGATCCATGGACCAACCATAAGTCCCTTGTTGATCTTATTGGCTAGAACAGGATATTTATTTTTAACAATACTCATAGTAAAGTCAGTTGCATAATTCAGGGTGGGCAACTACAACCTCAAAACATGCCTGAGACTAGGGAGATGGCAGACCGTATTATGCAAGTTCATCTATCTTCTGAATAGTCTAATGTCTACTTGACTATTGCTCATCAGGAAAAATTCAGTTTTTCTAGAGTATGGAATGAGGTTCGACTACATGCTCAACAAGACGATGTATATAAACTCATATGGTTTAACAAAACTGCTAGAAAATTATGTTACATGACTTATATGGCATATATACAACATTTGCCGACTTCTGACAGGCTAACTTTGTGGGGAATGACTGTAAATACACAGTGCGAGCTTTGAAATCAATATCATAAATCCCATAAACATCTTTTTATAGAATGTATATATAGTACTTATCTATGGAAGTCTTTGTTGACCAAATTAGAACTTCAGCCCATATTGGATAACTAGCTGAGACAACAGTTTTTGACTCTACGGCGGAGCTTTGCAAATAAATCAGGTGCTCAACACCTGGCTTATGTTACGACAGCTACAACCACTCATCACATTTAAATGGAAAGGGTTAGGCGTCGATTGGAACGGAAAATTTGCTCGATGGAGCAAAGAAGCAAACTCATCGAAATTGATCTTTGCTTGCAGCTAAGGAGACAAACTCGTCATTATCACTTGACATCATCTGAGCGACAGAAGTTTTTGAAATGGGGAATTGACTTAAATGATGTTGGATAATGAAGGCGGCGGTATTGAAGAAAGGAAATTAGGTTATTTATGTACGCGAAGTGTTTGGGCCGGTCTGGGTTGATATTGTGATAACCCGGATTTTGGGCATCAGAGAATTTGATAATTATCTAATTTTAACTATTGAAAACACTGATTTATAAGTTGAACAAATAAATCTGATAATAAATATTTATATTCTGATAAATATTTATTTGATAATCTCCTAATATAATTATTTAAAATTGGCAAAATTATTATTTTCAAAATTAAATATGTGTTTTTTTTTTAAAATCGGTAAATTTAATAACTAATATAATGGACTGTGCGGCCCAAAGCTTTTACAACCGACAAGAGATAATTAACTTTAAATTACAGGATTTTCCGACATAAACCAAAGAAAACCTAAAACTTTCCTTTCATGGCGGCTCCCAGCTCTCTCCTCTACTTGATTCGGTCAACTCCTTCATCCTCAACTTCTCCAGTTGTCGTGCTTCTTGTACCGTTGCAGTGGTGAGGATTCTCTTTGGTATCCGATCTATAATTAAGCTTATATCTCTGTTAATTTGATTCGTGATGGCTAAAACGTCTTTTTGTTTTTTGTTGAAAGCCCTCTCATTTCTCTCCCTCCACAGGTGCCAGATAGTGGTTGTGAGTCCAATTTTGCCAATTTCCTGCATCATCTTCGAGAGGCTGCTCCTATTGTTCAGGTATTCTACTTCCTCTTTAAGTCTCTGGGTGTTATTATTTCTTGAGTATTTTGTTTTTTGTATGTTCCACACCCGTGTGCTGTACTCACATTCAAAAAACAGGTGTTCATGATTTTCCTCCAAGTCATTACATAGATAACATGTAGTGTCTTCCACAATTCCCTATTTAGAGAGTCTGTCTTTGGTTGGAAGCCTTTTGAGTAGACTTTGTATAAAGTATGCGCCATTTTTGGGTTATTCGACTTGCTCCATACTACCTTCGTCCAGTTATTCAGGGGGTGTTTGTTCCGCGAATCTTCCCAAGCTTCTCTGAACATAAATTTGCCATCTGAATTATTCTTCCATATCTAGGTGTCCTCTCTATTCTCTGTCTGAATGATTTTCCGTTGGATCTCTTTTTTGTAGTTTAAGCATAATATGTTTCTCTCACATTTTCATTCATTGTTATCTATGATCATATCTACTTTGCATGTTGGGGCTCCATATGCTGAGAAAGCTTCCCACCCTAGTCTATCAATGAAACTTTGTGAGTTTAGCCATGGGTCTCTCCATAAGTCTATGTTATTGCCCGTAGAAATTTCTCTGTCTATATAAGTCTGCAGTTCATTTCTGATTTTTAAAATATTTTTCCATATGGTAGATGCATTGTTATCTATTCTGATAGTCCATAAATTGTCTTTTAGATACCTTGCTCTCATCCAACTTGCCCACAAATTTTTTGATGTTAGGATATTCCAGGCTAATTTCAAACCATATACTTTCTTGAGTTCATATAAATTCTTAAGCCCCACTCCTCCTTCCTTTTTCCTACAAAGATCTAGATATTTAATTTTATGTATTCCTCCTTTCCATAGAAAATCCGCACAAACTGAGTTAATTTTTGCAATTGAACAATCAGGGATTTGAAAGGATTGTAGCCAGAATCTTACTTTAGATGTGATAACAGTGTGAATTAATTCAACTCTACCCGCAAAGGACAACAATTTTGATCTCCATCCTTGTAATTTGTCTCTGATATTATCAATTAGTCTACCACATTCTAAATCTGTTATTGTGTATTTGATAGAGGGACCCCCAAATATTTGACTGGAAGGCAACCTTCTGAAACCCCCAGTTTTTCCAGCATAGCCTGTTTGTTGGTACAAAATTTATTGAAATAGCACTTGGTTTTTAGTTCATTCAGTTCGAGGCCAGCTGCTTTATCCAAATCACTGAAAATTGTCTTGACTTTCTCAATAGCCTTTAAACTCCCTTTCATCACCACTAATAAATCATCAGCATAGATTAAATGAGTAACATGTGGAACAATGTTATAAACAGGCTGAATAATCCTTTGAAAGCACGCAATCTCCATTTGAAGAGAAAACCATTCCATAGCTACCGCAAACAAATATGGGGACAGAGGGTCACCTTGTCTGATACCTCGATTACTATGTATATAACCCTTGGGGACTACATCTATCATGACAGAAAAAGTAGGTGTCTCTAGCGCAAACTTTATAAGATAATTAAATATGTGTTTGTTTAAATATATATATATGAGTTGATTTTAAATTGAATTTGAATTTGAGATTGAAATTCAAAAGATAAATACTTAAAATAAATAGGATTTAAAAATAATGTATATTTGATTTTTGTTAGTATATAATTTGTTTTAAAAGATTTCATAAATATAAATTAAGAAAACGAATTAAACTAAATAGAAAACAAATATAAAAATTTATAAAAAAAACATATAAAAATAATAATCACATACATATAACAAATGTAAGTTAATTTACACATGCAAATGGCAAATGTTAGGTAATTAAACAAGTGTCACATTTATTCATTTTCTTTACTTTTAAAAATATTAAGATAAATCAAGCTATAAATATATCTCTACTTTACTTTCTTTATTTCTTTCCTATCTTCATTTTTCAAACTCAAAGAAACAAAAGCTGTAAACAAACATGAAAACTAGAAAATCAAAGCAACAAAAAATCTATCATCTACCTCAAACCTGTAGCAAACTCAAGCAAAATCATTTCAGATTTAGAACAAGATCAACTCAACTGATTACAAGCAAAACTAATAGCAGTTTTAGGAAGTCAAAACTTTGCTCTGTTATCTTCTACAGGTGAGTAAACAAATTTATTTAAAATAGATCTGTTTAAAATATAGATGCATGCTGTAATTCCTTGAAGTGAATATGATAATTGATTGCATGATTGGTTAAACAGAAATGCATGTATATATGTATGTGGATGTTTGTATGCATGTCTGGAATAATGATATTTGGTCTGTTCTTAGTTTTACCGTTTTAAAATATGTTCAAAATCAAATTTCTCACCCTCTAATCTTCTTTAAGATTTGATATATAAACAAAGCTTGTTAGTAATAACAAGATAATGGAATTAAAAATGTTTCCAGTAAGAATCTGATGGTCATTGCAATAAAAGGAAAAAGAATAGTAGGATTCAAACTTTAACAAAGATTCGACCTCAACAAATTAGTGTTTCATGATTATAATCTGATTCATTATCAAAATCTAGGATTTTTAAAAATGAAATCATAAATTTTAAGTTTGTAAATCGTGAGATATTGCTTGTTGATCGAAAATTGGGTTTCGCGTAATTTCTGATGATCAGGAAATTTTGGGGTCGCATGTTCATGGATGAAGCAAGCCTGGAGGTAGGCGATGTTGGCAAAATTGATCGCTGGATCTATCATCCACCGTGGTGGCCGATCGATGAAGTTTTAGGGTTCGACTGTCAGTTTTGGTTGCCGTTGATCTTCGAGGTCGTGTGTTGACTGGGGAGCATCGGAGTTGATCGCGAGTAGGGGGATCGATGTTGGGGATCGAGACGTTGCTCTAGGTTGGTCGGCGTGGGTGCCGGTGGTCGGTGGCGAAGGCTAGAGGTGGTTTTCCGATGGGGTTTGAGTTCCAGTTTTTGATCGATGGGCTCGTTTTTGTTTTTCTGTCGGAATCGTTGATCTGGTAGGTCGAGGGGGATGGCAAGGTCATCGGCGACTTACCGGGGATCGTAGGGATGGTCGGAGTAGGGTGGGCGTGGCGTACACGTGCACGTGTGTACACTTGTATATGGTTTGGGTTTTGTTAGGTTGGGGAAGAAGGTTGGTTCAGTTTTTCTTGAAATTTTCTCGTGATCGTCTCGAGGAAGGGATGTACGCGAGTGAATCGAGGATGGGCTCGTGAGTTTTTGCTTTGGGCCCGGGTGTTTGTAAGTGTATAATGAGTTCAAAATGCTTAAAGGATAATTCAACTGATTTAAGATTTGTTTAACTTAAATTTATCAAGATAAATTCTTAAATTATTTTTAAACTTAATTTTAAATAAAATTAAGTAGTTGATTAAAAAAATAAAGTGTTTAAAATTTATGTGTAAATTAAGTAATTAATAAAGATAAATGGTTGATCTTAAAGTTAATTAAGGTCTTGGATAATTAATGAATAATTTAAATTAATGAAGTAATTAAAGAGAAATTAATTAATTAATGATTAAGGATTAATTAATTAATAATTAAGGTTTATAAATTAATTAATTTAAAGATTAATTAATTGGTAATTAGAGATTAATTAATTGGTAATTAGAGATTAATTAATTGGTAATTAGATATTAATTAATGTAAGTAATTAAGGATTAATTTGTTAAGGGTAAATTAATTTAATTAGTAATTAGAGGATAATTAAATTAATAATTAAAGTTAATTAATTAAGGATAATTAACCAATAAGATAATTACTTAATGAAAGTAATTATGGATAATTAAATTAGATTGATAATTAAAGAATGATTAATTAATGGTTGTAATTAATTAATGCTAAGAAATCATGATTTAAAAGCAATTAAATTAATTATAAATGGTACAATTAATTTATCTTGCTTGTGGATGATTAAGATGTATTGAATGAATTATATTATTTGATATCTCTGATATGTGATTTGTGATGCTTCGTGATATGAGATACTTTGGTTGAACTATGATATTGTGGGTTCTCTATTTGAGATAAATTGTTGTGTGAATATGAAATTGTAACAACCCGAAATTTTCAATCCCGAAAATTCCAGATAGTTAGGAAAAGAAGAAAAGAGGTAGAAGAAGAAAACAGAAAACAAGACATAGAATCTCACATTCGCAGCGGATTAAAATATAATATCATATAATACCATTTATACAAAGAAACTGTATCAGTTAAATTACACTTTAATACATCACAGTTACAACATATACACAAACACTGGACATATATAATCAACATGTCCAAATATACAACAATATATCATAGCGGAAACACTCCATACGTTCCTGCCATCCAGCTCGTCTCCTAAGCTCCAGAACGTCCTTACCTGAAAATCTGTAATACTCGGTCTGACCCGAGCATTACATCAAAGTAACACCCGGGTCAGGCTGGAAACCAGTGTGAGTAAACCCATCTAATCATGAAATACCATTACATAAAACTTACTTAAAACCCGGGGTAACTCATTCATCACTATAAGTTCACAACTTGCTATAGTCAACACTTATTCACAATCAATCCCTAAGTACCTTTACTTAGTTTTAAATGGTCCAGTCATTTAAATTATTCCATTTCAGCCTATTGATTTCACATATCAATATATAAAGAATCATTATAGGTTACAAATCGAAGTGGGTTCGGGTATTTACTGATACCCGACCCCGGTCTCTTCGAATTCAATTACCTTCTTAACCAAAGTTATTCAAGTGAAATACAATTCAACTTTAAATACAAGATGTCACTTTTTACACAGCAATTCATCATCCATAGATAACCACATTTTCATTGTCCAGCCAAACATATCATATCACAAAACATTTCATATCAGAGATATCAACCAATTCAAGACATTTAACACCATTCAATCATAAGCAAGATTGATCACTTCCAAAATTAATTTAATTTATCTCTAATTAAATTAATTACTAATCTTTAATCACTTAGATTACCTTTACTTAACATTAATTAATTACAAACCAATTAATTAATCATCTTTTAATTATCCATCTTAATTAACCACCTTTGACTAATTATTCTTTAATTAAAATAAGTAATTTAACTCTTAATTAATTACACAAATAAATTAACCTTTACCAATCCATATTAATTACATCGATCCATAATTAATTACTTAAATTATTTATCTTATAATCACTTATATTGATTAATTATCCTTTAATTAATCACACTTATTAATTAACTAATCCTTGATTAATTTCCTTAATTTATTAATCCTTAATTAATCAATCCTTCAATTAATTATACTAAGTAATTAATCCTTAATTAATCAATCCTTCAATTAATTATACTAAGTAATTAATCCTTAATTACTTCCATTAAGTAATTTCTCTTTAATTTGTTTCAACAAGTAATTATCCCATTGGTTAATTATTCTCAATTAATTAACCTTTAATTATTAATTAATTTAACCTTTAATTACTAATTAAATTAATCAATCCTTTAATTCCTTACATTAAGTAATTATCATTTAAGTAATTAATCTCTAATTACTTAATTAATTTATTCTTAATTATGAATTAATTAATCTTTAATTACTTAACCCAAAATTAATTAAATTAACTACCCTTTAATCATTAATTAATTAATTAAATAAATTACTCTTTAATTACTTATTAATTAATTAATCCTTAATCATCCAAGGTCTTAATTAACCTTAAGATAAACCATTTATCTTTATTTAATTTCTTAATTTTCATAGTCATACTTAAAACATTTATCCTTATAATTAACTACTTAATTACCTGATTAGTTAAGTTTTTAAAAATAACTTAAGGATTAACTTAATAAATTTCTTAACTTAAATTAACAACATTAAGTAATCAATTATTACTTAATAGTTTTAAAGATAATGAGTTTTAACTTGACCTTGTTGAACTTAATAGCTAGAAATATAAGTTATTTGGGCCGAGGCAAACCCAGGATTTACTCGAACTAATACCCGAGTTCCTCCTCTTTTTTTTTAAGATCTTGCTTAAGAATTTAAATATGTTATATATTTTTAAAACATCCACGTACTCAAATCAACTCCGAGCCCATACTTCCTTTCCCCGATCGTCAACTCGAGCCAAACATTAAAATTCCCAAGTCTACCCTTCTTCTTCTTCTTCCTATTCCTACAACAATATAAAAAAAAACTTCACCGATACGCCAGTGCACCGTGCACGTACACACGCGACCAAACCTCCTCCGACCCCTGTTCCGACCATCCCCAAGTCGATGATCTACCCCCGAGTCGACTCGACCACCCAGGTCGACAAACCACTTCGTAAAACAAAAACAAGCAAATGATCATCAACACGCTCAAGAAACAATTGCCAAGATCTACCTCGCTTTGTCATCTTTGACCACCGGAGACTCCGGTCTCTTGCTAAAATCTTCGCCTGACCTCTGCCTTCTTTTTCCCACACCATTTGTCCACCTCGATGCTGGCACGACGTCGCGATCACCCATGAAACGACCCCGTCCCAAACGCAACCAAAAACCCTAAAATCATCTGGTTCTAACAATCCATCGATTAGGAAAATCAAATACAAATTTTCCTGAGATCACCATCGCCCAAGCTTCCTTCCATGCCAATCACAAAGCTCGACCTGCCGTCGTTCGTCACGAATTGACAAAAACCCCAATTTCGTTCAACACGAGAATCCACATGATTTTCAAAGTTAAAAATCCTAATTTTTACATCAAAATTCACCGTTTTAATATTCGAATCCATTCATAAAATCAGAACTTGAAATCCAGATGTTGGATTTTAGACTAATTTTGATTTTATACTGTTATTCCTCATTCTTGAAATAGATTCACAATATAAAATCTTGAATTTATTTTTAACATTGATGTTATACTGTTTCAATCATCTTTTCTTCAGAAATCCTAGCTCGAATCTGTATAAATTGGTAGATATGAATTTTTATAATAAAATCTCAAGCCTCGAAAAACATAACAGAGAGAATGTATATGTACAGATATATATATATCCAGTAATATATATATATATATATATTCATAGACATGCAGGCATATTTTTATCATCTATTCAAACATTTTCACAATAATTTCATATTTTTGCCACAAACATCATGATTTAAACCAGATTCAAGTTTTTAAAATAAAGTTCACTCACCTTGATTTGTTTTTGAATAGAGAGCCTGTAAAATGCTTTGATTTTGAAAACTGGAAATTGTACTTTGAATTTTGATCTACTACTTGATTAAACTGAGTTGAATCTTGAATTGTTTCAGATTGAACTTGAAACTTGAAAGTGTTGTTTGATTTTATTTCTTACTCTGGTTTTGGTTCCCAGATCTTGTTTTTAAATGGCAGTGTTGTATTGTTTTATATTTGTTTAACATACTTCAAATGGAAGAAAACAGAGGAGGTACGTATATACAGAGAAGAGTAAGCTATATCTCGTACATGCCACATTTTTTCCTTTTATTTATTTTTAATTTGAACATATAGACATGATTTGATCCTATGTTGATATGATACTTTTATATGTTGGACATGAAACTTTGTATATTTGAACTTAAATGCCTGACATTGATAATATGTTTTGAGAGCTTGAAATGATGTGAATTTATTCAATGTTTCCTTTTGCTTATACATACCTTTCATATATGTGTACATATACCTTTTCTCCTATCTGTTTCCTATGCTTATATGCACATAGCAGCATATACCTATCTGTCTACATATTTATTTTTATTTCATTTTCTTCCATAAGCATTGCCTTTACAACATATATAAACATATTTACGCATATAATACTTTAATGATCATATATCTATACATATATGTAGTTGTCATTATATATGTATATGCTTACATTTTTCACTATTTAATATGTACACATACATTTCTTGTATTTGTCACCATATTACACACATTTCTACTCATACATTTTCTCATATACATTGCTTATGTATTTTTTTTGATATTATATATATATTCACAATTATACAAATTTTCATATATATTACTTCATACGGTATACATTCAAATACTTGCATATTTATATACTTATATATATATTGTCTAGCATCATAAAGCTATGTATATATTTGTATATACATCACTGAATAGTAGATCTAAAGTTTAAATGGTGGAATTTATATTCACACTTCTATAATATTTATTATATCCAGTAATTTAACTTATATATCTAGATATTTTAACCATCAGAAATTTATCTATCCGACTAATCAAAATTAATATTCCAATAATTTGAAACAGTTAATTTTCCCAATTAATAGACGTTAAAATCCGGGTCGTCACAGAAATTCTAAATATAAATTGTATTGTTTAAACCTAAACATTTGGCTTAAAGAATAACATTGGATTCGAAGAGACCGGGGTCGGGTATCAGTAAATACCCGAAACCACTTCGATTTGAAATCTACAATAATTCTTTATAGATTTGATATGTGAAATCATTAGGTTGGAGTGGAATAATTAAGTAACATGGACATTTAAACTGAGTAACAGTTCTTAAATATTGTTTGTAATAAGTGATGAACTTTGAGAACTCGTAGGAAGGTACGAGTTACCCGGGTTTGCAAATAAGTTTTATAACTTAGTATTTCATGTTATATGGGTTTACTCACGTTGGTTTCCAGCCTGACCCGGGTGTTACTTTATTGTAATGCTCGGGTCAGACCAAGTATTACAGATTTTCAGGATAGGACGTTCTGGAGTTCAAGAGACGAGCTAGATGACAGGGACGTATGGAGTATATTCCACTGTGTATTGGAGATTGTAGTGATAATATTCTGGGACAGGTTGTTACAACCGTCCAGTTTTGTTATACTCTGATATATTGTATGTAAATTGACAAGTACAGCTTTTCTTTGTATAAATGCTATTATCTGATATTATATTTTGATCCGCTGCGAATGCGAGATTCTGTGTTTTGTTTTATGTTTCTTCTTCTACCTCTTTTCTTCTTTACCCTAACAATCTGAAATTTCCGGCGTTCGATTGCTCGGCATTTCTACAGTGAACATATTAATGTCGAATTTTCGGGGTCGAAAATTCTGGGTCGTTACAGATATGCTTGGAAGTGGCGGTGTGTTGTTTACCTAAGTGGGCCGATTTTCTTTTTTCTAATTCTTCTTTTGTTTTATGCTTTTGTATTTGTTTATGTATTGCTAAGTTGTACTGTATTAGAGCTGTTGTAATAGAGGATGTCGTGCTCTTTTTCCTTACCACAACGGTAAGATTTTTTAAGGAGGCAAATCCTGCTATTGTTTGGTTCTTAACTGTTATTATAAAAGAGCCTTTCCTTTCAAAAAAATCTAAGTAATGATGACATATCCTCTCTTTAAGCCATGTTATCATCCAAATACACTTCTTTAGAGTCAAACAAAGAGGCATGAAGTGATGAAGGTGGTGTCATGGGGGGTGGGCCGAGCATATGGAGGGTAGGGAGGTGGAAAGTGGTGATGTAATTTGTAATGATGTTGTCATTAGATATTTACAAATTTTGCCTGTAAAAGGAGAGGCATACTTTCTCATTTATTCACACTTTCCTTCACAAATTCTTAAGATTTCTTCATCTTCTTCATGAGTCCATTAATGGCTTCCATGATCTCTTAAAAATATGCCAAAGTCGAGTCAAAGTTCCGCCGAAATAAATCATAATATATAGAGAGATATACCACCTTAGTTTGAAATTAAAGCGAGTGATCTTCTCCTCTTCTCTTCTTGCTTGGCCGAGCTCATCTAGGCACCTCCACCTCCCAAAGTTCAAAGCTAAGCACATCCTAGGGTCCCAAGGCAGATGGTATAAGCTTCAGTGAGGGAATAGTGGAGCTATAGTCGATTTCATAGCACTAAAAGTTAGATTGGGAAAGCATATAAGTGAAATTACTCCGCTAGTTTATTTTATTAAACTATATAATGATCTGATATGTTTTTCCATGTTTATTTCACATGCTTGATCATCATGTTTTGGATGCAATAATGCATTTGCATGGTTTTGGAAATATTTCACGAAAAATATACGTCGAATTTACACGAAGAAATCACTTTCTTTATATAGATTATAAACGTGTATATAGCCTAGTTAACCTCTTAAAACATAAGAAATGTAATCATAAACGGTTTAAAAATAATGAATAATTGTTTTATAAACATTTACAAGTGTTTCGGCAAAGTCTTAAAAAGTTTGGAAAATAAGTCAAAATTGAGCGCGTCGCGTAACTGTAGTTCACAATTTCGTGCCGTAAAAGTTAAATCAACGTGTAGAACGGAATATAGCTGGAATTATTGAAATCAGATCTTTTTGGGCTCATATAACTATAATTTCCAAATAAAGAAGAAAAATCAAGATTTCATTTAGTAAAGATTTAGATATGTCCAAATCAAAATTTCAAAATAATCTCATTTCGGCAGTTCGAAAAACAAAGTTTTAATACTTTTAAATGGATATTTTTAATCTTTAAAAATATGAAATAAATTCTAAATTATGTTAAAATATTTTAAATGAGTTTTAAATGAAAAATTTTGACATATAAAAGGTTTAAAATGTGATTTGTGCTACGAAGCCCTTAAAAGCACTATTAAGCGACAATTTAGCAAAGGAATTTGGAAATGTCAAAAATAAGATTTAAACTTGGGTTTTTCTTCCCAAATCCTTTATAAATATTTTTCAAATAAAAAATCAAGTATTTTTAACGGGTTTAGAGTTGATCAAATATTTTGACCACCTTATGGGTGACATAGAGATAATCTCTAGGGTTGGGTTTGGAAAACCAGTTTCATGCTCTTCCTAGCTATCCGGACTAGCCCGACGGAGGGGATGGTTAATTTGATTTACTGGGACCACATCTAAGATAAAAGATGTAACAACCCGCATATTTATCGATTTTATATTTAAATATTTTATTTAAATATTTTATCGTTAATCGGATTTTGGTCCGAAAAGCTACTTTTTGCATACGGTCAAATTAGGACTCGTGACCACTCTCATTGATTTACTGGGACCACTTAATTCTTCATTTCTAAAACATCAAAGCTTCTTCAAAAATGGTGGAGGGAATGGGAAATTAAAATTCCAAGCTCAAGTCTTCATTGCTAATCCAACATCAACTCCAAATTCAAAGTGAAGAACATAGATTCAAGCTTGTTGTTGCCCTTGTTTTGCCTCAAGCTTCATCTTCATTGGTTTTTGGTGAAAAGGTGAGATTTTTTATCTCACATCTCGCCCATAACTGTCGTTGGGCTGTTGGGAATGATTTCCTATCACATTTGCATGTACATTTGCTTTTGGTTTGGATTGAATGGGTGAAAACCCCAAATTTTCATGTGTGTTTGCAATTCTGGGCCTTAGGTCGCACTGCCTCGAAGAAGAAAGACTGCATATTTTTGTTCTGGGTCTAGGTCGTTTGGCATTAAGTCGTAACTCCTAGGTCGCTCGCATGCTAGGTCGCTAGGTCGTAGGTCGTTGGAACTTAGGTCGCTCTGGCGTGGATCTGGGCTTAGATCGTTCACTTCCTTAGGTCGCTCTGGCGTGGATCTGGGCTTAGGTCGTTCACTTCCTTAGGTCGCTCTGGCGTGGATCTGGGCTTAGGTCGTTCACTTCCTTAGGTCGCCTCGCAGTTAGGTCGCGATCCTTAAGTCGCTCGGCTATAGCTCGTAACCCGATAGGTCGTTCTGCCTACGTTTAGCTCGTCACGAGTTAAGTCGCCCAGTCTTGTAATCTTTAGGTCGCGTGTTTTTAGGTCGCAAGACCCTAGTACCTTTAGGTAGTTAGACCTTATTTCTTTAGGTCGTTAGACCTTATTTCTTTAGGTCGTTAGACCTTATTTCAGTTAGGTCACATGCCTAGCTCTTCCCTTAGGTCGCTCGACCTGTTATGTTTTAGGTCGCTGGCCCCTAGGTCGCTCACTTAGCTAGGTCGCCTCATTAGGTCATGCTGTTCTCTGTTAGGTCGCTCGACCTGTCACCATTAGGTCTCCTGACCTTAATTACTTTAGGTCGTAAGACCTTGTTCCCTTTTAGGTCGTAAGACCTTGTTTCTCTTTAGGTCGTAAGGCCTTAGGTCGCGCCACATAGGTCGCGCCACTTAGGTCGTAGACCCTTAGGTCGCTCGGCCATGGAGAAATTACAAATGCCTAGGTCGCTCGACCTGTTCTTCTGCTAGGTCGCACGGCATTCTACCCTTAGGTCGTTCAACCTATTTGACTTTAAGTCGTTGCACTTTAATTCGACCCCGTTAGGTCGCAAGTATATTTCTCCTTTGATGGTTTTGGGATTGATTCCTTTGGACTTTACTCACGTCTTCGAATGTGAAATTTTGTGATTCGATTTGTTTTAACAATCGTTTTATGACTTGTCACTTTAAAAATGTGGAGGCTTCAATACTAGTAGAGAATATCTAAACTCTTTCATCAAAGCGATTTCAACACTATTTTACTACAAAGCTCTTTTTCTCAAACCGTTTTCCAATCTACTAGTATATACAAGCCTTTACTTCACTCGGATGAGAAATCTAATTAAACGGCTTAGTAAAACGAGTGGTATGAAACGCTTGCGTTCACTTCGTCGGTTAATTCTTGGACTTGTTCGATTGAACCTTTTTGTGACAATTTTCTAGTGAAGATCTACAGTTTGTTCGTAAATATTTAAGTTAAGCAAGTGGTTATGGGACATGAAGCTAAACTCATATATTTACTAGCTTGGTGTGATTTACACTTCTTGATGACCATGATGATCATTTTTGTGATTTAGACTAGCGATTGAGCGATGTCTCTTTGTCTGCGAGGGAGACTAGACCTCGTTTGTGTGATGTTTCTACTCACATCCGTGGAGCATTCGGCTCATAGGTCTTCGGACCATTCGTGGAGCATTCGGCTCATAGGTCTTCGGACCATTCGTGGAGCATTCGGCTCATAGGCCTTTCCCCCTTCTTGTGATTTCTGGATTTCTTGTGATGATTTCTGGAATTTTGTGCTTCACCAATTGTCGTGATTTCCATTGATAATTTTTATCAATTTTTGTGTATTGGTGAATTTGTGTGTCATTGACTTGTTATGAATACAAGTTTAGGGTATGATACCTTATTTTATCTTTGAGAAGATTCTTGTGATATTGATTAATCTCTTGTTGATTTTCAATTACATACTTATAGTAGTATGCTATTATGGTTATTACATGTTCATGCCATGTCTTTTATTTTATGACATATCATCTGATATTTATAGCTAGACTGATCCGTTTATTATTTTCTTATAAATAATACTCGGGTCAGACCGAGATGTTACAGGTGCTTCTGCTTGACTTCTCTCCAGGGGTTTATTATTCTGACTTTTGGCTAACTACTTAGATTAGTAGTTTTTTGGATGTACACATTTGAGATATAGACTCTATGTTGTGTACTTATTCTTTTGTATAGCACGTGTTGCTATTCTTTTGTATTATCGTGGATCTTTCTGACCACTACTCTGATGTACACTTTCATGTGTTATATATATTCATATCTTTTTCCGCCTTTGTGATATGGATGTCTGTGACTGATTTACGTTATGTTTATTTCTATGTTTGTTTCCGAAGATCATATATAGCCACTGTGTGATAGCTTTGAGTTTGTATCGGTATGTCGGATTTCCTCCTTAAATGATATGCATTCTATACTATCTGACATATCGGTACTCGCACAAAGAAGTTACATGGATGGTCGCTCCTCAACAGCCTTATTCTCCGTGCTAATTGACAGCACTACACCGTAGTGTTCTTGGTTAGCGTGGGTATAGAGGTGGGGGCATCACAGCTTGGTATCAGAGCCTAACTTCGGCACAATGTAGAATAACTTAACAAGGATCATCGTCCTAAGTCCAACTTAGGAGTCGTGCCTTAGGATTTAATTCATGTCTTCGTACCGATATATCCTATTTCCTTCTACGAATTCTTGTTTTATCTATCAAGATTTGCTTGATATTTATTTGGAGAATAACTTTTCTTCTTCTCTCTTTCTTAAAGGAGAGAATGTCTAAACCAGGCCGTCCTAGAGCCGGACCATCTACTGTCACTCCCCAGGATGGAGTTTTTATGACTGCTCAACAGCTTCTTGATTTAGTAAAAAATGCTCAAGCAGCCGGTCCTAATCAGGAGCCTAATCATCCTAAGTCTGGATTTGCACGCTTGTGCAACGATTATACAACTTGGGTGGGAAACCCTTCAAAGGTTCCGAAACTATTATCGAGGTCCATGCTTGGTTGAGAACATGCGATCAAATCTTTTCTCGCATGAATCTTGTCGATCTTCACCGTGTTCAGGTGGCTTCCAGTATGCTACAAGAGAGAGCATTGGATTGGTACGAACTTCTTGTTTATGAAATTAATGAAGCAGACCTCACCTGGGAGCAATTCCGGGAACGCTTCGAATTAAAATTCGTACCAGAAGCGGAGAAGGTGACATTGGCTCGTCATTTCATAGACCTTGTTCAAGGTGAATCATCTGTGACGGACTATGTCGCATCCTTCGAGTCACTGTCCAAATATGGGGTTGAATACATCAACACCCCACTGAAGAAGAACCAGAGGTTCATCTATGGCTTAAACAAGAATCTCAAGAAGCCATTACTTCTAAAATTAGAAGTTTCTTTCGATCAACTCATTGATATCGCTCTTCGTCTTGAAGAGGCCGATAAAGAGTGTGATGTTGAAGTTGTGGGTGCCAAACAGAACTTCAACAATAATATGAAGAGGCCTATTATGTTCATAGGCCCCAACCCCAATAAGAAAGGGAAGCAAGAGACTTCGGTAGCAAAGACTCCTACCTCTAGCAGTGGGCAATGCTACAATTGTGGTTCCATGGACCACTATGCGAGGGAGTGTCCGAAACCCCTTCATTGTCACTATTGCAAAAATTCGGGTCACCATATATCTTCTTGTCCCAAACTTCAAAGTAGGAGAGAGGGAAAGCTAAATGCGCCTAGTGACACTTCTCGTGGTCGAGGTACTCCTTATTCAATCCTTGATGACATTTATTTTGTGATTATCTTATTCAAGTTCTTTTTGATATGAGTTCATCTCATTATTTTTATCAAAAGAACTTGTGATTCATTTTCTTTAAACATTTTTGGGCTTGTCGACTTCTTTGAGGATTGTGAATCCGGTTGGTGGATCCGCAACACTCAATTTGCTTTTTATTTATGTCGAAATTATTTTATGTGATTTTTCTTTCCGAGCCGATTTTTACTTATGCTTCGGAATTGACTTTTGTAAGGATTGGCTTAATTATTACGAAGCCATATCCTTTGTCCCGTGTGGGCTATTCATCTTCGACATTTTCAATCTGCTAAGCAGATCCCTGTTTTTCCTTTGTGATTTTGGTCCAATTTGACGGCATCATTGTTTTCGGTGGGGAAATTTGTTCTCCACCTCGATCATAAATCTTTGGAATGTTTATTTCTCATAGGGAACTTAATTTGCGTCAACCTCGTTGACTCAAGCTCCTTGTATCTTATGATCTTTCTACCAAGTTCATCGGACGTTTCGATGTACTTCGTTTTGTTGAGCTTCGTCTCATTTCTTTTATGGACTTGCGTTCGATGTTCTTTTATGGTGTTTCGAATTATTTGAGTTTCCGTTCATTGGACGTACCGGTATTGTACTAAGTCGGTGTTCAGAGTTATTCGAGTTTCCAGTTTCTTAGGCGTACCACTTTTTGTGCTACGCCATTGCACCGGCTCAATTTTCTGTTATTCATGACGTTTTCTCACGTCTTTTATTTACGGAAATGCCTTTGGGATTCCGATTTTTATTCTTGAGCCCGGTGTTATTGTGGAAGTTGAAGTTTCGCCTATTTGACTTATGAGCAACATTCTATTTGCATCATTGCTTCGGAGGTTGAGCGCCTTCGAAATAAAGATGTTCCGCTTGTTAAAGTTCAATGGTCCTCAAATCCTAAAGATTGCTCTTGGGAGTCTAGAGAATTCATCGAGCGTACACATCCGGAATTACTTTCTCATGCTCTTTGAGGTAAACTTCTTAATTCCAATTTCTTTTGTGTTAATATGCTTTTATGGTTGTTACTTTTTATTTCCATCTTATATATTGCGAGGACGCAATTTTTTAAGGAGGGGAGTCTGTAACAATCCGCATATTTATCGATTTTATATTTAAATATTTTATTTAAATATTTTATCGTTAATCAGATTTTGGTCCGAAAAACTACTTTTTGCATACGGTCAAATTAGGACTCGAGACCACTCCCATTGAGTTCAAAATGACGTTTGCGATCTTTTTAAGTGTAAACTTTGATATGTTTGGAGATAGCGGAATTTTCGTCACTTTTTGCTTTGGACCTTTAGCTTGGGCTGAACCACTTGTTAACTCAGCCCAACCCCTTCCTTCTCTTCACCACTTCATTCTTCATTTCTAAAACATCAAAGCTTCTTCAAAAATGGTGGAGGGAATGGGAAATTAAAATTCCAAGCTCAAGTTTTCATTGCTAATCCAACATCAACTCCAAATTCAAAGTGAAGAACATAGATTCAAGCTTGTTGTTGCCCTTGTTTTGCTTCAAGCTTCATCTTCATTGGTTTTTGTTGCAAAGGTGAGATTTTTTATCTCACATCTCGCCTATAACTGTCATTGGGCTGTTGGGAATGATTTCCTATCACATTTGCATGTACATTTGCTTTTGGTTTGGATTGAATGGGTGAAAACCCAAAATTTTCGTGTGTGTTTGCAATTCTGGGCCTTAGGTCGCACTGCCTCAAAGAAGAAAGACTGCATATTTTCGTTTTGGGCCTAGGTCGTTCGGCATTAAGTCGTAACTCCTAGGTCGCTTGCATGCTAGGTCGCTAGGTCGTAGGTCGCTGGGACTTAGGTCGCTCTGGCGTGGATTTGGGCTTAGGTCGTTCACTTCCTTAGGTCGCTCTGGCGTGGATCTGGGCTTAGGTCGTTCACTTCCTTAGGTCGCTCTGGCGTGGATCTGGGCTTAGGTCGTTCACTTCCTTAGCTCGCCTCGCAGTTAGGTCGCGATCCTTAAGTCGCTCGGCTATAGCTCGTAACCCGATAGGTCGTTCTGCCTACGTTTAACTCGTCACGAGTTAAGTCGCTCAGTCTTGTAATCTTTAGGTCGCGAGTTTTTAGGTCACAAGACCCCAGTACCTTTAGGTCGTTAGACCTTATTTCAGTTAGGTCGCATGCCTAGCTCTTCCCTTAGGTCGCTGGCCCCTAGGTCGCTCACTTAGCTAGGTCGCCTCATTAGGTCGTGCTGTTCTCTGTTAGGTCGCTCGACCAATCACCATTAGGTCTCCTGACCTTAATTACTTTAGGTCGTAAGACCTTGTTCCCTTTTAGGTCGTAAGACCTTGTTTCCCTTTAGGTCGTAAGGCCTTAGGTCGCGCCACATAGGTCGCGCCACTTAGGTCATAGACCCTTAGGTCGCTCGGCCATGGAGAAATTACAAATGCCTAGGTCGCTCGACCTGTTCTTCTGCTAGGTCGCACGACATTCTACCCTTAGGTCGTTCGACCTATTTGACTTTAAGTCATTGCACTTTAATTCGACCCCGTTGGTTTTGGGATTGATTCCTTTGGACTTTACTCACGTCTTCGAATGTGAAATTTTGTGATTCGATTTGTTTTAACAATCGTTTTGTGACTTGTCACTTTAAAAATGTGGAGGCTTCAATACTAGTAGAGAATATCTAAACTCTTTCATCAAAGCGATTTCAACACTATTTTACTACAAAGCTCTTTTTCTCAAACCGTTTTCCAATCTACTAGTATATACAAGCCTTTACTTCACTCGTATGAGAAATCTAATTAAACGACTTAGTAAAACGAGTGGTATGAAACGCTTGCGTTCACTTCGTCGGTTAATTCTTGGACTTGTTCGATTGAACCTTTTTGTGACAATTTTCTAGTGAAGATCTACAGTTTGTTCGTAAATATTTAAGTTAAGCAAGTGGTTATGGGACATGAAGCTAAACTCATATATTTACTAGCTTGGTGTGATTGACACTTCTTGATGACCATGATGATCATTTTTGTGATTTAGACTAGCGATTAAGCGATGTCTCTTTGTCTGCGAGGGAGACTAGACCTCGTTTGTGTGATGTTTCTACTCACATCCGTGGAGCATTCGGCTCATAGGTCTTCGAACCATTCGTGGAGCATTCGGCTCATAGGTCTTCGGACCATTCGTGGAGCATTCGGCTCATAGGTCTTCGGACCATTCGTGGAGCATTCGGCTCATAGGCCTTTCCCCCTTCTTGTGATTTCTGGAATTTTGTGCTTCACCAATTTTCGTGATTTCCATTGATAAGTTTTATCAATTTTTGTGTATTGGTGAATTTGTGTGTCATTGACTTGTTATGAATACAAGTTTAGGGTATGATACCTTATTTTATCTTTGAGAAGATTCTTGTGATATTGATTAATCTCTTGTTGATTTTCAATTACATACTTATAGTAGTATGCTATTATGGTTATTACATGTTCATGCCATGTCTTTTATTTTATGACATATCATCTGATATTTATAGCTAGACTGATCCGTTTATTATTTTCTTATAAATAATACGCGGGTCAGACCGAGATGTTACAGGTGCTTCTGCTTGACTTCTCTCCAGGGGTTTATTATTCTGACTTTTGGCTAACTACTTGGATTAGTACTTTTTTGGATGTACACATTTGAGATATAGACTCTATGTTGTGTACTTATTCTTTTATATAGCACGTGTTGCTATTCTTTTGTATTATCGTGGATCTTTCTGACCACTACTCTGATGTACACTTTCATGTGTTATATATATTCATATCTTTTTCCGCCTTTGTGATATGGATGTCTGTGACTGATTTATGTTATGTTTATTTCTATGTTTGTTTTCGAAGATCATATATAGCCACTGTGTGATAGCTTTGAGTTTGTATCGGTATGTCGGATTTCCTCCTTAAATGATATGCATTCTATACTATCTGACATATCGGTACTCGCACAAAGAAGTTACATGGATGGTCGCTCCTCAACAGCCTTATTCTCCGTGCTAATTGACAACACTACACCGTAGTTTTCTTGGTTAGCGTGGGTATAGAGGTGGGGCGTCACAAAAGATAAAAGAAATTCAGATTTTTCTCCAAAGGTTAGATCAGATTTTAAAGTAATAAGATTTTGATGATATAGAAAACATTCCAGTTAAACTATGGATTAAATTCCGAGGAGGGAACTCATATTATCCGTGTGAATTTAAAAGATGATTTCACCATCATTTAATGAATAGTATGAGTTGAATATGGAAATTAGTATTGAGTATAATTAGTATAATTCTTTTGGATCCCTTTTTACTCAAAACTAACTGGGTTGGGTTCACAATCTTAAATAACATTGTTTCGACCTATTAAAAGACATGTTTTGGAAATATTGAACTTTTATTAAGATTGAAATTATAATAATAATAGAACAAGGAAATATTTCCTATGTATTTAAAGAAAAATGATTTAGTATTTCCAAAGTTAAAAAGAGGTTTAATAATTCTATATATGCTGCAAAAGAAATGATTTAGAGAAATATATCTCTAATAGATATTTTATTGAAATAAGAATGGTGTTTACTAATAACCCACTTACTTGACATCTTATGTCGATAATTGGTTCGGAATGAACAGGATCAGATTTGGGTGATTTCTATTCGAAACCCACTTCTAACCAATATACGCGTTCGAAAGTGAAGGCATGTTGAAGGCAATGATTTTGAAGACGGAGATCTACATAAAGACGGAGATATTCGAAACCCACTTCTAACCAATATACGCTTGCCACTATCCTCTGGTGTATCCTGTATATATATACGGTGGCAGTGGTATCTTCATTTTAAAATCTTAGATGCAAGGACCAAGGTTTTAAATCTCCCCGAGATCAGCCAAGATGAAAATCCGAGATATTAGCCAAAATTCGAGATTTGGCAGCTTGGTTAGTTATAAGTCTTTTAAATATCGCCCGAGACAGCCGAGATATTTGCCCGAGATATTGGCCAAAATCCGAGATTTGAAACCTTGGCAAGGACTACTCACTACTAACCGTATAGGTGATTCCCAAATAGGAAGTAGTAGGAGGAATGCCTTCGGATTGTCCTGTTCGTGGACAACTTGTATGGACGAATGTATGACATTGTATTTCTAAGACCACGTATATTGACTTTTACAAACGTATATCTATTTAGTGGTGTAGGAGGTAGCCCCTCTTACACTTAACACCTTCCCTGAGGCATATGAACTCCGAGGTTGTACTTTTATGGAAATCAATTAGTATGTTGTTAGAAATGGCAATGTGGTTTGTGAAAGGTAATACATTACCTCTGGCCTTACATCCAGAAATGGCTAAAACAGGGTATGCCACAAGGCTATGTGGTTCGCAACCATTAGGACATGGTCATTACCTTTCTAGATTACTCTCTATATGTCAAGTATGTGGTGTATGCTATGGGATCTTAGTAAAGGTTGGTAACGAACAGGGTGATTCCATATTCTGTAATAACCCAAAAAATTCTGGTCATTTGATTTTAAATGTTTAATTTATTTTAAATATTTAAAATAAGTGAATTTTGGAATTTCATAACTTATAATTCAAATATATGGCATATTTAAATATTTGAATTGTGAATTAAATGTTAATTAAATGGATTTAATAGTTTTATTCAACTCCTTTTAATTAATAAATAATATTGCTGAATTCAATTTGTAAATTTATTTACAAATGTAAATAAACCAGATAAATATCGATAATTAAATATTTAAATCTGTAAAAATAGCCTTTCGGGCACAGTCTTGGATTTCGACGAAACCACTTTCATCGGACCCGTAATATTGAATTATTATAGGATTTCAAGTTTCGTAGCGATCGAACTTATCGTTTGGCCGTGCGAGCTTGAAACGCGTAGAATTTATTTTCAAACCTTTAATTAAAATAAATTGATTTTGTAAAGCTATCTTCTGAATATGATGGAATTGGCTTCCGATACCTATTCCATTGTGTTCAAAATGGGGGTATAACATATAGAACGCCAGTGAGCACGCCTCGTTTGGAGTCCGTCGATTTTTCAGTCGTGAATAGTGTTAGTTGAGAATCCTATATAAGGACCCATACCCCTCATTCGGTCAACGTTGTGTTAGAGTAGGGTTACGGCCTGGGTTCGATATTTTTGAACGAGATGTTATTGAAGCATTCAATAGCCTGGATTTCTTTTGCTGGTGATTAGGGTTTGTTTAATAAAATAATTAAGGATTTAATTATTTAATTAATTCATAAATCTTGTATAACGCAGTCAGTTGCGTTAAGTTCATATTGATGAATGCTATGTTATAGAATTGGATTGGAGGAATTTGAAGCTTGTTGGAATTTATGCTTGTAACGAGTGCTCGTTCAGTTTTAACTCAAATCGGAATGAGTCGACGATAACCGGAATCAATGTAAGTTTAACTCGCATTTAATTTTATTATATCATATTAATGATGTTATAAATATTTATTAATTGTTTGGATGTTAGTTAAAATTGTTTGATTACTTGTCTGGTTGAATTTCCATTTGGAAAATGGATGACTTGTTAATTTGATCATTATAAACTCATATGATTATCTATATATTATCGATAACCATTGTTTTGCAGGGAAAATATGTACAGAGACCCAAAAGGGGTTTCTCGACCATAAATTATTTAATTTTATTTACATCATTATGTTGTAATATCGATGGTTGATTAAAATAAAACCATGATATTCCATTTAATAGATTAAATGTTGTATAGCAATATTTGCTACACCATCATTTATTCAATTTCATCCCCAAAACCCTATCGTATGAACTTGAGCTTGTGTTTTCGCTAAAAAGAATATTGAAAATTTATTAATCAGTATGATAAATGATAATTTAAAATTAATTAATCATTTTAAATAATTAATTTGAGATTAATTAGCCAATTTAATAAATGATGATTAAAAATTGGTTTATCTTTAGATTTAATTAATCATTTTGCTAATGATGTTTTATACTTAATTAATCCTTTTAACTAATGGTTATTTGAGTTTAATTAATTCTTTTAAGGATAATGGGGTTCAATTAATTTATTGAACCTAATTAATTATTTTAATTAATGATGATGGGATTAAATTAATTATTTCAATTAATGATAATTGAAATTAATAATCATTTTAATTAATGATATTTACAAGTAATTAATCATTTTAAATAATGATATTTGAATTTAATTAATCATTTTGATTAATGATTGTTTTTAAACTTAATTAATTGTTTTAACTAATGATTTTTAGAATTTAGCTAAATCAACTTAATTAATGATGTTTTATAATTAAATAAATCATTTTAACAAATGATGATTTAATTAATGGCTTTAGCTAATGGAGTTTGAATTTAATTAATCTAATTAATTTATGATTATGTTAAACTTCATTAATTGTTTTAATTAATGGAATTTAAAATTACTTATCATTTTAATTAATGATGTTTGAGATTAATTATTCGTTTAATTAATGACTATTTGAATTTAATAAATCCTTTTAATTAATTGATTTAATAAAGGTGATTAAAGTAAATTAACTAATATAATAAAAAATTGCTTTAATAAAATGATTTAAAGTTAATAAACTTATTTAATGAAGATTTTAAAGTTAATTTACCAATGTTTATAAAAGTGTTTGGAAATAATTATCTATTTTATGATAGATAATGAATTGTTTATTTAAAGGGATTTTAGATGTAATTAATTATCCGTCGGGATAATTACTATTGTTTTTAAAGTATAAAAAGGAATTGGAACTTGATTATTGGGATGATAAGTTGGATAATCTTCTGGGTGTTCGGTCTGATGTTGGTTTAGGCCTTAGGGGTCGCGCGCTTGGAAAAATTATTCTCTTAATGTTTTAACAATCAGGAACTAATTCTAAAAGTAATTTACCAATACGGAAATTAAGCAAAAAATTCTGTTCTTTTTTCAAAAGAAAAAGGTTGATTCGTTTATGGAAATGATTTATTTATGTAAAGCGAATCACTTATATGAAAACGATTTATTTGTATAATTAGCACTAAACATCGAAGAAGTAGACTTGTCGCTATTTCAAAAGTTAAGAATAATCGTGTGACATGACTTTGAGGTAACATTACCTTGACTTGTCCAGTATTATTGTTAACCCAGAAATAGTACAAGTTTGAATTCAATGAGTGGTGATAAGTATACAAGACTTAATTTCCATATACGATTGTTTTATGTCCTCGATAGTTGGTATCTCAGCTATCGGTTACTTCAACCACTTTATTTTCGTCACTCTAAGACGATGTGTTGCTCATTTGAGTTATCCTTTGTTGCAAATGACTAAACCCAAAGAGAAAGTGGGGGCCAAGCTATGTGGGGTTGCTCCCATTAGGGTATTTTCACATCCACTCTAGGTTGGATTCAGTGTTGCGCATTGAGATCTGAAGTACTCGGATTCTCGGTAACGGTTGGCGGGGTCCGGCTTGGAGGTTTCCAAGAGCCATCAAAGTTCTCAAGTATATTTCTAGAGGTATACTTTTGGTGAGAGGGGCGCACCCTCCTAGTCATTTGTTGGAAAAATTTCTTTCCTTATTTGATTCGAAAACCCTGAATCTGTTCTAGCTTTAAATTGCCACGGGTAGAGCCAACTCCTCATTACGACATTTAAGTGTTTATTTAGCTCATTCCATCGAGTTTGGACTGTTACTTTATTTAGCCCATTATATCGAGTTTGGACTGTTACTTTATTTAGCTCATTCTATCGAGTTTGGACTGTTACCTTATTTAGCCCATTCTATCGAGCTGGGCTATTTTCCTTGTTATATCCATTCTGTCTAGTTTGGAATTTACTCGGTTTATTTCCATTCTTTCAAGTCCAGTTCAATATTATTTATGCTCAATCATATTTGGATTTATTTCCTGATATTTATTTCTGCTCTTGCCTGTATGGATGTTATTCTTGTGAGGTGAAAACCCGTTCCGCGTTAGCGGCGTGGTCTCACATAATTTTTATATATGTTCCTCATTATTCGAGTTATCTCACGCTGGTATTTCCAGACTGATCCAGGTGTTATTTATTTATAATGCTCGGGTCAGACCGAGTATTTTCCTAGGTTAGCTTTGGTGTTATGGGATTCATGGAGGGGAGCTGAAGATTCACCTGTCGTAATATTTTATTTTCCACTGTATTATATAGTATACCCATCAGCATTTGTAAGGTCGGGATTTTATAACTGTCCAGTTGATAAGGTTTGTTTTAACTCTGATATACTATGTATGTTTGGAGTGACTGTTTCTACTGTCCTTGTTATATTATATGTTGTCGATTCCGCTGTAAGATTTTGTTTTCTCTATTCTCTGTTCTTTGTCTTTTTGTTTACCCTAACAATCTGCCATTTTGTCGATTGGATGCGCGACATTTGAACACAGTGGTAGTTTTTGGTGTCAACTTTCGATGGTCAAAAAGGCGGGTCGTTACATATTCGGTACTATCCAGGAGCATTGTATTGGTCATCGGAAAGGGGTTGGTCAGCCTTGCCAAATGCAGAGGATCATCTGTGGGTCCTCGGTACATTCCTCTAGAGATGTACTTTACTGAAGGTAGTCCCTTACCTTTTCATTGTTGGAATCCAAATTCCAATACGAGCTTTACGAACTTAGTTGTGCCAATACTGGAATGTGAGATGCAAGCATTTCTGCTATGTTATATATTTATTTGAATTGTGTTTTTTCAAAGAAAGTCATTAAAAATAATATATCTGATTTTACATATAAAATGTTTTGGTTATCGTAAGGTTATAACCTGTCTGTGTCTATGTGCAGCATGGTCTTATGAGATACCCTTTGTTTTCAAAAATTCCCTGTCTTGAGTTTTCTCACACCACTCCCATGACTGATCTAGAGTTTATTTCTTTCCCTTAAACTCTTGGGTGCCCTAATTTTTCACGCAGTCGAGTAGTCAGATCTAACTTGGAGCATTTTGGAGGAGCCTGGAGCAGAAGATTCCTCTCTAGATAGTTATCCATTTCCATTTTTGTTGTATTATGTTTAAGTATATACCGGCACCTGTAGGGATAGACAGTTATAACTGTCCCTGCCTGGGTTAGTACTTGATGCGACTCTGATATATCATTTTGAGAGTGATTGTATGTACTATCTTTATGTATAATTATAAGTTGTTAAATGCGATATGAAAATTTATTTTGTTCTATTTTCTATCTTATTTTCTTTTTACCTCTGATCATTTGCCTCTCCGGCACTTGAATTTGCGGCACGTGAATACCAAGGATGTATTATTGTTGATTTTTAAGGGTCGAAGAGATGAGTTGTCACACTTGGTATCAGAGCTTAGGTTGAGCGAACACCTAAGCCTTGATGGGGTCAACTCATTAGAGATAGGGTTGGTATTGCCCAAGAATTAGTTTAGTCAATAAGAGTGCGTATTTGTAATTTTTATTCGAATAAAAATGTTCGAGTGTTTTATACCCGTCCCCTAAGATAATCTCATCTATGTATTCTAAATTTAACCCTACTATATTCAGATGGTAGGAAATGAGTAATTAAAGAGGATGTAGAGGGGGAAATAACAGCATAATGGCCACCATGGTCGAACTCCAAATGTTACGGTGGTTAAAGAAGTAGTAGTTCCTATGCAACCTCAAGTTAACTTTTCCGCACTATGCAAAGATTATACCAGCTTAGGAGGAAAGCCATTTAAGGGCACATAATTTATTTTTGAAGTTCTCTTGGCTTCGATCATATGAGAAAATATTTAAAGGATTAAACATCAACGATGATCGAAAAAGTTTCATAGCCTCCTTGCAATTGAAGGACAGGGCTCTAACTTGGTGGTAGTCCATTGCTCTTAATGAATTGGAAGATGATTTCTCTTAGGCAAGGTTTAAAGAAGTTTTTGAAGAACAATTCATGCCCGCTGCTGGAAAATCCCGCCTCTATAGAAGTTTCATGGATCTGAAGCAAGGAGAAATGTCCGTAGAAGAATATTCAAGCAACTTCAATGAATTTTCTCACTTTAGCCCTAGACTTATGATGCTCCTCTAAAGAAAAATGAGATGTTTATTTCTAGGATGAAGGAGCAGTATCATGATAAGATGACCGCTCATGTGAAGGGAACCTTTGTAGATCTGGTAGATATGGGTTTTCGATATGAAACTTTGGACTAGAAGAATCCGCCCACAGCTCAAAGCCCTAACAACAATTGGAAGAAGAGAAAATTCAGTCACCAAGGTAAGAAGCCATGGTAAGGAAAGTCGGGAGGAGGATCTCAGGGGAACCGTTTGAAAGATGTTACTTGTTACAATTGTAACAGAAGGGCCATCTTTCCACCACCTATAAGAATCCTATGGTTTAGAAAAGAACCTGCCATAATTGTCACTGACCAGGTTATTAGTCATATCATATCGACCTTTTCGGGAAAACCGGTCTTCGGGTATCTAGGCATGGTTTACGCCATGATCAGTATATGTGTTCTTTGATTTCTTGTTTGGGCTCATCATATGTTTACCGTGGGCTTAGAATAAAAGGCGATCGCCTAAAGGATTGCCCGCTAATAAAGGAAAGGGAGCAGTTCAGTGTTTTTGCAATCAAGGATGAGCCTTCAACCTCTAAATATGTAAAGGGCAATGGAATTCTAGAAGGTAATATCTATGTTAATGATAATTTAGTTAAAGTATTATTTGATAACAGGATTCCCACAGTTTTATTGCTAAAAGATTGGTTGATAGATTAAAACTGATCACAAAAATAGTGGATACCCCTATCTGTATGTCTAATCCCATAGACGGTACAATTAATTTTTGTATGGTTTGCGAAAAAGTCTGAGTTACCTACCTATCCCAAAAAAAATTGTGTAACCTAATTATCCTTGATTTTATTGGAATTGAGGTTTTATTCGGTATGGATTGGTTGTCTAAGTATAAAGCTATTCTTGATTGTGTAAAAAAAGACAGTGCTGTTGCAAAATAAAAGAGGTAAACATTTTAAAATAACGTGTGAAAACCTAGTCCGGTAAGGGATAGTTTCATGTATGCACTTAATTTGTTCCAAAAACGTCTAGAAGAAATACCTATTGCACTTAATTTTCTCCAAAAAGTCTAGAAGAAATACCTGTTCTTAAGGAATTTTGGACGTTTTTGCAGAAAAGAAAAGTTTACCTCCACATTTGGAAATTGAGTTTCGAATTGAATTAATTCCTGATGTAAGGACTGTTGTTCACTATATCTGTAAAATGGCTCCCAAAGAGAAGGACGATTTGAAGGATTAAACTAATGAGTTGTTAAAGAAAGGGCTGATTAGACCGAGTCGCTCAAGTTGGAGAGCAGAGGTAGTTTTCATTGCAAAATCAGATGGCTCCCTAAAGCTTTGTGTAGATTATTGAACCTGTACAAGCAAACAATTAAGAACAAGTATCCTCTACCCTGTATTGATGACTTGTTTGATCAACTTCATAGTGCTCGAGTATTCTCAAAAATGGACTGGCTACAGGATTCCATCTGTAGGATCGATTTCACCCTAGAGAGGGGTGAATAGGGTGATACTAATAATTATAAAAATTTAATGCGGAAGTATATAAAATAATCGCAGCACCGACCACAGCAGAATAATAGCAGCACAAATAAAGCAGAATATAAAAATAGAAAATAGAACACACAGATTTACCCAGCTTCGGAAAAACCCTGCCTACGTGCTGCCCCCAAGGTTTCTACAAGAAATTAAGTAGTCAGACGCTTACACACGTAAACTCGCGACACCGGCTATCGACTAACCTAACTCTACGCTCAAAACCCTACCACAACTCAGCCACTGAGTTGTGAATTCTCGAACTACACCATCGTAGTTCGTCCCTAGTCACACGACTAGACAATCACACAAGTTAAAGAGTAATTACAAAATAAAAACAACTAAAAACAAATGAAACCCTAATTTTTAAAGTTTAAAGCCCAAAAAGTGTCAGCCCAAAGAATGTCCCTTTCTCTTTTTATGTTATTTGGCCTTGAATCCTTTGAGTTAAAAATGGTTGCTTCCTTTTTCGTTCGTTCCTCTTTCAAAAGCTTTAAGGTTTCTGTGAATTGAGGTGCCGCTTTGTATCGTTCGATTGTAGAGATGAATGCTCTTTGATTTGGCTTGCTGATTGATGCTTGCGGCTGCTCCAATTTATCGAGCGCGTATGCTTGGTTGAAAAAATTGGTACGTGATGTTCCTCTTGATTTCAATTACGCTCGACTTTTTGATTCAAGTTGCTGAATTGATTTTGATTTAAGAGTATACTCTAAATGTTTTTCTTGAACTCGAATACCTTGAAAATGCCGATGATGATAAGGTTAGATAGGGTTCGATCCCCTATAATTTCGTTCGTATATATATTATCGAATTCATCCTTGGCCACTAATTTTCGTTTGGATGCTTGTGATGTTTCCGACTTGTTCAAATTCGTAAATTTTTGTGATTACTTGATTATCACGGCTTTGAATTGCTTTGACGATGTTTTCCTTGCTCACCACGGTTTCGATTTTTTGGCATTCAAAATTGACTTGTTCATTCATGTTATCATCTATCTTTGATTTGGATTTGTTCGAACTTGCCTTGGTTATTTTGAAATTGCTACCTCTGTCTTTGTTCGAAACTGCTACTTGACTCTGTTCCAATTTTAAAGCTCTTCCCTGTCAACTCGAGTGCTTGCTGGTATAGTGCACTTCAGTTTAGTTCATGTATATACATACATACATGTATGTATATATGTGTGTGCCTATGCACTTGGTTGATAGCACAGTCCACTTTGTTTCATTGTTGGTCTGCAGTGTTGTTTTGTGTTGTGTCTGGTCTTCGCCGTTTGGTTCATGTGTACATATATGCTAACATATACAAAATAAATGATCTGGTGCGCATGTATGCATTAGTTGATGTGCACTTGCTGCTTGCTTGCATTGTTCACTGTATTGAGTTATTGTGTGCCTTTGGTTTCACTTCATATATATATATGTGTGTGTGTGTGTGTGTTTACATGCCTGTAGCATTTTCAACCTGATGCTTGTATCCTATTTTCCACTAAAATGTTGCATGCTTCTAATGTCTGGTGTTGTTTGGAATATGTGACTTGTTTGCAGTTGGTTCATTGTTCTGGTTGACATTGTTTCAACTCCACTGTCGAGTCTTGTGCTTGACCATATGCATATTGCTGTTTATCATGTGTACATTTTGTATATCATCAATCTTGTTGCTCTTATGTTTCCAGTCATCATTTCTGATTTTAGTGGATCCTTCTTATTACTTCAAGTCTGTGTTGATGTTGCACTTGACTGAAACTGTTCATACTTGCATGAGGTTTGGTTCATCACTGTTTGATCGCATTACATTGTTCACTCTCTTGTGCCATTATCTGGTTTACTTTGAACTGATCATTCTACTTTGTTTTCTTGTGCACTGCCCTGGTTTGAGTCACTTGTATCAGTTCATTGCTGTGTTTCTTTGAGCTAGTTCATGAAATCTTCATGTTAGTCTAGTGGCTATTTTGGTCGAGGCTGTGTTCTTGTTTGGTCGTATTTGAATTCTTGTGCTCGACAGTTTTGTGATGTTTTCCTGATGCAGTCTTGTTTTATTAACATTGTATTTGACTTGTGCAGTCTATTATGCTATGCACTACATGTATGTATACATGTGTATACATATGTATATATATATGTTTGTTGCACCGTGTAGTTTGATTGCATTTCATTGATGCTGAGTTCATTTGTTTTGAGCTGGTTCGATGTGATTTCACTACACTGGTTTAATACAGTTGTGACTGCACTTGATCCTCTAGCTTGATTTCATTGCTTTAAGTCATGTAGACTTGTTGTATACTTGCATATTTGTGTGCTTCATGGTTGATTTGGGTCTGGTCTTGTTTCTCTTGATCATTTTATTGAACTTGCACCTGTGTTGAATCCAGCTAATAGCTTGGGTTTGACCTTGTGCTAATATTGTGACTTTATTTGTATTTCACTTGAGTTGAACCCAGCTTTTAATTGTGTTTGACCTTGTGCTCACCTGTCCCTGCAATTTTATCAAGTGTATATCGGTGTGCACAGCCTTGTGGCATGTACAGTAATACACTGTGCATGTCACGAGCTGCTCGTGTATGATGAATTCAAAATAAATATGATGACGAACAACCCAAATAACTAAGGCAAATAACATTTTCATAAATCATTTTATTTTTCACTGCAAAAATGATTTCTTTTTCAGTTTTACTGCATCAGTGTGTATTTTGCAAATAACTCAGATGCTGGATTCAATCTGGAATAGAGTTGAAGATCGAATACGAGTGAATGAGTGATATGTAGTGAGGTGCAAATGTAAATGGAAAATTGTGATGTAATCAAAATTGTATTGTAATTGAAATTATGTGTATATATATAGTGAGAGCTCAAATTTGTACTATTCAAAATTGTAATAAATATTTGTTTGAATACAATATCTGTTTGAATTTAAATTCTGTGTTATTTATTTTATTCAGCAAATATTTATTTAATTATGTGGAAAATAAAATAGTATATTAACAAATACATTTAAATGAATATATATATGTTTATTATCATCAAACAAAAATCATATACTAGCATATTCAACACAATCAACTAAGGGTAGGAGAAGATTGCATTCCTTTAACTGCATTCAGAGGTCTGAATGATTTCTTCGAGTGGTTGGTTATGCCTTTTGGGCTGACCAATGTACCCGCCTATTTTTTAGACATTATGAACAAAGTGTTTAGAGGTGTACTCAACTAATTCGTGTTGGTTTTTATTGACGATATTCTTGTATATTCAAAGGCTGAGGAAGAACATGAAAGGCATCTAGAGATTGTATTGGAAATATTAAGGAGGAATATGCTTAAAGCTAAATTCTCAAAATGCCATTTCTGGGAGAAAGAGGTAAGGTTCCTTGGATATTTTGTGTCCGGGGATGGAATTTTAGTTGATCTAGGGAAAATTACAGCCATTCTAGCTGGAAGCAACCACAAACTCCGAAAGACGTCTGTAGCTTCTTAGGATT
Organism: Allium fistulosum; assembly: GCA_030737815.1. Taxonomy (NCBI): domain Eukaryota; kingdom Viridiplantae; phylum Streptophyta; class Magnoliopsida; order Asparagales; family Amaryllidaceae; genus Allium; species Allium fistulosum. The sequence continues at coordinate 1,306,063,995 of CM060904.1, read as the reverse complement.
AGTAGGATATTACCGAAGTTTCATTCAGGACTTCTCAAAAATTTCCTCTCACCAAACGAAGTCGACTATGAAGAATGTCAAGTTTGATTGGACACTGAAGTGTGAGGAAGCATTCAAGGAACTTAAGAAAAGGTTGACTAGCACTCTAGTCCTAGCTATTCCTGATGAAAACGGTGGTTTAACTGTATATACTACTGCTTGTGGAGAAGGAGTGGGTACAATACTAATGCAGAATGGAAAAGTAAACGCTTATGCAAGTCAGCAGCTGAAGCCTCATGAGCAAAACTATGCAACACACAACTTAGAACTATTAGCCATTGTGTTCTATTAAACATGTGGAGGCATAATTTACTGGATAAAAAGTTTGATCACTTCACCGATCACAAATCCTTGAGATATCTTTTCACTCATAAGGACTTAATATGAGGCAACAACGTTGGTTGGAATTTCTCGCATCGTATGACCTTGATATTTTATATACACCCGGGGAAGCCAATGTAGTAGCGGATGCGTCAAGCAGAAAGCATATCGTTATAGTTTATCTGGAGGTGACTCCAACTCTTTTGGAAAGAATTGACAACAAGCAGAGAGAAGATCAATGGATAGTGGGAGTTCATTGAGGGAGTTGAAGAAGAAAGGAATTCTAGCTTCGAAGTAGATAACCGTGGGATATTATAGTTAAATGGAAGAATTTTTGTTCTGGATGTTGACAATCTTAGGCAGGAAGTATTAACTAAATGCCATCAATCCAAGCTTAATATTCATCATAGAATTCACAAGATGTACAAAGACATGAAGAAAATATTTTGGTGGAAGAGTATTAAAAGAGACATCTCTACTTACGTTGGCAGATATGCCAATTTCCAGCAGATCAGAAGTGACCAACAAAATACTGTAGGTCTAGTTCAACCGCTCGAGATTCCAAAGTGGAAGTGGAAGAAAATATCAGTATATTTCATAGATGTCTTTCCTCGAACGGGGAAGGGAAATGAAGACGTTTGGGTTATCATAGATCGATTGACTAAAAGCACACACTTTATTCCGGTAAAACCAACAAGAATAGCCTCAAGCTTAGCTTAAATATACACTAAAGAGATTGTTCAATTTTGTGGAGTGCCGACCAGAATCATAAGTGATCGGGATCCAATCTTTACCCAGTCAGTGCTGGGAAGCATTAGAGAAAGCTTTGGGAATGAAGCTAAGTATAAGCACTGCATATCATCCCCTAACTGATGGGAAAACAGAAAGGGTAAACCGAGTGTTGGAAGATCTTCTGAGAGCTTTCATATTAGACTTTGAAGGTTTATAGGAGAATCATCTTCATCTAGTAGAATTCTTATATAATAACAGCTACCATACAAGTATCGATATGACACCTTATGAAGCTTTATATGGTTGTCCATGTAGATCACCAGCATGTTAGATTGAAATCGAAGATCGCTTAGTACTTGGTCCTGATATGATTCGAGAAGCCTCAGAGAAGGTAGATATGATCAGAAAGAAGATAAAGGAAGGTCAAAGCATGCAGAAACGTTACGCCGATCAGAGGCGTAAGAATGTGGAATTCTCTATTGGAGATTTTGTATTTTTGAAAGTCTCTCCGATGATGGGAGTAGTTAGATTTGGAAGGATCGGGAAGTTAGCACCTCGATATATTGGACCATTTCCCATTCTTGAGAGGGTTGGCACACTAGCCTATCGAGTAGAATTACCAGAAAGGTTATCAGGTGTACATAATGTTTTTCACGTATCTCATCTGCGAATGTATGTATATGGCCCGGAAAAAATATTGGAGATAACTGCTGTAACAACCTAGAATTTAACCACTTTAAAATATACTGTTTAAAGTGATTTTAAATATAAAATATATAACATCTTATGATTTAAATAATATTAGATAGGATTTGCAAAGAGAAATATACACAAAAATAGGAATAATTTCTTATATCGACAAAAGTGACAAAATCTTGATTTCAGAAAAATAAGTTTCAGTGGATAAATAAATCATTATAATTTATTTATAAGTGTTTATATTTTTAAATAGAATTATACAAATTTATTTTTAAATTTGGTTTACATAAATAAATAGTTTAACTAAAACGTCAAAATATGATCGTGAAACATTTTGTCAAAAATCAACGTTTTATTGATTTAAAGTTGTCGCAACGTTGTTGCACATTTATTTTCTTATATATGAACATATATTCAAATAGTATAACATTAATTAATTCACCAATCAAGTTTAATTTTATGAAACATACTTAGAAAATTCTAGAATGTAATTAACAAAAAGTAAGCATAAAATGACAAAACATGTCATTTCAAAAAAGTAAACAAATCATTATATTCTTTACTTATCTCTTAAGTGAAAATGACGTAAAATAATGATTTAAAATGTGATGTTAAGTGTTGAAAAAATTAGTTTGCTTAAAGTATAAGCAAAGGGTATTTTAGTCTTTTTATAAAATGTTATTTTAATCCAATTTTTTTCCTATAAATACCAACACATTTTCTTATTTTTTTTCGCACCTTTCTTCTCCATTTTCAAGCTCTTCTTCCATTCTTTAATGGCTTCCATGCCTCTCTTAAAAAATTCCAATAGCGTGACAAAGTTATGGAAAAAATAACCGACAAAAAATATACCACTTAAGTCATGTTCAAACTAGTAAGTTCCATTCATCCACCCAAGGCCATGCCCACCTAGAAGCCATCTCCACCTCTTTTCATCTCAACTTCTAGGATAGTGTAGTTATAACCGGATTTCAAGAAGTTTTGGGAAAGAGTAGCGATGCTATAGTCAAATCCATAGTGACAAAATTAGCAAAATTGGTAGAAAATATGGTTTAGATCTGAAATTCCTTGCCTTAAAGTTTGACAGAGTGGAATCCAAAGTGAGTTATTTCTTCCTTTAAGTTCATTAAAATCGTTGCTAAAGTCGAAGGAACTTTAACCGTTAAGTATTGCTTGAAAACCTTTGTTGAATACTTGTTTACTTTGTTTGCTAAAACAATGGTTTTATTTCCTTGTTTGACTATTTGAATGGTTAATTAAGTATTTTAAAATTTAGAAGTTAAATACTTAATGGGGTATGCGAAAACGACTAGTACATGTGTTTCGTCTGTGAGATCCAAGAAGACTTGGGCGAGGGACGGAACATGTCGAAGGGAAAGCCCGGATGCTTCAAAATAAATATCAAACCGTTTTAACCCAAGATAAAATAAAGTGTTATAAATATTTGATAGAATGAAGCATTGATTATCATTTATTGTTGTGTTTTTTATTGATTGATTGTTTGAATTAGGCTCGGCCATTTTATGAGCACTGATTATTATTTATTGATTGTTGACTTTGCCCAACCAGTTTATGAGCAATTAAATATTCATATGCGTGGGCTGGGTAGAAGATAATTATAGGCTAACACCTTGTGATTTATTTCACAATTTGACTATAAGACGTTTAGCGTTAATATTTGGTTCACTTCAATTTAATGAATTGTTTTGAAAATTGGTTTTCAAGTTGAAATATTATGAAATGAATATTTTGAAGTTATATTATATAAAGGCGATTTATATAAAGAATGGTTTTATAAAAATGTTTTATAAAATGGAAAGAATTTTGAGGACTAAACCCGATGGTTTTAAGGTGATTTTTGAAAGGATTTGGAAAAAGAAATTATTATAGATTTGAAGTATTTGTAATTATTAGTGTAAATGATTTTGCCACTTCGGGATATAAAGTGATTTGTTATGTTGCCGATGATTCGGGTACCCCATAACTAAAAAGTGGGCAAGGGAGGTGTAGATGTTCTGTAGCCTCAGTACAGTCCGCTCTCATTGTAGAGGGATATACATATCTATATTTATTTTTCGGATGGCTGGGACCCATTTGCCTTGTTATGGCTAGAAATTTCCCGATCAGGTAGCATATAGTTCTGTATGCTTGTATATTGATATCGTTTAAAAAAAGGTGATTTGTTTTCAGATCCTAAAGTAAAGGACTAATTTGAATACAAAGATATATATATATATATTCAAAAGTTTTGAAATAAGAATTCGGGAATAAAGTCTAAGAGATAATTTATGTAAAGTTAATTAGATTCTAAAAATATAAAATTGAAGCTTAAGCCTAAGCGGGTAGTTTTGGAAATTGCATATTGTTTGTTCATCGTAGGCTCCATGAGTCCTATTTGCGGTAGGAGAACTACGTTGGCTTGATCCTGTATCTAATTAGGTACCCAATTAGATAGGGGTACGTAGGCAGTTACAAGTGGTAGTGATGCAGCCCCATTAATAACATAATATTTTTTGTTTATTGTTTTCAACATATCATGTATTTATGTATTTTTTCTACTTATTATTTTATTCCACATTTGACTAGTTTATTGAGTCTACAGGAATGGCTATTGCTGTCCTCTCATCATAGTTATGCAGTGTTAGATATTTGCATATGTATTTGGTATGTATTAAAGCACACCTAGTAGATTAAATTGATTACTTTGATATCTTGTAAAATTGAAATTGTATCCTATACATTTTATAGTGTTGAATTTTTATCAAATATTGAGTTTTAAGTTGGTAGTTTTCATTCGTAGTTTTGAAACGGATAGATTTTTCGGCAATTTTAACTTGTCCAAAAATCCAGGTCGTTACAGTTGGTATCAGAGCTTATGTTAGGTGAGATTTAAATAAATGGTTTGGAATTATTTTAAATTCCTGTACCTAAAATTTATTGTTTTGGGTTTGCAGTAAACTAGGTCTTAAATAACATAGTTATTGACCCATTTAAAAGTTATGATTTGAAATGAAGAATCTTTGTTAAAGAGTTAAGTAAATGATTTGAAGATATTTTCCTAAGTAAAAGGTGAATTGATTTGGAATTATTCCAAGATTAAAAAGGTTTTAAAATTAACCAAATGATTTGATAAATGAGGCTTAATGATTCCATATACTCTTGAAAAGAAAATGGAATAAATTGAAAAGAATATATTTATGAAAAATATTTGATTTAAATAAAAGATAAAGTAATTGATTGATGATTGATATCCACATATGAACTAAACATCTTTTTGTCGATAATTGGTTTCGAAGGAACCGAGATCGGATTTGCTTGATTATGTTCAGTATGATAGGGGGTTCTCGCTTCTTGTTAGGTAGCGAACGGATGACTCTTACTCCTACATGTCCCTAGTGATAAAGGGTTGGTTTATCAGTTGGGCTTACAGTCGAGAGGCAGGCTGCAAAAGGAAATCGCAAGGTGCCACTGTGAGCTACGGTAGGGTATATCCACCGTTGATGGTTGAAAAGCCTAGATCGTCACATTTGGTATCAGAGCTAAGGTTAGATGCCTAAGTAAATTTTTTTTGTCTAGGTTAGTAAATCAACCTACGAATCTTAAAATGGAACTACCTTTATCTGATAAATAAAAATGGATATGATAAGGTACCGTACCTTTGACCGGGGTTATGGGTGATATTACTATTTTTGGTGTGCTTAACTTTCGTTAATTGTTGTTTTTCGTTATATTTTTCTGTCCTTGTAATTTCGAGGACGAAATTCTTTTAAATAGGAGAGGATGTAACGACCCAGAATTTGACCACTTTAAAATATACTATTTAAAGTGATTTTAAATATAAAATATATAACATTTTATGATTCAAATAATATTAGATAGGATTTGCAAAGAGAAATATACACAAAAATAAGAATAATTGCTTATATCGACAAAAGTGACAAAATCCTGATTTCAGAAAAGTAAGTTTCAATGGTTAAATAAATTGTTTTAATTAATTTATGAGTATTTATATTTTTAAATAAAATTATACAAATTTATTTTTAAATTTGTTCTACGTAAATAAGTAGTTTAACTAAAACGTCAAAATGTGACCGTAAAATATTTTGTCGAGAATAAACGTTTTGTTGATTTAAAGTTGTCGCAATGTTGTTGCACCTTTATTTTCTTATATATGAACATATATTCAAATAGTATAAGTATTAATTAATTCACTAATCAAGTTTACTTTTACTAAACATACTTAGAAAATTCTAGAATGTAATTAACAAAAAGTAAGCATAAAAAGACAAAAAGTGTTATAAAGGTCAAAATGTCAACGTTAAATCAAACAAACATAATTATTATATTCTTTACTTAATACTTAAGTGAAAATGACATAAAGTAATGATTTGAAATGTAATGTTAAGTGTTGAAAAATTAGTTTGCTTAAAGTATAAGCAAAGGGTGTTTTGGTCTTTTTACAAAATATTATTTTAATCCACATTTTTTCCTATAAATACCAACACACTTTCTCACTTTTTTTACACACCTTTCTTCTCCATTTTCAAGCTCTTCTTCCACTCTTTAATGGCTTCCATGCCTCTCTTAAAAAGTTCCAAAAGTGTAACAAAGTTATGACAAAAATAATCGACAAAAAAAGTATACCACTTAAGTCATGTTGAAGCTTGTAAGTTCCATCCATCCACCCTAGGTTGTGCCCACGTAGAAGCTATCTCCACCTCTTTTCATCTCAACTTCTAGTATAGTGGAGCTATAACTGAATTTCAAGAAGTTTAGGAAAATAGTAGCGAAGCTATAGTCAAATATGTAGTAACAAAGTTAGCAAAATTGGTAGAAAGTATGGTTTAGATCTAGAGTCCTTGCCTTAAAGTTTGACGGAGTGGAATCCAAAGTGAGTTATTTCTTCCTTTAAGTCCATTAAAATCTTTGCTAAGTTGAAGGAAATTTAAGTGTTAAGTGTTGTTTGAAAACCCTTGTTGAATGCTTGTTTATTTTGTTTGCTAAAACAATGGTTTTATTTCCTTGTTTGACTATTTGAATGGTTAATTAAGTATTTTAATAGTGGAAATTAGGGAGGCATCCCTATCATACTTTCATATTGTAAAGCGGGTCCCTGTCAAAGTTTCATTGTAAATCCGGTCACTATTTTCTAGAAACAAAGAAAAATTATTGCTGAAATGTCAGCAACTTTTATAAATAAGTGCTGATATTTCAGCAACTTTCCCTGTCAAAGTTTCATTGTAAATCCGGTCCCTATTTTCTAGAAACAAAGAAAAATTATTGCTGAAATGTCAGCAACTTTTATAAATAAGTGCTGATATTTCAGCAACTTTTCCTGTCAAAGTTTCATTGTAAATCCGGTCCCTATTTTTTAGAAACAAAGAAAAATTATTGCTGAAATGTCAGCAACTTTTATAAATAAGTGCTGATGTTTCAGCAACTTTCATACACTGTGTTCACAGTGTACATAAATGTTGCTGAAATGTCAGCAACTTTTATAAATAAGTGCTGATATTTCAGCAACTTTCATACACTATGTTCATAGTGTACAGAAAAGTTGCGGAAATGTCAGCAACTTTTATGAAAAGTTACATCATGCTCTACAATAATCGTGAATAAAAAACAGGGACCTAATTTACACTGAAATTTAGTGAAGGACTTTTCGTGTATTTTGAACCTTAATAAGGACCTATGCCAAAAGTACCCATTTTAAAATTTAGAAGTTAAATAATTAATGGGGTATGCGGAAACAACTAGTACACTTGTTTCGTCTGTGAGATCCAATGAGACTTGGGCGAGGGACGGAACATGTCGAAGGGAAAGCCCGGATGCTCCAAAACAAATATCAAACCGTTTAAACCTAAGATAAAATAAAAAATGTTATAAATATTTGATAGAATGAAGCATTGATTATCACTTATTGTTGTGTTTATTTCATTTATTGATTGTTTGAATTAGGCTCGGGCAGTTTATGAGCACTGATTATTATTTATTGATTGTTGACTTTGCTTGACCAGTTTATGAGCAATTAATTATCCGTATGCATGGGTTGGGTAAAAAATAATTGTAGACTAACACCTTGTGATTATATCACGATTTTACTATAAGGTGTTTAGCGGTAATATTTGGTTCACTTTAATTTAATGAATTGTTTTGAAAATTGGTTTTCAAGTGAAAATATTATGAGATGTTTTCCTTTAAAAGAGAGAAAAAAGTGATATTTGAGAATAAATATTTGGAAGTGATTTTATATAAGGAATGATTTTGTAAAAGTGTTTCATAAAACGAAAAGAATTTCGAGGACTAAACCCGATGGTTTTAAGATGATTTTTGAAAGGATTTGAAAATGCAAATTATTATAGATTTGAAGTATTTGTAATTATTAGTGTAAATGATTTTGCCACTTCGGGATATAAAGTGATTTGTTATGTTACCGATGATTTGGGTAATCCATAACTAAAAAGTGGACAAGGGAGGTGTAGATGTTCTGTAGCCTCAGTATAGTCCGCTGTCGTTGTAGAGGGATATACATATCTATATTTATTTTCAAAAGGCTGGGACACAGTTGCCTTGTTATGGCTAGAAACCTCCCGATCAGGTAGCATATAGTTTTGTATGCTTGTATATTGATGTTGTTTCAAAACGGTGATTTGTTTTCAGATCCCGAAGTAAAGGACTAGTTTGAATGTAAAAGATATATATATATTTATTTCAAAAGTTTTGAAATAAGAATTCGAGAATAAAGTCCAAAGAGATAATTTCCATAAAGTTAATTAGATTCTGAAAATCTAAAATTGAAGATTAAGCCTGAGTGGGTAGTTTTGGCAATTGCATATTGTTTTTACATCGTAGGCTCCATGAGTCCTATTTGCGGTAGAAGAACTACGTTGGCATGATCCTGTATCTAATTGGGTACCCAATTAGATAGGGGTACGGAGGCAGTCACAAGTGGTAGTGATGCAGCCCCATTAATAACATAACATTTTTCTATTTATTGTTTGCTTTATATCGTGTATTAATGTATTTGTCCTACTTATTAATCTATTCGAATTTGACTTGTTTATTGAGTTTGCAGGAATGCCTATTGTTGTCCCTCTCATCAGAGTTATGTAGCATTAGATATTTGTATTTGTATTTGGTATGTACTAAATCACACCAAGTAGATTAAATTGATTACTCCGATAACTTATATAACTAAAATTATATCCTATACATTTAATAGTGTTAAATATTTATCAAATATTATGTATTAAGTTGGTAGTTTTCATTCGTAGTTTTAGAGGGGACGGGTTTTTGGCAATTTTGATTTTTCCGAAAATCTGAGTCGTTGCAGATTGTATCGGGATGAGAAGTGATTAAGGAGAAATGTTGTGAGACTAGTTAAAGTTTAGTGGAGTCGTGATGTTGAAGACTACACTTGGAAACTTAGGATAGATTGAGACAGGCATATCCTGAGTTTATGATGGATGTATAGTCTATATATATATATATCATATCAATGTAGTGTACTCACCACCTGTGGTGTAGTCACTTATCATATCTTTGTATGTATTTCATCGTATATAATATATTTTGTTTTGATTTAACTTCTTCTTTTTTAAATTTCGGGGGTGAAATTCTTTTAAGAAGGGAAGTATGTAACGACCCGTAATTTTATCACTTTGAATTAGAATATTTAATTAATTTTAAATATTCAAATATTGGTTTATGAAACATAAATAATCATGTTTTAAGTGATCAATAATAATAGTTATCTTGTTTCTAAAATTTATTTTCCAAAAATAAGGATTTTGGATTTTCGTCAGAAAAAAAACCGATAATATGACTGAAAATCGTTTTATCGATAAACAGCTTTTTTACCGTCAGAAATTGCGCATAGTGTTTATGTACATACACTTATTTAACTATTTAGACAAAAATAAGGAATAAAAATATTTTTCCATTTTTGAAATAAAAATAATTATGATGCCATCGATGATGCCATCATTTTAAAAAAATGAGCATTTAAGGAAAGTTTTGGTATTTTGGGTTTTTAAATATTCAAATAATTATTTTAAATGATAAATAATTCATTTTAATTATTATATAATGATAATAAGTGATTTATAATAGTTTTATAAAGATTTATACATGTCTTATAAAATAGACAAAATTCGTCGCGCTTCGATAGCTCGACGACGTAATTTTACAGTACTTGTTAAAAGTGATATATAATTATTTAATGGTTGTTTTAAAATCAAATAAGGTACTTTTAATTATAAAATTATAATAATAAGTTAATTTTAAAATTTTGTTTACATTTATATGTAATTTAATTTATAAGTGAAAATATGATCGGAAATCAGATTCCGGATTCGTAACGGTTTAACCAAAGGAAGTTATGCAACGTTGTATGTTATATGTGACATACATGTGCACATATACATATATATATATACATCCATGTACACATACATACACATTAGAATTACATTTATATCTCAAAATTACTAACGGTAAATAAAGCTAAATATTATGATATTTTCTTAAGTGAAAATCTAAGTAATGATGACATATCCTCTCTTTAAGCTATGTTATCATCCAAATACACTTCCTTAGAGTCAAAGAAAGAGGCATGAAGTGATGCGGTGGTGTCCTGGGAAGTGGGCCAAGCACATGGAAGGTAGGGAGGTGGAAAGTGGTGATGTGATTTGTAATGACGTTGTCATTAGATATTTACAAATTTTGCCTATAAAAGGAGAGGCATACCCTCTCATTTATTCACACTTTCCTTCAAAAATTCTTAAGCTTTCTTCATCTTCTTCATGAGTCCATTAATGGCTTCCACGACTTCTTTAAAATATTCCAAAGCCGAGTCGAAGTTCTGCTGAAATAAATCATAATATATAGAGAGATATACCACCTTAGTTTGAAAGTAAAGCAAATGATCTTCTACTCTTCTCTTCTTGCTTGACCGAGCTCTCCTAGGCACCTCCACCCTCCCAAGTTCAAAACCGAGCACACCTTAGGGTCTGAAGGCAGATATCATAAGCTTTGGTGCGGGAATAGCGAAGCTATAGTCAATTTTGTAGCACTAAAAGTTAGATCGGGAAAGCGGCTAAGTGAGAATTACTCTGCTAGTTTATTTTATTAAACTATATGACGATATGATATGTTGTTCCATGCTTGTTTCATATGCTTGATCATCATGTTTTGGATGTGATAATATGTTTGCTTGGGTTGTAGAAACAATTCACTGAAAATACACGTCGAATTTACACGAAGAAATCACTTTCTTTATATAAATTATAAATGTGTATATAGCCTTGTTAACCTCTCTAAGCATAAGAAATATTATCATAAGTGGTTTGAAAATGATTCATAATTGTTTTATAAATATTTACAAGTGTTTCGGGAAATTTTTAAAAAGTTTGGAAAATGAGTCAAAATTGAGCGCGTCGCGTAACGGCAGTTCGCAATTTCACGTCGTAAAAGTTAAATCAATGTGTAGAATGTAATATAGCTCGTAATTATTTGGAATAAGAATTTTTCCGAACTCTTATAACTATAGTTTTCAAATAAAGAAGAAAAATCTAGATTTCATTTAGTAAAGATTTAGATATGTCCAAATCAAAATTTCAAAATAATCCCTTTCCGACAGTTCGAAAACCAAAATTTCAAATTCTTTTTAAATGGATACTTTTAATCTTTAAAAATATGGAATAAATTCTAAAAATATGTTAAAATATTTTAAAAGAGTTTTAAGTGGAAAATTGGACATATAAAAGGTTTAAAATGGAATTTGTGCTACGAAACCCTTAATAGCACTATTCACTAGCAATTTAACAAAGGGATTTGAAAATTTTGAAAATTGGATTTTAACTTGGGTTTTTCATCCCGAATCCTTTATAAATATTTTTCTAATAAGAAATCAAGTACTTTTAAAGGGTTTAGAGTTGATCAAATAACTTGACCGTCTTATGGGTGACTGAGAGATAGTCTCTAGGATTGGGTTTGAAAAACCAGTTTCCTGCTCTCCTTAGCTATCCGGACTGGCCCGATGGAGGGGATAATTAATTTGATTTACCTGGGCCACATCTTCCTATGATAAAAGATAAAAGAAATTCAGAGTTTTTCCAAAGGTTAAACCAGAATTTAAAATAATAAGGTTTGATGATATAGAAAACATTCCAGTTAAACTCTGCATTAAATTCTAAGGCGGGAACTCATACTATCCGTGTGAATTTAAAATGTGATTTCACCATTATTCGACAAATAGAATGAGTTGAATACTGAAATTAATATTGAGTATAATTAGTATAATTCCTATGACCCATTTTCACTCAAAACCAGCTGGGTTTGGTTTACAGTCTTCAATAACATTGTTTCGACCTATTAAAAGATATGTTTTGGAAATATGGAATTTCTATTAAGATTGAAATTATACTAATAATAGAATAGGGAAATATTTTCCTATGTAATTAAAGATAAATGATTTGGTATTTCCAAAGTTAAAAAGAGGTTAATAATTTCGTATATACTGCAAAAAAATGACTTAGAGATATATATCTCAAAAAGATATTTTATTGAAATAAGAACGATGTTTATTAATCACCCACTTACTTGACATCTTTTGTCGATAATTGGTTCCGAGAGACCGAGATTGAGTTTTCCAAAAACCACTTCAAACCAATATACGCGTTCGAAAGTGAAAATATGTTGAAGACGATGATTTTGAAGACGGAGCTTCATAATGTAGGACTGCTTGCCACTAACCTTTGGGGTAATTCACATATCATAAATACATGGTGGCAGTGGTATCTTCATCTTGAAATCTTCGATGCAAGGACTACTCGCTACTAATCATAGGGGTGATTCCCAAACAGGAAGGAGTAGGAGGAATGCCTTCGGATTGTCCTGTTTTCGGACAACTTGTATGGACGAATGTCTGATATTGCATTTCTAAAACCACGCACATTGATTTTTACAAACGTACAACTATCTTGTGGTGTAGGAGGTAACCGCTCTTACACTTAACACCCTTCCCCGAGACGTATGAACTTCGAGGTTGTACTTTTGTGGAAATCAATTAGTGTATTGTTAAAAATGACAATGTGGCATTCAAATTGGGACCAGGAAATGGCTAAAACATGGTATGTCGCAAGACTATGTGGTTCACAACCATTAGAACATGGTCATCACCTTTCTAGATTACTCTATATATGTCGAGTATGTGTGTATGCTATGGGATCCCGATAAAGGTTGGAAACAACTAGGGCGATTTCGTATTCGGTATTATGTAGGATCATTGGTTACCGGAAAGGGGTAGGTCGGTCTTGCTAGATGCAGAGGAACATATGTGGGTCTTCGGTACATTCCTCTAAAGATGTACTATATGGAAGGTAGTCCCTTACCTTGCCATTATTGGAATCCAATTTCCAATAAGAGCTTTATAAACTTAGTTGTGCTAACACTAGATTGTGATATGCAAGCATTTCGGCTACGTTATACATTTATTTCAAATGTGTTTTTCAAAGAAATTCATTAAAAATAATATATCTGATTTTACGTATGAAATATTTTGGTTATCATAAGGTAAAAACAGGTCTGTGTTTATATGCGGCATGGTCTTATGAGATATTTTTTGTTTTTAAAAATATCTGTGCCTTGAGTTTTCTCACACTAGTCTCAAAAATGACCCAGAGTTTATTTATTTTCCCTTAAACTCTTGGGTACCCTAATTTTTTGAGCAGTCAAGTAGTTAGATCTAGCTTGGAGCATTTTGGAGGAGCTGGAGCAGAAGATTCCTCTGTAGATAGTTATCCATTTCTGTTATATTATGTCTAAGTATATACCGACACCTATTGGGATAGGCAGTTATAACTGTCCCTAGTTGGGTTAGTACTTGATGTGACTCTGATATGTCATTTTGAGAGTGATTGTATGTATTATCTTTGTGTACAATTATAAGTTGTTAAGTGCGATGTGAGAATCTATTTTTTTATCTTTTATTTTATTTTCTTTTTACCCCTGATCATCTGCCTCTCCGGCATTTGAATTTACGGCACGTGAATACCAAGGATGTATTAGTGTCGATTTTCGAGGGTCGAAGAGATGGGTTGTCGCATTATCGATTCTCTAAAGTGTCGAAATTAGGACAACGTATCTCAGCGCCAACTTTCTAACATTTCCAAATCACATAGCACCTCTCATTGGCGATACTTTAATAAACAAATGATCCCCTAGATCAAATTCTGAATTCTTCTGCCTCCAACTGGTGTAGCTCTTTTGCCTTGAATGAGATCCTTCATCCTTTGCCGAATCAACTCAACCTTTTCCAAAGCTTCTCATACAAGATCAGGCCCTAGAACAAACCTATCTCCTATCTCACACCAACCCACTATCGACTTCCAAGTTCTACCATACAATGCCTCAAAAGGTATCATCCTAATACTAGAATGATAACTATTGTTGTATGAAAATTATAGTAAGTGCAAGTGAACTTCCCAAGATTCATCGAAGTCTGACACACAAGCTATTAACAAATCCTCGAGCACTTGCTGACCCTCTCAATCTAACCATTTTTCTATGGATGGTATGCAATGCTCATACACAATTCCAAACACAATTCCAAACTCATTGGTTAACTGGACCGATCAGTTAATTTAAATGGTTAAGCAATAAAAATCAATGGTTCGGTTAACCGTTTCATCGATTAAAGGTAGTCGCACATACCGACCAACCAAGTTAATTTAACCACGGTTAACCAGTTTAATTTAATAGTTCTCTTAACCTTTCGAACACAGCGGTTAAGCATTGGATGGTTAACCATTTAAGGCAAACAGTTAACCGTTGCATGTAGGGCAGTTATGGTAGTGGTTACCGTTACCATTTGACAAATACCGTTATCGATCGGCTGTTATACCGAAGACTGGTAGACCGATAATCTGGTAACGGTTACACTGGTAATGGTAAATTACCATTTGTCTAAAAAATTCCATAACTTGACATGTTTCTACACTAGCGCATCTTCGGTATACTATATATAGTGTTACTTAATAAAAGGCATAAATGAGAAAGAAAAGAAGTGTATTTGACATTATTTGACCTGTTTACTGAATTAAATTTAGCTATTTGTTTGGTGCTAAATGTCTATATTAAAGCATATCACATGAGTATACATGTGTTTTAAATCGACTGGTAAATTTATTGTTACCACTGGTTTTGAAGAAATGTTACCGATAATTTACCGTAGAAAATGATTAATTTACCATCACCATACCGATTAAACTGGTATACCGATATCAATCAATAATGATAACTGATTGATTGGTAATGGTATGGTAAATTTACCGTTAATATAACCGCCCTAATTGCATGGTTAACTGCAAATATTGCAACATTAGTAATTTAATTCATGCATACTGTATATATTTGGAAACATTGCTCATTAACATAATTCATGACATGTAACATGTATCAGTTCATATACGAAATAGGATAGCACAACAAAGATCATCACATAATTCACAATCCATCCTAAACATAAACATAAACATCAATCACAACTAATTTCACAATCCACAACACTACAGTCACAATTCTTTAGTTTGTAGTTAATGCAATGAAACATTGAAAATAGTCAAATACAATACTGATAGTTTGGAGATTGAGCCTGAGATAGTGAGCTTCAGCCTTCAACTCCATGTTTCCATCCATTTTCCACATGTAAATTAAAATGCAATGCACAGAATGCAATGAATTCTACAATTTACAATGTAATGCAATCCATAGATAATATTAGGAAAATGTTGCAGTGAACTAATGTTACAGTGAATAATCTACAAAATGCAATCCGTAAAATGTAATGCAATCTACAGTTAAACTGTAAGTCAAAAATCTAAAATGTAATAAACAGTTTATACTTCTATGCTTGAAGGAATAATGAACTGTTTATAGATTATGGATGAATTGTTGCAGTGAAATCTAAAATTAGAAATCTAAAATCTACAGTGAAATGG
This sequence comes from Allium fistulosum, assembly GCA_030737815.1. Lineage (NCBI taxonomy): Eukaryota > Viridiplantae > Streptophyta > Magnoliopsida > Asparagales > Amaryllidaceae > Allium > Allium fistulosum. Next base: position 1,306,048,204 of record CM060904.1, on the reverse strand, counting down.
TACACAAATTACGGATGAAAAAATTCAATATAAAATAATAAACAGTTTATAGATCTGCTTAACTAAGTTCTTTCATAAGCCAACATTTAAAATTATAAATGAAGGAACAATCCATAATGTCATCTACTAGTACAATGTCTGGTACAAATTCTACATGCAAAAAACATGTTGCTTGAGAATAGAAAGGTTGTCAACTAAAATTATTCTCTTGATTCCAATTTTAATTGTTTAAATGAGCCAATTTAGTGGAAAGGGGGTGATGATCCCAGATGATAGACGTAAACTTAAGTATATAATTCAATTACCCATCCATTTAACTAAAAAAAAGAAAGATGGCATACTTCTCTGCTCGCTCTTTTACAAAATCAGACGGTGGGAGAAAAATTTATATTGCACTTATAGTAGGATGTCTAAATGGATACTTATATATTTGCTTGACTAATTTTTTTGCTACATACAGCTTATAGATTGATATGTACCAATTTCCTGGAAACTATACAAAATTTCACCAAGTACTAGGAATAAGTGTTTTGAATCTTTTAATACAGTTATTACATCAAAGGAAAATACTAGTTTTGATTGTACACTTTAGCACAGCCAAATAACAAATGATGCATTTACATTTGGTTTCATTATTTTTTTATAAACTGTAATTATTAAATGACATCTATAGTATCTGGTTAAGAAATCTAAATCAACTTTTCCTATTTAACTATTCTGACATGTATGTGATACGACCTATGCTCAACTTTCTGCGACAGTGAAGTTTTACAGTGGAGGAAAGAAATGAAGAAGAAGAAGAAGAAGAAGAAAGAGAGAGAGCATAAATAAAGAAGATGCAATATGATATTTCAGCCTATATTCTCTTTCACGTTCATTACATTTATAGTTGTAATATGTAACTAACTTTGACAGCTGTACCACTAAAGTTTTTAGGCCATTCTCAGCCACCCACTTTGTAACAATATTATAACAGAAATTAATAAAAGAAAGAAATGGAAATAACTACTTTTTTCCTTTAGTTCCTGGTGCATATTCAGAGGCTTAGTCCTTGTATCAGTGCCTTCCCCTACAAGCTCGACCTTGTCCTCAAGGTTGGGTGATGTCATGAATGATGGTGGTAGAGGAGTGGGGGTAAAGTTATGTGGATTGGGGCATAGTTTGAGGAGGGAAATGTGAAAAACTGGATGGATGCGTGCGTCAGGTGGTAAGAGGAGTTTATAAGCCACGGCTCCAATTTTTTCGATAATTTTGAAGGGCCTAAAATATTTCTTGCAGAGTTTGTGTTGTGTCAGTCGAAGAGAGTGTTGGCGATAAGGGTGAAGTTTGACATAGACGAAAGAGCCAATGGGAAACTCTTTGTCGCGACGATGTAGATCTGCTTGATGTTTCATACGGTCTTATGCACGCTGAAGATTTTCTTTGATAGTTTTCCATAAGAGGTCCCTAGTTGATGCCCAGCCTTCGAGTTCTTGAACTTCTGTGTGTCCCTGGATGTAATCGGCTATGATTGGAGGAGCACGACCATATATGGCTTGGAATGGAGACATTCCAATGGAAGAGTGTGTGCAAGTGTTGTACCACCATTCCACCCACGGCAAACATTTGACCCACTTCGATGGTAAGTCACCACATATAGCTCATAAATAATTTTCCAAGCAATGATTCACAACTTCTGTTTGCCCATCACTTTGGGGATGATAGGAGTTGCTCATGTGGAGTTGAGTGTCATGAAGGCGAAAAATTTCCTTCCAAAATTTGCTCATAAAAACACGGTCACGATCGGAAACTATGGTGCGAGGAAAACCATGCAACCGTACATACTCTTGGATGAAATATGAAGCTAGTTGGACTGCGAATGAGGTGGATAAAGCTACAAATTGTGCATATTTGGATAAATGATCGACTATAACCCAAACACAAGTTTTATCCAATGAGAAAGGCAAGTGAGTAATAAAGTCCATGGATATGTCTTCAAATATCTGGTTGGAAGTAGAAAGAGGCTGCAAGAGGCCTTTTGGTGCAGAATTTTCTGGTTTAGTTTGAAGACAAATCTCACATTCACGTATAAAATCACGAACTGTTTTATAGAGAGATGGCCAAAAGAAATTGCTGAAATTCAAGCTACAGTATTTCTGATCCCGGAGTGACCTCTTGTTCTAGAGGCATGATAGACACAATTAATATTGTGCTGCAATATTGGGTTATTTGGAATATATATTCTTTTCCCCATAAACAATAAACCATCATGAAATGAAAACTTTGTAGGAGCAACAATATCAGATTGGAGCTCAACAATAAGGTGTTGCGCTATTACATTACGGGAAAGTGCGGCTCTGATGTTAGTGAGGAAATCAAAGGTGGGGGAGGAGAGTGCCATCATTAGTGCCTCGTTTGTCCAACGCGACAATCCATCCGCCACTTTATTTTCTGCACCGGGTTTGTATTTGATGACAAAATCGAATCCCATAAACTTGGAGATCCACTTTTGTTGGTCTGGTGTTTGGATGGTCTGAGTTAAAAGTTGGCGAAGGCTTTGATGGTCAGTAGTGATGGAGAATTTACGTCCGAGGAGGTAGTGGCGGCATTTTTGGACGGCGGTGGTTATGGCGAACATCTCCCTTGCATATGTTGATGCTCGCTGTAGTCGTGGTGGAAGTTTTTGACTGTGGAAGGTGATTGGGTGATAGCCTTATGATAGGACAGCACCGCAAGCAAGGTTGGAGGCATCGACATGTAATTCGAATGGTTGGGAGAAATCTGGAAGGGTGAGAATCGGAGCAGATGTGATAGCCTGTTTCAGAGTGGTAAATGCCTTATGGGCTTTGGAAGTCCAACAAAGTGATTCTCCATTTTGAGTAATTCTGTTAATGGGTTAACAATATAGGCATAGTGGCGAATGAAACGATGGTAATAGCCCGTAAGCCCAAGGAATCCTCTAACAGCTGTGATGTTGGTGGGAGGTGGCCAATTAAGTATAGCTTCTACTTTTGATGGGTCGACGCGTACTCCTTCTTTAGAAATGATATGGCCTAAATAGTATAATTCGGTAAGTCCAAAAACACATTTGGACAAATTTGCATAGAATTTGTGTTCCTGTAATATGTCAAGGGTGGTTTGCAAATGGAGGAGGTGTGAATCCCATGATTTGCTATAGACTAGGATGTTGTCAAAAAAGACTAATATAAATTTTTGAAGGTGAAGTCGGAAGATGTTGTTCATTGTAGCTTGAAATGTGGAAGGAGCATTGGTGAGGCCGAAGGGCGTGACGAGGAATTCATAATGTCCTTCGTGTGTATGGAATGCCGTTTTTGGAATATTGGAAGGGTGAACTCGAATTTGAAAATATCCGCTACGTAGATTCAATTTGGAGAAATATATGGATCCGAATAGTTCATCCAATAGTTCGTCAACGGTTGGAATAGGAAATCAATTTTTGATGGTAATAGCGTTTAAGGTGCGGTAGTTGACACAAAAACGCCAAGTACCATCGTTCTTTTTGACAAGGAGTACGGGGGAGAAAATGGACTTGTGGATGGTTGAATAATTTGGGTTTGGAGCATTTCTCATACTTGTGATTCTATTTCATTTTTTTGAAAATATGGATAACGGTATTAACGGACATTAAAGGGTTGTGCGTTGGTATGAAGGTTGATGTGGTGGTCGAGAGTGCGGTATGGTGGAAGGCCATGGGGTTTGTCGAAGATAGTGGGATAATGGGACAATAATGTTGTTATATCAAGGTGCATAGTTTCCCTTGCCACTGTAGGAGAGAAAGTGTCTGGGTTATTGTTTGGTTCGGTAGTTAAATGAAAACAAGAGGTTATTGATGTGGTGTTGTGAAGACGTTTTAATTGCTGGTAGGAAATTTCTGAAGGCCTAACTATCTTCTCCTGACATGATAACACAATGGGCTTTTGGTTATAGAAAAAGAAAATTGTCATATTCTGGTAATCAATTGTGACAGGCCGAAGAGCTTGAAGCCACTGAACTCCAAAAACAAAGTCTGCACCTGAAATTGGTAGAATATAGAAATCAACAAAAAAAATCAAAGCCCTGAATTCTTACTAGCATGCGGCAGCACACTTCCTGGCAATGCAATTTTTCTCCGTTGCCCACTGTAACTAAGAAGCCCTGATGCTTTTCGGTTTGCAATTCGAGGAATCTTGCCGCCTTGGGATGGATGTAATTATGGGTGCTTCCGGAGTCAATAAGTACGGAGACAAGTTTGTTGCTAATTTGTGCTGGCAGACGTAGAGAGCAAGGGTAGGAGGAGCCAATCATTGCATGATAGGAGATTGTTGGGTCTATGCTATTTTGCTGGTCTGTTGTAGTAGGCAGATCTGGATCTGGTTCGGCATCATCTTCTTCCGGTAGGAGTAATAATATTTGCTTAGTATTGCATTTATGGCCGGGATAATATTTTTCGTCGCATTTGAAACATAGGCCTTTCAATTGGCGGTCTTGGAATTCAGTTGGGGTTAATTTTTTTATTGGATAATTGGAATTTGCAGGTTGGTTTGGGGATGAAATTGTAGGTAGAGATAATATGGGTGGTTGTTGAGGGCGAGTGAAAGGAAGTCGGCTCTGGAATTGTTTGTTTTCATTGATTTTGCTTTCAATGAGGTTGGCAAGGTTGATGGCATCATATAAGGAGGTGGATTTGAATGGTTGTAGCTCATTTTTGATGTTGGGTTTTAGGCCGGAGATGAAACAATTAAGGAGAGCATCGGGATTGAGGTCTGTTACATGGTTGTAAAGGGTTTCGAATTGAGATTGGTAGTGGTCGATGGTTGTTGTTTGGTGGAGTTTGAATAAGATGGCTTGCGGGTTAATGAAGGAGGATGGACCAAATCATTATTCGATTGCTTTTGTGAGGCTTTGCCATGAGGTAAGCTGATTGTTTCGAAACATCCATTAGTACCATGTCAAGGCTTGACTGGCCATATAAAAGCTTGCAAGGTTTATTCGTTGTTCGTCAAGGGTGGAATGGTATGCAAAAAATCTCTCCGCTTGGAATATCCAATCCAATGGATTAGATCCATCGAAATGGGTTAGTTTACATTTAGGAGTTCAGATATGAATTGGGTTTGGAAGATGAGGAGCATGGAGAGTTGCTGTAAGTAGTGGAGGAGGTGGTGGTGGACGAATAAGTGGTTCGAGGTGAGGTGGTGTGGTTGTTGAAGTTATTTTAGAGGTCAAGTCGGTTATGGCTTGGGTAAGTTGGTGAATGGACTGTTGTTGAGTGATGAGAGTGTTTTTGATGTCGGCTATGCCGGCATGTTGAGAGGAGAGGGATGTTTGTTGGGTGGAAAGTGTGGTGTTGATTGTATCAATGGAGGTTTGTTGGTGGTTGAGTTGGGAAGCAAGGTCATCTATACGGGTCATGGTGGTTAAGGGGGGAAGCAAGAATTTGAGTTGAGGAGTGAAAGCACCAATTGATACGACCTATGCTCAACTTTCTGCGATAGTGAAGTTTTACAGTGGAGGAAAGAAATGAAGAAGAAGAAGAAAGAGAGAGAGCATAAATGAAGAAGATGCAATATGATATTTCAGCTTATATTCTCTTTCACATTCATTACATTTATAGCTGTAATATGTAACTAACTTTGACAGCTGTACCACTAAAGTTTTTAGGCCATTCTCAGCCACCCACTTTATAACAATATTATAACAGAAATTAATAAAAGAAAGAAATGGAAATAACAACTTTTGTCCTTTAGTTCCTGGTGCATATCAAAGGCTTAGTCCCTGTATCTTGCTGGTGCTTGCACACTACGTTTGGGCCTTGATATATCACCTGCGGATGCTTCAGTATGCTGGATGCAAACAAATGTTTTAGTGTTTGCGGTACCTACCATGTTGGTTGAGTGTGTGTTGTCAATTACGATATCAAAGAAACAATAAAAATCCTAGTTTCATTCATATCTAATACTGATATCAAGCAAACTTATAAACAGTTTATAGATTATGTGATGTACATATCAGATATATATATATATATATAGGCTGATATGTACTGAGGTTTATATATTTGATGAACAGGTTTAAACTATTAATCAAACAAGTATTATGTATGTGTAAACTATAAACATACTATTTATTTTACAACTATTCTCATACATAAAGCAGCAGCGATAATTTTGAATTATAGGTCATTGTTCATATAACATCCACTTATCACCTGAAATCAAACAATCTGCTTCTTCCACGAACTCATCACCATCCCTTGTTTCTCTAGAACTACCTATCTGTACCTGTTATAGTGCATGAAAAACAAATATACATTTTAGAAATATACATGTAACATTATAAATGTAAAATGCAGTTCAAACAATGAATTAAACTATAAATTTAAACTATAAACTAAGCTATAAATAGTCACTACTATATATTCTAAATTAGAAATATACTTATTCTATTTGCTAGGTCTAAACTCATTTAGTCTTTTATAGTTTACATATATTATGCAGTTCGAACTATAAATTAGAATTGTAATGGTCACTACTACTTCACCCTATAAATTAATTCAAACTGTAACGTAGAACAAGTTTATATGAGATTATATTATATAGCAGTGACCATTACAGCTATGGATGAACAAGTATATGCACATTATGCAGTTCAAGCTATCGATCTCCAAAATAGTGATATCTTGTAAATTCATTCAAACTGTAAATTCTATAATTGTTATCCTATAACACAATTCAAACTATGTAGTACCATGCCTTTAAATCTAATGATCATGCAACATTGAATAATATAACAGATCCTTATTGGACAATAAGCATAATTTGGACAATATAAGACACTTATATATATCAATAATTAAGTATATATCAGATATTGCAACATTGAATCCGATATTTTAAATTATTTAATGATATGTTCAATAAGCAGATCCTCATTCCCAACAAAAAAGTATATATTCAGCAATTAAGTATATATCCGATATATATGTATATATATCAATATAGTAGCAAAAATGATAAAAAAATATAAATTCAAACTAATTTAATTTGATAACAATCGACGCGCGCACACATGCACACACAGACACATATAAATATCGTAAATTCAATAAACTAACTCATTGATTCAAACTAAAACAATAAGAAACTGTAAATTCAGTCTAATTTAAATAAGGATGTATCAGATATATAATTATATATCAATACATATCAGCCATGCTTAAATAGATACATATATATGTTTAACTCAGTAATAATGTAGTAAATGTTTAACTTAGCAATATATTCGCACTTAACAGATACTTAAACAGTTTAACTTAGTAATATTTGTTTTAATTTATAGTTTAATTTTGTAATAATGAAACAAATGGTTAAACTGTAACAACAAATTTTAACCTATCACATTAATCATTAATCTAATAATTAAACAGATAATTATATAAAACAGGTAAAAGTTAAAACAAACTCACATTCTTCCTCTTTCGGCTAGTATTCACCATATCTCAAAGCCTCAAATGGCAAATCGATGGGGATTGCAAGCTTGCAGCGCAAATGTTGATTTTGCGAAATTGAATATCTATAGTGGATGTAGTCGCCATGTATTGATCGAAATCGAAAGAGATAGTGGATATGTCTTCATCGAAATTAAGTTGGTTAAATCAGTTAAGTCGGTTAAGTCATTATGTATTGATCGAAATCAAAAGAGATAGTGGATATGTCTTCATCGAAAGAGATAGTGTTTGGTCGACGTCGATTAAGTCGGTTAAATCAGTTAAATGCTAACCTATACATTCATTTAAGACTAATTTCTAAAGGTCTCCACTCTTTGGAACATACAACTTTCCCTTCTTTCAAAGCCAACCTTTCTTGTCTATACTGAAGCTCTTAAGCTCTTTGCTCTCGGCACCATTCTCTAAGCCTTAGATCCTTTCGACACATAACGGTTCTTCCTTCTATCTTTCAGCAATCTCAATGAGAGATGGGTGAACTTCTAGACATGCAAAGCCCAAAAAGTTTGACTTGGAACAACACTCGATTAGAAGTGCATGTTACAAGTACCCAGAGTATCTAAAACATTCCATTGTTCAATCATAGCCAAAATACAACTCTGCTGATTAAGGCTCAAGGCATCAACAACCTTATTTCCTTTCCCTAGATATACTCTATCCTAAAACCATACGATGCCAAGAACTATAGTCATCTTTGTTGTCTCATGTTCAACTCCTTCTGAGAGAGAAAATATCTCGAAGACTTATGGTCAGTAAGCCACTCAAACATTTTCCATAAAAGGTAATGCCTCCTAATCTTTAGTGTAAAGCTAACTATCATTAACTTTAAATCATGTGTTGGATACCGAACCTTATGGGATGTCAACTGCCTAGATGCATAAGCTGATGCTTTTCACCTTTGAATCAAAACGACTCCTAATCCTGAACCAGAAGTATCAGCATACACTACCATATCTCCATTCCTTTTGGCATTACCGAAACCGAAGCCTCGGTTAGCTTAAACTTCAACTCTCGGAATGCTGCCTCACACTCGTTCGTCCAAACATAACTTCATTCTTTCAGGTAAGTTTAGTCAATGGTGTTGAGAAGTCATTAATGAATCTCCAATAGTATCTAACCAATCTTAAGAAACTCCTTATCTTGGTAATCATCTCAGGTTTCTTCCAATCATTCACGGCTTCGACTTTCGAAGGATCTATATCCAACCCATCCTTTGAAACCACATAGCCTAGGAACTTAACTTTCAATTTCCAAAAATTACACTTTGAAAAGTTTGCTTTCACTTTGTGTTGTCTTAAGGTTTCCAATAACAGTCTGAGATGAACTTTGTGATATTGCACATTCGTAGAATAAACCAAGATAACATCTGTAAAAACCAACACAAAACTATCCAATTGATCGCAAAAGACTCGGTTCATAAGGTCCACAACTTAATTTATCATTAATTAGCCCAAAGGGCATGATCAACCACTTATATGGACAATATTTTGTCCTAAATGCAATTAAAGGGACATTATGCTTAGGAACTCTTCGTTTGTAACGACCCATAATTTTATTACTTTTAAATGAAATATTTAATTAACTTTAAAATATTCAAAAATATAATTTTCAAACTTAAATAATCATGTTCTATATGATAAATAAAAATGATAAACTTATTTTTAGAATTTGATTACAAAATCAAGAAGTTTGGATTTTCGTTGAAAAGTGGCAAATACCGGTTTTCAATAAAATTGAATATACCTTCGATTTTTGTTTTAATGATAAATGATTCCTTTTTAAAGTTGTTATATAATAATAGTAATTAGTTGATAAAATTTTTATAACTATATAAATACTTGTTTTATAATGTTTGACAAATTTCGCGCAATTTGACAGATCGACGTCGTATTTTTATAAATGGTTTTTAATATTATTAAATATGGTTTTATAACTAAAATAAACTTGTTTTTAATAATTTAAAGATGATAAGAAACTTATTTTCAATTTTTTTACATAAATATATAGTTTGATTAAAAACCGAAAATATGACCGGAAACGTTTTGTCGAAAATCAACGTTTTATTCATTATAAGTTGTGTAAACGTTTTGCAACTTGAATAACTCTTATATAAACACATTAACAAAGAAATAACACCTAACTTATATTCACTAAGGATTAATTAAGCTAAGTGTTTAATTAAGTAAACAAAAGTACAAAAAGAAGATATTTTCACCAAATCCAATACAAGTCAAATCAAATCACATCAAATCAAAACAAATCTTCACTTTAATCCACTTTTCCATCCAAATACATCCCTTAAGTATTAAGTAATGAAGTGATGTGATGACGGTAAGTGTTGAAAAAAAACATGTTTATTTAAAGGTTAAGGAAGCGTATTTTTTGTCAAATTACATTGCTTAAAAGTTAAGGATTCTAAGGCTAAAAATACAGACCTTATACTTTCATTTCTTCACACTTCTATTCATTCTTTTCTTAGCTTCTTCTTTTCCTTCCTCTAATGGCTTCTTCTCTTCTCTTTCCTTACTAACTTTCTTAAAATCATATTAAACCAATTTCAAACTCTACCAAACTTTGCCAAAGTTCTTATATCATCATTAAAACATGGTTTAGCATCTAAGAAGTTAAGAAATGATGGAGAAAGGGATGGAACCTTATGGAGGCCGAGCTCAACATAAGGAGAAGTGAAGTTTGGGAAGCTCTGGACTAAAAATATTGGAGATAAGGGTTGCCGGTTTCATTCCAAGAGGATAGGAGGAAGTTTGAAGTATGTGGAAGCTCTGCCGGATTTTTCGGAGCTTGGAAAGGAGGAATGGAGTAGATGATGATTAGTTGAAGTTGACAAAATTTTAAGTAAAGTGTTGGATTGAATGAATTTTGGTAGGAAGTGAAACGATTTGGTTAATGGTGAGTACTCACATTTAAATTTACTAATTAATCTCTAAATAATTCCAAGTTTAATGACATGAAAATATAATATCTTGGATGATTTAACTTTGGTTGATTACACGTTTGAATATATGGATGTTAATATGGATGATTACTTGTTTTGATAAATGATAAGATAAATGGTTAGTAATTAACCATAGTTAATTTAATGAGATTAAATCTATATAAATATATGTATGGAAATTATTTAGCCTCTTAATGATTTTAAAATATCTAAAAAGGTTGAAAATGATATTATAATAATATAATATTATAATAAAGAATGAAATAAAATATGATTTTGAAATATAAAAATATTGTTTAAAATGAGTTTAAAATGGATTAGAAATATTTTATAAATATATAAAAGTGTTTTCATGAAGTTTGAAAAGAAATTGAAAAACAAGTCAAAACTAGGCGTGTCGCGTAATGGTAGTTCGCGATTTCGCACCGAAGATTTCAAGTGAGTATACGAAATGGAATATAGCTGGGAATTCTTTGAAATAAGAATTTTTGGACTATTATATCCATAATTTTTATATGAAGAAAGAAAATCAAGATTTCATCTTGTAAATTTTTAAATAAGTCCAAAACAAGTTTTTAGAAAAATCACGGTTTTGCAGTTAAAACACCGAATTTGAAAATTGATTGAAAATGAATATTTTTAAATGTTTAAAAATATGAAATAAAATTTATAAATCTATTAAAATGTTTTAAAAAGAGATTTGAGTTATAAATACGGATTTCCAAATGATATAAAAGTTGTTTTAACCAAATAAGCTTTTAAAACACTATGTGTAGCACTTTTTAATAACTTTTGCAAATAATGGTTTTAACTTAATTATTCTTTCCCGAATCTTTTGTGAACCTTTCCAAATAAATAATAGTAGTTTAAAGATGATTAAGATATATAAAAATGAGTATGCGGAAACGACTAGTACATTTGTTCCACTTGCGAGTTTCATAGAAAATCCGACCGAGGAATGGAACATATCAAAGGGAAAGCCCGAATGCTCTAAAATAATTAAAATTTAATTAAGTATGTAAAAGATTTAGAGTCGATCAAATAACTTGACCACCTTATGGGTAACAAAGAGGTTATCTTTAGGCTTGGGTTTGGGAAGCCAATTGCCTGCCCTCCCTAGCTACCCAGACTGGCCCGATGGAGGGGATAGTAAAATTTGATTTACCCTGATCAAAATTTCCCAAAGTATAAAAGGTATAATTTTCCAAATTCAAAAAACTTGGATTGCATATAAATGATCTACTTATACTTTATATTAAATTCTAAGGATGGAATCCGTACTATCCGTGTGAAATTAAAAGGTGATTTCATCGTTATTCGATGGATAGTATAGGTTGAATAGAGAAATTAACATTGAGTTGAATTAGTATAATTTCCATGATCCTTTTTACTCAATAATGTTTTCCAATATGAGATTTACATAAATAATTTGGAAATGTTTTCCTAAACAAAAGGTGAAATCATTTGGAACTATTCCAAGATTCAAAAAGGTTTAATTAAACAAATGATTTGATAAATGAGGCTTAATGATTCCATATGCTGTTAAGAAGATAAATGGAATAATTTAAAATAATATGTCTCTTTGGGTTATTTATGAATGAAAAAAAGATGAATTAAATTGATTAATGATTGATAATCACATATGAACTTAACATCTTTTTAATCGACGATTGGTGCAAGGAACCGGGGTTGGATTTGGGCAACTCCTTTCCGAAAACCACTTTGAACCAATTATACATTCGGAAGTGAAGACATGTGAAGATGATAATTGTTGAAGGCCGGGGATCTTTAGAATGTAGGGATTGTTGTCACGAGTCCCGGGGTTTACCCGATATTATATTTATATGGTAGTTGCGTCTACATTCTGAAATCTTCATTGTATTGAAGACCGAAGATCCTCATAGCGGAAGGACTGCTTATTGACATCTCCGGCTCGCACTCGATATATAGATATTTATTTTAGCAGTGGTCCTGTCGTGTTTTGAAATCTTCATAATGCAAGGACTACTCGTTACTGATTCTAGGGGTGATTCTCAAAGATGTAGTAGGAGGAGTGCCTTCGGTTTCGTTTAGTCCCAGAACGAACTTGCATGGATGAATGTCTGACATTGCATTTCTGAGATTACAATGTGGACTTTTACAAACATACATCTGTTTGGTGGCGAAGAAGGCAACTTCTCTTAGCTTAACACCCTTCTTTGAGACGTACAAGCTCAGAGGTTGTATGTTCGTGGAAGTCAATAGTAATCGAAGAAATGACAATGCGACATTCTAAGTGGAATGTGCTTTATGGAAGAATAAAGCATGGCTTTGTTTAAAGCAAAGCGTGGCTTTGTTTAAAGCAAAGCGTGGCTTTGTAGAAATTGAGCGTAGCCTCACGAGCCTCACATCTCGAAGATGATATGGGTAATTTGTGGTCTACGTGACATATATTTCAGGCTATAGGTTATATGAGTATGGTGGAATCCAGTGGAAATCTAGATCCTCAAGGCATTTATTTTAATATAGTAGCTAGCTTATGAAAAGTGATAAGGCTACCGGATATTGGTAGTGTAGCAAGTATTGTTCAAGTGGCTAGCTTGAGAAAAGCGATAAGGCTTTCAAGGGAACTATGTTTGCTATGCATGGATCGAAGGAAAAGGCCACTAATTCTCTATCATGTTGGAAATTCAATCCCAGTATGAGCTTTACGGTTTTGATTATAGTCCCAAAGTAGCTATAATGCTTTGCAAACATTTCAGCTACCCCTTTTGGTATTATATATTCCGTTGACCTAGTCCGGATATACTACTGTAGTCCGGGTATTGATACTTTCCTTATATATATATATTTGAAAATGTTTTCAAGCAATGTTATTAATAGTAATATCAAAGTGATTTTCCAAATAAAGTATTTTGGTTATCATAAGTTAAGAACCCGTCCGTGTTTATGTGTGAGCGTGGTATTATGAAAACCCTTCGTTTCAAAGGTTTTTGATTGACATCGGCATTAAATTTTTTGAGTATCACAAGCTGGTTTATCAAGCCTGATCCGTATATTTTTAATACTCGGGTCAGATCCGAGTAGTTTCAGGTTTAGTTGAAGTCGCTTGGAGTTTCTAGAGGAGAGCTAGAGATCTTCATCTACGTATGGACACATTCTATTATCCGCTGCATCTATTGCATTTGTTTTTATTTGTCAGCATTTGTAAGGACAGAGTACTTATAACTGTCCAAGCTGAATCAAGATTAGACCCTGATATTGTATTAGAAATTTTCTACTGTAAATATTATTGTTGAAATAATATATGTTATTCTTTTCATGTGAGATTCTGTTATAGTTTTATTTTCTTTTTCCCCTAACAATCGGGCTTTCCGACACTTGGATTTGCGGCATGAGGATGTATTAGTGTCGATTTTCAAGGGTCGGAAATCCCAGTCATTACATAGTTGATGAAATCCCATAGCCAAATCCAACTATGAGAATACCCAAGGTCCATGCAACTGAAGAAAGAGATCATCTATCCTTAAGAATGGATGGCGATTCTTCATTTTCACTCCTTTCAACTTTCTATAGTCAATGCATATCCAAATTGTTCCATTCGACTTCCTCACAAACATTGCAGAAGCTCCTCATGGTAAACTACTCGGTCTAATGAAACTCCTATGCTCAAATTCCACTAGTTCTTATTCAACTCCTTCATTTCCTTAGGTGGTGTTCTTCTACGTGGTCTACTAACAGTTGTACCCCTAGGACCAAATATATGAGAAACTCAATCACTCTTCTCGAAAGTAATCACATTACTGGTTCTAAGACATCAACAAACTCTCGAACCACAAAAACTATCCATCTCCTCTTCTAGGCTTTCCATAGCAATCAACAAAACCTCGACCTTCCCTTTATCTCATCTAAAGGAATTAAGACAGTGTTTCCCCCTTTTGGGCTTCATAGGGTAACGATTCTCCCAGCGCAATAAATTATGGCATCATTCTATACTAAATAATCCATACCCAAAATCGCTATGTACCCCTTGAAGTAAAATAGAATAGAGTTGCAAAAAACAAATGGTCATAAAGAACAAACTCTAGGATGGTGGACTTTAGCCCAAGAGTGGCATACCCATCAACTGAATTACATACATGTAAAGAAGTAACTTAGTAGATACTGTGTAACTCTACTCTATCAACCACATCCTTAAAAATGAAAGAATGTGTAGCTCTAGTATCAAACATAACTCTAATTGAAAAACTAGAAATCAAAATCATACCTCCAAGTGCTACTCCCTTTTCTTTCTCCTTAGCTGTCGATCTTGAGGATTGCCCCTCTAAATCAAACAACCTTATCTTCTAAGCTCTAGAGGCCTAGCTTGTCAATATTGAAGCAATTGACTTTGGCTATCTCAGCTAGCTGTAGAAACTTGATGCCATAATGATCCTTTTTCTCACTTTTGTAATAATAAATCTTTGAAATATCCTTTAGTCCTCCCCTATCCCGGGTCTTCCTCTTCTTCCATGTCTGGTAAAGAGCAGACATCTTATATTATTCTATTTTGTCTTTACCTCAACCCTTCTCTCCTCTTAGTACATACTAGCATACCTTTGGGTCATATCCACTATGAACTCATAAGGAGAGGCTAGATGCACTATCACTTATGATTCAACTCTTGCTTCAAATCTCTGATAAACTTCTCATTCTTCTTCAGTGGGGTATTAATCAGTTCTCGGCCATACTTTGCTAAAGCATTGAACTTTTAGACGTACTCTTCAACGGAAAGATCTCCTTGCATGAGAGTAATGAACTCCCTCAATAATCCACTTCTCCGAGACTCGAAAATGCATTAAGCCTCAAACCTCTCTGTGAACTGCTCCTAAGTAATCTCTTCATCAAGAGTCTTAGCTGTCACCATCTCCCACCAGTCCAAAGCTTCATCATGCAACTATCTAGAGGCTAGTCTTCTCTTCTACGCATCATCCAGGCCCAAATCCCCGAAGATACGCTCACTCACCTTTAGCCAATTTAACACTTTATCCGCTGGTTATCTCCTGATAAACATCTTGCCTCCGACATTTCTATAGTCTTAATTTAATTTGGAGAAATCCACCCTAGCCATGTGTCTTGGCTCAACCACTTCCAACATGTTCTCTATCATGTTCTATGCAATGAACTTTCGAAACAACACATTCACATTCATTCCCACAATAGGTGGGCCGAACTCATTCTCGGCTACTGGAGGAAACTCTCTACCATTACCTTTGACAGTCTACGTACTATCATTCTTTCTCCTAGTATTGGTTCCTCCTATTGTAACTCTTCCACATCTCAAATCCATTCTGCTAAGATAGTCTTCATTAGAAACGGAACGAAGAAAGCAATTATTAGTAGAAAATCTCTACTAAACTTATCTATGTCTCTATATAACAAAATACAATTACATCATATAGTAGCATATACCTTCCCCAAGGTGTTTATTTTCTGCTATCTATTCTTACTAAACCTTTACTTAACTCTATTTAACTTAATGGTCCCTTAACCTAAGCTGTAATACCACCTGTAACATCCATCATTCTAAGACCCAAATATAGAACTCCAATGTGCTGCAATTACCTTGGAATTATGTTTCAGCGATGGAGATGAGTTTAGATATATTACAAAGTTTTAAGTAAACAGAGCAGATATGCAATAAGATCAAGAAAATATGTAACAACCCGCATATTTATCGATTGTATATTTAAATATTTCATCGTTAGTCGGATTGAAGTCCGAAAAGCTACTTTTTGCAAATAGTCGAATTAGGACTCGAGACCACTTCCATTGAGTTCAAAATGCCGTTTGTGACTTTTTAAGTATAAACATCGATATATTTGGAGTTAGTAGAATTTTGCTACTTTTTCTATTGGACTTTGGGTTTGGTTTAGCCCATTTGCCCAATTCTGGTTTCATTAACTCAAGCTCCACTCCCTCTCCTCTTCATTACTTCACTTTCATTTCGTAACACTTAAGCTTCATAAAAAAATGGAAAGTGGAATGGGAAATTAAAACTCCAAGCCTTAGTTCATTTGCAAATCCTTCTTCTAACTCCAAATTCAAAGAGAAGCTATTGGTAAGCATCCTCTTCACCTTCTCCAACTCATTCTCCTTTCAATTTCAGAAATTCCCTAAACCTAATTTAGGAAATGTTTCTCTTTTAAGCTTAGATTCAAGCTTGTTGAGTTGGAATTGAAGAGTGATTGTCCTTGCCTTGCTCTATAGCTCCCTCTTTATTGTTTTTTGTGTAAAAGGTGAGATTTTTATCTCACATCTATGTTTATAATTATCTTTGGTTGTTAGGTATGAATTCCTAACACTTCTTCATGTGCATTTGCTCTTGATTTGGATTGGTTTTGTGAATATTTCAATTTTTGGTTTTTGAAGCCACATTTGTGTGTAAATCCTTTTATGGATGTTTGATCATGGTTTGGTAATGCATTGAAGAGCTTATAGGGCCGGGTCGTCGATTGGCGTAAACCCTTAGCGCCCATCGCTCGTCCGTTCGCCAATTGTTTGGGATTTTGCCCCTTAGGGGCTAGGCTAAGAATACTGGAATTTCCAGTATCGGTCGACCGACCACTCTGGGTCAGTCGACCGAGCCTGGAAGCAGAATGTTTCCAAGCATTGGAATACTGCAATTTCCAGTATCGATCGACCGACCACTCTGGGTTAGTCGACCGAGCCTGGAAACAGAAAGTTTCCAGGCATTGGAATACTGGAATTTCCAGTATAGGTTGACCGACCACTCTGGGTCAGTCGACCGAGCATGGAAACAGAAAGTTTCCAGGTATTGGAATACTGGAATTTCCAGTATCGGTCGACCGATCACTCTGGGTTAGTCGACCGAGCCTGGAAACAGAAAGTTTCCAGGCATGATTCAGTCGACCGACCACCCTGGTCCAGTCGACTGAATCTGCTGTCTCTGCCTATTTTGCCTTTTGTGTTTGAGTTTCCAATTTTTAATCGATTCTTGAATCTCCATTTTATTGTTATCATTTGTTATGGATTTTGATGACTTCTATTTCGGGATTTTTAGGTATATCCATTTCGATGGATACTTTATCGATTTAAATGGATTTGATTCACGTCTTCGTATGTGAATTTTTGATAATTGATTGTTTCTACAATCATTTCTATGGCTTGCCACTTTAAAAATACAAAGGTTTCTATACTAGTAGTAAATATTCAAACGATTTATCAAAGACGATTTCAACTCTATTTTTAATACAAAGCTCGTTTATAAAACCGTTTTCCAATCTATTAGTATATACAAACCTTTACCTTAATCGTATGAGAAAATCTAATTAAATGGCTTAGCAAAACAAGTGGTATGAAACGCTTGCGTTTACTTCGCCGGTTAATTCTTTGACTTGTTTGTTTGAAACCCTTGTGACAATTTTCGAGTGGAAATCTACAATTTGTTCGTAAATATTTAAGTTAAGCTAGTGGTTATGGGACATGAAGCTAAACTCATATATTTACTAGCTTAGTGTAATTGACACTTCTTGATGATCGATGATGATCATTTTATGGTTTAGACTAGCAATATGCGATGTCTCTTTGTCCAGGTGGAGGACTGTACTTTATTTTATAGAGCTTCGTCTCACTTTACGCATGGGTCGTACCTATATAGGTACGTCGATATTTGTTTACTTCATGGAGCAATTGGCTCAATAAGTCGGAGCATGGGGCATATCTTTCTAGGTGCATCGATGTTCGTCTATGCATGGGGCGTATCTTTCTAAATGCGTCGATGTTCGACTTTGCATGGCGTGTATCTTTTTAGGTGCATCGATGTTAGACATTACATGGGGCGTACTTTCTAGGTGCGTCGATGTTTATTTATGCATGGGGCGTATCTTTCTAGGTGCGTCGATGTTTATTTATGCATGGGGCGTATCTTTCTAGGTGCGTCGATGCTAGAGCATGGGGCGTATCTTTCTAGGTGCGTCGATGTTAGACTATGCATGGGGCGAATCTTTCTAGGTGCGTCGTTGTTCGATTTATGGGATTGGCCATCCTCTTTTCTTGTGATTTCTGGATTTCTCGTTGTGATTTCTGGAATTTATGTTTCACCACCGTTTTCAGTTGGCATTGATATGTATGTCATTTATTGTGGCTTGGTGAATTAAATAAAGAATATGACATTCTTTTTATGCTATGAGATTCGTGAGATATTTGTATGATTTTCCTTTGTTGATTTTCTAATGTATACTTGTCGAGGTATGACATTTTTGGTTATCATACGTTTTTATTATATATCTTCTTATATCTCATTTTATCTGATAATTATAGCTAGACTGATCCGTTTATTATTTTCTTCTTAAATAATACTCGGGTCAGACTGAGATTTTACAGGTGCATCCTCTTGACTTCCTATCGGGAACTATCATCTGACTTTTTGCTAACTACTTAGCTTGTAGTTTTTGTTGTATACATTTGAGATTTAGACCCCTTGATGTATACGTATTCTTTTGTCTAAGCACTTGTATCTATTCTTTTTGATATTATGGATCTTGTTTGACCACTACTCTGATGTACACTTTCATGTGTTATATTCATATCTATTTCCGCCTTTGTGATATGATTTGTCTGTGACTGATTTGTGTTATGTTTATTTCTATATTTGTTTCCGAGGTCCACTTAGCCACTGTGTGGTAGCTTTGAGTTTGTATCGGTATGTCGGATTTCTTCTTGAAATGAAATGCATAATATACTATCTGGCATATCGGTGCTCGCATAAAGCAATTACATAGATGGTCACTCCTCAACGGCCTTATTCTCCGCGCTAGTCGACGGCATTACCATGTAGTGTCCTTGGCTAGCGTGGGTATAGAGGTGGGGCGTCACAGCATGGTATCAGAGCCAAACTTCGGAACAATGTAGAATAATCTAGCAAGGATCATTGTCCTAAGTCTTCCTTAGGAATCGTGCCATAGGATTTAATTCGAGTCTTCGTACCGTTCTATCCTATTTTCATTTATGATTCATTATTTTATCAATCATGATTGTTTGATATTCATTCTGAGAATAACTTTTTCTTCTTCTTTCTTTCTTAAAGAAGAGAAATGGTTAGATCTGGCCGTACCAACGTCGGTCAATCCAGTGCTACTCCTCAGGAGGGAGTATTTATGTCTGCCCAGCAGCTTCTAGATCTTGTTAAGAATGCTCAAGCTATCGGACCCATCCCAGAGCCCACTCATCCTAGATCCGGTTTTGTACGCTTGTATAGAGATTATACCGATTTGGGTGGAAGTCCATTCCGAGGATCCGAGAGTGTCATTGAAATCCAAGCTTGGCTTAGATCATGCGACCGCATCTTTTCTCGCATGAATCTTGTTGATCTCCACCGAGTCCAAGTGGCTTCTAGCATGCTCCAAGAATGAGCATTGGATTGGTATGAGCTTTTGATTTCTAAAATTATCGAAGCAGATCTTTCTTGGGAGCAATTCTGGGAAAGATTCGAATTGAAGTTTGTTTTGGAGGCTGAAAAAGTAACTTTAGCCCGATGCTTTATTGACCTTGTTCAAGGTGAATCTTCTGTGACAGATTACGTCGCATCTTTTGAATCTCTATCTAAATATGGGGTCGAATATATTAATACCCCATTGAAGAAAAATCAAAGGTTTGTCTATGGGTTGAATAAGAACCTTAAAAGCCTTTGCTTCTGAAACTAGAAGTTTCTTTTGATCAGCTTGTTGATATCGCTCTTCGACTCGAAGAGGCCGATAATGAAAGTAATGTTGAAGTTGTGGGTGCCAAACAGAACTTCAACAATAACATGAAGAGGCCTATTACGTTCAAAGGCCCCAATCCCAATCCCGACAAGAAAGGGGAGCAAGAAACTTCTATAGCGAAGACTCCTACCACTAGTCGTGGACGATGCTACAATTGTGATTCCATGGACCACTATGCAATGGAGTGTACGCAACCCCTCTACTGTCGCTATTGCAAAAGTTTGAGTCATCATATATCTGCGTGTCCCATACTTCAACCAAGAAGGAGGGAAAGCTAAAGGTTGTGCAAGCCTCTACTAGCACTTCTCTTAGTCAAGGTATCCATTCTATCCTTGATGACATTTATTTTGTGATTATCTTATTCGAGTTCTTTTTGATATGGGTTTCACCTCATTATTTTTATATCAAAAGAACTTGTGATTCTTTTTCTTTAAACATTTCTGGACTTGATGACTTCTTTGAGGATTGCGAATCCGGATTGGTGGATCCGCAACACTCAATTTGTTTTTTTATTGATGTCGAAATTATTTTATGTGATTTTTCTTTCCGAGCCGATTTTTACTTATGCTTCGGAATTGACTTTCGTAAGGATTGGCTTAATTATTATGAAGCCATATCCTTTGTCCCGTGTGGACTATTCATCTTCGACATTTTCAATCTGTTAAGCAGATTTCTGTTTTTCCTTTGTGATTTTGATTCCAATTTGATGGCATCATTTTATTCTTTAAGCTCACATGATGAGGAAAGTGTTATTTCGCTCATTCATGTAGTTTGAGAATTTTCTGGTATTTTTGAGTTTGTCTTAGGATATCACCTAAGCAATCTTTTGAGTGGTGTTAAGGTCTTTTTAGCTCGACCTTGCCACTGATTTTCATTTGCTATGAGTTGCGGGAGTTAGCATTCCACTTACCACATTCCGCACTCGTTATGATTCTTATGAATGACTTATTATGTCATTCAGTTTGTCCAGCTTATTTCATCCATTTTATGAATCAAGTATTCTATGAATATCTCGATGACTCCATTCTTGTATTTATTGATTTTGGATGAAAACAGCAATTTAAAATTTTGCAAATCTTTTTCGTAAGATTTATTTATAAGTATGATTGAATTTTGTTCTTAAAAAGAGCAAGGAATATTCTTAAAAAACTTTAAGAGACATAGTTATCATATAAAAGATGATTTTGTGATTGTATTGCCCATTGAGTGCTTTAAGAATTCTGGTCGATGCGCCTGATCAACGTTCTCGATAGGAATCTCCTAAACGCTTTGATGAGACAATCAGACACAGTAAATTAACTTGTAAAATAAAAGTTTTTCTGAAAAGATTATTACATAAAGATAAATGTAATTTTGAAAGTTTTAGCTTTTCGGGAAAGAAGATTATTTAAAAGAAATTCTTTCTTTTCGATACTCTTATCCTTGTGATTCCCGAAGGGAACCAAGATTTTACCTTTTGTACCAATGCTAATCGTATTGGTTTGGATGTCATTCTCTTGCAAAAGAGAACATGCTATCACTTGTGCTTCTAAATCATTAAAGCCGATCGAGACTAGTTGTGCCACTCATGATCTAGTGCTCGCGGCTATTGTTTTCGCTTTTAGAGTTTGGCATCATCATTTTTTTAGGAGAAATTTGTTCTCCACCTCGATCATAAATCTTTGGAATATTTATTTTCTCATAAGGAACTTCATGTTGACTCGAGTTCCTGGCATCTTATGATCTTGATATTCTTTTTATTCCCAGAAGGGAAATCGTGTTGCCAATGCGCTTAGTCGTAAGCAACAAGTGGTTGATTCTTTAATGATGTTTGAATGGAATTATCTTTTTATCAAGTTCATCGGACGTTTTGATATATTTCGTTTTATTGAGCTTTATCTCATTTCTTTTATGAACTAGCGTTCGATGTTCTTTTATGGTGTTCGGTTCATTGGACGTACCGTTTTTGTACTACGTTGGTGTTTCGAAATTATTCGAGCTTTGGTTCATCTGGAGTACCGTTTTTGTACTACGCCGTTGCACCGGCTCAATTTTCTGCTATTCTTGACGTTTTCCACGTCTTTTAACTATGGAAATGATTTTAGGTTTCCGATTTTTTTCTTGAGCCTGGTGTTATAGTAGGGATTGAAGTTTCACCAGATTTGACTTTTGAGTAACATTTTATTCGCATCATTTCTTCGGGGGTTGAGTGCCTTCGAAATAAAGATGTTCTTTTTGTGAGAGTCCGATGGTTCTCAAATCCTAAGGATTTCTCTTGGGAATCCAGAGAATTCATCGAGCGAACACGTTCGGGCTAACTCTTTCGTGCTCTTTATGGTGAACTTCTTATTTCAAATTCTCTTTTGTGTTGATATGCTTCTATGGTTGTTACTCTTTATTTTCTTCTTAAGTATTGCGAGGACGCAATTTCTTTAAGGAAGGGAGTCTGTAACAACCCGCATATTTATCGATTGTATATTTAAATATTTCATCGTTAGTCGGATTGAAGTCCGAAAAGCTACTTTTGCAAATAGTCGAATTAGGACTCGAGACCACTTCCATTGAGTTCAAAATGCCGTTTGCGACTTTTTTAAGTATAAACATCGATATATTTGGAGTTAGTAGAATTTTGCTACTTTTTCACTTTGGACTTTGGGTTTGGTTCAGCCCATTTGCCCAATTCTGGTTTCATTAACTCAAGCTCCACTCCCTCTCCTCTTCATTACTTCACTTTCATTTCCTAACACTTACGCTTCATCAAAAATGGAGAGTGGAATGGGAAATTAAAACTCCAAGCCCTAGTTCATTTGCAAATCCTTCTTCTAACTCCAAATTCAAAGAGAAGCTATTGGTATGCATCCTCTTCATCTTCTCTAACTCATTCTCCTTTCAATTTCAGAAATTCCCTAAACCTAATTTAGGAAATGTTTCTCTTTTAAGCTTAGATTCAAGCTTGTTGAGTTGGAATTGAAGAGTGATTGTCCTTGCCTTGCTCTATAGCTCCCTCTTCATTGTTTTTTGTGTAAAAGGTGAGATTTTTATCTCACTTTTATGTTTATAATTATCTTTGGTTGTTAGGTATGAATTTCTAACACTTCTTCATGTGCATTTGCTCTTGATTTGGATTGGTTTTGTGAATATTTCAATTTTTGGTTTTTGAAGCCACATTTGTGTGTAAATCCTTTTATGGATGTTTGACCATGGTTTGGTAATGTATCGAAGAGCTTATAGGGCCGAGTCGTCGATTGGCGTAAACCCTTAGCGCCCATCGCTCGTCCGTTCGCCAATTGTTTGGGATTTTTCCCCTTGGGGGCTAGGCTGAGAATACTGGAATTTCCAGTATCGGTCGACCGACCACTCTGGGTCAGTCAACCGAGCCTGGAAACAGAAAGTTTCCAGGCATTGGAATACTGGAATTTCTAGTATCGGTCGACCGACCACTCTGGGTTAGTCGATCGAGCCTGGAAACAGAAAGTTTCCAGGCATTGGAATACTGGAATTTCCAGTATCGATAGACCGACCACTCTGGGTCAGTCGACCGAGCCTGGAATCAGAAAGTTTCCAGGCATGATTCAGTCAACCGACTAACCTGGTCCAGTCGACGGAATCTGCTGTCTCTTCCTATTTTGCCTTTTGTGTTTGAGTTTCCAATTTTTGATTGATTCTTGAATCTCCATTTTGTTGATATTATTTGTTATGGATTTTGATGACTTCTATTTCAGGATTTTTGGGTATATCCATTTCGATGGATACTTTATCGGTTTAAATGGATTTGATTCACGTCTTCGTATGTGAATTTTTGATAATTGATTGTTTCTACAATCATTTCTATGGCTTGCCACTTTAAAAATACAAAGGTTTCTATACTAGTAGTAAATATTCAAACGATTTATCAAAGACGATTTCAACTCTATTTTTAATACAAAGCTCGTTTATAAAACCGTTTTCCAATCTATTAGTATATACAAACCTTTACCTTAATCGTATGAGAAAATCTAATTAAATGGCTTAGCAAAACAAGTGGTATGAAACGCTTGCGTTTACTTCGCCGGTTAGTTCTTTGACTTGTTTGTTTGAAACCCTTGTGACAATTTTCGAGTGGAAATCTACAATTTGTTCGTAAATATTTAAGTTAAGCTAGTGGTTATGGGACATGAAGCTAAACTCATATATTTACTAGCTTAGTGTAATTGACACTTCTTGATGATCGATGATGATCATTTTATTGTTTAGACTAGCAATATGCGATGTCTCTTTGTCCAGGTGGAGGACTGTACTTCATTTTATTGAGCTTCGTCTCACTTTACGCATGGGTCGTACCTATATAGGTGCGTCAATGTTTGTTTACTTCGTGGAGCAATCGGCTCAATATGTCGGAGCATGGGACGTATCTTTCTAGGTGCGTCGATGTTCGTCTATGCATGGGGCGTATCTTTCTAGATGCGTCGATGTTCGACTTTGCATGGGGTGTATCTTTTTAGGTGCATCGATGTTAGACATTACATGGGGCGTATCTTTCTAGGTGCGTCGATATTTATTTATGCATGGGGCGTATCTTTCTAGGTGCTTCGATGCTAGAGCATGGGGCGTATCTTTCTAGGTGCGTCGATGTTAGACTATGCATGGGGCGAATCTTTCTAGGTGCGTCGATGTTCGATTTATGGGATTGACCATCCTCTTTTCTTGTGATTTCTGGATTTCTCGTTGTGATTTCTGGAATTTATGTTTCACCACCTTTTTAAGTTGGCATTGATATGTATGTCATTTATTGTGGCTTGGTGAATTAAATAAAGAATATGACATTCTTTTTATGCTATGAGATTCGTGAGATATTTGTATGATTTTCCTTTGTTGATTTTCTAATGTATACTTGTCGAGGTATGACATTTTTGGTTATCATACGTTTTTATTATATCTCTTCTTATATCTCATTTTATCTGATAATTATAGCTAGACTGATCCGTTTATTATTTTCTTCTTAAATAATACTTGGGTCAGACTGAGATTTTACAGGTGCATCCTCTTGACTTCCTATCGCGAACCATCATCTGACTTTTGGCTAACTACTTAGCTTGTAGTTTTTGTTGTATACATTTGAGATTTAGACCCCTTGATGTATACGTATTCTTTTGTCTAAGCACTTGTATCTATTCTTTTTGATATTGTGGATCTTGTTTGACCACTACTCTGATGTACACTTTCATGTGTTATATTCATATCTATTTCCGCCTTTGTGATATGAATTGTCTGTGACTGATTTGTGTTATGTTTATTTCTATATTCGTTTCCGAGGTCCACTTAGCCACTGTGTGGTAGCTTTGAGTTTGTATCGGTATGTCAGATTTCCTCTTGAAATGAAATGCATAATATGCTATCTGGCATATCGGTGCTCGCACAAAGCAATTACACAGATGGTCGCTCCTCAACGGCCTTATTCTCCGTGCTAGTCGACGGCATTACCACATAGTGTCCTTGCCTAGCGTGGGTATAGAGGTGGGGCGTCACAAAATATATCATTTCAATTCAAAGTCAAAGGTTCTAATAGTTGTTCCTACGTAGGGGTCAAAAATTACGTTAAAGACATAAATAGAAGTGTTATGCCTAAAATGTGGAGATGCAGACATAAAAACCTAGTACAGTGGAATCAAAAATAATAATTCATATACCCAAGCCACCTACTTCGTCTTCATCTCCTTTATTATTTCGCCCCCCAAAATGCACCATGTCTAACCCATAAAATCAACCTACTCGAATCACTACCCTTGAGTTTACAAGGAAACCAATAATAAAAACACGGGCGGACATAAATTCAGGTATGAGCAATATATTACCCTAAATACAAAACGTAGTGAAATCATGCCTCCATGGAACGAAATGTGTATTCCTCCCACTATTACAAAAATTCATTCACAACAACTAAGTACACTATTAAGGTCAAGGTTGTCTTAATTAGGCTAAATACCAATTTAACGTGATTTTTCATTAGTTATCACACACATTCTAACGAAAACGAAATACTTGAAACTACCACTAAGGCCTTATGCCTTCTACAATAACTTAAAAGGTTTTAATTTAAGCATTTGATTATCACTAAGGCTTTATGTCTTCACTACATCCTAAATTTTAGTAACTCATTTTTGGTTTCGACTGCCACTTAAGCCTTACACCATCACTTTCGTAATTCAGCTGCCACACCCAGTCTCTTACCTACTTAGTTTCTGTTTTCATATGCCACTTTTGGCCTCACACCTACGCTTTCGTAATTCAGTTGCCACTAAGGCTTTACACCTATGGGAAATGGTGTCGTATAAATTATGCTAGTATGGACGGATCTTAATGTTACTATAACACGGGGGGTGAATAGTGTTTTATAATTAACATAGAACTTTTCTAAATACTTTCAAGATTTAAATCAAATGACATATAATTAACACGGATACATGCATACATACATACATACATACATACATACATACATACATATATATATATTAATGGGCAGTTACAAATATATATAAATGTAGTAAAAATAAAGTAACGTAAGAGAGATGACACCAAGAGTTTTGTACTGGTTCGGATTGAGTAATCCTGCATCCAGTCTTGTATAATATTAGTATATATTTCCTTTCAATGCCTACTTTAATCAAATAGCAAGCAAACCATAGTACAATCTTTATTTCAAGGCAACATGATACACCCTCCTAACTTTTCAAGCTCAAGATAACTCTCTTGATTTACCGGGCACTAAGATCATCCACTTGATTTGAACATGTAACAAGCATAACCATTTGACTTTCATAAAACAAATCACAACCACTTGATTTGAACGGGCAACAAGCACGCCCACTTGATTTGAATAGGCAACAAGCACACCACACAAAATAGTAGTAGAGAGTTGTTGATTCCAAATACAAATAGTTGTAACTTGAATATAATATATCCTATAGCCATTTTATAGCACTTTGAACTTAGAATTGATGAAAGAAAAGTTCAAAACAATAAGAGAATGATTTGAATACTTTCAAAATAGTGAGTAAATTATAGAGAATGAATATAGTGAAGTAAAGATTGAATTTGAGTGGATTTGAAGAGCATAGAAAGTGGATTTTCTAAAATATATAATGAGAATTTAGAGTAAGAAGAATGGAGTGAATAATTAGTAAAAAAATTCATTCTCCATTCCCCATTATATAGTTTTGAAGGGACATGTCCATTTACAAAAAGATGGAGCCAAAAAACATAGGTCTTCAAATTTTTAAAAACAATCTAACGGTACATATGTTGATACACTTAGGTAAAATATGTCGACATATCCTTGTATATTGGCAATATTTTTAAAGTGTTATAAAATTCTAAAATTTTGTAAAATAATTTAAAAATAGTTTTTAAATGATTTAATATATATTACTTTTATTAAATATTTGTATAAATATATTTTGAAAATTAAATAGATTTTTGGTGAGCGAGTATATATTTCAAAGAAAAGAAAGTTGCTATTGAAGGTCTTTAACAAATTTATCTAATGTTTATTTACTATTATCTATAGTCTTAAACTCTTTATGTATTTGTCTTTAAACTCATGAGTCTTCAATTGTCTTGATCATCTCTGAATCTTGGTCTCTAGTCTCTTTACTAATCACTCTTCAAAATCGATTATCCTATACATGTATAAATCTATGTAACATTCTGCAAAATATTCTATAAACTTAGGAAAACATCAATATCTATATTTATATGGTTGTTGTCATCAAAATCAATATCTGTGGTATTAACAATCTCCCCCTTTTCGATGATGACGACCATTAAATAGATTTATTATAAAATATAATGTAACTCGCCCTAAATTGATTAATTCTGCTTATTCTGAATAACTCCCCTTAGTATACGAATATATTATATTTTATATTTTCTCCCTCTTTGTCACCAATAAAAATGGGTAAAAAAATAAACTCCCCATTAAAATGCGACATATTATATAGTATGTAATGTGATAATGTTGTATACAGAATAAAAATCGATACTAATTGCGAAATAATATTTTTGAGAAATAACTTTATTATACATGTATGATTACATCTATTTAGACCATACATCACAATTTTTACACTTATACATACTTATACATAATTAATTACATATAAAAAGTAGTTTCTAATTATACAAACTAAAATGTACTAATAATAAGTAAATATTTTGGATACATATTACAACTAGATTTTCTTTGGAATGCTGACCCATCCTTTGTTTTCAAAGATTGGATTGGTGTTGATAACTTCCCAATCTTCATGTTTCACTTTTGTTTTAGAGTTTGAGCATTCTGGGGTGTCATCTTCAACTTCTTTAGTGAAATAAGAATTCAAGCATCGAAGAGAATCAAACTATTTTTTTTGTTCATTGATCATTTGTATTTGACTCAACTCTAAATGTTGTTGATTGCGAGGAATGATGCAAAGAGCTCTTTTAAATGTTTAAATAATTTTTTCAAGATTTTCACTTTGTTTTTGTTATGAAAAATTGATGTTTGAATTCATTTTTTCTGAAAAGAGATTTGTAAAGAAGAATAAAATAAGAGGATGAATTGATTTGTGAATTTTTTGGAAGAAATATGGTTTTATAGTGATGAAGAGATGGACTAAAAATTAATCCCTCTAATTAAAATAACCAATCCTTTTGAAATTCAAAATATGGAAATACCAGAATATGTCGACATATGTATGTAGGGTATGTCGACATATATATACTAAATTGCATATTTATGTTTTTGTTTATATCTTATATTATTTTATTTTATGATTCTAGAGAAGAAAAGAACATTATTGACAACAAAATGAAGATTCTAAGAAAATTTCCTTAATAAAATAGAGAGATACATAAACATAATGAGAAATACAAAGAAATGACATAAATAGGACTAGAAAATACAAAAATAGTACTTAGATCTAAGATGATGATAGAGAAGAAGAATTTCCACCAAGCTTTCCCATTATCTTCCTAAAGTATCTGTCAACTTTATTTGAGAGGCTAGTAAATTTCTTACTAAATAAACGCTTAAGCTTCTTCTGATTACTAAGAAGCTTCTCTAGATTTCTAAGAATCTCTTTATGTGAAGAGTGAGATGGTTTATCATAGCTTTCAAGAGATGTATCCATTTCCTCTTCCTCTTCTTTTTCTTCCTCCTCTTCTATTTCCGTTTCATTACCATCTTCTTCTTGAAAAATCTCTTGCTCTTCTTCTCTTGTCGATCTTTCTTCCTTTCGGTAAGTGACTCATAAGGTACAAATTCAAGAGGAATGTACATGAAAGAGAGTTTTGTTGTAACATCCTTGAAAATTGTAAATGCTTTATATTCAAATATAGGGATTATTTAAATATTTGAATTTTGAATTTAATTTTAACTAAATGGTTTAATTGCATTATGGAACTCCTTTTAATTAATAAATAATAATGGTAAACTCAATTTTTAAATTCGTTTACATAAGTAAATAGTTCGGTGAAAAATTTAAAATGTAACCAAAATTCATTTTTCGGATTTTCGACTTTTACCAAACGAAAGCTGTTGCAACCTTGTTGCACCCTTATGTACACATTTATCACACATACAATAAATGATAAGATAATTAATTGTTAATAAATGACCTGATTTTTAATGATGTGTTTTTAAATGAATTTATAGGATTTTTCCATAATTTTTAATTTGCAAGATATTTAAATTATCGTTTGACATATCTAGCGGCAAATGTTGGTATTTTTGAAAACTACACAGAATACATTAACCTATATGTTTTTGTATTATTTTATGATCATGTCGAATTATTATGCATGATTGTATTTTTATTTCTATCATTCGAGGTTCGTACAAGAACGTGATATTGTGCATTAAAGTACCAAAAATTATAAAATTAAGTAACCCCGAAACTTGACCTAATTTCATTACCTCTCTTGCTTCTCTCCTTTTCTTTTTCCTACAAATACAAATACATAGCCACCGCCATTCATTGAATTTAATAAGGAGCTATATGCGACGAAATGGCGTTTGATCTGTTGCGATCGGGATGGCAAGGTCTTCAAATCGGTCGTGTTGAAGCAGAGTGCGATTAATCTTGCCCACTGCGATATTTTTGGTCATGGGACTAAGGTTCGATGTTGGATGCGATTGAGGTGGAGATGGGTGAAGCGGGGTGTACCATCGAGTTCTTCTAAGCAACATGCTTCTTCCTAAACCATTCACATAACCTTCGGAGTGCTAGGATGAATCGTGTACAACCAGCTAGGGTGATATGTGATCAAGAAATACGTGATCAACATATAGTAGTACTTTTGAGACCACATAGAATGCCATAACGGTTATCCCCTCAAAAAAACCACCATCTAATAGGTATATAAGGTGATATATTAGATAATGTCTAGAGTGAAAAATATCAATATTTTAACGTAGATGTGACGCTTACATTCATCACACCGCATCATGTTTAGGGTACAATCAAAACCAATAAGGAACATTCACATAATGGATTTTCCATGGAGACGCCTCCAGTAAAATGAAGCAAATTTCCATACACAAGGGTCAAAAAACATTGTCCGAGCAGTGTATATCTCTAGATAAAATATATCATAAGGTAAACACAAGCGTCCCAGGTCCGAACATAAAGGTGAACAAAGTGAAGCAAATTTCATCAACTCCTACTGACCAATGATCGTTAAGTATCTCTAGATATGGAGTCGACAATACCCTGACATGAGTCAGCAAAACGCCAGGTTATGTATCCTACTCTGTTTTTCACCATTTCCGAAGTCGAGGTTAAGTTCGGCATCTTTCACATGAGTCTTCATGACTCAAACAAAACATGAATCCTCAAATGGATTCCTACATCTCGTAAAGATCTCAAAACCACACATGGGTTCTTGCATCTCGACAGATCCACTTCCAAGAGATATAACATGTATCTCAGTCTTGAAGTGGTTTTCAATAAGTAAAACACATACCGATCCCAGTTTCTTTAAGACTAAATTGAAAATTTTGATCATTCAATGATAATGAGAGTGATCACATATGGAAACCAAGTCCCGTATACTTATCACGTTTGCGATATTTTCATCTCACACTATCCCTCGATCAAGAGTGAAGCCAGTAGGTTAGAGCTCTATTGCTCATATCCCTACATGAATGTCGGTCTTAATTCCCACAGATTGACAAGCCTACTTCATCGGCTTTTAGTGCTAAGTATACGACTAAATGTTTTCCATAAACAAGTGCACATACAAAGCACGATCAAGTCATACAAGGCACGATCATGTCACATAAGCAACTTCTAATCCCCTTTTTGTTTAATTAGTCTTTTATTAATTAAAACTTCTTTTATTAGTAAAACTTCTTTTATCAATTTCTACTATTTATTTGTACTCTTTCAATACTTCAAAACGTATTCATATACTTATCTCAAATGGTATAAGTATATTCACAAATCATTAACAAGATTTCTTACTTTAATCCTTTGCTTTTTATATCTTTTCCAAAAGATTCCTTACTTATAATTTTCTTTCAAATATCCATTTTAAGGATACCATTCAAAAGGTTTAAGACAAATTTCACTCAAGCATTGTCACTACAAACCCAAAACCATTTCACTTGTGCTTATCTTTAAAACATTATTTTAAAGATCTATTTACATTTATAAGTATAATTAAAAAGGCTAAAGGATGAATGTTATTAACATATTGTTACAATAAACCCAAAACCATTCCATACTTGTATTATCTTTAAAACATTCTTTTTAAAGATCCAAGATAATATTCGGTTAACTTCGATAACCGACTAATTGATTTTCTAGTCAAAATAATTGCTCACGAATGAATGTTCATATACTAAACTCGTTTCCAACATTTCAACTTAACTATTCCTCATCCAAGAGTGAAGCCAGGTAAGTTAGAGCACTGGATACATCAAAGCCTTGTCTAGACACTTCATTCTTGAATCTCACAAATAGACAAGCCTACTTGTTGGCTTTTAGTGTTAAGTATAGTATTAATGATAGGCTTTTAGTGTTAAGTATAGTATTAATGATTTCCATAACAAGTCAGAGAACAATATGATTAACACATTTATGACATTCTTGATAACTATTCCCCAGCCAAGAGGAAAACCGGTAGGTTAGAGCTCTATTGCTCCATCCCTACTCGACATCAATCTTAATTCTCAGAAATATATATGCCTACTTCGTTGGCTTTTAGCATTAAGTACAGTTAATTACATTTCAAACAAGTAAGAAAACAAGAAGATTAACATGTTTCTAACATTCCAACATAACTATTTCTCATTCAAGAGGGAAGCCCGGTAGGTTAGAGCTCTATTGCTCCATTCCTACTCGATATCAATCTTAACTCCTAGAAATAGAGAAGTCAACCTTGTCAGCTTTTAGTGTTAAGCCTAGTGAATTACCTTTTTCAAATGTTTAAAAATACTTGTAAATTGATTTTAAATATCTATGTAAAATATTACTTGAAAATAACTAATTTATAATTTGATGAAAACCCTGTTTTATATTATAAAACCTCTTTACTTTGAATATAAATATATAATTATCAAAAAAATATATTTAAACTTCAAACTAACTTTAAGATACTTCAAAATGTGTTTGGAAACATCACTAAAAATATTAGAGATACCAAATTTAAATATCATTTTTAAACAATTAAAACCATAAGCGACTTACTACAACATTTATAAATGCCCTTAAAAGTCCTTGTTAAAGATACATTGAAAAACACGATCTTTATGACTAGATTTAACCACTTTGAAAATTATTTATGACTTGAAATTTTACAATAAGTACTACCCTTAGGGTACTTAAAAACCATGGAAAGAAACCCCTAAGAATATCTTTCCATTAATTTATAAAATTCCCGAAAACAAGGGATTCTGAAATGCGCTTATAACGATTATTCTCGCTTCAAACACTTTCAAACTTACTTCAATTTAACACACAAGTTAAATAACCATTTAAACGTTAATTCAAGGCCACGTCACATGTTTAAGAGGGTAATAGAGGTGATTTTATATAATATAAAATTATCATTTGCTTTCAAACGTAGGATGGTCCAAAGTTTATAACTTTACTTAGTTAATATCACTTTAACTTTATATTTTGCACACAATATATACATATAAGATTGTGAGATAACTCACTTAGACCTAAACCAAACCCTGGCACAAAGACACAAGAACATAGAACCACCTCCTATCATCATCAAAAGCCTAAGATCCAACCTTTAGCACTTTCAATCCAAGGCCACGCCTCATTTCCTCCTCCTATGCTCACGGCCTCCTCTAAGATCCCCCTCTTCCTCTCACCTTTTTGCACTTTTTACTTGCTAATTATGCTTCCCATGATGTTTTAGGCCTAAAGCCAAAGTTTAAAAGAGATTGGAGATGGTTTGGTTAAGACTTGAAAAGGTTAGAGAAGAATTAATGGATTAGTGCTTAAGCCTAAAGATTTATTCCTAAGGGTATGCCCCTCCTTATATAAGCTTGGAAAAGGGACGTGAAAAGACCAAAATCCCCCCACAAAGGACCTACATTAATTACAAACATCACTTCTCCTTTATGTCACATTTGCTTAACTTTTAAGCATTTCCATTTTTGCTCTTTTTCTAAAATATCTTACTTTTGCCTCATGCATGACATCGTCACCTTTAGTTAGCCATAAAAATGAAAATATTTTTAGTTGCTAATTATCTCCATAATGATTAATTTTACATGCATAAAAAGTTTGAACAACTTTCATTGAGAAAAAACTGTTTATCGATAAAACGATTTTCGATCACATTATCGATGTTTTTCCAAAGAATATATATATATATATATATATTCAAAACAAGTTATTCATATATTTAAATGCGAAATGTTCGAAATTCTGGGTTTTTACATTCTCCCTACTTAGAATATTTCATTCTCGAAATTCCAACAAGAGCAACCAAAGAAACAATCTCATAAAAATACTTAACATCATTCAAAATCACTTAGCAAACAAAAATCATGGTTTGCTCAAGTTCAAAATCCTCTCATCCCACAAGGATGATAAATGACCTACTAAGCGTACCTTACGCTCAATAGCCTAAGGTTGTTACTTAGTAGACTATTCATGCTAAGTCCTAGAAAATCGAAGAGTCATCACCTAAACTCTACATAAGCCAACAAAACATAGTATGCATATAATCTAAAGCCCGTATGATATACTTGGACCATCCGTACGCAATACCAATTCTGATCACTTGCTCGATCACATAAATTTCACTTCCTAACTAGTATAGATCACTTGACCTCTCTAGTGCGGACTCTAATCATGTTCCTTTACTAGAAACCTCAATTTTCCTTACATAGCCATGTACTATGATAGAAAACTTCAGGATCATATCGAGAATGCATATCAAGTGTTTGCCGTTAAGAATCTAGTGAAAAATCCTTGTTCGGATCAGTGAAAATCACCTCAAAATCATATACTCGAATACTGGATCAAGAACAATCATGCTAATAAAACAATCTACGTACAACTTACATACTTATCCTATTGGTTTCTTAATAACACCAATATCTTTTATCACATTCTTTTATCCAAATAGCATATCATTCAATATAAAATCATTTATGAAACATTTCATAAAACACAACTTCAAATTTATATAAGGTTATAACTTTAGTTTATACTCGTATAATAATCCATGACATCCTAAGAGTATATCCAAAACATGAAATTAATTTTATTTCACAAGCATGTTGAAAAAATTAAACCTTTTTTTAGTTTATAACTTCTCAATTCAAGTGTTATATAAACTCAACTTTATATTTTTACAAAACACCTAGCTTCAAGTTCTATAACAATTCAGAAGTTTCCAACTGTCCAAAATTGTCAAAAAATCCATTTCACTTTAACAAATGAAAACTACCAAACAACATATCATAACATGATGCACATACCACACAATCCTAATGCATAGACTACCTATGTCCTTAAAATAACTTAACAAATTTTCAATAAATTATTAAACGCACTTTACCAAAAAAGGGAAAGCATGAAAGGTTCCAACATTTATTCTGGGCTATGCCACTACCACTCGGGCACCCTATATATAAAACTTTTCTACATAAAAAGGTCATATCAGATTTCTTTCCAAGGAATTTAGATCTAAACACCGAGTTTTATTTTAAATCGCTTTGAAATAATAATATATACATACACCTTTTGTATAACAAACCATACTTTTAGAATTAAACCGTAATCCGTTTTACTAAAACAATCCTGTAGCGTCCCCTACTTAGAAACCCAAAATTGAATGCTGATGATGTTAAAGTCAACACAAGAATTATTTTCAAGCGATAAGAGTAAGTTCAGTACATCCAATTCATGCCTTTTAGAATTAACCAAAATCATTTCAAAACGGTATCAAATAATTCATAAATATTACAAAGTACCATGATCTCAATTTCATAAACCAATTTTCCAAATACTTACATTCAAATAATACTACTATCATTTTCTCAAAAATTTTGTAAACCATTCAAAAACAGCGGGAATGAAGTTCTCAAATATCTGTTAAAAACCTCTCCATTTATAAACCATACTTATATAAAGTCACTTTCTTATATAATTTTTTTCCATAAATGACAATTTTACAAAATACCTTATCTTTCAAAGATTAAGATAAACATCTTCACTAAATTCAACTTTTACACCAACATTACCACCGAACGCCTTATAGTCAAACTATGAAACTAAATACATAAGGTGTTCGTTTCAATGCATCAACAAAGACTATATCCTAACCCGCGTAGTAAAATGGTAAAACTGCTCATAAACTAGTCAAGCACAAAACAACAATCAAGAAATGATAGTTAATGCTCATAGCTGGCCGAGCATAACTAAACTAATTAATGCGGGATAATAGATAAACATCCTTTACCCCTACATTAATTAAACTATATTTTGACAATTCACTTATATAAGTTACCTTATATAAGAACTTTAATTTTCGCAGTTATAATTACCTTTAAGGTATAGTTTATAACAAATACAAATATGCTCTCATATGTAAAATACACTTGACTCATGCTAGGGATTGATATTACCCTATTTCTTAATGAGTCATAATCCATCAAAGATAAGGTTCTTGCTTAAACTCTTGTACTAAGTGTAACGACCTGCCCTTTTGACCCTCGAATGTTGACCTAATACATCCATGGTATTCGTGTGCCGAGAATGCAAGTGTCAGAAGGACGAATTGTTAAGGTGAAATAAAAAGAAAAGGAAATAAACAAGAAAGAAGGGAATACAACATCAGAATCTCACTGGAGGAATGATGATATATAATACCAAAAGAACAATACAAAGGATTACTCCGATATAGAAAATTTAGAGTTACAAAATCTAAGTACTATCATCAGCCTGGATAGTTATAACAATCTGTCTTCATAATAGATGATATGTCAAATATTAATGTGGTGGAAATAAGAATACTATGGTATGTGAAACATCCAGCTCACCTTCTTGAGCTTCAATGAACATTAACGAAAACCTGCCTTTCTCAGACTACTTAAATAGCACACGAGGAATTTAGGGAAAACAAAATACACGTGTCAAACATAAGTCTGGTATGAGAAACTCAAGAAATATCTGATCAACATATAACATACTTTTGAGACTGCATGGAATTCCATAATGGTTATCCCC
Organism: Allium fistulosum; assembly: GCA_030737815.1. Taxonomy (NCBI): domain Eukaryota; kingdom Viridiplantae; phylum Streptophyta; class Magnoliopsida; order Asparagales; family Amaryllidaceae; genus Allium; species Allium fistulosum. The sequence continues at coordinate 1,306,011,328 of CM060904.1, read as the reverse complement.
TCAAAATAACCACCATCTAATAAGTACATAAGGTGACATATTAGATAATGTCTAGGGTAAATAATATAAATATTATAACATAGTTGGGATGCTTACATTCATCACACCATAGCATATTTAGGGTACAATCAAAATTGATAAGGAAGTTCGCATAATGGATTTTCCATGGAGACGACTCCAGTAAACTGAAGCGGATCTCCATGAACAAGGATAAAAAAACACCTTCCTTGCATCGTATATCTCTAGATAAAATATACCATAAGGTAAAAACAAGCGGTCCAATGTTCAAACATAAACATGGACAACATGAACAAAATATCATCTACTCCCGCCGGCCAACTATCGATAAGTATCTCTAGATATGGAGTTGACAAAACCCTGATATGGGTCAGTTAAACCCCTGGTTATGCATCTTACTATGCTTTTAGCTATTTCCGATGTTGAGTTTAAATTCGGCACCTTTCACACGAGTCTTCATCACTTGAACAAAACATGAATCCCTGAATGGATTCTCACATCTCGAACAGATCTCAGACCACACATAGGTTCCAACATCTCGAACAGATCCATTCCAAGAGATATAACACATATTTCAGTCTTGAAGTGGTTTTTGGTAAGAAAAACACTTAACGATCCTGGTTTCTTCAAGACTAAAACGATGAATTTGCTCATTCAATGATAATGAGAGCGATTGCAAATGGAAACTAAGTCTTGTAAACTTATCACATTTCCGATATTTTCATCTCACACTATCCCTTGGTTAGGAGTAAAGCCGGTAGGTTATTGCTCTATTGCTCATATCCCTTATGAAAATCATTCCTAATTCCCATAGATTGATAAGCCTACTTCATCAGCTTTTGGTGCTAAGTATACGACTAAATTTTTTCTAGAAACGAGTAAACATACAAAGCACGATCAAGTCCGATCAAGTCACATAAGCAACTTCTAATCCCCTTTTTGTTTAATTAATCTTTTATTAATTAATACTTCTTTTATTAGTAAAACTTCTTTTATTAGTAAAACTTCCTTTTACCTAATAAAACATCATTTATCAAATTCTACTATTCATTTGTACTCTTTCAATACTTCAAAAATTACTCATATACTTATCTCAAATGGTATAAGTATATTCACAAATCATTAACACGATTTCTTACTTTAAACCTTTGCTTTTTCTATCTTTTCCAAAAGATTCCTTACCTATAATTTCCTTTCAAATATCCATTTTAAGGATCTAAGTACTTACACAAATCCATTCAAAAGGTTTAAGACAAATGTTACTCAAACATTGTCACTACAAACCCAAAAACATTTCACTTATGCCTATCGTTAAAAAAGATCTATTTATATTTAACACATTGTTACAACAAATCCAAAACCATTCCATACTTGTATTATTTTTTTAAAAATTTCTTTTTAAAGATCCAAGATAATATTCAATTAAGTTCGATAGTCGACTAATCGATTATCTAGTCAAAACAATTGCTTATACAAATCATTGTTCGTATACTTTACCCGTTTTCGACATTTCAACTTAACTATTCCTTGTCCAAGAGTGAAACCAAGTAAGTTAGAGCACTGGTTGCATCAAAGCCTTGCATAGACACTTCATACTTGAATCTCACATACTCGTCGGCTTTCAGTGTTAAGTATAGTATTAATGATTTCCATAACAAGTTAGAGAACAATATGATTAACACATTTATGACATTCCCGACTTAACTATTACTCGGCCAAGAGGGAAATCCGTAGGTTAGAGCTCTATTGCTCTATCCCTACTCGAAATCAATCTTAATTCTCAGAAATAGATAAGCATAATTCGTCGGCTTTTAGCATTAAGCATAGTTAATTACTTTTCAAATAAGTAAGTAAACAACAAGATTAACACATTTCCAACATTCCAAGTTAATTAGTCCTCGTTCAAGAGGGAAGCTCGGTAGGTTAGAGCTCTATTGTTACGTCCCTACTCGATATCAACTTAACTCTTAGAAATAGAGAAGCCTACCTCATCAGCTTTTAGTGTTAAGCCTAGTTAATTTCCATTTTCAAATCTTTAAACATCCTTGTAAATAGATTTTAAATATCTATGTAAAACGTTACTCGAAATAACTAATTTATAATTTAATGAAAAACATGTTTTATATTATAAAACCTCCTTTTTTTAAAATACATATATAATTATTAAAAATATATTTAAACTTCAAACCAAATTTAAGATACTTCAAAATCAACATCTCTAAAAAGATTAGAGAAAAATACCAAATTTAAATATCATTTCTAAACACTTAAAACAATATACGACTTACTACGACATTTATAAATGCTGTTAAAAGTCCTTGTTAAAGAACACATTGAAAAGCACGGTCTTTATGACTAGTTTTAATAACTTTCAAAAATGATTTTAGACTTGAAATTTTTATAGTAAGTACTACACCCTTAGTGTACTTAAAATAATGGAAAGAAATCCCTAAGAATATTTTCCCATTTATTTATAAAAATTCCTGAAAACAAGGGATTCAGAAGTGCACTTATAATGACTATTCTCGCTTCAAACACTTTCAAATTTACTTCAATTTAACACACAAGTTAAACAACAATTTAAAAAATCAAGTCAAGGCTATGCCATATGATGTGCAAGTAAATGTGCATATTTTTACCACCATATTTAATCTAATTAATTCAAATAAATGATCATATTGGGTATTTTAACTTGTTTTAACCAAAATCCATATTAATTCCAAATTGTCACATATTCATCTTCATCCAAGGACAAAATAGTCATTTTTTGTGCATAAATTAACTTGAGAAAATTTAATTAGAAATTTCCATACTATTTTGTAGGAATTTGATTTCCATTACAAGTGGTTTCATGAAGAAGATATGCATGCACAAAAAGAACACAAAGGAATGAAGATGGAAATAATTCAATGTGAAAATCATGGAGGACCTCACCTACCCACCTACCTTAATGTACACATTAGAGGCTAATGCACATGCTTATGGAATTAATGGCTTCATGTACACTTAAATGATGATTAATGGATGCTAATGGTTACTTGGCCACCACACTTCCTAAGGGGTAGTTTGGCATTCCCCAAATTATGGATTAGGGTTTCATGCTTGTATATATAACCCATTATGTTCATGTAACCCTCTCCCTTTTCCTTAGTCTCTCTTTAGTTAGTTTTTAGCTTAGAAAATAAATCAAAGCTCTCTTTCTTTTCATGGCTACTTAGCCATTTCTCCTCTTATGTAATTCTTTTATGCAATTTAATACATGTTATTTTTCTTTTCTTGTTTATTTCCTTTCATGTTGTAGTGTAGATTTACATTCATGCAAAGTAGATTATTTTTAATTCTTGTACATTAGCTTCTCTTTTCCATTAGCTTTCACTTTCCTTTCCTTTTGCTTTCATGTTGCTAGCTACATTTGTTAATCAAATGACAAATATGAGAGGCTAAACCCCTTCAATTTAGGGGTAATGAAGCTCTCTAATTATGTAGCTTCAACTATTTGTTAATTCATGCTCTCTTTTTGTGCTTAATGATGATCAAAGAAGTGTTTTATTCGTACACCTTATATTTTAATTTAAATTCGTTCGATGGTTTTCTAAACCGATAGAATTTCCGTCGACGAACACCATATGTTTAAGAGTGTAGTAGAAGTGATTCTATACAATATAAAGTTATCATTTGCTTTCAAAAGCAAGATAGGTTCAAAGTTTAATTTCACTTTAACTTTATCATTCAAGCACAACATACACACACACAATATATGCTTAAGATATAGTGAGATAAATCACTTAGATCCATGCCTAACCCAAGCACTAAGCCACAAGAACCAAAGAATCACCTCCTTCCATCAACACAAGCCTAAAGGTCTAACCTTTAGCACTTCCTAACCAAAGCCACCACCTTCTTCCTTCTCCTTCTCCATGCTCATGGTCCCTCCTTAATCCCCCTCTTTCTCTCACCTCATCCTGCTTCTTACTTGCTAATCATGCTTCCATCCTTATATAGGCTTAGGAATGTGAAGGGAATAGATCAAAAAGCCCTCAAAACCCTTATGACATTAATTACAAACATCACTTCTCCTTTATCATTAACTTATCTTTTAAGACTTTCCATTCAAGCCCATTTCCTAAATATCTTCCCTTACCTCATGCATGACATCATCCATAAAGTTTATTTCTTCAAATGGTGAAATATTTTTATTTTATTTATTCCTAAGCAAATAAGTGTGTGTAAAAAAATCTGAACAACTTCTACCTGTTAAAAAATTTGAATACCATCACTCCCGCGCGCAACATCGATAAGCATACTCTAGATTTGGAGTGATAATATCCTGTAGCGGGATAGCCAAACCCCATGCTATGCTCCTACTCTATTTTTAGCCATTTTCGATGTCATGATTAAGTTCGGCATCTTTCAAACGAATCTTCATCACTCGAATAGAACATGAATCCCGAGTTGGATCCTCACATCTCGAATAGATCTCAAAACCGTAAATGGATTCCCATATCTCAACAGATCTCGGAATCACACATGGATTTCGCCATTCCTAATAGATCACGAAAAACTACATATGTTCTAGCATCCTAAAAAGATATCAAGTCTCCACATAGATTACTCCATCTAGAACCAATCCACTTCCAGGAGATAGAACACGTATCTCAGCCTTGAAGTGGTTTTTAGTAAGTAAAACACTTACTGATCCCGGTCTCACAAATACTGAATCGAAAAATTTGGTCATTCAATTATAATTAGAGAAGTCGCATATGGAAACGAAGTCTCGTATACTTATCACGTTTTCGATATTTTTATCTCACATTATCCCTCGATCAAGAGTGAAGCTGGTAAGTTGGAGCTCTATTTCTCATATCTTTACTCGAACATCAGTCTTAATTCCCAAAGATAGACAAGCCTACTTCATCATATTTTAGTGCTGAGTATACGACCAAATGTTTTCCATAAACAAGTAAACATATAAAGCATGATCGGGTCATAAATAGCACGATCAAGTCACATAAGCGACTTTAAATCCCTTTTTATTTAATAAATACTTTTAAAAATTAAAACCTCTTTTATTAGTAAAACTTCTTTTATCTAATAAAACTTCATCATGAATTTCTACTATTCATTTGTACTTTTTCAGTACTTCAAAAAGTATTCATATACTTATCTCAAATGGTATAAGTATATTAACAAATCATTAACCAGATTTCTTACTTATAAACCTTTACTTTTCCTATACTTCAAAAAGTATTTATATACATATCTCAAATGGTATAAGTATACTCACAAACCATTAAAAAGATTTCTTACCCATCGACCTTTGCTTTTTCTATCTTTTTCAAAAAGATTCCTTACTCATAATTTCCTTTAAAATATCCATTTTAAGGATCTAAGTACTTTCACAAATCAATTCAAAAGGTTTAAGACTAATGTTACTTAAACATTGTCACTACAAACACAAAACCATTTCAATTATGCTTATCTTTAAAACATTCTTTTACAGATTTATTTACATTCATAAGTATAATCAAAAAGGGTTAAAGACAAACGTTATTAACACATTGTCACAACAAACCCAAAACCATTTCACTTATACTTTATTTTTAAAATATTCTTTTAAAGATCTAAGTTAATAATGAGTTAAGTTCGATAGTCGACTAGTCGACTATCTAGCCAAAATAATTGCTTATACAAATCAATGTTCGTATACTAAAATCATTTCTGACATTCCCGACTTAACTATTCCCCGTTCAAGAGGGAAATTGATAGGTTAGAGCTCTATTGCTCCATCCCTACTCGACATTAATCTTCAACTCTTAGAAATAGATAAACCTACTTCATTGGCTTTTAATGTTAAGTGTAGTATTAATGATTTCCATAAACCTGTAACAAATAACCTTGTTAACCCGTTTTTGACATTCCCAACTTAACTATTCCTCGTTCAAGAGGGAAATTGGTAGGTTAAAGCTCTATTGATCCATTCCTACTCGACATCAATCTTTAACTCTTAGAAATAGATAAGTCTACTTTATCGGCTTTTAGCATTAAGCAAAGTAAATTACCTTTTTAAATAAGTAAGTAAACAACAAGATTAACATGTTTTTAATATTTAAACTTATACCTTTTCTCGTCCAAGAGTGAAGCCAGGTAAATTTGGACACTGGTTGCTCCAAGCTTTATCTAGAAACATCATTCTTGAGTCTCATAAATAGACAAGTTTACTCGTCGGCTTTTAGTGTTTAGCCTAGTCAATCACCTTTGTCAAAAATTATATATATAAAATAATACTTTAGAAATATTTGTAAATAGGTTTTAAATATTTATGTAAAATATTACTTGAAAATAACTAATTTAGAAGTTTGATTAAAAACATGTTTTACATTTTGCAGCACTTTACTTTCAAAATTCGTAAACAATCGTTAAAACTATATTTAAACTTCTATTCATTTTTTCATACTAAAATACATTTTATAAAACTTCCATAAACAGATTTTATAAAGAAAAGAATTTAGAAACTATTTTAATCTAGAAAAACTATCCAAAACGCCGCATTTTAAACACTTAAAACAATAAGCAACTTACTACAGCATTTATAAATGCTGTTAAAGTCGTTATTAAAACAACATTGAAAAGCACAATCTTTGCGACTAGTTTTAACCACTTAAACAAATGATTTAGGACTTGAATTTTTATAGTAAGTACCACCCTTAGGGTAATTAAAAACAATAGGAAGAAATCCCTAAGAATATCTTTTCATTTATTTATAAAAATTCCCGAAAACAAGGGATTCCGAAGTGCACTTATAACGACTATTCTCGCTTTAAACACTTTCAAACTTACTTCGATTTAACCCACGAGTTAACCAACCATTTAAACATTAAGTCAAGGTTACACCACAAGTTTAAGAGGGTATTAGAAGGATGTTATACAATATAAAGTTATCATTTGCTTTCAAAAGCAAGAGGGGCCTGAAGTTTATAACTTTACTTAGTTAATGTCACATTAACTTTATCATTCAAGTACAACATATATACGCACAATATATACTTAAGAGATAGTAAGATAACTCACTTACATCCATTCCCAACCCAAGCACAAAGCCACAAAAACCAAAGAACCACCACCTTCCATCAACACAAGCCTAAAGGTCTAACCTTTAGCACTTCCTAACCAAAGCCACCACCTTCTTCCTCCTCCTCCATGCTCACGGTCCCTCCTTAGTCCCCATTTTCCACTCACCTCCTCCTGCTTCTTACTTGCTAATCATGCTTTCATCCTTATATAGTCTTAGGAATGTGATGGGAATAGATCAAAAACCCCTCAAAACCCTTATGACATTAATTACAAACATCACTTCTCCTTTATCATTTACTTATCTATTAAGACTTTCCATTTAAGGCCATTTCCTAAATATCTTCCCTTACCAAATGCCTGACATCATCTATAAAGTTTATTTCCATAAATGGTGAAATATTTTAATTTTATTTTTTTTAATTCCTAAGCAAATAAGTTGTATGTAAAAAAAATTTGAACAACTTGTGCCAGTTAAAAAACTATTTATCGATAAAACAATTTTCGATCACATTATCGATATTTTTTTCAAAGTATTTATTTTTGTAAACATTTCTCCAAAATAAGTTTACCATTATTACTTGTGATTTAAAAGGGAGTCAAAAAGCTTATTAAATCATTTTTATAACATTTAATCTAAGATTCAAATATTTAAATAGTTTAGATATTGAAATATGAAGTGTCCAAAATTCCGGGTCTTTGCATTCTCCCTCACTTAGAGCATTTCATCCTCAAAATTCCGACATGAGCGACAAAAGAAACAATCACATAGCAATACTTAACAGTATTCAATCACGAGCAAACAAAGCTCATGGTTTGCTCAAATCAAAATCCTCTCATCACACAAGGATGATAAACCACCTATTAAGCGTACCTTACGCTTAATAGCCTCAGGTTATTATTTAGTCGACAACTCACAATACCTCATAACAAATCATAGAGTCATCACAAAACTCTCTATAAGCCGACAAAACATAGTATGTATATACTAAAACCAGTATGATACACATGGACCATCCGTATGCAATATCAATTCTGATCACTTGCTCGATCACATAAATTTCACTTTCCAACTAGTATAGATCATGCGACCCCTCTAGTGCGGACTTCAATCAGGTTCCTTGATTAGAAACCTCCATTCCTTTACATAGCCATATACTATGACAGAAAACTTTGAGATCTTATCAAGGATCTGTATCAAGTGTTCACTGTTAAGAACCTAATGAAAAATCCTTGTTTGGACCGATGTACATTGCTTGGAAATCATGTACTCAAATGCTGGATCAAGAACTGTCATGAGAACTAAATGATCTATGCACAACCTACGTACTTATCCTATTAGTTTCTTAACTATACCAATATCTTTTATCACATTGTTTTATCCAAATAGTTAGTCATTCAATACTAAAATCACATATGAAACATTTCATAAAACATAACTTCAAGTTTATAAACATTAGACCACTTAAGTTCATATTCATATAATACTCTACTACATCCTATAAGTATATACAAAACATCAAATTCAATTTTACTTAATAAGCATGGTCAACAAATTCAAAACTTGTTTTAACTTACTATCTTCTCAATTCCAAAGTTATATAAACTCATCTTTATATTTTCACAAAACACTTAGTTTTAAATTCTACACGATCTGGAAGTTTTCGGTTGACCAAAATCTCCGGGAATCCTGCTGTAACGACCCTTAAATTTTAATGGTTTTAATAACGTAATTTAACTGAATTTTTGTTAAATTTTAAATAATAAAATTTGAAAATAAAAATTTGATATTAGGAATACGTCTATTTAAACATAGCAAATGGTAAATTTTCATCAGATAATATAGAAGTTTATTTTATTATGAAATTTATTAAAATTTAAATTAGTTAATATAGATGATAATTAAATATTTCTCAAACCAGAATATTTTTACATAATAAATTTGTAAATCATCTTTTGAGTGAGACGCCATGTTTCGTTTCATCAAATTTGGACTGATATTGCTCCGTTTATCTTATTTTCGGCGTTTTAGCAGCAATTACAGTACCGAATATCGACTTTTGATAGGATGACCGTATCGCTGACATCTATGTACCATTCTGTTCGTATCGTCATGCTGATCTCCGCAGTATATTTGATTGTGTATTTCGGAGTCCGGTATACGGTGAAATCAGTGAAAACGGTTAACCGTATCGATACCACTTTTGAACTTTTGATGGTTTGTGTCCATTCAAATTTCAAACAGCCACTAGCATTTATTATTTGCTGAATCAATGGCCAGCTGTTACCATTCCCATCATTTCAATTTATTATACACTGGTTCGTTTTCTCCTCTTTCTCATTCTGTTCATTCTGCTCATTTATAAAAGCATCATAAAAAAATATAACCTTTGGTCTCCTCACCGTTCATTATCTTCATGTCCATTCGCAACCTCCTTTCTCCTTGACTGTTAATTTCTTTTTGAATATATATAACATGTATGAAAGCTTATATAAGTTGTTGCCTAAACTTGATTTACTCTTTCATTTGCATTCTCATTTTTGAAACCAGCTCTCTCATTCTAATTTTTACTGTTATTTTTCTTTTCGCCTAGCCTTTCTTTTTCCAATCATCCACTACCGTACTGCCTTTGCCTCGTCCTCTTCTCTTCCCTCTCTCTCTCATTCCTCTTCCACCAATTCCATGCAAGCAACCGAAATCCTCCCTCCTCTCCTAGTCATGCATGCTCGTCCAACCCTCCGCCCTGCAACCAATCCCACCTTCAACCCATGCTTCGGCCTGCAAAGCTCCTATACTTGGCCTTCCACTTCATCTCCACCCACCAAGCACCATCTCTCCTCCTCCTAGCTCGAGCCTTCCCACTTTCTTTTGGCCGAAACCCTACACCACATGAACCAAGCCCTCCACCTTTTTCCCTGCCATCACCTTCCTCCAGACCCTTTCCTTCCCACCTCCACCCAAGTTCTCCTCCTAGCCGCAAGTGCCTCCATCATCCTCACCTTTATATTAAGGTATATATACATTTAAAGTATATTATATTACGTTAGTTATATTTATTTGATATAGTATGCATACACAGAGTTGTTTATGAGGTATAGTTTTATATCAGGTCTGTGTTATGTAATTCATAAGCTATGTGTATTGGTTTAAGGATCTGTTTAAATTTATGTTTATATATATATATATATATATATATCAAAGTTACATACTATATCTACTTTCGAGTTATGTATATAATATATTGTTAGTATTTTATGCTTATATGGATGTTTTGAATTGAAAATTTTATACGTAGTACAGTACGCCTGTTGCAAGTATTTTAAGAATATAGATATATAAAGTTGTTACTAGGTATAAGTATGTTAGCTATACATCTGATATGTATGTATGTTTATATAAGATTTAAAATCTATTTAATTATATATATATATATTTATATAAGTTATATATATTATGTTTGTTGGGTATATAAGTTTATTAGTTAGATATGATTTGTTGATCTATATTTGTACTACAATAAAGTGAGTATGTGTTGTTTTATAATAATTATTGACTTAAATAAAAGATAATATATCTATATATATGTTTGTATATTGTGCTGGAATTTTGGAAAGAAACATAAAGTGTAAGTTTATATATGCCAGTTTACAGATGTATAGTACAATTTGTCAAATTACTGTTCATTTTACAGTTTTATAAAAGCAAGTCTAAATTTAGAGTATAATTTATATATATGGTGGATTAACATAGTGGTATTTGCTGACTATATATGATATCAAAGTAAGACTTTATATATGTCTGACTTATATTAGTATCTTAAAATAGATTTTTAAATAATATAAATAAATGGTATGTTTAAATAAATATATTGCTGAAATTTTGAAAAAAATGGTTAATATTTATTTCAAACATAATATGGAAATTTTATCTTAAAACATGTGCTTTATTTTGGATATTGGTTTAAGCAGAAAAAATAATATATATATTTTCTGTTTGTATCAAACTGATTGAATTTTATCATCGATTCCTATCTATCAGCTTTGTCCGTCAAATTCATGTTCAGCTTACTTCACTTTGAGATTGTTGTTTGGACTGGTCGATTGTCTAGATCGTGATCCAATTCGTAGCTTGTGGTGTATCAAATTTCTCTAGCCTCGAAAGGTGAGTAATCACTCACGATTAGCATTCTTATAGTTAGTAAATTAGATTTCACTTGAAACGACAATTGAAATATGTTGTTAAATTTGAATTGCTAGTTATTTAAATTTTAAATATGATATGCTATTATCTGTAATTGTTCACCTATGAGATATGACACCATATCCTGTTGTTTACATTTTATTTAATTTATCACTGATGATATATACCTATTGTTGATATGTTATATTATTTCTCACTCTGTAAGTTCCCTGTTAGTATAGAGTTTCCTATGGGTTGAATGATACATACCCGAACGATTTTGTAGAATAGGAGAAAATCGTTATGGGTTGAAATGATAAACCCAAGTGATTTTCATTTATTATAATTTTTAGGATTGCGGGTTAAAATGATATATACCCGTAAATGTTTAAATTGCGGATTGAAATGATAAATATTCGTATCACTTGACCATAGGATAGAAAATTATATACGGACACCGTTGGTCTATTTTGAAAAATGATTTTTGAATTTTGAAAGGAAATATATGGATTTTAATAATATAAAGATATTTTATTTTGAAAAAAATTAGATTTTTAAATTTATATATTTTGGAAATTTTAATTTATAAGTTAGTTTTGAAAAATATAAATTTTAAGATTTTCTTATAGTTTATTATTTTAAAAATATATAAAATAAGATTTAATACAAAATACAATTAATAATAAGGTTTAATTTAATAAAATTTAATTTAATTAGTATATAATATGTTTTAAAATATTTGTTTAAAAATTTATATCAATACTTTAAAATAGATTTATAACTTTAAAATAAAGGTTGGAAAGATAAATTAATGTTGACTTGGAATTTAAATTGGTTAATAATTGAATTTAAGAAAGAATTGATTTAAACTTATTAGTTTTGAGATTTTGAAAAGATACGATTATAACTTGATTTGATAAAAAAGGTGAGTAAATGAATATTCTCAATTTTGAATAAAATTGAGATTGAATATTTAATATTGATTTAAGGATATAAATTGGGATTTAAATAAATTGTTATAAAAAAGGCTAAGGGAATGATTTCCAATTTGAATAAATTTAAAGTTAAATGTTGAAATATAAATGAAATTTATATTGTAAACGTTTGAATATTTAAACTTGAATCTTTGAACTTTAAATTGAAATGGTTGAACTGGAATTGACTTAAACTGAATTTTTGGAATTTAAGATGATTTAGATCGATTTGCGAAATTGGAGGAAACAAATTTTATTATATATAAACTATTTTAATTTATAAAGTATTTTAATATATACTATTTTCAACATCTAAACTGTTTAGGTGGAAAGTGTTATGGTTTCAAAGTGTTATGATTTTAAAATGTTATGATTTCAAAGCGTTATGATTTCAAAAGTGTTATGATTTCAAAGCGTTATGATTTCAAAGGTGTTATGGTTTCGAAAGGGTTATAGTTTGAAAGTGTTACTATTCTGTAAATGTGTGTGTGTATATATATATATATATATTAGTGAATAATGATATCGAATTGATATGATTTTGAAATGAATATAATATTTTGATATGAAGTATGAACTATTTGAAATGAAATGACCACGGTGTGAAATAAGCGTTCGGTTGTTAAAGAGACCGGGATCGGATATTGTCATACTCTCTGCCAATACCGAAAACCACTTTAACAACTGTGTACGTGATGGAGATTCCAGAATGAAGTAGGATGGTTTGGTGACAATTCTCTATGGTATTTACGTAGCCATGACTCCCGTGAGTCAGCTTGATGCGGCTAAAACAGAAGCCATGCCGGGCCAAGTGAGGTCATTCCTCCGATCGGGCACATTTCTACCATTCTATTGCTTTTATGATTTGATTGGGTGCACCCTTTGATTTGGGAGTGTGTCACGAGGTGGGCGGTAGTAGCTGCTATGTGTTACCACCAGTCCGGACCCGCAAACGGTATATCTACCCTAGCATTGCCTCGAGTGCCTTGTCACATGCCCTATCGCGCCTTCTACGAGTTTGGTTTGTACCATACCTATGGAGTTCCCTCTGATAGCCCTCCAGTTTACGGAGGAATTACGATACTGTATAGACTATGGGAATATATAAAAATGTGTTAAGGGGGATATGGGTAAAGCCTTAATGCTAGTTTAATAGTTTACTTTACTATAGACATATTATAATAGCGTATATTACTACATAGTAGATAGTTCCACGGATCCTTAGAGGATGGAAATCCCAAACATCCTTTAAGTTACTCGTATTTCAGTTGACATTTCACTTGAGTTGAATTTATTATTATAAGAATGTTAATCCCGACTCGAGTGTTTTGTGTTACACTTTACGCTCAGGTCAGACTGAGTGTCACAGCATTTGAGACTCTCCTTTGGAGTTTGGAGCTTCGCTTGAAGATCCATCTATATCTATTCAGCTTTCAGCTATCCAGTTGTTTTGTTCAGACTTGTCATCTGTTTGTATTCGAGACTATATTGTATTTGAGATTCCTGTTGTATTTTGTTTTAACTCTGATGTTTATATAGTAGCTTCATTAACTACTATTTATTCTATTCCGTTGCTTATTGTTGTAATACACCGTGTCTGTGATTCTGTGATTGATTTATTTACTGTATATGTTGAGTTTTGCCAAATAATAAATTAACAATCTGATATTTTGAGCAATTCAAGTCTGACATGTGCGGATGCGAATGGTTCGAAATACCGGGTCGTTACACCTGCTTTATTTTAGTAAATGGAATCTACCAAAAAACATATCATAATATGATGCACATACCGTACAATCCTAATGCATGGGCTACATGTGTCCATAAAATAGCTTAACAAATTTCAATAATTTATTAACACACTTTACCCAAAAGGGAAAACATGAAAAGGTTTCATCATTTATTTTGGGCTATGCCATTACCACTCGAGCACCCTACATATAAAACTTTTCTACTTAAAAGTTCATATCAAACTTCTTTCCAAAGAAAAACTATAGAACCAAACACCGGGTTTTATTGCATATCATTTTTGAAATATAATATATATATATATACATATATCTTTTGTATATCAAATAATACTTCTGAAGTTAAATCAAAATCTGTTTTACTAAAACAATCTTGTAGCATCCCCTACTTAGAAACCCAAAAGTGAACGCCGATGATGTTTAAGTCATCACCAAAATTATTTTCAGGCGATAGGAGTGAGTTCAGTACATCCAATTCATGCCATTCGGACTTAACCAAAATCATTTCAAAATGGAATCAAATACTTCGTAAATATTACTAAGTACCATGACCCCGATTTCATAAACCAATTTCCCAAATACTTACTTTCAAATAATACTAATATTATTTTTCCAAAATGTTGAAAAACATTTTGTCCACGCAGCGATTTAAGTTCTAAAAATATCAGTTAAATCCTTTTTTATAACTCATGTTTTTATAAACCATACTTATATAAAATCACTTTCTTGTGTAAAATCTTTTCACAAATGTTTATTTTCTAAACTAACTTATTTTTCTCGGATTAAAATAAACATCTTTCACTAAGTTCAACTTTTATAAAAGTTAACTTTTAACCCCATATTATCACCGAATGCCTTATAGTCAAACTGTGAAACTAAAATCACAAGGTGTTCGTTTCAATGTATCCACACTTTCTGTTTACCCAACCTATGCAGTAAACGATAAAAGTTAATGTAGTAAACTGGTTGAGCACAAATCAACAATCAACAAATGATAGTTAATGCCCATAAACTGGCCAAGCATAACTAAACTAATTAACGAGGGATAATAGATAAACATCATTAACCCCTACATTAATTAAACTATACTTTGACAATTCACTTATATAAGTTATCTAATATAAGATCTTTAATTTTGGCTGTCATAATTACCATTAAGGTATACATTTATACAATTACAAATACGCTCTCATATGTATAATACACTCAACTCATGCTGGGGAATTCCATTACCCTATCCCTTACTGAGTCATACCCACCAAAGCCAAGGTTCTTGCTTAACCTTTAGCTTTGATTCCAAGTGTAACGAATCGCCTTTTCGACCCCGAATGTCGACACTAATAAATCCACGGTATTCACATGTAGAGCACCCAAGTACCAAAAAGACGAAAAGTTAGGGTAAAATTAAAAGAAAACGTAATAAAACAAAAAAGAAGTGAACACAACATTAGAATCTCACAACGGAACGGTAATATATAATATCAAAGGAATAGTACGAAGGGGTTACTCCGATAAAGAAATTTTGGAGTTACAATACCCAAGTACTATCATCAGCCTGGACAGTTATAATAACATGTCCTCACAAATGCTGATATGTACAATATAGTAATGCAGCGTAAATAGGTATACTACGGTAGGTGAAACATCCATCTCATTTTCTCGAGCTCCAATGAACATCAACGAAAACCTACCTTTCTTATACTACTCGAAAGAGCATGCAAGGAATTCAGGAAAAATAAAAACCAAGCGTCAAACATAAGTCTGGTATGTGAAACTTAAGAAATATGTGGCCAACATATAATAGTACTTTTGAGACCTCATGGAATGCCATAATGATTATCCCCTAAAAAGAACCATCATCTAATAGGTACATAATGTGATATAATGGATAATGTCTAAGGTGTAGAATATAAATATTATAATATAGCGAGAATGGTTATATTGGTTACATGTTAACAACATATTAGAGAGTACAATCAAAACCGGTAAGGAACGTTCACATAATGGATTTTCCATGGAGATCCCTCCGGTCAAGCCAAAATCCAATCTTCATGCACAAGGGTTGGAAACTACCTCCGAGCATCATATATCTCTAGATAAAATATGTCATAAGGTAAACATCTAAAAACGTGATCCCAAATACCATCACTCCCACATGCAACATCGATAAGCATGCTCTAGATCTGGAGAGATAATATCCTATCGTGGGTTAGCAAAACCCCAAGCTATGCTCCTACTATGTTTTAGCCATTTCCGTTGTCGAGGTCAGGTTTGACATCTTTCACATGAGTCTTCATCACTCGAACAGAACACGTATCCCACATTGGATCCTCAAACCTCGAAAAGATCTCGAAATCACACATGGATTCTCATATCTCAATAGATCTTAGAATCACATATGGATTCCCACATCCAGAATAGATCACGAACAACTACATATGTACGAGCATCTTAAATAGATCTCGAATCTATCAAATCTCCACGTAGATTTCCGCATCTAGAACCAACCCACTTTCAAGAGATATAACACATATCTCAGCCTTGAAGTGGTTTCCGGTAAGTAAAACACTCATTGATCCCGGTCTTACTAAGACCTGTGCAGTTAATGCCCCGCTATTACCCCGTTATAACCCTGCTATATCTCATAGAGGATTTCTACCGCTACAATTTTTTCATATAGCCCCAAATATAGCCTTTCCGCTTTAAGCCTCGTTTTTTCCGCTATATCCCGTTATTTCCGCTATATTCTTCTATTTTCGCTATACCTTCTTTAAAAGAAATGAATTGAAAAATGACATTTAGTTGAATTTTTAATATATTTTTAGAAATGAAAATACTCTAATATTCTACTAAATTCAATTATGTTATATAATAGTTTTACGTTTATTACAGTATATTCGCACATGTTTTTATCTAACATTATTTATGTATTAATTATAGGTCAAT
Organism: Allium fistulosum; assembly: GCA_030737815.1. Classification (NCBI taxonomy): domain Eukaryota; kingdom Viridiplantae; phylum Streptophyta; class Magnoliopsida; order Asparagales; family Amaryllidaceae; genus Allium; species Allium fistulosum. The sequence continues at coordinate 1,305,994,394 of CM060904.1, read as the reverse complement.
TGAATGTTAACTATTCATTTAATTACCATTTATATATTTATAAAACATTAAATACGAGTTTTATATGCTATTTTAGAGTTATCCGCTATATCCCGCTGTATCCTCGCTGTATCTCCACCATGACTTTTTGCACCTCCGCCGCATTGACTCTGCCGAGCGCTTTAACTGCACAGACTAAGACTGAATCGACGAATTTGGTCATTCAATGATAATTAGAGCGATCACATATGGAAACCAATTCTCGTATACTTATCACGTTTCCGATAGTTTCATCTCACGCTATCCCTCGATCAAGGGTGAAGCCAGTAGATTAGAGCTCTATTGCTCATATCCCTGCTCGAACATTAGTATTAATTCCCAAAGGTAGACAAGCCTACTTCATCAGCTTTTTGTGCTAAGTGTACAACTAAATGTTTTCCATAAATGAGTAAACATACAAAGCATGACCAAGTCATACAAAATACGATCAAGTCACATAAGCGACTTCAAATCCCCTTTTATTTAATTAGTACTTTTATTAATTAAAACCTCTTTTATTAGTAAAACTTCTTTTATCTAATAAAACTTCATTTATGAATTTCTACTATTCATCTCACCTTTTTAATACTTCAAAATGTATTCATATACTTATAAAACGGTATAAGTATATTCACAAATCATTAACAAGATTGCTTACCTATAAACCTTTACTTTTTCTATACTTGAAAAAGTATTTATATACTTGTCTCAAATGGTATAAGTATACTCATAAATCATTAACAAGATTTCTTACTTATAAACCTTTTCTTTTTCTATCATTTTCAAAAAGATTCCTTACTTATAATTTCCTTCAAAATACCCATTTTAAGGATCTAAGTACTTTCATAAATCAATTCAAAAGGTTTAAGACAAATGTTACTTAAACATTATCACTACAAACCCAAAACCATTTTACTTATGCTTATCTTTAAAACATTATTTTAAAGATCTATTTACATTCATACGTATAATCAAAAAGGGATAAAGACAAATGTTATTATCACATTGTCACGACAAAACCAAAATCATTTCACTTATGCTTTATCTTTGAAACATTCTTTTAAAAATCTAAGATAATAATAAGTTAAGTTCGATAGTCAACTAATTGACTAACTGGCCAAAATAATTGCTTATACAAATTAATGTTCGTATACTTAAATCATTTCTGACATTCCCAACTTAACTCTTCCTCATTCAAGAGGAAAATTGATAGGTTAGACCTCGATTGCTCCATCCCTACTCGACATTAATCTTTAACTCTCAAAAATAGATAAACCTACTTCATTGACTTTTAGTGTTAAATGTAGTATTGATGATTTCTATTAACAAGTATAAATAACCTTGTTAACCCGTTTCCGATATTCCCAACTTAACTATTCCTCATTTAAGAGGGAAATCGATAGGTTAGAGCTCTATTGCTCCATCCCTACTTGACATTAATCTTTAACTCTCAGAAATAGATAAGCCTATTTCGCTAACTTTTAGCGTTAGGCAAAGTTAATTACCATTTAAAAAAAGTATGCAAACAACAAGTTTAACACGTTTCTGACATTTCAACTTATATTGTTCTTTGTTTATGATTGAAGCCAGGTAAGTTTGGGCACCGGTTGCTCCAAGCCTTGCCTAGACACCTCATCCTTGATCTCACAAACGGACAAGTTTACTCATCGACTTTTAGTGTTAAGCCTAGTCAATTACCTTTGTCAAAACTTTTCTTTTTGAAGGAAAAAAGGTTCTTTATTAATGGCAAATGAGAACCTAAATATAGCAGGATTCACCTCCTTAAAAAACCTTACCATTATGGTAAGGAAAAAGTGCACGACATCCTCTATATATACAAGCTCTAATACAGTTTACAAAACAACAAACTCGAAATACAAAAAAGTTAAAAAAAATACAAAAGTAAGCCCAAAAAGAAATAAAAGAAGCTCCGGGCCCAATGCTAGGCCAAGAATTCACACCTCCTCTGTAACGACCCGTAAATTTTAATGGTTTAAATAACGTAATTAACTGAATTTTGTGAAAATTTAAACAATTGAATTGTGTACACTACAACAAAGCAATCATATTACAACCTTCCCTTTACAACCAACACAAAATAGCAGTTGTAATAAGTAGTTTGTAACAACTATTCATTTTTAACAGTTGTAAAAAAGATACTTTTAACAACTCTACTTGTATAGCAGTTGTAATATGCATCTTTAACAACTGCTTATTTACGCAAGTTGTAAAAAGCTATTTATAACAACTGTTTTTATTGGTTGTCTCCCAATATCACTTTGCTGTCCCCCAAAAATTACAATCTCCCTCTCTAATTTTCGTTGGACGCTCAATTCATCAATAGGTCAAAAATTCTCAAAACTAAACCTAACCTCCAATTCAAATCGAGAACCCCAAATTTCCAAAAAAAAACCTAACCTGCTCCGCAAAACCGCTGCTGGATATTGATGGAACACTATTTCTGTCTTCTTCCTCACATTAACGTCGACGTCGGAGAGTTAATTGCTTCCTCGATCGTCCAGATCTCCTACGCTTAAGGTACATTGTTGCTTGATGATTTCATTCATTTCGTTCCATTGAATGTTGTTACTATTTCTCTGCCATCTACGTCTGTATTTGTTCTAATTGAATGATGCTTAACTTGCTAGATTGTTGCTACACAATAAAATCCGGAATACATATAATTCACAGTAGTTTGATGTGTGATTTTGATGGTACATACAGTATTTTCAGTTCATTTTTTTACATATTAATTTGATTAAATGAAAGGAAATGATGCTTGAAAGTAAAAGTTTGAGAAACGGTTCTGGCAGTACTCACGATGGAAATGATGAAGTTAGAACTGGAACATATCATCAACTGTTTAACCCAGAACAACTCATCTTTGGAAAAGAGGATTCTACCAATAACTTTGCTAGATGACCTTACATGGGTATCACAATCCTTTCTATCGTTTTTATTTGGGTATTTTTGTTCTTGTATACACAATTATTGAATGATAAGGTATAATTAGTAGGTAAAATTTTATTGTGATGAAACACCAATTGTTGTACATATCACTTGAATTATTTTATGATATACAGAGTGGGAGAAATAATTTAAAGTTGTTAAAAGGCGACCTTTAACCTAAATATAGCAAGTGACATATTAGTTACTACTTTTAGAAATATGAAGCCATATATGTAACGACCCATATTTTTACGGATCGAAAAGTTCGTTCAAATCTGGAATTTTCAGCATTTTAAGTCGTTTCAGATTTTAGGCAGAATTTTTCTAAGTCCTAGGTCGTGAACGACCTAAGTGATAGGTCGTGACCGACTTATAGGATTGGCGACCTAAGGGGTAGGTCGGCAGCGACTTAAGGAAGTTGATGACCTAAGAGTTTTGGTGAGTTAAGTGTTAGGTCGGCAGGGCGAGTTAACGACCTAAGGAACTGACCGACTTAAGGAGATGGCGACTCAAGGGTAGGCAGACCTAGTGGAGTTAGCGACCTAGTGGTTACCGGGTTAGCATAGTTAGGTCGGCAACGACCTAGAGGAGCTGGGGTAGCAGGTTAGCGACTTAGTAGAGTGAGCGACCTATGGGATTGACCGACCTAAGAAATAAGCTAGTTAACGACTTAGTAGTTAAGTCGTTGGACGACCTAAGGGGTTAAGTATCTGGTCATGTGGACTAAGTCGGAGTGGTTGGCTAAGTCTTAGGTCGCGTATTGGCTTGAGTGTTAGGTCGCGTAAGCGCTTAAGTGTTAGGTCGTAACACTGTTAGGTCGCGTGGGTTGCTAAGTTGTTAGGTCGCAAGGTTTTATAAGTCGTAGGTCGTAACTCAGTGAGTTGTTAGGTCGTAGAGGCAGTCTGCGTTAGGTCGCTGGGTTTTGTCTAAGTGTTAGGTCGTACCTATTGTTAAGTCGCGTCTAAGTGTTAGGTCGCGATCTGTGTTAGGTCGTAAGTCGTATACAAGTGGAAGTGCATGTGTTAAGTCGCGTGTTGCGTTAGGTCGTAGGTCGTTGGGTGCTTGGATGCGCAGAAGTGTTAGGTCGTAGGAGTTGGGGCGCACGTGCATATCTGTTAGGTCGGAGAGGCATAGGTCGGAGAGGCTTAGGTCAGAGACGACCTATGGAGATAGCCGAGTTACGACTTAGTGAATTTTCAGCTATAAATAGGAAGGGTTTTTCTCATTTTTTGGGATCCAGATTTCGAAGTAACGAAGTGCTGCCATTTTGAGAGCTCGACTTCTACACTTCTTCACTTCTTTTCTCCACTCTAATCTAGTGCTTCCATCCATCCAAGTTGAAGATCAAATTGAAGATTCAAGAGCTTAGATTGAAGATCTTCATCCATTGAAGTGAGATTTCATCGTTTGAAGCGGATTGGTGATAGATCGAGATTGATCCTTCGCTGTCCAGATCTGAAGCGTGTTGATTTGGGTTTGTTTAGGTGATTTGGTGAGTGGTGATTATCTCTCACACGGATCCAAAGGAGTATATTGGATTGTTGGTTCGATTTGGTGTTAAAATAGTGATTTCCATACATTTTCTTCATCCTAAGTGTAGATCCATATAGATCCATTATGCATGATGATGTTACACCCATTTTACTACATGTTAATCTATGCAAGTTCATTCATCAAGATTATAGAGACATTGCTCATGTTTTCATGCTTATTTGACTTTCGACTCTTTAATTACGAAATTGCCATTATAGTGATAATTGTCTACATAGATCATATTTGAATGTTTGATTGCTTGGATTAATGTTTGACTTGATTGATTGCTATGATTTGATGATTGATGATTTGATTTAGACCGAAGATGATTCAAAAGCTAAGAGAAAGGCTCTTGAATTGGGAAAGCTGCTTGTGGCATATGTAGCGGGTGATGAAGCTCTTATGCATAGATTCGATGATGATGATGTTGAGATGAGACTTTGCGAGGATGTGATGAAGCGAAGTATGATATGAGATAGTCTTGGTCTAATCCAGACGGGATCATTCCAAGCACGTTGGTAACTCGGTGATATGATTCGAGTTAAGGGTAATGGATGCTTGAGAGGCGCTTGAGCTAGTATGGAAAGAGTCGTCAAGGAGGATGACTAGGAGGCTTGGATAGCATCGTTGTTGAAGGTTCTAGCATGCTCTAAGCAAGAGTAGTTTGGGCAGATTCGATAGTCCCAACGGCCAACTGTTGATGGTCGAGTACTCTGGGTAGATTCGATAGTCCTAGGCACGGGCTGCGACGACGTGCGGGAGTTATGTCTAGAACCGGGGTTTCCATTAGCCCTTGACGGACGGCTGAAAGAATGTGCCGGTCATTCAATTAACGGTGATATCGAAGCAATGATAACAGTGATAGCCAGAGTCATGGATGTTTGGTTGTATCGTCATTCGGTCTCAAGAGCAGTATTTTCCGGGTGCTTATCTGATCTTGGTTTAGGCCTTGGGGTTTGTGCTTGGAAAACATCGCCCTTGACTCGAGTGATAATTACTTTACTTTAAATTGTATGCTCTGCTATGTTTGCTTCTGCTTAGTGTGTGTCTGGGGGCTATCACTGTAGAATGAGGTTGGAGTGGGATGGTTGTATTCCTATTCCTTTTCCTTTATGCTCTTTTGGTATGTTGTTACTTAATTTACTGCTCACTAAGACTGTTGTCTGACTCAAGGCTTTATGTTTTAATTCTTATTGCCTTGGGCTGTTCGTCCATTTTTGGGACGGGCAGACTAGGTAGCAGGTGACAGGTGCTGTTCTAGCTTTTCACGGTGCTGATATCGAAGACGAGTTGGAGTATTGCATATTGTTTCTTTCTTACTATATGTACTGGATGTTCCGCTGCTTTGTATTCTCTGAGTGATATGTAGTGAGGCTTGATGTATTGACTATTTGGATGCTTGTATTCAACTATTATGGAGTTTTATATGATGGCATTTTATTCTGTAAAGCTTCACTGTACATATGTTCTATTGTATTTTGTCCATGCGCTGTGAGTAATACGATAGATTTTGTTGTTTTAATTTACCCTGACAATCGTCCATAGTCGCCTGGCACACTTTACAGCGCATTTTCTCTTGATTCAGTGCAGGGGTCATGGGCGGTCGTTTCATTTGGTATCAGAGCATTGGTTAATCGATTTTACCCAACGCTCGCTGACATAACTACGTATGAGAGACGTAATTGTAATTTTGATGGATGACTACTATATATAATATAGCAGATTAGTAGAGTTTGAGTCCTTTATGCAGTTGTTTCTCTAAGATGTTCTGATCATTCCTTTTTATAGATATTGAGAATGAGTCGAAGAGGGAGACCAGCTGCTAGGGAAGGCCGTGCTACTGAAGGAACTGCTGATTATGCAGCTATGTTTGAAGCTATGATGACTTCGATCATGAGAAGGATACCAGTTCCGGGGACAGCAGTAGATGTTGGAGTTCAAGTCCAAACTCCGAAACCAGTGGATTTTGCTAAGTTGTGCAAGGATTATACTGCTCTTGGAGGGAAGGTTTTCTTGGGAACAGAATCAACTATTGAGGTCCAGAGGTGGATAGATGCTTGTATAAGGATCTTTGGTGATTTGGGAATTGAGGATGCGACTAAGAGGAAGTTGGCATCGAGACAGCTTCAAGGGAGAGCTTCTGATTGGTGGAACTCTATTACCATCAATACTCCAGAGGAAGAGATTACTTGGGAGCAATTCCAAGTCAGGTTTGAAGCTAAGTTCATTTCTACAGCTCAGAAGTCTGTTCTGTTCAAGAAGTTTGTGGAGCTCAAGCAAGGTGGAAGACCAGTTCTTGAGTATGTTTCTGAGTTCGAAGCTTTGTCCAAGTATGCCCGGTCGTATATCCAATCTGCCTATCAGAAGAATGAGAAGTTTGTGACAGGCTTGGACAGTTATCTTGGGAGACAGTTGGTGGGTCATTTGGACGATTCATTTGAGAAACTTGTGGAGAAAGCTCTCAGGCATGAGAGTCTGTTTCCTAAGGAAGGATCTGTTGTTGTTGTGACTAGGGAAGAGTCTAAACCTCAACAAGGTGGAAACAAGAAGAGGAAGCAGCAACAGCAAAAGGGTAAGGATGGCCAGAAGAAGCCGAAGGGCGAAGTGACTTGCTACAATTGTCAGCAGAAGGGCCATTTCTCTAAGGATTGTAAGAATCCGAAGGCACCGATGAAGTGTCACAACTGTGACAAGCCGGGGCATTTCAGGAAGAATTGTCCAGAACCGAGGAGGGACAAGCAGATTGTGCAAGCTTATGCTTTGGGAGCTGTTCCGTCGTCTTCAAAAGCTCCTACCGCTGAAGAGAAAGGAAAGAGTGTGGTGGTTCAAGGTACTCTTTTCCTATGTGGTGTTCCAGTTAGAGTTCTGTTTGATACTGGGGCGTCACATTCATTTGTTTGTAATGAACTTGTAGACCGGTTGGGTTTGGAACCGGATATTGTTGATAGATCATTGGTTGTGACTAATCCAGTTGGGGGTTCGTCTTGTTTGTGTATATTATGCCGTGGTCTAGTTGTATCGAGTCATGATTGCTCTTTTGTTTGTGATTGCTTTGTTCTGAACTTTGCGGGGTTCGGAATTATTTTGGGAATGGGCTGGCTTAGGAAGTATGCGGCGAAGGTTGATTGCGAGAGGTTGGAAGTGACAGTCGAGAATGTGGAGGGGCGAAAGGTTGTGATACGATGTAAGCATGAAGAAGGCGTCTTCATGAGCTTCATGTATTCGCTGGTTGTTCCACGGGATGGACTGTCATTAGTGCCAATCGCGAATGGATTCGAGGATGTCTTTGACGAAGTCAAAAGGTTGCCGCCGCATAGAGAGATCGAGTTTCGTATAGATCTAGTTGAAGGAACCAGACCGGTTGTGATGCCTCTTAGGCGGATGACGCCTAGAGAACAACAGGATTTGAGGGTGCAGGTTGATGATCTTTTACAGAAAGGATTCATTCGGCGTAGTGTGTCCGAGTGGGGTGCACCAGTTGTGTTTGCAACCCAGGCAGATGGATCATTGAGATTGTGTGTGGATTATCGTGAGCTGAATAAGGTGACTAAGAAGAACAAGTATCCATTGCCGAGAATAGATGACTTGTTTGATCAGCTTCACGAAGCCAAGGTGTTTTCTCAGATGGATTTAGCAATGGGATTTCACCAGTTGAGAGTGGCTAAGGATAGTGTGCCGAAGACTGCTTTTAGGACACCATCCGGTTTCTTTGAGTGGCTGGTAATGCCGTTTGGATTGACTAACGCGCCAGCATATTTTGTGGATCTTATGAATAGAGTGTTCAGAGATCAGTTGAACAAGTTTGTGCTTGTGTTCGTGGATGATATTCTGATTTATTCTAGAACTGAAGAAGAGCACAAGACGCACTTGCGTATTGTTTTGGAAATCTTGCGGAAACATCAGCTGAAGGCTAAGTTTTCGAAGTGTCACTTCTGGAAGAGTGAAGTGAGGTTCTTAGGCCATGTTATCTCTGGAAATGGAATAGCGGTTGATCCCGCTAAGGTGGCAGCAATCCAGGATTGGGTTAGACCTAAGAATGCATCTGATGTGAGAAGTTTTCTTGGATTAGCAGGATATTATCGACGGTTTATTAAAGACTTCTCCAAGGTAGCTGCACCGTTAACAGGATTGATGAAAAAGAACCAAGTGTTCAGTTGGGATGCTAAGTGTGAGCAAGCTTTCGGAATCCTGAAAGAGAGATTGACGAGTGCTCCTGTTTTGACTATTCCAAGTGGGAATGATGAGATGGTGGTTTACACCGACGCATGTGGTACTGGACTTGGAGCAGTGCTGATGCAGAAGGATAAAGTTGTTGCGTATGCCAGTCGACAACTGAAGCCTCATGAAAGGAATTACCCGACTCATGATTTGGAATTAGCGGCGATTGTATTTGCTCTGAAGATGTGGAGACATTATCTATTGGGAGTTCGATTCGAGTTGTTTACAGATCATAAGTCGTTGAAGTATCTTTTCTCCCAAAAGGATTTGAATCTTCGGCAGCAACGTTGGCTAGAGTTTTTGGCATCATATGATTTTGGTATAGCTTATACTCCGGGAAAGGGTAACCCAGTTGCAGATGCGTTAAGTCGAAGACATGCAGGACTGGGAGCCATGTTTTCAGAATGGAAGAATCTCGAGTATTTAGCTGGATTTGACTTCAGGCCCAGATGCGAATTGGAACCTGAGATGTTGGCAAACTTATTGATAAGACCGACTCTTGTGGAGAGAATTGGCAAGAGTCAGAAGCGAGATGATAAGCTTGTCAAGATTATCCGTGATTTGGAATCTGGATTGGAACCAGAAAAGGATAAAGGATTCGAGGTTGATCGAGAGGGTTGGCTTCGGAAGCAAGGGCGACTAGTTGTTCCCGATATAGATGAATTGAGGAGTGAAGTTCTAAAGGAAAGTCACCACTCAAAGTTGACAATTCATCCAGGTGGAAATAAGATGTATCAGAATATGAAGAGAACCTACTACTGGGAAGGTATGAAGAAGGATGTTGGAAATTTTATTTCCAAATGTATGAACTGCCAATTGGTAAAAGCCGAGCAGAAGAAGCCAAGTGGATTGCTTCAGCCATTAGAAGTTCCTACATGGAAGTGGGAGCAAGTGTCGATGGATTTTATTGATGGGCTACCTAGAAGCAGAACGGGAAATGAAGGGATTTGGGTCATTGTAGATCGTTTGACTAAGAGTGCACGATTCATTCCTGTTCGATCGACTAGGACTGCATCAAAGTTGGCCGAGTTGTATGTTAAGTGGATAGTTCGATTCCATGGTATTCCGAAGAGTATAGTGAGTGATCGAGATCCATTGTTCACTAGTGGATTTTGGAAGAGCTTCCAGGAAGTTTTGGGAACCGAGTTGTGTTTGAGTACAGCTTATCATCCTCAAACAGATGGTCAGGCCGAGAGAGTCAACCGAGTTTTGGAAGATCTCCTCAGAGCTTGTGTTTTGGATTTCGGAGGATCATGGGAAGATCACCTTCATTTGGTGGAGTTTGCGTACAACAACAGTTACCAGTCAAGCATTGGTATGGCACCGTATGAGGCATTGTATGGGAGACCGTGTAACTCACCGACATGTTGGTTAGAAACTGGAGAAAAGCTGTTACTTGGGCCAGAGATGATTCGACAGACTACGGAGTGTATAGAGATCATTCGGCAACGAATGAAGGTAGCCCAAGACCGTCAGAAGAGTTATGCCGATAAGCGTCGTAAGGATTTGGAATTCGACGTAGGAGATATGGTTTTTGTGAAGATTTCTCCACTGAAGAATGTTATCCGATTCGGGAAGAAAGGAAAATTGACTCCGAGATTTGTTGGACCATTCCCGATCATCGAGCGAATTGGAAAGCTCGCCTATAGACTGGAGTTACCTGAGAAGATGTCGAGTGTGCACAATGTTTTTCATGTATCATATCTACGGAAGTATGTGCACGACTCGAATACAGTGGTTTCTGCCGATAGCTGTGAAGATTTTGAAGTCGATCCAGTCGATAGAAGACCTCATAAGCCGCTTCGTGTTGTTGAAACCGACACGAAACAGCTCAGGAGGAAGGTAGTTAAGTTGCTCAAGATACAATGGAGTGACGATGATAACGACTGTACATGGGAGGTGGAAGAGAGGATGAAAGCAGCTCATCCCGAACTCTTCAAGGTATGGCCCTAAGGTGTCATGTCATCTCACGATATTGTAACTTGTTCTAAGTTTTAGAATTCTGCATGCTAAGCTAGAATTGGATGCATGGTTGGATGATTGCTATGGATGGTAGGCATGCAGAATAGTCTTTGATTGCTTTGTTTGTTTGGAATTTCGGGGGCGAAATTCCTAAAGGGGAGAGAATGTAACGACCCGTATTTTTACGGATCGAAAAGTTCGTTCAAATCTGGAATTTTCAGCATTTTAAGTCGTTTCAGATTTTAGGCAGAATTTTTCTAAGTCCTAGGTCGTGAACGACCTAAGTGATAGGTCGTGACCGACTTATAGGATTGGCGACCTAAGGGGTAGGTCGGCAGCGACTTAAGGAAGTTGATGACCTAAGAGTTTTGGTAAGTTAAGTGTTAGGTCGGCAGGGCGAGTTAACGACCTAAGGAACTGACCGACTTAAGGAGATGGCGACTCAAGGGTAGGCAGACCTAGTGGAGTTAGCGACCTAGTGGTTACCGGGTTAGCATAGTTAGGTCGGCAACGACCTAGAGGAGCTGGGGTAGCAGGTTAGCGACTTAGTAGAGTGAGCGACCTATGGGATTGACCGACCTAAGAAATAAGCTAGTTAACGACTTAGTAGTTAAGTCGTTGGACGACCTAAGGGGTTAAGTATCTGGTCATGTGGACTAAGTCGGAGTGGTTGGCTAAGTCTTAGGTCGCGTATTGGCTTGAGTGTTAGGTCGCGTAAGCGCTTAAGTGTTAGGTCGTAACACTGTTAGGTCGCGTGGGTTGCTAAGTTGTTAGGTCGCAAGGTTTTATAAGTCGTAGGTCGTAACTCAGTGAGTTGTTAGGTCGTAGAGGCAGTCTACGTTAGGTCGCTGGGTTTTGTCTAAGTGTTAGGTCATACCTATTGTTAAGTCGCGTCTAAGTGTTAGGTCGCGATCTGTGTTAGGTCGTAAGTCGTATACAAGTGGAAGCGCATGTGTTAAGTCGCGCGTTGCGTTAGGTCGTAGGTCACTGGGTGCTTGGATGCGCAGAAGTGTTAGGTCGTAGGAGTTGGGGCGCACGTGCATATCTGTTAGGTCGGAGAGGCTTAGGTCGGAGAGGCTTAGGTCGGAGACGACCTATGGAGAGAGCCGAGTTATGACTTAGTGAATTTTCAGCTATAAATAGGAAGGGTTTTTCTCACTTTTTGGGATCCGGATTTCGAAGTAACGAAGTGCTGCCATTTTGAGAGCTCGACTTCTACACTTCTTCACTTATTTTCTCCACTCTAATCTAGTGCTTCCATCCATCCAAGTTGAAGATCAAATTGAAGATTCAAGAGCTTAGATTGAAGATCTTCATCCATTGAAGTGAGATTTCATCGTTTGAAGCGGATTGGTGATAGATCGAGATTGATCCTTCGCTGTCCGGATCTGAAGCGTGTTGATTTGGGTTTGTTTAGGTGATTTGGTGAGTGGTGATTATCTCTCACACGGATCCAAAGGAGTATATTGGATTGTTGGTTCGATTTGGTGTTAAAATAGTGATTTCCATACATTTTCTTCATCCTAAGTGTAGATCCATATAGATCCATTATGCATGATGATGTTACACCCATTTTACTACATGTTAATCTATGCAAGTTCATTCATCAAGATTATAGAGACATTGCTCATGTTTTCATGCTTATTTGACTTTCGACTCTTTAATTACGAAATTGCCATTATAGTGATAATTGTCTACATAGATCATATTTGAATGTTTGATTGCTTGGATTAATGTTTGACTTGATTGATTGCTATGATTTGATGATTGATGATTTTATTTAGACCGAAGATGATTCAAAAGCTAAGAGAAAGGCTCTTGAATTGGGAAAGCTGCTTGTGGCATATGTAGCGGGTGATGAAGCTCTTATGCATAGATTCGATGATGATGATGTTGAGATGAGACTTTGCGAGGATGTGATGAAGCGAAGTATGATATGAGATAGTCTTGGTCTAATCCAGACGGGATCATTCCAAGCACGTTGGTAACTCGGTGATATGATTCGAGTTAAGGGTAATGGATGCTTGAGAGGCGCTTGAGCTAGTATGGAAAGAGTCGTCAAGGAGGATGACTAGGAGGCTTGGATAGCATCGTTGTTGAAGGTTCTAGCATGCTCTAAGCAAGAGTACGTTTGGGCAGATTCGATAGTCCCAACGGCCAACTGTTGATGGTCGAGTACTCTGGGCAGATTCGATAGTCCTAGGCACGGGCTGCGACGACGTGCGGGAGTTATGTCTAGAACCGGGGTTTCCATTAGCCCTTGACGGACGGCTGAAAGAATGTGCCGGTCATTCAATTAACGGTGATATCGAAGCAATGATAACAGTGATAGCCAGAGTCATGGATGTTTGGTTGTATCGTCATTCGGTCTCAAGAGCAGTATTTTCCGGGTGCTTATCTGATCTTGGTTTAGGCCTTGGGGGTTTGTGCTTGGAAAACATCGCCCTTGACTCGAGTGATAATTACTTTACTTTAAATTGTATGCTCTGCTATGTTTGCTTCTGCTTAGTGTGTGTCTGGGGGCTATCACTGTAGAATGAGGTTGGAGTGGGAGGGTTGTATTCCTATTCCTTTTCCTTTATGCTCTTTTGGTATGTTGTTAGTTAATTTACTGCTCACTAAGACTGTTGTCTGACTCAAGGCTTTATGTTTTAATTCTTATTGCCTTGGGCTGTTCGTCCATTTTTGGGATGGGCAGACTAGGTAGCAGGTGACAGGTGCTGTTCTAGCTTTTCACGGTGCTGATATCGAAGACGAGTTGGAGTATTGCATATTGTTTCTTTCTTACTATATGTACTGGATGTTCCGCTGCTTTGTATTCTCTGAGTGATATGTAGTGAGGCTTGATGTATTGACTATTTGGATGCTTGTATTCAACTATTATGGAGTTTTATATGATGGCATTTTATTCTGTAAAGCTTCACTATACATATGTTCTATTGTATTTTGTCCATGCGCTATGAGTAATACGATAGATTTTGTTGTTTTAATTTACCCTGACAATCGTCCATGGCCGCCTAGCACACTTTACAGCGCATTTTCTCTTGATTCAGTGCAGGGGTCATGGGCGGTCGTTTCAATATACATCTGAGGTATGTCATTGTTACTTATTATTTGTTTGAATGTAATTTACAGTGAGAAAAGATATTGTAGATTTGTGTCTAGACCATGTTAAAAAATTAGCAGACAATTGCACTAGTCTACAAGGTTTCTTGGTTTTCAGTGCTGTTGGTGGTGGTACTGGTCCTGGTATGGGATCCTGGCTGTTGGAATGCCTTTCTGTTGACTATGGCAAAAAAAATCAAAGCTTGGTTTTACAATCTATTCTTCACCATAGGAAACAAAGTGATAATACAATATTGTTGTTTATAATGATTTACTATTCTCAATTGTTTCTAATTTGTAGTAATAGGTATTTGTAATTTTAGTTTTATTTGTATAAATGTAATGTCCAGGGTGCAAATAAAATCGAAATCTTTATCTGAACCGATTATGATCTGGGACACATTAATAAATTATGATACTTTCTTAATGAACATATCTCATACAACTCGTGAGACAGGCAACGACAATGAAAAGAGTTTAGTTTATCTGAATTTTATCTGTGGTTTAAAGCTTTATGTTGTGCATGTGTAACTCAAACGCAATGACATTGTACTTTTTTTTCCAATGTACACATCTAAAGTGGATGTGTGCACTAGATATTTGTATGTTTAGATCTAAGATCCAGCAAAGTATTTTGAAATGTCAATGTTTATATTTTTGTGCCAAAGTTCACTATCCATATTAATTTGGGCTGCTGTGTTGTTAGAATATCAGAGTAACAATCGTAAACCTTTTCATTGGTAACTGGGCAAAATATCAAGGGAAGAAGTAGCATGTATATGTGTTGCAACGCTTCGAAGCCCATATGCATGTGATAATTCTTTCAAGGTAAAAACACTCTTTATATATACTTGTTCAAGTAGATTACTATATTTTTGAAGGTAGATATATCACATGTTATTAGATATAAGCATGTTATATCATATAATTTGCTGCTTTATTAGTTCATGGAACTTGTTGAATTGTTAAGTTAAAAGTACTGTTCCATTTTGTGAACCATTTGTTGTTGATCCTTCAGACCCTCCTCCAGAAAAAGATTACGATGTGTATTTAAAGAATTTTAAACCTAGAATAATAGAAACGTAACTTAGGATGGATGTTGAGTTGACAAGTGCAATTAAGCATGTAAAGAGATAACAGTGCTGCTCAGTGGAGGAAGTTTCCACCTTTTGGTTTTTTAAATTGCAGAAAGAGCTGATTATTCCACGTTTTTAAAACTTCATTGATTTTATTTGTCTTCCAATATTTTAGGTTGATCATTTGTACTTGCATGAAATGGTTGTCAGCGCCTGGAACATGCTTGCTCTAATTGCATATCAAGAATGAATTCATGGCTACCATGAGCAGTACCTACTTTATAGAGCATCAACAATCGATTCATGACCGGAATTTGCTTAAGTAAGCATTGTATATTAATTTTGAAACTGAAATTAACACGCATGCTATCATTAACACATGTACGCAAATACTGTAATTCGGGTGCATGCATGTTTTTTAAGCTTGGTTCTACTAGTGTGATTTATATTGCGTATCTCATTGTTAATTTATCAACAACAGAAGGCAGAAGCTAAAAAATATATGAAAACACAGACAACCAAATTAGCACTCCGCTAAATTATGTTTGTAACAAGAAACTTTCAGGTAAGAAAATGATTGATGATTTAAATTTTACATTTGGTGAATTTGACAGCCTATAAGTATTTTTCATGTGTATGCATCACATCAAATAATTTTATGTATTATAGTGATTGAATCTATTGACTAATTAGTAGGTTTGACACTTTGGATATGTTTATCTTGCAATCCATCTTTTAATTTTTGCATTGCAAAAAGAATGCAGATCTGTTTGTATTTTAAAATAGACTATGAAGTAGTTGGTGGAGTAGTATGAGCCATAGTTTATTAAGTAGTATAAGTTGTATGGATAACTAACTACATTATGAATGTCCTATTATACACTCAGTTGGATAATAAACTACATTATGAATGGGTTATATGGACGATCGATATTTGAATGATTCTATAGTTCTTAGTATTTGTTCATGTACTGTAGTTTTTAAAATTTGCGAGTATAAAAGTGAGCCTTAAAGTAGATTTAAGTCTTGATTGCATTATACATTCGTTAAATAACAGTAAGCATCCCTACATAAGTAAACCAATCAACTATATTGTGTATATATAATAAAAGCATTAAGCAGCAAACCCTTTCCATAAATCATCCAGTTGCATGAATGGTACTTAATTGCTTCAAATATTGGTAGGTTAGATTTATAAATGTAACGACTAGCTTTGACAGTGTCATCAAGCAACTTGAGGAAGACCAGGAAGATATTCAAAATCCATCTGCTTCATTTCAGGTTAGTACTTTTTTCTTTTTCTTTCAAAGGCATAATAAAATAAAATAGTTAATTTTTAATTTGTTCTTAAGCTTTGAAAAAGAAAAGAATGAAAATATATTGAAACATACATTACTTAACCAAAATCTCAAACATTGAAATATTTAGTTACGTTGTATTTAAATGTGTTGTCAAGGTTTAAATGCCATTTTTATGGGACAGATGGAGTTTTTTAAACATCATAAGCTTATTGGGATTAAATTTTATTACCATGCTAGTTAAATACAATTAGAAGAATACAACTCCAAGTCATCTAGTCCAACTTGACTGTCAAATACTATAGAAACATATCTTGTAAATATGTTAATGCTTATGTATTAGTGTTTTAGTTGTGAAAAATAACAAGTTCATGCTTTGAAAATCATGAGACCGTTCAAAGTTCAATAGTGACTCTTGTCCCGTGTATTACTGTTGAAAGCTGCAACTCAGTGCTCAAGAATTAAAGAAAACAAGATCATATAATTATTAATTGGTATTGTTAACCTTTGCTATAAAGGCACATTAATAATAAAGTTAAAATGCTTAGTTATAAGTGCTGTGCAATAGCGAAAAACTAAAAAATGATTTTAAATGTGATATGTAAATAGGCTTAGTTGATGCTTTTCTTTTTTGTGCAATAGCGACAAACAATATGCCGCCTTCTGTTTCACCATAATGCTTTATTTTTGCAGTCTCATCGGAGTAGCAACAACGTCACAACTGGTGTTAATATATAATTTCAGCAGCAGCCTAGAAAGTGCAAATTATTGAGTTGACAAAGGAATGTTGTCGTAGAAGCAACAATCACATCTACCGACCATACCGTTTTAGTGCATCATGTACCACTAGGAGCAGATACTTGTAAGATGCGGTGGTGGTTCCTAAAGCTCTTCTATTTAGGCCTACTTCAAATATCTATAAGATTGGACAAGCGGTTGGGGCGCCTATTGTTTGACATAAAGAATTTATCTCTTTTGATTAGTACGTATATGTACGTTTACCAATTTATGTTATGGATTTAGTTATGTTTTAGAATGGGGTTATAAATTCATAAATGGTGTAAACTTGAATTGTTTTTTAATGTGAATGGTTCGTGTTGTTTCAAGTATTTGAATGATTGTGGTTATTATTAACGAAATATTAGTTTTAATTATAATATCATGAAATTTATGGTTAATATCAATTGTGAAAAGATGAATTATAGTTGTATGTAGCAGTTGTAAAAATATTTGTTGCAATTGTCATCACTAATTGTAGTAGATCCCATTACAACTATTACAAACCGTTGTAAAATGTTAACGCAACAGGTAGAAACGGTTGTTAAAATATTTATTACAAGTGTCGTAAACAGTTATAAATAAGTCCTTTACAACTACCTAAAGCAGTTGTAAATAATCTTTTACAACTGCTATTTGCAGTTGTAAAAAGACTTTTTACAACTTCTTATGCAACTGTACGTACCTCTTGTAAAATAATCCCGCTCTATTACGACTGCAGATATTAAGACTGGCGGGTGCCAGTTGTAATAGACCTATTACAACTGTTTTTGACAGTTGTGAAAGGGTATTTTTGTTGTAGTGGTAATCAAAATTTGATATTTGGTATGCGTCTATTTAAACATAGCAAATGCTAAATTTTTATTGGAAAATATGAAAATCAGTTTTGTTGTGCCATTTTATTTAAATTTAAATCAGTTATATTTGATGAAAATAAAATGTTTTTGAAATCTAAATATTTTTATATAAAAAAATGTAAATCATTTTCTGAGTGAGACGTTATATTTCGTTTCGCCGAATTTGGACTGCTCTAGCTCCGTTTACCTTATTTTCGGCGTTTTAGCAGCATTTTCGGCAACGAAAAATCGACTTTTGAGGACGATCGTATCGCTCATATTTGTGTACCATTCTGTTCGTCTCGTCGTGTTGATCTCCGCAGTATAGTCATTTGTGTGTTTCGGAGTCCGGTACACGCCGAAATCGATGAAACGGTTAGCCGTATCGGTACCCGTTGAGCCTTTGTTTTGTGTGTGACCATTCATTTTCCATCGTGTGTAGCTGTAGAGCTATTAACATTTATATTTATCTGAATTCAAGTCAGGACCTTTCCTATTCCCTATTCCCATTTATTATTTTATTGGTTCTTTCACTTTTTCTCTTTCTCTACCTTCATCTGATTCGTTCTGTCCACTTGAAAAAAACAATATAATAATAAATAATATATAGGCTGTCATACTTTTCGATTAGTCGTTGATAGCCTTAGCCTATTCATTATCCACTGTTCAACATCATTTGTGAACCCAATCCAACCTTCTTCTCCGTACCTTCACGATCCGCCTTGATTACACATCCCACCGCCGACCGTCCTCCCTCCCACTTCCCCTCCGCCCACAGATCAACTTCCACCACAGCCGCCGTTTCCCGCCGACACACGCAACCCATTTGCTCACAGCCTACTTGCTCACTCTCCCATCACCATCTCTCTCCTGCATAACCACAACAACAGATCTAACAACCCGCCTCTGATCCTCCTCCTCCCCGTGCACGCATCAGCACTGAATACCCACGCCACTTCACAGCCACCATGATCCGCCTCCACTTGCCCATCACCTTCCGCCTTGCTTTCGAACCAACCCAACTCTGACCGCCTCCGTTTGTCCATAACACAACCCTTGCCGCATGCAACCACCGCTTGTGCCACCTTGCTCCCATATAGCCTCGACTTCACATCACCAAACCCATTCGCCCATGGTTGCCGAAGCTTCACTCCGACCAAGCCTTGCTTCTACCGCCTTCGTTCCATGCACCGAAGCGAACGGCCGTAACAATCAAGCCCTCACCCTTGCCGAACATCACCTATGGCTCTCTCCTCTTCATCCTTGCTTTCCCTGTTGCTTCATAACATGCTTGTTTTCGTTTATATATATAATAGGTATATATAAGTTGTACTGTATATATACCTGATTTTTTACAAATGCTTGCTTTCGTTATATATAATATGTATATATAAGTTGTACTGTATATATACTTGATTTTTAACAAATAGGTATAATGTTTATATATTAGCTTATATATATAATCTGTCTTTTATATAAATATAAGTTTATATAAGATTTATATATATATACACATATAAGATTAGAATTGCTGAGTCTGACCCTATTGTTATGAAGAATAAATTATTTATTGTTAAACCCTGGGATGAAAATATTGGTAACTCTTGTAGTAGCATCAAAGCTGTTCCAGTGTGGATCAAGCTTTCCAATATTCCTTTGTTTGCCTGGTCCACAGTGGGTATCAATTGGCTTGCATCCAGAGTGGGCAAACTCTTATGTTTGGATGCTTCAACTGAGAAATTTGAAAGAATCTCGTATGCTAAATGTATGGTTGAAGTATCCCCTCATTCTGAACTACCAGACTCCTTTGCTGTCAAACTTCTTAACGGCACTGAGCAAATTGTTGTGGTTGAATATCTATGGAGACCGGCAATTTGTACTAACTGTGAGGAGTTTGGTCATATGACAAGTAGTTGCCTTAAAACGGAATTAGGTAGTGAAGGGGAAAGCAGGAAGAGAGGTAGTGATGATTTAAAAATCCAGAATGAGAATGTCCAAAGTAAGGAGGGTTTAGGCAATAATCAGGTGAAGGCAAGTAAAATGAAGAAAGTGTGGCAAATAGTTAACAATAACAGGGGGATTAAAACTGATGTATCTGCTGAAGACAAATCAAATGCTTTGGCAAGGTCGGGTAGAAAAGGGAAATCATTAGCTAAATTGGATAAGGAAGAAATCCTAGCACCACATGTTGTTCAATTGCCTATCTGTGATGGTGTCAGAGAGAATGATGGGATTACTGACAACAACAAGTTCAGTCTGCTTCAAGACATGGAAAATGATGAAGGAATAATACAGCTAGATGATGTTGAGGAAGGCGAGATATCTATTGAAGTGAACAACATAGTTGCTAATGTTTCTCTGTCTTCTGAAAACCTTTGTCATGAAAAAGCTGGTGCTAACATTGATCTTAGTCCGACGAAATTAAGGAAGGAGTCACATCCCCCACCTGGTAATTTAGGAACTGCAAGTAAAGGTGGAACTGAAGCATTGTCCCTTGATAAAACTGTGCACGTGCACACTGGTGTACCTGAAACTGATGCTATTTGGTGCCAGTCATTTCAACAACAAATAATGCAAGTCATTCTTAGTGCGCACCATGAAAACGAAGAAAAGGACCGTGCATTACCCGCTGATTACAACTTTAATATTGAATTACCAGGTTGGCCTGACTGTGTCCTCACTTCAGATCATCATACTTCTCCAATTTCCCCATCTCCAGTTCCCAAATGCTCTGGTACATCCTCCCTCCCCTCTCAGCACTTGTCTGGTGTTGAAACAAGATCTCTTTCAGCAAAGAGAGGAAACAAAATACACCAATCCCTTTAATTTTCCATGTTTAAAAAAATAGCTTCGTGGAATATTAGGGGTGCTCATTCGAGCCTAAAACTTGATCAAGTCAAAAGCCTCATCAACAAGTATGAAATCTGTTTGTTTGCCATTCTCGAAACCAAACTCAACTTCGCCTTATCCATTAAAGCTGCAAACTATATCAATCCCCAGTGGAGCTTTCACCACAATCTTGACTCTGCATGCTATGGTAGAATCCTTGTAGTTTATGACCCAACTGTTTTGACCTTATCTCCAATCCTATCCAGTAGACAATATATTCATTACCATGTCCTTCTCTCCCATACTCAAACCTCCTTCTACTTAACTCTTGTGTACGCTGATAACACTTCTATCTCCAGGATCTCTCTTTTCAATTCCCTCCCCCCTCTTCGTCAGAATTCGCATCCCTGGGTTGTCCTAGGTGACTTTAATTCATGTTTTAGCATTGATGATAAAATGGGAGGAACTCCTCTTCTTCCCAAAGACATAGCGCCTTTCAATATTTCCATTTATGACTCTGACCTGATTTTGGTTAATAAAGCAGGTGCTAAATTCTCCTGGAACAACCGTAGCCGTAGTGGGGTGCGCACTTTCACCACTATTGATCATTGTTTTTGCAATATTCCCTCCCTTAGTCTATGGCCATCAATATCTGTTTACCTACCTCACCCTATAATGTCTGACCATTCTCCTCTAATCCTTTCACTTGATCCCCATTTAAGAAGAGACAAAAGAAGTTTTAAATTTTTTAACGCTTGGGCTAATCATGTTGATTTTATTGATATAGTTACATCTGCTCATAACACTATTATCTGTTTTGGTAACCCAATGTACAAGTTTTGCAGGAAACTAAAAGCCATAAAGCAATCTCTCAAAACTTGGGCTACCTCCATCTTTGGGCATGGCAGTTTGCTTTCAACCACTCTCACTGAACAACTAAAAGCAAAACAAGACCACATGATGGAGTTTCCTGATGATGTCATTGCTGCCAATGAAGAAGGTCGTTTATTCTTGGAAGTGAATCAAGCTTTGCAGATGGAAGCTAGTATGAAAAGCCAAAAGCTTCGAAACAGATGGTATGAAGAAGGAGATAAGAACACAAAATTTTTCCATGACACTCTTCGGGTCAAACATGCCAGAGAAAACATATACAACATAATGGATGACCATGGTAATGTTTACTCTTCTCCTGAAACAGTTGATCAGGCATTTATTGATTACTTCAAAAATATTTTTAGCAACAGTTCTGGCTTCACTCCTAACCTTAACCTCATTTCCTCCCTTCCCTTAACAAAAATTTCAGTTCTGCAAGCCCAAACCTTAGTAAACCCTGTCACTGATGAAGAAATAAGAACAGCCCTATTTTCCATGAACCTAAATTCAGCTGCTGGGCCTGATGGTCTGAATGTTAAATTCTACATAGCTACATGGTCTGTGCTTGGACATGAATTTTGTAAAGCTATCCACAATTTCTTCAATAAGTGTAAAATGCTCAGACAGATAAATGCAACGAACATTGCATTAATTCCTAAAGTTTCCCCCCCTCACAAAGTTTCTTCCTACAGGCCAATTTCGTGTTGTAATGTTCTGTACAAATGTATATCGAAAATTCTTGCAACTAGGATTGTGTGTGTCCTTCCCTCTATTGTGTCTCACAACCAAGCTGCCTTCATCCCCTCAAGAAACATTCTTGACAATGTTCTCATTGCTCATGAGTTGATGAAAGGATATGGAAAATGTAATGCTACCCCTGCAGCAGCTCTAAAAATTGACATATCTAAAGCCTATGATTCTATTCACTGGGAATCAATTGTGAGGATTATGGCTATCATGGGCTTCCCCAAAATCTTCGTATCCTGGATATACACTTGCATATCATCCCCATCATTCTCTGTCATTGTTAATGGTAGGCCTGTTGGTTACTTTGGCTGCCAAAAAGGAATAAGGCAGGGTGACCCAATTTCCTCTTTTATTTTTCTCTTAGTCATGGAAGTGCTCACTGTTCTTCTTAACTCCAAATATTCTCAAGGTCTGATTAAGTATCACCCGAAGTGTTCACTGCACAACATATCCTCCATTATGTTTGCTGATGATGTGATGATATTCACAAAGCCTGAAGCATTCTCCATTACTGAAATTCTGAGTGCTCTCAATTCCTTCCATCTTATGACTGGGTTATCCATCAACAAGGCCAAGTCCTCCTTGCTGTTTGCTGGTATAACTGAAAATCAGGCAACTTGTCTGTATCAGCACAGCGGGTTTACTAGTATGCAGGATGATATGAAATACCTAGGCTTGCCCATTATAACCAAAAGAATTACCATAGCAGACTGCCTCCCCCTTTTTAACAAAATAACTGATGTTATGAATGCTTGGGAAAATCGTACTATGTCTCAAAGTGGTAGGCTTGTGCTTATTAAATCAGTTGTTTTCCCATCCCTGGTGTATTGGGCCCGCTTTGTTATTCTCCCTACCAAACTTCTGCAACTCGTTCGCTCTGCC
The DNA here is from genome assembly GCA_030737815.1 of Allium fistulosum. NCBI lineage: Eukaryota > Viridiplantae > Streptophyta > Magnoliopsida > Asparagales > Amaryllidaceae > Allium > Allium fistulosum. Next base: position 1,305,971,291 of record CM060904.1, on the reverse strand, counting down.
ATGATTAGATATTTTTGGACTGGAAGCATGTTCAATAAGAAATTGTTGCCCTGTTCTTTTGCAAAATGTGAAACTTCTCTTCAGTTGGGAGGTCTGGGGATCATTAATGCAAAAATATGGAACAGAGCTGCAATTAGCAAACACTTCCATGATGTAATAACAAAGAAGGACAGTCTGTGGGTCAAATGGACATGGACGTACAATATTAAGCATGCCAAGTTCTGGATGATGGATATAGCTCAAGGCAGCAGTTGGACATGGAGGAATATCCTCAAGCTCAGGGATGAGTACCTTCCCATGATCCAATATCCTATGCAGTTCAACTCAAATACAAGTTTTTGGGATGAACCCTGGGTACGTTCTGGGTTCATTCTATCTACAATCATTGATCATGCGTTGATTATCCAATCTGGGGTTCACCGTGAAGCCAAAGTTAGTGAGTACCTAACTGATGGTAGAATCAACCTACCTTACAATAGTAGCAATGTTATTCGGCAACTATGGAATACTATCCAGAGTTCAAAGTACAATACTGACCAAGCTTCAATCGTGACTTGGGGTAATAATCCCCACAGTATAAAGCAGGTAACAAAACTCTTGAGTACTGACACTGAACATCCTGCAGCTAAGTGGTTTCCTATTCTTTGGAGCAATGATTCACCTCCGAGAGAAAATTTAATGTTCTGGAAGGTTGTTAGCAGTGCTCTCCTCACCAGAGATGTTTTAATTGGCTATGGGATTAGTAGTTCCCCTGACTGTGTTTTTTGTGACCAACATGTCGAAACTGTTGATCATCTTTTCTTCGAGTGCCCCAGTTTAAGTGCTCTTCTTGCCTTGCTTCTGAGTAGTCTTCAGAGAACAGCCCCAATCTCTGCGATAGATTGGAACATAATTCTCATTGCAACGAAGTGGAAGAGTAGTGCATACCGTGTTTTAATCATATGCATTAAAATTTATATGGATGTAATTTGGAAAGAGAGAAACATTATAGTTTTCGAAAACAAGAGAAGAACCGTTTGTTCTCTATGGTCTGACATGAAGCATCGTGTGTGCATGCAATTAATTAGGAAAGAGTGCCAGTTCCCAGACATTGTGATTGATGCTTGGCGATAATGTCTCTCCCTGTTTTTTCTTTGATCTTCTTTGTTATTCCCAGTAACTTTCCTTTTCTGATTCAAAGCATGTTTTGAATCATTTTTTATTGTGTTGCAATAAACTGGTAGGGGCCCAGTTAACCCCGCTGGCTTTGCCAAAAAAAAAAAAAGATTTGTATATAACCTCTCTGTTTGTTATATTATGTAAGTTATACAAGTTTGGGTATTTTTTGTTGAGTATATATAAGTTTATATGAAGGTTATATGATCTGTTAGTATAAATATAGGCTTGTGCAGGTTGTTTTATATTTGTCCTTATATTTAAATTCGTATGTATATGGCAGTATAGAAATATATATTGTCAGTATGAATTTAAAATGTGTTAAATTTAATAATGATCTCGAAATATATATAGACTTTGATTCTGATATATGTATATATGTTTAAATTTAATATTGATTTTCAATATATATATATATATATATTATAAGAATTTTTTTTGAATACATGTTTTAAAATTTAGACTTTAAAATAATTATGTGTGTACTTTGGTTCATCGATCTCTTGTCCATCTTGACTTACCTTCTCAATATCGAATTTGTCGCAGCAATTCCTAGCTTGTTGCTGTCCCGATAGTTCGTGTCTATGTCCGTATCCATGTATGTGTATGTGTCATCTTCTTGTTTCTCTAACCTCGAAAGATGAGCAATCACTCACGATTAACATTCTTATATTTAGTAAATTGATTTAACATGAAATGACAATTGAAATATGCAGTTAAATTTGAATTGTTAGTGATTTAATTGTTAAATATGATATGCTGTTATCTGCAATTGTTCACCTATGACATATGACACCATAACCCTGCTGTATATATATATTTAAATTTGTTGTGGATGATATATGCCTGTTGTTGATCTGTTATATTATTATCATATTTGTTCTCACTCTGCAAGTTCCCTGTTAGTTTAGAAATTCCCTATGGGTTGAAATGATACATACCCGAACGATCTTGTAGATTAGGGAAAAATCGTTATGGGTTGAAATGATAAACCCAAGCGATTTTCATTGATTTTAAATTTTTGGATTGCAGGTTGAAATGATATACACCCGTAAATATTAAATTATTGCGGATTGAAATAATAAATATCCGTATCACTTGTCCATAGGATAGAAAATTATATACGGACACCGTTGGTCTATTTTGAAAAATGATTGCCAAAGTTTGAAAGGAAATATATGGATTTTATTAAATATTATTTTTAAATTATATTATAAAGAATTTATTTTAATATATGTGTAAAATTTAGATTTTTAAAATTATATGTTTTGGAAATTCTAAATTTATAAGCTAGTTTTGAAAATATAATTTTTAAGATGTTTCTTATATTTATTATTTTAAAAATATATAAAATAAGATTTAATACAAAACACATTTAATAATAATATTTAATTTAATAAAATTTAACTTAATTGGTTTATAATATGTTTAAGTATCTATTTAAATTTATATTAATATTTTAAAAATAGATTTTTTATAACTTTAATAATAAAGGTTGGGAAAATAAATTAATGTTGACCTGGAATTTAAATTGGTTAATAATTGAATTTAAATAAGAATTAATTTGAACTTATTGATTTTGAGATTTTCAAAGATATGATTGATAACTTGATTTGATAAAAAGTGATCAAATGAATATTCTCAATTTTAGATAAAATTGAGAATAAATATTTATTAGTGATTTAAATTCATAAATTGAGATTTTATTTAATTGTTATTAAAATGGTTAAGTGAATCTTTTTTCCAATTTGAATAAAATTAAAGTTAAATGTTGAAATCTAAATGAAACTTATGTTGAAAATGTTTGAATAAACTTTGAATCTTATTGGAATTAAAGAGATGGTTCAAACCCGAATTTGAAATTGATAAAAATTGAAATGGTTTATTGAGAATTTGAATTGAACGTTTAACCATTTATATTGAAAGTGTTGAACTGGGATTGATTTAAATTGAATTTTGGAATTTAAGTTGATTTGAATCGATTTGTGGAATTGGATGAAACAATTCTAATTTGGAAACTATTTCAGTATAATCTTTTTAAATAAATATAAACTATTTTAATTTATAACTATTTAAAAATATATACTATTTTCAATATCTAAACTATTTAAGTTGGAAGGGTTATGATTTCAAAAGTGTTATGATTTCAAAAGTGTTATGACTTCGAAAGTGTTATAATTTTGAAAGTGTTACGATTCTGGAAATGAATATTATTTATAGTGAATATTGATATCAAATTGATATGGTTTTGAAATGAATATGATATTTTGATATAAAGTATGAACTATTTGAAATGAAATGACCACGGTGTGAAATAAGCGTTTGGTTGTTAAAGAGATCGGGATCGGATATTGTCATACTCTCTGCCAATACCGAAAACCACTTTAATAACTGTGCACGTGGGGGAGATTCCACAACGAAGTAGGATGGTTTGGCGATGATTCTGTATGAGGTATTAACGTAGCCTTGACTCCCGTGAGTCAGCTTGATGTAGCTAAAACAGGAGCCATGTCGGGCCAAGTGAGGTCATTCCTCCTATCGGACACATTTCTTCGATACCATTCTATTACTTTGTGATTTGATTGGGTGCACCTTTGATTTGGGAGTGTGTCTCGAGGTGGGCCATAGTAGCTGCTATGCATTACCACCAGTCCGGATCTGCAAACGGTATATCTACCCTAGGCATTGCCTCGTGTGCCTTGTCGCATGCCTTATCGCGCCTTCTACGAGTTTGTTTTGTACTATATCCATGGAGTGTCTTCTGGGTAAACCACCGGTTTGGTGGAGCGTACGGCATTGTATAGACTATGAGAATATATAAAATGTGTTAAGGGGGATATGGGTAATGCCTTAACGCTATTTTAATAGTTTACTTTACTATAGACATATCATAATAGCGTATATTATTACATAGTTGATAGTTCCACGGATCCTTAGAGGATGGAAATCCCAAACATCCTTTAAGTTATTTGTATTTCAGTTGACATTTCACTTGAGTTAAATTTAATGATATAAGAATGTTAATCCTGACTCGAATGTTTTGTGTTTTGCTTTTTGCTCGGGTCAGACTGAGTGTCACAATATTTGAGACTCATCTTTGGAGATTGGAGTGTTTGAAGATCTATCTATCTAGCTTTCAGTTATTTCGGTTTATTCCAGTCATTTGTGTTCAGGCTCGTCAGTTGTTTATGTATTAGAGATTCATTTGTATTTGTGATTTTGTTGCATTTTGTTTCAGGCTCTGATGTTTTATAGTAGCTTCATGAACTACTATTTATCTATTCCGCTGCTTATTGTTGTAATACTCTGTGTTTGTGATTCTATGATTGATTTATTTACTATATATGTTGAGTTTTGCCAAATATAAATTAACAATCTGTTGTTTTGAGCAATTCAAGTATGACATTTGCGGATGCGAATGGTTTGAAACAGTGGGTCGTCACATCCTCTAACATAAACTACCCGAACCAGTCCATTTACGAGAACAAAATATCCTATCTCCAAAAACCTTCACTTCACGTAGCCATTCACCCTGTATCACCCAGATCAATTCCCTATCAAAGCAGTAGTTGTCTCTCTGCCAAACTTGCCTGCTGATGGCAAAAACGTCATGATAATTGTAATCGAACATCTACCTCCAACAGCTTCATTCTTATCTGTTATGCCCAACATCTAGAAGCAGCCATTAAAAACAGTAAATGCAAAATAAAACAAAGCTCAGGTTAAAGTTCGTCAGAGGTGATCGGAAGCTGGCACTGGAAGATGGTCGGAGGCAAGTGGTGGTCCAGCAATGGATGTTGGAAGTGTTAGTGCCTGATGAAGTCTTGGGAAGTTGTGTGCATGATATATGCAGGCTGATATATGGTTGCTTTGCTGTATAAATGTGTTTAGCTTGACTATAGTTTGGGTTAGGATTTGTTAGGGGTTAGTTTAGAGCCGTTGTAATTAGTCATATATATGTATGAAGGCAGTATGTGTAACGACCCAGAATTTTGAACAAATTAAATTGAAAATATTTAATTAATTTTAAATATTTGAATGATGATTTAATTTGAATCCCCGATATAACTTTGAAATTTGTGATTAAATTATAAAATTTAATCGATTGAAGTTGAATAAAAATTTGAATATTCAATTTAAAGTTGAAGAAAAATATTTCAAAGGATTGTAAAATCTATATTGATATTACTGAAGATAACAGGAGATTCAAAATCGAATTTGAAACTCTTCTGTTCAGTTTTGAATTTAATTGTTTGAACCGATATTTAAAAATAGTCATTTTTCAAACAGTCTCGGAATTCGACGAAACCAGTTCCATTGGATCCGTAATATTTAATTATTACTGGATTTCAAATTTCGTAGCATTTGGAGTTGTTATGTGACCGTACGGTGAATAAACGCATTGAAATTAAATCAAATTCAATTTAAATTTAAATTTTAAAATTTGTCAACGCAGCAGAGATCCTTTCTTCAGTCTGCCTTCTTTCAACATCGATACTTTTTCTCTGCAATGTCGCGTACTCTTGTCTCCCCTTCATCTCGTTTATACCTCACGCGAAAAATCATCTCGTTCAAAATAAAAACAATGGCCGCTCTCGTCTGCCATTTGAAACCTTCATTCGAAATCATTCCCAAAGATCCAAACGAAAAGAAAACAAAATATTACCGTTCCTTCCCTCTGTCCTCTTCAACTCAAAACAAATTGCCGTTCCTCCCCCTTTTTCAAAATAAAATTCCCAATATTGATTCGCGGGTTAGGGTTGAGTTGAGGCTCTCGGCAATGGGTCGCGTACGTTCGATCGTGGAGGCTATTCGAGCAATTCGCGATTTCGAGGTGCGGTGTGTTCGCAGAGGCGGTTCCCAGGCGCGGCGGCTTTGAGGTGAAGTCAGGCGATTGGGAGTAGGGGTCGGCGGCGTTCGCTGGAGGGGGTGGCACTGGTGAAGTCGCGGCTGGGTGTTGGTGGCAGACGCGAGTGGCGAGCAACTCGAGCTTGGATTCACAGTTCGAGGGCGAGGCGCGTTTGATTTTGGAGTCGCAGCTCATCGTGATACTCGAAGTGGAGTAGGGGAGTTGTTCTCAAGTTTTACTGGTGGGCGTAATGCCAGGTGATGGCAGTGGCGGTGGCTCGCGTGTTTGGGTAGCCTGGGTTGCGAGTACAGTAAGGTATACATATTTGTATACGATTTTTCTTCAATTAAAGAAAATTTCTTCCTGTATATTTTGTATATATAAAAGTTTAAAAATAGGATTTTTAACAGCCAAAGAAATTATGCAGATTTTTATATAGGCAGAGGAAGTTTTATTAAACTGTTTTAAAATTTTTAAGTTAACGGAAAGATAAAACAGTTAAGTATATGTGAAGTTTTGAGAAGATAAAAATATACATAAGCAGTTTTCAAATTTTATATATATGTGATTTTGAAAATATTGATTTCGGTGGGCTATTTGTTTTATTAACCTATCTAATTTTTGTTACCACCGAAAGAAAATTTATTAAAGAAATTCTAGTTCAAGATTTAATTCTTCTGTTAAATAAATTATTTAAAAGTAATTTGTTTAAAAATAAATTATTGGTTAAACCCAAAATTTTAGTTTAAAATAAATTCGGTAGTTGACTAAAATTATAAATGGATAATGGAATTGTTGATTTATTCAAATATTAATAAATTGTATAAATTATTTATACAAGGTTAAAGTCGAGAAAACGAAAGAACAATTGGATTGGATTGCAAAATTAAAAGCTAAGGTGAGATCTTTCTCACTCAAAATGAAATTTGATATTGCAGTTATTGATTGATGATTGCTGTTTGGATGTGATATTAGATATAGTAGGATATATCTATATATATATATAGCAATATATACATATTGGCATATGTATATATTGGATTGATTGATTTCCCGCCTCGTATAGCGGATGAGACCCTATTGCGCCGTTAGTAAGCAGATGATTTTTATAAAACCCATATACCACGATATTCCACCTCGAAGTGGAATTGGTATTGTGCTAACATCTGTGGATGCAGGGAAACAGGTTGGAGGGATCCAACTGGATTCCTCACCAGTATTTATTTATTTACAGATATTGATGTATATTCTGTTATCATATGTTGATATATGATGTTTGATGTTGTGATTGACTAATTGGTGCTGTTGCATCATCGGATTCAAGTTTTAAAAATAACGACTTTACTTTAAAAGGATTTTTAAAGTAATTTTGAAAATATACGTTTATTTAATTTTTGAAGTGATTCATCTTAAAATAAATAAACGTTCAAATTTTAAAGTTATATAAATTTAGATTTTTGTGAAATATAACCGAAAGGTAATTTCTCTTGAAATAAAAGTTAAGAAATTTATAAAACGGTTTAAATTGAGATTTCTAAAGTATTATAAACGATGTATATAAAAGATGTACAAAAATTGATATTTATAACTTTAAAATGTTGGTATTATAAAACAAGTTTTTATAAGCGTTAAAATGAATTTTTAAGAATTTATAAATAAATGGAATTTATAAATTATGAACTTATAAATGGAAATGTTTTGGTAAAATAAAGGAATTATAAGTATTTAACTTATAATATGGATTGTTGGTATAAGATTTGAGTTATGAATCGAATTGTTAATAAAGGGGATTTATTAAGTTGAAGTTGTTACAAAATAGAAATGGAATTTATGAACGTTGTTTCATAAATTCGAAAATCAATCAAATTTGATGAATTGAATATAGAAGGTTATTAAGGGAATTTTATCCACGATTTTGGATAGTGGATAAATTCTTGAAATAAATGTGTAGAAAGGATTGAAATGTGGTTAGTGAAGTATATTCACGATTTTGGACAGTGAATATATTTTTAAGTAAAATGGATATGGTTTTGGGAAAGTGATATTTGAAATGAAGTTAATTGTTTTAAAGATGTTTTCAATATAATGAATATCGAATACATAGATTTCAACATTTTTATTGTTGAAATAGACGTTTTCGAAAAATTAGGAAATGGTGGACTATAACACTGTTGTTATAGTAAATGATTTCCGAAAGGAAATGTTTTTATCTAGTATTGGGATTTAAATATCTATCTTAAAATCTGAATCCCTATACTAGTGATTTTGAGTCGTCGTAACGATGTTTTACGTAACATTCGTTTTGACTGAAATGATTTCCTTAAAGAATGAATATATACTTAATTTTGATTTAAGTATATCGAAGGTTTTCAAACGTTGAAAATAAATAGATTTGTGAATTACTTATTTTTAAATAAGTATGGAATTACTTTTCCAATATGAAATGAACGTTTTGAGATTTATCTTTGTAAAGATAAATCGAAAGTGAATATTGACATCGATGCGAAAATCGTATATCAGGGGATATTTTGAAATCTAAATTCACTATGGAATTTATAAAAGAAAGGGAAGATGTTTAAAAATAAATGTTGATTTATTTTTGAAGTGTGGAAATTTAATATCTAGTAAAGATATTTTTGAAGATGAAATAATTTGGAATCTGATGATGTTGCGCATCTTTATTGATAGTTAAATAACCGACTATCAATAATTACCTTGAATAGGTATTTGTTGTGAATTGGATGAATTTGAATGCCACACTTATTTTTGAATAAACGCTCACTATTCGGGTTAGCCGGGAAAGGACCATGGGGTCGTATAACCCATTCCGAATATGTGATACATCATTGTGAATTGCATTCGAAGACCGGTGTTGAAGACCGGATATTTTTGAAAACAGAAGGATTACCGTCGAGTTACTCTACATCGGCTGATCTCCGATTTAGAGGTTTTTATCACCCTTAGTGATGGGAAGTCCGGACGTGATTAGAAAATTATCCGGATGTGCAAGGGCTTCGTGAGAAGTGCCTTCGGTTCTGTTCGATCCCGAAACAGACTTGTATGGATTGTGTGTCTGACGTTACAATTTGAGATATAAAGCTGATTTCTTTCAAATACATTTCTGTTGGTGGCGGAGAATTTATTCTCTTAGCTTAACACCCTTCTCTGAGACGTACGAGCTCATAGGTTATGTAGTTGAAATTTATCAGCGATATATTCCCAATTTGGTAACGTGGCATACTGAGTGTTGCTGTGAAATGATCAGTGTTTGATCATTTACGATATGATCATTTGTTTGATCTTATATCTTTGTGATTATAGGTTGATCATTTGTTTGACCCGAAGCATGGCTTTGTAGAAAGCGTAGCTTTGTGGACGAGACTTTGTCGAGCCTCACACCCCGGAAATGGTCAAAACAGGAAGGATGCAGCAAGGTTCTAGGGAGTAGCGCCCCTTAGTGTATGTCATTCCTTCTGGATAGAGGTGGTATCATGGTATGGAGCCCAGATACTTAACCTATGTGGTTGCTGCATTATTATTATGTGGTTTGTTGGAAATCGGGGATCCTCGGGAAGATCGGTTACGATCGGGGGATGGCATACGCGTGTCAGTAGTTATCTATTTTTGCAGAGGTAACCCGGTCTTGTGTTGGCAGAGATCCGGTTAGGTTCTCGGGTCGTCTATTCCAGGGACGTACCCATCGTGGCATAGGAAGTTCCTTGGCCTGACCATTTGTTGGAAATCCAAAGAAACAATACGAGCCATGTACGGTTTTAGTTGTAGAACCTATCATTCACTTATGGTGGCGCCCCACTGTTTGGATGGTAGCTATAGTAGGCATAGTTCGAAATGTCTATGCTGGCTAAGATTTATATTATACTTTCGAACTGTTTTCTACACTATGCACTAATAATAATATCAAAAATGATTTGATTTTTGCGTAGTAAGCATCTTTGACTATCATAAGAAGAAATCTCCTCCAATTCTGCGTTTGCATTGTGTGTGTGGTGGGAGGTCTTATGGTAGTTTCATTTTCCAAAAGCATTGCGAATTTGTTTTATTTTATTTGTGAAAAATAACTGTTTTACGATCTCACACCAGTCACCATGACTGACTCGGAGTTTATTGTTCCCTTCTAAACTCTGGGTGCCCACCAATTTCCACACGGGCAGCCTAGAGTTATGTTATCAGGATATTCTGGAGCTTTGGAAGCAAGCTGGATGACGAAACGTATCACCTATACTTTATTTTATTCCGCTGTGTATTCTGTATGAGGACAAGTTTATATAACTGTCCATTGTTGTATATTGACTCTGATTGATGTATGTATAAACTGATATAGTTCTTTATTTTAAAAGACTAGTGATTATCTATTATATATTATTCCGCTGCGATGTGTAAGATTCTGATATTGTTTCTGTATCTTATGTTGTTCTGTTCTTCTATCTTTCTTCTTCTGTTTTCTTCTTCTTCTACCTTTTTCTTCTTTCTTAAACCATCATATTTCGGGTTTCCGGCATTCGATTTCTCGGCAGTCGATGAAGGGAGTATCGATGTCGAATTTTCGAAAGTCAAAAATTTCGGTATGTGACAAAGTGCTTCTTTCTTCTCCTGCTTTCTTCTTCTTCTCTTTTTCTTCTATCTTTTCTTCTAGTTCTTTTTCTTAAAACCCCTCAGGGTTCGTATTTCCGTGCATCTTGAGTTAATAAATGGAATTTAGTGTTTAATCAAGGGTACGGATTTGCGGGTCTTGACAGTATGCATGTAAGGGTATGATGAGTTGCAAATTAATAAATCAGATTTTCTTTTATTTGTTGTTAATTCTTATTTCACCACCTTTCTTTCTTTAAAGCCTTGTGTATTTCTTCTTCCTTTACGTGTCATTTCTTAATTCTCTACGGTCTTCTTCTTTCTTGTTTTAATGCTCTCATCTCCCCCTATCTACCTGAACATGTCTACTTCTCATCCCTTCCTTACAACTCATTCCCTGATCACCTGACCTTCCCTGCTTACTCTTGTACCTTCTTTTCCTCACAATCATCATCACATACACTCTACAACACTCTGCACCTTGACCAGATACACACCATTATCACCAAATATCACCGCTGATTAACCAGGTCCTTGCATATTGGTATCGGAGCCACACGGTGAGCAAGATTCAGACCCTCACCTAGCCGATCCTTGGTTGAGAGCAAGTTCTGATGTTAACAAAGAGACTTCATCCTCCTTTAAAATTGCAAACGCTGAAAACCAAGAATTCAATGAGAAAATGAAAGAAATACAAGAAATGTTATCAAAAAATTTCTCTGAATTGAAAGAAATAAAGAACCAGACCCATCATGAAGAAATATCAAGAACCGACATCAACAAATATCAAGAACCAGAACAAAAAACCACCAATCTTGATCATCATTCCCCTTCAAGAAACTCTGATTTTCCTGCAAATCATTCCAGAGACACAGCCAGCCTTACCATCAAGATAGATTTTCCCACATTCTCAGGAGAAGACAACGCGATTGATTGGTTAACGCAGGCTGAGCTGTTTTTCAAATACCGCGATATTGATGTTGAAGAATGGGTTCACATTTGTTCTTTTCGTCTTAAAAAGAAGCTTTGCAATGGTTTTATAGATATTCTCATAATGTTCAAGACTATGATCAATGGATGATTTTCTACAAAGCAATTCAGCATTGGAATGCAGGTTATAAATTGAAATGCAAGTTGTCAATTCCTTCCAATTATATTCAAGCACAAAAGCAACCCACAAATGAGCATGTTATAGAAAAAGAGAAAGGTCCTACCAATCAAATTTTACATGAATCAGTAGAGAAAGTAAGAGAAACTTCAGTTGCAATGTCTCTTTCGAAAATTGATCATTCTTGGGAGAAGCCTGATATAACAAATGATAGTGAAGCCCATGTGATTTTAGGAAAACAGTCAATCATGGTTTATGGTTCTGACAGGAAAAGATGGACTAAAAAGAATGATGGTATAGAAATATAGAATGTCCACTTTGGTAAAATCTCATTATTAGGAAGCAACACATGTGAGCACCTGTCTATTATTAAATGTAAAGGAAGTTGTACAAAAATAAAGCCTGCAGTAGAAATATATAAAGAATGTTTGCAAGAAGATTCTTCTCGGAATGGTGACAAAACAAAAGAGCCTAGAAATATTGATGAGAACGTTATTTGGTTAACAACTTTCAACTATTTTGTATGCCTAGGCAAGCATTATAGTGAAAAGAAGATATTCATATTCGACCCGGATGGTAGCACATTGACTGGAATAGCTGGAAAAGCTTCGACTCAACCTTGAGGGCAAGGTTGTTTTGAAGGGGAGGGGAATGTTATGCCCAACATCTAGAAGCAGCCATTAAAAACAGTAAATGCAAAATAAAACAAAGCTTAGGTTAAAGTTCGTCAGAGGTGATCGGAAGCTGGCACTGGAAGATGGTCGGAGGCAAGTGGTGGTCCAGCAATGGATGTTGGAAGTGTTAGTGTCTGATGAAGTCTTGGGAAGTTGTGTGCATGATATATGCAGGCTGATATATGGTTGCTTTGCTGTATAAATGTGTTTAGCTTGACTATAGTTTGGGTTAGGATTTGTTAGAGGTTAGTTTAGAGCCGTTGTAATTAGTCATATATATGTATGAAGGCAGTATGCATGTAAGGGTACGATGAGTTACAAATTAATAAATCAGATTTTCTTTTATTTGTTGTTAATTCTTATTTCTAAACTAACAATCCTAACTCAAACTATAGTCAAACTAAACACATTTATACAGCAAAGCAACCATATATCAGCCTGCATATATCATGCACACAACTTCCCAAGACTTCATCAGGCACTAACACTTCCAACATCCATTGCTGGACCACCACTTGCCTCCGACCATCTTCCAGTGCCAGCTTCCGATCACCTCTGACGAACTTTAACCTGAGCTTTGTTTTATTTTGCATTTACTGTTTTTAATGGCTGCTTCTACATGTTGGGCGTAACATTATCTCCCTCGAGCAACATCGTCTTTCGAATCCACGCCTGACACGTTCCAACCAAACGTGACGTATAAGTGTGGACATCGCCATAAAACCCAGATCTTGTAGCACTTTTGATTTGAGGTTGTGTCGCAGTGTGGTAAGGCGGTCGCGCAGTGAATTGGAAGCAACTGGTTGAATAACAAGATTGAGCATCATGGAATCCCAAAGATAAGTGCTATACTCACAGTTCAAAAATAAATGATGATGATTTTCGTTTTGTTCATTACATAGCACACAACGTAAATCAGTTGTAACACCCCAATTTGATAATATGTCCATTGTAGGTAGACGCTGTAAGTAGGCCATATATGTAGTAAAAGAAAATTTTCAAGCTGTTTTCTTGTGCCATATTAATTTGAAGTTGTCATCAATAGCAGTTGTGAATCTGACATTCTTCCAAATTGTAGAAAACACAAATTTTCTGTTATCACATATTTTCCAATAATTAGTAGAATTATCTAAGAGGATTTTCACCTGATTGATTTTATCTGCGACCTCTCTAGTTTCAGATAATAGTTGAGGTTGAAACTGACCCTCTTGTATGATGATGCTAAGTTTACTGTTAGGATAACAGTGTTAGCCGTGTTAGATAAAAAAATTCTGTTCCAACCAAGTAAATCAACCAAGGATTTATGGTTTATCCAAGGATCAAACCATAAATCTGTATTTTCTCCATTGATAATAACTCGGGCCATAAGTGATGCAGCATTGTCACATTGTCGTAAAATTGATTTCATGGTTCTAGAGTAGTTATTATCTATGGGAAGAATCCAGAAATTTCCTCGAGACATGTATCTGGTCTTCATCCATCTAGACCATAAGCCTTTTGTTGTTAATAAATTCCATAATAATTTAGGTCCGGCAGTTTTATTCAAATCGGTGAATTTACACAGTCCAATCCCTCCTTCTAATTTAGGCTTTCATAAATTCTCCCATGAAACTTTGTGAAGCTTCCCTTTCCAGAAAAAATCAGAACACATTTTATGATTTTGGTCAAAACACTTTGAGGCAAATTATATATCAGTAGCCGGTACATAACAGTGGGGGTTATAGTACTGTGCAGTAACTCTGCTCTGTAGTTGTAGTTAATAGCTTACAGTCCCATCCTTCTAACTTACTGTAAATTTTGTGCAGTAGGGGTAAACAGTGTCTGGAATGGATGTAATCCACTGATAGAGGCACCCCAAGATACTTAACAGGTAATTCATGTGCAGGAATCTGTAGTATGCATGAAATCTATGTTTTGTAAGTTGCATCCTTGCTGAAATAGATTTGAGATTTACTTTGATTTATTTTTAAGCCAACAGTATCCTCCATTGTAGATAGAACATGATTCATAAAAGTTGCATTGTTTGTAGTAGCGGATAGGAAAACCATAACATCGTCAGCGTATTAAAGATGAGTTATTATAGGTTGAACACTAGACATAGGTTGTATGTGTCCATCAACTAATCCATCTTCCATTAGCAACTTAAAAAATTCCATTGCGATGTAAAAGAGATAAGGAGACAGTGGGTCTCTCTGCCGGAGCCTTCTGTTTGAATGAATGAAACCATGTGGTCTCCCATTTATCATGATAGAAAAGGTAGGCATAGAAATACATTCATGTATGAGCTCAACTGTAGGCGTAGGAAAACCCATCGAGGAAAGCATGTGAATGACAAACTCCTGATTAACCATGTCGTAGGCCTTTTGAAGGTCAAGTTTAATACACATTTGTTGTTTTCCTCTTTTGGAAAATTCTTGAATAAGCTCATGAGCAAACAAAATGTTTTCACCAATACTTCTCCTTGGTATGAACGATGATTGAGTTTTTGTAATTAAATAAGGAAGAAACCATTTAATACGATTACATAAAATCTTTGAAACAATTTTGTACAGCACATTTGCACATGCAATAGGTCTATAATCGAAGATAGTTTGAGGCTTACCTTTCTTAGGGACTAAAGTAATAAAACTATGATTCAATCCCTTTGGCAGTTTCTTTGTGTAAAAAATTTCTGACACAGCATTGAAAATGCTTTGTTGTAGGTCTGTCCAATGCAATTTATAAAATTGGGAGGAATAACCATCTGGTCCGGGACTCTTAGCATCATTGATGGAGAAAAGGGCTGTCTTGATTTCTTCCATTGTCACTGGAGAAGTTAAGTATGCCTTCACTATATCATTTGCATTCTGGTAGTTACAAAGGGGGAAAATGTCATGCTATCTCCATTGAACAGATTTTGGTAGTATGCCAATGCTTAAGCTTTAATGCTGTTATTGTCATATAAATACTGTCCTTGCGAATCCATTAAAGCTTGTATTTTATTTCTCTAGCGTCGCATTGACATTTTAGCGTCGAAATATTTGGCATTCCTATCACCCATAGCACTTCACTCCGTTGTCGAAGAAAATCATGTTGCTTTAGAATTTGATCATTTAACTTCTGGCCAATTTGGTACATATTGTCATAAATTATGCGATTCTCTAGGTCTTGATCAACAAGATAGAACAAATTATCATATTCAGATTGGAGATTAGCTATAGTATTATCCTTCGCTCTTAACCTATGCCAAGTTTTCAATTCGTTTTTGATAGCCTTCAATTTAAAGATAAGCCTGTAGCCGTGGGAACCCACTGTAACAGCTGCTAGTCCTTTTTCAACGCAGTGATCATATCCCTCCTTGTAGCACCAGTTGTTAATATATCGGAAGGGGGCTCTTTTTTCATGTCGATGTTGGGGACTGAAATATACCAATATAGGGGTGTGATCGCTGATAGATGATGGTAAGGCGATAGTACCGAATTATGGAAACATAGACATAAAATCGTAGTTAACGAGAACTTTGTCCATGTTTGTAGCAATTCCTCTACGTTGCCATGTAAATTTACATCCTTGTAAAATAGATTCAACCAAACCACAATTAAATAAGCAATTTTGAAAAGTAGTTAAATATGAGAAAGGGATAGGCAGTCCTCCTTTTTTGTCCTTCGGGTTAAGAGCATTATTGAAATCCCCTATAACTAGCCATATAGATCCTATATTAGAAGTGTCGTTCAATAGCAGATCTAATAACTGTTGGCATTTGGAAAATGAGTTGCTAGCATAAACACACGTACAATAGTATTGCAAGCCTCCTTTGATTGACAGTAGTAATGTGATATGTCGCTGTGATTGGCTGAATACAGTATGATCCCATACTGCTGTATCCAGAACAATCACAATGCGACCATTTCTGCCTTCTCCATTGTTGTGAATTATGTTCCAGTTTGGTAATTTCATATGCAGTTTGTCAATATTTGAGGTAGATAGTTTGGTCTCAACTAAGCTTATCATAGTAAGCTTGTGAGTTTTTAGAAGTGTGAATACCTGATTAACTTTGTCGTCGGTATTCATACCTCTAATATTCCACGTCATGATATTCATTTACTTTTCATAGTGCTCCTTGTGGTTCTTTTAGGAGGAGCTTTAGTAGTTGATGTGGGATTTGCTAGCGACAGACGCCTTTTGATATATGTAGGATTCTTCGATACCATGAGGGAGACATTTAAAGTAGTATCAGTCGTACTTCCTATTTATTGAATGTTATCACCAATCACATGTATGAACTTGTCTTTTTCTATTTGACTACTAGTGTCTTTGCTTTCCAAATTCTATGGAAGAGGCAGGAGCTCATCTGTGTCAGCAGGGTTAGATTGATCTTGGTGGGAGATAGGTGTCTGAGGTCTCGAAGCATGGTTGTCAGAGGTTACGTAGAATTAGCAAGGGAAGAGAAAGCATTGTGGACAGGAATATCTGGAATTGCCTTCTTTTGTTTTGTATTTATGTTTGATACATCTGGTGAGTCTAATAATGTATTAGTTGTATCATTAGTTGCTTCTCTGTATGGCATAGAGTCAGGATGCAGTGATGCGTTGATGTCAGTCTGAGTACTTGTAGTCGGTGCATTTGTTGATTGAAAAAGCATGCTAGTTGCATCGATTGCCCCGTTTTGTGTTGTAGTCGTTGTTGATGTTTTACTTTCACTCTGAGTTGCAGTGTTGGAACTAGTAGCATGTTGTGTTGGTCTCCATTCTTTGTTACTAACTTTGTTGCAAAATGAATCCACATGTCCAAAAACATGGCAAATTGAACATGGAAGAATTTTCTGCTCGTATTCAATTTGAATCCTATCTGTATCACCATAGTATACATCCATGTACACTTTCTGAGGGTAATTAAGATAAACATCAACCTTTATCGAAACATGCGTAGTTAAGCCTGTTTTAAGTTGCCGTTGTAGAATCCATTCGAATTGGTCGGCTAAGAACAATAACTGTTCTACTAATACCTTCGTTGTTCCAATATTCTAATTTCAAATCTATTAACCATACCCATATTGGGATAGTTGAGAAGGATTCTTTTGTAATTGCAATACCTGGTTTCCATTTTTTGATAACCAAAATTCTGGAACCTATAGTATACGGGCCGGACCGTATGATGTTGCTACAATCGTCCGCGTTATAAAATTCGATGAAAATAAAACCATTCTTCTTGTAGAACAAGTCATAGGCTCCATTTGGCTTCCGGATCTTATCAATGAAACTTTTAAAGTTGTTATAAATAGGTCGTCTTCCTAGAATATGAACGACTAAAGTATTCTTCCATTTTTCTTCAGCGGTAGTAAAAACAGTTCTAGGAATCATACCTTTAATCATATCACCATCAGTAGTAGAGGCAAAATAAGTTAAATCTGTGACGTCAATTTCTCTATCTGTCGAGCACTCCTTCACAATTACTGCCTGCGATTTGGTCCATGAATTGGGTTGAGCAAATTTGTTAGCAGTATTCGTGACGTCTGGATTAGTATGAGTATCAGAAAGCACGCTACTTGATTGCTCAGTTCTAGGTATTTCTGTATGGGTAGATACAGAAGGGGAGTGGAGTGCACTACCTGCCGATCTAGAGGAGGCAGTAGGTGTTAGATTTTAGTGATATAATATTCCATATTTAAGTAGATCTTAGAGATATTTGGAATTATGACTCAAATTCATTACCTATTTTATAGATTTGGTAGATTTTGGAGTGTGATTAATTGCACATTTTAGAGATTGTGTGTATTTGGTAGAGTGATTAGTTGTCTCTTTCATTGCATTAGAGAATGCAACAAATCATCTACATGGGAAAGGTTTATGGAAGTATTCAATAACTTATTAACGAAGATATTTTGTCAAGTCTATTATAAATAAACATGTCTAGGGTTCATAAGATGTGTGGGAAAAAGTGTATTTTATTGGGTGTTTGGGATTGAGATTTCTTCTCAATTTTAAGTCTCTTTGTATTTTCTTGGTTGAATCAATAAAAGTTTTTTTTGGGGGGAATTAATTTTGTTTTCTTTCTTCACTACTTTCTCTTCTAAATCTAATTGTGTAGTGATCCCAGAAAATTCTTAACATTTGGTACGGAGCCAACTACACAAATTTTTGGAAGAGTCTTTGGTTATGGAGAAGATAAGTGTTGAAAAGCTTAATGGAAGGAACTGGGGGTTATGGAAGGCGAAGATGGAAGATTATCTCTATCTTAATGATCTTCACCAACCCTTGGAAAACAAAGGGGAAAAGCCAAATGGAATAACTGAGGCAAAGTGGGAAATTTTGGATAGGAAGGCAGCTGCAGCAATTCGGTGTTTTATGGAGAATTCTGTGTTTCATATCGTTGCTTGTGAAACTTCTGCTATTGGCATATGGAAGAAATTGGAAGGAATTTATGCAAAAAATTCTGCAACGAATAAGGCATTCCTGATGAGAAAGTTGGTCAATCTAAAACTAAAGGAAGGCGAATCGATTAGCGAACATCTCAACAGCTTTCAAGCAATTGTGAACCAATTGACGGAGATAAGCTTCAAAGTTGATGACGAAACTCAAGCTTTAATATTAATGAGTTCATTGCCTGAAAGTTGGGAAACTCTAGTAGTCGCATTGAACAATTCAAATTCTAGTGGTGTTGTTTCCATGGAGACTGTGGTTAGCAGCCTTCTTAATGAGGAGATGCGGAGGATAAATTCATCGGAAGGAAAGGCCACTGAAGAAAAGGAAACTACAAATCCATTGGCAGAGGTCCACTTTGCAAAGAGAGAAAGACGCTCATTCAAATCAAATACGGACCGAGACTTCATTTGCTATTACTGTGAAAAACCAGGCCATCAGCTGAAATTTTGCAATAAATTAAGAGATGATAAAGAGAGGATGAAAAATCAAGAAGGAAGCAAAAATAAGCTGGAGGTAGACCGTGATGAGGAGGTAAACTTTGGCATTAGCAATGATGTTCTTTGTGTTGATATGAGTATGGGAGAAGAGTGGGTGCTAGATTCTGGTGCATGTTTTCATATTTGCAATCAGAGGGAAGCATTCACTGATTATAAGGAGGAAGCATGCAAGGTGGAGTCCGCTAATGGTGGAGATCTACAAGTTCAAGGCACGGGTTCTGTCATGTTGAAGATGGATACTGGAAGGTTGGTGACGCTTACAGGGGTTAGGCATATCCCAGAAATTAAAAGTAATCTTGTCTCTGTTGGACAGTTGGAAGGGAGAGGCTGTAACTTCTCGACTCGAGGTGGAGTAACTAGGGTTTGGAAGGGTAACAGAGAGGTGCTGCGCGCGAAGAGGAGAAGCAATAATATTTATTCATTGCTTGGGAAAACCTTAAAGATCGCAAAACCTTATACAAGTGAAGTTGGAGAGACAAGTCTCTCTGAATCAAGGTGGAGTCAGCAACGGAAAGCCACAAAGACCGCATGAAGGCCATTGTGGTATTACAAACAGTTCTGATTTATTAATGATATGCATGTTCAATTGAGAGCATGCATAATCAGGTGGTTTGAAGGCTGATCATTTTTGGAATAGTGACATTTGTTTCTATGGTAATATTGGAGATTGTTTGGAGTTTGAGGTTCTAGGAGGAGCTTGGGTGACATTTATGGAATATTGTATCAAGGTGGAGATTGTTAGATTTTAGTGATACAATATTCCATATTTAAGTAGATCTTAGAGATATTTGGAATTATGACTCAAATTCATTACCTATTTTATAGATTTGGTAGATTTTGGAGTGTGATTAATTGCACATTTTAGAGATTGTGTGTATTTGGTAGAGTGATTAGTTGCCTCTTTCATTGCATTAGAGAATGCAACAAATCATCTACATGGGAAAGGTTTATGGAAGTATTCAATAACTTATTAACGAAGATATTTTGTCAAGTCTATTATAAATAAACATATCTAGGGTTCATAAGATGTGTGGGAAAAAGTGTATTTTGTTGGGTGTTTGGGATTGAGATTTCTTCTCAATTTTAAGTCTCTTTGTATTTTCTTGGTTGAATCAATAAAAGTTTTTTTTTGGGGGGAATTAATTTTGTTTTCTTTCTTCACTACTTTCTCTTCTAAATCTAATTGTGTAGTGATCCCAGAATATTCTTAACAGTAGGTTTTGGTGGAAGGCTGGAAGAAGCAGTTAAGTCTGGTGGTTTCGATGGAGGTGGATTAGTAACCGTTCCCTCTAAAATGTCTGAGTTCACCATTTTTATCATTAACTATTGTTAAGTGTAAAATTCTTTTTTTTTCACAACTTATATATAAAATAATACTTTAGAAATACTTGTAAACATATTTTAAATACCTATATAAAGTATTACTTAATAATAACTAATATAGAAGTTTAATTAAAAATATGTTTTACATTTTACAGCACTTTACGTTCAAAATTCATAAATAATCATTAAAACTATATTTATACTTCTATTCTTTTTTTCATATGCAAATACATTTTATAAGAACTTCCATAAAGAGATTTTATAAAGAAAAGAATTTAGAAACCATTTGAATCACGAAAAACTAGTTAAAACGTCGCATTTTAAACAATTAAACAATAAGCGACTTACTACAGTATTTATAAATGCTGTTAAAAGTCCTTGTTAAAACAACATTGAAAAGCACAATCTTTGCGACTAGTTTTAACGACTTAAACAAATGATTTAAGACTTAATTTTTTTTATCATAAGTACCACACTTAGGGTAATTAAAAACCATGGAAAGAAATCCTTAAGAATATGTTTCCATTTCTTTATAAAAATTTCCAAAAACAAGGGATTCCGAAGTGCACTTAGACTATTCTCACTTCAAACACTTTCAAACTTACTTTGAGTTAACACACGAATAAAACAACTATTTAAATATCAAGTCAAGGCAACGCCGCATGTTTAAGAGGTAATAGAAGTGATGTTATACAATATAAATTTATCATTTTCTTTCGAAAGCAACAGGGGTCTAAAGTTTATAACTTTACTTAGTTAATGTCACTTTAACTTTATAATTCAAGCACAAGCTATATAAACACACAATATATTCTTTAGTGATAGTGAGATAAATCACTTAGATATATGCCTAACGCAAGGACAAAGCCACAATAACCGAAGAACCAACTCCTTCCATCAACACAAGTTTAAAGGTCCAACCTTTAGCACTTCCTAACCAAAGCCACCACCTCTTCCTCCTCCTCCATGCTCACGGCCCCTACTTAATCCCCCTCTTCCTATCACCTCCTCCCACTTCTTACTTGCTAATTATGCTTCCCATGATGTCTTAGCCCTAATGCCAAAGTTTATAAGAGATTTGAGAAGATTTGGTTAACTTTTGAAAAAGTTAGAAAGTAATAAGTGGATTAGTGCTTAAGCACTTCCACCATTTTCAACCCTCCTACTTCATCTCAAGCTTTGAGAATTATTTGTGATTATTTCCTAAGGATGCACCCCTCCTTATATAGGCTTAGGAATGTGATGGGAAAAGACCAAAAACCCCTCAAAAACCTTATGAATTAATTAACAACATCACTTCTCCTTTATCATTTACTAATCTTTTAAGACTTTCCATTTAAGCTTATTTCCTAAATATCGTTCCTTAGCTCATGCATGACATCATCCATAAAATTTATTTCCATAAATGCCAAAATATTTTTGTTTAAGTTTCTTTAATTTCTATGAAAATAAGTGTATGTAAAAAAAATCTGAACAACTTCTTATGGTTAAAAAGCTGTTTATCGATAAAACGATTTTCGGTCACATTATCGATATTTTTTTAAAGTATTTATTCTTGTAACCATTTTTCCAAAATAAGTTTACCAACATTACTTATGATTTAAAAGGAAGTTAAAAAGCTTATTAAATCATTTTAATAACCTTTAATCCAAGATTCAAATATTTAAATACGAAGTGTCCGAAATTCTGGTCGTTATAGGGGTAGTACTAGTTTAGGATTGACAGGTGGCGATAAGTGAAAGAGACTTAATTTCTATTTTTGATATCACTTATATTGAAAGGATTTAGGCATATGCTTAGCACTAAACATTGAGGAAACTCTTGCTATACTTACAGTTAAGAATGTTTTCATGACAAGGTGGGAAGCAACATTGCTCTTACTTGTCCGACTTCATTGTATTACCTAGGGTAGTGCTAGTTCGAGATCAATGAGTTGTGAAAAGTATATGAGATTTTAATTTCCATATAAGATTGTTTTTTTTTCTCGATAGTTGATTCATTGACTATCGATTTTGATATCCTTCTTTGTGCTTCGTCAATTCAAGATGATTTGTTGCTCGTTTTGAGCATTGATATCCTTCTTTGCAAATACGACAATTTGTAGCTCTTTTTGAGCATTTTCATCCAACATCAGAGATAACTAAAACCACACAGCAAGTAGGAGCAAAGCTATATATATCGCACCTATTAGATATATTCACATTTATCTAGAGAGGTTTCAGTTGCATGCATGCAGTGATGTAGATATATGTGGATTCCCATGTATGGCGAGGGCCTAGCTTGGAAGTTCTCGAGAGTGATGTGTTTGCTCTTAAGTATATTTTATCTTGAGGTATACTTTCGGTGTAATGGGCACACCCTCCTAGTCATGTTGGATGAATTCATTCTCCTCGTTTTTATTCGAACCTTGGAGTAAATCCTTTCTTAATTGCATCGGGAAATGCGTTGTGCTCTTCTCTATGTTAAATTATTTGTGTCCATTATTTAAAGTTGGATTTTGACCTTGTCTATGTTCATCCTTTCTAGTTTGGATTGTTGTTCTGATTTTTTTTTCCACTCTTTCATGTATGGAAGTCGTTCTGGTGAGGTAAAACCCGTTCTATCTTTAGCAACGTGGTCTCATAGATTATTATATGCTCACCATATTTCTTGAGTTTTCTCACGCTGGTTTTCCAAACTGATCCGGGTATTATTTCATTATAATACTTGGGTCAGACCAAATTTTTTACTAGGTTGTCGTTGGTGGGACACGGAGCTTAGGGAGTAGAGCCGGGTCAGGAAGTTATAACTATCCAAACTGATAAGGTTTGTTTTAAATTCTGATATACCTTATATCTTTGAGTGATAGCTTTTACTATCTATGTTATATTATATGTGATCATTCTGCTGTGAGATTTTATTTCCCCTTGTTCGTTTTCTTTTTATTTTACCCTAACAATCTCCCTTTTCGGCACTTAGATGCTCGACACTCGAATATCGTGGATGTATTAAGTGCCGACTTTCGAGGGTCGTAAAGGCGGATCATTACATTTGGTATCAGAGCTAGAGGTTAAGCGAGAACCATGGCTTTGGTACGGTATGGCTCATTAGAAGTAGGGTAAGTGACACCCTAGAATGAGTGAGAGTATAAATATACTAGAGCATGTTTGTTATTGCTATAAAAACGTATTTTGTTGATTGGTTTGTTGAGTTGTTTATGAATTCTGGTTGAGACGTAGGACGCCACAGTGTCGATAGGGATTTCTAAACACTTGTAAAAGGCAAACAAACACGATATTAATTTTTGAAAATTCGGTAAATGAAATATTTTACCTAGGTTATATATTAATATATATAATTATATAAGAAATAATTTTCAAATTTATATAGTTATTTAAGATGTGTTTGTTTGTTAATGATAATTTTTCTTTATTATCATTGTTTTTTGATTTGTCATGCTCTGGTAGTTTAGGAGCATTGAATATTGTTTGTTGATTGCTGATTTATACTCGACCAGTTTATGAGCATTTATTATTTTGATAATAATGAGTGCATTAAAACGAACCCCTTATAAATTAAGTTTCATAGTTTGACTATAAGTGGTTTGGTGAAAATGTTAAGTTAAAAGTCATCTTTTAATAAAGTTGCTTAATATAATCTAAATGGGAAGATAAGACATTTTGAGGATAAATATTTGTAAATTTTTTATTATAATAAATGAAAGTTATTATAATATAAGATGATTTAAAGGTACTTTTTAATGAGTATGGTATGTAAAATGATTTACATGATTTACAAGTGGTGTTTTATTAGTAAAAAGGGGTTTTTGAGAATTTAAATCTCGGTATTGCTTGAAATGATTTCAAAAAGATTATTAAGAAAAGTAATAATGGTACTTGGAAGTATTCATAAGTATAAATATTTCAAAGAGAATTTTTAACAAAGATGCATTTTATTTGGTTAGGGAAAACATCTCGATTAGTTTTGTGGTAATTTGAATAATCTTCTAAGTGACGATCAAATGTTTGCTTAGGTGAACGTTGTAGTGAACTTAGTAGATTATTCTCTTTATCATTGTGCGATTAAAATGATATCAAATCCGAATGAATGCAAAACGAGTATTAGTGAATAAGTTGTTAAAGTTATTTTATATATAGAAATATATGTATTATAATTTCAAAAAGGGTTTTGGAATAAAAGCCTGGTATTTAGTTCTTAAGTTTCCTTAAAGGAAATTGACTTAAAAGAAAAGGTATTTTGATAAAAGAATGTTTTGACAAATGAAACTTTTGACTCTTGGATAGAGAAGAGATAATTTAACATAAGTTTTAAATGGGTTAAATTAGATAGGAAGGTTTTAATGAGCATTGTTATATTAAAACCGTAGTTTTGTTTAAACATCTAAGTCATATAAACTATTTAATGTTTTTGGGCCGACTAATAAACATCTCTATCTTAGGGATGTCTAAGGAAAGTAGATTATGTTATTGATTTTCGATACCAACATCCTGCTCTTCTTAGCTACTTATCGGACCATGTAGGTAAAAAGAGAGTAGTTGCCTCTGTTTTAAGACCCATATTTTATTTGGGCCTCCATTTGAATTTTCAAAAGTAAAATGAAAATCTTGACATTGTATATATACTATTAGGATTAGAAGAGTATTATACAAGTAAGTAAGAGTGGAGTAAGTTTTTAATTTAATGTTTTATAAGGATGTCTTTATAGAATGTTTATAAACATGAGTGAAAATTTATGGAGTAACTCATAAATAATTTTACTATCAAATGAAATACTATAAATGAAAATGAAAATGATTTATAAAAAGATTGGTGTAGTTAAGAAACCAATAAGATTATGCACGTAAGTTATACGTACATCATTTTATTCGCATGGTTCTTGATCTAGGATTTGAGTACATAACTTTGGGGTGATTTACACCAGTCCGAAAAGGATTTCTCACTTGATTCTTGATGGAGAACACTTGATTCTGATTCTTGATATGATACTAAGGTTTTCTATCATAGTATATGGCCATGTAGGGAGAATGGAGATTTCTAATCAAGGAACTTGTTCGAAGTCCGCACTGGGAAGGTCGAGTGAGTAATACTAGTTCGGAAGTAAAGTTTATGTATCTGAGCAAGTGGTCAGATCAGATATTGTATACGGGTGATTCATGTACATCGTACGAGCTTAAGTATATTTTTATACTATGTTTTGTGGCTTGGGGAAGTTTAGGAGTGACTTCCAATTTTGTCCTAAGGTAGCTTAGATAATCTTCTAAGTAATAACCAAAGGCTGATGAATATAATGGTACGCTTAGGAAATTATCTATATTCTTGGACGATCGAGAAAGTTGTTAACCTAAGCAAAATTCTAAATCTTGTTTGTTAGATATTTAACATTTTAAATAATGTTGAGTGTTAGTTTATTTCTTTAATGAATTTGACTTGATTGATAGTGTGATTCATATAATATGTTTTATGAAGTAAGATTCTCTAAGCAAAGGATTTTCAAGTTGTTGTTTATTAGGAATAAAATCCCGGTGCTATTAAAAAGTGATTTCGAAAAATTTGTGAAAGAAATAATAATATTATTATTTTGAAAAATTTGCTGAAGTAATTATTATTCCAGGATATTAAAACAACGGTAAGTGGTTTTTCAAATATTTCTGGTCATGACTAAAGTTGGGCAAATGGGGGTTTACCAATTTGGACGACTCGCCAGGTATATTTGTTTACTCTAGTTATTGTTTTAGGAGGAACTAGAATACCACTAAATTCTCCGTGTTGTTTTGATTCTAGAGCTATACCATGCTTTGGTAGGAGGAGTCCCTACTTTGTCATAATTGAATTTGGTTTTGATATATTTCTATTTGGGGAATTTAAAAATATATTTTGAATATAAAAGCTCGGGCATTTAGTTTTAAATTTATCCTATGAAAATATTGGATCCATTGTAGTTCATTACAGAGTATTCTTTATACTTATGTTGTAGCTTTTCATATGGATCTTCTATAAAGGAAAATATAACCGACCAGATTTACTGAAAGGCAAGTAAGTAATTTAATTTTTTAGTAGGATATTACATTTTCCGCTCCGTGATAATTTCGAGGATAAAACTCTTTTGAGGGGGGAGAATGTAACATCCAGGAAAAATATAAACGCTTTATATTCAAATATATGGATTATTAAAAGGGGCATTTCACCAGAAGGACAAACTTTGTAGTCCAATTAATTTCTAGGACACACATCTCAAATAACTACTTTGAAGGCCAAAGTCAACAGAATAATTACTTTCAAGGACAAAGTCAGCTCTCCAATTACTTTCAAGGACATAATTTCAGAGGGTTTTTGTAACAACCCTGTATTTTGCAATTATTTTAAATTGAATTTCCTAATTTAAAAAAAAACTTTATTTTATTTATTAAAATGGATAATTTTTGTTATTTTAAATATAAATTTTGATTTTTATGTGAATTATAATTCCAAACATGAATAAAAAGAGTATTTTCCAGAAATGTGAATTTTGGTCAATATGGTCAAACTTTGACTTTTAATTTAAAATTTTAAAAGTTTGAATTTTTGAATTTTATCTTTTATTATGAAAGTAAATAAAATTTCAAGTATACTGCTTTTCGTTTCGTTGAAATCTGATTAATATTGTGAAAGTTATGCCTTTTACACTATTGGATGTAATTTGTTGTATTAAACAAAATTGTTATTTTAGTTTTATATAAATAATATTTTGTTGTCATGTCATGTTCTAATTTATGTTTACATGTGTATCATGATGTTATGTATATATATTTTAGTTTTAAAACATTTTAAAAAGTGTAATTGAAATTTTCTAATGTCAGTTGTATTTTGTTTACAATTTTTAATTTCTAGTTTCAATTAATTAAAGTAATTCCTTTTCTATTTTCTTAAAACCTTTTTTTTTCATTTCCACTTTATTTTGTTCAGCATTTATTTTATTTACTTGACTTTTTATTTGTTTAGAAGGGTTTTTATAATTTTTCCAAAGTTAATTGCATTGTTTTTGAAATTTTAAGTCTAGTTTCAATATATATATGTTATTGCTTTAAAAAGGATAGCTTTTAAATGTATTTATTTAAACGTTTCTTGCATTTATTTGGTAGAAAGCTTCTTGTATACACTTTTCTTTAATATATAGGTAACACATCAATTAGGATACGTTATCTATTTTTAAGTGGAGGCATACGTTACGTTTTGGTTTATTACCTCTTTAGCTTTCCATCCATTGATTTCACACCATAACTCCTCAATATTTGCTGCCGTTTATTTCCATGATTCCTAGCCGCCTATATCATGTGAAAAATCTCTTCCCATCTTCATTTTTGCAAGGCACTTCAGATCTGAAAAAAAGTAAGCAATGGCCTCTTCTCCTTTTCACTTTTCTTCTTCTTTTTCCTATTGTTTTTCCATGTTTTTGCCTTGATTTCCTCTAAGCTCTGCTCGGCCTTAGGCTCCACCATCACCTCCGACCACCACGCCACCTCTTTCCCACATCATCCACGACCTAAACCTCCATCACCTCTGTCCAATTCAGATCGTGACCTCCCCTTGACCCAAAACTCCACAAAAACAATGCATAAACACCAAAACTATGTCATAGCCAAGCCTAGTTCAACATCCACCTTCATTTGTGACTTCGGCCACCACCATAGCAACCACCACCAGCAAGTGCTCTACCTTTAGATATCACTTTCTCCTCTATCCAGATCTACACCAGCCTTTGATCGAGCCTATAGACCCCTTTGGTCGAGCCTAGATGCATCCAAACTCCATTGTTTGCCTTGTCTATTTGCCTTCTCTACTTGTAAACCCTACCCCTTCATATTCTCCTTGTAACCATGCATTTGTGAACCCAAACCAGACCCTTTGCACCTTAAACCATGTTGTGGCTGAACCTATAAAGCCTTATGGTCGAGCAAAGTTGAGTAGTGATCAAGCAAAAATGCTTTAAAAGCTTTGTGTAGTCAATTGTCTATTTCTATTTCAATTTGTTTCCATATATTATTTTGTATTGTATTCATGTTTATAACTTGCTTTGTTTATTTTGTGAATACAAGATTTACATCTTGGCTCTCTCTCCATCCAAATCTAGTCGTGCTTTCGTGCTTTTCGGAAGTCTGTTTGTGTGTTTGTTTTGCTAACTCCAGCGTAGAAAGGTGAGTAATCACACTTGACATTCATACTTATATAACTGTGAATTGATAGCAAGTGAAAGTGTACAAATTATTATATCATGTTATACCTGCCTATGATGTAAATTATATGATGTTAACCCTGTTATTAACTTGTCACATCATCTGTTATATTTTATTTTATTTTACTGTTTATTCTATTCTGTTTATCACACTACAAGTTCCCTGTAGAATAGAATCACTATGGGTTGAAATGATATATACCCGAACGGACTTTAGAATAGGGAAAAATCATTATGGGTTGAAATGATAGGCCTGAGTGGTTTTTATTTATTTTTATTTAACTTGGGATTGCGGGTTTGAAATGATAGAACCCAGATTTTTCTTTGTAAATTTCGGATTGAAATGATATATTATCCGTATCACTTGACCTAGGTTAGAAAATATTATACAGACCCGTGGTTATTTTATATATTTTTCTTGAAGATTTAAGTATTTTAAAAATGTAAATTTAGATATTTTGATTTAAATTTGGTTTTTAAAATGATTTAATAAAGTGAAAATGATTTTTCTATGTGTTAAATATGTTAAATAAATGAATGGAAAAACTGTGATTTTCAACATAACTTAATTTGGAAATTTGTGATTTGATATTTAATGAAAGTTTAAGTTAATTAAATAAAATTGAAGTTAGGTCTAATTTATGAAATGGTAAATTAAATTTAAGTGTAAAGGAAAAATGTAAAGAATAGGAAAAATTTTCACTTGAATTAAATAAATGAATTGTTGAAAAGTTGATAATTATTGTAGAATTTTCCTTTATAAAATTCTAAATTAAAGGGTAATTAAATGACCATTTTTAAAGTGGAAAATATGAAATTTTATAAGTTAAAATGATTTAAATTGAAGTTAAATTGTTGCTGAAATTCTATTGTAAATCTGGAAATTCTTTTAGTAGCATTTCAGAAATGCTATCGTTTCAGAAAATGAACTAAATAGAATCTGCAGCACTTTGTTAGTGCTGTAGTTGCAGAAGTAAACTTTAAGGCTAAAATTTAACTAAGGGCTATGGTAGCACTTGTTAAGTGCTGCAATTGGCTGAAATGTGATTTTTGAATATAATTGAACTACAACAGCAGTTTTTAAACGTTGTCTTTGCTGAATTGAACTAAAATCTTTAAATAGAACTGAACTATTACAACAGTTTTGTAAATGCTGTCTTTTCTGAATTGAACTATTTTTCAACTAAAAACTGAACTATTACAGCAGTTTTAAATGCTGTCTTTGCTCAATTGAATTGTTTTAAATGTAACTTACCGTAGCATTCTCTAAGTTCTGCGAAAGCTGAAATTTAGATTGTTTGAAGTATTTAAGTGAATAAATGAGCTTAGAAAAGGCTAAATTTTTGGGAATTGAATATTTTATTTGTAAGTATAATGACTTCATATTTAAATGGTGTAAATGAATTATTTTGATTTGAATATAAACCACTTTGAAATTTATGAGTTAATACAATGTTTGAAATTGGTATAATTGAATGAATGAACTTAAAAGTGTTATAACTTTGGTAATGAATATTAATTTATAATTATTATGATTTTTCTAAGTATTATGAGGTCCTAATGACAATATTTCAAGTGTTATGATTTCCAAGTATTTTGGTTTCAAAAGTTTGGTTTCAGAATTGTTATGACTTTGAAAGTACTATGGTTGGAAATGAAATTAATTGGAATTGTATTTAATTAAGAATTGTCTTTAAGTATATATTAATTTGAAACTTTTTGAAATTAAAGATTTAAGGATATGACTTTATAAGGTGGTTTGACTTAAGATAATCTAAAAGAATATTTTCAAGTTTAATAAATTGAAAGAAACTTTCAGTGATTTGGAAATTTGGGTTGAAATATAGATGATATATTGATTTGGTACTGGAATTTAAATGATATATTATTTCTTTGATTTTTGAAATATAGATTATATATTGATTTGGTTTTGGAATTTAAATGATATATTATTGCTGTGATTTTTTGAAATATAGATGATATATTGATTTGGTTTTGGAATTTAAATGATATATTATTGCTTTGATTTTTGAAATATAGATGATATATTGATTTGGTTTTGGAATTTAAATGATATATTATTGCTTTGATTTTTGAAATATAGATGATATGTTGATTTGGTTTTGGAATTCAAATGAGATATTATTGCTTTGATTTTTGAAATGGAAATGATATATTATTGAATTGGTTTTTGAAATGGAAATGATATATTTTTGAAATGGATATGTTTTGGGTTTGAAAGTATCTATTGTTTTGAAATAAATGATATGATTTTGAAATGGTTTAAAGGATGTATTTTGATTTGAAACATAAACTATTTTGAAATTTATAATCACGGGTTATAATAACGATTGGTTGTTAAAGAGACCGGGATCGGATATGGACATACTCTCTGTCGATACCGAAAACCACTTTAACAACTGTATACGCGGTGGAGTTTCCAAAATGAAGTAGGATGGTGGCGACGATCCTAAAGGTATATGCGTGGACCTAACCGCCGTGAGTTGGCATAAGGTGGCTAAAACATGAGCGATTGACAGACTAATGAGGTAGCACCTCTGATCGGACACACTTCTTCGATACCATTCTATTACTTTGTGATTGATTGGGTGCACCCCTTGATTTGGGAGTGTTGTTCGAGGTGGGCGGTAGTGGCTGCTATGCGTCACTACCAGTCCGGATGCATAATTGGTATATCTACCCTGGCATTGCCTTGTGTGCCGTGTCACCTACCATATCGAGCTTTACTACGATTTGTGATTTCTCCCGTAGCCTGTGGAGTATCGAGGATAGCCCCCATTTTTGGGAGTATGCTAATACTGGATAGACTACTGGGACTATTACGTGTTAAGGGCTATATGGGTAACCCCTTGACGCTATTAAAAAGTATGTTTATTTTATATTAGACATTATTATAATAGCGAATATTACTACATAGTAGATAGTTTAACGGATACTTAAAGAATGGACGATCCCAAGCATTCTTTAAGTTACTTGTACCTTTATTACAGTTCACTTGAGTTGGTTTACATTGTATAAGTATGTATGTCCTGACTCGAGTGTTTTGTGTTTTGCTTTACGCTCGGGTCAGACTTTGTGATACAGCATTAGAGACTCACCTTTGGAGCTGGAGTTTTGCTTTGAAGATCCAGATTTCTATTCATTTTGTTATCCATTTGATTCCAGTTGTATTCCGAGTTGTACCTGATTATCATACTGTTACTCCTGTTGTATCTTGGTATTCCTATTGTATCTTACTTAACTCTGATGTATTTATATAGTAGCTTCATGAACTATTATTTCTTTGTTTCCGCTGCATTATATTACTCTCTGTCTGTGATCTGAGATTATTTATTTACTGTATATGATGAGTTTGCCAAATTTTTATTTACAACGCGGTATTTTGAGCAATTCAAGTCCGACATGTGCGGATGCGAATGGTTCAAAATATCGGGTCGTTACAGTTGGTATCAAAGCTATGGTTTTAGGCAAACTCAGCATATAGAGTAAGTTTAATTACAGAATCACTTTCGTTCAAACTTGAATTCCTTCTTCCTCGATTTGGTTTCCTTAGAATTTTGGAACGTTCCCTTCGGTTCCAAAGTCCATTCTTGTCCTCCCTTATTTGTGTCTTCTTGATTCTGGAGTGTCCCATAACTCCACTCTGAATAATCTTTCTAATGAATTGGCGGTCCCGCCAATATTCTAATGACATATAAAGGGGTGAAACTTTTTTGCAAAAAGCATTAATTCACCGAAGACTTCTTTATCATAGGTTTACGATGCTACTATCTTTTGCTATGCTCGAATTCTATCTCTTGAGATCTAATGTAGATTTACCCCAGAAAATCCACATCGATCTTATTCATTAAGTCACGGTTGACCTAGTTAAGGTTGCCCGCGATATATATAAGCTTACCCATCTTCCTATTCTGTTATTTAATCGTCTTATCTTTGTCTCCAATTTATCTTCAAATCAGAATTCTCTTTAATTTGAGTCCATCAATTTGAATCCCTATCCTTATTTTGAAACATTAATCTTGTATTTGAAAATCTTATATTTAAAGATGTTTTATACATTGTGTTGTTTGAGTTGTTGATGTTGATTTTGGTTT
This sequence comes from Allium fistulosum, assembly GCA_030737815.1. NCBI lineage: Eukaryota > Viridiplantae > Streptophyta > Magnoliopsida > Asparagales > Amaryllidaceae > Allium > Allium fistulosum. Next base: position 1,305,938,370 of record CM060904.1, on the reverse strand, counting down.
CCGATCGGTTCGTCTGATCAACGCTATCGATAGGATCTCCAAAACACTTGAACAGAGCAAACTGACACAATATGGTTTTTAAATTTAGTAGATGGATAAATTTTGTATAATTATAATATGTATAAGGTTAATTTTCTGAATTTTGATAATTAATGGAATTGGATGTTAAGAAATAATATTTAACTTTGTATGTATTTTATAATCATTGGCTTTAGTTTCATATCTAAATAATTAAACATGGTTATAAATTAATTTGGAAATTTAATTGGATTTAAATCAAGAATGTGAGAATTAAATTTCCGATGATTTCGAACTTTGTTTTGAAAGTTTTAAAAGGATATATTATTTAAAAGTATTTCTAGTAGGTATTGTTTCAAAAGATTTTATTTTGTAAACTAGTACTCTTCTCTTTGTCGCTAGAAAATAATTTCGGTGATGACTGTAGCATCATCGAGATTCATTTTCGAGTTTCGAAGTGAAGAGACTATTCTGTAGCTTTGCTACAGTTTTGCTTTAAAAATTTAAATTGATTTGAATTTCTAAATATGACTTGACTTATAATATATATTGATATATGATTTAAATTTGATTTGATATATATATTGTGTATGTATATATATATATATATATATATATATTTATTTCTAAATAGTTTGAAGATAATCGGAAATTTAATTCTTAAATTTTATCTTAAAGGATAATTTCAATTATAAAAGTTTGAATAAATATGTAAACTTGTATAATTGAATTAGAAAGAATTTATTTGTATAATACTCAATCACATTCCAATATAACTTACCTAAATTTTTAAAAGTTAAATATGTAATTGGAGAACATACAATATAAAGTGGATTTTATAAATAAAATTTGAGTGGTCATAATAAATGTTATACACTTAGATTTTATTTATAAAGGATCAATAAGGGTAAATAGAGAAAAAGGGTTAATTGAATAATTTACAATATAATGATATTTAAAAGAAATTATAAATAAATTGAAATAGTTATAATAAGTGAAATAAACTTAATATATATAGGATTTGATATATTAAGTGGAAAAAATTTAAAGAATGTATTGGAATAAAGAAGAATGAAATTTAATGAATAAAGATGAATATAATAAATGATTGTTCAAATTCATGACTTTATAAATTGTTGATTTGATGATGAGATAATGAGATTTAAAAATAATTAAGATTTATTTAACTTAAGTGAAATCAAATGAATGAAACTAATTATTAATGTAAGTGAAATTTTCATGATTTTGAAATTTATTATCTTATTCTGTTTTCCAATCTATTTTCTTTCTGGTTGTTTCCATTCCCCTACCTTCTAAGTAGGAAATTAAATTCGAATCGGTTAGCCTTGAAGCTACTGTTCTCTTTCAGCTTGATCTTACCTCTGATTTTCACCAACTCAGGGTTGCTGAGGAAAGTATTCCCGAGACTGCTTTCCGTACTGAGAATGGTTTTTCTATGAATAGTTAGTCATGCCTTTTGGTTTGACTAATGCTCCTGTTCTCTTTGTTGATTTGATGAATCGTGTTTTTCGTATTGTGCTTAATAAGTTTGTTCTAGTCTTTCTTTCTCTTTTTCCTTCATCATCTAACTTTTTTATCTCTTCTGTGGTTCTTACCTCTCCCTATTCTAAATCTGAGCACTGCTTATCATCCACAGACCGACGGTCAAACGAGAAGGGTGAACCAGATTCTCGATGATCTTTTTCGTGCTTGTGTTCTTGATTCTAGAGGATCTTGGGAAGATCATCTCCACCTTGTTAAACTTACCTATAACAACAGTTATCAGGTATAATTTCAATCTTCTTGTCATCTTGTCTTAATCCTATTTCATTCTATCTTTTTCTGTGTTTTTTCGTACCTCATTCCATTTCGGGGACGAAAAGCTTTGAGTGTGGGAGAGTGTAACAACCCTGTATTTTGTAATTATTTTAAATTGAATTTCCTAATTTAAAAAAAAACTTTATTTTATTTATTAAAATGGATAAATTTTGTTATTTTAAACATAAATTTTGATTTTTATGTGAATTATAATTCCAAACATGAATAAATAGAGTATTTTCCAGAAATGTGAATTTTGGTCAATATGGTCAAACTTTGACTTTTAATTTAAAAATTTAAAAGTTTTAATTTTTTAATTTTATCTTTTATTATGAAAGTAAATAAAATTTCAAGTATACTGCTTTTCGTTTCGTTGAAATCTGATTAATATTGTGAAAGTTATGCCTTTTACACCATTGGATGTAATTTGTGGTATTTAACAACATTGTTATTTTAATTTTATATAAATAATATTTTGTTGTCATGTCATGTTCTAATTTATGTTTACATGTGTATCATGATGTTATGTATATATATTTGAGTTTTAAAACATTTTAAAAAGTGTAACTGAAATTTTCTAATGTCAGTTGTATTTTGTTTACAATTTTTAATTTCTAGTTTCAATTAATTAAAGTAATTCCTTTTCTATTTTCTTAAAACCTTTTTTTTTCATTTCCACTTTATTTTGTTCAGCATTTATTTTATTTACTTGACTTTTTATTTGTTTAGAAGGGTTTTTATAATTTTTCCAAAGTTAATTGCATTGTTTTTGAAATTTTAAGTCTGGTTTCAATATATATATGTTATTGCTTTAAAAAGGATAGCTTTTAAATGTATTTATTTAAACGTTTCTTGCATTTATTTGGTAGAAAGCTTCTTGTATACAATTTTCTTTAATATATAGGTAACACATCAATTAGGATACGTTATCTATTTTTAAGTGGAGGCATACGTTACGTTTTGGTTTATTACCTCTTTAGCTTTCCATCCATTGATTTCACACCATAACTCCTCAATATTTGCTGCCGTTTATTTCCATGATTCCTAGCCGCCTATATCACGTGAAAAATCTCTTCCCATCTTCATTTTTGCAAGGCACTTCAGATCTGAAAAAAAAGTAAGCAATGGTCTCTTCTCCTTTTCACTTTTCTTCTTCTTTTTCCTATTGTTTTTCCATGTTTTTGCCTTGATTTCCTCTAAGCTCTGCTCGGCCTTAGGCTCCACCATCACCTCCGACCACCACACCACCTCTTTCCCACATCATCCACGACCTAACCCTCCATCACCTCTGTCCAATTCAGGCCGTGACCTCCCCTTGACCCAAAACTCCACAAAAACAATGCATAAACACCAAAACTATGTCATAGCCAAGCCAAGATCAACATCCACCTTCATTTATGACTTCGGCCACCACCATAGCCACCACCAGCAGCAAGTGCTCCACCTTTAGACATCACTTTCCCCTCTGTCCAGATCTATAGCAGCCTTTGACCGAGCCTATAGACCCCTTTGGTCGAGCCTAGATGCATCCAAACTCCATTGTTTGCCTTGTCTATTTGCCTTCTCTACTTGTAAACCCTACCCCTTCATATTCTCCTTGTAACCATGCATTTGTGAACCCAAACCAGACCCTTTGCACCTTAAACCATGTTGAGGCTGAACCTATAAAGCCTTATGGTCGAGCAAAGTTGAGTGGAGATCAAGCAAAAATGGTTTAAAAGCTTTGTGTAGTCAATTGTCTATTTCTATTTCAATTTGTTTCCATATATTCTTTTGTATTGTACTCATGTTTATAACTTGCATTGTTTATTTTGTGAATACAAGATTTACATCTTGGCTCTCTCTCCATCCAAATCTAGTCGTGCTTTCGTGCTTTCTGGATTTCTGTTTGTGTGTTTGTTTTGCTAACTCCAGCATAAAAAGGTGAGTAATCACACCTGACATTCATACTTATATAACTGTGAATTGATAACAAGTGAAAGTGTATAAATTATTATATCATGTTATACCTACCTGTGATATGAATTATATGATGTTAACCCTGTTATTAACTTGTCACATCATCTGCTATATTTTATTTTATTTTACTGTTTATTCTATTCTATTTATCACACTGCAAGTTCCCCGTAGAATAGAATCACTATGGGTGGAAATGATATATAACGGAACGGACTTTAGAATAGGGAAAAATCGTTATGGGCTGAAATGATAGGCCTGAGTGGTTTTTATTTTTTTGAGAAAGACGGTTGTGTAGTGATAAACTACACAGCCGGTTAATAATAATAGTAGAATAATAGGAAATAAGGTCCGGTTGACAAGCCCAACCGGTGGCCAAAAAAATAGGCTAAGCTAATTAACATAATAATGTACATAAGAGTTAATGGATTACAGGATGGGACACTATCACCGTAATCGATGATTCAACAGACAAATTGGGGTCAGACAGAATCGCTTGGGAGCTGCTACCGTGGGTTGGCGCTGGTGCTGGCCATTGATTCCGCAGAGTCAGCAGGAGCAGACCTCAGTCTAAATCTGAAGGGGGCCGAGTTGGTACCTGTCCAGTAATTGAAAAGTTGTGAGATTCGACTACAGATGGCCGTGGTTGAAGATCTAGGTTTGTTGAAGACATATGCATTTCGTTCTTTCCAGATGCACCAACAATAAATGGTGATAAAGATGTCGAGATTGTGATTTCCGAGGTCTTGCTGCCAGTATTCAAAAAATGAAATGAGCTCCGGAATGTAACCCAATAGATGCGCGCTGGTTGGGGCCCAAATTGCGAAAGAGAAGTCACAGTCTAAGAAAAGGTGGGTAATTGTTTCGACTTGAGAGGAGCAAAGTACGCAGAGAGGATCAGTGGGGATGTTTAAGCGAATAAGTCTGTCTTTGGTGTTGATGCGGTTGCGAATGAGGCACCATTGGAAGAAGAGGAATCTTGGGTGTGAGTGGCAATTCCAAATCCTGCTGTAGGGGAAAAGACAGCCAGGGTGGATGAGGAAAGAGTAGCAAGATGATACGGAGAAGCCTTTGGATGGATTGAGTGCCCAGGTGAAGCGGTCTGGTGAGTGGGATAGGCGAAGGGATTGTAGGATTTTCGAAGCTACAAGAAGCTCATTGAAAGTTTCGATGGAAAAAAGGGAGGGGGGATGAAGGCTATTGGGGCCCAGGTGACACAGGGTATAGGTGGTGGCAAGTTGTAGATTTGAGGAGGAGAAGAGGTTAGGTAGTGTTTTGGCTAGGGGGGAAGAGGCCACCCACGTGTCATGCCAGAATAGGCAGTTGTTGCCATTGCCTATTAAGACTTGAAAGAGGGATTTGACTCGGGGGATGGTGTGGAGGACATTGGACCAGAATGGAGAAGGTCTGCAACTGGGGCAGAGGTGTAGGGCTAGGTGTGGATTAGAGTAGTGATATGAATGTAGGATCCAGTCCTTCCAGAGGAAATTATCAGGGGAGAGAAAACGCCAGAGCCATTTTGTTAATAGGGCAGTGTTGAGCGAGGGGAGATCCGGGACACCAAGGCCACCATGGCGTTTTGGGAGGCAGACTGAGCGGTTTTTATTTATTTTTATTTAACTTGGGATTGCGGGTTTGAAATGTTAGAACCCGGATTTTTCTTTGTAAATTTCGGATTGAAATGATATATTATCCGTATCACTTGACTTAGGTTAGAAAATATTATATAGACCCGTGGTTATTTCATATATTTTTCTTGAAGATTTAAGTATTTTAAAAATGTAAATTTTGATATTTTGATTTAAATTTGGTTTTTAAAATGATCTAATAAAGTGAAAATGATTTTTCTATGTGTTAAATATGTTAAATAAATGAATGGAAAAACTGTGATTTTCAACATAACTTAATTTGGAAATTTGTGATTTGCTTTTTAATGAAAGTTTAAGTTAATTAAATAAAATTGAAATTAAGTCTAATTTATGAAATGGTAAATTAAATTTAAGTGTAAAAGAAAAATGTAAAGAATAGGAAAATTTTTCACTTGAATTAAATAAATGAATTGTTGAAAAGTTGATAATTATTGTAGAATTTTCCTTTATAAAATTCTAAATTAAAGGGTAATTAAACGACCATTTTTAAAGTGGAAAATATGAAATTTTATAAGTTAAAATGATTTAAATTGAAGTTAAATTGTTGCTGAAATTCTATTGTAAATTTGGAAATTCTTTTAGTAGCATTTCAGAAATGCTATCGTTTCAGAAAATGAACTAAAAACTGAACTAAATAGAATCTGCAGCACTTTGTTAGTGCTGTAATTGCAGAAGTAAACTTTAAGGCTAAAATTTAACTAAGGGCTATGGTAGCACTTGTTAAGTGCTGCAATTGGCTGAAATGTGATTTTTGAATATAATTGAACTATAACAGCAGTTTTTAAACGCTTTCTTTGCTGAATTGAACTAAAATCTTTAAATAGAATCCTGAACTATTACAACAGTTTTGTAAATGCTGTCTTTTCTGAATTGAACTATTTTTCAACTAAAAACTGAACTATTACAGCAGTTTTAAATGCTGTCTTTGCTGAATTGAATTGTTTTAAATGTAACTTACCGTAGCATTCTCTAAGTGCTGCGAAAGCTAAAATTTAGTTTGTTTGAAGTATTTAAGTGAATAAATGAGCTCAGAAAAGGCTAAATTTTTGGGAATTGAATATTTTATTTGTAAGTATAATGACTTCATATTTAAATGGTGTAATTGAATTATTCTGATTTGAATATAAACCACTTTGAAATTTATGAGTTAATACAATGTTTGAAATTGGTATAATTGAATGACTGAACTTAAAAGTGTTATAACTTTGGTAATGAATATTAATTTAGAAGTATTATGATTTTTCTAAGTATTATGAGGTCCTAATGACAATATTTCAAGTGCTATGATTTCTAAGTATTTTGTTTTCAAAAGTTTGGTTTCAGAATTGTTATGACTTTGAAAGTACTATGGTTGAAAATGAAATTAATTGGAATTGTATTTAATTAAGAATTGTCTTTAAGTATATATTAATTTGAAACTTGTTGAAATTAAAGATTTAGTGATATGACTTTATAAGGTGGTTTGACTTAAGATGATTTAAAAGAATATTTTCAAGTTTAATAAATTGAAAGAAACTTTCAGTGATTTGGAAATTTGGGTTGAAATATAGATGATATATTGATTTGGTACTGGAATTTAAATGATATATTATTGCTTTGATTTTTGAAATATAGATGATATATTGATTTGGTTTTGGAATTTAAATGATATATTATTGCTTTGATTTTTTGAAATATAGATGATATATTGATTTGGTTTTGGAATTTAAATGATATATTATTGCTTAATGATATATTATTGCTTTGATTTTTGAAATATAGATGATATATTGATTTGGTTTTGGAATTTAAATGAGATATTATTGCTTTGATTTTTAAAATGGAAATGATATATTATTGAATTGGTTTTTGAAATGGAAATGATATATTTTTGAAATGGTTTTGAAATGGATATGTTTTGGGTTTGAAAGTATCTATTATTTTGAAATAAATGATATGATTTTGAAATGGTTTAAAGGATGTATTTGATTTGAAACATAAACTATTTTGAAATTTATAATCACGGGTTATAATAACGATTGGTTGTTAAAGAGACCGGGATAGGATATGGACATACTCTCTGTCGATACCGAAAACCACTTTAACAACTATATACGCAGTGGAGTTTCCAGAATGAAGTAGGATGGTGGCGACGATCCTAAAGGTATATGCGTGGGCTTAACTGCCGCGAGTTGGCATAAGGTGGCTATGAGCGATTGACGGGCCAATGACGTAGCACCTCTGATCGGACACACTTCTTCGATACCATTCTATTACTTTGTGATTGATTTGGTGCACCCCTTGATTTGGGAGTGTTGTTCGAGGTGGGCGGTAGTGGCTGCTAAGCGTCACCACCAGTCCGGATGCGTAATTAGTATATCTACCCTGGCATTGCCGTGTGTGCCGTGTCACCTACCATATCGAGCTTTACTACGATTTGTGATTTCTCCCGTAGCCTGTGGAATATCGAGGGTAGCCCCCATTTTTGGGAGTATGCTAATACTGGATAGACTACTTGGACAATTACGTGTTAATGGCTATATGGGTAACCCCTTGACGCTATTAAAAAGTATGTTTATTTTATATTAGACATTATTATAATAGCGAATATTACTACATAGTAGATAGTTTAACGGATCCTTAAAGAATGGGCGATCCCAAGCATTCTTTAAGTTACTTGTACCTTTATTACAGTTCACTTGAGTTGGTTTACATTGTATACGTATGTATGTCCTAACTCGAGTGTTTTGTGTTTTGCTTTACGCTCGGGTCAGACTTAGTGATATAGCATTAGAGACTCACCTTTGGAGCTGGAGTTTTGCTTTGAAGATCCAGATATCTATTCATTTTGTTATCCAGTTGATTCCAGTTGTATTCCGAGTTGTACCTGATTATCATACTGTTACTCCTGTTGTACCTTGGTATCCCTATTGTATCTTACTTAACTCTGATGTATTTATATAGTAGCTTCATGAACTACTATTTCTTTGTTTCCGCTGCATTATATTACTCTCTGTCTGTGATCTGTGATTATTTATTTACTGTATATGATGAGTTTGCCAAATTTTTATTTACAACGCGGTATTTTAAGCAATTCAAGTCCGACATGTGCGGATGCGAATGGTCCAAAATATCGGGTCGTTACAGTTGGTATCAGAGCTATGGTTTTAGGCAAACTCAGCATATAAAGTAAGTTTAATTACAGAATCACTTTCGTTCAAACTTGAATTCCTTCTTCCTCGATTCGGTTTCCTTGGAATTTTGGAACGTTCCCTTCGGTTCCAAAGTCCATTCTTGTCCTCCCCTATTCCTGTCTTCTTGATTCTGGAGTGTCCCATAACTCCACTCCGAATAATCTTTCTAATGAATTGGCGGTCCCGCCAATATTCTAATAACTTGTAAAGGGGTGAAACTTCTTTACAAAAAGCATTGATTCACCGAAGACTTCTGTATCATTGGTTTACGATGCTACTATCTCTTGCTATGCCTGAATTCTATCTCTTGAGATCGAATGTAGATTTACCCCAAAAAATCCACATCGATCTTATTCATTAAGTCACGGTTGACCTGGTTAAGGTTGCCCGCGATATATATAGGCTTACCCATCTTCCTATTATGTTATTTAATCGTCTTATCTTTGTCTCCAATTTATCTTCAAATCTGAATTCTCTTTAATTTGAGTCCATCAATTTGAATCCCTATCCTTATTTTGAAACATTAATCTTGTATTTGAAAATCTTATATTTAAAGATGTTTTATATATTGTGTTGTTTGAGTTGTTGACGTTGATTTGGGTTTTCGATCGGTTCGTCTGATCAACGCTATCGATAGGATCTCCAAAACACTTGAACAGAGCAAACTGACACAATATGGTTTTTAAATTTAGTAGATGGATAAATTTTGTATAATTATAATATGTATAAGGTTAATTTTCTGAATTTTGATAATTAATGGAATTGGATGTTAAGAAATAATATTTAACTTTGTATGTATTTTATAATCATTGGCTTTAGTTTCATATCTAAATAATTAAACATGGTTATAAATTAATTTGGAAATTTAATTGGATTTAAACCAAGAATGTGAGAATTAAATTTCCGATGATTTCGAACTTTGTTTTGAAAGTTTTAAAAGGATATATTATTTAAAAGTATTTCTAGTAGGTATTGTTTCAAAGGATTTTATTTTGTAAACCAGTACTCTTCTCTTTGTCGCTGGAAAATAATTTTGGTGATGACTGCAGCATCATCGAGATTCATTTTCGAGTTTCGAAGTGAAGAGACTATTCTGTAGCTTTGCTACAGTTTTGCTTTAAAAATTTAAATTGATTTGAATTTCTAAATATGACTTGACTTATAATATATATTGATATATGATTTAAATTTTATTTGATATATATATTGTGTGTGTATGTGTATATATATATATATTTCTAAATAGTTTGAAGATAATCGGAAATTTAATTCTTAAATTTTATCTTAAAGGATAATTTCAATTATAAAAGTTTGAATAAATATGTAAACTTGTATAATTGAATTAGAAAGAATTTATTTGTATAATACTCAATTACATTCCAATATAACTTACCTAAATTTTTAAAAGTTAAATATGTAATTGGAGAACATACAATATAAAGGGGATTTTATAAATAAAATTTGGGTGGTTATAATAAATGTTACACACTTAAATTTTATTTATAAAGGATCAATAGAGGTAAATAGAGAAAAAGGGTTAATTGAATAATTTACAATATAATGATATTTAAAAGAAATTATAAATAAATTGAAATAGTTATAATAAGTGAAATAAACTTAATATATATAGGATTTGATACATTAAGTGGAATAAATTTAAAGAATGAATTGGAATATAGAAGAATGAAATTTAATGAATAAAGATGAATATAATAAATGATTGTTCAAATTCATGACTTTATAAATTGTTGATTTGATGATGAGATAATGAGATTTAAAAATAATTAAGATTTATTTAACTTAAGTGAAATCAAATGAATGAAATTAATTATTAATGTAAGTGAAATTCTCATGATTTTGAAATTTATTATCTTATTCTATTTTCCAATCTATTTTTTTTCTGGTTGTTTCCATTCCCCTACCTCTAAGTAGGAAATCAAATTCGAATTGGTTAGCCTTGGAGCTACTGTTCTCTTTCAGCTTGATCTTACCTCTGATTTTCACCAACTCAGGGTTGCTGAGGAAAGTATTCCCGAGACTGCTTTCTGTACTGAAAATGGTTTTTCTATGAATAGTTAGTCATGCCTTTTGGTTTGACTAATGCTCCTGTTCTCTTTGTTGATTTGATGAATTGTGTTTTTCGTATTGTGCTTAATAAGTTTGTTCTAGTCTTTCTTTCTTTCTCTTTTTCCTTCATCATCTAACTTTTCTATCTCTTCTGTGGTTCTTACCTCTCACTATTCCGAATCTGAGCACTGCTTACCATCCATAGACCGACGGTCAAACGGAAAGGGTGAACCAGATTCTCGATGATCTTTTTCGTGCTTGTGTTCTTGATTCTGGAGGATCTTGGGAAGATCATCTCAACCTTGTTAAACTTACCTATAACAACAGTTATCAAATATAATTTCAATCTTCTTGTCATCTTGTCTTAATCCTATTTCATTCTATCTTTTTATGTGTTTTTCCGTACCTCGTTCCTTTTCGGGGACGAAAAGCTTTGAGTGGGGGAGAGTGTAACAACCCTGTATTTTGTAATTATTTTAAATTGAATTTCCTAATTTTATAAAAAACTTTATTTTATTTATTAAAATGGATAAATTTTGTTATTTTAAATATAAATTTTGATTTTTATGTGAATTATAATTCCAAACATGAATAAATAGAGTATTTTTCAAAAATGTGAATTTTGGTTAATATGGTCAAACTTTGACTTTTAATTTAAAAATTTAAAAGTTTGAATTTTTGAATTTTATCTTTTATTATGGAAGTAAATAAAATTTCAAGTATACTGCTTTTCGTTTCGTTGAAATCTGATTAATATTGTGAAAGTTATGCCTTTTACACCATTGGATGTAATTTGTTGTATTTAACAAAATTGTTATTTTAATTTTATATAAATAATATTTTGTTGTCATGTCATGTTCTAATTTATGTTTACATGTGTATCATGATGTTATGTATATATATTTGAGTTTTAAAACATTTTAAAAAGTGTAACTGAAATTTTCTAATGTCAGTTGTATTTTGTTTACAATTTTTAATTTCTAGTTTCAATTAATTAAAGTAATTCCTTTTCTATTTTCTTAAAACCTTTTTTTTCATTTCCACTTTATTTTGTTCAGCATTTATTTTATTTACTTGACTTTTTATTTGTTTAGAAGGGTTTTTATAATTTTTCCAAAGTTAATTGCATTGTTTTTGAAATTTTAAGTCTAGTTTCAATATATATATGTTATTGCTTTAAAAAGGATAGCTTTTAAATGTATTTATTTAAACGTTTCTTGCATTTATTTGGTAGAAAGCTTCTTGTATACACTTTTCTTTAATATATAGGTAACACATCAATTAGGATACGTTATCTATTTTTAAGTGGAGGCATACGTTACGTTTTGGTTTATTACCTCTTTAGCTTTCCATCCATTGATTTCACACCATAACTCCTCAATATTTGCTGCCTTTTATTTCCATGATTCCTATCCGCCTATATCACGTGAAAAATCTCTTCCCATCTTCATTTTTGCAAGGCACTTCAGATCTGAAAAAAAAGTAAGCAATGGCCTCTTCTCCTTTTCACTTTTCTTCTTCTTTTTCCTATTGTTTTTCCATGTTTTTGCCTTGATTTCCTCTAAGCTCTGCTCGGCCTTAGGCTCCACCATCACCTCCGACCACCACACCACCTCTTTCCCACATCATCCACGACCTAACCCTCCATCACCTCTGTCCAATTCAGGCCGTGACCTCCCCTTGACCCAAAACTCCACAAAAACAATGCATAAACACCAAAACTATGTCATAGCCAAGCCTAGATCAACATCCACCTTCATTTGTGACTTCGGCCACCACCATAGCCACCACCACCAGCAAGTGCTCCACCTTTAGACATCACTTTCCCCTCTGTACAGATCTGTAGCAGCCTTTGACCGAGCCTATAGACCCCTTTGGTCGAGCCTAGATGCATCCAAACTCCATTGTTTGCCTTGTTTATTTGCCTTCTCTACTTGTAAACCCTACCCCTTCATATTCTCCTTGTAACCATGCATTTGTGAACCCAAACCAGACCCTTTGCACCTTAAACCATGTTGAGGCTGAACCTATAAAGCCTTATGGTCGAGCAAAGTTGAGTGGAGATCAAGCAAAAATGGTTTAAAAGCTTTGTGTAGTCAATTGTCTATTTCTATTTCAATTTGTTTCCATATATTATTTTGTATTGTATTCATGTTTATAACTTGCTTTGTTTATTTTGTGAATACAAGATTTACATCTTGGCTCTCTCTCCATCCAAATCTATTCATGCTTTCGTGCTTTTGGGGTTTCTGTTTGTGTGTTTGTTTTGCTAACTTCAGCGTAGAAAGGTGAGTAATCACACCTGACATTCATACTTATATAACTGTGAATTGATAGCAAGTGAAAGTGTATAAATTATTATATCATGTTATACCTGCCTGTGATGTGAATTATATGATGTTAACCGTGTTATTAACTTGTCACATCATTTGTTATATTTTATTTTATTTTACTGTTTATTCTATTCTGTTTATCACACTACAAGTTACCTGTAGAATAGATTCACTATGGGTTGAAATGATATATACCTGAACGAACTTTAGAATAGGGAAAAATCGTTATGGGCTGAAATGATAAGCCTGAGTGGTTTTTAATTATTTTTATTTAACTTGGGATTGCGGGTTTGAAATGATAGAACTCGGATTTTTCTTTGTAAATTTCGGATTGAAATGATATATTATCCGTATCACTTGACCTAGGTTAGAAAATATTATACAGACCCGTGGTTATTTCATATATTTTTCTGGAAGTTTTATGTATTTTAAAAATGTAAATTTTTGATATTTTGATTTAAATTTGGTTTTTAAAATGATTTAAATAAGTGAAAATGATTTTTCTATGTGTTAAATATGTTAAATAAATGAATAAAAAAACTGTGATTTTCAACATAACTTAATTTGGAAATTTGTGATTTGATTTTTAATTAAAGTTTAAGTTAATTAAATAAAATTGAAATTAAGTCTAATTTGTGAAATGGTAAATTAAATTTAAGAGTAAAGGAAAAATGTAAAGAATTGGAAAAATTTCACTTGAATTAAATAAATGAATTGTTGAAAAGTTGATAATTATTATAGAATTTTCCTTTATAAAATTCTGAATTAAAGGGTAATTAAATGACCATTTTTAAAGTGGAAAATATGAAATTTTATAAGTTAAAATGATTTAAATTGAAGTTAAATTGTTGCTGAAATTCTATTGTAAATCTGGAAATTCTTTTAGTAGCATTTCAGAAATGCTACCGTTTCAGAAAATGAACTAAATAGAATCTGCAGCACTTTGTTAGTGCTGTAGTTGCAGAAGTAAACTTTAAGGCTGAAATTTAACTAAGGGCTATGGTAGCACTTGTTAAGTGCTGCAATTGGCTGAAATGTGATTTTTGAATATAATTGAACTATAATAGCAGTTTTTAAACGTTATCTTTGCTGAATTGAACTAAAATCTTTAAATAGAACCCTGAACTTTTACAACAGTTTTGTAAATGCTGTCTTTTCTGAGAACTATTTTTCAACTAAAAACTGAACTATTACAGCAGTTTTAAATGCTGTCTTTGCTGAATTGAATTGGTTTAAATGTAACTTACCGTAGCATTCTCTAAGTGCTGCGAAAGCTGAAATTTAAATTGTTTGAAGTATTTAAATGAATAAATGAGCTCAGAAAAGGCTAAATTTTTGGGAATTGAATATTTTATTTGTAAGTATAATGACTTCATATTTAAATGGTGTAAATGAATTATTTTGATTTGAATATAAACCACTTTGAAATTTATGAGTTAATACAATGTTTGAAATTGGTATAATTGAATGAATGAACTTAAAAGTGCTATAACTTTGGTAATGAATATTAATTTAGAAGTATTATGATTTTTCTAAGTATTATGAGGTCCTAATGACAATATTTCAAGTGTTATGATTTCCAAGTATTTTGGTTTCAAAAGTTTGGTTTCAGAATTGTTATGAATTTGAAAGTACTATGGTTGGAAATGAAATTAATTGGAATTGTATTTAATTAAGAATTGTCTTTAAGTATATATTAATTTGAAACTTGTTGAAATTAAAGATTTAAGGATATGACTTTATAAGGTGGTTTGACTTAAGATGATTTAAAAGAATATTTTCAAGTTTAATAAATTGAAAGAAACTTTCAGTGATTTGGAAATTTGGGTTGAAATATAGATGATATATTGATTTGGTACTGGAATTTAAATGATATATTATTGCTTTGATTTTTGAAATATAGACGATATACTGATTTGGTTTTGGAATTTGAATGACATATTATTGCTTTGATTTTTTGAAATATAGATGATATATTGATTTGGTTTTGGAATTTAAATGATATATTATTGCTTTGATTTTTGAAATAAAGATGATATATTGATTTGGTTTTGAAATTTAAATGATATATTATTTCTTTGATTTTTTGAAATATAGATGATATATTGATTTGGTTTTGGAATTTAAATGATATATTATTGCTTTGATTTTTGAAATATAGATGATATATTGATTTGGTTTTGGAATTTAAATGAGATATTATTGCTTTGATTTTTGAAATGGAAATGATATATTATTGAATTTTTTGAAATGGAAATGATATATTTTAGAAATGGTGTTGAAATGGATATGTTTTGGGTTTGAAAGTATCTATTATTTTGAAATAAATGATATGATTTTGAAATGGTTTAAAGGATGTATTTTGATTTGAAACATAAACTATTTTGAAATTTATAATCACGGGTTATAATAACGATTGGTTGTTAAAGAGACCGGGATCAGATATGGACATACTGTCTATCGATACCGAAAACCACTTTAACAACTGTGTACGCGGTGGAGTTTCCAGAATGAAGTAGGATGGTGGCGACGATTCTAAAGGTATATGCGTGGACCCAACTGCCGCGAGTTGGCATAAGGTGGCTAAAACATGAGCGATTGACGGGCCAATGAGGTAGCACCTCTGATCGGACACACTTCTTCGATACCATTCTATTACTTTGTGATTGATTGGGTGCACCCCTTGATTTAGGAGTGTTGTTCGAGGTGGGTGGTAGTGGCTGCTATGCGTCACCACCAGTCCGGATGCGTAATTCGTATATCTACCCTGGCATTGCCTTGTGTGCCGTGTCACCTACCATATCGAGCTTTACTACGATTTGTGATTTCTCCCATAGCCTGTGGATTATCGAGGGTAGCCCCTCATTTTTGGGAGTATGCTAATACTGGATAGACTACTGGGACTATTACGTGTTAAGGGCTATATGGGTAACCCCTTGACGCTATTAAAAAGTACGTTTATTTTATATTTGACATTATTATAATAGCGAATATTACTACATAGTAGATAGTTTAACGGATCCTTAAAGAATGGGCGATCCCAAGCATTCTTTAAGTTACTTGTACCTTTATTACAGTTCACTTGAGTTGGTTTACATTGTATAATTATGTATGTCCTGACTCGAGTGTTTTGTGTTTTGCTTTACGCTCGGGTCAGACTTAGTGATACAGCATTAGAGACTCACCTTTGGAGCTGGAGTTTTGCTTTGAAGATCCAAATATCTATTCATTTTGTTATCCAGTTGATTCCAGTTGTATTCCGAGTTGTACCTGATTATCATACTGTTACTCCTGTTGTATCTTGGTATTCCTATTGTATCTTAACTCTGATGTATTTATATAGTAGCTTCATGAACTATTATTTCTTTGTTTCCGCTGCATTATATTACTCTCTGTCTGTGATATGTGATTATTTATTTACTGTATATGATGAGTTTGCCAAATTTTTATTTACAGCGCGGTATTTTGAGCAATTCAAGTCCGACATGTGCGGATGCGAATGGTCCAAAATATCGGGTCGTTACATTTTTAGGCCCTAGAAACTAATTATTTTGCATATTGTCCTTAAAAGTAATTATTTTAGTTGTGTCCTAGAAATTAATTTCACTTGCTAAAGAGGCCCTTGTGGCTAATTCCCACTTATTAAAATATTTGAATTGTGAATTTATTATTAATTATATGGATTTAATAACATTATTAAACTCCTTTTAATTAATAAATAATAATGGTAAACCCGCTTATGTAAATTTCTTTACATAAGTAAATAGTTCGGTGAAAGAGTGAAAATGTGTCCGAAATTCATTTTTTGGATTTTCAACTTTTTACTGAATGAAAATTATTGCAATGTTGTTGCATACTTATATACATATTTATCACACATATAATAAATAACAAGAAAATCAATTGTTAAGATTTTTAATAATGTATTTTTTTAATGAATGTATAAGATTTTTCCATAATTTTTAATTCGAAAAATATTTAAATTATCGTTTGACGTATTTAGAGTTTGACGTATTTAGCTGCAAATGTTGGTATTTTGAAAACCACATAGAATATGTTCATCTATGTGTTTTTGTGTTGTTTTATGATCATGTTGTATTGTTGTGTATGATTGTATTTTTATTTCTATCGTTCGTGGTTCACACGCGAACGTGATATTGTGTAGTAGAGTACCGGATATTATAAAATTAAATAACCCTAACACTTGACCTAATTTCTTTACCTCTCCCTCTTTCCTATTTTTCCTTTTCCTGTAAACACAAACACATAGCTGCCACCATTCATTGAATTTAATAAGGAGTTATATGCGAAGAAATCGAATGACGTTTGACCTATTGCGATCATGGTGGCAGGGGCTTCAAATTTATGGCATCGAAGTAGGGTGCGATCAATCTTGGCCACGTGCGATATTTTTGGCTATGGACCTAGGGTTCGACGTTGGAGGCAATTGCGGCGGAGATGGGCGAAGCGAGGTATGCCATCGAGTTCCTCTAAGCAGCGTACTTCTTCCCGAACCATTTATTTGACCTCCAAAGTGCTAAGATGAATCGCGACATCGTGTATGACCAGCTTGGGTATGGATGTCGCGAATTGCT
The DNA here is from genome assembly GCA_030737815.1 of Allium fistulosum. Taxonomy (NCBI): domain Eukaryota; kingdom Viridiplantae; phylum Streptophyta; class Magnoliopsida; order Asparagales; family Amaryllidaceae; genus Allium; species Allium fistulosum. Next base: position 1,305,920,761 of record CM060904.1, on the reverse strand, counting down.
AGAGTCGGTCGTGCATGACTTTTAAGGGTGGGATGAGGAGAGCACACGACGTGGAGTTCAACGGAGCAAGCGATGTGCAATTTCATCTAGTGGAGGAGGAGAAATTGATGAGAGAAGGAGCGACCATTGGATTCAGGTGCATGCATGCGTGTACAGGTAGGGTAAGATGATTTGATTAGTGGAGGTAATTAATTTAAGTGAGGGATTAGTTTAGTTAATAATTTAATTAATCTTAACATTTATAAAATCAATATCTCTTGCATACAAGGTCCAATTGAGATGTAGTCTTTTACGTTGCGCTCGTAGGTGAGCTATCTATGCACCGGAGTTGATTTCGTCAAGTTTGAAGCAAGTAGGATTTTGGACTAAAAGCGACCAGCGTTCAATTTTAGATCAAATAGGAATGCATAAGCATCAACTGGAATTTTTGTGAGTTAACTCACCTTTGAATAAACTCAATATGATATATATGTTGATATAAACAATTGTTTGCATGCTTGAATGATTATTTTATTTGGTTTGGTTGAATTCCTGCTTTGAAAAGCGGACGACGTATATGTGAATTACAAGGGACTTGTAGAGAGACCTTAAAGGGTTTCTTACCATTGTTATTTTACTTTTATATGCATATTGCTTATATAAATGTTTGGTTGTTGTTTGAGGTGTTATAGTAGAAAAAATGTTGAATAGTGGAATAATCGCGCTTTGGCACTTTGAAATCGCGTTATTGCACTTTGAAATTTCATCTCTTTAAATATTATGCTTATATTCACATCATTAAATATTTGGTCTCACCTTTTCTTTTTTGTAAATTTTGTTTTAATCAAGTTTTGATGGTTTGGAAAAGGTTATAACACCTAACTTCAAAGAGTTTAAAAGTTAGAATAGTTTTTGGTAACGATTTTGCGATACGAAAGTTAAGTTTTAAAACAAATTTCAAATGGATTTTGTTGACTTCAGAAGTCTCTAATTTTTGTGAATGCATACTAGACTCATAGTATGTTGTTCTAAAAATAAATTATAATACATATAATACATAAAATGTGGAGAAAATTCGAATTTGAAAGGAACTAATTTAAAGGAATTTTCCATACTCTTTTTAGCAGCAGTTTTGCGGCACTAATTTCAACTTTTATAAAATGGTTATAAACTTGATTTTTCTTCTTCAATCCTTTTAGCAAAATTTCCAAACATATTTTTAATTGTTTTAAAAGTGCTTTGAAATATCTATATTTTAAATGATTTATATAAATTATCAAAGAAGAATTTTTAATTCGAAATAAGGAAAGGAAATGGTTTTGAGTTTTTAATGTATTTTAAACTTGAGATTTACCAATTAATATTTGAAATTGATGTTTCTAAAACTATATTTCAAGTATCTTTGAGTTTATTGAAAAGTGAAAAGGAAGCATAGAATACAACACCGTTTTTGTAATAAATGTTTTTCGAGAATCGAGAAAGAATTCTTGGATACAACACTTTTGTTATAATAAATGATTTCTTTAAGTTATTAAGAAAACTTGTTACCTGACTTAATAAGTGTTGATATTCTTAAATCTTTGGAGGAGTTTTGTTTTAAAGATCATAATAAATTGATTTATAAATGAAAAGATCTTTAAAAAGAATTTTTTTAAAATTGAGCTAAGTGTAATTGGTTTTGGATTCATAGTAAACAATGTTTCAATGACATTTGTTTTTTACCCTTCTTTTTAATATGCTTAGAAATATAATTAACACTTTAAAAGAATATTTTAAAGAGTGTTTTTAAAGTGTTTTACAAATATTTGTGATGTGACAATCAAGCACAAGTTTAATTCGAATGTTTTAAAAGTTTGATTCGTTTATAGAAAATATTTAGTCTTACACTTAGCATTAAACATTAAGGGGAATCTTGCTACTCTTAAAGTTAAGAATGTATATCGAGTCAAGATAGGAAGTAACACTTCCCTAACTTGTCCAGTTTTATTGTTTTCCCCAGGGTAGTACTAGTTTGGGATGGACAAGTGGTGATAAGTGTTAGAGATTTAATTTCTATAATTGATATCACTTATATGGAAATGATTTAGGCGTATGCTTAGCACTAAACATTAAGGAAATTCTTGCTATTCTTAAAGTTAAAAATGTTGTCGTCACTAGGTAGGAAGCAACACTGCCCTTACTTGTCCGACTTTATTGTTTTATCTAGGGTAGTGCTAGTTCGAGATCGACGAGTTGTGGTAAGTATATGAGATTTTAATTTCCTTATACAATCATTTTGTTATTCCCAATAGTTGATTCATTGACTATCGATTTTGATATCCTTCTTTGTGCTTCATCAATTCAAGATAATTTGTTGCTCGTTTGGAGCATCGATATCCTTCTTTATGCCTTGTCAATCTAAGATGATTTGTAGCTCTTTTGGAGTATTTTCATCCAACATCGGAGGTAACTAAAACCAAAGAGCAAGTGGAAGCCAAGCTATGTGGATCTTACCTATCAGGTATATTCACATTTGTATAGAGAGGTTTCGGTTGCATGCATGCGATGATGTGGTATATGTGGATTCCCATGTTTGGCGAGGGTCTAGCTTGGAAGTTCCCCAGAGTAATGCGTGTGTTCTCAAGTATATTTTATCTAGAGGTATATTTTGATGTAGGGTGGCGCACCCTCCTAGTCATTTGGATGAATTCATTCTCCTTGTTTTGATTCGAACCTTGGAGTAAATCCCTTCTTAATTGCATCGAGAAGTGCCTTGAGCTCTTCTCTATGTTTTGTTATTTATGTCCATTCTTTAAATTTGGATTTTGATCTTGTCTGCATTCATCCTTTCTATCTTGGATTGTGGTACTGATTTGTTTTCCATTCTTTTATTTATGGAAGTAATTCTGGTGAGGTAAATCCGTTCTGTGTTTAACGGTGTGGTATTATATGTTTATCATATTTCTTGAGTTTTCTCATGCTGTTTTTTTGGACTGATCTGAGTGTTATTTTATTATAATGCTCGGGTCAGATCGATTATTTTTTCTAAGTGGTCGTTGGTGGGATTTGGAGCTCGGGGAGTAGAGTTGGGTGTTCACCTGCCGTAGTATTTTTATTTTCCACCATATTATTACATATATCCATCAGCGATTGTAAGGTTGGGAAGTTAAACTATCCAGCCTAATTAGGTTTGTTTTTAACTCTGATATACCTTGCATCTTAGAGTGGTAGCTTTTGTTTTCTGTGTTATATTATTATATGTGATTGTTCCGCTGTGAGATTCTGTTTTCCATACTCCTTTTCCTTTTATTTTACCCCAACAATCTGCCTTTCCGGCACTTGGATGCTCGACATTCTAATACTGTGGATGTATTAAGTGTCGACTTTCGAGGGTCGAAAAGGCTGGTTGTTAGATTTTTTTTGTCAAAAAATTTATGAGGCAAAATGTTTTCACCTCTTAGGTCAATACCAAAGCAGTTTAAAATTCTAATAAGATACACAACTTGGAAAAGTGTGTTTTCATATCTAGAAATTTTTTTTGAACAAAGTCATCCAAAATCACTTGAGCCCAATTTATATCATAATTTCCAAAAATAGCAAAAGGAGCTTTGAAAACCTTATCAGTGGGTTTGTTGTAGTTCACCATTCTTGATATAATACTTTGTTGTAAAATAAGACTCACTAATCTTGCTTTTGGCCTAAGATTTTTACCTTTAAAACCAAAATTTTCACCATTTTAAAACAAATCATGCATAACTTCTCTATTTCCACAATCAATTTCAAAAGTGGAGAGGTCATTTCCACTACTTTCACAACTAAGAATTTGTTTAAGAATATCACAATCCAAAACAATAGTAGCATCTTTGATACTACTCCAAATTTGATCTTCTTTTCCTTAATAAAACTTTTTATTTAAGTTAACATAAAACATTTTGACCAAATATGAATAGCAATCAAAATTATTTTATGATAAATCTGTTAAACTAAAAATACCATTTTACAAAGCAAGATCTTGTACACCATAAGAATAAAATTCATTAAAATTAGCAAATCTACCCAAAAAAACTTTACCATATTTTAAATACTCAATGTATGTTTTAATGGACTCTTGATCATTAAAAAGTTGACTTTTGGTTCTTTTGGATAGCCTAATGGTTTTGAATGAAGAGGTTTGGTTTGAAGAAGACATTATGAGTTTGTATTGGAAGAAAGAGAGTGAAGAATTTGTTTGATTTTTGAAATAAATTATGTGTTAAAAAGGAGGTTAGGTAGTGTGAACATATTGAGTTTGAATGAACATGTGACAGCCAAAAAGGTGTCATTTCAAAATTTTAAATTAAATGTAAAAGAGAGAGAAGATCAAAAGTTCAAATTTGAAAAGATTCTTCAAATTTTGCCGGGATATTTCGACATACCTCGGTGGTATATGTTGACATATATGCCAGAGCTTCAATGTTCAAGAAACAAAGAAATACATTCATATGATTATATATTTATTTATACTTATTATTATGTGGTTATGTGGGTTTATTCCTATATTAAATATTTGTAAAAAATAAAAAATTCAAAAGTTAAATGAAAAAGTTTCAAAAAAATAAAATATGAAATGTAAAAGTATCGGTTTCGCTGTTTCCTTTATTTGACTTGTTTAATCTTCCACCACCGTAAAAATTCATGTTGAAATTTTTAGTGTTTGGTTTGTTGTCACTAGATATTGTATCAGAATCATCTAAAGTTGCATCGAAAGTCCTTTTTCTCTTTTTAAATGAATCCATGTTTGGTGAATTCTTTGCTTTCTTCTATTGCAGACAGTCTCTTTGTAGATGCCCAGATTCACCACAATCGAAACACTTAAAAATATTTTCGTTTTTAGAATTTTTGTTTTCTGTTTTTTGAAAGTTGTTCATCATTCTGTATATCAGAAATTTAGGATTATAAGAGCAATCTTTTCCTCCTCATAATCACCATCATATGAATCTTGATCGTCAATTGTTGGTTGAATGCAATTAATTTCTTTTTGGTCGCCTGACTTTTCTTTTCTACCCTACAACTCTGCTACATAGGACATTAGATTACCAATTAATTCTTTAATTTTTAATTTACTAATATCACTGGCTTCCTTTTTTGTTAAAGTATTTTGGTCCCATTCTGAAGAGAGTGAATTAAGGATTTTCCTAACTTGATCCTCTTCTAAGAAATTTTTCCTTAGATATTAATGAATTAAATATATCCTGAAATCTAGAATACATGTCAGAAATAGACTCATTTTGTTTTATTTCAAAAAGTTGAAACTGATTAGTATGGAAACTTATTTTTTTACTTTACCAGTGCCCTTATGTGTGATTTGCAATGTCCTCCAAATTTCATAAACGGACCTACAAATAGAAACTCGACTAAATTCATTTTTAACTAAGGAGAAAAAATTAAATATTTATGGCCTTTGGGTTATTGAGTGCTTGTGTCTTTTAGTCTATGGTCCATTGTGAATATTCAGTTTGGGGTTTAGTGTATTCACTTTGTGTAATGTTCCAAATATCTAAGTTATTGGATTGTAAATAAATTTTCATCTTACGTGATCCGTAAGCATAATTATTACCATTATATAGTTAGGGGTGTAGCAATTGATTGTCCTTCTATAAAAGTGTTAAAAAGTGTACTATCAGTGTCACTAGCTATTTATAATTTTCAAAAATCAAATAAATAGTTTTTGAAAACCAAATGCTCTGATACCAAATATCGAAAACGATGTAGTATATTTATACTAGTATGGACAGATCTTAAGGCTACGATAACACTAGAGGGGGGCATGAAATAGTGTTTTATAATTAATATAGAACTTTTCTAAATAGTTTTAAGATTTAAATCAAAAGACAAATAATGAACACAGATACATATTAACATGTAGTGATTGATATATATATATATATATATATGTGTGTGTGTGTGTGTGTGTGCAGTAACAGTAAAGTAAAAGTAAGAGAGATGACACCAAGAGTTTTATACTAGTTCAGATTGAACAATTATACATCTAGCCTTATATAGTATCAGTACAGATTTCCTTTCAATGAATTCTTTAATCAGGTAGCAAGCAAACCAGAATACTATCAATTCCTTTATCAGCCTCTTCATGTCGAAGAGTGATATCCACCAACTGATTGAAAGGAACTTCAAGTTTCAGAGGTAAAACCATTTCAGGGTTCTTACACAAAGCAGAGATAAACCTTTGATTCTTAGAAAGATCCAAAAGTTGTTGGGCAGACATGAATACGCCATCCAGAGAAGGACTACTGGATTGATTAGCGCTAGGACTGCCAGAGCTAACCATCTCTTCTTCTTTAAGAAAGAAAGGAAGAAGAAGGAAGAGGTTATTCTTGGAATAAAATATCAAGCAATCTTGATAGATAAAACAAGGAATCATAAAAGAAAATAGGATGAATCGGTACGAAGACTCGAATTAATCCTAAGACATGACTCCTAAGTTGGGCTTAGGACGATGATCCTTGCTAGTTATTCTACATTGTTCCGAAGTTTGGCTCTGATAACAAGCTATGACGCCCCACCTCTATACCCACGCTAACCAAGAACACTACGGTGTAGTGCTGTCAATTAGCACGGAGAATAACGCTGTTGAGGAGCGACCATCCATGTAACTTCTTTGTGCGAGCACCGATATGTCAGATAATGTAGCATGCATTTCATTTAAGGAGGAAATCTGACATACCGATACAAACTCAAAGCTATCACACAGTGGCTATATATAATCTTCGGAAACAAATATAGAAATAAACATAACACCAATCAGTCATAGACATCCATATCACAAAGGCGGAAAAATATATGAATATATAACTCATGAAGGTGTACAACAGAGTAGTGGTCTGAAAGATCCACGATAATACAAAAAGTAGCTACAAGCTACACAAAAGAATAAGTATACATCACGGAGTCTATATCTCAAATGTATACAACATAAACTACTAATCTAAGTAGTTAGCCAAAAAGTCAGAGTAATCCCAGAAGAGAAGTCAAGCAGAAGCACCTATAACATCTCGATCTGACCCGAGTATTATTTATAAGAAAATAATAAACGGGTCAGTCTAGCTATAAATATCAGATGATGTGGTATAATATATAAAAGATATGGCATGAACATATAATGACCATAACGGCATCCTACTATAAGTATGTAATAGAAAATCAACAAGAGATTAATCAATATCACGAGAATCTTCTCAAAGATCCAAATCTACAAAAAGGTAATGACACACGAATTCACCAATGCACAGAAACTGATAAAACTTATCAATGAAAATCATGAAAATTGGTGAAGCACAAATTCTAAAAATCAACACACGAAATCCAGAAATCACAAGAAAAAGGGAAAGAGGCCTATCACAAGACGGGAGCATGAAAGCTCACCAACACGTGTATCACAAGACGGAAAGCTATTCCATGGTTGCTAACCATTTTCACTAGAACGGCCCAAAGACCATGAGTCAAAACTCCACTAAAATGGCCCGAAGACCATGGGGCGCTACCCCACATATGTGAATAGAAACATCACACAAACGGGGTCTAGTCTCCCTCGCAGACAAAGAGACATCGCTCAATCGCTAGTCTAAATCACAAAAATGATCGTCATGATCATCAAGAAGTGTCAATTACACTAAGCTAGTAAATATATGAGTTTTGCTTCATGTCCCATAACCACTAGCTTAACTTAAATATTTACGAACAAACTGTAGATCTTCACTAGGAATTTGTCACAAAAGGTTCAGTCGAACAAGTCCAAGAATTAACCGACGAAGTGAACGCAAGCGTTTCATACCACCTGTTTTACTAAGCCGTTTAATTAGATTTCTCATCCGAGTGAAGTAAAGGCTTGTATATACTAATAGATTGGAAAACGGTTTTAGGAAAAGAGCTTTGTAGTAAACTAGTGTTGAAATCGCTTTGATGAAAGAGTTTTGATATTTACTACTAGTAATATTTTTAAAGTGACAAATCACAAGAAGGATTGTAGAAACAAATCATTCCACAAAGATTCACGTTCGAAGACGTGAACAAAATCCAAGGAAATCAGTTCCAAAACCATCAAAGTAGAAATACACTTGCAGCCTAAAGTGGTCGAATTAAAGTGCAACGACGTAAAGTAAAATAGGTCGAACGACCTAAGTGTAGCATGCCGAGCGACCTAGGGGAAAAACAGGTCGAGCGACTTAAGAAAGTGAAGCCGAGCGACCTAAGAAGTTAACGGCAAAAGGGGAAGCACACGAACCAAACGGTGCGACCTAAGGAGCTGTGCGACTTAACAGAGTCGAGCTAAGTAGTGCAAGCAGGTCAAGCGAATTAACATGGCCGACCTAATGTGGAACGAGTTAAGTGATGCGAGCGACCTAAGAGAAGGAGCGACTTAATGGCATGACCTAGCATGTTAACGACCTAGGCAAACGACCTAGTGGTAAAACGGGTCGAGCGACCTAAAGTGACGCGAGCTAAGCGATGGCGCGACCTAGTATGCGCGCGACCTAAGGTGGTGAGGTCGAGCGACCTAATAGATGTAAGGTCTAACGACCTAAAGAAAATAAGGCCTAGCGACCTAATGGTATTGGGGTCATGCGACCTACGGCCTAATGGTGCAAACAACCTAGAGGTATGCGACTTAAAGTAGGATAGGTCGAACGACCTAAGTATGAAATGCTGAGCGACCTAAAGGGAAGACAGATCGAGCGACCTAACGGAGTGGACATGAGGCCGAGGTGGTGCGACCCAAGGGGTACGCGACCTAATGGAGATGCGACCAAGGGCTGGCGAACTAACGTGGTTAACGACCTAAATTGGTCGCGACCTAAAGTGGAGAATGACCCAGTGTGGAACGAGCTATCTGCCGAGCGACCTAACTCATGCGAACGACCTAGGGGTTACGACCTTACGCCGAACGACCTAAGGCCCAGAACGAGCTATAAACAGGTAGAGACTTCTCCATGCGAGTGAGCTGGTAAGGCAGAACGACCTAAGCCCAGGAATTCACCAAAACTCTAAAATTGGAGTTTTTCGCCAATCCAATCCAAACCAAATGCAAATGCACATGCAAAAGCGATAGGGAATCATTCCTAACAATCCAATGACAGTTATAGGCAAGAATGTGAGATAAAAATCTCACCTTTTCACAGAAATTGATGATAGAGAAGCTTGAGAGCAAAGAAAGAATCAACCACAAGCTTGAATCAATGTCTTCACTTGGATTTGGAGTTGGATGATGGATTTGCAATGAATCAATGTCTTCACTTGGATTTGGAGTTGGATGATGGATTTGCAAGAGAACTTAAGCTTGGAGTTTTAATTTCCCATTCCCTCCTCCATTTTTGATGAAGCTTGAATGTTAGGAAAATGAAGAATGAAGTGATGAAGGGGAGATGGGTTGGGGCTGAGTTAGAAGAGGTTCAGCCCAAACCAAAAGCCCAAAGCAAAAAGTGACGAAAATCCTACTATCTCCAAACATATCGAAGTTTACACTAAAAAAGATTGCAAACGTCATTTTGAACTCAATGGAAGTGGTCTCGAGTCCTAATTTGACCGTATGCAAAAAGTGGCTTTTTGGACCAAAATCCGTTTAACGATAAAATATTTACATAAAATATTAAATATAAAATCGATAAATATGCGGGTTGTTACAAACTTCCCTCCTTAAAGAAATTGCGTCCTCGCAATATATAAGATGGAAATAAAAAGTAACAACCATAAAAGCATCTTAACACAAAAAGAAATTGGAAATAAGAAGTTTACCTTAAAGAGCATGAGAAAGTAAGTCTGGATGTGTACGCTCGATGAATTTTCTAGATTCCCAAGAGCAATCCTTAGGATTTGAGGACCATTGAACTTTCACAAGCGGGACATCTTTATTTCGAAGCCGTTTGACTTCCGAAACGATAATACGAATAGGACGTTGCTCAAAAGTTAAATTAGGCGAAACTTCAATTTCTTCCACAACGCCGGATTCAAAAATAAAATCGAAATCTCGAAAGCGTTTCCGTAATTGAGAAACGTGAAACACATCACGAATAACAGAAAATTTGAGCCGGTAATAAAAGGCTATACGCCATGGAATCACTACGTTCAGTGATAGAAAATAGCCCAATATATTGAGGTGCTAATTTTTCTCCGATCGACTGAAACGTAAAACACCCTTAATAGGTGAAACACGAATAAAATCTGGACCTGAAACCAGCTTCTCACCGGCCTCAAGCCAACAAGAAGGGGATCGGCATGGCCTCCCATAGAGTGCCTTGAAAGGTGCCATACCAATACAAAATTGGAAGCTATCATTATAGGAAAACTCAACGAGAGAAATTTGATCTTCCCAACTTCCATCGAAATCAAGCACACAGGCACGAAGAAGATCTTCAAGAGTTTGATTCACATGCTCGGTTTGTCCATCGGACTGGGGTGATAAGCGGTGTTAAAATCTCAAAGACTTTTCCAAAATCCACTATTGAACAATGGATCGCGATCGCTAACAATAGAAGTAGGGACACCATACAATTTAACAATTTCCTTGATAAAGAGTTTGGCCAAAAGAGGAACGGTTCGGTTAAACCGAACGGGAATAAAATGGGCGGATATAGTAAGTCTATCGACTATCACCCATAAGCTATCATGACCCGAACAAGAACAGGGAAAGGCCATCACTAAAATCCATGGAAACTTGGTCCCACTTCCAAATTGGAACTTCTAAAGGTCGCAATAACTCATCAGGCCTTAATTGTTTGGCCTTAACAAGTTAGCAAATCATGCAACACATGACAAAGTTAGCAATATCAGATTTCATTCACTCCCAATAATAAAGTCGCTTTGCATCTGCGTACATTTTACTACTACCGGGATGAATGGTAAATTTAGAATGATGAGAATCTTCTAAAGTATCTTTACGAAGATCACTAATATTTGGTACGATAAGTCTACCAAATTTTCGAATGCCGCAACTAGAATCAGTATTGAAGTCTTTCAAACTTTCAATATTAATTTTATCCCTACAACTTTGGCTAAGGAGAACCAATTTGGGATCTAGCCTTAGAGCTTCAAGAAGGCGGTTTAAAAGAGAAGGATGAGCCTCAAGGCTACATAAGATGAACATGAATGGGAAACACGATCTCGAATTTCACAAGCGGATAAAACCTCGAGATCCTTCCATTCTGATATCATCATGAAAACAACCGCTTGTCGCTTGCGACTAAGTGCATTGGCAACACGATTCCCCTTTCCGGGGTATAAAGGATATCAAGATCATAAGATGCAAGGAATTCGAGCCAACGTGGTTGACACAAATTAAGTTCCTTATGAGAAAATAGATATCCCAATGAGTTATAATCGAGGTGGAGAACAATTTCTCCCCCAAGATGATGATGCCAAACTTTGAAAGCAAAAACCATAGCCGCGAGCAGTAGATCATAAGTGACATACCTAGTCTCGATCGGCTTTTAAAATTTTAGAAGTACAAGTGATTGCACGTTCTCTTTTGCAAGAGAACGGCATCCATACCAATTACGATTAGCATTGGTTCTAAAGATAAAGTTTTGGTTCCCTTCGGGAATCCCAAGAATAAGAGTATCGAAAAGGAAGAATTTAATCTTCTTTCCCGAAAAGCTAAAACTTTCAAAATCACAATTACCTTTATAGTAAGATTTACATTTTACAAGTCAATTTATTGTGTCTGGCTGTCTCATCAAAGCGTTTAGGAAATCCCTATCGATAACGTTGATCAAGCGCATCGACCAGAATTCTTAAAACACTAAATGGGCAATACAACACAAAATCATCTTCTATATGATGAGAATACCTTTTGCTTGTTAAGATTAAAAATCAAATTGTACTTATAAATAAATCTTATGAAAAAGATTTGCAAAATTTTAAATTTCTATTTTCATATAAAATTAATAAATACAAGAATAGAATTATTGAGATATTCATAGAATACTCGATTTATAAAATGGATGAGATAGGATGGATAAACAGAATGACATGATAAGTCATTTATAAGAATCATAACGAGTGTGGAATGCGGTATGTGCTAGGTTAACTTCCGCAACTTGTAGCAATTGCAATCCGGTGGCAAGGTCAAACTGGAAAGACCTTAACACCTCTTAAAAGATTGCTTAGGTGATGATCCTAAGACAAGCCCAAAGATTTCAGAAAATTCACAACTACCCAATTGAGGGAAATAATTCTTTACTCAACAAGTGAGCTTAAAGAATAAAATGATGCCATTAATTTGGAATCGAAATCACAAAGAAAAATATGAATCTGCTTAACAGATTAAAAATGTCGAAAATGAGTAGTCCATTCGGAAAAATAGGATATGGGCCTCATAATGATTAAGCCAATCCTTTCACGCAAATCAATTCCGAAACCTAAACAACGCATAATATGCAAATCGGTTCGGAAAGAAAAATCACATGAAATAATTTAGACATCAATAAAAAGCAACTTGAGTGTTGCGGATCCACTAATCCGAATTCACAATCCTCAAAGAAGTTTTTTTTAAACCCAAATATTTAAAGAAAAGGAATCGACAAGTTCTTTTGATATGAAATGATAAAATGAACTCATATCAACAGGAACTCGAGAAGGATAATCACAAAACAAGTGTAACCAAGGATAGAATAAGAAATACCTTGACCAAGAGAAGAGTTGCTAGGGCTTGCAGCTTTCCTTTTTCTCTTTCTTTGAAGTTTGGGACATGCAGATAAGTAATGACCCGATCCTTTGCAATAGTGACAATAAAGGGGTTTTGGGCACTTAATTACATAATGATCTGTGGAACCACAATTGAAGCATTGTTTACAACTTGGGGTAGGTGTCTTGGCTACCGAAGTTTCTGGTTTCATTTTCTTCTTGCTCAGAAGTACAGGGCAGACAGAAATATGATGACTTGAATCTTTGCAATAACGACAAAGGAGTGGTTCTGGGCACTCCTTTGCATAGTGGTCCATAGAATTACAATTGTAGCATCCCCTACAAATAGAGTTTGAAGTCTTTGCCTCCAAGATAGGCTGCTTCACCTTCTTATCGAGATGAAGGCTTTTGAACTTAATATGCCTCTTCTCGGAAATCTCGATACCACTATCAATTCCTTTATCAACCTCTTCATGTCGAAGAGTGATATCCACCAGCTGATTGAAAGGAACTTCAAGTTTCAGAGGTTAAACCATTTCAGGGTTCTTACACAAAGCAGAGATAAACCTTTTATTCTTAGAAAGATCCAAAAGTTGTTGGGCAGACATGAATACGCCATCCAAAGAAGGACTACTGGATTGATTAGCACTAGGACTGCTTGATTAGCACTAGGACTGCCATAGCTAACCATCTCTTCTTCTTTAAGAAAGAAAGGAAGAAGAAGGAAGAGGTTATTCTTGGAATAAAATATCAAGCAATCTTGATAGATAAAACAAGGAATCATAAAAGAAAATAGGATGAATCAGTACGAAGACTCGAATTAATCCTAAGACATGACTCCTAAGTTGGACTTAGGATGATGATCCTTGCTAGTTATTCTACATTGTTCCGAAGTTTGGCTCTGATACCAAGCTATGACGCCCCACCTCTATACCCACGCTAACCAAGAACACTACGGTGTAGTGCTGTCAATTAGCACGGAGAATAAGGCTGTTGAGGAGCGACCATCCATGTAACTTCTTTGTTTGAGCACCGATATGTCAGATAATGTAGCATGCATTTCATTTAAGGAGGAAATCCGACATACCGGTACAAACTCAAAGCTATCACACAGTGGCTATATATAATCTTCGGAAACAAATATAGAAATAAACATAACACCAATCAGTCACAAACATCCATATCACAAAGGCGGAAAAAGATATGAATATATAACTCATGAAGGTGTACAACGGAGTAGTGGTCTGAAAGATCCACGATAATATAAAAGAGTAGCTACAAGCTACACAAAAGAATAAGTATACATCATGGAGTCTATATCTCAAATGTATACAACATAAACTACTAATCTAAGTAGTTAGCCAAAAAGTCAGAGTAATCCCAGAAGAGAAGTCAAGCAGAAGCACCTGTAACATCTCGGTCTGACCCGAGTATTATTTATAAGAAAATAATAAACTGGTCAGTCTAGCTATAAATATCAGATGATGTGGTATAATATATAAAAGATATGGCATGAACATATAATGACCATAACGACATCCTACTATAAGTATGTAATAGAAAATCAACAAGAGATTAATCAATATCACGAGAATCTTCTCGAAGATCCAAATCCACAAAAAGGTAACGACACACGAATTCACCAATGCACAGAAACTGATAAAACTTATCAATGAAAATCACGAAAATTGGTGAAGCACAAATTCCAAAAATCAACACACGAAATCCAGAAATCACAAGAAAAAGGGAAAGAGGCCTATCACAAGATGGGAGCATGAAAGCTCACCAACACGTGTATCACAAGACGGAAAGCTATTCCATGGTTGCTAACCATTTTCACTAGAACGGCCCAAAGACCATGAGTCAAAACTCCACTAAAATGGCCCGAAGACCATGGGGCGCTACCCCACATATGTGAGTAGAAACATCACACAAACGTGGTCTAGTCTCCCTCGCAGACAAAGAGACATCGCTCAATCGCTAGTCGAAATCACAAAAATGATCGTCATGATCATCAAGAAGTGTCAATTACACTAATCTAGTAAATATATGAGTTTAGCTTCATGTCCCATATCCACTAGCTTAACTTAAATATTTACGAACAAACTGTAGATCTTCACTAGGAAATTGTCACAAAAGGTTCAGTCGAACAAGTCCAAGAATTAACCGACGAAGTGAACGCAAACGTTTCATACCACCTGTTTTACTAAGCCGTTTAATTAGATTTCTCATCCGAGTAAAGTAAAGGCTTGTATATACTAATAGATTGGAAAGTGGTTTTAGGAAAAGAGCTTTGTAGTAAAATAGTGTTGAAATCGCTTTGATGAAAGAGTTTTGATATTTACTACTAGTATTGAAACCTTCATATTTTTAAAGTGACAAATCACAAGAAGGATTGTAGAAACAAATCATTCCACAAAGATTCACGTTCGAAGACGTGAACAAAATCCATGGAAATCAGTTCCAAAACCATCAAAGTAGAAATACACTTGCGACCTAAAGTGGTCGAATTAAAGTGCAACGACGTAAAGTAAAATAGGTCGAACGACCTAAGTGTAGCATGCCGAGCGACCTAGGGGAAAAACAGGTCGAGCGACTTAAGAAAGTGAAGCCGAGCGACCTAAGAAGCTAACGGCAAAAGGGGAAGCACACGACCTAAACGGTGCGACCTAAGGAGCTGTGCGACTTAACAGAGTCGAGCTAAGTAGCGCAAGCAGGTCAAGCGACTTAACATGGCCGACCTAATGTGGAATGAGTTAAGTGATGCGAGCGACCTAAGAGAAGGAGCGACTTAATGGCACGACCTAGCATGTTAATGACCTAGGCAAACGACCTAGTGGTAAAACGGGTCGAGCGACCTAAAGTGACGCGAGCTAAGCGATGGCGCGACCTCGTATGCGCGCGACCTAAGGTGGTGAGGTCGAGCGACTGTAACAACCCTGAGATTGCAATTACCGAATAATGAATTAAAATTATGACTTTAGGTTAAAAAGGGGGCTAAACAAATTTTCGGGGATTTAAATTTACTATTTGGTTTGCAAATTAAAATATTTTGAGTTGAAATGGGGAATTATTTAATAAAAAGTGATTATGGGTTAATGGGCCAAATGAGATAATTACATGGTTTTAATTAAAACTAGGATGCTTATTAGGATTTGGTTCACATGATAACTTAGAAAATAAACTAAGTCCTAATGGGTTTAAAACCCCCTTACCATAACCCATTAGCCTAACCCCCTCCTATATAATATCTTAAACCCATAACCCTAACCCTCCTCCTCGTCATAAATTCCTAAAACCTAGATCTAAACAAAATAATGGCCTCCATTTAGAAGCTCCTTCTCCTTCTCTTCATAATTTGATTAGCTTAATTTTAGAGAAAAAAAAGGTAAGACAATCTCTCTCTTATTATCTAATCCTCCTTAATCCTCTTTTTTTTTATCTCTTTCATCTTGTTGTAATTATTGTTTTTTGTTGATTTTGGGTCCTTGAAGTGGCTTGATCTTTTGCTTTGGAAGAGTTTGGCTTACTTTGATTGTTGCACTCTAACTATTTGATCATTTGCTTCATTAAGGTAATTACTATTGATTAGTAATTAATGCTAGTTGTAATATTGGTAATTACTATTTATTAGTAATTATTGCTAGTAAAATTTTGATGAAAATTTTGATGCCCAAAATTGAAAAAAACACACCTAAATGCCAAAAAACTCAAAAATTATGTTGGCTGATATGTGGAGGCTGAAAACAGACCAAAACTCTATTCTGAGTGCACCAGGCAGACCTGGATTACACCCAGGCTGTTGCCCAGGTGCAGCAGGCTAGCCCAGTTGGGCTAGCCAGAGCTGAATCAAAGTCCCCAGCCCACACGGGCTGGGGCGGGTCTCCAGACCCCAGCCCGCTAGGGGCTGGGGCGGACCAAAGATCCCAGCCCACGTGGGCTGGGGCGGGCCACAGACCCCAGCCCGCTTGGGGCTGGGGCGGGTCCCAGACCCCAGCCCGCTAGGGGCTGGGGCGGGCCACAGTCCCAGCCCGCTTGGGGCTGGGGCGGGTCCCAGACCCCAGCCCGCTAGGGGCTGGGGCGGGCCACAGACCCAGCCCGCTTGGGGCTGGGGCGGGTCTCCAGACCCCAGCCCGCTTGGGGCTGGGGCGGGCCACAGACCCCAGCCCATGCGGGCTGGGGTGGCCTTATGTTCCCAGCCCAGGCGGGCTGGGGCCGGTTTATTATCCCCAGCCCGCCTGGGCTGGGGTAGGCAGACGCGGGCCGAAGCCCGCGTCTAGAAAAAAAAAAATCTTCTTCTGTTTCCAGATTTTTACCTCCACTTCGCGATGCCGCCACGACTGCATGCGAAGTCGGAATTCGATGTTTTTGGTCTCGTTGGAAAGGTGGAGTTTCGAACTCCATCTCTGTAAAATATAGGCATCATCGGCATTCGTTTGGTACTTCAAATTTCGTGTCGAAGTTGAACTCTTGTCGCTGTTTGTAAACATTGTGAATCTTGTTCTGGGTCCAACTTTGAGACGTCGCTGCTACTTCGTCTCAATTCGGATTCCAGAAATTCTTTTTGCATCTTATAGTAGGGATGTTGGACTATATGCCTACCAGTTTTCATATCATTTGGATTCAATTTGCTGGTCCAAATAAATTGCCGAACTTGGGTTCGCAGCAGTTTTTGAATGGTCAAACACTTTGAATGAAAATCAAATATCCCTTCTGTTTCCAGCTTTTGAGCGCCACTCCGCGATGCCGCCACGTTCGCATCGGAAGTCGGAATTCGACGTTTTTGGTCTCGTTAGAAAGGTGGAGTTCCGAACTCCATCTCAGGAAAATTTGGACAACATTGGAGTTCGTTTGGTACTTCGAATTTCGTGTCGAAGTTGAACTCTAGTCGCTGTTTGTAAACAGTGTAAATCTTGTTCTGGGTCCAACTTTGAGACGTCGCTGCTACTTCGTCTCAACTCGGAATCCAGAAATTCTTTTTGCATCTTAAAGTAGGGATGTTGGACTACATGCCTGCAAATTTTCATGACATTTGGACACAGTTTGCTGGTCCAAATAAATTATCGAACTTGAGTTCACAGCCGTTTTTGAATGGTTACAAACACTTAGAATAGTTTTGATGATTTTCTGGTTTTCGTCGATTTCTTTGAGATTTGTCTCTGGATTTCCTACACGGGCTTTATAAAAAGGTTTTAAAAGGATTTTTCACTCCAAAATGGCTTTTGAAAATTATTATATAATATTATTTTAATTATTAAATTAACTACTCCATAATAGGAGACCTTTCAAAAGACCGTTTTAAAAGTGATTTCGAAAATCAATTATAAATCCGTTTTACACCATTATTTTCTATAATAAAAATCTCACACTCACTTTTAGCACGTCGAGCGAAGTGGAAAGGTGCTTAAACGGTTAGGAAATCTCCGGCCTATGGAAACCGTGTGTATTTTCTTTCCGGTTAATCCCCGACCTATTCGATTGATCGTTTTGACCTTTGGGTCTAGTTTACCGATGATATGAGGTAGACTTTTTATTGTTTGGAGTGTGAGCTTGCTATTGGTTAGGAAACCGTTTAGTGCGAACGTGGGGTATGGGACTCATTGTTAACACTTTACGGGTTCCTCTCCAAGAAGTTAGTGACACATTAGCCTCTGGGCTGCCAGTACTGGACCTCTGGATCACCATGCCTCTGGGTAACCGTCTCTGGACACCTGCTCTATGGAGCAGTTTATTTTTCGGCGTGCGCCTCTGGGCCTTTATCCTTCTGGGAAGAATCTCGCCGTCTCGCGCGTTCCGCATCTGTGCGAGTGATCGATCACAACTCTACAATACTTGGCAACAACGACTCTGGTCGGTGCACGTGCAAAACTTGTATTATCTGATGATTTTTATATCCATTCGAGTACCGCCATTCGGCGTTGGTTCTATGGAACCATACGATGTAAGTGCGATTACCTTGTGGATTCACAGTGTCTCTGGACACTGCTTTTCAGTGTTTGATTTCATTGATTTTTCAGTATATCCCCATTGCTCTTTGGAGCATCGATCTTTGCTTGGGCATTGATTACAGACTCTGGTCACTCTTGGGATTATTGCCTATGGGCATCTTTTTATAGCTTTGGCTATGCCGATGATATGAGGCGATTTTATTTATTCTACACTTTGGTGTTGATTTCTCTTTGGAGATTTTTATTGTTTATTGATGATTAGGGATCGTCATTATATTCATGTGGTTCATAATATACTTCTCTTTGGATAAGTACTGTTTTACTTATGTACCGCATTATTATATATCTCAGTTATTACCGATTGTTTAGCTAGCCTGACCCGAGTGTTTTCGCTCGGGTCAGACCGAGTTGTTTCAGGTTAGGTCTCTGGACTTAGCTTCTGTGCTTCCGCTTGGACATTATCTGCTATGCTGATAGATAGCGCTTTTATTTGTCCACTATTCCGCTACTCTGTTATTATTCAGACTTTGATATGTACATATTTTTGACTCACATGTGTGGGCAGTGGCTTTGTACCCACTTTTAGTATTTGGATCTGTATTGATGATGTATTGTTCTGGGATTTTATATCTGTTATGTGATTCTGTTCTGTGATGTTTTTATCATTTATTACTATGCTTGTTTCTGATAGGTCTTTAGCCATTGTAATTTCGTTATAAATATTTATTGGATATGTCGAACCACTTGAAAAATTTAAATAGATTCCACTTTTCGACGCATTCGATAGATAGTTATAGCTTGATTATAGATGGTCGCTTCCACTATACTCTATTCTCCGCTTTAACAGACAGTATTACTCCCGTAATATTCTTTGTTACAGTGGGTCTCAGAGTGGGGCGTTACAGCTTGGTATCAGAGCCTGGTTTCAGGAATAAGCATAATAAACACAGAACATATACACTTAGTACAATACATCTTAATTAGATCCGAATTAAATCAAATCCCTTCCTTATGTTTATTGATAGATAAGTTAGGAATATGTTTAGGAATCCGTTATATTCCGTAGTATTCCTTAATTAATTATCTATCATTGAATCATGTCTAACTCTAATTCCCGTTTGACCAATTGAGCGGTGCGAAGGTCTTCTCTCAACTTGACCTTGCCACCGGATTCCATCATCTACGAGTCGCAGAAGACAACATTCCTCTTACAGCATTTCACACTCGTTATGGTTCTTTTGAGTGGTTGGTCATGCCGTTCGGCTTGACGAACGCTCCGGCTTTCTTCGTCGATCTCATGAATCGAGTATTCCGGAAATACATCGATAGATTCGTTCTGATTTTCATCGACGATATTCTTGCTTATTCTAGATCCGAGGCAGCAGCGATGGCTTGAGTTTCTCGCCTCATACGATTTAGATATTCAGTATACCCTGACAAGGGGAATCGTGTTGCAGATGCGCTCAGTCGCAAACACTCGGCAGTTGTTTCTATGATGATTGCCGAGTGGAATGATCTTGAAGTCTCTTGATCTTTGCTTGGAAGCTCGTCCCATCTTGTTGGATCGCATTGTCCATGCTTAGCGGCAGGATCCAGACCTATTGTATTTCATTCATCTTGAGTCGGGATCCAGTGATGAGACATTGCTGGATTATTCTATTGATTCTCATCGGTGTCTTCGCAGGAAGAACCGTATTTTGGTACAATCTGATTTATCACTTAGGCATGACATTCTGGACGAGTGTCATCGCACTAAGTACACCATCCATCTCGGCTCGAGTAAGATGTATGCCGACATGTGTCGCCTATTTTTTTTTTGAGGGCATGAAGAGTGATGTTGCAAGTTATGTAAGCCGTTGCATGACTTGTCAACAGATCAAAGCTGAGCATCAGCGTCCATCTGGTCTTCTTCAGCCGCTAGAGATTCCATTGTGGAAATGGGATCAGATATCCATGGATTTTATTGACGGTCTGCCTCGATCGAGGTCAGGCCATACTTCTATTTGGGTCATCGTCGATCGCTTGACCAAATCAGCTCATTTCATTCCTATTAATTCCACTCGGACTGCTCCTCCGCTTGCCAAGCTATATGTGAAGGAAGTCGTTCGACTTCATGGCATTCCTAGCTCTATCATCTGTGATCGAGACACTATATTTACTAGTCACTTCTGGAAGTGCCTACAGTCAGCTTTGGGCTCAAAGCTGAATCTCTCGACTACTTATCATCCTCAGTCCGACGGTCAAACGGAGAGGGTGAATCGTGTTTTAGAGGATCTTTTACGCTGTTGTATTCTGGATTTCGGAGGTAGTTGGGAGGATCACTTACCGCTTGTAGAGTTCTCCTACAACAACAGCTTTCAGTCTAGTATTGGCATGGCTCCTTTCGAGGCTCTTTACGGAAGGCCATGTCGTTCTCCTGTCTATTGGTTAGAATCTGGTGAGAAGCACCTTCTTGGTCCAGATTCAGTTCGGGAATCTTCTGAGAAGATTATTCTTATCCGTCAGAGAATGAAAGAGGCACAGGACCACCAGAAATCCTACGCGGACAGCCGTAGGAAGCCTCTTGAGTTCTCCATTGGTGATCATGTCTTTATTCGGATATCTCCCATGAAGGGGGTTGTGCGTTTCAGCTCTACAAGGAAGTTGGCTCCTCGTTATGTCGGACCATTTCCTATTACGGAATGCATCGGCCCCGTTGCTTATCGTGTGGCTCTACCTGCTCATTTCTCTGGAATACATGATGTGTTCCATGTCTCTCAGCTTCGCAAGTGTGTGCGCGATCCTGATTCTATTATCGAGCCTCATATCGTGCCTGATTTGGAGATCTCACCCGATCTATCTATAGAGCATCATCCTCTTCGTGTGCTTGATTCGGAGATCAGACGTCTTCGAAATAAAGAGGTTCCGCTTGTGAAGATTCAATGGTCGTCTAATCCTAAGGACTGCACTTGGGAGACCAGAGAATTTATCGAGCGTACTTATCCTGGTTTTCTTTCATCTTCCGGCACGGGTGAGCATCTATATTTTATCTTCTGTATTCCTTTTGTGAATTAGATGTTATAGACGACTTCTCTAAATTTAAGGAATTGCGGGGACGCAATTTTCTTAAGGGAGGGAGTCTGTAACAACCCTGAGATTGCAATTACCGAATAATGAATTAAAATTATGACTTTAGGTTAAAAAGGGGGCTAAACAAATTTTCGGGGATTTAAATTTACTATTGGTTTGCAAATTAAAATATTTTGAGTTGAAATGGGGATTTTTTTTAATAAAAAGTGATTATGGGTTAATGGGCAAAATGAGATAATTACATGGTTTTAATTAAAACTAGGATGCTTATTAGGATTTGGTTCACATGATAACTTAGAAAATAAACTAAGTCCTAATGGGTTTAAAACCCCCTTACCATAACCCATTAGCCTAACCCCCTCCTATATAATATCTTAAACCCATAACCCTAACCCTCCTCCTCTTCATAAATTCCTAAAACCTAGATCTAAACAAAATAATGGCCTCCATTTAGAAGCTCCTTCTCCTTCTCTTCATAATTTGATTAGCTTAATTTTAGAGAAAAAAAAAGGTAAGACAATCTCTCTCTTATTATCTAATCCTCCTTAATCCTCTTTTTTTTATCTCTTTCATCTTGTTGTAATTATTGTTTTTTGTTGATTTTGGGTCCTTGAAGTGGTTTGATCTTTTGCTTTGGAAGAGTTTGGCTTACTTTGATTGTTGCACTCTAACTATTTGATCATTTGCTTCATTAAGGTAATTACTATTGATTAGTAATTAATGCTAGTTGTAATATTGGTAATTACTATTTATTAGTAATTATTGCTAGTAAAATTTTGATGAAAATTTTGATGCCCAAAATTGAAAAAAACACACCTAAATGCCAAAAAACTCAAAAATTATGTTGGCTGATATGTGCAGGCTGAAAACAGACCAAAACTCTATTCTGAGTGCACCAGGCAGACCTGGATTACACCCAGGCTGCTGCCCAGGTGCAGCAGGCTAGCCCAGTTGGGCTAGCCAGAGCTGAATCAAAGTCCCCAGCCCACACGGGCTGGGGCGGGTCTCCAGACCCCAGCCCGCTAGGGGCTGGGGCGGACCAAAGATCCCAGCCCGCGTGGGCTGGGGCGGGCCACAGACCCCAGCCCGCTTGGGGCTAGGGCGGGTCCCAAACCCCAGCCCGCTAGGGGCTGGGGCGGGCCACAGACCCAGCCCGCTTGGGGCTGGGGCGGGTCCCAGACCACAGCCCGCTAGGGGCTGGGGCGGGCCACAGACCCAGCCCGCTTGGGGCTGGGGCGGGTCTCCAGACCCCAGCCCGCTTGGGGCTGGGGCGGGCCACAGACCCCAGCCCATGCGGGCTGGGGTGGCCTTATGTTCCCAGCCCAGGCGGGCTGGGGCCGGTTTATTATCCCCAGCCCGCCTGGGCTGGGGTAGGCAGACGCGGGCCGAAGCCCGCGTCCAGAAAAAAAAAAGTCTTCTTCTGTTTCCAGATTTTAACCTCCACTTCGTGATGCCGCCACGATCGCATGCGAAGTCGGAATTCGATGTTTTTGGTCTCGTTGGAAAGGTGGAGTTTCGAACTCCATCTCTGTAAAATATAGGCATCATCGGCATTCGTTTGGTACTTCAAATTTCGTGTCGAAGTTGAACTCTTGTCGCTGTTTGTAAACATTGTAAATCTTGTTCTGGGTCCAACTTTGAGACGTCGCTACTACTTCGTCTCAACTCGGATTCCAGAAATTCTTTTTGCATCTTATAGTAGGGATGTTGGACTATATGCCTACCAGTTTTCATATCATTTGGATTCAGTTTGCTGGTCCAAATAAATTGTCGAACTTGGGTTCGCAGCAGTTTTTGAATGGTCAAACACTGAATGAAAATCAAATATCCCTTCTGTTTCCAGCTTTTGAGCGCCACTCCGCGATGCCGCCACTTTCGCATCGAAAGTCGGAATTCGACGTTTTTGGTCTCGTTAGAAAGGTGGAGTTCCGAACTCCATCTCACGAAAATTTGGACAACATTGGAGTTCGTTTGGTACTTCGAATTTCGTGTCGAAGTTGAACTCTAGTCGCTGTTTGTAAACAGTGTAAATCTTGTTCTGGGTCCAACTTTGAGACGTCGCTGCCACTTCGTCTCAACTCGGAATCCAGAAATTCTTTTTGCATCTTAAAGTAGGGATGTTGGACTACATGCCTGCAAATTTTCATGACATTTGGACACAGTTTGCTGGTCCAAATAAATTATCGAACTTGAGTTCACAGCTGTTTTTGAATGGTTACAAACACTTAATAGTTTTGATGATTTTCTGGTTTTCGTCGATTTCTTTGAGATTTGTCTCTGGATTTCCTACACGGGCTTTATAAAAAGGTTTTAAAAGGATTTTTCACTCCAAAATGGCTTTTGAAAATTATTATATAATATTATTTTAATTATTAAATTAACTACTCCATAATAGGAGACCTTTCAAAAGACCGTTTTAAAAGTGATTTCGAAAATCAATTATAAATCCGTTTTACACCATTATTTTCTATAATAAAAATCTCACACTCACTTTTAGCACGTCGAGCGAAGTGGAAAGGTGCTTAAACGGTTAGGAAATCTCCGGCCTATGGAAACCGTGTGTATTTTCTTTCCGGTTAATCCCCGACCTATTCGATTAATCGTTTTGACCTTTGGGTCTAGTTTACCGATGATATGAGGTAGACTTTTTATTGTTTGGAGTGTGAGCTTGCTATTGGTTAGGAAACCGTTTAGTGCGAACGTGGGGTATGGGACTCATTGTTAACACTTTACGGGTTCCTCTCCAAGAAGTTAGTGACACATTAGCCTCTGGGCTGCCAGTACTGGACCTCTAGGTCACCATGCCTCTGGGCAACCGTCTCTGGACACCTGCTCTATGGAGCAGTTTATTTTTCGGTGTGCGCCTCTGGGCCTTTATCCTTCTGGGAAGGATCTCGCCGTCTCGCGCGTTCCGCATCTGTGCGAGTGATCGATCACAACTCTACAGTACTTGGCAACAACGACTCTGGTCGGTGCACGTGCAAAACTTGTATTATCTGATGATTTTTATATCCATTCGAGTACTGCCATTCGGCGTTGGTTCTATGGAACCATACGATGTAAGTGCGATTACCTTGTGGATTCACAGTGTCTCTGGACACTGCTTTTCAGTGTTTGATTTCATTGATTTTTCAGTATATCCCCATTGCTCTTTGGAGCATCGATCTTTGCTTGGGCATTGATTACAGACTCTGGTCACTCTTAGGATTATTGCCTATGGGCATCTTTTTATAGCTTTGGCTACGCCGATGATATGAGGCGATTTTATTTATTCTACACTTTGGTGTTGATTTCTCTTTGGAGATTTTTATTGTTTATTGATGATTAGGGATCGTCATTATATTCATGTGGTTCATAATATACTTCTCTTTGGATAAGTACTGTTTTACTTATGTACCACATTATTATATATCTCAGTTATTACTGATTGTTTAGCTAGCCTGACCCGAGTGTTTTCGCTCGGGTCAGACCGAGTTGTTTCAGGTTAGGTCTCTGGACTTAGCTTCTGTGCTTCCGCTTGGACATTATCTGCTATGCTGATAGATAGCGCTTTATTTGTCCACTATTCCGCTACTCTGTTATTATTCAGACTTTGATATGTACATATTTTTGACTCACATGTGTGGGCAGTGGCTTTGTACCCACTTTTAGTATTTGGATCTGTATTGATGATATATTGTTCTGGGATTTTATATCTGTTATGTGATTCTGTTCTGTGATGTTTTTATCATTTATTACTATGCTTGTTTCTGATAGGTCTTTAGCCATTGTAATTTCGTTATAAATATTTATTGGATATGTCGAACCACTTGAAAATTTTAAATAGATTCCACTTTTCGACGCATTCGATAGATAGTTATAGCTTGATTATAGATGGTCGCTTCCACTATACTCTATTCTCCGCTTTAACAGACAGTATTACTCCCGTAATATTCTTTGTTACAGTGGGTCTCAGAGTGGGGCGTTACAGCTTGGTATCAGAGCCTGGTTTCAGGAATAAGCATAATAAACACAGAACAGATACACTTAGTACAATACATCTTAATTAGATCCGAATTAAATCAAATCCCTTCCTTATGTTTATTGATAGATAAGTTAGGAATATGTTTAGGAATCCGTTATATTCCGTAGTATTCCTTAATTAATTATCTATCATTGAATCATGTCTAACTCTAATTCCCGTTTGACCAATTGAGCGGTGCGAAGGTCTTCTCTCAACTTGACCTTGCCACCGGATTCCATCATCTACGAGTCACAGAAGACAGCATTCCTCTTACAGCATTTCACACTCGTTATGGTTCTTTTGAGTGGTTGGTCATGCCGTTCGGCTTGACGAACGCTCCGGCTTTCTTCGTCGATCTCATGAATCGAGTATTCCGGAAATACATCGATAGATTCGTTCTGATTTTCATCGACGATATTCTTGCTTATTCTAGATCCGAGGCAGCAGCGATGGCTTGAGTTTCTCGCCTCATACGATTTAGATATTCAGTATACCCTGACAAGGGGAATCGTGTTGCAGATGCGCTCAGTCGCAAACACTCGGCAGTGCAGGTATGATTATGATTTTGAAAACGGAGATCATCATGATGTAACAACCCTAGATTTTTGCCTATATTTAAAAAAAAATTGACTTTATTTTTATTTTGAATTTATTTTAAACTTGTTTTATTTCAAACATTTCATTTTTAAATATAAATGTTGATTATTATGTGAATTTTAATTTCAAACTGGTATAAATTGTTTATGTTCCTGTAAAAATGGATTTGTGGTCAAACTGGTCAAACTTTGACTTTTAAACTTCAAATTTAAATATTTAAATTTCTCAAATTTCATCTTTTATTATGAAAATAGATTTAGTAACTTGAACACTGCTTTTCATTTCATTGAAAATGGAGTTAAATTGTAAAAGTTATGTACATTTCAATTTTGAGTGCAATTTGGTTTATTCAGCAATTTTGTTTATTTTAAATTATATAAATTATATTTTATTTGTCGTATTTTATTTTAATATGTGTTAATATGTTATTTTATGTATATTTGTGTCTTTTAATATTTTTAAAGTGATAATAGAAATTTTCCAAAATATGTTGCATTTATTTTCTATTTTTAAAGGCTAGTTTCCATTTTTCTGCTATTTTCTTCATTAAAATTATATTTACTTAAAATTTATTTATTTTTGTGAATTCACTTTAGTTTGTGTTCTTATTTTTATTTATAAATATTTTCAAGTACATAAAAATTCTCCAAAGTTCATTGCATTTATTTTCAAGACTAGTTTGCAAATTTTGCTGTTTTTATTAATTAAATTATATATAATTAATATTTATCTATTTATTTTTGTTTATTTACTAAATTTTCGTGTTTTTATCTGAATTTATATGCATTTTTCAGTTATTTAAAAATTGCAAAAAGAATTATGGAAATTTGAAAGGTTTGTGACCCTTTAGTTGCTTAAGTCTCTTGGTTTTCCCACCTATTCATTTCTAAATTCTTGCATTCATTGATAGCCGACCCTATCTCATTCTTTCAGCTGCATTCTTATTCATTTTTCACGTATAGAAACACTTCTCACCTCAAAAATTTCGGTCTCCATCTGAACAAAGAAAATTTGGTAAACTTTCATATTCTTTTTCCATTTTTTCTACTTGTTGTTTGATTTTTGCCCTTGCCTTCTACCTTCCATGGTTCAGCGCTTGCTCCTCCACCACCATAGCCGCCTCCACCATCACCACACCAAGTCACCATCTCCTCCAGCCCACTGACCAAGCCATGCCATGGTCATCTATGACTAGATCCACAAAGTTTATGCAAACACTCCACTTATTCAACCTAGCCGAGCACCAATCCTGTTCCACCACTCAAACCATCACCTTGGCCGCCACTTGCACCACCATCTCCAGCAAATCCCTGACCTGACACCACTGCCATGTCATCCTACTGACCCCACCAGATCTGGCCGTGACCACTTGCCTTTGGTCGTGGCTTGTTTTGCCTTGAAACCATTGTTTTGTTGCCTTGTAGTGTAGTGTCATGCTCATACCTTTGCACATATATCTCTACTCCTTTATATCCATGCAATGGCCGACCTGTAACGACCCGATATTTTGGGCCATTCGCATCCATTATAAGTGTATAGGTAGACACTCATGCCGGAATTGAATTGCTCAAAGTACCGCGATGTTAATTTAAATTTGGCAAAACTGAACATATACAGTAAATAAATAATCACAGATCACAGACATAGAGTAATAAGTGCAGCGGAAATAAAAGAGATAGTAGTTCATGAAGCTACTATATGAATATATAAATACATCAGAGTTTACAACAGAAGAGTAATACGATACATTAGAGTTAAACCAGATACAACGAAAGAGTAACCCGATACACCAGATACAAATCAGAATACATCACTGGAATCATCGAATACTGAAAGCAGAATAGATGGCTGGATCTTCAAGCAAAGTTCCAACTCCAAAGGTGAGTCTCGAATACCGGTACACTCAGTCTGACCCGAGCGTAAAGCAAAAACACAAGACACTCGAGTCAGGATTAACATTCTTATATCAATAAATCCAACTCAAGTGAAATAGCAATTGAAATACAAGTAACTCAAAGGATGTTTGGAATAACCATCCTTTAAGGATCCGTTAAACTATCTACTAGGTAGTAGTGTACGATAAGTAGATAATGTCTATCAGTAATATAAAGATATCAAAATAGTGTTAAGTCATGGCCCATTCCACCCTTAACACATTTTTATTCCCAAAAGCATATACAAGACCGTAGTTTCCCCAAAACCGGAAGTCACCAGAGGGCAATCCATATACTAAAGGTACAAATCAAAATCGTAGTGGTCGCGTATAAATACAAGTATGACAAGGCACATGAGGCAATACCCAAGGTAGTGATACTACCGTTCGCCTGATCCAGACTGGTGAGAACGCAACGCCGCAGCGCCCGCAACACCGTGAAACAACACTCCCAAAATCAAGGGTGCACCAATCGACAACAAGTATAATTAGTTCGAAGAAGTGTGTCCACTTGAGGTAGCTAATCCTCCATTGGCCCGGCACAGCTCCTGTTTTAGTCATTTCCAATTTGACACAAGTGTCAAGGCTATCCATCATCGTTCTCTTTCTTCAGTCATCACGTACATCAATCCAACCACTTCATTCTGGATCATCACTCCGCGTATAGTTATTAAAGTGGTTTTCGGTTTAGATAGAGAGTATATCCATAACCGAATTTCGGTCTCTTTAATAACCTTCGAAATTATTTCACCGATTGGTCATTTATTTATTTCAAAACCAAATCAATTTCAATTTCAATTTCGATTCGTAAATCAACATTTCATTTGTCTTTCGAAATCAATTTCCAAAATTTACGTTTCAAAACTTCCAAATTACCATTTCAAAAGCTTATAATTCAATTTCTATTTCTATTTAAACAATTCAAATATTGATTCAAGTTCGAATACAAGTTTCATTCCGAAACCATTTAAATTAATTTAATTTAACATCAATTTAAATTCATTTATCGATTTCATTCAATATTCATTAAATTATTTTATCATTCAAAACAATTTATATTTAAATTCCAATCCATTAAATCAATTACTTAATTTCAACACCATTATATCAAAACTTACAAATTTTATTAAATTAAATTCATCAAATCAAATTCTTTAAATTTCAAGTCTTACATTAATTTCAATAAATCACATTTTATTTCTTGTTAAAGAAAATTCAATTTCACTTATTTACTTACTTAAATAATTTCCAAAACTTAATTAATAAAGAAACTCAATTTCAATTATTTACGAAGTAAAATTCACTTATTCAAAAATTCAATTTAATTTAATCATTAAATAATTCAATCTTATTTAATTATTAAATAATTCAAAACTTAATTATTAAATAATTTCAAAGTTTAATAATTTCAAACTTAATTATAATTTCAAACTTAATTATTAAATCATTTCAAACTTAATTCAATCATTTCTCAAATTAAACAACATTCTTTCATCAATTACATCGTTAATATTTTGTTTCAGATTATTAAATATTAACATTTCCTTTCATTAAAATTAAATTTCAACTTCATTTCAAAACCATATTATTTATTCAAGTAAAATCTTCATTTTAATTTTAAATCAAATTATTGACCAATCGGGTTTTATTTAATTCTCTATCCTAGGTCAAAGTCCAATTTTTGGGTATTTATCATTTCAACCCGATTCCAATTCAATTCAAAATCAAAACATAACAAAGGGAACTTGCAGTGTGATAACTGGGATGGTGTCAAAGTAAATAAAAAAGCAATAACAACATTCAATAACAATCCAATAATCAATTCAAATAATCCCGAAATAACCGTATTAATTCGCATCGTTATTTGTACGAATTAATATAATTATTTCTAGAATCTACACTATCATTTCATGTAGATTAAAGATTATTACATTATGGTTTTCACTTGTCATTCAATTTCAATTTTTACACTACAACAATTAATCCAATATACGTCGATGGTTCAAAGTGTAATCATCACTATTCTACATGTCTATTAATTTAACAATTAAAAGGGGTCATATTCAACTAATCAAATTTAACATATAAATCAGTTTTAAAATCGTTAACTATCCTATATCCATTTCAATTTGGCATACTATTTATCATTTAACACTAACAATTTAACGTCCAATATAAACATCAACAATCAATCAATTATCAGCCAAACTGTATTATCATCACATAAATAATTAACAGATAATGGTGTCAGATGTCATAGGTGAACTGATACAGGTAATAGCATATATAACAGTGTAATTAACTAACAACAGCATATTTCAATTGTCGTTTCAATTGAAATCAAATTTAATAAATAAAAGAACGTTAATCGTGAGTGATTGCTCACCTTTCGAGGCTAGGGGAAAGACGATGAAATCGAGTTACGAAATCCAGGCGCAAATTCAAAACAGGCTAGACGGACACGATTCGACGAAGAAAGCAGGCACGACGAACAAAAACTGATAAAGGGAAATCGATGAGAACGACTGAATCAGTTGATATAAATTTAACTGAATGCATATATTATTGTTCGGAAATCAATTTAAAACATATATTTATTTTCAAATTTGTACTTACTCAAGCGTATAAAATAAAGTATACATTTATACCACTTATAATCTATAACTCAGAACAATATATACTAATAGATGAAATATGTATATTACAACTGACAACACATGTAATCTGCTTTATAATATAAATTATATAGAAGCACTTTTAAACAGGCTTTTTAACAAATCCAACTTATATATACTAACAGTAAAACAAAACTTTTATATATGTGTGCCGAAACTTGTATATACATTCAAAACTATAGATATGAAACTGTTATGTATACATGCAACAAATATATACGGCCATCCAAGATTTAATATGCAGACTTGTTTTGAAATAAAGAAAATATGCTTTAAAACAAATACTCACCCACATACCTACTTGTATACAACTTACATATATGACGTTTCCAAAATAAATGTTCGAAATAAGATGAATCTAACTAAAAATCAGTTTTATATTCGAAACAATGTGTAAAGCAATAAGTATGCCTTTACAATATTCATACAAACTAACAGCTGTTCGCTTAGATAACTAACAAAATATATATATGCGAGTATGTAACAATTCATATATATATGTATACATAACTGTATGTACAAACTAAAATTTAGAATCAACAAATAACCTTTAAATCTTCTATATAACTTCATATATAAACAGCAGTAAGTAATATGAACTTAGGTATAGAAACAATTATATAAACTCCCCTGTCATATAAACCCAGCAAACAAAGAGAACTATAACAAACTTATATAGACTTATGCAAATGTATACCACTGATATTCAAAAATCCTCACTGACCCAACTGTATATATAACGTTAATATATATATTAATATGTAAACAGTTGCAAAAAAATATATATGTATAACTAACGTATTGTTATAAAAAAAAAGTATAAAGCATCACACCATAATAACTCGAGATCAGATGGAAGGCGGAGAGCAGATGAATGAGGGCAGGCTGGAGGCGGACGCGATGGGCGAACAGAGCACGGGAAAGACCGAAGGTGTAGGCGACTGATGGGGAAAGCTTCGGCCTAGGGAAGTGGGACTGCTGCAGAGTTGAGTTCTTGTACGGCGGAGCAGTGGTTTGGCAAGGCGAGGGTCGCGGTGACGTGGCAAATGGAGGCGGAGGGCAGTAGGGGTCTGACTCATGGGCGGTGCGAAGGTGTGGGCTGACCGGAAGGCGATGGGTTTTGGAGTTTGGGCATTGGCGAAGCCTGTCTGAGATGGTCGCTGGGCACTGCTGGGTGGAGTCGTGGATTGCTTGGGTGCTTTTGTGGTGGATAGAAGAGATGGGAACAATAATGTAAATGGAGGTAAACTATGCTATGTGGCTTTTTGAAAGAACACAAAAAATAACAACAGAGGGGTGAAAAATGGAGAGACGTAGCCAAGAGTAGAAAATGAGCTGTCACCTTCTTTGCTTTGGAACAAATGATACCTTAGTTTTAGGCTATTGGGAACGTACAAATCGAAAGGTCACAATAATGATTCTCGAAAAATATTGAATGCAGACCGTTGCAATCCCCTAGTAAATCTAAATGGTCACAGAAACTAAAAGGTAAATATTTGACTACCGACGCATGTGGTACTGGACTTGGAGCAGTGCTGATGCAGAGGGATAAAGTTGTTGCATATGCAAGTCGACAACTGAAGCCGCACGAAAGGAATTACCCGACTCATGATTTGGAGTTAGCGGCGATTGTTTTTGCTCTGAAGATGTGGAGACATTATCTGTTGGGAGTTCGATTCGAGTTGTTTACGGATCATAAGTCGTTGAAGTATCTTTTCTCCCAAAAGGATTTGAATCTTCGGCAGCAACGTTGGCTAGAGTTTTTGGCATCATATGATTTTGGTATAGCTTATACTCCGGGAAAAGGTAACGCAGTGGCAGATGCGTTAAGTCGA